>CM051238.1:193188270-194589396 GCA_027917425.1 Gastrophryne carolinensis
GTATTCTGTGCATATTAATGCCTGGCAATCTATTCTGAATGAACAAGGCGTTCATTCATTAGCCACTCACTCTGTCTGCGTGCATTTGTTTCCAGCCATTCAGGTATGCTGGCAGGGGTGCTGCCCCCATGATGCCCTGGAGAATGCTTTCATCTGGCCCTGGAGTCTTTTAGTCACTAGGGCTGAGTAGACAGGGTTTGGTCTACTTCAAAGTATAGAATAAAAATTGGCATTTTAAATGAATGTAATACCAGTCCTGACTGATCGGCATATTCTGCTACCAGTAACTGCGTCCAAGGATAGCTTTTGTGGCTCTACCACTACAGGGGGGGGTCGTAGGCAGCCATTTTGCACCACATCCACTATAGCAGTTGGCCCTATGACTGCTACAGTTGTTGGAAGGCAAAAGGCTGGGCATAAAGGACGTGGCTTCTGGCAGGTTGGTCTCCACCAGCTAAGTGATTAAAGCAGCTTTGTAGGTTTTTTTTGTTTGTTTTTGACCTAAATACTTATCTGCCTTCTGCTGCTTGGATGCAATGTAGTCCTTGCCCATTGTTCTGTTGCATTCTTCCTCAATGATTGGTTGCAGAAGGCCACTTTAAGTTCATGGGCAGCAAACAGACTGGCACCAGAGCGGAGTTTGATCCCTGGAAGGTTGATTAAGGGCCTGTGCGACCCGAAACTCTTTACGGGGTTCTGGTAGCAGGACATGGTGGTTCCTGGCTTTGTCATCACTTATTTTGGCATTTTCTCACATTTGCCTATTTTTTAACTAGAAGTATTAAAAGCTTTACCGACAGGCTGGATAAACACTGACCTAGAAGGTTTGTCTCTGGATGGAAAAAGGTGACTAAATTCAGCAAGACATCCACTAGTGTCAACATGGCTATGAGCATTCCCAAGCCTCCCGGCCAACCTGCATCTCTGTGAGGGGGGGTTATGCTTCATGGGTAACGTTATGTTCCTGCTGCCAATGTGTCCCTTTTGCAGCAACTTCCTATGTGTTTCCTTATTTTGCAATTTACTGGTGTGTGCGGTTTACTGGCCATGCAAACAAAGTTGCACAACTTGTGGCGCTGCAACTGTGTGCCCCTGAGCTCCCATCAAATAGATGTCTCTTTGTTACTATAGAGGTTTCACGTGATTCCCCCTATGGATCTATAGATCTGGACAAACGTTTGACTATGGATTGGTGGGACACAGTAGGTTGGGGGTCAAAGCATCGTCAGGACTCATTTTTATTTCTTCGCCCTACAGGATATAAAGCAGACCAAAACCTTCCCTGTTCTAAGTTTCTCTGCCTACGATTGACCCATAGACTTGTCTCAAACCTCATCCCACAACTGAAGCATAGGCCGCCAGTGGCATCCCCAGCACCCCTCTATCCCCTGCGTGTGTACCAGGCACACCTGAATGGCTGGTGGCTGTTGTGAGGCAATTGCCAGTGCAAGGTGCCTGGAAAATTATTAATTGCCTGCATTGGGTCTTGATTGGAGGAGAGCCTGTACATGAACCATGAAACCTGAGAGGGGATGCAAGTCTCGGTTTTAGTTTCTTCTTCCGGAAGCATTACTGTTGCTTCTGTTGCTTCTGAGTTCTGCTTTAATCTTAAACTGGACCTTCAGGGTGATTTAATGAAAAGCCCAAACTCTTAAATGGTTCCCCAGCATCTAAAATGAATATATTTTACGTTTTTAGTCACTAACTTATTATTCTTTCCCCCACTGGGCTGCAACTCTGTTCAGGACTTTAGGATACGGGCGCCACCATCTTGACTCAGAAGCATCACACTTACTGAGGAGAGCGGGATAAGGTACAGGGGGGCGGGTTATAGCTGTGCTTTGCTCAGACAGAGCAGAGCTGGGGTCAGGTAAAGGTCAGCAGTCCCAGAATGCTGAGCCGCACAGTCAGAAGGCACTTCCTGTTTGCAGGCTGCCTGATAAGATGGCAGCTTCCATAAGCCGCCATCTTGGATGTTTAAAGGCTCATGACATGCAGTAGATGCAGATAGGATGATTTTTAATGTGGGCAATCTGTATGTACAGGGTGTGGGAAACATATAAGATAGACTCTTATTCAGAGTGAAGGACCGCTTTAAGTTAAGACTAAGAGTGGGAAAAAAAATGGACGTGTCGCCACCCCTGGGGGGACATTCACATTTGGGATGCCCTGCAGTCTAAAAGGAAGGCCAAGTATGGGGCAGATTTACTTATCCTTTCCAGGGCTTCAGAGAAGTGTATTTCTCATCTCTCCCGCTCATCATGTGATAGCCAACAACTTGCTGGTATTTAATTGCTACATGCAAATGTGGTGGTCACGAGGCAGGAGTGCAGCACTGGGACACAGTCACTACAGATTAACTGCAGCAATGAAACCTTAAAGTGTTAAAATGATACAGCAGGCAAAGTTATTTGATACCCCATTGCGCTGGGCTACATTTGGCACTGTCCTAAACTGTTTTCCGTTTTTAAAGTTGACCAAATCCAGGACTTTGACTATCTTGGGTATATTTATGCGCTGTTGAACCGGGAACGAAGGTGAGTTTTGGGGTAATCTCGGGGATTTTCACATTACACACCAATTAGGGGGTTCCCCCGGCTGGGAGCGAGTATGCCTGCCCTGGAGTTTCATAGACTTCAGGGTGGGTTTTGGTCCTCTTTAAATTGAAGCAGAAATGGCCGAGAAATCTGGTTCACAGGTTCAGCCAACGACATTCTCTTTTTCATCCCATCACCCAATCGGCTTCGCAAAGAGGGTCAGGATTGCTGGTCCTTTCCTCCTCCGCCACCTCCTCCAGATTCATCACAGATCCAAGGGCCACATCCACTTTTTTCAGAAGACAAATCAAAGAGCTGAACCCGTAAACCTTGGCCATTTCTTCTTCAATTTAAAAACGAAAGACAGTTTAGGACAGTGCCAAATGTAGCCTGACAGAATGGTGTAACAGTTACCTTTGCCTGCAGTAGTGCTTTGTATAGAACAGGTCCTAAGCTTCCATGTTATTATTACGTGGTACATTTCTAATGGGGTTGGCCCCCGAGTGGGCTCCTAGTAGGACTTAAAGTGGACCAAAACCCAGGTTTTTGACTATTCTTGGTTTTGGTCTTTGCCCCCCCCCTTCCTCGGTCTTACGGCGCATGCGTCCAGTCAACGCGCTCGGATCCACTCCCATCCCACAGAGCAGTTTTACACAGCAGGGAAATTCGGGATGCCACAAGGAGTGGAACTTGGATGGCCCTGGAGTTTCTTAAACTCTAGGGCCTCGGAAGTCCTCTTTAATGATTGCTAGCTCGTCTTATCCTACCTGCTAGGTTTTACTGGTCTGACCCTGTTTTGCACAGGCATCCCCTCCTGTGGCACAAACATACCCTGTCCTCCCTACTAAATGTCCTGTCTTCTCTGAACCGTGGTGATTTGGCTTTTGACTGGTTTCTGCTGGACTCTGTATCCTCACTTGTCACTTTTCGGTGGATAGGACACAGCAGCTGCAGTAACTCTCCTAATTGCTGGATCCACCCCGTGCATCCTGCGCTCCCTGGCCTCGAACATGGGGTCAAGCTGGATGGTGTGTCAGGCTTGCAACCCATCATGAGTTGCGAGAAGCACTACCATGCCCTCTGCATTCATTGCAATAGAGGCCTGACACTCCCCCTCTATTATAGTGAATGGAGAGTGCGTTGCTGTACCCATGTGACTCGAAAGCGCTGGTCGATGGAGATTGACCAGGGTGGCGTGCAAAATGCGGGCTAGGATCCAGCCATCGGGTCAGACTTAGTCAATCAGCATCTCGCCTATCTGCTGTGTCCACCTTTTTTACATATTAGTTGTGATAGTCTGCCTTTCTGACATGAGTAATTCAGATAAATAGCAATGAATAATAAAATTGTTCTGGTAGTAAATTGTAGTGGGCTGCCATTTATGTATGCGAGTCCCATTGCCATAGTGTGCTCCTTGCTATGTGCCTATTATAGGAGCTTGGCCAGTGGCGTGTTGCAGTGACACAGCATTTGTGATTATGCCACTGTACTGTCCCTGTAAATAACAGCAGCCTCCCTGACCCACATTCCAGGGAGAAAGCTCTGGATCATACAATACTTTTTATTGCCATTCCTTTTTAATCATGTTTGTGCCAATAACCTGTAAAACAGACCTGCTATTAGTGTCTACCATTCTCCCATCATTTATGCACCGCTAACTACAAAGTGACTGTGAGTAAATGAACATCCTCAAGCTGACAGCTATAACAGACACTAGGAATGTCATGTTGTCTGTTATGCAATACTTGCTTAAAGGGACAGTTTAGGTAATGGACAGTTATAAGGCACAAGGAGCTCACCTGAAGCCTGTCTCATGTGCCCCTTCTCCATTTCCTGCAGTGCTGTAGATGCTTTTCCCTTCCTTTCCATTCCTTCATAACCACACTCCAAATGTGACTGCATGGCTGCTCACAAAAACACGCCCAGCAAACATGGCCGCTGTGGGAGTGCCAAGACAGGTGCGACTGTACAACTATGTTTGTGCATAGTCCTGTAGGGATGAAATGGAAAGGAGGTGGCAAACATTGGAGACCTGATACAGCATCTACAGCTGGCTGCAGGAAATGGAGGAGAGGCACATGGGACAGGCTTCAGGGCAGCTTCCTACTCCTTGAGCTGTTCCTTTTGAAATGCCAGTGCCAAATGCCTGTGCTGAAGTTAAAGTCCCCTGGCCAAGTCTTGCAAATAGTTCTTCCCCTCCCAGGTCAGTGGAAGCATTTGTACTGACTGGAGAGAACCCAGATGACCACAGACAGTTCCGTGCACCTTGAAGTGGGATGCCTGGCTGTGTTAACCCCCCCTCCAGGAAGCCAAAAAAATTCACCTGTCCAGGCTCCAACTGCAAATGCTCCGGCTCTCATCGAATAAGAGCTGCCTGCTGTGACTATGTCACCCTAAGCACTCTTTTATTTACTAGAATGGCTGCACAACGCTGGGGATGTGGAAGCATATGCTCTCCATTGTAAACAATTGGACGAGAGGTCGCTCATGCGCAGTTGGGCGGGGAAAGGTGAGTTTTTATGGGCTTTCTGTTTTAGATTAAGCTGCTACTGGGTTTTGTTCACTTTTTAAAATGGACCAACACCCAGCCTGATCTTATAGATTCCCGGGCCGATTCCCTCCCCGCGGGGCATCCAAGATCGGGATGCCCCGCTGTGTGAAACCCTCAGGACGCGAGCAAACCTTACCTGACTCCTGGTCCAATGGCTCATGCGTGGGCCGCTGTCGCATCTCGCGCTTCTCTCTAGCAGGGTGTGTGGCCGCGCTCCCTGTTAGAGGGAAGCGCAAGATGCGGTCGCCAGCGTGCTCGGAGCCGCTGAGGTTTGATGCGCATGCGCCGTAGGAGCGGGGTGAGGTGAGCAGAATCTGGCGATCTGGGGGGTTTCACATAGTGGAGCACCCCCGATCGGGGTGCCCTGGGGAAGTGGACCAAAACCCAGGATAGTCAAAATCCTGGGTGTTGGTCCACTTTAAAGCTGAAATGCTTACCTTACCGATTTTTTTTCTCCTGGTCGTGGCCATTTTGAAGCACCCAGGTTGCTTTCTTTCCCAGCATTCCAGCCATTCTGCTGGCTGAAATCAACTGACATAACCCACAATGCATAGTGGCAGAAAATCCAGCAGTACTTCCTCTTTGCAGGCTACTGGCAGATCCTTAGGACGTCATGGGGGAATCGGACATGCTGGTGCCCACATCAGCTAGAGGAGTGCTGAGGATGCAGCCCATGCTTGTGTGGTGGGATCCATTCCCAAGGCGAGTATACGGGTAATCCTTTCATACAGTGGGGCATCCTAATTTGGGATGCCCTGCCAACAATCTGGAACCTGACACAGATTCTGGAGCTGGATTACCAGGGTTTTGCTCTAATTTTTCTAATTCAGATGGATTTTTTTCTGTATTGAATAGAATGTGTAGGATTAGACAGGATTAAAAAGCTATTCTAAATTCTGACACGACTTTGTAGTGTAACTCTAAACAGCCTGAGACTGGGCTAAATACTCACTTGCTTCCAAGCATTTACTATGGCTGAATAATGCAGCAAAACGCTGCAGAGCATCCTTGCTCCTTGTGCTTTGCGCACCTGGCGAACATGATGGTCTGATGCCAATGCCAGTCCACTGGTCCCCAACACCCATGGCATTTGTTGGATGAGTTTCCTGTTTGGTCACTGCAGCATTATCTTTGCTAAATGAATCATATGTAGCAATAAATACCACTGTTAAAACTTAAAGTGGACCAAAATCCAGCTCAATCGACCCAGGAATCTATAAGATAAGGCCAATCATCCCCCCCCCCCCCCCCCAGGTCGCCCCATTCACTTACCTCACTTCCCGGTCACAGGGCGCGTCTAAGAGCAGCGGCCGCATCCCGCTATACCTCTAGCAGGGTCCGTGCCCGCTCCAGGTGTTTGTGAATGGGTGGCTCAAGCACGCTCCCTGTTAGAGGGAAGCAGGGGATACGGCCATCAGTGCCGCTGCTCTTAGATGCACCGTGGGACCGGGAAAAGGTGAGCAGGTCTTGGCGTCCTGGGGGGATTCACACAGCGGGGTGCCCCCTGGGGAAAGGACCAAAACCCAGGATAGTCAAAATCCTGGATTTTGGTCCACTTTAAAACAAAGAAGGAACCTTAGGCCAGGTTTCGACCCTCCACTTTTTTTAAAGCGGACCCAAACCCTAATTTTTAACTAGCAACTTCTGAATTGCTTCCCCCCCTAAATATTAACTTTTGCCTATTTTTACTGCGCTTGCTTCATTCTAATCCCAGATAATGGTGCCTGTTTTAGCCATAAAGCTCGGCCTCCTCCATTCATTGCTACTGCTGAGTGTGTGGCAATGATGTCTTTGCCACACGTATGCAATGACTAGAGGGAGAGCCAGGGCGATTTGATAAGTGAAAATATCTATTACTAGTTCTACACCCTAAGAAGAGAGTATCGGCAGGGGCTTTGGTCAAAAATATATCCCAAGTTTGGTGGGTTTTGGTCTGCTTTAAAACAATCCTAAAGTCTATCTTCTAAAATGTAAAAGCATCATTGATAAGCATGCAAACTGCTGCATGCTTTCTACTTGTCATGCGGCTTCATGAACTCAGCCACCATCTTGAGTGGGATTTAGATGCTGTGGGATATATACACCTCCCGGGTTCAGCATCTAAATCCCATGCGTGTGCACTGGTCACGTTTATTAATTCCTGCGAGTGGCAGGCAGGGGCAGCGTGAGATGACTGGGCAAAGGTGATGTCTGTCACTCATTGGGCACAGATTGGAATAGAGCCCACACATGTGCCATGGGATTGCTGGAAAGGTGTGGTTTGGGGGTAATCCCTTGGGTTTGCAAAGCCATATCCCAAAATGTACAAAACTCAGAATGGTTGAAGTCTTGAGTTTAAGTCCACTTTATGTAGGCAAGCCTATACTTGCCTGCGACTCCTCCAGGGTGGAAATGTAGGAGGGAGAAGCTTTTGTCAAGAATGTAATGTAATCACTAAGCTGGGACCTTAGGGTTGATAGTGTGCATTGTTGTTTTTTTTTTATTTAAATTTGCTGGTGCCTGTGGTTGGCAGTATTTACATTGTTGCTCTTGTGTGTGTCAGTTTGTGGATGGGAGATGTGTGCACTTTCCAGCATGTATATCACCACTATGGCTTCCTGTGTGTAAATGTTGTGTTCTAATTCTATCTTACAGGAAATCAAATCACAAGGCCACTATAATCATGGTTACAGCAGTGAATCCATCAGTCGGAAGAGTCACATGGATGACTACAGTACCTGGGATATTGTTAAAGCTACACAGTAAGTCAGTTGTTATAGCTTTGTTATGCTCTGTCTTTTAAATGAGCCATCATCAAGAATCCCAGGGCGTCGTATTGGAGAGAACGTAATAAAAGGTCAGCAGTTTTCTATACCACTTAAGGCTCCTCACAGGCCTGCGCCTCCTAGAATTAGTTGTGCTCACTGCTTCCTAACGTGGAGAAATGAGCAGATCAAGCTTTTTTCCCAGAATCAGTGGAAAGATAGGAGCTGTGGACCTTTAATACAAATTGAAAGCCAATCCATGCAATGCTCTAAAGTCCCTGTCTAGGCAAAACACAAGGCCATAGCCTTCTTTTGCCCCCTGCCATACTTCTCCGGTTAAATAAAATGTGCGGGATAGAGTCCTGTGACGTGCAGACTCCATTCATCTTTGACCTCCAGGATGATTACTGTAGTAAATGGAGTGGGTGTGCAGTAGAGGGTATGTGCAGTCCTGACATGCCGATTCCATCGCAATGAATGGAGTGGGTATGCTGCGGGGACATAACTAGACACGACCTAGCCCGCAATCTTTGACCTTCTTATCTGCCCTCTGTAACTTTGCCAGTGGGTCATTGCGTTGCAGCTGCACTGGACAACAGGTAAGTATAGCTGTCTGAATCTCTGGGACAAGGAGCACACTCGGCTCAAGGATGCCGGGGATGTGCCCACTCTCGCTTCCCATTGTAAACGTTCAGAGCCATATGCCAAACAGCTCTGATTGTTCGAGAGTGGGCAAAGGTGAGTGAATACCAGCAACATGGGGGGGGGGGGGTTTACACAATGGGACATTCCAATTCGGGATGCCCTGGGGGAAGGCCAGGCCAACTGGCCTCTTTCAGTGGTATTTTAAAAAGTGTCACATTCCTGAGCTTACAGGTTTACCCCCTTCTGCTCGAATTTAGCCTCTTCAGGCAGAGGGGATCACAATGTTGTGTTCCAGTAGCTAAAGGATTACTGGTAGCTTTCTCACCTGGCACCCCCTTGCCAGTGGAAGGATTCTGGGATATGTAGGCAAACGCTTTATTAGAGGGCTTTACTCAAGGCCATGAAAGCCTCTCCCACTTGAGCAACATAGAGCCACAGGAATATAAGAATCTTGGAAATGCTGATAAGTAATTCACAGGTCTGGGGGCGCAATCCTAACACAAAGTTTTATTTTACATCAACAATAAGGCAGAACACCAAAGAGCTGTTCTGAGTTTTCCAATGGAAGAGTTTTCCATTATACTGATAGAATTTTGCAGTGCAGTGGTCATTACCGTTGTCCAATGCCTATTTTTGATATTTGACTATTAGTTTTGGATCACCAATTTACTGAGTTGGGATAGGCGGTATCCCTATTGCCAGTTCCTTCCTGTGCATAACTACTACCCCCCCCCCCCCCCCCCTTTCTCTTACCTGCTCTGGTACAGACTCCACACCACCACCCCATAGGGTGAACAAAAATAATTGTTGGCCCGGTTTAAACTGGATCATTATGTCCACTTGTTAACATGTTTATGTACTGTGATAAATAAATGTAATCCAAATTCGGCTTAAAAAATATTATTATACTATTAGTGCCATGTCATCATTTTCTCTGGCACTGTACAATATGAAATGACAAACAGGGTAAAGCAAATAACTTACAATAAATGCCAGAACAGCACAAATACACAGTCATACTGAAATGCACTAGGTCATGTGGGCTTACAATCTAAAGGAGAAGATATGTTTACTTAGTATGATGGCAAGTGATCTGAAGTGGCTTGGGTGGTATTTAGACCAAAAGATGTGCTTTTTTAAATAAAAAGATTAATGGGGCGGCGCTAAGTCTTGAATGCGGGAGTGGGAGGAGGTGATTAGGGTTGAAGACAGGACAAAGATTGGGTCTGGGTTGGTATTTATTAAGTGCTTTTGTAAGTTATGGTTAGTATTTTTAATTGAATTCTCTCAGAAAATGGTAGTTGGTGGACGGACTGACACAGACGCTGCACTAGAGAAATGAGAGTAGAGATGAATGTGTCGAGATTAGATTGGAGAGGTGCCAAACTGTTTTCTGGGAGACCACAAAGGAGAGGGTTTCAGTAGGTAAGTCTGGAGATGATCAGGGCATGCGCTAAGATTTTGGTGGTTTCGGGTGAGAGGATGCCGGTGATGTTCTTGAGGTGGCTAGTGAGTAAGGGGTTTATTCATAAAGGGATAGCGGCAGGTAGTGTCTCGTAGCGACAGGTGAACGCTGGGTGCTGTACGCAATACCACATTTATCAAAACGATTCCGGTGAGCGACTCGAACAGCACCATGTAGCATCCGATTCATCATCGGACGGCTCAGCGTATACCACCGGTGCTCTGGCTTCCAGAGTGCCTGGTATTACCTGTCGCTACCTGCCGCTGTCCCATACATTTCAATAGACGTTACCTTTGTTCTCTTTAAACAGGGTTTTCTTTTTATTTATTTAATTTAGTATCAAATAATTGTATGACCTCTCCTGGCCTATTAAGTTATTTTTGAAAACTTTTTTGATATATTTTTTTTTTTTATATATTTTTATGCAGAATTGTCATTACAGGTCTGGTATTAAAGTACTAATATCACAATGTAGTAATAATGTAAATCCATATGTTTTAGCTTTGTTACTAGTGGATATGTGTTCAAAAACTGACTTTAATCGCACAGCTTCTGGCGCTCTGGGCTACAGCGACACAATTTTGAGCGCCGGCGCTGTGTGAGGCTATTTATTTGATGAATATGGTTTGAGTCGATCACACTGACCAGTCGCTACCGTTCGCTCCCATATAGTGCTGTACTGGTGTTATCACACATCAAATTCATCAATGCTGGCCATGTTACTGCAGCGACTGAGGCGCTTTGTAATAGCGACTCACAGCCGATCAGAGCGACCACTCTTAACGCCGCTGTACAGACGCTCATCTGCCGGTACCTGGCGTTAATCATGAATCGGCCTGTAAATGTTGTGATGGTGTGAATGAGAGAGCAATCCAGTGTCACACAGATGTGTTTGTGGGAGTTGTTGTAATTGTGAGATTGACAGACATAGTTGGTGTGGAGGCATCAGGAGAGTTTGATGGTAGGGAACACGATCAACTCAGTCTTGTCTATGTTTAGTTTGAGGGAGTGAGATGACATGAATAAAGGGATGGCTGTCAGGAACACGGGATAGGAGAGAAGAGAGAGCTGGGCCCAAGAGGTTGATTTGAGTGTCGTTTGCATAGAAGTGACGTTGGAACCAAATGAGTTGGAGTTGTGCAAGACTATCGGGGTAGACTGAGAAGAGACTTGGTCCAAGAACAGAGCATTGTGATGCACCAACTGACAGAGGGCGGGGAGAGGAAAGTTTATTTGAGTGGGAGTAGGATACACTAAATGTGCAATCAGAACTGTAAGAGGAAATCCATGAAAGCATGTGGTCTTGAATACCCAGAAATGTCAGAATTTGGAGTTGAAGAGGATGGTCAAGTGTCGAAACCAATGGAATGGATATGGTCAAGGAGGATTAGATCGCCTTAGGTTTTGCTGTGTAATAGATTGTTAGTTACTTTGGTGAGGGCAGTTTCAGTTGGTGCTGAATCCAGAATGAAGAGGATTTAGTAAAGAGTTAGCAAAAAAGATAGCATCTGACCAATTCAGACTGAACATGCTATTCCAGAAGCTTGGATGAAAAAAGGAAGCAGCAAGATGGCTCAATAACTGGTGAGGGCCAACGGGTCCACAGGATTTTTTTGAGAATTGGTGTGATAACTGCATGTTTGAATAGTGAAGGGAAGGTTCCGGATGAGATAGAGAGTGGTTAAATAGTAATGTGAGAGCCGGAGTGAGGCATGTGGACAGTTGTGGAATGGAAAAGGTTCTAGGGGGCAAGTAGTGATGTAGGCCTTAGATATGAGGGAAGACAATTTGTTTTGATAGCATATTGAAATGGGTTAGGGAAGTCATTAGAGGGGGATTAACTCTATGCTATACAGATTACATATACTGAAAATTCGCTAGATAAAACACACACTTGCTAATGTAAGCAAAAAAATAGTCAAAACATGCTAGATAAACTCGTTGAAGATAAGGCCAAGGGTCCCTGAGAACACTGATAACCTGTTGGCTCACATTTTTGAAATCTTGCACATTGTTCCCCCTGAGGTGGCTAAGAGGCTAAGCAGGGTGAGCTCTTTCGTCCTGATAAACAAAGTCTGGAGTTCCCTGAGCAGAGCCATTTCACTAATATGGTGCTCAAGGAGCTGGAACGTCCTAGTAGATTGCCCGCGGTGCCCAAAGGGTTGGATAAGAGGTACCCCTTTCCTGCTGACCTGGTCAAGCTATGGTCGTGTCCCCCTGAGGTGGATGCTCCCATTTTAGGGCTGTCCAACACCTTGGTCTTGCCTTCCCCTGACACTACTACACTGCAGGACAGCGAGGACCGGGGCATGGATCAGCTGGCCTGCCATGCCTTTACTTTTGTGGGGGCTGGTCTGCGTCCGGTCTGCACCGCTGCCATTACAGCTATTGCCCTTAAGAAATAGCTGAAGCGTTTCCTTAGGATTATAGGGCCCTTTTGCTTTGCTCTGATTTTGTTGCCTTTGTCCTTACTGCCATGGATGATGCGGTGCTGTTGAGTGGTAGGGCCTCTGCCCTTTTGGTGGCTATGCGCCACTCTGTTTGGCTGCGTCAGTGGGCGACTGATGCTGCTGCTAAGAAGGCTCTCACTGGGCTCCCCTTTACGGGGCTGTGGCTCTTTGGTGAGCATCTGGATGTTCTAGCCAAGGATGGTAGGCTGCCTCAGCCTGGGCCTTTTCGGGGGCCCTCCGCTTCCCTCCCCTCCTTTCGTGCTCCCAGAGGAGGTCGTGACTCCCTCTTTTCGGGTACCCGCAGGGATTCTTGGGGCCATGGCAGACCACGTGGTCATCCCGGTCTCTGGGGTCCCAAGCCCAAACCTTCTCCCAAGCCCCCTCAGGCATGAGGAGGCGCCCTCACCCATCCGGGTGGGGGGGGGGTGGCTTCGGCTCTTTGCTCACTTCTGGAGGCTCCGCGTCTCAGACCGGTGGATTCAGGAGGTGGTGTACTCCGGTTACAAGATCGCCTTAGGTTTTGCTGTGTGATAGATTGTTAGTTAGTTAGTTTGGTGAGGGCAGTTTCAGTTGGTGCTGAATCCAGAATGAAGAGGATTTAGTAAGGAGTTAGCAAAAAAGATAGCATCTGACCATCTGATAGCATGATGGCCCTTCTGCAGAATCGGGGCATTCGCATTCTCCCTTACCTGGACGACATTCTGATTGCGGCTCAGTCTCTTCAGGCCGAGAAGGATACTCTGGTGTTGACCTCCACTCTCGAGTCCTTCGGCTGGGTGATCAACTATCCCAAGTCTTCACTGTCTCCGTCTTTGGTGAGGTCTCTTCTGGGCATGACTCTGGATACCTCTCAGGTCAAGGTATTCCTGCCTCAGCAGAAAGTGGAGGGCCTTCAGAAGCAGGCACGGACTCGGGGATGCAGTTAGTGGGCCTGATGGTGTCCTTCGAGACAGTCCCTTTTGCTCAGTTTCACATGAGACCTCTTCAGTTGCACCTCTTGTCAGTTTGGGATCAGGACCCTGTGTCCCTGGATCAGGAATTTGTGCTGTCCCCCCTGGCCAGACAGTCCCTCTCGTGGCGGCTGGACTCGGGGAACCTTCTAGTAGGCAGGACCTTTCTGCCCCCGTGCTGGGAGACTGTCACCACAGATGCCAGTCTGACCGGTTGGGGGGGCTTTTGGAAGTCTCTGAAGTTCCAGGGGTGGTGGGGCCCCCAGGAGGCCCATGCTCCCATCAATGTCCTGGAACTGAGGGCGATCAGGTTGGTTCTTTCTCAGCTGACCACACACCTTCGGGGTCGGGCTGTTGAGATCCGCTCGGACAACCAGACGACGGTTGCCTACATCAATCATCGGGGAGGGACTCGGAGCAAGCGAGCCCTTAAGGAAGTGTTCCTGATACTGTCTTGGGCGGAAGAGAATGTCCCTTGCATTTCGGCGGTTTACATTCCGGGGGTGGAGAACCAGGAGGCAGACTCCCTGAGCAGGGGGATGTCTCGGCTGGGGGAATGGTCCCTCAGCAACAAGGTTTTTCACTCCCTGTGTCACCGCTGGGGTCTGCCGGATGTGGACCTGTTTGCGTCCCGCCACAATCACAAGCTTCCCAGGTTTGTCTCCCTGTCACAGGACCCTCTGGCCTTCCCCACGGATGCGCTAGCAATGCCTTGGACGGAGTTTCGGCTTCTCTGTGTTCCCTCCATTTCCTCTGCTGGGCAGGGTGCTGCGCAAGATAGCCCAGGAAGGGGTATCAGCCATTTTGGTGGCCCCCTGTTGGGCAAGGAGGGTGTGGTTCGCAGACGTCGTGCAGTTGGCAGTAGATCAGTATGTCTTGCCCAAGGATCCAGATCTGCTCACTCAGGGACAACTGTGCCATCCCAATTTACAAACGCTGGCTTTTAACGGCTTGGCTGCTGAAACCTCCATCTTGATGGATAAGGGGTTGCCGCCTTCTGTTGTTGATACCATTTTTAGGGCTAGGAAGAAGTCCTTTTATCTACTACAGGATATGGCATGTTACATTGCCTGGTGTGAGTCCAAGTCTCTTCCTTGTCAGGTGTTTTCTATCCCCAGGATTCTGGAATTTTTGCAACATGGTTTGGATTCGGGCCTTCAACTTAATACCCTCAAGGGACAGGTTTCAGCTCTGGCAATTTTTGTTCCAAAGATCCTTTGCCAGTCACCGGTTGGTTAAGACTTTTTTCCAGGGAGTTACTCATGTGTAACATTGTCTTACCTTCCTTGTGTCCTAACCCTGCTAATTCCAAGGAGCGGATCCTTCATTCTTTGGATGTTGTCAGGGCTCTGAAGTCTTATTTGGCTGAGTCTTTCAGGAAATCTGACGCTCTTTTTGTTCTTCCTGCTGGACCTAGGAAGGGTTTGCCTCCAGCTAAATCCACTATCAGTAAGTGGATCCATCAGGCGGTGGAGCAGGCCTACTCTGCCAGGGGGAAGGTTCCTCCTTTTTAGGGTTACTGCTCATTCCACTAGTGCTATTGGCGCCTCTTGGGCCTTTCAGCACCAAGCTTCTGTTGAACAAGTTTGTAAGGCTGCAACTTGGTCTTCTGTTCATACTTTTTCCAAGTTTTACAAGGTTGATGTTAAGGCCTCAGCTGATGCTGCTTTTGGCTGCAAGGTACTTCAGGCGGTGGTGGTTTGAACTGCCTGTTGTTACTCTTTGGGGATCCCACCCTACCTTACGGACACTGCTATTGGACGTCCCATATGTAAGGACTTCTGGAAGCAGGCCGTGCCATGCAATAGGAAAAATACAATTCTGTGAGTACTCGCCTGTAGAATTGCTTTTACTATGCATGGCACGGCCTGCTTCACCCCACCCTTATCGTTATTCTTGGTTGCCTCTTTATGGTGATTGTTCCAAGTTAGTTGGGGTTTGTTACCTTTTTTACTTTTATTATCTCCCTTTTATTGAATAACTGCTTGTCAACACTGGATTGGTCTATTGGTGATCCTGTTTTTATATGGTACCGGGAGGAGCCACAACTCTTCTGCGGGGCACTGCGCCACCTTGTGGCGGAATATCCCATACGTAAGGACTTCTTGAAGCGGACGGTGCCATGCATAGTAAAAGCAATTCTACAGGTGAGTACTCACAGAATTGTCTTTTTCCCTGACCACCATAGTCTGGTCAATATAAGCCAATGATGGGATAATGTGCCTTCTTGTCCTTTTCTCTTTATAGGTATGGAATCTACGAGCGCTGCAGAGAGCTGGTGGATGCAGGCTATGATGTGAGACAGCCTGACAAAGAGAATGTCACTCTGCTTCACTGGGCTGCCATCAACAATCGGATAGATCTGGTGAAGTAAGTATGACTATTGGGAAATGTGATGGTCATATAAAGAACACACAAGATCTCCCTGTGTGACCCTCCATCATAATTACAGGGAGTCATTTACAGAGTGATTCATGATGATGTATACGACTGGAATAGGAATTGAAAAGCTGGTGGGGAGGGGGTTGCCCCTGCATTAGAAAATCAAGTCAAACTCAACCAGGTTTACATACAATTACAGTATTAAAGAGAAGTTCGGTATCTTGGCACTGAAGCAACAATAAAATACCTTCGGGTTCGGGCCCATGTGTCTCTCGCTCTATTTCTTGCAGAGTGTTGTAGATGCTGTAGTAGATCAAAGTTTGCCCGGGTCCAAATGTGGTCACACAGCCACCCTTGTCCCTCAGCATAAGCAAGCATGACCACTGTGGCTAGCTGGGAGTGCCGAGGGACTGGTTTGGCCATGTAACCACATTTGAAGGTGGTTATGGAGAAAAGGAATTGAAAGGAGGAGCCTGCTACAGCTTCTACAACACACTGCAGAAAATAGAGAGGTACAGGCTTCAGGTGAGCTTCTTGGTGCCGTATTATTGCCTGCACTGTAAGTTTGTGCCTGTAATGTAACGTTTGAGGGGTATGAATAGTTTTTCAGGGCACTGTACCATGTTTTTTTTTGTTATATACTTGCTCATATATGAAAAGTTTCTTAATGTCTTTATTTTTTTGTCTGATTAGATTCTACATATCAAAAGGTGCTATAGTTGACCAACTAGGTGGGGATTTAAATTCTACGCCACTACACTGGGCAACAAGGTAAGTCTATAGCATAGTCATGTTGCTAAAATATCCAACCTAATTACTGAGGTGAGTTTTGCCCCATCTGATTACATGCCCTAACAATAAAATAACTACAGCTTCTAAGAGGAGATGGCATACGGGGGGGGGGGGGGGGGGGGGGGGGTTACCCAGCCATTTATATTGTGTGGCATTGCAAATTGGGATGCCTATCCGGAAATCAGGGCCAGGACTCGACTTTTTGGTCCACTTTCAAAGACAAAGTGGAAAAATCATACCTTGCCCTTCTATTCAGTTGAACGTCTGATCGTTAAAGATGTATAGTTTTGAGTTTCACTACACACCCACCCACTAGATTTCTTCTGCTAAGATTGCTTTAAAGTGGAACAGAACCTGAGAATTTGCCTTTTTTGGGTTTTGCTCCCTGCTCCCGCTGTGTAAAACCCCCCAGTTCACCCAGTAAAACTCGCCTCTCCCCGCTCCAACAGCACATGCACAGACTGTCGTCCAACTAGAGCCCTTTGCCATGTTTACTTCCTTCGGCAAAAGGCTGTGATTGCTTTCAATAGGGAGCGTGTGCTGCTGCATCCCCTCTGAATGGCTGGTGCCACAGCGTGCACACGCCTCCAGGGATGCCAGGGTCTTAAGCGTCAGGCTAGGGGGAATCTCCGGCCTCAGGGGTAAGGGATGCTTTGAGTTTACACTTGGCATACAGAAGCAATTTTTCCCCTCCTTCTGCGTCCTTGGTGATTTTATCCTGACCTTCAGTCGGTGTAATTTCAAATATCTTTAACTTGAAGCTGACCAAAACTCGCTGAACTTGCAAAATCCATTTGGCTAAACCCCCTTTTGATACACCATTCCTAGGGTGCTACAAATATGTATTGGGGGTCCCCAAAAACTATACTAAGAGAAAGCGGCACTACCCACCAAGGTAATAATAAAAGATATTAGTTTATTGAGAATATCTAATGGCTAAAAAACATCAAATACAATACATAAAGACTTCCATCACATTTACACAATAGACACCGGAGGGCGCCAGAGGTCCATCATGACAATTCATAGTAATATAAATGAATGACTATCCTATAATCACAGCTGGTAAATACAATGACAATTATAACCTGCACCCATAAAAAGGACCAACCTAGGTCAATCTATTAACAGAGAAAATTTCATATAGTGATACAAAATGTGCAAAGAATACATAACGTGCAAAATAATGCAATAAAAATACTATGTACAAAATATACAGCTAATAAAGTGCCTGTGCCAGAGCTATCAAACCAGTATCCAATAAACAAAAGGACCAGCCGGGATGAGTAAGAAAAGACATACAACAAATATAGTTACAAACAGACCAACTGGGCCTCCCCCCGTAGAGTTGCCCGCCAACGCGTGTCGCAGCGCCTACTCGCTGCTTCCTCAGGGCGACTATACAAAAGGGGCCAAATACTCCCTCCCTATATACCCACAGCTATTTAAGATAAGTGAAAATCCCCCAATAAACATCCCATTCCTAGGGTGTAGAACTAGAAATGGATACACACAACAATGGCAATGAATGGAGGAGGCGGAGCATTACAGCTAAAACATGCACCATTATCTGTGATTAGAGTGAAGCAGGAGCAGTGAGAACTGGCGAAAGGTACTCCTCATGGGGGGAGCTAGTTACAAAAGTGGTCTGCTTTAATGAGAAAAGACACACCCACAAAATGTACACTGCACTATGCAAGTTCCTAATAACCCTGATCCTCCTAGCATGTTTCATTGTGCTTTATATATGTGGCCCTTCAGTCAACTTCAATCAAATGAGGCCTGTGTGGAAAACCTGTTATAAGTGTTGGAATTGCTTCACATGGTGATATGGTAACTTCACAAGCAAATTCCAATGTCGCTATCAGCTCTATGTTTAGCACACACCTTTATAATACAAGGCGTTATATAATGAGGCAATGTGTGAAGATAAGGCGTGAGGCATGCTGCAGCTGATCCAGGCCAATGTCACAATGATGAAGCATTAGCAACTGCTGTTTCTAGGTCCGGAGCTTTAAAACCTAGTTATTTCTGAAATTGGGATATTAAGGTAATAATTACAGAGTTTGCAGAAGATTAATTAAAGGGGGACCCCGACCTCCTCGAACCAACACTCATTTTGTGTTAAAGTCCAGTTTAATATAACTAACTTCCTACCCAGCAGCTCCTAATGTTGTGCTCCCTGACCAATCTTGGTAGCCATCCTTGCAGCCAGTCATGAGAGAGCTGGCTGGCTTTTCGGTTGGCGTCAGGCCTTGCATTACATGAGCAACCACCACAGGTTGTTAGCCAGCGGACATGTGATCCAGCATCCTGTCCGTGGCTGAGAACCCCCGGAAGAGGACTCTGGGCCATGTGACCACTTGCAGATTTGTATAGGGAATGCAGTGCAGATACGCTAGAGTAGACTTGCAAGGGGGGTAGTTGGCAATCGAGATGCCCGCTGTGCTGCGACCACCACCATTTAATGTTTGGTCATTTGCAATTACATTGATTCTTTCCAGACAAGGACATCTATCCATGGTTGTACAGCTGATGAAGTATGGAGCTGATCCCTCACTTATCGATGGAGAAGGCTGTAGCTGTATTCACCTAGCTGCTCAATTTGGCCATACGTCAATTGTCGCATATCTCATCGCAAAGGGACAGGTAAGATTTTATTATTTTTTTTTTTTTTAAGTATTAACCTAGGGAGCTAGGCAGTTGAACAGTTAGAAGCTCTAAATAGAACTCCTTTCATTGTGACTCTATTTGAGAGGGGGAAATAACTAGAACACCAGGGGTTAAAGCTGCTAAATCTTCATTTTTCCCGAATGAACCAGGTAGACACAAATCCGCGTCTCTCAAACATGTTGAATCATGGCCGTCGTTTCGGGGGTGGGCAGTCCCCCTCTTTCAGGGCCGTGGAGCAAACAGATGACCATTCCATAAAGAGTTTAAGTAGAGAGGGGGGAGAAAAATTTCCGCCTGATGTCATGGATCACTTCCTAGCTAACGTGCAATAAAACATTAAATAATAATAAATGTATGCCAAAATGTATGGATTTGTGTGTTTACCTGGTTTATTCGTGAATAATGATTTAGCAACTTTAACCCCTGGTGTGCTGGTTATTTCGTACTTGGATATTCTTGGGGCCTCCGCTGACCTGGCACCCAATGATCATGTGGTAAGAGTGCAACTGTCATTTTGGAATTTTTCTATATGGGGGATGGATGAGTTCTGATGTCATAATTCTGATGTCACCCTATTGTGGAGATCAAGCCTCCCTTACAGAGAGAAAACAATGTATTACAAAAAGTTTTCTTTAGATGTCACTGGGTCCAAAAATAGATTGACGCACAAAATGATTTTTATTTTGCGAATAACTTGTTTGGTAAGACAGGGAATGAGGCTGAACTTTCTCCACTGTGCGCAAATCTTGTGACTTCTGCCAAAAGGGAAAAACGTCTATTCTTACCCTTTTCTCTGTCCAAGAGGAGCAAATATCTGTCTGCCGTTCCCTGTACAAGACCCATGTAAATGCTGTTATGTAAAGCGCTGCAGGATATGCCAGCACTGATGTTTCTGTTCAGCTGATTTCTTGGCATACTTACAGACTGGTTAACTCTTCAACTTGAGACTGTAACTCGAGTACTTCACTTTAGTACTTTAATTGCAATTTTTTTTATATAACCCACCTCCTATTTTTGAGCCAGACATAGCTTATATACATTTCTGGTCACATTGAATGACCTATGTGTATGAACAGGACAGGCTTCATGTAATGGAAAGTAACCGCTCACTGGGAAGGTGCATGCGTGAGGTACAATAGCCTAATTGGGCTAACTTCAGACAAAAATGCCAGCGCCTTGAAAATTCTCCAATAAAATGTCTTCAGAACTTCCAACAATAAAATCAACTTCAGAAATCTTCACGACATCAAAACAAGTCCAGTGTCGGGCAGGTGTGTGGGGGAGGGGGGCGGGTTGTATGTAGTTTATGCGTTTAAATGGTTCTTAGCAGGGGCGTATATAGTTTTCACAGCCCCCCCCCCCCAAAAAAAAGACTTAACCCCCAACATTAAATGACCTACAGAGAAGTAGTAGTAGTGAATACCAGGCTCAGACTGGCCCACCAGGTTACCCAGGAATCCCCCTGTAGCCCCCTGAACTGAGGGCACCCCATCTCCATAAGGGGTGCCTCACTATGTGATAGCTGATACTGTGCTGTCTAATTTGCTATGGTATAAACAGTAGGTAATGCTGTTCTATGGCCCTAAAAAGAAAGCCAGTGATATTGGCGTGTAACTGTAAGGTGGTGTCCCAGAAACCAGCACTGGCAGAGAACGTGGATAGATTGGAGTTCTATTTAGTTTTGCCACTGTGGGGCTCGGGTTGGTGATGCCTGGTCCGGTCCGTTTCTTCTTGGGGAAGCTTGTTTCCTCGAGAGCCTTATACAAAGTTTTGGGGGTAGGGGGAACAATGTGCTGCCATTTAAGTTCTATTCTGCAGAACCTATGATCCACCATGTAGATAGTACACCAACCGTGTACATTACTGTGGCCCCAGTCCGATGCTGTTGTCACAGGTGCTGCCAGTTTACATGGGGCCCCCTTCTACCATGGACCCAGTAGCCTCCCCTGCCTCTTGTGGTATGTACGCCTGTGGTCCTTAGTCATACAACAAATGTAACCTGTCCAGGCATAAACAATAAAAACATCTCCACTCCACTTTGTCCTTGACCAGCTGTTTTGTTTTGCTCGGGGTCAAAAAAAAGTACACACTCCCAACATCCAGTCCTGTGGTATCCATGATCGTCCGCTGCTCGCTGGCAGCATGAGACACCAATTCCTCAAGCATGCTGTACCTACTCCATTTACTGCAATGGAGGGGACGTGTCGGCCATCGGCATGCCCTCTTGAATGGAGTGGATGCGCTCGAGTCACACTGAACGGTGGGTGGAAATGCCATGGTAAGTTTCTTAAACAGTGGCAATGCAGTCTCAGGGGATAAAAGGGCTGATTCAGCACCAAGAGAATTTTTTTTCTTGCCTTTTTCGTGAGATTTTTTTTATAATTTCATACTTTTTTTTCCTTAGTGCGATTCAGCAACATTTTGCTGTGTGAATTATTTAAAAATGTGCACAGCTAAAAATTATGCTGAATTGCACTAAGGAACAAAATTATTAAAAATGTTTCTCGCCAATAAAGTGAAAAAAAAAACTCATGGTGCTGAATCGGCCTTAAAAGGTGCCTCTGTGTAGCTGCAATCCTAACTCTAATCTATGAGAGCCCCCATTGGGACATACAATGCAATGGATACAGCTCTAGACTCCCACCCCATGTACTTGCAGATTTTAAAGACAGATTATAACTTTTGTTTAAACTCTCTTCCTTCACTCTACGCTTTAGTATTTACCTAGTAACTAACATAATTAGGCTGTACTTGTTTGCTCTACCAACAGATGGCGCTGCTGCTCTGTTTTGATCAGCAAAAAAAAACCATAAAGGTAAACATAGTATCTGACAGCTTAAACTGGACCTTCAGCATGATTTAAAGTGGACCAACACCCAGGATTTTGACTATCCTGGGTCTTGGTCCACTTCGGTGGGGCACCCCCGATCGGGGTGCCCCGCTGTGTGAAACCCCCCCGATCACCCGAAAAACTCACCTCTCCCCGCTCCCAGCGCCGACGGACAATCGTTTTGACAGCCGCGGACAAGCGGCTCCTCCGCCGCCGCCTCCCGCGCGTCACTCTTGACGCGCGCCCGCGCCGGCCATTCACAGACGGCCGGCGCGGGCGCGCGCACGTCTAGAGGGGCGCGAGGGAGGCAAGGTAAGGTAAGGAGGCAAGACAAGGTAAGGGGATTTGGGGTGTTTGGGGGGTTTCACCCCGCGGGACATCCCGATCTCGGGTGTCCCGCGGGGAGGGAGGTGATCGGCCCAGGAATCTTATAGATTCCCGGGCCGATCACGGGAGGGTGATGGTCCACTTTAATGAAAATCCCAAACCCTTAAAAACTATTCACCTGCGTCTAAAATTAATCTATTTTAATATAAGTAAAAAGTTTTAGTCACTTATTACTGTTTCTCCCTCCTGGCTGCAACTATGTTCAGGACTCTAGTATACGAGCACCCCCCATCTTGACTCAGAAGCATCACACATACCGAGGAGAGAAGAGCGGGATAAAGTGCAGGGGTGGGGTTATAGCTGTGCTTTGCACAGACAGAGCGGAGCTGGGTTTAGGAAAAGATCAGCAATCCCAGAATGCAGAGCGACACTTCCTGTTTGCAGGCTGCCTGATGCTCCATGAGCCGCCATCTTGGATGTTTAAAGGCTCATAACATGCAGTAGATGCAGGTAGGATGATTTTTAATTTGGGCAATAGGTATGTACAGGGTGTGGGAAACATATAAGGTAGACTCTTATTCAGAGTGAAGGTCCACTTTAAATGCAATTAAAAAGGCCAAGCTGTACATGTGTAAATGCCTTCAATTGCGAGTTAAATCTCTACTCCAGCCATAGCTAGGGCTGTTTAAAAAACAAACAAACAAACAAAAAACCCATTATCATCATCCCATGGTTTCAGAACTGTTGACTCGATCCCATTGGGGAGATGTAGTCTCAATTACTATTACACTTCATATTGTGGGTGTGTTTTTTTTTTTCTTCTTCTTCTTAATGGAGTGGATGGAGGATTTGGGGACACGCCACCTTTCCCCTTGTGCTGAGTGTAGTCCCAGCAAGGTAGTGGTGTGCATCCATGGCTCCAGATTTCTGTCATCTCTCGGATCAGGGCAGCTGTGAGACAGCAGATTCTTACTGAGATAAAGGGATTCTCCGTGTGGCTGTGCATCTGATAGGTCAGGGTAGCAGAGGGTGGCTTTGGGCACTCCCTGCAGCTTTGCATGGGCAGCTGGGCATTTGATGGGTTGGTGAGCAGCTTCGGGAGACATGGTTTATACCTGTTACTCCGTTTAAAAGTAAGGAGAGCATCCGTTCTGGTGCTGAGGCAGGACGGGGGACTTACAAAGACAAAAAAAAAAAATTTCATCTCGCCTGTGGTGTTTTACTGGCTCTCCGGGTCCTGGGTGTCGCCATCTTGGGAGAATACCGGAAACTGCTTCCCGCAGCTCCTGCCCGCCCATTCAAGTGAATGGCCTGGTGGTAGCGTGCACAGTGCAGGGAATGCTTTTTGTGCACGGACCCAGGAGAGTAGGCCTGGAACAGGGGGTGAAGTAAGGGTTCTTTTTTGTTAACCCCAGCCCCCCCCCTCCTGTGGAACAATAACGGGGGTTTTTGCTATCCCGGACCAATCACAGCCTGGTCAAATTGGGGTGGGTTCTCATCCAATCAGGGCTTTTTGCTATGCCTATGCAAAAAACGTTGATAGACTTCAATGGAAAATGAAAGCCATTTGTCGGCAAGCATCTCTGATTGGACGAGAGCATGCGCCATTGTATAGGGGGATGGGGATGTTTCACATCCCGAATTGGGGTGCCCGGGTAAAGGTCAGTGTCTGGCCCTGTATTCTTCTAGATTCCAAGTTTGGGTTTTGTGTCGCTTCAAGAGACTCCTATTAGAAATGGATATTTAAACCTATTTCTTCTATGTCTCTCCTATATGATTCTCACCTCTCCTATTTCCAACCAGTGGTAATGTCCTATTCCTAGGTGGCACTTCTGTCTTCTAATCTGCACTGTTGTGCAGGGTAACTAAACCCAAAACAAAAAAAACACCCTTACCTTCTCTCCCATGCGGCAGCTTCAGTCCTGTTCGCCGGAAAGAAACTTCTTGGTTTCTGAGAATGATGGGTGGGCGCTTCCTGCTCCACGACCAACAGTAAGCAGCTGCACTTGCTGTTGGTTTTAGCCCCCCGCAGTTTCTGCCAGTTGTGCAGGTCACTATGCGCTGCCAATTCATTGCAATGCAGGGGCGTGGCTGGCCTGCCATGAATAGATGGCGCTATGTGACTGACATGAGGGAGCGCCATTCTTGGAAAGTTTCTACGTGTTGGAATGTGCTGCATGGGAGAGAAGGGGAGTGGCTTTTTTCTGGGGGGGGGGGTTAACAGTTTAACTTTGATCTTTACTTTTATCTCTCTTGTACCAAAGTCCTCCAATTTTTTTTTTTTTACATAAAATATCCCGGGTTTAATTGTATTGATTGTACCTGGAACATTCTTACCTTCTCTTCACAAAATGTAATATTTTTGCTATCCTGCTCGAATGTATTTCTTGTATGTATGCAATGATTTATTCTTGGTCATAATACAGTGATTCTCATTACATTTTATTGTTTCTCCTTATCTCAGCTGGGAAAAAAAACGTTTGATTTTTCCGGTGTGAGCTATAGTACTTGTGTTACATCCTAATCAAATTGTCTGTTACAGGATGTAGATATGATGGATCAAAATGGAATGACTCCACTGATGTGGGCAGCTTACAGGACTCACAGGTAAACCATTCAAAGTTTCCATTTACACAGAAAATATTTAGGTGCTACTGCCCGGTAACTCAAAAATAACCCGAAGGATTCCTGGTTTTCAGCATGCTTGCTAGTTGATGTATCCATCAACTATGCAAAAATATGAAAATTGTACATAAAACATTTCGAAGTTGGAATATATTGGTATATATATTTGTAAATAGTTTGCGATTGATCTTTAACAAGATGGGTGTTGGTACAAGCATGGGGGGGCATACAGCTACCAGCCCTGGATTTCCCCAACTTCACCCAGTTCCTCAAAATCTGGTCTGGGTTTCCTTTGGCAACTGGAATTCTTGAAGAGAAAGCTGGACCTTGTGACTGCCAGCAGCCAACCATGTGGCCGGATTTTGTCAAGGGTAATGGGAATTAGAACTGGGGCTTGTACCAGCACCACTTAAAGCGGAATTCCACTGTACTTATAACACCCCCCCGTCCTGCCACCCTACCCTGGTGCTAAGGCTGGAAAAACACAATGCTGCTTTCATTGATGATGGCGCCCATGATTCGGAGCACCGGGGGGAGGGAAGCTGGCCCCTGGATAAGTTAAGTTTTTTTTCCCTTTGTAACCATCGTCCTACAACAGCACCAGGGTAGGGTGGCAGGTTGGGGGGTGGTGGTTTATAGCTTGGCTGGAATCCGCTGTAAAAGTAGCTTTTTTAGGCCCAGTTCAATTTTGTCAATTGTTCGGATGACCATGGAATTCCCTCCTTCACTCTTTCTATGTCAACTAATACGACTTTTTGTTTTCCAGTGTGGATCCCACTCGACTTCTCCTTACCTTTAATGTGTCTGTTAATCTTGGAGATAAATACCATAAAAACACTGCGTTACATTGGGCAGTTCTGGCCGGGAACACTACAGTCATAAGTTTGCTACTAGATACCGGTGCCAATGTTGATGCCCAAAATATTAAGGTAAGGTACTTTTAAAACCTGTAAAAACTACAAGCTAGAAACATGGTGCCTGGTGACCGCTGTGTGGCCCCAGTGATGTGGATATGACTTTCCTTTCGGTTAAAATTCACATGGTTTTCAAATCTTTCCACAAACCTTTATGTATGGGACCGAAAATGATCAGAATTGCTTTAGGTATGCTCCAGTGTTATGGATATACAGAGCTAGCAAGGGCTGCAGCCAGGGTTGCTCAGCAGGTTTGATGCCATGTGTACATTGCGCTAGATAAATGTTTGCTAAATGTAAATGCTCTACACTGCAGCAAAGCTTGGGGGGAGCAGTTCATATCTTTATAAGAAGTTGTCTATCTGATATGCTTTTCCCCCTGGATCAATGGTGTCTGATATAGAGCTCCAAACTTTATTTATTCTTAGATTTTGATGCAGTTGGAACAGCATGTTCACCACACAAATATTTTCAGGATTTTCAGAGCCGCCAGGAACAGCGGTTTGTTTGGTTTACGATTGCCATATATTTAGCAGATTACACAGGAGCAAGCCATGTGAGGCTTAATGTAGTGAACTAAAAGGGACCATAAAGTACCCTATTCAAGGGTACATGGTAAAAAACAAAGAATAAGTGGGTATGTAATATTATGGGAAAACGGCTGACAAAAGTTTCTGTTTCTTGCAGGGAGAGTCACCACTAGATCTAGCAAAACAAAGAAAAAATGTTTGGATGATCAACCATCTACAAGAGGCAAGACAAGCCAAAGGATATGACAATCCTTCATTCCTTAAAAAGCTAAAAGCAGACAAGGTAAGGGGAGCTTTGTGTTTGTGACCAATCTGAGATGACCTTGCTTAACTGGTCATTCGTATTGTAGGAGAGGAAAATACCCTAAAATTCTATACATCATGTAAAATAACCTCCACACCCTATGTTGCAATGCCAAACTGTAAGCTGCAGTGTTTGGGCGATGAACAAGTCACCTGTGATTGCCTGCAATTCCCCTTTACAAGAGGGTGCTTTAGAGGAGATTTGATAAAATGTATACGTATAATTTAAGACCACTACCTTCAGGTAGGACAAGGGGCATCATTTATGCAAGGAGAAAAGGATTTATGCAAGGAGAAATGAGGAGAGTGAAATTTGGAAATGCATAATCCGCTATTACTGTCTGTACTTTTGACTCCCCAGTTATTCAGCTGTCTGCAAGCACGTAGCCCTGCCAGGCAATCCCCTTTTTTTTTGGGGGGGGGGGGGGGGTTGTAAAAAGGTAACTTTGTATGCCAGGCATTAAAAAGCAGGGGACATTGGTGTTTTGGTTTAAAAGCAGAACAAAAGGCAGCGTCGTGGGGGGTCTAGAGGACTCCGGGGGCAGCTACTAACCTTCCCTCAAGACATCTGAAATCAGGATGCCCCCCTGTGTGATTGCTAACCCCCCCCCTTCATATTTGCCCTAAAAGCTCACCTTTATTGCGGCTCCCATAACACTGTTGCTGACCGTGGCTGCATCACCAGCTTTCTTTTAGCTGAGGTGTGCTCACGCGCCCAGCTATTTAGATAGGCTGTGGGCGGGAGTGCTGCCCAGACTGGAGGGAAGCTGAAGATGCGGACAGGTCATGTCATATGGTATTTTTGAATAATCAGTTGGCGACCTCTAAAAATTGCCAGGTGGGCATGAACACGGCGGTATTGAGGTGGAAAATTTAATCTTATAAAATCTTATAATTAGTATTAATTTTATATTCTGCCTGTAGGCCATCTCTCACATTCTCAGTGTGTGGGGGGGGTTGTCTATCGCTAAAGAATGTTATGTCTGCTTAATGAGAAACAGATGTTCTTCATGTCTGAAATATACCTTCCATATATGTCTGTATATGTTTGAAATATCCAATCAAAGTCTGACTTGTGTCCAGGCATCCAATCAGGATGGTAATTTAAGCACCTTTGTCTGAAATGTATTTAAGCAAGCAAAAAGAGCCAGCAATTCGGGCATTGGCAATTGAAACAAGCCTCCAGTCGACCAAATAAACATTGCATTTCTTGAAGACTTGTGTTTCTGAGAATTTTCCACATCAGTGTAAAGAGCATGCTGCAATCAGGAGGTGTATATGCATCCAACACTCCTCCCTGGTGCAGCCTTTAAAACATGCCTGCATTCACGAGAGCAGCAGCTGTGGACTGTTGTTAGTCACCTGACTGTCCACAGCTGCTGAATGAGCATTGCCGAATGCTGCAACACACAGTTGAGGAAGTGGGACTCTCACTCCACTTTAATGTAGTACATTGAATGTAAAGGACATACATCCTGCTTAGTCCTAGAAGACCATTAAAAATGAGAAGCCATACAAAAGTTAAACATTGAATTTGCTGTTTAAAAGTCTGCCAGCAGAGTTCAGAAAGTTGCATGCACAAAGAATCCAAGGGCTGCAGTTGAAGACCTTTCTGTTTAAATTCTAAGTACTCTTTGCCACTGTCTCTGGCTCATATAGTTGGTTCACAGCTGATCCGGCAAAAGGTCCATGGATGGGGAACTACAGTATTAGGACTTAGTGGCATGCCCATTTCCGAGCAGTTGTTTTGTACAGGTAAAGCTGGGTAGACTAATGGCACAGCTAAATAAGAAGCTTTTTATTAGCAGGGCTTTGACAAAGGCATATATTTCCTATGACAAGTTTTAGTCTCGTCTTGCCAGTAAATTCAGCAATAAATACTACTGCTTAGTTGTTTCTCTTTGACACTATAGAATGTCTGTTTTAAGCAATGTCATTTTTTTTTTCTAGGAGTTTCGGCAAAAGGTGATGCTTGGAACGCCATTCTTGGTTATATGGCTAGTTGGTTTTATTGCTGACCTAGACATTGATTCCTGGTTAATGAAAGGTCTTATGTATGGTGGAGTTTGGGTCACGGTGCAATTTCTGTCAAAGTAAGTACAGTTCTGTTTTTTCCCAACTTGGTGTCATTTATTTTATTACGGACAGTGCACCCTTTTATTTAGACATTTAAAAACTTCCGAATTGAGATGGCAACCAATATGGTTGTCATCAGTTGCTTGCCTTTAAGAAGTCCATCACCCGTGCGAGTGTTGGTACCGCCACTATAAGGCAGGCTGGAGACCAGAGTGCTGGAGCCCCCGCAAATAATCCTGCAGGACGCCCATAATTCTTACCCTTTGCCTCAATCCTCCCAGGGAATACAGGGCCCGGGGGGGGCGGCATCTCCAGCATCCTTAAAGCCTGCCCCCCACCCCCCAGACTGTCGGCGGGGTCCACTTTAAATGATTTGCCCTGGAGGAAACCCACCCATGTGCAAGCCCATTCTTTATTCACTGGAGGCAGGGGATGGGAAGCCGGTCACCTGACCCTTCTTTGGTAGACCATCTAACTACCATCTGGGTTTGCTGGTGTGGTGTTGCCCTGTCGGAAGAGCCAAGGAGGACGAGTGTTTTGCAAATGCCCCCAACTACTACCCCTGATTAGCAGCACTGAATAAAGATCATTCTGTCTTTCCAGCTAGTATGCATATTCCTTCATCCAGGGAGGGGGCCTGTTCTCTTCGCACCAAGAAAAGGTGTGGTGTACATGTGACTAGAGACCTTTTTGTCGCCTTGGATTAAAGTGGACCAATCGCCAGGACTAATCTGGTGATTGGTCTCTCCCGTGATTTGGGATTCCCCGCTGTGAAACAACCCCCCCCCCCAGATCATCCACTCCACTCACTTTTCCACCGGGTGGTCTGGGGGCTCACAAAGTGCAGCATTCTGAATTGGGATGCCCCAGGGGGAACTAGTCAGCAGTCTAAAAGTCTTCAGGGCCAGCCTTTGGAGCACACTTTGTATCTATCGTGTTGGTGCAGAAAATAATGCTTTTTGGCACCTGCTCTCTTGTGGCTACATTAAAGAGAATGTGCTAATGACCCCTCCTCCTTTTACTGCTGGACATCCAAGATGGCGGCCCATGGAGGTGCAGGCTGCCTGCAAACAGGAAGTGTCTTCCGACTGTGCTGCTCTGCATTCTGGGATTGCAGACCTTTTCCTGACCCCAGCTCTGCTCTGTTTGTGCAAAGCACAGCTATAACCCCGCTCCCCTGCACTTTTGACCCCTCTCCTCAGTATGTGATGCTACTGAGCCAAGATGGCGGCGCCCATATCCTAGAGTACTGAACAGAGTTGCAGGCCATTGAGGGAAAGAATAAAAAGTGACTAAAATGTTAAATATATTATATTTTAAGTATACAGCACATCCTGTTTCAGAAGATATTCCTTACACTTGGGTTATACATCCAGTAGATGGCGCTGGACTGCAGGGACAGGAAAGTGGCTCCTCCAGGCCCCATATATACCAGGGACCTCCCACAAATTCCCCAGTTCTTCTCTGCAGTCTGGGCTGCGATGTCTAGAAGATGGCTCTCTCTACTCGCAGGTGAGTGGGGCTATTAGCCTGCGGCCCTGTAGGACTATTCCCACCCGTTTCCTTTTACTGCCTCCCAGCTTAGGCTGCACTGGTTCGAGTGAAGGTAGGCAGCACAGCTGTCAGGTGCTAAGGAGCGCTGCTCCAACCGCAGTCCTCCACTAAAGGGTAGGCGGTACAGGCCCATGGTGAGCCTTATGGGATGCCCCTCCCGCGTCCTATGCCCCTCGCCCCCTGTCCCTGTAGTTGGCTCCCTTTAGGCTGGCCGTCGCTTCCCCTTCGCTCTCCCTGGTAGATCTGGGGGGGGGGGGGGGGGGTGCATGTCTTGACTATATTTATGTGTTGATCCCTTTTGAATTGGTTGCACTGGTTTCTTTTGCCGCCGCCGCACGCTTGTACTCCGCTCTGCTGTCGGCGGCGACATCATTGGCTGGCCTTGTCATGTGGGCGCGTTTTCGCGCTCTTCGGGGGGCGGGCCTTGCGGCTGACGTGTTCTGCATCACTGTCTCCGCGACCTGCCCCTCGAGGTATATGCGGGCGCCATTTTAGTTCTCTGCTGCGTGTGTCTGGCGTCACCCTATCGCAGTCCGTAAGTGCCCCTGGGGGCTGATTTATTTTGTATTTCTCTGTATTGCATATTGCTTATGGGATCTTTTTGCTTATGTCTTGCAGGCGGGTCAAACTTTTGTGGTTTCTCCCGGTCCTATCCCCTCTATTTAGTGTTAACTCTTATTGGAGGGCTATTGTATTCCCTTACCTCCCACTTCCCTAGCGGGTTATTGGGGCATCCCGGGTTGCTATTATTAGCATCAATCCCTATTGGCCTGTTGTGCCGGGATAATCACCATATGGAGGCTTCTCAGGATAATGTGCTCGGGGTTCCTTCGGGACTAGCCCGCTGTGTATTGCGTGTAGGGTTTCCCCTGTCAGTGGTGACGTCAGGGTTTGTGTACCCTGCGCCTAGCAGGTACTTGCGCTGCAGTCTGGGTTACCTGCGGCTGGGCCTAGTGCTGCGCCCCCTCTGGCTTCGCCTACCCCCCCACGCTTACACCTCACTCCCAGTGAGGTGCATACCAGTGGGGAGTCTCAACCTGATTTGGCTACCAGGGTAGCCAGCATTGAAAGGCATATTGCCGGGTCTGGTCCGTGTAAGGCTCCTGCTAAGTGGCGGCATCTGGCACCCGGTGTTACTCTCTTTCCTGTGGAAGCTAAGGAGTTTTTTTATATTACTGGATATACCCCCCTGGAAGAGGGGGAAATATTTTCTGATTCAGAATCATCTGAGGATCAGCCTAGTGGTTATGCTGAGTCTGGGTCTGACCCATGGGCTTCAGATGATACTGACAGACTTCTGGCTCGCATTTTTGAAGTGCTCTGTATCTCTCCTCCTGCCGTGGCCCCGCGGCAGCAGGAGGAGCTGTTTCATACTGTTAAGCCACGCTTGGGAGTTTCCTGAACAAACTAATTTTAATAATCTGGTGCTCAAAGAGTGGGAACGGCCTAGCCGGCTTCCTGGGGTACCAAAGAGTTGGGATGAGAGGTATCCCTTTCCTGCTGAGATGGTTAAACGTTGGACATGTCCTCCTGAGGTGGATGCACCAGTTCTGGGGTTGTCCAACACATCCGTCATGCATTCACCTGACTCTACTACACTGAGGGATGGGGAGGACATTGATCAGCTGGCTTGCCATGCCTTTGCCTGTGTGGGGACCGCGCTCCGTCCGGTCTGTGCCTCCGCCATTACGGCTGTTGCTATTAAAAGCCTGCTAAGGGGTCTCTTAGATGGGGCTCCTGATGATGCTGGTTGTGAAGAGTATAGAGCTCTTCTGCGTTGTGAGGAATTTGTTGCATATGTTCTCTCTGCCTTGGATGATACCATTAGAATGTGTGGCAGGGCATCTGCCTTGTTGGTGGCGATACGCCGCTCGGTCTGGCTGCGCCAGTGGGCAGCTGACAACGCTGCTAAGAAGGCTCTCACTGGGTTTCCCTTCAAGGGGCTGCGCCTCTTTGGTGCACGTCTGGACTTGTTTGCTAAGGGAGACAAGTTACCTCAGCGTAAAAGGCAGCCCCGGTCCTTTCGGGGTTCAGGTACCTTTCTTCCTTCCTTCCGTGGCTCCAGAATTGGACGGGGAGCTTCCTTTGCTGGAGCCCATGGAGATTTTTGGGGCAGGGGCATAGGACGTGGCCGCCCTGGCCCCTCCTGGGGTCCCAAGCCTAAGTCCTCCCCCAAGGCCCCTCAGGTATGAAGGGCCGCCCATCCGGGTGGGGGGACGGCTTCCGCTCTTGGCTCATGTCTGGAGGCGTCATGTCTCAGACCGGTGGATCCAGGAGGTAGTGTCCTCCGGTTACAAGATAGAGAGTTTGCAGCCTGGCTGCCCCCAAGGTTCATCAAATCCTGTTTAGCTCAAAACCCCCTGTCAGCTCAGGGTCTGTCCCTGGCTGTCCAAGGCCTTCTGGAACTGGGTGTCATCTGCCGGGTGCCCTTGTGGGAAAGGGGCAAAGGCTATTATTCCAATATTTTAATTGTTCCCAAGAAAGATGGGTCCATCAGACCCATCCTGGATTTGAAGCACCTCAACAAATTTGTCAGATTCAGACACTTTCGCATGGAGACTCTGCGCTCAGCTGTGACTTTCCTACACCCAGGGGACTTCATGACCTCGGTAGACATCAAGGATGCTTACCTTCACATACCTATCTTTCCAGGTCATCAGAGATTCCTCAGGTTCGCTCTGGAGGATCAGCACTACCAATTTGTGGCCTTGCCCTTCGGTCTCACCTCAGCTCCCAGGGTATTCACCAAGGTGCTGGCAGGAGTGATGGCTCTGCTGAGATCTCAGGGCATTTGCATTCTTCCCTACTTGGTTGACATGCTTATCGCATCTCAGTCCTTCCATCAGGCAGAGCTGGACACTCAGCGGGTGGTGTCCACACTGGAGTCATTTGGCTGGGTGATCAACCACCCCAAATCTTCCCTGTCCCCTTCCATGGTGAAGTCCTTTCTGGGCATGATTCTGGATTCATCTCAGGTCAAGATCTTTCTTCCTCAGCAGAAGGTGGAGGGTCTTCAAGAGAAAGCTCAGCTCCCTCTGTCTTGTTCACCTCCATCCATCAGGCAGGGAATGCAGCTGGTGGGCCTGATGGTGTCCTGCTTTGAGGCGGTTCCATATGCTCAGTTTCACATGAGGCCTCTTCAGCTTCACCTCTTGTCAGTATGGGATCGGGACCCTGTGTCCTTGGATCGGGTGTTTGTCCTGTCCCCTCTGGTCAGGCGGTCTCTATCATGGTGGCTGGACTCAAGGAACCTGCTGGGGGGCAGATCTTTTTTGGCCCCCTGCTGGGAGACTCGCCACGGACGCCAGTCTGACGGGTTGGGGGGCTTTTGGAAGTCCCTGAAATTCCAGGGTCAGTGGGGCCCTCAGGAGGCCCATGCCCTTATCAACATTCTGGAATTGAGGGCGATCAGGTTGGTTCTCGCCCAGTTAATCCCACACCTGCAGGGTTCAGGCTGTTCAGGTCCGCTCGGACAAACAGACGGCGGTTGCCTACATCAATCATCAGGGAGGGACCTGGAGCAAGAGGGCCCTTCAGGAAGTGTCCCTGATTCTGTCCTGGGCGGAGGAGAATGTTCCCTGCATCTCAGCTGTGTACATCTGCATCTCACCTGGGGGTGGAGAATCTGGAGGCAGACTCTCTGAGCAGAGTGACCTCTCGTCTGGGAGAATGGTCCCTCAGCAGCAGGGTGTTTCGCTCCCTGTGCCACCGCTGGGGTCAGCCGGATGTGGATCTGTTTGCGTCCCGTCACAAGCTTCCAGTCTGTCCCAGGATCCTCTGGCCTTGGCCATGGATGCCCTGGCAATGTCTTGGACGAGGTTTCAGCTCCTGTATGTGTTTCCCCCATTTCCCCTGGGCAGGGTGCTCGCAAGATAGCTCAGGAAAGGGTGCCAGCCATACTGGTGGCCCCCTGTTGGCCAAGAAGGGTGTGGTTCGCAGACATCGTGCAGCTGGCAGTAGATCAGTACGTCCTGCCCCGGGTTCCAGATCTGCTCACTCAGGGGCACCTACGCCACCCCAATTTACAAACGCTGGCTTTGACAGCCTGGCTGTTGAAACCTCCATCTTAATGGAAAAAGGGCTGCCTGCCTCGGTTGTAAATACCATGATCAGGCCTAGGAAAAGGTCCTCTTCTTCCATCTATTACAGGGTTTGGCGTACTTACATTGACTGGCAAATCTAACTTGCTTCCCTGACGTGTGTATTCTAAGCATACAGTACGTCCTGCTCCATATATAATACTTACAAGTGGGTAATCCTCCGCCAGATGGCGCTGTGCACTGCAGACATGCAAAAAACAGGCTCCTCCCAGCCCTTCATATACCCAGGGACCTCCCACAAATCCCCAGATTTCTCTGCAGTGCTGACTGTGAAGACATGAAGGATCACTCTCTCGCAGGTGAGCGGGGCTATTACAGCCTGCGGCCCTGTGGGACTATTTCCACCCGTCCTCCTTGTGATGTGCCTCCCAGCCTGGGCTGCGCTGGTCGGGTGAAGGTAGGCAGCACCATGTGTGCTTATGGAGCCATGCTCCACCGCAGTCCCCCACCATAGGGTAGGCGGTTAGGCTGATGGTGAGCCTCTAGTGGCTGCCCCTCCCGCATTATTGCCCCGTGTAGCGGTGGACATTGTGTAAAGGGTCGCCATCCTCCCTCGTTTTCCCCAGTAGTTAGGGGGAAAAGAAAGGGGGGGTATGTGTGTGGCGGTCCCAGTGTACTGTAATGTCACGCTTATGGCCATAGTATTGCCCTTGATTTACATCTGGGTGTCAGCCACGCTTCTTGCTCCCTATTATTATTTGGCTGCCGCTGTACGTGTGTTTCTGAATAGTGTGCCGCGCGGGCGGCGGCTTCGTATAGACACTGCGGCGTCTTCCTTTTGCAAGGCTTATATTAAGTGATTTTATTCTTGCGTGTTTGACGACTACCTCAGAGCTTCGCGCTCTTCGGGGTGTGCGGGGACTTGGCTTGGCGCGCTCCGCGTCACGGGCAAACCTTCGAGGTTCGCTGGGCGCCATTTTGATGATCTGCGCGCGCGCGTGGTGGCGGTTCCCCTCCTCCTTGCTCTGCAAGTGCCCTCACGGGCGATTCTTTATTAAATATTTTACCAGCTGCGCATGGCCCTGACACCTCTTATACCTCTTTCAGACGTCATGTCTCCGGTGGCTTCTCCCGGATATAGATATTGATAGATATAGATATATCTCTATCTATATATATATATATATATCGGGCTTCCCTACTATTCTCCCACATTGATCAGCGGGTCTTGGGGCATCCAGGGTTGCCTATTGCGTAAATCCCTACGGACATATTGTGTCTAGATAATCGCCATATGGAGGCATCTCAGAATTATGTGACCGGGGTCCCTCGGGGACAAGACCGGCTGTGTTCAGCGTGTGGACAACCCCATGATGCTGACAGAGCACAGGTCTGCGGACCCTGTGCTGAACAAATACTGGCTCTGCAATCAGGGTTGCCAGTGGCTGCACCTCGGTTTAATACACCTGTCTCCCCGTGCTTAAATCTCACGCCTGATGAGTCGCACTCGAGCGGGGATGACCAGCAAGTTGTGCCGCGCATTCTGCCTACGGCTGATCAGGTTATCTCGAGGTTGGCAGAGCGCTTGGGCCCTGGAAAGAAGCGGTCCCTGATGCCTCCGGTTTCACCCCTTCCTACTGAAACTGAGGAATTCGCTGCTCCGCGGGGTTCTGCTCTTTATGATGGTGAGCTGTTCTCCGACTCGGACTCTCCTGACGAGGGGCCGAGGAGTCATGATGATACTGGTCCTGGTTCCTGGGGCCTGTGTGACACTGATGAATTGCTGATAAAAATTTTTGAGGTATTGTCTATCTCTCCCTCCGTTGAGGTTCCCAGGCCTAGAAGGGAGAGTTTCCATACAGCGACACCGCGTTTGGAATTTCTGGAGCAGGATCATTTCCAGGCTCTCGTACTCAAAGAATGGGAATCCCCTAGTAAACTTCCAGGGGTCCCAGGGGACTGGGATTGGAAATACCCTTTTCCCCCTGATGTGGTTAACTGTTGGTCATCACCTCCCTTGGTGGATGCACCGATTATAGGGGTTCTTAACCCCATCTTCATTGCAGCTCCTTCTTATCGTACCCTTCGGTACTTCGGTGCTGAGGACCGGCGCATTGATAGGCTGGCTTCCCATGCCTTTTCTTGTGCAGGGACGGCGCTGCGCCCGGTCTGTGCCGCGGCCATCACTGCAGTGGCCGCTAGAACCCTCATCAGAAAGATGATTGACCATCAACCTGAGGATCTTCCCTGGGAGGTGTTTAACGTACTCTCCAGTTGCGATGTATTTGTAAGGTTTATCCTTTTAGCGCTGGATGACGCCATTAAGATGTGTGCAAGAACTTCTGCCCTTGTGGTAGCTATACGTCGCTTGCTCTGGCTGCGACAGTGGGGTGTTGACGATGCTACAAAAAAGACTCTTACTGGGCTCCCCTTTTAAGGGGCCTATTTGGGGCCCATCTGGACCTTTTTGGAAAAAAGGGCAAAACACCCCTACGCAGAAGGCTGTCTCGGCCTCCTCGGGGCAGGGGCACCCCTCCTCCCCCCTATGTTAGTGTCAAACACGAACCAGGGGTGTGCTTCCAGCTATTTGGTGTAGATTCCTGTCCCAGGATTGGCAGACAATGCCCTGGCCCCTCCAGCAGGACTAAGTCCAAATCTTTCACCAAAACTCCCCAAGCATGATGGGGCGCCCTCGCCCTTCTGGGTGAGGGGATGGCTGCAGCACCTTGCTCCTATCAGGAGGCGTCATGCCTCTTTCTGGTGGATTCAGGAGGTAGTTTCCTCTGGATGCAGGATAGAGTTGCTGGGCGGTCCCTTCCCGTGACTGTCAGGGTGCCTTTGGTCCCTGTCTCTCTTCAGGTGTTTGTGCAGGCCTTGCTCGGCCTGCAGGGTCTGGGGCGACTTGCAGGTTGCCCTCAACAGGCAGAGGCAGGGGCTTTTACTTCTACCTTTTTTTTACATTTCCTCCAAAAGGATGAGGCAGTCTGGTCCATTCTGGACTTCCATAGGTTCGACAATTTTACATTCACTGGCAGTTTCTGCATGGTTTCTCTGGGTTGGGCCGCCAGCGTCCTACGCCCAGGGGCCTCTTGCCGTTTGTGAAGATTTAAGATGCTTATTTCATTTCCACTGTGTATTTATGGACACTGAGGCTCTTACAGATTTGTGTTGAAGGTCCAACACTGTTGATTGTGGCCTTGTTACCTGGCCTCTCTTCTGCTCCCAGAGTGCTCGCCAAGGCACTGACGGGGGTGATGTCTCTGCTGAGACCCAGGGGCGTCCGCGTGATGCACTACCCGGTCGTCCTTCCTTGCTTCCCAATCTCTACGTCAGGCCGAGTTGGTTACTCGGCTGGTGGTGTCCTTTGGGAGTCCTTGGTTGGGTGCTCTATCACCTCAATTCCTCTTTTGTTCCCTTATTTGGCATTTCCATTTCTGGGGTTGAATTTAGATTTGGTTCAGGCTAGAACCGTCTTCATTGACATGTGGACAATCTGGTTATATGGGCTCTGTCCCTCATTGCTGTCCCCGTTCTGCGCCAGGCAGGATTGCAGCTGGTGGGCCCATTGGTGGCTGCCCAGACTTTTACTCAGTGCCCTTGGGCTATTCTGCTACTTATATTGTTAATGCTGGTCGGATTCCAGCTTCTCTGGATCTGGGTCTGTGTACCTTCCCCCTTGGTAAGGTGGTTTCTTCTGAGACTGTTGTCAGTCAGGGGGCACGCCTTCTTTGCGTTTTTTTCCTGTAAGATGGATGCCATATCTATCAGGTGGACAGGGAGAGGAGTTTCCTTCTAAAACCCCCTGTGGTTCCGAGGTAGGGCCCCTGGGGGGGGGGGGGGGCCATACATCCTATTGGATTTTGAAACAGTGAACTTTCAGGGTGGCTCTATATGCTTGGCCTATCCCTCTTCTGGACCTCCGCCTTGAGGGCTCTTGGTCTGTCTGCTGACGGTGACCGGTATTGATTATCTGTGTGGGACTCGGAGCAGGTTGATTCTCCTGGAAGGTATCTATTCCTGATCTGGGCGAAGGACTACGTTCCCTGCCCGTTGGTGGTATTCGCTCCTATGGATGTCCTTCTGAGACAGGATGTGCTAATCCTTTTGTCTCCTTGAGATCCAACTTGTGTGGTTCTGTTGGGTGCCCGTCACTATCACTAGTTCTCGGCCTTCTTTTCTCTGTCAGAGCATTCCTGACTGTGGTCGTGAGGCTTACTTGAGTTGTGCCTGGACATGCTATGCTTATGTCTTATCTTCATTCACCCTGCTAGGCGGGGACCTGCGCAAGTTACTCTGGAAGGGGGGACCAGTGATTCTGGTGGCCTATGGGAGTGTGGTTGCAGTCGTGCTGAGGACTGCGGACCTGTACGTGCTTTCAGGTGTGCTGATCTGCTCACTCAGGGCCTTTTTATGTCACCCCAATCTACAGGTTCTGCTGATTCCTCCAGCTTGATGGAGACAGGCTTACCTTCTCGGTGACTGGGACTATGGGAAGTCTAGGACCAAGCCTTTTCTTCTTCCTCGGTCTATTACAGAGTATGGCATACCCATATTGATTGGTGTGAGTCTAGGGCTTCCCTGTTGGGCGCTCTCTGTTCTCAGGGTTATAGCTTTGTTGCTGCATGGGTTGGAGTTGGCTTTCCATCTCGATACTCTGAAGGTTCAGGTTCTGCCCTGTCCGCCTTCCTATAGAAGTCTTTTGCTCACTTTTTTCCTTGGTTGAGCTTTCTTTTGGGGATTACTCATGTGCATTCCCCATGTAATTCTATGATCCTCTTTGGGATTGCTTTTTATTCTGTTTGCCTTGTGGGGCGTTCTCTTTGGACCTATTCCGGATGCTGTCTGTCTGTTCTTGCCTTCCAGTTGTCCTTCTGGGGGGCTGTTACTTCAGTCAGACGTGTGCTCTGTTTACCTAGCCCTCGTTTATTGATATATACACCATGATGAGGTGGTGTTCCGCTTTACGCCGGTCCTTCTGCCTAAGGTGGTGTCTTAGGCTTATGTATTCAGGACATTGTCTTTCTTCCGGGCATTATCCCTTGTAACGCTGCAAGAAAGGGGGTTTACATTCCCTCAACAGGTGTTGGAAGCTTTTCCTGGATGGTCTTTTGTCCTTTTAGGGGGACTGATGCCCTTTGGGGTTTGCGAGCGTTTCCATCCGTATGTGCCTGATCTCATCTGCTTTCAGGGGTTACGAGGCCCTTTGGCCTGGTCTTTACTTGGATGGGTTGTCCCTTCTGGTCCTAAGAAATGTTTTGGCTTCTGCCAAGACTACTGTTAGCGTTTGGACTGGTCGGGCTGTTTCTCAGGCCTGTTCTTTTACGGGGAAAAATCTTCTCCTTTCTTTATTCTGATTCTGTTGGTGCCTTGGTTCTTTGGGCCTTTCAGCGCCAGGCTTTGGTTGAACGAGTTGCTGGACCACTACTTGTTTTTCTGTTTATACCTTCTCCAAGGTTTTTATAAGGTTGACTTTGGAGCCTTTGCTCACGTAGCTCTTGGTAGCAAAGTTGCAGGTGACAGTGCTTTTAACTGTCTGCTGTGCCTTTTTTGTTGGGGATCCCACCCTACTTTATGGACACTGCTATTGGATGTCCCACATGTAAGTATTATATATGGAGCAGGACGTACTGTATGCTTAGAATAATACAATTCTGTGAAATACTCACCTGTAGAATCGGTATTATACGCATACAGTACGTCCTGCTCCACCCCACCCTGGTTTTACATTATTCTGGATCCCCTGTATGGTGATTGTTATCATGGTTATTATTACCAGTTTTTGGTGGTTGGTTTCTCCCGGCTTCTTTTTCTCACTGCTTTTCAATGCTGGGGATTTGTGGGAGGTCCCTGGGTATATGAAGGGCCGGGAGGAGCCTGTTTTTTGCTTGTCTGCAGTGCACAGCGCCATCTGGCGGAGGATTACCCACGTGTAAGTATATATTATTATATATGGAGCAGGACGTAATGTATGCGTATAATACCAATTCTACAGGTGAGTATTTCACAGAATTGTATTTTTCTATTCCTAGGATTCTGTAGTTTCTGCAACATGGGTTGGAACTGGGTCTTCAGCTCAGTACTCTGAAAGGCCATGTGTCTGCTTTGGCTACTTTTTTCCAAAGATCTTTTGCTCAGCATCCCCTGGTCAAGACCTTCTTCTAGGGGGTTACTCACGTGCGTCCCCCGCGTAAGCCTATGTTACCAGTCTGGGACTTGAACTTGGTCTTATCTGCCCTGCAGGGGTCTCCCTTTGAGCCCTTGCAATGGGCCCCCTTGTCCATTCTTAAGCTTAAGGTGGTCTTTTTGGTGGCTATCACTTCTGTTAGGCGTGTTTCTGATTTGGCGGCGCTTTCCATCAAGCCTCCTTATTTTGAGAGACACCAGGATAAGGTGGTGTTTCGTTTAAGCCAGATTTTCTGCCTAAGGTTGTTTCTTCCTTTCAACTCAATCAGGACATTGTTTTGCCTTCTCTGTGTCCTAATCCTAGTTACCCTAAGGAGAGGGTTTTACATTATTTGGATGTGGTCAGGGCTCTGAAGTTCTATTTGGTGGCTACTGAATCCTTCAGGAAGACTGATGCTCTTTTTGTCCTCCCGTCTGGACCTAAGAAGGGTCTGGCTCCTGCTAAGTCTACTATCAGCAAGTGGATACGTCAGGCTGTGATACAGGCCTACTCTGCTAAGGGGAAGGAGCCTCCCTTCCACCTAACTGCTCATTCTACTCATGCTATTAGTGCCTCTTGGGCTTTTCAGCACCAAGCTTCTGTTGAACAAGTTTGCAAGGCTGCTACTTGGTCTTCTGTTTTTTACTTTTTCTAAGTTTTACAAGGTTGATGTTAGGGCCTCAGCTGATGCTGCTTTTGGCAGCAAAGTTCTGCAGGCGGCAGTGGTTTAAACTGTCTGCTTTTACTTTTGGGGATCCCACCCTACCTTACGGACACTGCTATTTGATGTCCCAAGTGTAAGGAATATCTTCTGGAACAGGACGTGCTGTATACTTAGAATAATACAATTCTGTGATTACTCACCTGTAGAATTGGTATTATATGTATACAGCACGTCCTGTTCCACCCCACCCTTGTTATCATTATTTTTAGTAACCTCTTTATGGTGATTGTTCAATTTTTTATAATGGTTATAGTTCTCCCGGTTCCATTTTAACTGCTTTTCAATACTGGGGAATTTGTGGGAGGTCCCTGGTATATATGGGGCCGGGAGGAGCCACTTTTCTGTCTCTGCAGTCCAGCGCCATCTACTGGATGTATAACCCAAGTGTAAGGAATATCTTCTGGAACAGGACGTGCTGTATACATATAATACCAATTCTACATGTGAGTAATCGCAGAATTGTATTTTTTAGATGCTGGGGAATAGTTTAAGGGTTTGGGCTTTTCATTAAATGTTGCCAAAGGTCCGCTTTAAGTATCAGATTGAGGATGGAGTAACAGATGAAAAGGATTAGACTGATTCCTAATAACATTCTCTAGCGCTGAGAGGGCATATATTTTGTTTAGCACACAGCTGATTAATGTAAAGCATAAGTGTGAAATGTAGGTTTAAACATTGATCATCACATACATTACAGATAAGGTAAGAGTTATTTCTTTAGGACTGTGGCTGGGCTATGGAAATTGCATGCAACATCAGGCCTTGGGGCTCTCACTATTTGCATTTAGCAGGAATGTTTGTTACACAAACCACGTAGTAAATTTACACTGCCAGTTACACTGTTTGTCATTTTTTATTTTTCCAGGTCATTCTTTGATCATTCAATGCACAGTGCTCTTCCTCTTGGCATTTATCTGGCGACCAAGTTTTGGATGTATGTGACCTGGTTCTTCTGGTTTTGGAATGATATCCTTCACCTTGTGGCAATATTGGAGATTTTCTTTAGGGTGGGCGGCCTCCATAAATATTAATATGTGCACATGGTTTCAAAGCCTTTTCTAGCCAGGTGAGTGTTAAAGTGGACCAACACCCACGGGTGATCGGCCCGGGAATCTATAAGATTCCCGGGCCGATCACCCCCCACCCCGCGGGACATCCGAGATCGGGATGTCCCGCGGGGTGTAACCCCCCCAAAACCCCCGAAAAACCTTACCTGATCTTCGGCGGCGGCCGGCCGCCTCCCTCGCGCCCCTGTAGGCGTGCGTGCGCGCGCCCGTGCCGGCCGTCTGCGAATGGCCGACGCGGGCGCGCGTGCGTCAAAAGGGACGCGCGGGAGGCGGCGGCGGCAGCTGCTTAGACGTTCCTGGACCTGGCTTGTACGTCGGCGCGGGGAGAGGTGAGTTTTTCGGGGGGTTAGGGGGGGTTTCACACAGCGGGGCACCCCGATCGGGGGTGCCCCACCGAAGTGGACCAAGACCCAGGATAGTCAAAATCCTGGGTGTTGGTCCACTTTAAAGTGTGGGGGAGAAGGTCTTGGTGTAGGCTTCCTGTTTTTTTTTTTTTTTTTTTTTTTTTTTTTTGTTTCATGGCCATTTTAGTGTTCCCTTGTGAAAGTACACTCTGGCACTATAGGGGTGATTCAGCGCAATGAGAATATTTTCTCCATTTTTTTTTTTTTTTTTTTTTTTTTTTGTGAGAACTTTTTTTTTTTAGTAATTTTTATAAGCCTAATTCAGCACTATTTTTAGCTGTGCAAATCTTTTAATAAGCTTAAAATGGTACTGAATTGCACAAGGGAAAAAAAAATATATAAAAATGTTTTTCCCACAAAAAAGTGCTGAATCGTTCCTTATGGCTTGTTTCAACAATGAACTTTACTCTTAAAGTGGACCATCACCTTCGGGTGATCGGCCCGGGAATCTATAAGATTCCCGGGCCAATCACCTCCCTCCCCGCGGGACATCCGAGATCGGGATGTCCCACGGGGTGAAACCCCCCCAAACCCCCTTACGTTAGCTTCCCTCGCGCCCCTCTAGGCGTGCGCGCGCCCGCGCCGGCCGTCTGTGAATGGCCGGCGCGGGCGCGCGCGTCAAGAGGGACGCGCGGGAGGCGGCGGCGGAGGAGCCACTTGTCCGCGGCTGTCAAATCCCTTGTCCGTCGGCGCTGGGAGCGGGGAGAGGTGAGTTTTTAGGGTGACTGGGGGGGGGGGGGTTTCACACAGCGGGGCACCCCGATCGGAAGTGGACCAAGACCCAGGATAGTCAAAATCCTGGGTGTTGGTCTACTTTAACGATTATTCTCTCTTGAGAGGGAGTGAGGTTTCTAATTCACGCTGCCAGGCCACTATTCTGGCTGCTAGTCAGGACCCTAAAATGTCCATACTTTCTGATACTGGTGATGAAGAAAATGATCACCAGTATCAGCTAGACCCTATTGCTGAGCTGATCCAAGCCAAAGGAGGTCCTGGCATTCCCCCAGCCAGCAGGTAGCGAACACCTATCGGAGAGGGTGTTGGGTAGGATGTTTGTTTCCTGTAATCAACAAATGTACCCTTTACTCCTTCTGGGGGTGGGGTTCATGGGGGTGGTTTGCTATTTTGGAGGAGCTGGCTGTTCCCTGTACCCTGTCTGGAGATTGGCATGGGCTTCTACTCCAGTCAGTTCCTCGCACCCTAGCAGGATGGCCCAGTTTGTCATGTACTGAAGCTCAAGAGGCTCTACTGCTGTTTGTACACCTACAAGTTCAGCATAGGGTAGGTGCTTGCACCCATGTTCCTAGCCTTTGTAGATATAATTGAGCCATTTTTTTTCTGGGTTTAAATGCCCTTTTTTGTTTTAAAATTATATTTTGTAAAATTATTGTTAAAAGTTACAGCTGTAATCTTTTGTACATGTATGGCACCAAAGGTATAGTTAGGGTAGTATGCAGTGCTAGGAAGCCATATTAGTTTGTCTCTGGTTTATCTCTCTGTGCTCCCTTGATCTCATTCCTTTAATCCTGCTGACTCATACAGTTTCCTTGTGAGGCATTTGTGTTCTCAGATTACAGCTATTTTGTTCTGCTCCGCTTAAAGGGCATAAAGTCATTACATAGTTAAAAGATGGAGTGTGTCTAGACTTGCTCTGGGTACATATTGCTGTGTTCCCAGATTCACACACTCCTGTTTATTTGTACCTCCCCCATGTCATTGGGCTTTTGCGAGCTTGACCGATTGTGTAAATGTAGGGGAGATGAGTGATATCGGCTGTAATCGTGTCTTGTAAATTCACTCACTTACTCAACGTTGTCAGACAATCTATATAGTGTCAGCTAATAATTGTATAGCATAATGCACAAAGTATTTTCTAAATCACATAACCTGTCAACACACCCCTGAGTAAGCCATCCAGGTAATTGTGCTTCTCTTCTTGTTTCACTTACAATGAATATTTGCAGCAAGTAATTTGTGCTTTTATACTTTCCTCAACCCCACTGATGTGCTTTAAAGGGATTGTCCAGGCAAAAACAGAGAAGTCCTCTGCAACGGTCCAATATGCCCATGCAGATCCTTTTGTCCCACATCGCCATCTTCATACTTACGGAGTGTAGGGATCCAGCCATTCCGTCTCCAAGTGCAGAATCCATGGTTCCTTTTTAATGCCTCCACACATCTAATCCATTCATTTGTATTAAAGGAGGCATGCCAAGGTGGGTTCAGCATGCCCCCCTCCATTGCACTGAATAGAGTGGTTGGGTTGGGGGTGTTAAGCCAGCATGATAAATGCTCCAGACCTTAGTTTTTTGTGTTTTCCAAGTGTACAGCACGGCCTGTTTCATTCAATCATTACTTCTGGGTATTCCGCCACAAGGTGGTGCAGTTGATTGCAGAAGACTTGTGGCTCCTCCCGGCCCTATAAAAAGCCAGGCATCACCAATAGACCCCCAGTGTTTCTCTGCAGTCATACTGCGAAGACCAGAAGATGGCTCTCTACGGTTATTCGCAGGTGAGCGGGGCAACCAAGCCTGCGACACTGCAAGCCTATTTCCACCCGCTTCCGGACCCTTCTGCCTCCCAGCCTTTGGCTGTCTGATCGGGTGACTGTAGGGTAGTGCCTGGGTTGAGGTGCTCGGGAGCCTTGCTCCAGGCCGCAGACCCTATTGATAAAGGGTAGCCGGTCCATAGGCCTATGGTGAGCCTAGGGGGACGGAGGAACCACTGCTGCCCTTGGTGTTGTGCATTTCTTGGGGTGAGTGCCTTTATTGGGGGCTGTTTATGTCATTGTGAGCTCCCCCCCCCCCCCCACCTATCCTCTTACTGGCCGTTTGTTTCTACATGTTTGCCTTCCCCTCCCCTCTCCCTCACCTCCCGCTTTTCTTCCCACGGTCCTGCCGTGGGCGTGCGGAGCGGCGTCGGGCATGTGCGCGCCCTCTCCGCCGCTCTGTGCGATGTTTCTTATTCCGCCGCCGCGAGCGCACTCTGCTCCACGGCGGGAGACATTTGGGAGCTGGCATGGTGGCGTTGGCGCCATTTTTAGTATGGGCGCCGGTTTTCGCGCCTTTAGCGGGGGGGCGCCCCCTTGGGATTACACTTTTCGCGTCATTCCCCTGCGGCCCGCCCCTCGAGGATCTTAGATCGGTGCCATCTTGCTGGGCTCCACACTTTTCCTGTGGGGGGCTCTTCTCTGCGGCCTGGTCCATCTCCCGCAGGTCTGGTTCCTGGCTCCTGCGCGGATTGCGTTGCGACTATGCTGGTCCGTGAGTTGATCCGACGGGGGTGTGTTCGATTGCATGTGCTGTGGGATGCTCATGATTGTCTTGTTTGTGTCTTGCAGACAGGATTCAGCATTGTTGTTTGTTTTGGCCAAAATCCCCCCCCCCCCCTCCACCGGTCTCAGCTCTGTGGGGCATCCCGGGTGGGCTCTGATTAGCCATTATCCTGGTGGGCTTACTGTGCCCTGTTTTTGATCACCATATGGAGGCTTCTGGGGATAGCGAGCTTGGGGGCCCCTCGGGGCAGCCTCGGCTGTGTGTAATGTGTGGGGCATCCCCTTTGAGATTGAGTGGTGGGCCGAGCGCTTCTCTTTCCAGTCCTGCGTTCCCTACGGCATCTCCTGGCCCTCCGTCGTGCCTGCATTTAGCCCCCAGTGGGGGGGGGGGGGGGATACTAGCAGGGGATAGCAATCAGATCTGGCGCTGCGCGTGGCCTGCATTGAGCGGCAATTGGCCCGACCCGCGGTGGGCAAGGCCTCTAGCAAGAAGCGTCACCTTGACGCTGCGTTGTCCCTATTTGCTGAGGAGGCCATTAAAAAGGTCAGACATCTTGCTGAGGCCGCCCCGGTCCGGTAAGAATAGGGAGGGTTATAATATTTGCTCTGATTTTATTGCGTTTGTGCTGGCTGCCATGGACGATGCCGTCCGGCTTGGCGGTAGGGCCCCGGCCCTGTTGGTGGCTATGGTTCGGTCAGTTTGGTTGCGCCAGTGGGCTGCTGACACTGCCGCTAAGAAGGCTGTCACTGGGCTTCCCTTCACGGGTCTCTGTCTTTTTGGTGAGCGTCTGGATGCTCTGACCAAGGATGGTAGGCTCCCCCAGTGTAGAAAGCAGGCTCTGCCCTTTCGGGCGGCTCCTCCTTTCGTCCTTTAAGGGGAGGTCATGGCCCACTTTTCTCAGGTAGTCGCAGAGACTCTTGGGGCCGAGGTAGGTCCCGCGGTCGCCCCGGTCTCTCTTGGGGAATCAAGCCCAAACCCCCTCCCAAGGCCCCTCAGGCATGAGGAGGCTCCCTCGCCCGACCGGGTGGGGGGGGGGGGGGCCTTCGGCTTTTTGCTCACGTCTGGAGGCTTCGCGTCTCAGACCGGTGGATTCAGGAGGTGGTGTCCTCGGGTTACAAGATAGAGTTTGCAGCCTGGCCGAACCCAAGATTCCTCCGATCCCGGATATCCCAAAACCCTGTGTCGGCTTCTGGCGTCGGGTGTCATTTGTCAGGTACCTCTTCAGGAACAGGGTCGGGGGTACTTCTCCAACCTGTTCACGGTGCCCAAGAAGGACGTCTCCCTGAGGCCCATCCTGGACAAAGGGTCTCAACAAGTTTGTCAGGTTCAAGCACTTTCGCATGGAGACTTTGCGCTCGGGCCGTAAGTTCTCTTCGGCCAGTCGACCACGGTGGACATCAAGGATGCCTATCTTCACGTGCCAATCTTCCCAGGTCACCAGAGGTTCCTGAGGTTCGCTCTGGGGGATCAACACTACCAGTTTGTGGCTTTGCCGTTCGGTATCACCTCGGCTCCTCGGGTTTTCACCAAGGTGCTGGCTGGCGTCATGGCTCTCCTGAGGAATCAGGGCATTCGCATCCTTCCTTACCTGGACGACATTCTGATTGCTGCTCAGTCTCTTCATCAGGCCGAGAGGGATACTCAGGTAGTGACGTCCACTCTCGAGTCCTTCGGCTGGGTGATCAACTATCCCAAGTCTTCACTATCTCCGTCGTTGGTGAGGTCCTTCCTGGGCATAACGCTGGATACTTCTCAGGTCAAGGTATTTCTCCCTCAGCAGAAGGTGGAGGGCATTCATATGCAGGCACGGGCCCTGCTGTCGTGTCCTCACCCCTCGGCAGGGGATGCAGTTGGTGGGCCTCATGGTGTCTTGCTTCGAGGCAGTTCCCTTTGCTCAGTTCCACATGAGACCTCTTCAGTTGCATCTCTTGTCGGTTTGGGATCGGATTCAGGAGTCCCTGGATCAGGAGTTTGCTCTGTCCCCCGTCTCTCTCCTGGTGGCTGGACTCGAGGAATCATCTAGTGGGCAGGTCCTTTCTGCCTCCGCGCTGGGAGATTGTCACCATGGATGCCAGTCTGACTGGCTGGGGGGGGAGAGTTTGGCAGTCTCTGAAGTTTCAGGGTCAGTGGGGTCCCCAGGAGGCCCACACACCCATCAATATCCTAGAGCTGTGGGCGATCAGGTTGGTTCTCTCCCAGTTGACCCCCCACCTTCAGGGTCGTGCTGTACAGGTCCGCTTGGACAATCAGACGGCGGTTGCCTACATCAATCATCAGGGAGGGACCCGGAGCAAGCAAGCTCTCAAGGAAGTGTCTCTGATCTTGTCTTGGGCGGAGGAGACTGTTCCCTGCATCACGGCGGTTTACATCCCAGGGGTGGAGAATCAGGAGGCGGACTCCCTGAGCAGGGGGACGTCTCGCCTCGGGGAATGGTTCCTCAGCATCAAGATCTTTCACGACCTGTGTCTCCGCTGGGGTCAGCCGGACGTGGACTTGTTTGCGTCCCGTCACAATAACAAGCTTCCAAGATTTGCTTCTGTCAAAGGACCCTCTGGCCTTCGCCACGGACACGCTAGCAATTCCTTGGACGGAGTTTCGGCTCCTCTATGTATTTCCTCCCTTTCCTCTGCTGGATCGGGTGCTGCGCAAAATTGCCCAGGAGGGGGTACCTGCCATTCTGGTGGCCCCCCACTGGCCGAGGAGGGTATGGTTCGCAGACGTCGTACAGATGGCAGTTCGTCCTGCCCGACGATCCAGAGCTTCTCACACAGGGACAGCTGCGCCATCCCAATTTACAAATGCTGGCTTTAACGGCTTGGCTGCTGAAACCTCTATCTTGATGGACAAGGGTTTGCCGGCCTCTGTTTTCGATACCTTGTTTCGTGCTCGGAAGAAATCCTCGTCTTTTATCTACTACGGGGTCTGGCATGCTTACATTGCTTGGTGCGAGTCCAAGTCTCTTTTTTGTCAGGAATTTTCCATTCCCAGGATTCTGGTGTTTTTACAGCATGGTATGGATTCGGGCCTTCAACATAGTACTCTCAAGGGACAGGTTTCGGCTCTGGCAATTTTTTTCCAAAGATCTTTTGCCAATCACAGGCTTGTTAAGACTTTCTTCCAGGGAGTTACTCATGTGCATCCGCCGCGTAAGCCTCTGCTACCGGTTTAGGACTTGAATTTGGTGTTGTCTTCTCTACAGGGTCCTTTTGAGCCCTTGTGCAATGATGCGCTGTCCATAATGACTCTTGAGGTGGCCTTTTTGGTCGCTATTACTTCGGTACGTCGAGTCGCTGAGCTGGCGGCGCTTTCCATTAAACTTCCTTATTTTGAGCGGCATCAGCAAAAGGTGGTGTTCCGTCTTAACCCAGAATTTTTGCCCAAGGTTGTATCTGCTTTTCATCTCAATAAGGACATTGTCTTACCTTCCTATTGTCCTGCCCCTGCTAATTCCAAGGAACGGAACCTACATTCTCTGGATGTGGTCAGGGCGCTCAAGTATTATTTGGTCGCCACTGAGCCTTTTAGGAAGTCTGATTCTCTTTTTGTTCTTCCATCCGGTCCTAGGAAGGGCTTGCCTCCAGCTAAATCTACTATCAGCAAGTGGATTAGACAGGCGGTGGTGCGTGCTTATTCTACCATAGGGAAGGAACCTCCCTTCCGTGTTACTGCTCATTCTACTAGGGCTATTGGTGCCTCTTGGGCTTTTCAGCACCAGGCTGCTACTTGGTCTTCTGTTCATACTTTTTCTAAGTTTTGCAAGGTTGATGTTAGGGCCTCAGAGGATGCTGTTTTTGGCCGCAATGTGCTTAAGGCGGTAGTGGTCTGAACTGCTTGCCGTTACTGCTATTGGATGTCCCAGAAGTAATGATTGAATGAAACACTTGGTGCTGTACACTTGGAAAAATACACTTCTGTGATTACTCACCTGTAGAATTGATTTTACTGTGTACAGCACGGCCTGTTTCATCCCTCCCTTGTTATCGTTGCCCTTGGTTGCCGCTTTATCGTGATTGGTTCAAGTTAGCCGTTCTAGGCTGTGTATTCTTTGCTCATGGTTTATCACCTGGCTTCTTGCATAACTGCTTTTCAACACTGGTGGTCTATTGGTGATTCCTGGCTTTTTATAGGGCCGGGAGGAACCATAAGTCCACCTTGTGGCAGAATACCCAGAAGTAATGATTGAATGAAACAGGCCATGCTGTACACAGTAAAATCAATTCTACAGGTGAGTAATCACAGAATTGTATTTTTTCTCTCCAGGCTTTACTCACATAGGCCTCGAAGGGTCCACTGGAGCTCCACATAATTAGGGCATCTGCTGGGCTCTGTATTTCCTCACTGAGGCCTGGGGCTGTGGGGCAAGAAGCTGTGAATGGCCAGTGTGGGCACGCTCCCTGTTATATCTGCCCAAGATGTCCTTTAAAATTTACTGTTTAAAATTCACTGTACTCAAGATATTATTTTACCATTATTTACACTTGATTCAGAGTTGCATGAGGAGAATCTCTAGATGTCCATAGATGTCTTATTTCCTACTTAGAACATAGGCATGTTTTCCGTAGAACAGATCATTTATTTATTTCCTCTAGTGGCAATAATAGAGGTCTCCTGGCCTCTAAGAATACCATTGCCAGGTGGATTTGTGAATAATCCACCTGGATAAGTGTGGCCTTTGCCCCAAACATTACCGCATAGACTTATTGTCTGATAAGCAACAGTCCTTTGGTACGAAAGTTGTACAGGCAGTACCCCACCCTTAGGAATGCATATTCTTAATATACAGTACGTCCTGCTCCAGATAAGAATCATTACACTTGGGTATTACTCCGCCAGATGGCGCTGGACTGCAGAGACCGCAAAATTGGCTTATTCTAAGTATGTCATACACCCCGCTTCAAGACATTCATTACATGTGGGTATACTGACCTGTAGATGGCGATCTTGCAGAGATGTCAATAAAAAAAAAGGTAAGACCCTCCTGGCCCATAAATACCTGGGACCTCCCACTCATTCCCCAGTTTTTCATCTCGGCAGAGGCGAGCAAGTCAGAAGATGGATGTCTCCTCCTTGCAGGTAGCCGGGAATCATCCCGGCCCTCTATTCTTCTATTCCTGCCCGGATCCCTTTATTTAAGTTACTTGCCTCCCAGCCTAGGCTGCTGGTCTGGGCAATGGTAGATGGCACCCTAGGTGCTCAGGAGCCGTGAGACCCCATAACATGGGGTAGGCGGCTATCCGGGTTTGGTGATCCCGGTTTGGGATGCCCTGTCCCTTGGCCCTACCCCAGCACGGATTCCCCCTCTCCCGGATACCCTTAGAGGGGGGGTGGGGGGGGGCCAGTTCCTTTATGGATTCTTGTTACGTTATTGTGTGTGTGTGTGTGTTAGTGCTTTACTGTGCTTGTTTGACTTCACAAGACTGGCGCCGGCGGGTCCGCGGTTTGTGGCTGCTGTAGGCGCCCATGAGGTGCTTCTCCTCAGGGCGGGGGACCGCGCGCGCCTACGTTCCGCCCCCTTTCTGCGGGCGCCGTGTTCAGGTCCCGGCTTCTGGATGGGAGGGACGGGACCGCGCCGGCCCGCCCTCCCTCTTCCTACTGCACACAACGCGTCTTCCACTTCCCCTTCTGCCTGGCGTGGGGTGGGGTGAAGGTCGGGTGAGTGGCCTGTGGCCCATCAGATGCTCAGCAGCTAAAATTAATATATTTTACGTTTTTAGTCACTAACTTATTATTCTTTCCCTCACTGGGCTGCAACTCTGTTCAAGAATTTAGGATACGGGCGCCGCCATCTTGACTCAGAAGCATCCCACTTACTGAGGAGAGGAGAGTGGGATAAGGTACAGGGGGGCGGGTTATAGCTGTGCTTTGCTCAGACAGAGCAGAGCTGGGGTCAGGTAAAGGTCAGCAGTCCCAGAATGCAGAGCAGCACAGTCAGGAGGCACTTCCTGTTTGCAGGCTGCCTGATAAGATGGCGGCTTCCATAAGCCGCCATCTTGGATGTTTAAAGGCTCATAACATGCAGTAGATGCAGGTAGGATGATTTTTAATGCGAGCAATCTGTATGTACAGGGTGTGGGAAACATTTAAGATAGACTCTTATTCAGAGTGAAGGTCCGCTTTAAGTACATTAGCTAGCATGGTCTGATTGTGTGTTTTGTTTGTGCGTTCCAGGTGGACCATTTATCCTATTAAAGGGGGGTTCTCCCGGTCCTAGGGTCCCTGGTTGAATTTAGTTGACTTAAAAATTCCTCCCACTCGGAACTTAAAGGGGCATCCCAGGTTGCATTACTGCGTAATTCCCTCGGAGCACTGTACATACATACATATATATATATATATATATATATATATATATATATATATATATATATTTAAAAAATCACCATATGGAGGCTTCCCCGGATACTGGGCTTGTGCCCCCCTCGGGGCAATCCAGGCTGTGTTTGGGGTGTGGGGTATCCCTTTTGGGGGATGATGTGTTTCTTTGTGTACCCTGTGCACAACGGTCTATTACGCTGCAGACCGGATCTCAGGCGTCAGGTTCTGCTCCGCCAGTCTCCTCTCCGTCTCCCCTCGCTTGACACGTACCCCATGTGATGTGGTCATTGGAGGGGAGTCGCAATCTGAGGTGTGTGCCAGATTGGCCAATCTTGAAAGATTGTTTTCCAGTGCCGTTGCTAAAAAGGCCACGGCAAAGCGAAAACATTTGTATTCAGCCACGCAGGCCCTTGATAAGGACTCCCTGGATTGGTCTGATTGCTCCCTGAGTGAGGAAGGGGAGCTGTATGAGGAGTCTGAGGGCTCTGATGACCAGCAGTTTGTGGGTGCTGATACCGAGCAGGGCCAGGGGGATTCCGTGGATACCTCTAGGGTCCTGGCTCATATGTTTGAGGTCCTGGCTATTTCTCCCCCCGAGGCGGCTCCCCCGCTGAAGGGGGAGTTCTTTGAGGTAACCAAGCCGCGTTTGGAATTTCCTTATCAAAAGCATTTTGATGGTATCATTCCCAAGGAATGGGAGAGGCCGACTCGGCTTCCGGGTGTCCCTTCGGTCTGGGACAAAAAATATCCCTTCCCGGCGGACGCGATGAAGCACTGGTCGTCAACCCCCCCCCCGGGGTGGATGCTCCTGTTTTGGGGTTGTCCAGTTCCTCGATCCTGCATTCTCCAGAGTGCACTACTCTCAAGGATGGTGAGGATAAACGCATTGGCCGGTTTGTGCTTCAGCGCTTTTATTGGTAGCTGCCAGGTCGGTTGTTAGAGGATTGTTTACCTCTTCCGGGCTTGACCCGGCTAGTGAGGAGTTTGCCGACCTTCAGCGTTGAGAGTTATTTTTGTCCTTTGTGCTGTCCGCCCTGGATGACACGTTGGTGATGTGTAGCAGAGCTTCGGCCTTGCTTGTGGCTATCCGGCGGTCGGTTTGGCTACGCCAGTGGGCGGCTGATTTTGTGTCCAAAAAGTCGCTCACGGCCCTTCCCTTTGTGGGGTTGCGGCTCTTTGGAGAAAAATTGGATTCGGTGGCAAAGGGAGGTAAGTTACCTCAGCGTAAGAAGCAGCGTCGCCCCTTTCGGGGGGCGGCTTCCTTCTCTCAGTCCTTTCGTGGGGCTAGAGTTGGCAGGGGTTCGGCCTTCCCTTCGTCCAGAGGTTATTCCTGGCCTAGGGGCAGGGGTCGGGCCCGTCCAGGACACAGTTGGGGCTCCAAGCCTAGAGCCGCTGCCAAGCCGGCTCAGCATTGAGGGGGCGCCCTCACCCTTGTGGGTGGGGGGACGGCTGCAACTCTTCTCCCAGGTCTGGGTCCAAGAGGTCTCTGACAGGTGGATTCAGGAAGTGGTGTCTTCCGGTTACAAGCTGGAGTTCGATTTCCGGCCCCCTCCCAGATTCTTCAGGTCTCGGGTGCCGTCAGATCCTCTGGCCGCCCAGGGGCATCGGGCGGCAGTAGCAAGTCTCTTGGACATGGCTGTCATCTGTCCGGTGTCCCTCTCAGACCGGGGCCTGGGCTTCTATTCCAATTTGTTCACGGTGCCCAAGAAGGACGGATCCGTTCGTCCCATTCTGGATCTGAAGTTGCTCAACAGGTTCGTCCGTCCCCGGAAGTTCCGTATGGAAACTCTGCGCTCAGCCATCCACTCACTTTGTCAGGGGGACTTCATGACGTCCATAGACATCAAGGATGCTTACCTGCGTGTTCCAATATTTCCGGCACACCAGAGATTCCTCAAGTTTGTCGTGGACAATCGACATTTTCAGTTTGTGGCTCTTCCATTTGGCCTTACCACAGCTCCAAGGGTGTTTACCAAGGTGTTGGCAGGAGTGATGCCCATCCTCAGAGCCAGGGGTATCCGCATCGTGCCCTATCTGGACGATCTTCTCATCATGGCGTCTTCCCTCAGTCAGGCGCAGCTGGATACCAGGACCGTGGTGTCCACTCTGGAGAGTTTCGGTTGGGTGATCAACTATCCCAAGTCCTGCCTCACTCCCTCCAGGGTGGTGGAGTTCCTGGGAATGTCTCTGGGTACTTCTCAGGCCAGGGTGTTTCTCCCCCGAGCCAAGGTTCTTCTGATTCAGGAATTGACTCAGCGTCTCCTATCCATCCCCCGCCCATCCATCCGGCTAGGGATGCGACTGGTGGGATTGATGGTGGCGTCGTTCAAGGCGGTTCCCTTTGCCCAGTTTCACACAAGGACGCTCCAGCTCCATCTCTTGGCGGCCTGGGAGGGGTCCCCGCTGTCATTGGATCAGTCCTTTCTGATGTCCCCCCCCCCGGGTGCAGCGTTCCCTTCGGTGGTGGCTGAAACCGAGCAATCTGACGAGGGGGAGGTCCTTTCTGACCCCTCGTTGGGAGATGGTCACCACGGATGCCAGTCTGTCCGGGTTGGGGGGGGGGGGGGATTTTGGAAGGATCTTCAGTTTCAGGGGCTGTGGGGGCCTCAGGAGGCTCACGATCCCATCAATGTTCTGGAGCTGAGAGCCATCAGGTTGGTTTTGGCTCACTTGACTCATCAGTTGCGGAGACTACCGGTTCAGGTTCAGACGGCGGTCGCCTACATCAATCACCAGGGAGGGCCTTGCAGCAGGCGTGCCCTCAGGGAAGTGTCTTTGATTCTGGATTGGGCAGAGGGCAATGTCCCATGCATCTCGGCAGTGTACATTTCGGGAGTGGAGAACACGGAGGCGGACTCCCTGAGCAGGGGGTCATCTCATCGGGGGGGAATGGTCGCTCAGCCCTAAGGTGTTTCGGTCGCTTTGCCACCGGTGGGGGACTCCGGAGGTGGACCTCTTTGCCTCTCGTCACAATCACTTTGCTCCCACTTTGGGATTTGAACTTGGTTCTTTCTGCCTTGCAGGGTCCTCCTTTTGAACCTTTGCAGGATATTGCGCTTTCTGTGCTTACTCAGAAGGTTGTTTTTCTGGTGGCCATCACTTCTGTTCGGCGTGTTTAGGAGTTGGCAGCCTTGTCCATTAAGGCCCCTTACTTCGAGAGGCATCAGGACAAGGTTGTTTTCCGCTTCAAGCCAGATTTCCTTCCTAAGGTGGTCTCTGCTTTTCATCTTAATCAAGATATTCTTCTACACTCCTTGTGTCCTATGCCTAGTAATGACAAGGAGAGGGTTTTGCATTCTTTGCATGTGGTTCGCTGTGTGAAGTACTATTTGGTGGCTACTTCCCCTTTTTGTAGGACTGACGCCGTTTTTGTGGTGCCCTCTGGGCCTAGGAAAGGTTTGGCTCCCGCCAAGTCTTCCATTAGTAAATGGATTCGTCAGGCCGTTGTCGGGGCCTATTCTGCTAAGGGGAAGATTCCCCCTTTTCGTGTTACTGCTCATTCTACTCGTGCTGTTGGGGTGTCCTGGGCCTTCCAGCACCAGGCTTCTGTTGAGCAGGTTTGTAAGGCTGCTACTTGGTCTTCGGTTCACACTTATTCCAAGTTTTACGAGGTTGATGTGCGGTCCTCAGCGGATGCTGTTTTTGGCCGCAAAGTTCTGCAAGCTGCATTGGTTTAAGTTTGTGCCTTGTTGCCTTGTTTTTTGATCCCAGCCCTTTATGGACACTGCTATTGGATGTCCCACATGTAATGAATGTCTTGAAGCGGGGTGTGTGACATACTTAGAATAATACCATTTTGTGAATACTCACCTGTAAAATGGGTATTTATAAGTATGTCACACACCCCGCTTCACCCTGCCCTTTTGTATTCTGGATCCTTTATATGGTGAACTTTTGTTAGTTTTAATTGGCTTTCCTGGTCCCTTGATCTTACTGCTATCTTTATACTGGGGAATGAGTGGGAGGTCCCAGGTATTTATGGGCCGGGAGGGTCTTACCTTTTTTTTTATTGACATCTCTGCAAGATCGCCATCTACAGGTCAGTATACCCACATGTAATGAATGTCTTGAAGCGGGGTGTGTGACTTATTTATAATACCCATTTTACAGGTGAGTGTTCACAAAATGGTATTTTACTGGACCCTCAAATACCCGGGACCTCCCACAAATCCCCTGAATTTCTCTGCAGTCTGGACTGCGAAGGACAAGGAGATGGCTCTCTCTTCTCGCAGGTGAGCAGGGCTATTAGCCTGCGGCCCTGTAGGACTATTCCCACCCGTTTCATTTTTAATGTGCCTCCCAGCCTTGGCTGCGCTGGTCCGGGTAATGGTAGTCAGCACCGCTGTCAGGTGCTTAGGAGCGCTGCTCCACCGCAATCCCCCACCAAAGGGTAGGCGGTATAGGCATATGGTAAACCTCTGTGGGATGCCCCTCCCGCCCTATTGCCCCTTGCCCCTGTCTATCGGTGGGCCCTATGTTAAGTGGCCTCCCTCGCTCTCCCTTGTAGCTCCACTGTGTTCTGCGGTTGGCGGCGGCATTACCTCAGGCGCTGGTGCGCTGTTATTGGCTGCTTGTCACGTCTGCTGCTTCGCACTCTTCGGGGGGGGCGGGGCCCGCGGATGGTGCGTTCGCATCACTGTCTCCACGGCCCGCCCCTTGAAGTATACCCGGTGCCATTTTTCTCTGGATTCGGCTGCTGCGTGGCTGGCATCTACCTACCGCGGTCCATGAGTGCCCTCGCGGGCGGCTTTATTTACCCTATGTCATTATACATGTCACTTATGGGGTTCTCTTCGCTTATGTCTTTCAGACTGGTCGAACTCTGTTGGTTTCTCCCGGCCCTACTCCCTCTATTTAGTTATTAAACTTGTGAGGCCTAGTGTGTAAATTACTCCCACTTCCCTAGCGGGCTATTGGGGCATCCCGGGTTGCTTTTATAGCGTGAATCCCTATCGGCCTATTGTGCCGCTATAATCACCATATGGAGGCGTCTCAGGATAATGTGCTCAGGGTTCCTTTGGGACAAGCCCGGCTGTGTGTAGTTTGTGGGGTGTCCCCTACTAGTGCTGACAATGTACCGGTCTGTATACCTTGTGCCCAGCAGGTGCTTGCGCTGCAGCCTGGTTTACCAGTCACCATGGATGCCAGTCATGACAGGTTGGGGGGGGGTTCTGGAAGTCCCTGCAGTTCCAAGGGAGGTGGGGCCCTCAGGAGGCCCACACACCCATCAATATTCTGGAACTAAGGGCAATCAGGTTGGTGCTGGTTCACTTGATCCAGCACCTTCGGGACTGGCCTGTTCAGGTACGCTCGGACAACCAGACAGCGGTTGCCTACATCAATCATCAGGGGGGACCCGGAGTAAGGGGGCCCTCAAGGAAGTGTCTCTGATCTTGTCCTGGGCGGAGGACAATGTTCCCTGCATATCAGCTGTGTACATTCCGGGGGTGGAGAATCTGCAGGCAGACTCCTCTGAGCAGGGGGTCCTCTCGCCTGGGAGAATGGTCCCTATGCAGCAGGGTGTTTCAATCTCTGTGTCACAGTTGGGGACAGCCAGATGTGGGTCTGTTTGCGTCCCGTCACAATCACAAGCTCCCGGCCTTTGTCTCCCTGTCCCAGGACCCTCTGGCCTTGGCCACAGATGCTCTAGCAATGTCATGGCAGGATTTTCAGCTCCTGTATGTCCTTCCTCCACTCCCCCTGTTGGACAGGGTTCTGCGCAAGATAGCTCAGGAGGGGGTGCCAGCTTTCCTGGTGGCTCCCAGGTGGCCAAGAAGAATGGTTCGCAGACGTGGTGCAGCTGGAAGTAGATCAGTACGCTCTGCCCAGGGTGCCAGACCTGCTCACTCAGGGTCACACGCCATCTCAATTTACAAACTCTGGCTTTGAAGGCCTGGCTGCTGAAACCCCCATCTTGATGGAGAAGGGGCTGTCTACCTCTGTTGTTGATACCATGATAAAGGCTAGAAAGAAGTCTTCTTCTTCCATTTACTATAGGGTTTGGCGTGCCTACATTGACTGGTGTGAGTCTAGGTCTCTTCCCTGTCGTGTGTTCTCTATTCCCAGGATTCTGGAGTTCCTGCAGCATGGATTGGAGCTGGGGCTCCAACTCAGTACTCTGAAGGGTCATGTCTCTGCCCTGGCTGTTTTCTTCCAGAGGTCCTTTGCCCTGCATTCTCTGATCAGGACTTTCTTCCAGGGGGTTACTCATGTGCGTCCCCCACGTAAGCCTATGTTGCCTGTTTGGGATTTGAACTTGGTCTTGTCTGCCTTGCAGGGTGCTCCCTTTGAACCTGTGCAGGAGGCTGCCCTGGCCATTCTTACTCTCAAGGTTGTCTTTTTGGTGGCTATCACCTCTCTTTCCATCCAGCCCCCCTACTTTGAGAGACACCAAGACAAGGTGGTGTTTCGCTTCAAGCCAGATTTTCTGCCTAAGGTCGTGTCTGCCTTTCATCTGAATCAGGACATTGTTCTTCCTTCCTTGTGCCCTAATCCTAGTAACGCTAAGGAGAGGGTCTTGCATTCTTTGGATGTGGTTAGGTGTCTGAAGTACTATCTGGTGGCTACTGCACCATTCAGAAAAACTGATGCTCTTTTTGTGGTCCCTTCTGGTCCCAGGAAGGGTTTGGCTCCTGCTAAATCTACTATCTGCAAATGGATTCGTCAGGCTGTGATTCAGGCCTACTCTAAGGGGAGATTCCTCCCTTCCGCCTTACTGCTCATTCTAATTGTGCTATTGGTGCCTCTTGGGCTTTCCAGCACCAGGCTTCTGTTGAACAAGTTTGCAAGGCGCTACTTGGTCTTCTGTTCATATCTTTTCAAAGTTTTACAAGGTTGATGTTAGGGCCTCAGCTGATGCTGCTTTTGGCCGCAAGGTTCTGCAGGCAGCAGTGGTCTAACCTGTCTGTTGTTACCTTTGGGGATCCCACCCTACTTTATGGACACTGCTATTGGATGTCCCAAGTGTAATGGTTCTTTGGAGCAGGACGTACTGTATACTAAGAATAATACAATTCTGTGATTACTTGCCTGTAGAATTGTTATGAGTATACAATACGTCTTGCTCCACCCCACCCTTGGTTTTGCATTCTCCTAGGATCCCCTGTATGGTGATTGTTTTCATTGTTATAGTTACTGGTTCGTTCTGTTTTCTTTCTCCCGGCTTCTCGTTAACTGCTTTTCAATGCTGGGGATTTGTGGGAGGTCCCAGGTATTTGAGGGGCCGGGAGGAGCCAATTTCGCGGTCTCTGCAGTCCAGCGCCATCTGGCGGAGTAATACCCAAGTGTAATGATTCTGATCTGGAGCAGGGCGTACTGTATACTCATAATAACAATTCTACAGGTGAGTAATCACAGAATTGTATTTTCTTTTTTGTCCTCTCTGTGGCCATCCTGAAGGTCGAGGGTAGAAAAACCTTTTTAGGCTTACCGAACTGTGTCTGTGTCCTTCAGGATGGCCCATACGACCCTCCCAATTAGCACATCGGTATTGGTGTTAGTATTGATGCTTAATACTGAGGTCTTGGAGGAAGGGGTGGGCTTTTAAACTGTCCCAGTTTGTGTTTCCTCTCAAGAGGGAGGGTCCTCTCTCCGATGCCGGGCAGGACTCGTAGAAACACTGATACCTGTAAGCCAAACGGGTATTCATTTTTTTCTTTATTGCATGGCACGGCCTGCTTTGGTATTCATAACAGTTGGTTTATTCCGCCACAAGGTGGCGCAGTGGTACTGAAGAAAGCTGTGGCATCTCCTGGCTCCCTATAAAATGGGGGATCAACCATTGAGTTCCCAGTGTTTCCTCTGCAGTGATACTGCGACGTTAGAAGATGGCTCTCTCTCTTGCGCATGTGAGCGGGGCAACCAAGGCTGCGACCCTGCATGTCTATTTCCATCCGTTTCTGGACCCTCACTGCCTCCCACCCTTGGCTGACAGATCGGGTGAAGGTAGAAGAGCACTAGGGTCAAGTGCTCCTGGAGCGCAGCTCCAGCCGCAGACCCTGTACCACAAAGGGTAGCCGGCCATAGGTTTTATGGTGAGCCTGATAGGGATGCGGAGTTCATGTTCTGGTTTCTGAAGGGGTGAGTGTTTTGGGGACTATGTCTCCTTCTTTTCCTTCAGGGGTCCTCCCCCTCCCTGGCCTGTATACTCGCCGCTGGCCTCTCGTCTCTCTCTCCCCCCCCCCCCCAAATCCTTTCTGGCTTTGTTCGGGGGGGGGGGGGGGGTTGGTTTATTGTGTTTTTCAGTCGCCACGCTGCTTCCTCTGGTGTGTCGCTTCATCCTGCGGTCTGTGCCTTGGTAACCCTACGGTGTCTTTGGTCTGTGAGTCCCCCTTGGGGGGGGGGTGTTTATTGACCTTGGGGGGTTGTGCTGTGGGATGCTCATGTGTCTTTTTCACTTATGTCTTTCAGGCTGGACACCATTGGGTTGTGGTTTCTCCCGGCTCTACTCCTTCATCCCCCCTCATCCCCCTCTTTCATCGATTTCTGGGGGCATCCCGGGTGGCTTCTGTCCTAGCCTGTACCCACCGCTGGCCTATTCTGCCTGTGTTAATCACCATATGGAGGGATATTAGCAGGGAGTCGCACTCTGATTTGGCTCTGCGGGTGGCCAGCATTGAGAGGCAGCTTGCTAGGACTGTTCCTAGGAAGGCCTCTGGCAAGAAGCGGCACCTGATTTAAGCTCCTTCACGCTCTACAGAGGAGTATGAGGAATTTGATGTTACTGCTGGACGTTATTCCCTAGAGGAAGGGGAACTGCTCCAGGACTCCTCTGGGGACCTGAAGGAGGGTTGTGATAGTGACCCTGAATCTGGGGAGGATTCATGGTATCCTGTGGACACTGATAATTTGCTGTCTCACATTTTTGAAATTTTACACATTGCTGCCCCTGTGGCTGCTAAAAGGAAACGGGGTGAGCTGTTTCGTCCTAGTAAACAGTGTCTGGATTTCCCTGAGCAGGGACATTTCACCACTATGGTGCTTAAAGAATGGGAACGTCCTAACAGGCTGCCTGCTGTGCCCAAGGGTTTGGATAAGAGGTATCCCTTTCCTGCTGATCTTGTTAAGAGGTGGTAATTTCCCCCTAAAGTGGACGCTCCCATGCTAGGCTTGTCCAATACTTCGGTCAAGCCTTCACCTGACGTACCACTCTGAGGGACAGTGAGGACCGGCGCATGGATCAGTTGGCCTGCCATGCCTTTACCTGTGTGGGGGCCCGGCCTGTGCGGCTGCCATTACAGCTATTGCCCTTAAGAAACTGCTCAAGCGTCTCCTTGATGGCGCTATGGATCGTAGCGGGGGGGGGGGAGGAGTTTAGGACTCTATTGGTCTGCTCTGATTTTGTGGCCTTTATCCTTTCTGCTATGGATGATGCCGTGCGGCTGAGCGGTAGGGCCTCTGCGCTCTTGGTGACTATGCGCCGCTCTGTTGGTTTACGTCAGTGGGCAGCTGACGCCGCTGCTAAGAAGGCTCTCACTGGACTCCCCTTCGCGGGGCTGCGGCTATTTGGGGAGCGTCTTGATGTTCTAGCCAAGGATGGCAGACTACCTCAGCGTAGGAGGCAGTCTCTGCCTTTTCGGGGGTCCTCCGTGCCCCTCTCTTCCTTTCGTGCTCCCAGAGGAGGCGGTGGCTCCCTCCTCTCTAGTGGCCGCAGCCGTGGTCGTCCCGGTCTCTCCTGGAGTTCCAAGCCCAAACCCTCTCCCAAGCCCCCTCAGGCATGAAGGGGCAACCTCACCCATCTGGTTGGGGGGACGGCTTCGGCTCTTTGCTCACATCTGTAGGCTTCACGTCTCAGACCAGTGGATTCAGGAAGTAGTGTCCTCCGGTTACAAGAAAGAGTTTGCAGCCTGGCCACCCCCAAGATTCATCAGATCCCGGATGTCTTTAGACCCCCTGTCTGCTCAAGGGTTGCTTCTGGTGGTTCAATGCCTGTTAGATACAAAGTTAGTGAGAGATCAGAGCACACCTACAAGAAATCCTGATAAGGAAGAGCAGACCAATGAGGGGTTCAACCTAATCCTGTGCACCAACCCTATATGCACATATAATAACCATGTAAATATAAAATGGAGTAAGTGAACACCCACTCAAAATAGCTATGCATCAATCAAAAGTGATTTAATTTGTGAAAAATATACAAGGTATGTCCAGTAACTAGTTTAAACACTATGTAGATACTAATGCGACCACCAGTGGTTAGTATATGAAGAGAAGCTTCTCTTGATAAAGATCTTCGGATCGAAACGTCGAGTTGTCATTCTCAGCGGTCAGCCTGTAAGCGCAATCTTTCTTTGTATGCTATGTATATCTCGCTATGCGATCTCTCTGCTTGATATTTGTGACTGCTACTTTTGGGTACAATTATGTACATATGATAACGTCCTTACCTGCTATATATTGTCATTTATTTGCTTATGTATACTGTGAGGTTCAATCATTGTACCCTGGCATGATTTTGCTGTATCTGGTTTGCTTCATATACTGACCCCTGGTGGTCACATTAGTATCTACATAGTGTTTAAACTAGTTACTGGACATACCTTGTGTATATATATATATATATATATATATATATATATATATATATATATGTTTGTTTCACAAATTAAATCACTTTTTATTGATGCATAGCTATTTTGAGTGGCTGTTCACTTACTCCATTTTATATTCAATGCCTGTTAGAGACAGGAGTCATTTGTCAGGTGCCCCATCAAGAACAGTGTCAGGGGTACTATTCCAATCTTTTCACGGTCCCCAAAAAGGACTGCTCTCTGAGGCCCATTCTGGATCTGAAGGGCCTCAACAAATTTGTCAGATTCAAGCATTTTCGTATGGAGACGCTACGCTCTGCTGTCAGTAGCCTTCGCCCGGGCGACTTCATGACCAATGTGGACATCAAGGATGCGTATCTTCATGTGCCTATCTTCCCAGGTCATCAGAGATTTCTAAGGTTCGAGCTGCAGGATCAGCATTACCAGTTTGTGGCTCTACCCTTCGGTATCGCCTCGGGTGTTCACCAAGGTACTGGCGGGGGTGATGGCTCTGCTAAGGAACCAGGGCATACGCATCATTCCTTACCTGGACGACATCCTGATTGTGGCCAAGTCCTTTCCTCAGGCCGAGCAGGACACTCAGATGGTGACATCCACTCTCGAGTCCTTCGGCTGGGTGATCAACTATCCCAAGTCTTCTCTTTCCCCGTCCTTGGTGAGGTCCTTTCTGGGCATGACTCTGGATACCTTTAGGTCAAGGTATTCCTTCCTCAGCAGAAGGTGGGGGGTCTTCAGATGCAGGCTCGGGCTCTGCTATGGTGTCCTCATCCCTCCATCCATCAGGGGATGCAGTTGGTGGGCCTGATGGTGTCGTGCTTCGAGGCAGTCCCCTTTGCTCAGTTTCACATGTGTCCCTGGATCAGGAATTTGCTCTGTCTCCTCTGGCCAGACAGTCCCTCTCGTGGTGGCAGGACCTTCCTGCCCCCGTGCTGGGAGAAGGTCACCACAGATGCCAGTCTGACCAGTTGGGGAGGCTTCTGGAAGTTCCTGAAGTTCCAGGGTCGGTGGGGCCCACAAGTGACTTGAACTACTGGCCGTTACTCTTTGGGGATCCCACCCTACTTTTGGACACTGCTTTTGGATGTTCCAACTGTTATGAATACCGAAGCATGCCGTGCCATGCAATAAAGAAAAAAGCAATTCTGTGAGTACTCACCTGTAGAATTGTTTTTGTTCTTGCATGGCACGGCCTGCTTCGATCCACCCTTGTTATCGTTATTCTTGGTTGCCTCTTTATGGTGATTGTTCCAAGTTAATTGGGTTTTTTTTACTTTTTTTAACATTTTTTACTTCTCTCTTGGCTTCTTGTCTCACTGCTTGTCTACGCTGGGAACTCTATGGTTGATCCCCCTTTTTATAGGGGCCGGGAGATGCTTTCTGCAGTACCACTGCGCCACCTTGTGGCGGAATAACCCAACTGTTATGAATACCGAAGCAGGCCGTGCCATGCAAGAACAAAAACAATTCTACAGATGAGTACTCACAGAATTGCTTTTTTATGTAAGGTAGAGGAAAATAAAGGTAACTGGTTCTGTCACCCCTGAGATGCTAAAGTTGTCACCCCTGGATTTTCATCCTACCAGGAGAATAAACCACCAGCTTGGTGGGAGTTTTATTGAGTTTGGGTATATAAGTGACCGCCTCCTCTCATTAGCCAACGTGTTTATGGATTTTTAATGTTACACAATTTTGCGAGAGTGCTTCTTTAACTAAACCCTAAGCGGCCATCCTTGGCTTCTGGCCTTCTCGTGGGGCATCCCAAGTTGAGATGCCTTGCTGTGTGAAACCCTGGGAGTCACCCTTTGCTCAACCTTGTCTGCAGCGCCTACGGCGGTGTGTACATTGGCGCTGGCATCCCCAGCATCTCTGAGATGGGTACAGGAGCGCATTCCAGCTCAGAGATGTGTCAAATGCCTCACACTCTTGTGGGAGCAAGATGAACAAAGGTTGTCTTCTATTTAGATAGGCTGATGGCAGAACAATGCCCCAGTCTAAAGGGTACTGGGGATGCAGTCGCTCTCGCTCCTGATTGCCGAGCTTCTGCATCTAAACAGAACTGTATTGCTGATCATTAATATGCACAGCTTACTGCACTGATTAGTCGAGCGCCTGCCAATGTGCTGTAAGGTATGTTTCATAGGCAATCTGGGAGGTTTCACACAGTAGGGCATCTGAATGCCCCTGGGCAAGGAACAAAACACAGAATGTTCCTCTGTAAAGTTTAAGACCTGGCACTGCTATTGATGCCACAGTTTGGTGCAGTTTCCCTACAGAAAGGAGCAGGGGATGCAGAATCACCATTACGGTTTGCCTATCAACATTGCCGTACATGAAGTGTACTAATCCCGGGCCAATCTTTTGCCCTTTTAATAGTTTGTTCCATTTATATTTCCTTTTGTGGTTTATTTGGGCATTTGTCACAGAAAAGTAAAACTCAGGGTTGTCCCTTTTAAATACAATGCGAGAGAGTAATTCTGAAGGGAGATATGGTTAAAATGGAATGTATGTAGCTATGCATAGAAGATTTCCTTCAGGTGCTTGTGAGGGTCTCATGACTGAAAGCTGTAGAAGAACCAGTCCTGTGAGCATTCTGTTGTGACTGCTTTGTTGTCATATGATACACAAGTGATAAGCCTGAGAGCCAAATGTGTGTTTGGCTTTGCTGCTTATCTTGCTTATGGGAATTCAATTAAAGTGCACCTATACTTTGAAAGGAAGTTTATGTGGTCGCCTCCCATCCATATTGGGCAATGGCTGAGGTAGAAAAAAGAAACATAGGCTGTTTTGGGGCACTGGGCTGGGGAAGGAAAGTGACTACATATACTTCCCTCTGAGTATAGGTGCACTTAGACTAAATGTCTGAGGTTCTTGAAGTGTCAGCCGGGGAACTGCAAATTAGCAACTAGCTGCTCTCGACCTATATAGGACAGGCTGTGGCATGATCTCCTGTTTTCTTTCTTGCAGTCGAAAGGGACTGTGAATATGTCTATATTTCTTTTTTGGCATGAGCACAGTGCTGCCTGGGAGCAGGGGCTCCTACGCCGTCTGCCTCCCAGCCCCTCACCAGCTGCAGCTGATCCACCAGCTGGGGACCCCCATTAGATGCCTGAAATAGGTTCCAGGTAAGTGAGCCGGGGCTTGTCCAGCTGAGTCCGAGTCCTTAAGATCAGGCTACCTGATCTCTTGGCCTTGCATGGTGGGCCTGCTGTGTACTTTCCACTGAGCCCTGTTAACGCTATCCTCAGGGTCATCCGCCCCATACTCCATGACACCCTGCGAGAGACATGCTTACCCAGGGCTGCTATCAGTGTTTGGTGCTTACTACCGGGCAACCATGCTGATCAGAGCTCAGAGCTCGAGTGACAGCGTTTCGGGGGAAGCGTGACCACCTGCCATAATTTTTAAAAGTGGCGGGCCGGTCTCACCTGCAATGCCGACTTGGGGGTGGGCATGGCTTTGGCCTGCTCGGGCCTTACAGTAGAGGACAGGAGGAGGGTCAGGGTGACCGCATTGGGGTGGTCCTTTCCTCCTTCTCATCACTAACACCATGAGGCACCACCATCTTGCTTGGTGTCCGGAGGTCTCTGCTGCATCTCCAAATCCTCACCTGGCAGCTCCTGCACTGCTTCCTGGTTCTTCTTAGCTGAGGACTCCAGCATGGCTGCCGCCCCATGGTTTTCCCTTGTCAAGTAGGGCCCAATCGAGGGCTAAGCCTTTTGACATTTACAGATTCTTTCTGAATCTGACATTTTTCATGTTGTTGCAGAGTGGGGGTCCGGAAGCTGCTTCATCCTTGGCTAGTGGGTTGATCTCGGCTGCAGGCATGTGCATTTCCTGTAGTGCAGGCAGGCATGACCAGTAGTCGACAGGCAGGAGGGTGTGGGGACCAGTGCTCTATTGCTTAGAAGTTAGAGTAGCCATTTTACCATGTTGGAGGCATCGGGGTTTAGTATTTTAACAGAGTCGTTCCAAGTGTGCCTGACCTCGGACAAGGGACCTGTGCGCTGGGTGCACTACTGTCCTGTGTCGCCTTACGCATTTGGCAGGTTCCGCAATTCAGTCGGGTCCGTTTTTGTCCCAGGGTCGGCACACAGATGGGGTTCCTCCTTCGGACATGGCAGACAAGGTGGGTTGGTTGGAGAGCATGGTCAATGGTCTTAGACAGCGGGGGCATTCTCACTCTGTCTCTGCCCGCCCAGGCGTAAGGGTTCATGATCTGGTTCCAGGCAGTCGGCTGGCCGCAGAGCAGCAGAGAGGATCCAGAAGCCGCGCATGTGCCGGGGAATCCTCCGAATCACTCGGATCAGATTGAGAGGCTTATTGAGGCAATATTATAGGTGCTGCACCTCGCTACTGTTTGGCTGAGGCGGCAGAAGAGGGGTGGAAGCTACAAGCACCATAAGGTCAGGCAGGTTTTTCCCAGGCTTGCCCATTTTGACAGGCTGGTGGCAAAGAAGTGGGAGAAACCGGATAAGCTTCCATCTCTTCCTAAGGTCCTGGACGCCAAGTACCCCCTTTCCAGATGAGGCGAAAATGTTGTACTACTTTCAGCAAGGCCTGGACGCTGGCCTACAGCCCAGCATCCGTAAGGGCCAGGTCTCTTCCTTGTCCATTTTTTTTCCAACGGACGATCACAAAGCATAGGTTAGTCCACACTTTCATGCAAGGCGATGTGCATGTTCAGCATCCACGGCGGTTGATTGTCCCGTCCTGGGATCTTAATCTGGTCCTATCAGCGCTTCCAGGGCCCCCCTTTGAACCCATGGTGGATGCTTCCCCAACGACGCTCACATTAAAGATGGCTTTTATAGTGGCAATCGCCTCCATCCGTGTTTTGGAGCTGGGAGCGCTCTCTATCAGATCACCCTTTAGGTGCTGCATGAAGACAAAGCGGTGTTTCATGTGTAGCAGGATTTTTTGCCCAAGGTGGTCTCTCCCTTCCATCTTAATCAGGAGATAGTGCTACGCTCCTTGTGCCAATGCCCCACTCGCCAGAAACAGCGACTCCTGCATTTGCTTGATGTGGTCAAGGCATTAAAGTATTACTTGGCTGCTACTCGAGAGATATATAAGACCAATGTCTTGTTCGTGATCCCAGGAGGGCCTGGCGGCATCCACATCAGCTCTTAGCAGATGGATTAGGCAGGTGGCCATACAAACCTACACCTGCAAGGGGAAGGAGGTGCCCTTCTGAGTCATTGTTCACTCCACCAGGGCAATTGATTTAGCTTTACTGGATAGATGGTCAAAACTGTGGAAACTAGAGTTTAATGTCTCTAAATGTAAAATCATGCACTTGGGTAGAAGGAATCCCTGCTCTGAGTACCGTATGGGCAGTACTGTGTTAGCCAGGACCTCGGAGGAGAGAGATTTAGGGGTACTGATTACTGATAGCTGCAAGATGAGTGGACAGTGTAGCCAGGCAGTGGGAAAAGCAAGCAGGATGCTCGGTTGCATAGCTCGAGGCATCACCAGTAGGAAGAGGGAGGTTGTGATGCCGCTGTATAGAGCCCTGGTAAGGCCACAGCTAGAATACTGTGTGCAGCTCTGGAGACCTTACCTGCAAAAAGACATTATTCAAATAGAACGGGTCCAAAGGCGGGCAACGAAAATGGTGGAAGGATTTAAACTTAAAACTTATCAGGAGAGACTTAAAGAACTTAATTTGTACAGTCTGGAGGAAAGAAGGGAGAGGGGGGACATGATTGAGACCTTTAAATATGTGAAAGGATTGAATAAGGTTCAGGAGGGAAGTGTTTTTAAAAAGAAACTTAATGATAGAACAAGGGGGCACAACCTGAAGCTAGTCGGGGGGAAGATCAGGAGCAATGTTAGAAAATATTATTTTATAGAAAGAGTAGTAGATGCTTGGAACAAACTTCCAGCAGAGGTAGTTGAAAAATCAATAGTCACTGAATTTAAACATGCCTGGGATAAGCACACATCTATCCTAAGATAAAGAGTACATACAGTATACACATAAGGGCAGACTAGATGGACCGTATGGTCTCCTTCTGCCGTCAACCTTCTATGTTTCCAATTGCCATATCTTGGGCTTTCCAACACTGTTTCTAGTTGTGCGCATTGTGCACAACCGGTGTGACTGAACTTTTTTTTAATCAACTGAGGAGATCATGCCACTGCTTGCCCTATATAGCCTGGGAAGAGCTAGTTTTTTCTATCTTGTGTTCCCTGTCTAAGGCTGAGATTAACCACCATGTTGCTCCTGGTGGTGCCCCGGAATGTGAGAAAATAAATTTACTGGTGAGTACAAAAATTTACATTTTTGTCTTCCTCTCTGCCTATATTTCCTTAACTGGAATTGTACATCTGAATTTTGTGTATGTCCATCTTCCATTTCTGGCGAACAGTGCAGCCTTGTTCTACAATTTTGGTAAATCTTGGAAATCAGATCCTGGGATCATCAAGGCTACAGAAGAGCAAAAGAAAAAGGTATATCTTGTATATCTTCTCCTGGCAGGCTATGATGTTCATCATAGGAGTTTTTACAGAAACATGTTTCTATTAATATGAATATTGGAGCATTAATTGGCCTCTTTGATGCTGGTCTAACTGTTCCATCTGGGTCCTGTTTACAATCTGATTCTGACCCAGGAAAGGGGGGGGTTGTTGTGTATCATTCAAGGAGATGCTTTTTTGGGTCTTTCTAATTTATGGACATAGTGTGAGTGGGCCAAAACATAAATAAATGAATTGGCACACTTTAAGAAATTGGCTTAGGGGCATCCCGATTTGTGATGTCCGGCTGCGAGACTGGTTTCCCCCTCTTCCCCCTCTGGGGATGTCTCCAGAGGCCTGTGCATGTGCTGTGGGATCGAGGTGAGTCTATGGGGAAACCAGAGGGTTTCACACTACATGGCACCTGAAATTCCCATCCCAATTTCTATAGTCTGGATTTAATCCTGTGAATATCTATAGTGGAGACACTATCCTTCCGAGTTTGTTCCACTTTAAACAAGACAAAAATAGACTTTTGCCCCAGACAGTAACTTTCCTGTGGGACATCCCAAGCTGCATACTCATGCCTCAGTCAAATGTGGCACCAGAAGACTCTGCAGTGTCATCCTTATTATGTGTACCTGGCAGACCCCCCCCCCCCCGAGCGTTAAGTATGCTGCTTGGGAGAGGTGGGGGCGGGGTTACACAGCAGCTCCCACTGCAGGGGAATGAGGAGCAGGTAAGCATATTAGGACTTGTGGTGGGCCATCGAGATGCCAACAACCCGCACCCCCATGCCCATACCAACACCTATTTTTCCTACTCGTTTAGCTTTGCGGAAACTAAGCTAAGAGTATTTTTTCGGGGTGGAGGGGGCTTCTTAATTGCCTTACCTGGAGCATTGCTATGGAAAACCTCCTTTGGTGTACCACTAACCCCAACTCATTGTTCTTTATTAATGGAAACTGAACAATAAGTGTCTAGGTCTGCTTGTATGTGAGAGTTGGCGTGTTTTTGTAAAAGAAAATAAGGTTGTTTTTCTACTAAATGATCACCTTGTACTATGTCCTTTCCAGACAATAGTAGAGCTTGCAGAAACTGGAAGCCTGGATCTCAGTATATTCTGCAGTACTTGTTTGGTGAGTGAGTCTGTTGCAACATGCCATGAAAGGCAGTATTTACTCATAAAACAGTGTGAGGTAACAAGATCTATAATACACCAGACATTCATATGTGTTAGATGGACCCTAAGAAAGGTTGCTTGCTGCATAAGTGTATTCACCCATGCCAAACAAATCCTAAAAATCGCCTTTAGTCCACCACTAAGAATCGCTGCTACTCTTCTGCTGTTTTTCTTGTCAGATCAAAATCCCTCGTCTGATAAACAGTCACATCTGCTTTCATTACAGCAAATGCCCCCCCCCCCCCTCTATTAGTCACTCCATCCAGACCATGCCCACACCTTGACTGCAATCTAGGGGCGTGTCAAGGCCTGGTCTGCCCTCTCCATTACAGTGAATGAAGGGGTGATCCAAATTCAATGTGAATGATGATTGGGGGGGACTCACTGTTGTAAAGGCAGATGTGACCGATGATCGGGCATGGGAAGTCCTGAACTTGGATCTCCAGGTTGATGCCCTGGATCTTTCATACTGCTGGGCTTTACAATTTGGGGGGTGGGGACTTCTCCTAGTGTCTTAGTGCAGTTTAGGACAACAAAATATGCATATTTACATTTTGCAGCATGCTTAAAGGTCCTTTCACAATACTGCATCGCTATGTGCCATGTTTTGGTGCGCTTTGGGAAATTGCAATAGATGTCTATGTAGATATGCTGAGTGGGTGTATTGTACATGTATTGCACATGTTTTACCTGTTTACCTGCTTTATGGTGCAGGTAAATACCCGCTGGGTTGTCTGCTTCAGGCATCCGGTCCAGATGCCTTTTCACAGGGTCCTTCGCTGTTGCCGATTACCTTTCGCTCCTTGATGTTGTAAAAGGGCCCTAAAAGCAGAAACTAGGAATGACACTTGATATACATGCTACACAGTGGGGCTCTCGTTTATCTGTATATGTGTGCCTTCATGTTACATAATTAAGATTTATATTTAGAATATCTAAAATGAATGATTTTTTTTTTTTTGTGCTCTGCATTGATCCAGTTGTATAAATTTAGTTTGTTGGTGTGTCTTGCTTTGCTTTGCAGATACGGAAACCCGTAAGGTCCAAGCACTGCGGCATTTGTAATCGCTGCATAGCCAAATTTGACCATCACTGTCCTTGGGTTGGAAACTGTGTTGGTAAGTAATATCCGCTAGATGTGTACATATCTAAATGGTACAAAACCAAGTGCTGGCAAAAATAAACTGTACAACTTTTAGCAAAATATAAAACTAAAAAGGTGTATGGTGTAAAATATACTCAATTTTCTTTCAAATTTGTTCCCCTGTATGCACTTCTTGTGCTGAGTAGATGTTTCTTTTGGGTCTTCTGGTATGTGGAATGGTTTATTTACACACCCATGCTGTAAACTCCCTCGCTTAACAATAGTTGCTTTTCTTTTTACAGCTATTGCAGGGTATTTTAACTAACGTATAGAGGCAGATTGTAAGACTAAAGTTCAAAGTAGAGTGTCTCAATGACCACTTACCTGGCATACAGATTTGTGAGAAACCCTTCCTGTGTTAGTATTATACTATAGAGGTGTATAAAGATTTAGTTCATTCTGGATTACATTCCACAAAAAGACCCCAAGCTAATAATTCTTCAGCCATTACGTTGGCAGAAGGTCTTGGGAAGTTTAATAAATTTAGGTTTAAGTATAGATTTGGGGCTGCAGGGCTGATGATAGCAATAGGTGTACGTGGGAATGTTCCAAAGCACCTGGCATCTTTAGTGTTCCTGCCAGGCTTGGACCAGGACATGAGATGATTGCTTAGTGGGCTCCATCCCCTAGACTGGTGAGACAGGTGTTTCATGTACAGAGCTGCTTATGGCTGGCTCTGGGGCCCAATGATGATCTGCAGTAATAGTGCAGTTGGCAAGAATAAAGGACTATTGGCGGTAGCTCAGATCCAAAGGACACTTGGCAGCAATGGAGGAATTTCAACTGCAGCAGAGCAGAAGGATGATCGGCAACAGCAAAGAACGTGGTAAGGAATGAAGTGAGATTATGACAGTGGTGATGTCAGTTAGGATCGGAGGACAATCTGTGGCAGTGGAGAATACGAAGAGGAAGGAAAATCCGGGGCAGAGGAGCTGAAGCTTGACATGTGACATGACACATGGCAAAGACTGTCTTGTCCAAGGCCCACATGAAATGGTCACCACCCATTATTAACTTCTAATCATGAAATCTAAACTCGTCGGCAGAGAGTTTGTTGTTATAAGGTGACACGTTCTGTGACATAATTCGTTGGGTCCTCCTCTCCTTTCCCCTGACTGGGTTCAATACACCAAATGGTTCAGGATCTCAGTAGAGCACTTGGGGAAACAAGAGAATATAAAGTTATGGTTAACATTTGTAGTTAATTGGCTTATTTTCTATGCATGGGAGTCCTTGGATTCATTTACATTTGTGGTACACCTTTACACTACACTTCAGTGATTCTCATACTGTGTAACAAACGCTACAGTGCTCAGTTGGTTTCTGTGGTTCTCTGTAGGTGCTGGAAACCATCGCTATTTTATGGGATACCTGTTTTTCCTTCTATGCATGATTTGTTGGATGATCTACGGCTGTATCTCTTGTGAGTAGCGGTCAAAAACGGGTTTCTATTATATGTATATATATATATTTTTGTTTTTTTATTGGGGGTGGGCATGCCAAGTGTCATAGTAATCCATATGGATTTTCTGTTACGCAACAAAGATTCAACTACATTGATTGGAGCTGGCATTGGGCTAAGCCAGTGTGTCTGCAATGGATTGCATGAGACGTAATCAAATGTGCTTGTGATTATAGTTCTGTAGGCTTGATTTACAGTAGAGTGGTTAATATCGTACTGACCTCTGCTGCCCTTTTTCTTTATGTGTTCCTTTTGCATTCCTTAGATTGGGGAATACATTGTGAAACAACTTACTTCAAGGATGGATTTTGGACGTATGTTACACAAATTGCAACCTGTTCACCTTGGATGTTCTGGATGTTCCTCAACAGTGTGTTTCACTTAATGTGGGTGGCCGTGTTACTGATGTGTCAGATGTACCAGGTAATTGGGTCTGCATATCTTTAGGTTCTAAGTTAAACCTTGATGATGGAGTTTGTTGGGTGAAGTAAGAAGTGAACATTGTGCATCAGTTAAAGCATGGATGTTCCAACCCATCCTTGCCATCTTTAGATCTAAAATGTAACATAACCAGCATTTGTTAACAAGGTGGTTGCATGATTTTATAAAAGGATGCCCAGATGTGTATAGTTAATGACACTGTGATGTCTCCTACAGATATCTTGCTTGGGTATTACGACAAATGAACGGATGAACGCAAGGCGATATAAACATTTCAAAGTCACTACCACGTCCATTGAAAGCCCTTTCAAGTAAGTTAATTGCATCTATTCATCCACAGACTTGCACTCGAAGGAAACTCCCCATATGAGATAGTATTGTACTCCAATGTGGGCCATTGTATTTCAAAGACCTGACCGTATCCCATTTCCTTTGCTTTTCTGTCCCAGATGCTACCTGAATGTTCTCCAATCAGCGGTCTAAAGCCCCGTAGGCTCCAGAGCAAATTTTTGACTGGGACCCCCCACCCCCCCATTCCTCCAGGCTCTATCCCACCTAATCAAAAGCTTTTGCCTTAAAGTGGACCAACACCCCGGATTTCCACTATCCTGGGTGTTGGTCCACTTCAGCGGGGCATCCGAGATCAGGATGCCCCGCTGTGTGAAACCCCTCCAAAAGCCCCAAAAACGTACCTTTTCGGCGACTGATAAGCCGCTGCCGCCTCCCGCGCGTCCCCCTTACATGGCGCGCGCCGGCCATTCACAAACGGCGGGCGCGCGCACTGCTAGAGGGGCGCGCGGGAGGCGGCGGCGGCTGATCCGTCGCCGATAAGGTAAGGTTTTTTGGGGCTTTTGGGGGGTTTCACCCCGCGAGACATCCCGATCTCGGATGCCACGCGGTGAGGGAGGTGATCGGCCCGGGAATCTTATAGATTCCCAGGCCGATCACCCCTGGGTGTTGGTCCACTTTAAAGTGGGGGCCAATCACCCGAATAACATCACCCACCCGTTCTACTTGCAACATATGTGGAAGCTGCTGACTTGGCGGGGGGGGGGGTTGCCTACCGTCAACTACACTGAGTAACTACTGATCCCAGCAGAACCCCTGTTACCAAAATGTCCTCAGACATGGCCATCCAGCGTCCTCTCCACTTTACTACTTCAATTTGGACTGAAGCACATACGTCCTCTGCAGTGGTCTGTAAGGGCACAGTAGGATATGCACCTAGGACTCGGCGGCTCAGTTGACCTGTGCTCTTCACAGTAGGAACAGGCTTCCCACACTGTGGCCTGGTTTCCGTCCTCACAGCAGTCCCCTCTTTCTCTCATATTCCACTCCAGGGAGTCACAATTCAGATATGGATGGGTTAACACTCTCGACCGAAGGGTGTGACTGCAAGATAAAAAAAGGTGTGTTCCCTTTCAGTCTACATATACTTCTTGCTTCCCTCCCATCTCCAGTTTTATTCTTGCAGTGGGGACTAGACTGTGAAGATGTGGCTGGATTTATTGTGCTTTTTTCCATTTACTTTATTTTTTTTAGGATTTACCAGTCTTTAACCCTGGTTGCTTCCAGACCCTCACAAATCTCCCTGTTTTGGATGGACCCATTGTATGCCTCCTGGAGTCGGTTCAACCGATAGCATCTCAACAGGACTGAGATGAGGGTCGGTGTCTGGATCAATATGGTGCAGTGGGGGGGTCAGCCTTTTTTTCTGGAATGACACTCCAAGGGTTGGAGGTTCCTTTTTAAAGGATACCCAACCGAAGGTTCTCTGGTGGCCAGCAGGATGGACCAGGGGCTCCCCTTTCCCACTACCCTTGATGAATTTGCTTGCATGGATTGTGTGAATTGTTTTGGTTATCCCACCCTCTCACAGAGGGCAAGGAGAGGTGGTAGACATTGAGGTGGAGGATGCTGGCAGCACGGCAGGAGGGACCAGGTGCGATCTGACATATGGAGGCACCGCTAGTAGCAGCTCTCTATAGAGCTTCCTAGTTAATTCAAATTTGCTGCCAGATTCGAAGGGGAGGGAGCCGTGTCATCGGCGTGACGGTACTTCCACCCTCTTCTCTGGTTACCCAGGAAGTTTATGCTGCCGGGTCCAGGAGAATTCAATTTCGCTGCCACTGTGACTTGCGTTCGGCACTACGCCGGAGTGGGGTTTCTTTTTTCTGAGCCTTCTGCGGCGCCGCCTTCTCTGACTCCGTTTTCCCCAGATGCTAGGACTTCTCACCTTATCAGAGAGCGTATGAATAAGCTTTCTACCGCTATCTTATAGACACTGCATGTCCTACCTCGGTTCCTCCTAAAAGGTCCAGGGGAGATCCCTACAAAGCTAAGAAGCAGAGACCTTTTTTTTCCTGAGCTGCCTCTTGTTCAGGATCTTATTTTAGCCAAAAGGGAGTAGGCCGACTAGCTCCCTTCTATACCTAGGATTGTGGATATCGAATATCTTTTCACACTGAATTGTATATGCAATGGTCCTCCAGAAGTGAATGATCTGGTTTCCGTCTTGTCTAGACAAACTTCTTCCTACCTCTGACCGTGTTTAACTTAAAGATATTTTATTTGGGATTGGACCAGTCTTCTTGGAATGCTTTTTTCATTGTGGGCTCTGCCTTGTGCCCCGCATGTGCAGTTTCTATGGCGACCATGACTGGTAAGGTATGCACTACACAGACTATGGACCATTCACAGTGTAATTATTCCTTGCTGGCCTTCTCCCTGTTGCTGCAGTCCAGCTTAGGTATATCATTTATGCAATGAATGATGTTGTAGCCAGAGGTCTGGCCTTGCCAGTTTCTCAGCGCTGCTTTCTATAGTTAAAGTAGACCAAAACCCAGGATTTTGACTACCCTGGGTTTACTTGCCCCCAATCGGGGTGCCCGCGGGGGAATGAAACCCCCCAGGTCTCACCATTAGAGGTCAAGTTAAGCCCATTGCAAACAATAAACTTATTAAGACTTTAATGCAGGGAGATTCTCAATCCTTTTTACCTCCTTGGGATCCTCATTTGGTCTGAGCCCTTTGGGGAGGCATCATTGATCTTGCTTACACTGAAGGTGTCTTTTTAGTGGCCATCACTTCAGTTTGGCAAGTGGTTTTCACAGGGGCAAGGCAGTCTTCCGCTTCAAGCAGGATTTTCTGCCCAAGGTCGTCTTCTCCTTTAACATTAATGAGGAGATCGTTTTTTGCCTTCTTTGTGTCCCTGTCCTTCCAATCATAAGGAAAGAATTCTCCATTTCTTGGATGTGGTTAGGGTGCTTAAAGGGGACCAACAGTCAAAAATGAATTAAAACAGAACACAACAAACAGTGCTCATATACATCCCTCCCCGGGACAATTTATATTGCTGCACATAAAAATTTAACTTTTTGCAATGCCTACTGGGATAAATTTTAAACAAGATGGCCTTTCATGGGCTTGCAGGCCACCTGGAAACAGGAAGTGCTACCAGACTTCCTGTTACTGTGCATTTCAGCTAGGTCAATTGGGAAAGGAAGCTCCAAAATGGCCGCTACCTTTCTTTTCCAACTGTGCCAGGCTGTTGGTCCGGTTTAAGTATTAGTTACTCGGAATTCCTTAAGACAGATTATTCATTATTCCAGAGGGTCCAAGGAAGTATTTTGGCTCTGGCCTAGTCTACCATCAGCCGATAGATTAGACAGGCAGTACTTAGGGCCTACAGTTGCACAGGCAAGAGACTCCTTTTCATGTTACTGCCCATTCTGCCAGAGCTATCATTTCTTCTTGGCTTGCAGAGGAGGTCTGCAAAGCCGCAACCAAGTTTTACAAAGTAAACGTAAAAGCCTCGGCGGTTTCAGCCGTAAAGTTTTGCAGACAGTGGTGAACCCTTCAGTTCAGGCCTGTTTGTTGTATATTCTAATTATACAGCACGTCCTGTTCCAGAATATTCCTTACACATGGGTAATACATCCACAAGATGGCGCTGGACAGCAAAAAACAGCCTGTGGCTCCTCCCGGCCCTATACAAGTCAGGGACCTTCCACAAATTTCCCAGTTTTCATCTGCAGTTGGGACTGCGAAGATAGAAGATGGCTCTCTATATACGCAGGCGAGCGGGACTTACCAGCCTGCGGCCCTGCAGGACTATTACCACCCGTTCTGGACCCACTGCCTCCCAGCCTCGGCTGACTGGTTCGGGTGAAGGTAGGACAGCACCCGGGTTAGGTGCTTTAGGAGCGCTGTTCCGACCGCAGTCCCTGCTTGACAGGGTAGGCAGTATAGGCCTGTGGTGAGCCTTGTGGGATGTCCCCTCCCGCTCCCGAGGTTTCCCCTTATTCCCTATCCCCCTTAGGTGTCTGCCCCCTCCTCTCCTTTTTATTTCACTTTGGGCGTTATGTGGCTGCTGCTCCCTTGCCTCTCTCTTCCTGGGGAGATCTCAGGGGAGGGGGGGTAGGTCAGCCTGAATTGCTTACTTGCTTGTGCCAGAATTGATTTTGTGTATCCGGCACGTCTTGCTTAATGTGTTTTACTGTTAGCCGCCGCCGCACACTTGTACAGCGCTCCGCAGACGGCGACGACATTACCTCAGGGGCTGCCGCTGTCTCTGCGGATGACGTTTTCTGCATCACTTCTCTGCGGCCCGCCCCTCAAGGTATATGCGGACGCCATTTTTACCTTCCCCCTGCTGCGTCTGCTGTTTCCTACCGCGGTCCGTGTGTGCCCCTGCGGGGTGGATATATATATATATATATTATATATAATATATATATATATATATGTGGTTGTTATATTCTTATGGGGATGTCTTCTTATGTCTTTCAGGCGGGTAGACTTCATTGTGGTTTCTCCCGGTCCTCTCCCTTTTTCAGTTAAGGCTATTACTATTATCTCCCACCTCCCTAGCGGGCTTTTGGGGCATCCCGGGTTGCTATCATTAGCCTTAACCCTATATTGGCCTGTTGTGCCACTCTAATCACCATATGGAGGCTTCTGGGGATAATGTGGTTGGGGTTCCTTCGGGACAAGCCCGGCTATGTGTTGTGTGTGAGGTATCCCCTATAAGTGATGATGTCAGGGTGTGTGTACCCTGCGCCCAGCAGGTGCTTGCGATGCAGTCTGGGTTGCCTGTTACTGGGCCTGGTGCTGCGCACCCTCTGGCTTCGCCTACCCCCCCACGCTTACATCTGACCCCCACCGAGGGGCATACTAGCGGGCAGTCTCAACCTGATTTAGCTGCACGGGTGCCAGCATTGAAAAACATCTTACTGCATCTGCCCCGCTTAAGGCTTCTGCTAAGAAGCGGCATTTATCACCCGCGGTTTCCCTCTTCCCTGTAGAAGATGAGGGCTCCCTACCCCCTAGAGGAGGGGGAATTATTTTCTGATTCTGAATCCTCTGAAGAACAACCTAAGATTTACGGTGGTTCTTGAGGTCAATGAAAATGCAGGCATACTCCGTGATACTGCCTATGCCTGCAACTATGGGCCTCCCTGGAGGTTTTTTCACGTTCTTATGGATCTTAGGTCTAATGTAAAAGGTGGGTATTTTGGGGTACTCTACACTCAAATAGTCATAAAGCCTTTTACTAATAATTCCTTCTTCTTTGGCCCCTTCTATGATCTGCTCATATTGTTTCTTATAGTGCTCTGTTGGGTTCGCCGCTATTTTCCTATAAGTATTGCTGTCACCAAGCTGCCTCTTCACTTCCTCCACATAATATTCTCTCGTTAAAATAACAATATTGCCCCCTTTGTCCGCCTCCTTTATTATTATTTCTTCATTATCCTGAAGCAAACGGAGGGCCTCCCCTTCTTCTTTGGACAAATTGAATTTTTTCTTACTAGGGGTTAATGCTCTCACCTCTTGACTCACCATTGTAAAGAACATCTGCAATGCTGGTATGTTGGTCCAGGGAGGTGTGAACGTTGGCGGCTTTAACGGTCTGGCTGCTGAAACCTCCATCTTGATGGAAAAGTGGCTGCCTGCCTCTGTTGTTAATATCATGATTCGGGCTAGGAAGAAGTCCCTGTAATCCATCTACTATAGGGTATGGCATGCTTACTGACTGGTGTGAGTAAGTTGCTTCCCTGTCGGGTGTTTTCTATCCCTAGGATTCTGGAATTCCTGCAACATGGTTTGGATTTGGGTCTTCAACTTAGTACCCTCAAAGGTCATGTTTCTGCTTTGACCATTTTCTTCCAAAGATCCTTTGCTCACCATCGTCTGGTCAAGACCACCTTCCAGGGGGTTACTCACGTGCTTCCTCCATGTAAGCCTATGTTACCAGTCTGGGGTTTGAACTTGGTCTTATCTGCCTTACAGGGGTCTTCCTTTGAGCCTTTGCGTGAGGCCCCTTTGTCCATTTTGACTCTTAAGGTAGTCTTTTTGGTGGCTATCACTTCAGTTAGGCGTGTTTCTGAGTTGGTGGCGCTTTCCATCAAACCCCCTTACTTTGAGGGACACCAGGACAAGGTGGTGTTTCGTTTTAAGCCAGACTTTCTGCCTAAGGTTGTGTCTGCTTTTCATCTCAATCAGGACATTGTTTTGCCTTCTCTATGCCCTAATCCTAGTAACCCTACGGAGCGGGTTTTACACTCTCTGGATGTGGTCAGGACTCTGAAGTTCTATTTGGTGGCTACTGAATCCTTCAGGAAGACTGATGCTCTTTTTGTGCTCCCGTCTGGACCTAAGAAGCGTCTGGCTCCAGCTAAGTCCACTATCAGCAAGTGGATCCGTCAGGCTGTGGTACAGGCCTATTCTGCTAAGGGGAAGGAGCCTCCCTTCTGCCTTACTGCTCATTCTACTTGTGCTATTGGTGCCTCTTGGGCTTTTCATCACCAAGCTTCTGTTGAACAAGTTTGCAAGGCTGCTACCTGGTCTTCTGTTCATACCTTTTTCTAAGTTTTACAAGGTTGATGTTAGGGCCTCAGCTGATGCTGCTTTTGGTCGCAAAGTTCTGCATGCGGCAGTGGTTTAAACTGCCCGCTGTTACTTTTTGGGGATCCCACCCTACCTTACGGACACTGCTATTGGATGTCCCTTGTGTAAGGAATATTCTGGAATAGGACGTGCTGTATACTTAGAATAATACCAATTCTATAGGTGAGTAATCACAGAATTGTATTATATGTATACAGCATGTCCTGTTCCATCCCACCCTTATCATTATTCTTCGTTACCTCTGTATGGTGATTGTTCATATGTTCATTTTTGAATTCCTGTTGTTATTGTTCTCCCGCCTTCTTGTTACCTGCTTGTCAATACTGGCGAATTTGTGGGAGGAGCCACAGGCTGTTTTGTGCAGTCCAGCGCCATCTTGTGGATGCATTACCCATGTATAGGGAATATTCTGGAACAGGACGTGCTGTATACACAGGTGAGTAATCACAGAATTGTATTTTCTCCTCTTGCAGGCTCAGGGGATAGTTATTGACTTTGAGAATACCACCCTTAAATAAGGGTACTGCTGTGGGACATCCCATTCATATTTTAATTGTGATGACCTGGATTGGAATATGAGAGAAAATACAATTCTGTGATTCTCACCTGTAGAATTGTCCCCCGCCCCCCTTCCACTCCAGGCCATCACACCCTCCCTCTGCTGTGTTTTACCATATCTAGTCCTTGAGGGCCTTAGTCATGGAGAACCTAAAGTTGATAACTTTAATAAGGAGGTTGACCTGATTATGTTTCTTCCTACCTAGACGCGGGTGATGTTCTTGGGAACGTCCTACTGCTATATAATTACTGGTGATGGGAGGGCAGCTGGAAGTACATGTAGACTGGAAGGGGCCACACTTTTTTTTTGCTGTCATGTCCTTTGGTCGTGAGTGTTAACCAATTTGTATTTGAATTGTGACGGCCTGGAGTGGAAGAGGAGAGAAAACAATTCTACAGGTGAGAATCACAGAATTATGTTTTTCATCGCCCCCATCCTTCCACCCCCTGGGAGCAGAAACAGATGAGGAAATGTCAGGAAAATCTAGTTGCATTGCCAGCATGAATCTGCAATCTCTCCAGCTTCGTCTGTCTCCCAGCCTCAGTCCTCACACCCTCACCCCTACTGCCCTGGTTGCTGTTCCACCCTGTGCGACCATGATCACCATGGGCCTGGCTCCAATTCTCCAAGACCACATTGATCTGATGTGGATTTGGTGGTGGTCTGGATGCACGCTCCTCTCTTTAATCTGCAACTGAGGTATTTGGGTAAAGGAGTAGGGAAACTTGAAATCCAATGAGTGATGCCTACAGTTTTTTTTTAAATCCAAATCCATGTTCCCTACTTCTCATTGGATGAGATTACCAGTGACCAGCAGAACTGCTACATCAATGCTTGGGCAATGAAGTATTAGAGGTAAAACCCATCATTTTAGCAAGCATGGGCTGGGTTTTTACATGTTTGCCTCAACTGCTTATTGAAGTGTTTTAATGTTGGATGTGGTGTACTGTTGAAACATTGTATCTAATGCAGCAACTGTTTGCCTTTCAGCCACGGATGTATTCGAAATATCATAGACTTCTTTGAATTCCGATGCTGTGGCCTCTTCCGCCCTGTGACTGTGGACTGGACAAGGCAGTACACAATAGAGTACGACCAAACATCAGGCTCAGGGTACCAGCTGGTGTAGTCTCCACACACACTCGCACACATGATGCTGCCTGGGTGGTGCCTGTAAATGTCTACTTGTCTCTTGCGGAAACTCGCCCCTTGAACTATAGCATGCTGTTTGTAGGGCTATCAATGAATCTTACAGTACCTTCTCTGTCAGCATTTTATCAACCACAGTGACCATGGACAGGACCTGCTGCCCACACTGACGTAGAGCAAGACGATACTTGGGGGAGGATTTTAGAGAATCCATAGGATTATTCCGAACAACCACGAATCCTGAGATTTTTTTTTTCTTTTTTATTAGGATTATTTATTTGCACCATTCACAACAAAGTATGACATTGCTTTCTCAACATGTCGGTCCATTGGCATTTTACCTTTGCAGTCCAGTCGGCGGAGTAATGCTTTGTAGCCCACCAGTCTTCTTTCACAAATGTGGCCTGGCTTGAGCTAAAATACTGTGGCATTTTTATTCTTGTAATGTGATCGCCCACAGTTGTGCTCCTGTTTTTTGTGTTTTATAATGTGGATACTGAGGCCGGGCTGAAGAATCTTGAATTGCTATTGGCTGCTCACCCCTTTGGGTTAAGTCAGCGAGACGGGCACACGAGGATAACTGAATGTATGTTTTCTTCAATTTTTGACGGTCAGCTGTTGCCCGCCATCTGTTTCTGTTGTGGAAGCCCACTGTTAAATTTCCTTCTCAGTAGAGCGGTTGGCCGCAGATGCATGCAAATTCTATAGGATCACAAAGAATCTCTCTGTATTGCTTCTCCAAATAAATCACCGTCTCTGAGACCTGGTACCTGGACACTCGCACATACTGGAAAGACAGCACTGGACACGGATAATTTTTTTCGTCTTCTTTTTCGGTGACATGTGAATATCACAAGATGCTTCGTAGCGCTGACACTTTATAGTATTTTTAGGCTTGAAATTATTTTAATAACTGGCAAGCTGCAATATTCCTACAGTCTAGTAACCCTGATATATATATTATTTTCTGGGCCGATCATTCACAGATAAAGTGTAACCTGTTGGGATTCTGAAATAAAAGGTTTAAAAAAGAAAAAGCAACTGGTTACACTTTACACATGAGATTAACTGAAGATAAAATGTAAGCCTTAAAGCAGACCTTCAGCATGATTTAATGAAAAGCTCAAACCCTTAAAAAACTATTCCCCAACATCTAAAATTTATACATTTTAAGTTTTTAGTCAATTACTATCCTTTCCCCCACTGGGCTGCAACTCTGTTCAGGACTCTAGGATACGGGGACCACCATATTGACTCAGAAGCATCACACATAGGAGGAGAGGAGAGCGGGATAAAGGTCCACTTTAAAATAAAAAAAAAATACTCCTACTATCCTTGCATTCCTAGGGCATAAACTGGCATAGTTTCTACTCTTAACTCATTGTTCCAGACAGAGTAAACACAGGAGAATATCAAGCAGAGCTATGGGGGGGGGGGACTTTTTTCTTTTGCTTTACAAAGAATCCTACAAATTATTTAAAGCAACAAGCATACTTGACACATTTGTGCTGCTGTTGGGTTGTTGCAGTACACATGGTGGCTGGTGCGATTGGGGAACTAGTTTCCACTGTCACTATGTGGTAGCCACATAGACAAAGTGAGCGCATGAATTTGTAAGTAAGCAACAGATTTGGGCACAGTTGGAACTGGGGTTGGCCAGAGGGTGTAGGTCGGCTTTCATTCTAAGCACGCAGAAAGTATAAGTTGCCCTAAGATGTGCCATTTGAAAACTTTTGCTTTAGCTTGGACCAAAACTCACTCCCCATCGGCCCTGGAATCTATAACATTCCAGGACAGCTAGATTCTCCCCCCCCCCCCCCCCCACGGCATCCAGAATCCGGATTCTGCGCTGTGTGAAACCCCCCAGGTTGCCTGGAAACTCGCCTTCTTTGGTCCAGCAGTGCATGCATATACAGTGGCTGCATCCCCACTTTCCCTTTAGCAGGGCGCGTGCCTGCGCCAGGCATTTGTGAATGACCAGTGCAGGTATGCTAGCTATTAGATGGTAGCGGGGAAGGTGGCTGCCAGCATGTTTGGATCTGCTCACCTTAGACAAGCTCTTAGATAAAGGAGCCGATCCAACTGAACTGATTGGACTAGAGGCTGTGCATCCGCCATAGGACCAGGGAAAGATGAGTTAGATCGGGCGACCTGGGGGGTTTCACACAGCGGGGCATCCACTGGGGGCAAGGACCAAAACCCAGGATAGTCAAAATTTAAGACCAATGGCGTTAACAAAGATTTTACACAAGCTGTGGAGGATGTAAAGTTCTTTACCTTTCCCCTTCCCACACCTAGTGCCAGCTTCTGATCTTCCAGGCCCCTGGAGCTAGCTGCTGTGTGTGGGTGATGAGCGTCACTCCCAATCTCGGTGCATGATGGCACTGCTTTCTCGGTTGGAGTGGCCGGACAACCATAGGGGTGTGTGGGGGTGCACATTAAAATAGGTACTCTTTAACTCCAAGAAGAGTTTTAAATAAAGCAAAGGTGATACTGGGAATCTATATTTCCCAGGATCTGCTAAAAATGTTCTGTGTGTCCTATAACTTGCCCTTGTTTTTGGAGATTGTTAAAGTGCCTATCCAGGCATAAAACAGAGAAGCATATACTCTCCTTTCCCCCCCTCAGCAGTATCATCTTTTTACTTACCCTTACCAGATGACCAACAGATCTGTCCTCCAGTGCTTCATGCCTGCTCTATTCATTGCAATACCTGTGGAAACAAAGACCCCAGGATTCCACCAATAGAGGCTGCAGCCACGGCAGACAAAATAGCTGACTTTCTGTCCAGGGTAAGTATACAGATGGTGGCACATGATTGAGGAGATGCGTAGGCACACCAGAGGCATGACGGAGGCCAAGAGGCAAGTATAGATTATCCTTAGTATACAGTACGTCCTGCTCCAAATCTAATACTTACACTTGGGATATACTCCGTCAGATGGCGCTGGACTGCAGAGACATCGAAAATAGGCTCCTCCCGGCCCCTCAAATACCCTGGGACCTCCCACAAATCCCCAGAATTTCTCTGCAGTCTGGCTGCGAAGGACGAGAAATGGCTCTCTACTCGCAGGTAAGCGGGGCTATTAGCCTGCGGCCCTGTAGGAATATTCCCACCCGTTCCACTAGTAATATGCCTCCCAGCCTTGGCTGTGCTGGTCGGGTGATGGTAGGCAGCACCGCTGCTAGGTGCTTAGGAGCGCTGCTCCACCGCAATCCCCCACCAAAGGGTAGGCGGTTCAGGCTTATGGTGAGCCTCTATGGGATGCCCCTCCCGCACTAGTGCCCCCTTGCCCCTGCCCATCGGTGGGCCCTGTTTAAGTGGCCGCTGTCCTCCCTCATCCTCCTTGTAGCCTTCGGGGAAAAAGACGGGGGGAGTGTGTAAATATGTATGTTATTCATTCTGTATTTTACACTCTTTTTTTCATTCTGTTTAGTCTTGTGTCAGCTGCCGCGCTGACTTGTCTTTACTGTCTTTTTAAAATTGCCGCCGCGCGCTGACTTGGTTCCGCGCTTGGCGGCGGCATTACCTCAGGCACTGGTGCGCCATCATTAGCTGCTTGCACGTTCTGGCTTCGCGCCCTTCGGGGGGGGGGGCGGGGCCCGTCTTTTCTGCGCCATCGCTGATACCGGCCCGCCCCTCGAGGTATACTGACGCCATCTTTATCCTGCTTGGTTGGCCCATGCGCGACGGACCCCTACCTACCGCGGTCCGTAAGTGCCCTCGCGGGCGGCTTTATATCTTTCACTTTTGTTACTGTGTGCTTACAGGTCTTGTCTGCTTATGTCTTTCAGGCGGGGCGAACCCTTTTGGCTTCTCCCGGCCCTGTATTAGTATATAACTTGTAGGCCTTCTAAAAATAATACTCCCACTTCCCTAGCGGGTTATTGGGGCATCCAGGGTTGCTATATAGCGTTATTCCCTATTGGCGTATAGCGCCGCTATAATCACCATATGGAGGCATCCCAGGATAATGAGACCGGGGTCCCTTCGGGACAAGACCGGCTGTGTGTAGCGCGTGGGCTGCCTCATGCAGACGCTGACAAGGCACGGGTCTGTGTACCCTGTGCTGAGCAGATGCTTGCATTGCAATCTGGCCTGCCAGTGGCTGCACCTCGTTTCACTTCGCCTACTCCCCCAAGCTTAAACCTCACTCCTACTGAGTTGCATACTGGTGGGGATTCTCAGCCTGATGTGTCTTCTAGACTGGCTACTGTTGAGCAGTTGATTACTAAGTCCTTAGCTCGTAAGGCCCCTGCTAAGAAGCGGCACTTGACGCCTAATGTCACTGTTTTCCCTATGGGAACTGAGGAGTTTTTGAATCTTTGTGGCTATACCCCGTCTGATGAAGGGGAGCTCTTTTCTGATTCAGGCTCATCTGATGAGAGACCAAGGGGTCATGACGATTCTTGCTCTGACCCCTGGGCCCCGGATGACACTGACAGATTATTGACCCAGATTTTTGAGGTTCTGTCCATCTCTCTCCCTGTTGAGGCTCCCAGGCAAAGAGGGGAGCTTTTCCATACAGCAAAATCACGTTTGGAATTTCCCGAGCAGGCACATTTCCATAACCTTGTGCTCAAGGAATGGGAGCGCCCCAGTAAACTTCCCGGGGTTCCAAAAAGTTGGGATAGGAAGTATCCCTTTCCTGCTGAGGTGGTTAAATGTTGGTCATTCCCCCCTCCCCGAGGTGGATGTCCCTATCCTAGGGCTATCTAACACCTCTGTCATGCATTCCCCTGACTCTACTACCCTGCGGGATGCTGAGGACCGGCGCATTGACCAGCTGGCATCCCATGCCTTTGCATGTGCGGGGACGGCCCTGCACCCGGTCTGTGCCTCTGCCATTACTGCTGTGGCCACTAGAACCCTTATCAGAAATATGCTTGATAGTGCCCCTGATGATTTGCCTTGTGAGGTGTTTAATGCACTCTCCAGTTGTGATGTTTTTGTAAATTTTGTCCTCTCAGCATTGGATGACACCATCAGAATGTGTGCCAGAACTTCTGCCCTCGTGGTGGCTATACGCCGCTCGGTTTGGCTGCGCCAGTGGGCTGCTGACAATGCTGCCAAGAAGGCCCTCACTGGGTTTCCCTTTAAAGGACTGCGCCTGTTTGGGGACCGCCTGGACCTTTTTGCTAAGGGAGGCAGGTTACCCCAGCACAGGCGGCAATCTCGGCCCTTTCGGGGTCAGGGTTCCTTCTCCTCCCCTTACCGTGGTGCAAGACAGGGAAGGGGGGTTTCCTTTTCTTTGGGCCCGGGGAGATTTCTGGGGTAGAGGCAGAGGACGTGGACGTCCTGGCTCCTCCTGGGGTCCCAAAGCAAAATCATCCTCCAAGCCGCCTCAGGCATGATGGGGCGCCCTCACCCATCCGGGTGGGGGGACGGCTGCAGCACTTCGCTCACGTCTGGAGGCTTCATGTCTCAGACCGGTGGATTCAGGAGGTAGTGTCCTCCGGTTACAAGTTGGAGTTTGCTGCCGGTCCCCCTTCAAGATTCATCAGATCCCGGATTCCTCAGGACCCTGTGTCAGCTCAGGAGCTAGTGCAAGCAGTGCAAGGCCTCCTGGAGCTGGGGGTCATTTGCCAGGTCCCCTTAAGAGAATAAGGCAAGGGCGTTTATTCCAACCTATTCACAGTACCCAAAAAAGATCGTTCAGTCAGGCCCATCCTGGACTTGAAGATGCTCAACAAGTTTGTCAGGGGCAGGCGCTTTCGCATGGAATCTCTGTGCTCTGCCATCAGTTCCCTGCGCTAAGGGGATTTCATGACTTCTGTGGACATCAACATGCTTATCTTCATATTGCTGTGTTCCCAGGTCATCAAAGGTTCCTCAGGTTCGCTCTGTTGGATCAACACTACCAATTTGTGGCCTTGCCCTTTGGCCTCACTTCAGCTCCCAGGGTGTTCACCAAGGTGCTGGCTGGCGTGATGTCTCTGCTCAGATGTCAGGGCGTCCGCGTGCTTCCCTATCTGGACGACATTCTCATCACTTCCCAGTCTCTACATCAGGCAGAGTTGGATACTCAGCTGGTGGTGTCCACTCTGGAGCCATTTGGATGGGTGATCAACCACCCCAAGTCCTCACTGTCCCCTTCCTTGGTAATTCCATTCCTAGGAATGAATCTGGATACAGTTCAGGCAAGGATCTTACTTCCTCAACAGAAGGTGGACAGTCTGATTGCACAGGCTCAGTCACTCTTAGCTTGTCCCCATCCCTCCATCAGGCAGGGGATGCAGCTGGTGTGCCTGATGGTGGCATGCTTCGAAGCGGTCCCTTATGCTCAGTTCCACTTGAGGCCCCTGCAACTTCACCTATTGTCAGTATGGGACAAGGACCCAGCGTCCCTGGACAGGGTGTGTGTGCTCTCCCCCCTGGTCAGGAGGTCCCTCTCGTGGTGGATGGACTCAAGGAACCTGTTGGGGGCAGATCCTTTCTTGCCCCTTCCTGAGAGCCGGTCACCACGGATGCCAGTCTGTCAGGTTGGGGGGGTTTCTGGAAGTCCCTGCGGTTCCAGGGGAGGTGGGGCCCTCAGGAGGCCCACACACCTATCAATGTCTTGGAACTGCGGGCGATCAGGCTAGTTCTGGCTCACTTGACTATTCACCTTCGGGGCCTGCCTGTTCAGGTGCGCTCGGACAACCAGACGGCAGTTGCCTACATCAATCATCAGGGAGGGACCCGGAGCAAGGGGGCCCTCCAGGAAGCGTCTCTGATCCTGACTTGGGCGGAGGCCAATGTCCCCTGCATATCAACTGTGTACATCCCGGGGGTGGAAAATCGCCTGGCAGACTCCCTGATCAGGGCGACCTCTCGCCAGCGAGAATGGTCCCTATGCAGCAGGGTGTTTCAATCTGTGTCACCGTTGGGGCCAACCAGATGTGGTTCTGTTTGCGTCCCGCCACAATCACAAGCTCCCAGCTTTTGTCTCTCTGTCCCGGGATCCTCTGGCCTTGTTCTCGGATGCCCTAGCAATGTCATGGCAGGACTTTCAGTTCCTGTATGTCTTCCCTCCAATCCCCCTGCTGGGCAGGGTTCTGCGCAAGATTGCTCTGGAAGGGGTGCCAGCAATTCTGGTGGCCCCCAGATGGCCAAGAAGAGTGTGGTTCACAGACGTGGTACAGCTGGCAGTAGATCAGTTCGCTCTGCCCTTGGTGCCAGATCTGATCACTCAGGGCTCACTACGCCATCCCAATTTACAAACTCTGGCTTTGACGGCTTGGCTGCTGAAACCTCCATCTTGATGGAGAAGGGGCTGTCTTCCTCGGTTGTGGATACTTTGATTAAAGCTAGGAAGAAGTCTTCCTCTTCCATTTATTACAGGGTTTGGCGTGCCTACATTGACTGGTGTGAGTCTAAGTCTCTTCCCTGTCGTGTGTTCTCTATTCCCAGGATTCTGGAGTTCCTGCAGCATGGGTTGGAGATGGGGCTCCAACTCAGTACTCTGAAGGGTCAGGTTTCTGCCCTGGCTATTTTCTTCCAGAAGTCCTTTGCTCAGCACCCTCTGATCAGGACTTTTTTCCAGGGGGTCACTCATGTGCGCCCCCCACGTAAGCCTATGGTGCCAGTTTGGGATCTGAACTTGGTTCTGTCAGCCTTGCAGGGTGGTCCCTTTGAACCTGTGCAGGATGCTGCCTTGGCCATTCTTATGCTCAAGGTTGTATTTCTGGTGGCTATCACTTCTGTCAGGCGTGTGTCTGAGTTGGCGGCGCTTTCCATTCAGCCCCCCTGCTATACAGGACACCAGGGCAAGGTGGTGTTTCGCTTCAAAACCTGACTTTCTGCCTAAGGTAGTTTGTCTTTCATTTGAATCAGGGTATTGTTCTCCCTTCCTTGTGCCCTAATCCTAGCAATACTAAGGAGAGGGTTTTGCACTCTTTGGATGTGGTTAGGTGTCTGAAGTACTATCTGGTGGCTACTGCACCTTTCAGGAAAACTGATGCTCTTTTTGTGGTCCCTTCTGGGCCTAGGAAGAGTTTGGCTCCTGCCAAGTCTACTATCAGCAAGTGGATTCGTGAGGCTGTGATTCAGGCCTACTCTGCTAAGGGGAAAAATCCTCCCTTCCGCCTTACTGCTCATTGCACTCGTGCTATTGGTGCCTCTTGGGTTTTTCAGCACCAGGCTTCTGTTGAACAAGTTTGCAGGGCCGCTACTTGGTCTTCTGTTCATACCTTTTCAAAGTTTTACAAGGTTGATGTTAGGGCCTCAGCTGATGCTGCTTTTGGCCGAAAGGTTCTGCAGGCGGCAGTGGTTTAAACTATCTGCTGCTGATTTTTATTCGGGATCCCACCCTTCTTTATGGACACTGCTATTGGATGTCCCAAGTGTAAGTATTAGATTTGGAGCAGGACGTACTGTATACTAAGAATAATACAATTCTGTGATTACTCACCTGTAGAATTGGTATTATGAGTATACAGCACGTCCTGCTCCAACCCACCCTTGGTTTGCATTTTCTTGGATCCCCTGTATGGTGATTGTTATCATTGTTATAGTTGATAGTTTGGATTGTTTAATTCTCCCAGCTTCTCATTAACTGCTTTTCAATGCTGGGGATTTGTGGGAGGTCCCCGGGTATTTGAGGGGCCGGGAGGAGCCTATTTTAGATGTCTCTGCAGCCCAGCGCCATCTGGCGGAGTATATCCCAAGTGTAAGTATTAGATTTGGAGCATGACGTACTGTATACTCATAATACCAATTCTACAGGTGAGTAATCACAGAATTGTATTTTTATGTTTGGCTAGTCCAGTCTAGCTTCCCTCCCTCACTTAAAAAAAAAATGAGCTCACCCAATCGCAGCAATTCTCATTTGTTTGGTGGGCTGTCACTTTCCATAGAAGCTGTGATCTTGCATCTTGAATGGCATGTCAGTGATCAAATTCCTGAGGCAGCACACCCATGCTCCTCTGGGAATTTGATGACTGGAAACCATTTTAAAATGGAGCAATGGTGGAGGAAGGGGACATTGATCAGTACAGTGTCCTGTTTGTAACATAAAAAGGCTTATAACAGAACAGCTGGGTACTTTTTTCCTGATACATTTATAATGATGATTATGTTGTGTATTTTAGGCTTACTGATCATTTAATATTGCAGCTATGGAATTCTGTCATCCCCCTCCCTCTGCATTGTATGGGTACCCGCCTGGGCATTGCTCTGTGGCAAGGTGTATATTTTCCCAGTGTGTCCTGACGTGATTAATGTATACATGTTGCAGGGTGAGATGAGAATGAGATTAGAACAATTATTCTCATGGATCTATAATCAAAACAAGGCCTAGCAGGGCCTCTAATGAAGAACTGCCACGCTATCCCTGACTGCCGAGCTCCACACCATCCCGACTCGGCTATTCCCGAAATGGCTAACAAAATGGAGGAGAAATGTGTCCGCTTCAGATTGGAATTAGGAGTATCCTAGGTTGTGGGCACACTTTTCATTGCTTGGTTTAAAATGCATTATAAAACATGGAGCTGCTGCAACAAATTCTAAGGTGGTGGGCTATTCCTCAGAACAGCTTCTGGAAGGGTTTGTCCAAGCAGAGTGTAAAATCAAAGCATTATTTTCTTGCCTTCCATGCAGCTGATTTCTCTAGCTGCGATGCTGCATAAAGCTGCTGACTTGTAGCCCCCTTTTTGTTCCCCGTCCCCCCTGGATCGTGCTGTTAGAGAAACTGTGTCTGCGGTGAGAGATTTGTTCTTTGTCTGTTTTTTTTTTTTTTTACTCCTTAGTTCATTTTTTTTTTGTATTTGTAGTCACTGAACAAAACGGTGAACACTACAATGCTGGATATAAAGTGCTGCTGATCAGACTGCTCAAACTCAACTGGCTGGGAGTTAAGGCCATTATGCTTTGATATCTAGAACCCTTTTTATTTTTAAAGACAAATGTAACCAGTGGTGACACATCATCTTTCTAATGAGCAAACTCTTCTGCCTGGATGTAGAATTATTTATGTTCATAAATGGAAGCAACATGACCAGGGAGGATATAAATCTGGAATGTGCAGTAGCTGTAGAGAAACTGCAATCTGTGCAGCCCCTTTTAATTTTTATAATACTCCATAGGTCATTGTAATGTCCAGTGATGGCAAAATAATAATAAAAAAATCCTGTTATGCTGGATAAAAAGTGCTGCTAATCAGACTAGTTGAAATCAAATGGCTGGGGGTTAAGACAGTTGTGCTTTCATGTCTACACTCTCTTTAAAGAAGAACAAACCGCATCGGGCACACCTGGAATCTAAAATATTCCAGAGCCAGCCACTGGCCTTCCCCCTGGGGCTTCCTGAATTGGGATGCTCTGCTGTGTGAACCCCCCCTTTTCCTGGGGTGTTGGTAATCAAACTTTTCCCTGCTCCAACTGCACATGTGCGGGCTCTTGTCCAATCAAAATGGTTTGCCTTTTGGCAAACTGCTCTGTTTTCAACGGGGAGCGGGTTGATCCCCTGCTTCTTTGGGTGGTGGGCACGCTTCTGCACCAGCCAAACAGATAGACTGGGACAGAAGTGCTGGGGGATGCAGAACCTCTTGCTCCCCATTGATAGTAATAAGAGCCCTCTGCTGAAGAATATAAACAAGGAAAAGGGCTCTGATGAGAGCCTGTGCATATGCTGTTGGACTGAAGAGAGGTGGCTTTTACTGGACGGTTTCACACAGTGTGGCATCCCAATTCGGAACAAACCCTGGGAAAGTCAGAATCAGGGGTTTTGTTCCATTTTAAAGCAGGAGTGTCAAACCCCCGCCTCAAGGGCCACCACCAAATTTGGGATAGGGCTTGGTGACCCATGTTGCCTGTAGCTTTAAGTAAGGGCCACCAAGTCATGTTTTGTGGGTCCCCACATAGCTGGCTCTTTAGCCGTGTTTGCCGATACATCTTTTGGCCTAGTTTTGGGCCAGGGTTGGGTGATCCATGTTGCCTGCAGCTTTAAGTAATGGTTTGGGTAGTAGATAAAGTATTGAGAATTTTGCAGCTTACCATCTACTCCTGTAGCATCTTTAAGTCTTCTGCAATTTTATGCAATGGCATCAATAAGCAAGAGATATATATGGAGAGGCTTGTCCAGGTGGAGGACCTTTCTGCACTATGCTTTCATCATCCTGTTTTTTTTTTTTTTCTTTTTTCTCCTGACCTTGATGTCTATATTTTTTTTGTTTTGCACATAAATGCTGTCTTGCTTTTCTGTTTCTCTGAAGAGCTGGAGAGCAGCCTAGATGGTCTAACTATATGCACTGATAACCTGTGGTTACACTGATGGGCTGTCTGGACACACTAAAGCAGGATTGGAAAGAGGGCAGCGGGATCTGTGGAAAATCATATCTGGAAATTTAGAAAAGTTTTTGTATAGTGAAAACTAATTTAGAAATCTGCGTGTTTATTCTTACAAGCTTAAAAGCTTTTTCTGTTTTTTTTGCAAGTCCACACGAATACTGCAATACATTTTTTTAAGCTATTGAATTGTATGTATATTTAATTTTGTATTTATTTAACTGTGCCAAGTATTATTTTACTACTGTCTGTCTTGATGTACTACATTGTGAACAACCGAAAATTGTACATTTTTCATAATTTAGCTCTTCTTACTTAAGTTAATGTCATCATTTTTTGTAAGTTATTAATCAAATAAATATTGACAATTCTCTTCAGCCATTCTATTTATTAACATTTGTCTGCATGGTTGATACGGTTTTTATTTTATTTTTTTTTTTTGGACACTTGATTTAAACCGGACCTTCAGCATCATTTAATGAAAAGTGCAAACCCTTAAACTATTTCCCAACATCTAAAATTAAAATATTTTTTATTAAATATGTAATATTTATTTAATATTATTTAAATATTAAATATTATTTAAATATTTTTAAATTTTTTTTAAGTTTTTAGTTGCTTACTTCTTTCCCCCACTAGCAGGCCTTCAGGATACGGGTACCACCATTTTACCTCCGAAGCATCACATGCAGAGGAGAGGGGGCGGGGTTATAGCCATGTTCTGCACAGACAGAGCAGAGCTGGGGGTCAGGGCAAGGGCAGCAATCCCACAATACAGAGCAGCACAGTCAGGCACTTCCTTTAAGCAGCCTGAGACTCCAGGTGCAGGTAGGATATTTAATGTGGTCAATCTGTGTGTACAAGGTGGAGGGGGGTCAGGGTGAAGGTCTAGTTTAGGTGACCCCTTTTCCCAAATGTAAAAAAGTACCACCAACACATTCTACCCTGGTGCAATCTCTTATCAGCCTACTCACCTCACTGTTCCTGCAGATCCTAAAGTCTTCCTGGCAAACTAGATTCCCTTAAAAAAAAAAAAACCCAACCCGCATAACTCCCACTGACCCCTAAATGTACTATTCTTAGTGTACAGTACGTCCTGCTCCAAATAGATTACTTACACGTGGGTATTACTCCGCCAGATGGTGCTGGACTGCAGAGACATCGAAAAATAGGCTCCTCCCGGCCCCTCAAATACCCAGGGACCTCCCACAAATCCCCAGAATTTCTCTGCAGTCTGGACTGCGGACGAAAAATGGCTCTCTACTCGCAGGTGAGCGGGGCTATTGGCCTGCGGCCCTGTAGGACTATTCCAAGTATGTCTCACACCCTGCTTCGTTGATGATTAATAACATATGGGTTATGTCCAGTAGAGGGCGAACTTCTGCAGAGATGGCTAGAAAAAAAGAAGCCCCTCCCGGTTCATAAATACCTGGGACCTCCCACACATTCCCCAGTCTAAGTCTCTGCCGACCGCGACAAGGTCAAGATGATGTCTCTCTCTCTCTCTCTCTCCTTTCAGGTAAGCTGGGTTACACCCGGCCCCCATTTATCCTATTTCCACCCGGACTTGTTTCTAAATTGTATTTAAGCCTCCCAGCTACGGCTGTATGGTTCGGGTGAGGGTAGGCAGCACCTATTAGAGGTGCTTATTACCTGGAGCTACGCTCCACCGCAAATCCCTCACTAAAGGGTAGGCAGTCGTCGGTTGGTGATCCCCTAGGGGATGCCCTGTCCGTCCCTAAGCCCTCGCTGCATATTTAAGTGTAGCTATCGGCTTCCCCCTCCCCCCCCAGTCTCCCTGTTCCTGGTTGGTGGTGGGGGAGGGGGGGTCATGTTCCCCATTACCTTATTTCCTTTTAGTGTGTGTATGTTTGATTGGAGCTATGGCGCTGGCGCGCCTTCCTTCCTTCCGGCCCGCACGCTCTCTTCAGGGCGGCGGCGGGCCTGGCTTCTAAGATGCAGCCGGCTCCGCTGCCTTTGGCCGGGGACCGCGGCTTGTTCTTTTTCTTCAGGGGAGGGAGGCGGAGCCGGACGCACTTCGCGCCCATGACGTCCCGCCCCTCCTCTGGACGCCTCGGCCGGCTCCCAGCCCTATTGGTCGAGAGGGGGGCGGGGCCACGCACGATTTTCCTGGCCCGCCTCCTTCCTCTCTTCGGCAGCGCCGCCATTAGCTGGCCACGTGAGTGCCCCTCTGGGGTTCCCTTTTTTTTGGTTATATTTATATAGTTGCTTGCTTATTAAGCCGGCTGCTCGGCCCTGCGATTAGAGCATTAGTTTATGGAGCCTTGTTTCTCCGGCGGTGCAGGTTCAATTCCCACTCTATTATATATATATATATATATATATATATATATATATATATATATATATATAATTTTTTTTTTTGGGGGGGATATTGCCTTTATTGGGGGTTCCCTCCTTAATCTCGCATATCTCTGTATACATATATGTATATATGTTTTTATGTATATATATATATATATATATATATACACATGTACGGTCTTTTGTGTCTTTCAGGTCGGGACAAACTAGGCTAGTAGGGTTTCTCCCGGTCCTTGATCCCTTGTTGAAATTGGGGTTCCCTTAATTCTAAATAAAAATCCTCCCACATATGGACTCTAAGGGGTATCCCGGGTAGCTTCATAGCGTAATTCCCATTGGTCATTGCGACTACCATAAAAATCACCATATGGAGGCTTCCCAGGATACCGGGCTCGGGATCCCTTCGGGACAACCGCGGCAGTGTGTGGTTTGTGGGGTATCCCTTGTTGGGGACAATGTGCAGATTTGTGTACCATGTGCTCAGCAGGCGATTGCGCGGCAATCTGGGCCCCGTGCGGCCGGATCAGCCGCGTCGGCCTCTTCACCCACGCCTGGTTTTGACCCCAAGTGACGTTGTCACTAGTGGGGAGTCGCAATCCGATGTTTGCGTCAGACTGACCAACATTGAGAGAATGATTGCTAGCTCTGCGGCCAGGAAGGCTCCAGCTAAGAGACGGCACTTGGCGCCCACTGCGCCGACTTTGGATTATGATGATTATGATGCCTTTGATTGGTCTGATTATTCCCCGCATGAGGAGGGGGAATTATTTTACGACTCTGACTTATCCGAGGATCAGCAGTACGCTGGCACTGACGCCAGTACAGAGTGTGGGGATGCTGTGGATACTCATAGACTCCTTACTCAGATTTTTGAAGTGCTTGACATTACTCCTCCTGCGGAGGCCCCTCCGCAGCGGGGGGAATTTTTCGGTGCTGCCAAACCTCTTGTGGAGTTCCCGGATCAGAAGCATTTTAACAATATGATTCTTAAGGAGTGGGAGAAGCCTAGCCGGCTCCCTGGTATTCCCCAAGGGTGGAATAAGAAGTATACTTTCCCGATTGATGTGGTTAAGCATTGGTCTTCTCCCCCAGAGGTTGACGCTCCCGTTTTGGGGCTGTCCAATACATCGGTTGTGCATTCCCCTGATTCCACTACCTTGAAGGACAGTGAGGACCGTCGTCTCGACCAAATGGCCTCGCATGCCTTTGCTTGTGTTGGTTAGGCTTTGCGCCCGGTTTGTGCCTCTGCACTTACAGCCGTGGCTATTAGATCTTTAATTAGGGGCCTTTTGGATGGAGCTCAATTGGACCCTTCTAGCGAGGAGTTTAGAGCCTTGACACATTGCGAGATGTTTATCGCCTTTGTTTTATCGGCCTTAGATGACACTATCCGTATGTGTAGTAGGACCTCGGCTCTGGTGGTTGCTATACGCCGTTCGGTCTGGTTGCGCCAGTGGGCGGCTGACAACGCTGCAAAGAAGGCGCTCACGGGGCTTCCCTTTGTGGGGCTTCGTTTGTTTGGAGAGCGCCTGGATTTTGTGGCTAAGGGAGGTAAATTACCTCCGCGGAAAAAGCAACGCCGGCCCTTTCGGGGCTCAGGCTCCTTCAACCCCTCCTTCAGCTCCTCCTTTCGTGGCCCTCGGTCGGGCAAAGGAGTTTCCTTTGCTGCTCCCAGACGGGAGTCTTGGGGTAGAGGCAGAGGTCGTGCCCGACCCGGGTCCTCCTGGGGTGCAAAACCCAAACCCGCTGCCAAGCCCGTTCAGCAATGAGGGTGCGCCCTCACCCTTGCAGGTGGGGGGATGGCTGCGGCTCTTCGCTCAGGTCTGGGCTCAACATGTTAGACAGGTGGATCCTGGAGGTGGTTTCTTCAGGGTACAAGCTGGAGTTCGCAGACTGGCCTTCTCACAGATTCCTCAGGTCCCGGATCCCTACGGATCCACGGGCTGCGCAGGGACTGTTCATGGCGGTACAAAATCTTCGGGATATGGGGTTCGTTTGTCCGGTTCCTCCCATGGGGCTACTATTCCAACCTCTATGGTTCCCAAGAAGGACAGCTCCATAAGACCCATTTTGGACTTAAAGATTCTCAGCCGGTTCATCAAGTCCAGAAAGTTTCGCATGGAGACTCTGCGGTCAGCTCCCTTCGTCCGGGGGACTTCATAACTTCGATAGACATCAAGGATGCTTACCTACATGTGCTGGTTTTCCCTGGTTACCATCGATTTCTCAGGTTTGTGATAGGTGACCAGCACTACCAGTTTGTGGCTCTTCCCTTCGGGCTGACTTCAGCGCCCAGGGTGTTCACCAAGGTGTTGGCAGGCGTGATGGCCCTTCTCAGAGCATTCTCCTTGTGCCTTATCTGGACGACCTCCTCATTACAGCTCCTTCACTCCGCCAGGCGAAGCTGGACACTCGTACGGTGGTATCAACGCTGGAGAGGTTCGGGTTGTCACGGGGAGCCTCCTTCCTGGGCATGACGCTGGATACCATTCAGGCCAGGATTTTCTTACCTCAGTCGAAGGTGGATGTTCTCCATGCTCTGATTCGTCTCCTTCTGTCCAATCCTTGTCCGTCCATCTGGCAAGGGATGAGGTTGGTGGGACTGATGGTGGCCTGCTTCGAGGCGGTTCCTTTTGCTCAGTTTCACATGAGACCTCTTCAACTCCATCTTTTGTCAGTCTGGGACAAATGTCCGCTGTCTTTGGATCAGACCTATGTTCTGTCCCCTCTGGTCCGGCGGTCCTTTCAGTGGTGGCTGGACCCGAAGAATCTTCTGGGGGGCAGATCTTTTCTGGCGCCCTGCTGGGAGACGGTCACCACGGATGCCAGCCTGACGGGCTGGGGGGGCTACGGGAGAGACCATCATTTCCGGGGGTTGCGGGGCCCTCAGGAGGCTCACGCGCCCATCAATGTTCTGGAACTAAGGGCAGTTCGGTTGGTGCTTGCGCAGCTGACCCTTCACCTCCAGGGTCTTCCAGTTCAGGTTCGCTCCGGCAATCAGACGGCGGTCGCTTACATCAATCACCAAGGAGGGACTCGCAGCAAGGGTGCCCTCCGGGAGGTGTCTCTGATTCTTTCATGGGCCGAGAGCAATGTTCCATGCATCTTGGCAGTTTACATTCCAGGTGTGGAGAACCTGGAAGCGGACTCCCTGAGCAGGGGGGCCTCTCGCCGGGGGGAATGGTCTCTCAGCAACGAGGCCTTTCTATCCCTCTGTTGCAGGTGGGGGATGCCGGAGGTGGCTCTGTTTGCCTCTCGTCACAATCACAAACTCCCAGCCTTTGTGTCTCTGTCCCAGGATCCTCTGGCGCTGGCAGTGGATGCCATGGCTCTGTCCTGGCGGGGGCTCGGTCTCCTGTATCTGTTTCCCCCCTTCTCCATGGTGGACAAAGTGGTACGCAAGCTGGTTCACGAGGCTGTGCCGGCAATCCTGGTGGCCCCAAAGTGGCCGAGACAGGTGTGGTTCGCAGAAGTCGTGCAGCTGGCCGTCGATCAGTACATGCTGCCTCTGGTTCCAGATCTGCTCACTCAAGGTCAGCTTTGTTACCCCAATTTGCAAACGCTGGCTTTGACGGCATGGCTGCTGAAGCCTCCATCCTGAAGGAAAAGGGTCTGTCTGAGGCGGTTGTTCAGACTCTGGTCAGGTCTAGGAAGAATTCTTCCTCTATTGTCTTCTACAGGACCTGGCGGACCTACATTGATTGGTGTGAGGCCAGGGCCTTTCCTTGTCGGGTGTTTTCCATCCCTCGGATTTTGGATTTCCTTCAACATGGGCTTGACATGGGGTATCAACTTAGCACTTTGAAGGGGCACGTTTCTGCTCTGGCGGTTTTCTTTCAGAGATCTTTCGCTCTTCATCCCTTGGTTAAGACTTTTTTCCAGGGGGTCACTCATGTGCGTCGTCCTCGCAAACCCATGTTGCCAGTTTGGGATTTGAATTTGGTGTTGTCTGCCCTTCAGGGTCCTCCTTTTGAACCAGCGAATGATGCTTCACTTTCCATTCTCACCTTGAAAGTTGCCTTTTTGGTCGCTATTACTTCTGCTCGGCGTGTGTCTGAGTTGGTGGCTCTGTCCATTCAGGCCCCCTATTTTGAGAGACACCAGGACAAGGTGGTTTTTCGATTTAAACCTGACTTCTTGCCTAAGGTTGTCTCTGCATTTCACCTTAATCAGGACATTGAGCTTCCTTCCTTGTGTCCTAATCCCAGCAACGACAAGGAGAGGATGTCGTTAGATGTGTGAAATACTATGGTGACTACCGCACCTTTCAGGAAGACGGGCGCCTTCTTTGTGGTGCCTGCTGGTCCCAAGAAAGGCTTGGCGCCCGTCAAGTCTACCATTAGCAAATGGATTCGTCGGGCCATTGTTAGGGCCTATTCTGTCAAGGGGCGGGATCCCCCTTTCCGGATCACTGCTCATTCTACTCGTGCTGTTGGGGCTTCTTGGGCTTTTCAGCACCAGGCCTCTGTTGAACAAGTTTGTAAGGCTGCTACTTGGTCTTCTGTTCATACTTTTTCCAAGTTTTACAAGGTTGATGTTCGGGCCTCAGCGGATGCTGTTTTTGGCCGCAAAGTTATGCAGGCTGCAGTGGTTTAATTTGTGCATTTTTGCCTTTGGGATCCCCACCCATGTTGGACACTGCTACTGGATGTCCCATATGTTATTAATCATCAATGAAGCAGGGTGTGAGACATACTTGGAATAATACCATTTTGTGATTACCTGTAAAATGGGTATTATAAGTATGCACCCTGCTTCGTCCCGCCCTGAGTTGTATTTTGGATCCTCTATATGGTGATATTTTTCCTTGTTTTATTTGTTATTGGCTCTTCCTGGTCCCCTTACTGCTTTCATATACTGGGGAATGTGTGGGAGGTCCCAGGTATTTATGGACCGGGAGGGGCTTCTTTTTTTCTAGCCATCTCTGCAAAAGTTCGCCCTTTACTGGACATAAACCATATGTTATTAATAATCAATGAAGCAGGGTGTGAGACATTTTACAGGTGAGTAATCACAAAATATAAGTATTATTCCCACCTGTTCCATTAGTAATATGCCTCCCAGCCTTGGCTGCGCTAGTCGGGTGAAGGTAGGCAGCACTGCTGCTAGGTGCTTAGGAGCGCTGCTCCACCGCAATCCCCCACCAAAGGGTAGGCGGTTCAGGCTTATGGTGAGCCTCTATGGGATGCCCCTCCCGCACTATTGCCCCTTGCCTCTGCCTATCGGTGGGCCCTGTTAAGTGGCCGCTGTCCTCCCTCTTTCTCCTTGTAGCCTTCGGGGGAAAAGAGGGGGGGGTGTAAATGTGTATGCTATGCATTCTGTGTTTTACACCTTATATTGCATTCTTATGCCTTGTGTCAGCCACCGCGCTGGCTTGCTTTTCCTTACTGTCTTTTTAAAAATTGCCGCCACCGCGCGCCTTCTATATCACTATGTAACCGGCGCTTGGTGGCGGCGTTACCTCAGGCGCTGGTGCGCAGTCATTGGCTGCTTGTCACGTCCTGTCTTCACGCTCTTCCTCTTATGTCTTTCAGGCTGGGCAAATCCTTTGGCTTCTCCCGGACCTTTATTAGTTATATAACTTGTAGGCCTTGTGTAATACTCCCACTTCACTAGCGGGTTATTGGGGCATCCAGGGTTGCTGTATAGCGTTAATCCCTATCGGCCTATAGTGCCGCTATAATCGCCATATGGAGGCATCCCAGGATAATGTGACCGGGGTTCCTCCGGGACAAGACCGGCTGTGTGTAGCGTGTGGGCAGCCTCATGCTGACGCTGACAAGGCACGGGTCTGTGTACCCTGTGCTGAGCAGGTGCTTGTATTGCAATCTGGCCTGCCAGTGGCTGCACCTCGTTTCACTTCACCTACTCCCCCAAGCTTCAATCTCACTCCTACTGAGTTGCATACTAGTGGGGATTCTCAGCCTGATGTGTCTTCTAGACTGGCTACTGTTGAGCAGTTGATTGCGAAGTCCTTGGCGCGTAAGGACTTACTACTAAAAAGCGGCACTTAACGCCTACTGTCACTGTTTTCCCTATGGAAACTGAGGAGTTTTTGAATCTTTGTGGCTATACCCCGTCTGATGAAGGGGAGCTTTTTTTCTGATTTAGGCTCATCTGATGAGAGACCAAAGGGGTGATGACGATTCTGGCTCTGACCCCTGGACCCCGGATGACACTGACAGATTATTGACCCAGATTTTTGAGGTTCTGTCCATCTCTCTCCCTGTTGCGGCTCCCAGGCAAAGAGGGGAGCTTTTCCATACAGCAAAATCACGTTTGGAATTTCCTGAGCAGGCACATTTCCATAACCTTGTGCTCAAGGAATGGGAGCGCCCCAGTAAACTTCCCGGGGGTCCCTAAAGGTTGGGATAGGAAGTATCCCTTTCCTGCTGATGTGGTAATGTGTTGGTCACCCCCCCCCCCCCCAGGTGGATGCCCCGGTCCTAGGGCTATCTAACACCTCTGTCATGCATTCCCCTGACTCCACTACCCTGCGGGATGCTGAGTACCGGCGCATTGACCAGCTGGCATCCCACGCCTTTGCATGTGCGGGGACAGTGCTGCGCCTGGTCTGTGCCTCTGCCATCACTGCTGTGGCCACTAGAACCCTTATCAGAAATATACTTGACAGTGCCCCTGATGATTTGCCTTGTGAGGTGTTCAATGCACTCTCCAGTTGTAAATTTTGTCCTCTCTGCCATGGATGACACCATCAGAATGTGTGCCAGAACATCTGCCCTTGTGGTGGCTATACGCCGCTCGGTTTGGCTGCGCCAGTGGGCCGCTGACAAGAAGGCCCTCACTGGTTTTCTCTTTAAAGGACTGCGCCTGTTTGGGGACAGCCTGGACCTTTTTGCTAAGGGAGGCAGGTTACCCCAGCACAGGCGGCAATCTCGGCCCTTCCGGGGTCAGGGTTCCTGCCTTACCATGGAGCCAGACAGGGGAGGGGGGTTTCCTTTCATGGGACCCGGGGAGATTTCTGGGGTAGTGGCCGAGGACGTGGACGTGCTGGATCCTCCTGGGGTCCCAAAGCAAAATCATCCCCCAAGCCCCCTCAGGCATGATGGGGCGCCCTCACCCATCCGAGTGGGGGGACGGCTGCAGCACTTTGCTCACGTCTGGAGGCTTCATGTCTCAGACCGGTGGATTCAGGAGGTAGTGTCCTCCGGTTACAAGTTGGAGTTTGCTGCCGGTCCCCCTTCAAGATTCATCAGATCCCGGATTCCTCAGGACCCTGTGTCAGCTCAGGAACTGGTGCAAGCTGTGCAAGGCCTCCTGGAGCTGGGGGTCATCTGCCAGGTCCCCTTAAGAGAAAAAGGCAAGGGCTTTTATTCCAACCTATTCACAGTACCCAAAAAAGATGGTTCAGTCAGGCCCATCCTGGACATCCCTCCCTCAACAAGTTTGTCAGGGGCAGGCGCTTTCGCATGGAAACTCTGCGCTCTGCCATCAGTTTCCTGCGCCAAGGGGATTTCATGACTTCTGTGGACATCAAAGATGCTTACCTTCATATTCCTGTGTTCCCAGGTCATCAAAGGTTCCTCAGGTTCGCTCTGATGGATCAACACTACCAGTTTGTGGCCTTGCCCTTTGGTCTCACTTCAGCTCCCAGGGTGTTCACCAAGGTGCTGGCGGGCGTGATGTCTCTGCTCAGATGTCAGGGCGGCCGCGTGCTCCCTATCTGGACGGCATTCTCATCACTTCCCAATCTCTACATCAGGCAGAGCTGGATACTCAGCTGGTGGTGTCCACTCTGGAGTCATTTGGATGGGTGATCAACCACCCCAAGTCCTCACTGTCCCCTTCCTTGGTAACTCCATTCCTAGGAATGAATCTGGATACAGTTCAGGCAAGGATTTTCCTTCCTCAACAGAAGGTAGACAGTCTGATTGCACAGGCTCAGTCCCTCCTAGCTTGTCCTCATCCCTCCATCAAGCAGGGGATGCAGCTGGTGGGCCTGATGGTGGCATGCTTCGAAGCGGTCCCTTATGCTCAGTTCCACTTGAGGCCTCTGCAACTTCACCTATTGTCTGTATGGGACAAGGACCCAGCGTCCCTAGATGGGGTCTGTGTGCTTGCCCCTCGGGTCAGGAGGTCCCTGGCGGTGGTGGATGAACTCAAGGAACCTGTTGGGGGGGCAGATCCTTTCTTACCCTTCCCTGGGAGCCGGTCACCACGGATGCCAGTCTGTCAGGTTGGGGGGGGGGGTTTCTGGAAGTACCTGCGGTTCCAGGGGAGGTGGGGTCCTCAGGAGGCCCACACACCTATCAATGTCTTGGAACTACGGGCGATCAGGTGAGTTCTGGCTCACTTGACTACTCACCTTCGGGGCCTGCCTGTTCAGGTGCGCTCGGACAACCAGACGGCAGTTGCCTACATCAATCATCAGGGAGGAAACCCGCCTGGCGGACTCTCTGAGCAGGGGGACCTCTCGCCAGGGAGAATGGTCCCTATGCAGCAGGGTGTTTCAAGGGTGTTTCAGGGTGTCACCGTTGGGGCCAACCAGATGTGGATCTGTTTGCGTCCCGCCACAATCGCAAGCTCCCAGCTTTTGTCTCACTGTCCCAGGATCCTCTGGCCTTGACCTCGGATGCTCTAGCAATGTCATGGCAGGACTTTCAGTTCCTGTATGTCTTCCCTCCAATTCCCCTTCTGCGCAAGATTGCCCTGGAAGGGGTGCCAGCAATCCTGGTGGCCAAGAAGAGTGTGGTTCGCAGACGTGGTACAGCTGGCAGTAGATCTTTACGCTCTGCCCTTGGTGCCAGATCTGATCACTCAGGGCTCACTACGCCATCCCAATTTACAAACTCTGGCTTTGACGGCCTGGCTGCTGAAACCTCCATCTTGATGGAGAAGGGGCTGTCTTCCTCGGTTGTGGATACCATGATAAAGGCTAGGAAGAAGTCTTCCTCTTCCATTTAGTACAGGGTTTGGCGTGCCGACATTGACTGGTGTGAGTCCAAGTCTCTTCCCTTTCGGGTGTTCTCTATTCCCAGGATTTTGGAGTTCCTGCAACATGGGTTGGAGATGGGACTCCAGCTCAGTACTCTAAAGGGTCAGGTTTCTGCCCTGGCTATTTTTGTCCAGAAGTCCTTTGCCCAGCACCCTCTGATCAGGACTTTTTCCAGTGGGTCACTCACGTGCGCCCTCCATGTAAGCCTATTGTGCCTGTTTGGGATTTGAATTTGCTTTTGTCAGCCTTGCAGGGTGCTCCTTTTGAACCTGTGCAGGATGCTGCCCTTGCCTTTCTTACACTCAAGACTGTATTTCTGGTGGCTATCACCTCTGTCAGGCGTGTGTCTGAGTTGGCGGCACTTTCCATTCAGCCCCCCTACTATGAGAGACACCAGGACAAGGTGGTGTTTCGTTTCAAGCCAGACTTTCTGCCTAAGGTAGTGTCTGCTTTTCATTTGTATCAGGATATTGTTCTTCCTTCTTTGTGCCCTAATCCTAGCAATGCTAAGGAAAGGGTCTTGCATTCTTTGGATGTGGTTAGGTGTCTGAAGTACTATCTGGTGGCTACTGCACCTTTCAGGAAAACTGATGCTCTTTTTGTGGTCCCTTCTGGGCCTAGGAAGGGTTTGGCTCCTGCAAAGTCCACTATCAGCAAATGGATCCGTCAGGCTGTGGTTCAGGCCTACTCTGCTAAGGGGAAGAATCCTCCCTTCCGCCTTACTGCTCATTCCACCCGTGCTATTGGTGCCTCTTGGGCTTTTCAGCACCAGGCTTCTGTTGAACAAGTTTGCAAGGCCATTACCTGGTCTTCTGTTCATACCTTTTCAAAATTTTACAAGATTGATGTTAGGGCCTCAGCTGATGCTGCTTTTGGCCGAAAGGTGCAGGCAGCAGTGGTTTAAACTGTCTGCTGCTGCCTTTTATTGGGGATCCCACCCTACTTTATGGACACTGCTATTGGATGTCCCAAGTGTAAGTAATCTATTTGGAGCAGGACGTACTGTATACTAAGAATAATACAATTCTGTGATTACTCACCTGTAGAATTGTTTAAATTTGTGCCAGCATTAACACACTGATTCACAAAAATAAAACAAACACAGTTTACTAAGCAGGGGATGCAGCTGGTGGGCCTGATGGTGGCATGCTTCGAAGCGGTCCCTTATGCTCAGTTCCACTTGAGGCCTCTGCAACTTCACCTATTGTCTGTATGGGACAAGGACCCAGCGTCCCTAGATGGGGTCTGTGTGCTTGCCCCTCGGGTCAGGAGGTCCCTGGCGGTGGTGGATGAACTCAAGGAACCTGTTGGGGGGGCAGATCCTTTCTTACCCTTCCCTGGGAGCCGGTCACCACGGATGCCAGTCTGTCAGGTTGGGGGGGGGGTTTCTGGAAGTACCTGCGGTTCCAGGGGAGGTGGGGTCCTCAGGAGGCCCACACACCTATCAATGTCTTGGAACTACGGGCGATCAGGTGAGTTCTGGCTCACTTGACTACTCACCTTCGGGGCCTGCCTGTTCAGGTGCGCTCGGACAACCAGACGGCAGTTGCCTACATCAATCATCAGGGAGGAAACCCGCCTGGCGGACTCTCTGAGCAGGGGGACCTCTCGCCAGGGAGAATGGTCCCTATGCAGCAGGGTGTTTCAAGGGTGTTTCAGGGTGTCACCGTTGGGGCCAACCAGATGTGGATCTGTTTGCGTCCCGCCACAATCGCAAGCTCCCAGCTTTTGTCTCACTGTCCCAGGATCCTCTGGCCTTGACCTCGGATGCTCTAGCAATGTCATGGCAGGACTTTCAGTTCCTGTATGTCTTCCCTCCAATTCCCCTTCTGCGCAAGATTGCCCTGGAAGGGGTGCCAGCAATCCTGGTGGCCAAGAAGAGTGTGGTTCGCAGACGTGGTACAGCTGGCAGTAGATCTTTACGCTCTGCCCTTGGTGCCAGATCTGATCACTCAGGGCTCACTACGCCATCCCAATTTACAAACTCTGGCTTTGACGGCCTGGCTGCTGAAACCTCCATCTTGATGGAGAAGGGGCTGTCTTCCTCGGTTGTGGATACCATGATAAAGGCTAGGAAGAAGTCTTCCTCTTCCATTTAGTACAGGGTTTGGCGTGCCGACATTGACTGGTGTGAGTCCAAGTCTCTTCCCTTTCGGGTGTTCTCTATTCCCAGGATTTTGGAGTTCCTGCAACATGGGTTGGAGATGGGACTCCAGCTCAGTACTCTAAAGGGTCAGGTTTCTGCCCTGGCTATTTTTGTCCAGAAGTCCTTTGCCCAGCACCCTCTGATCAGGACTTTTTCCAGTGGGTCACTCACGTGCGCCCTCCATGTAAGCCTATTGTGCCTGTTTGGGATTTGAATTTGCTTTTGTCAGCCTTGCAGGGTGCTCCTTTTGAACCTGTGCAGGATGCTGCCCTTGCCTTTCTTACACTCAAGACTGTATTTCTGGTGGCTATCACCTCTGTCAGGCGTGTGTCTGAGTTGGCGGCACTTTCCATTCAGCCCCCCTACTATGAGAGACACCAGGACAAGGTGGTGTTTCGTTTCAAGCCAGACTTTCTGCCTAAGGTAGTGTCTGCTTTTCATTTGTATCAGGATATTGTTCTTCCTTCTTTGTGCCCTAATCCTAGCAATGCTAAGGAAAGGGTCTTGCATTCTTTGGATGTGGTTAGGTGTCTGAAGTACTATCTGGTGGCTACTGCACCTTTCAGGAAAACTGATGCTCTTTTTGTGGTCCCTTCTGGGCCTAGGAAGGGTTTGGCTCCTGCAAAGTCCACTATCAGCAAATGGATCCGTCAGGCTGTGGTTCAGGCCTACTCTGCTAAGGGGAAGAATCCTCCCTTCCGCCTTACTGCTCATTCCACCCGTGCTATTGGTGCCTCTTGGGCTTTTCAGCACCAGGCTTCTGTTGAACAAGTTTGCAAGGCCATTACCTGGTCTTCTGTTCATACCTTTTCAAAATTTTACAAGATTGATGTTAGGGCCTCAGCTGATGCTGCTTTTGGCCGAAAGGTGCAGGCAGCAGTGGTTTAAACTGTCTGCTGCTGCCTTTTATTGGGGATCCCACCCTACTTTATGGACACTGCTATTGGATGTCCCAAGTGTAAGTAATCTATTTGGAGCAGGACGTACTGTATACTAAGAATAATACAATTCTGTGATTACTCACCTGTAGAATTGGTATTATGAGTATACAGTACGTCCTGTTCCACCCCACCCTTGGCTTTGCATTATCTTGGATCCCCTGTATGGTGATTGTTATCATTGTTATAGTTGATAGTTTGGGTTGTTTAATTCTCCCGGCTTCTCGTTAACCGCTTTTCAATGCTGGGGATTTGTGGGAGGTCTCTGGGTATTTGAGGGGCCGGGAGGAGTCTATTTTTCGATCTCTGCAGTCCAGCGCCATCTGGCGGAGTAATACCCACGTGTAAGTAATCTATTTGGAGCAGGACGTACTGTATACTCATAATACCAATTCTACAGGTGAGTAATCACAGAATTGTATTTTTCATTATGAACCTCTGTATGATGGGACCAGGAAACTATTTAGAGTTGCTTGCTAGGGCACACTTATGGTGTGAGGGGGAAAAGTAGGGTAGTGATATTTTGGAAAGGACTACTTTTAAAAGCATTTAAAAATACTGCACCTATGTATTTACATAGGATTGTATGTATTCAATCCACATTAAGAACCTGATGGATTCTCATTCGTTTGATCGTAGCGATTATCTCTTAATTGTGATTGTGTGATCGCTCAATTTAAATGGGCCTCAACGCTTTACTCCTGCTCAGTTTCCAATGTTTTCCTTCTGCACATAAACATACAATCATATAACACATTGGCGCTGTATTTGATAATGCTTTTATTTGTCATGCTGTGTGTGTGTGTGTATATATATATATATATATATAGCACTTTAAGTTGTCACATGACCAAGTAAAGAAAAATGTAAGGTATTTACACTGGTGATGCTACTTTTTTGGGCCATTATCTGGAGGTAACTAAAACAGATCAAAACCCTTCAAGGCCATCCCTGAATCTAAGGGGTTTATTCATCAAGGGTTAGCGGCAGGCAGTGCCTCGAAGGGGCAGGCAACGTCTGGTGAATCCTGGGCGCTGTACGCAATACCACATTTATGAAGGCAATTCTGGTGACAGACTCCTAACAGCGCCATGTAGCGCACGATTCATCATTACAGGCAGCTCCGCGTATAGCGCCAGGTAATACCTGTCGCTCTCCCATACATTTCAATGGACGTTCCTTTTCTTCTGTTTAAACGGTTATTTGTTTTTATTTTTTTCCTCTCTCAAATAATTGTGTCACATCTCCTGGCCTAGAAAGAGTCATTTTTGAAAACATTTTTGATTTTTTTATGCTGAATTGTCATTACAGGTCTGGCATTAAAGTATTAATGTCACAATGTTACAACAATGTCATTCCATGTGTTTTTGCTTTGTTACTGGTGGATATGTGTTCAAAACAGACTTTAATCACACAGCGCCTGCCGCTCTATGCTATAGCAACCACATCCAGAGCGGTGACGCTCTGCGAGTCTGTTTTTTTTGTTGAATATGGTGTGAGTCACAGAGTCGGTCGCACTGAGCTGGCGCTACGTTTCGCTTCCTGCAACGCTGTACTGGTGTTACATCTCATTCATCAATGCCGGCCAGGTTACTACAGCGACTGAGGTGCTCTGGTACAGCGCCCGATAGCCCATCACTCTACTAGCTAGAGTCTACTAGCTAGTCTACTAGCGGTAGCTCTTAGCGCCTCTATACAGATGCTCGCCTGCCGATACCTGGCGCTAGTAATGAATCGGCCTGTAAAAGATTCCCGTGCCAGCCAGTAGCCTGCCCCCAAATAGAAAGCCGGGGATGTGATCATGCTGCAGTTTTGGAGATCTGTTAGTTATCTCAAAACTGGAGCTGGCTGTGGCTTCATTGGTTGGAAAAACCCAGCTTTATTTGAAAACCGGCAACTGCAGAGCCAGCAGCATCACAGAGGTAATTTTTCGTAATTGGTGCTCCTTTAATCATACCTTTAAAAGCCCCAAATCGGGGAAACACAAGTTTAGGCCTGCAAGTTAGGCTCTTGTGGCTGACTCTGTAAGTGGCTGCTTGGAAGTGGTGAGTTAAAAGCAGGATCTCCTGTGGTAAGCTTTGGGAAACTGAGCTCATTTGGTAAGTAAAATATAGTAAACTGTGTTTGTTTTATTTTTGTGAATCAGTGTGTTAATGCTGGCACAAATTTAAACAAAAGAAAAAAAAAAGTTTTTCTTTTTTCACTTTCTCTCTCCTGGGTTCCTGCTGAGGCCTAATTGAAGCAGGTGTGTTATAAGGCAACACACAGCTCTTGTAGCTGACTCTGTAAGTGGCTGCTTGGAAGTGGTGAGTTAAAGCAGGATCTAAAAGAAGAAGTTACAAGCAGAAGTTCGGAAGCTGTAAGTATCTGCCTTTGATTTCATATTGTTATTTTAAGTGTTGTAAATTCTACACTTGGTGTTCCCATAAATTCATACAATGGGTTCCATGCCTAACAATGCTGTCCAGTGTACATCTTGTGCTATGTATGCACTTCTTGATCAATCGGTCGATGGTGGATATATGATGGAGATAGGATATATGATTTGGAAGCCGTGATTCACGATCTAAATAAGCGATTGGCAACACTGAGAGAAATTGTTATCATGCAAAAGAGTCTGGATCTCACTGATCTGGCACTACATGGCTCAGGGGAGGGTGGTAGTATGGGGTGAGAGGAAAAGCAGGAAAATGAGGCAGCTAGCTGGATAACAGTTAGAAGGCGGGGTAGGGGTAAAAGTTACAGGGAGGCTAGCCCTGAACAGGCACCTCCAAACAAGTTTGCCCGGTTGGCAGATGAGGAGGATGTTAGCTCAGGAATGGCAGAGCTGCAGCAAGACACATCTGTCGGCTCCAGTAAGGAAGGGAGGGGAAATGGGAGAACAGGGCAGGCAAGACAGGTGCTGGTAGTGGGTGACTATTATTAGGGGAACAGACAGGGCAATCTGTCACAAAGACCGGGATTGCCGAACAGTGTGTTGCCTTCCTGGGGCAAGAGTACGACATGTAGCGGAGCGGGCTGACAGATTGTTGGGAGGGGCTGGCATGAACCCAGCGGTCATGGTGCATATTGGCACAAATGACATAGGAAGAAGTAGGTGGAAAAAAAATGATTTCAGGGACTTAGGCCGTAAGCTTAAGGCAAGGACCTCAACTGTAGTATTCTCAGAAATACTACCAGTACCAAGAGCCACACCAGAGAGGCAGCGGGAGATTAGAGAGGTAAACAGGTGGCTCAAAAATTGGAGTAAAAAGGAGGGGTTTGGGTTCTTAGAGAACTGGGCCGACTTCACAGTGGGCTACAGGTTCTTTGGCAGGGATGGGTTGCACCTCAATGGGGAGGGTGCATCTGTTCTGGGGGAGAGGATGGCTAAAAGGTTAGAGGAGTGTTTAAACTGAGCATTGGGGGGGGGGGGGGGGGGGTAAAAGCAGTTACAAAGGGGAAGTTAGGAAAGAAAGTGACAGTGGGTGTAGACATGAAACTGGGGGTGGAGAGGGGGGAGGGGTTAGCACATCTAGCAGGAATAAGTGCAATATACAAAATTATCAAAATCGTCATAAGCATCTGAAATGCATGCTTACAAATGCTAGAAGCTTGACTAATAAAATGGATGAACTAGAACTGATAATAACAGAAGAACAATATGATATTGTGGGGGTAACAGAGACCTGGCTGGATGAAAGCTATGACTGGGCAGTAAATTTACAAGGATACTGTGTGTTTAGGAGGGACCGTAACAAACGCAAAGGGGGTGGAGTCTGCTTAATTGTAAAATTCTCTCTACAGCCTGCTCTGCGGGAGGATATATGTGAGGGGAATGACCATGTGGAGTCTGTATGGGTAGAAATACATGGAGGGAAAAACAAAAATAAAATACTGATGGGGGTTTGCTATAAACCTCCAGATATATCCGAATCCATAGAAAATATGATGCTAAGGCAAATAGATATAGCCGCTAAACTAAATGAGGTAGTGATTATGGGGGACTTTAACTACCCAGATATAGACTGGGATGCTGAAACATGTGTTTCGCAGAAAAGTAATAGTTTTTTATCTAAAACAAAAGATGGCTACCTTTCCCAACAAGTACAAGCTCCAACAAGGGGGAAAGCCATATTGGACCTAATACTAACCAATGTACCAGACAAAGTAATAAAGGTACAGGTTGGGGGACACCTTGGAAGCAGTGATCATAATATCATTAATTTCCAATTAGCAGTAACTAGGGTGCCTTATCAAGGAGTCACAAAAACACGGGACTTCAAAAAGGCAAAGTTTGACCAACTTAGAGATGCCCTACACTGCATTGACTGGGAAAATGTCCTTAAAAACAAAAGCATGGACGCTAAATGGGATACTTTCAAAGGAATACTTAATTTTCATTGTGACAGATATATACCTTACAGGAATAAAACTATTAGACACACATGTAAACCGATGTGGCTAAATAAAAAGGTTAAGGGGGCAATAAACAACGAAAAAAAGGCATTTAAACATTTAAAGCAGGAAGGGACAGCGGAAGCATTAAAAAACTATAAAGAAGAAAATAAACAATGTAAACAACAGATAAGGGCAGCTAAGCTGGAGACAGAAAGACTGGTCGCGAAAGAGAGTAAATCTAACCCCAAATTATTCTTTAGCTACATAAACCGTAAAAGGTACAAACCTGAGGGTGTGGGCCCCCTGAAAATCAAGGAGGGGACCCCTATAGAGGGAAATGAGGAGAAAGCTAATTTGCTGAACAACTTCAAAAGAATTTGACATGCCGCGTGAAATGCAGGGGAATAACCAAAACCCTCCATTAAATGTCACTGGTCTAACCAAGGAAGAAGTCCAGCACCGTCTCAAGCAGATGAAAATCGATAAATCCCCGGGACCAGATGACATACATCCTCGTGTTTTAAGGGAGTTATGTACAGTAATAGACAAGCCGTTATTTCTAATATTTGTGGATTCCATAACTACAGGGTCTGTTCCGATGGATTGGCGCTTGGCCAATGTGGTGCCAATATTCAAAAAGGGATCTAGGGGGGAACCTGGGAACTATAGACCGGTAAGCTTAACATCTGTGGTGGGCAAGCTGTTTGAAGGTTTCTTAAGGGATACTATCCTGGAGCACCTTGGGGAAAATGACCTTATTACTCCATATCAGCATGGATTTATGAGGAATCGCTCCTGCCAGACAAACCTGATCAGCTTTTATGAGGAGGTAAGTTCAAGATTGGATCAGGGGGAGTCATTGGATATCATATATCTTGACTTTTCTAAAGCATTTGATACTGTGCCACATAAAAGGCTGGTACAAAAGATGAGAATGCTTGGACTGGGGGAAAACGTGTGCAGATGGGTGGGAAATTGGCTTAATGATCGGAAGCAGAGGGTGGTTATCAATGGTACACACTCAGATTGGGTCACTGTTACTAGTGGAGTACCACAAGGGTCAGTTCTGGGACCAATTCTCTTCAATATATATATAAATGACATTGGGTATGGATTAAACAGTAAAGTCTCTCAATATTTGCAGATGATACTAAGCTGAGTAAAGTAATTAAAACAAAGGAGGACAACAGGCAGCTACAAACAGATTTAGATAAATTGGAAGCATGGGCAGTTAAATGGCAAATTAAGTTTAACACAGATAAATGTAAGGTTATGCACATGGGAAGGAGAAATCTGTGTCATGATTACACACTAAATAAAGAAACACTTGGTAAAACAACAATGGAAAAGGACTTAGGGGTTTTAGTTGACAAGCTCAACTGTAGTAATCAATGCCAGGCAGCTGCTGCCAAGGCAAATAGGATCATGGGGTGCATCAGGAGGGGCATAGGTGCTCATGACCAGAACATCATTTTACCCCTGTACAAGTCACTGGTCAGACCCCATATGGAATACTGTGTACAGTTCTGGGGACCTGTGCTTAAAAAGGACATATCAGAACTGGAGCGCATTCAAAGAAGGGCAACAAAGCTAATAAAAGGAGTGCGGGGGCTAGAGTATCCGGAAAGATTGTCCAAGTTAGGCTTATTTAGTCTAGAAAAAAAGACGATTGAGGGGTGATCTAATAACTATGTATAAATATATTCGGGGTCAATACAAGGATCTGTCCCACAATCTATTTATACCCCGGAGTGTAACCATAACCCGGGGGCATCCACTAAGGTTAGAGGAAAGGTGCTTTCTCCAGCGACATAGGAGGGGATTCTTCTCTGTAAGAGCAGTGAGACTATGGAACTCGCTGCCAGAGGAGGTAGTAATGATGGATACAGTAAAAACTTTCAAAAGTGGCCTTGATGCCTTCCTGGCATGTAATAACATTTCCAGCTATGGCTACTAGACCACTGGAAGGAGTTAGACAGGCTGAACTGGATGGACTAAAGTCTTTATTCAGCCTTACATACTATGTTACTATGTAATAATGTAAAGCCCTAATTTGCAAGGGTTGTGCTCTGTGACTGGTATAGGGTCCTGGGGTGGAGTTATTACAAATGAATTGGTTTGTAATGGCCTACTGTTATACACAGCCCTTACTATAAAAGGCGGAAATGGCAGATAAGCTAAAGTATGTTCTGGCATGCTACTTTCTTACTTGCGTGTGCATTTTACAATACATCAACTTGCTTTAACCATTGATCACCTGACTGACTACACCTCTGTATTGAGCCCTATTCCATCAAAGACAGGGTAGGTATGTATAATACTTTATTTGGTCATACACATTCAGTAGAAAACAGGTTCTTAGCAAATACAAGTTAGTTCTTTTTTGTTAATTATTTATCCTCTATTAGAATCAGAAAAGCTTTCAGTGAAACACAGACCATCTGTCTGAGGGGAGCTGAAAAGGGCTTGGTCTGTAGTCACACACGTCTTCAGTTTATGATCCATATCACTGTGCATGGACCAAGGCTCCGGCTCCTTGCCCATAACCAAATCCTTTCGGTCCAAAATTCTTTGCATAACAGGCTGAAAAAGAGAAATATACAATTCACTCTACATGAACACGCAACATCTGTAACAAGTTATAATACAGTGTGTAAAACATCAGATGGGCCATGACAGTGTAAGCATTGCGCTACTATAAATAGTATCTGACCTACCGCTACAAATTATTTTCAGCTTACTCACCATACAACTTTGTTTCTGAAGTACACCTAAGGTCAAGGCTTTTAATCAGATATATAAGCGCAGTTGTAGCAAGAAGTATGAATCTAAAATCCAGCAGACCAACTCCCCACTGTAGGCAATAACAGGATTCACACCGAAGCAGTTGTTGTTTGAGTCACCCCCGATTGCATTTCCTACCTGAACTGCCCCTGCTTAGGTGTGAATCCATCCTACAAGGGTCAGACACAACAATTGGCCTTCTAAATGTTAAAAAAGGGTTTTGTAGAGAACCGGTACCACCTGGCCTGCTGTAGGGCTCTGGTAGTACCTGTGAAAAAGGGCCCTGGTCTCTATGGCCACCACCATCAAACACTTTCATGCACTTCCTAAGCAGTGGTCTTTCTATAGGAGAAGTACTATGGCTGCCCTGTCAACTTTTAGACCTAGAAAAGACATGGTTTGATAACCTGAAAGGCAAAAGTTGCCACCTCCTGGAATGACATTTCCTTTAAGTGGAAGTCCGATTTCTTGGTAATCCCAGCCTCTCTCCCATGGCACTGAGAGTGGTTATAGAAGTGTACCTTGCCCACAATCCACTGCCATCAGTGATTCCAGTGCTGGACACAGCCATGTAGCAGAGGCTGCATGAAGTGGTATCCCCCACAATGCAATTCCGGGCCGCCTATATTCTTAGTATACAGTACATCCTGCTCCAAATCTAATACTTACAGTTGGGATATACTCCGCCAGATGGCGCTGGACTGCAGAGACATCGAAAATAGGCTCCTCCCGGCCCCTCAAATACCCGGGGACCTCCCACAAATCCCCAGAAATTTCTCTGCAGTCTGGCTGCGAAGGACGAGAAATGGCTCTACTCGCAGGTGAGCAGGGCTATTAGCCTGCGGCCCTGTAGGACTATTTCCACCCGTTCCACTAGTAATATGCCTCCCAGCCTTGGCTGTGCTGGTCGGGTGAAGGTAGGCAGCACCGCTGTTAGGTGCTTAGGAGCGCTGCTCCACCGCAATCCCCCACCAAAGGGTAGGCGGTTCAGGCTTATGGTGAGCCTCTATGGGATGCCCCTCCCGCACTAGTGCCCCCTTGCCCCTGCCCATCGGTGGGCCCTGTTTAAGTGGCCGCTGTCCTCCCTCATCCTCTTCGGGGGAAAAGAGGGGGGGGGGGTGTAAATATGTATGCTATGCATTCTGTGTTTTACACCTTTATTCTTAGTATACAGTACGTCCTGCTCCAGATACAGTACTTACACTTGGGTTATCCTCCGCCAGATGGCGCTGCACTGCAGAGACATGCAAAACAGGCTCCTCCCGGCCCCTCAAATACCCGGGAACCTCCCACAAATCCCCAGATTTCTCTGCAGTGCTGACTGCGAAGACATGAAGTATCACTCTCTCGCAGGCGAGTAGGGCTATTAAAGACTGCGGCCCTGTAAACTATTCCCACCCGTCCCTTGTGATGATGTGCCTCCCAGCCTGGGCTGCGCTGGTCGGGTGAAGCTAGGCAGCACCATGCGTGCTTATGGAGCCATGCTCCACCGCAGTCCCCCACCAAAGGGTAGGTGGTTTAGGCTGATGGTGAGCCTCTAGGGGATGCCCCTCCCGCATTATTGCCCATGCCCCGTGTAGTGGTGGGCCCTGTACAAAGGGTCGCCATCCTCCCTCGTTCCCCCCATGGCTCGGGGGGAAAGAAAGGGGGGCACTTATCCCCTGATACCGCTCTTTTCCCTACGGAGTCTGATGAGTTTTTGCATCTATATGGCCATACCCCCTCGGGGAACTGCTGGTTCAGATTTTTGAGGTTTTGTCTGTTGCGGCTCCCAGGCAAAGGGGTGAGCTATTTCATACTGCTAAATCTCGATTGGAATTTCCTGAGCATTTCAATAACCTCGTGCTTAAACCGGACCTTCACCATGATTTAATGAAAAGCCCAAACTCTTAAAAAACGGTTCCCCAGCATCTAAAATTAATATATTTTACGTTTTTAGTCACTAACTTATTATTCTTTCCCCCACTGGGCTGCAACTCTGTTCAGGACTTTAGGATACGGGCGCCGCCATCTTGACTCAGAAGCATCACACTTACTGAGGAGAGGAGAGTGGGATAAGGTACAGGGGGGCGGGTTATAGCTGTGCTTTGCTCACACAGAGCAGAGCTGGGGTCAGATAACGGTCAGCAGTCCCACAATGCAGAGCAGCACAGTCAGGAGACACTTCCTGTTTGCAGGCTGCCTGATAAGATGGCGGCTTCCATAAGCCGCCATCTTGGATGTTTAAAGGCTTATAACATGCAGTAGATGCAGGTAGGATGATTTGTAATGTGAGCAATCTGTATGTACAGGGTGTGGGAAACATATAAGATAGACTCTAATTTAGAGTGAAGGTCCGCTTTAAGGAGTGGGAACATCCCAGTAGACTTCCCGGGATTCCTAAGAGTTTGGACAGGAAGTATCCTTTTCCTGCTGATATGGTCAAGTGCTGGTCATCGCCCCCCGAGGTCGATGCTCCTATTCTAGGGCTGTCTAACACCTCTATTATGCACTCCCCTGACACTACTACACTGCGGGATTCTGAGGACCGGCGCATTGACCAATTGGCATGCCATGCCTTTGCATTTGGGGGGGCGCCCGGTTTGTGCTTTGGCCATTACTGCGGTGGCACTCAGGGCCATGGTCAGGAATGCACTTTATGGCCCAGACGATTTGCCACCTGATACTATTAATGCACTGTCTAACTATGATGTGTTTGTTAACTTTATCCTGTCTGCATCGGATAATGCTATTAGGATGTGTGCCAGATCTTCCGCCTTGGCGGTAGCTATACGCCGTGCGGTATGGCTGCGCCAGTGGGCTGCTGACAATGCTGCTAAGAAAGCCCTTACTGGACTTCTATTTAAGGGGCTACGCCTGTTTGGGGACCGCCTAGACCTCTTTGCTAAAGGAGGTAAGTTACCCCAGCGCAGGGGGTAGCCAGGGCCCCCCTTCAGTCCCCTACCGAGGTGCTAAGCAGGGGAAGGGGGTGTCCTTCGCAGGGGCTCGCGCAGATTCCTGGCACAGGAGCAGAGGACGACGTCCGGGCTCCTCCTGGGGGGCCAAAGCCCCTCCCAAGACCCCTCACGCATGATAGGGCGCCCTCGCCCCCCAGGGTGGGGGGACGGCTACAGCACTTTGCGCACGTCTGGAGGCGCCAAGTCTCAGACCGGAGGATTCAGGAGGTAGTGTCCTCTGGTTACAAAGATAGAGTTTGCTGTGCGGCCCCCCACAAGATTCATCAGGTCCCGGATCTCCCAGGACCCTGTATCAGCTCAGGTCTTGCTACAGGCCGTGCAAGGTCTTCTGGATTTGGGGGTCATTTGCAGGGTCCCCCTTAAGAGAATTGGGCAAGGGGTTCTATTCCAACCTTTTCACAGTGCCCAAAAAAGATGGGTCAGTCAGGCCCATTCTGGATTAAAAGATCCTCAACAGATTTGTCAAGAACAGACACTTTCGCATGGAAACTCTGCGCTTGGCCATTGGCTCCCTGCGCCCAGGGGAATTTATGACGTCTGTGGACATCAAAGATGCTTACCTTCACATCCCTGTGTTCCCGGGACATCAAAGGTTTCTCAGATTCGCGTTGAAAGATCAACATTACCAGTTTGTGGCCCTACCATTTGGCCTCACTTCAGCTCCCAGAGTGTTCACCAAGGTGCTGGCGGGGGTGATGTCTCTGATAAGGTCAGGAGGCATACGAGTGCTGCCCTACCTGGACGACATTCTCATCTCTTCACGGTCCCCACAGCAGGCAGAACTGGACACTCAGCTGGTGGTGTCCACCTTGGAGTCCTTCGTCTGGGTGATCAATCATCAGCGGCACTTGACGCCTAATGTCACTGTCTTCCCTATGGGAACTGAGGAGTTTTGGAATCTTTGTGGCTATACCCCGTCTGATGAAGGAGAACTCTTTTCTGATTCAGGCTCATCTGATGAGAGACCAAGGGGTCATGACGATTCTGGCCCTGACCCCTGGGCCCCGGATGACACTGACAGATTATTGACCCAGATTTTTGAGGTTCTGTCCATCTCTCTCCCTGGCAAAGAGGGGAGCTTTTCCATACAGCAAAATCAAGTTTGGAATTTCCCGAGAAGGCACATTACCATAACCTTGTGCTCAAGGAATGGGAGCACCCCAGTAAACTTCCCGGGGTTTCAAAAAGTTGGAATAGGAAGCATCCCTTTCCGGCTGAGGTGGTTAAATGTTGGTCATCCCCCCCCCCCCCCCCCCCCGAGGTGGATGCCCCGATCCTAGGGCTATCTAACACCTCTGTCATACATTCCCCTGACTCTACTACCCTGCGGAATGCTGAGGATGGGCGCATTGGCCAGCTGGCATCCCACGCCTTTGCATGTGCAGGGACGACGCTGCCATTACTGCTGAGGCCACTAGAACCCTTATCAGAAATATGCTCGATAGTGCCCCTGATGATTTGCCTTGTGAGGTGTTTAATGCACTCTCCAGTTGTGATGTTTTTGTAAATTTTGTCGTCTCAGCATTGGATGACACCATCAGAATGTGTGCCAGAACTTCTGCCCTTGTGGTGGCTATACGCCGCTCGGTTTGGCTGCACCAGTGGGCTGCTGACAAGCTGCCAAGAAGGCCCTCACTGGGTTTCCCTTTAAAGGACTGCGCCTGTTTGGGGACCGCCTGGACCTTTTTGCTAAGGGAGGCAGGTTACACCAGCACAGGCGGCAGTCTCGGTCCTTTCGGGGTCAGGGTTCCTTCTCCTCCCCTTACCGTGGTGCAAGACAGGGAAGGGGGGTTTCCTCTTCTGGGGCCCGGGGAGATTTCTGGGGTAGAGGCAGAGGACGTGGACGTCCTGGCTCCTCCTGCGGTCCCAAAGCAAAATCATCTCCCAAGCCCCCTCAGCCATGATGGGGCGCCCTCACCCATCCGGGTGGGGGGACGGCTGCAGCACTTCGCTCACGTCTGGAGGCTTCATGTCTCAGACCGGTGGATTCAGGAGGTAGTGTCCTCCGGTTACAAGATGGAGTTTGCTGCCGATCCCCCTCCAAGATTCATCAGATCCCGGATTCCTCAGGACCCTGTCTCAGCTCAGGAGCTAGTGCAAGCAGTGCAAGGCCTCCTGGAGCTGGGGGTCATCTGCAAGGTCCCCTTAAGAGAAAAAGGCAAGGGCTTTTATTCCAACCTATTCACAGTACCCAAAAAAGATGGTTCAGTCAGGCCCATCCTGGATCCTCAACAGGTTTGTCAGGGGCAGGCGCTTTCGCATGGAAACTCTGTGCTCTGCCATCAGTTCCCTGCCCCAAGGGGATTTCATGACTTCTGTGGACATCAAAGATGCTTATCTTTATATTCCTGTGTTCCCAGGTCATCAAAGGTTTCTCAGGTTCGCTCTGATGGATCAACACTACCAGTTTGTGGCCTTGCCCTTCGGCCTCACTTCTGCTCCCAGGGTGTTCACCAAGGTGCTGGCTGGCGTGATGTCTCTGCTCAGATGTCAGGGCGTCCGCGTGCTTCCCTATCTGGACGACATTCTCATCACTTCCCAGTCTCTATATCAGGCAGAGTTGGATACTCAGCTGGTGGTGTCCACTCTGGAGTCATTTGGATGGGTGATCAACCACCCCAAGTCCTCACTGTCCCCTTCCTTGGTAACTCCATTCTTAGGAATGAATCTGGATACAGTTCAGGCAAGGATTTTCCTTCCTCAGCAGAAGGTGGACAGTCTGATTGCACAGGCTCAGTCCCTCCTAGCTTGTCCCCATCCCTCCATCAGGCAGGGGATGCAGCTGGTGGGCCTGATGGTGACATGCTTCCAAGCGGTCCCTTATGCTCAGTTTCACTTGAGGCCCCTGCAACTTCACCTATTGTCAGTATGGGACAAGGACCCAGCGTCCCTGGACAGGGTCTGTGTGCTCCGCCCCCCCCCGGGTCAAGAGGTCCCTCTCGTGGTGGATGGACTCAAGGAACCTGTTGGGGGGCAGATCCTTTCTTGTCCCTTCCTGGGAGACGGTCACCACGGATGCCAGTCTGTCAGGTTGGGGGGATTTCTGGAAGTCCCTGCGGTTCCAGGGGAGGTGGGGCCCTCAGGAGGCCCACACTCCTATCAATGTTTTGGAACTGCGGGCGATCAGGCTAGTTCTGGCTCACTTGACTACTCACCTTCGGGGCCTGCCTGTTCAGGTGCGCTCGGACAACCAGACGGCAGTTGCCTACATCAATCATCAGGGAGGGACCCGGAGCAAGGGGGCCCTCCAGGAAGCGTCTCTGATCCTGACTTGGGCGGAGGCCAATGTCCCCTGCATATCAGCTGTGTACATCCCGGGTGTGGAAAATCACCTGGCGGACTCTCTGTGCAGGGGGACCTCTCGCCAGGGAGAATGGTCCCTATGCAGCAGGGTGTTTCAATCTCTGTGTCTCTGTTGGGGCCAACCAGATGTGGATCTGTTTGCGTCCCGCCACAATCACAAGCTCCCAGCCTTTGTCTCTCTGTCCCAGGATCCTCTGGCCTTGACCTTGGATGCGCTAGCAATGTCATGGCAGGACTTTCAGTTCCTATATGTCTTCCCTCCAATCCCCCTGCTGGGCAAGATTGCTCTGGAAAGGGTGCCAGCAATTCTGGTGGCCCCCAGGTGGCCAAGAAGAGTGTGGTTCGCAGACACGGTACAGCTGGAGGTAGATCAGTGCGCTCTGCCCTTGGTGCCAGATCTGCTCACTCAGGGCTCACTACGCCATCCCAATTTACAAACTCTGGCTTTGGCGGCTTGGCTGCTGAAACCTCCATCTTGATGGAAAAGGGTCTTCCTCGGTTGTGGATACTTTAATTAAAGCTAGGAAGAAGTCTTCCTCTTCCATTTGTTACAGGGTTTGGCGTGCCTACATTGACTGGCGTGAGTCTAAGTCTCTTCCCTGTCGTGTGTTCTCTATTCCCAGGATTCTGGAGTTCCTGCAGCATGGGTTGGAGATGGGGCTCCAACTCAGTACTGAAGGGTCAGGTTTCTGCCATGGCTATTTTCTTCCAGAAGTCCTTTGCTCAGCACCCTCTGATCAGGACTTTTTTCCAGGGGGTCACCCATGTGCGCCCCCCACGTAAGCCTATGGTGCCTGTTTGGGATCTGAACTTGGTTCTGTCAGCCTTGCAGGGTGCTCCCTTTGAACCTGGGCAGGATGCTGCCTTGGCCATTCTTACGCTCAAGGTTGTATTTCTGGTGGCTATCACTTCTGTCAGGCGTGTGTCTGAGTTGGCGGCGCTTTCCATTCAGCCCCCTTACTATGAGAGACACCAGGACAAGGTGGTGTTTCATTTCAAACCTGACTTTCTGCCTAAGGTAGTGTCTGCTTTTCATTTGAATCAGGATATTGTTCTTCCTTCTTTGTGCCCTAATCCTAGCAATCCTAGCTCCTGCCAAGTCTACTATCAGCAAGTGGATTCGTGAGGCTGTGATTCAGGCCTACTCTGCTAAGGGGAAGAATCCTCCCTTCCGCCTTACTGCTCATTCCACTCGTGCTATTGATGCTTCTTGGGCTTTTCAGCACCAGGCTTCTGCTGAACAAGTTTGCAAGGCCGCTACTTGGTCTTCTGTTCATACCTTTTCAAAGTTTTACAAGGTTGATGTTAGGGCCTCAGCTGATGCTGCTTTTGGCTGAAAGGTTCTGCAGGCGGCAGTGGTTTAAACTGTCTGCTGCTGATTTTTCTTGGGGATCCCACCCTACTTTATGGACACTGCTATTGGATGTCCCAACTGTAAATATTTAGATTTGGAGCAGGACGTACTGTATACTAAGAATAATACAATTCTGTGATTACTCACCTGGAGAATTGGTACAGTACGTCCTGCTCCAACCCACCCTTGGTTGAATTATCTTGGATCCCCTGTATGGTGATTGTTATCCTTTTTATAGTTGATAGTTTGGATTGTTTAATTCTCCCTATTTTCGATGTCTCTGCAGTCCAGCGCCATCTGTCGGAGTATATTCCAACTGTAAGTATTAGATTTGGAGCAGGACGTACTGTATACTCATAATACCAATTCTACAGGTGAGTAATCAAAGAATTGTATTTTTCCTGGTGTCCTGTTCAGGTCGCTCCATTTCTGACAAGTGGGTTATCCGCCACAAGGTGGCGCAGTGACTGCAAGATGAAAATCGTGGCTACTCCCGGCCCATGTAAGGCACCCGTCTCCCCAAAAATCCCGAGTTCTTCTTGCAGTCTAACTGCGAAGATGGTGCCATCTCTCTCTATGGATATCGCAGGCGAGCGGGGTATCCCAAGCCTGTCGGCCACTGCAGCCCTATTTCCACCTTTTTACGGGGACCCATCTTGCCTCCCAGCCTTGTGCTACGGAACAGTTGACGGTAGGGGAGCGCCGAGGGTCAGGCGTTCGGCAAAGCTATGCTCTGGGCCGCAGACCCTCTTCCGAAGGGTAGCCGGCCATAGGCACTGGTGAGCCTATATGGGGGGAGGAACCATCTAGGGACCCCTTATACCCGCATGTCTCCCACAAGCTTTATTGATTGTGTGTGTTTTATTGTGTCACTTTTTTCTTCCTTTACTTATACTTGCCTCCCTCGTGCCTTCTTCTCGTCTCCGGTTCTGTGAGGGAGGGGAGGGGGGCCGTGGACTCCGGCGGGAGCCGTCCGGTGGCCGCTCTGCTCGGGCTTCGGCAGTGTTCTGTGTGCCCGCTACCGCTCCGCGGCGTGGGGGGAGTGGCCCCCTCCGACTGCCTCCATTGCTTCTGATCTGGGTGCCATTTTCCCTTCCCGGAATCGCACGCTGCACGGGGGGGGGATTGGGGCGGCGCTGCGTCATCGCGGCGCGGCCCGCCCCTCGAGATGCCTCTCCGGCCCATGCTCGCTGCCATTTTTCTCTGCAGCCTGCGTGCGCCTCGTTTGGGCACGCTAGCCTCCTGCCTCCAGACCCCTCGAGTGGCAGACGTGATCTAGTGCATTGTGCTCCAGGATCAGAGCTCGCTCGGCTCTCCTTCCTCCTGGTCCTTGAGTCCATTTCTTGTGTTGTGGTGTGATGCATGCGCTGTGGGATGCTTATGGTCTCTTCCCCTTGTGTTTTCCAGATGGGTCCCATTTATTGCAAATTGTGGTTCCTCCTGGTCTTATCCACCCCCCATCCCCCCCCCTCTCGGCAGTCCCTATTGTTAAGGGGCCAATCAGAGGGATCAGAGGCAATTGGGAATTATTCGGTTTTGGGCCATCTGTGCCTTGTAACCCGATTTATTTATTGCTATAATCACCATAATGGAGGCTTCTGGGGATAGCGACCTTGGGGCCCGTCCAGGGCGGGTTAAGCTCTGTCTCATGTGTGGTACATGCCCTCTGAGCGGTCGCAGCGCGGTTTGTGTACCTTGCGCCCAAATCGTTCTTTTGGAACAGGATGGGGCGAGCGCTGATGTCCCTAGCCCTATTTTACCTACGGCCTCGCTGACACCCCCACACCTGCATTTAGCTCCCAGTGAAGGGGAAGCCAGCAGGGAGTCTCAAACAGATTTGGCACTCCAAGTGGCCAGCACAGAGCGACAATTATCGCGCTCGGCCGCCGGCAAGGCAGTGTGCAAGAAGCGGCATATTGAGCCGGGTTATTTGATTTTTGCTGATGATGATTATGAGGCTTTTGGTGGCCGAGACTCCATGGAGGAGGGCGAGTTGTTGCATGACCCTGGGTCTTCCTCGGAAGAGGACAGGTAGCTCCCCGATGACACGGAGAAGTTGTTGTCTGCGGTATTTGAAACCTTGCACATTGTACCCCAGAAGGCGGCAAAAAGAAGCAGGGCTATTTCGGCCTGAGAAACAGCATCTTGTTTCTCCTGAGCAAGGCCACTTCTCCACGATGGTTTTGAAGGAATGGGAGAGGCCTAATAAATTGCCGTCGGTGCCTAAGGGTCTGGACAGACGGTATCCATTCTCTGAGGAGTTGATTCGCCTTTGGTCCCGACCCCTGGAGGTGGATGCTCCTGTTCTGGGGCTCTTCAAAAAAAACACGGTTATGCTGTTACCCGATACTGCTTCCTTGCGTGACCCTGCTGACCGGCGCATGGATCAGCTGGCTTGTCACGTCTTCACCTTTGTGGGTGCTGGCCTTCGCCCGGTTCGTGCCGCGGCCATTGTTTCCCTAGCCATCAAGAAGAAGGTGAAACATCTTGTTGATATACTCCTCCGCCCGCTTGCGCGATCTGGTGATAAGGATCTCCTAGCCTGCGCGGACTTTCTTGCTTTTATAGCCTCGGCCATGAACACTGGCGTCTGGCTTGGCGGCAGGGCTTCGGCTCTGCTGGTTGCGCTCCATCACTCTATCTGGCTGCGGCAGTGGGCGGCCGACGCAGCGGCCAAAAAAAAAATCGCTCACTGGTATCCCCTTTTTGGGGCTTCGGTTATTTGGGGAGCGTCTGGATCTCCTGACTAAGGATGGGAGACTCCCTCAGCGACGGAAGCCTGTGCAGCTCTTTCGGGACTCGTCTACTTTTTCGCTCCTTTCGAGGAGGAAGAGTCTCTTCATTTTCAGGTGGCCACAGAGATTCCTGGGGACGAGGTAGGTCCCGTGGCCGACACAGTCCCTCTTGGGGATCCAAGTCCAAGCCCCCTGCCAAGACCCCTCAGGCATGAGGAGGCGCCCTCACCCATTCCGGTGGGGGGACGGCTTCTGCTATTTGCTCACGTCTGGAGACTGCACATCTCGGATCGGTGGATTCAGGAGGTGGTGTCCTCCGGTTACAAAATAGAGCTGGCAGCTTGGCCGTCCAAGATTTCTTTAGTCTCGGATATCCCAGAACCCATTGATGGCGCAGGGTCTAAGAATGGCTGTTCAACGCCTTCTGCTATCTGGGGTGATTTGTCCGGTACCGCACCCGGAGCGAGGTCTAGGGTTCTATTCCAATCTTTTCGGTACCCAAGAAGGACGGTACTCTGAGGCCTATCCTGGACCTGAAGGGTCTCAACAAGTTTGTCAGATTCAGACACTTTTGCATGGAGACCTTGCGGTTCGCGGTGAGCTCGCTTCGGCCAGGCGACTTCATGACCACGGTGGACATCAGGGATGCTTACCTGCACATCCCTATATTCCAGGGACATCAGAAGTTCCTGAGGTTAGCGCTGGAGGATCAGCACTATCAGTTTGCGGCGTTGCCATTTGGGATTTCCTCAGCCCCCCCGGGTGTTCACCAAGGTTCTGGCGGGCGTTATGGCCCTTCTGAGGAGTCAGGGCATCCGTGTTCTTCCTTACCTAGACGACTTGCTGATTGCTTCTCAATCTCTTCAACAGGCCGAGAGCGACACCCAGACAGTGTTGTCCACTCTCAAGGATTTCGGCTGGGTGATCAATTACCCCAAGTCTTCGATCACTCCCTCATTGGTGAGGTCCTTCCTGGGCATGACCTTGGACACCTCTCAGATCAAGGATTTCCTCCCCCAGCAGAAGGTGGAGGGTCTTCAGATGCGGACGCGGACCTTACTGTCATACCAGCGACCATCCATCCGTCTGGGGATGAAGCTGGTGGGTCTCATGGTGTCATGTTTTAAGGGTGTGCCTTTCGCTCAGTTCCACATGAGGCCTCTTCAATTAAATCTTTTGTCCGTTTGGGATCGGACACAGGAGTCCCTGGAGCGAGAATTCTCTGTCTCCTCTGCCCAGGCGGTCCCTTGCGTGGTGGTTGGACTCCGGAAATCTTCTTGTGGGCAGGTCCTTCCTGACTCCTTGTTGGGAGATTGTCACCACTGACGCCAGTCTGACTGGCTGGGGAGGTTTTTGGCAATCGCTGAAGTTCCAGGGCCAGTGAGGCCCGCAGGAGGCTGAGAGCTATCCGGTTGGTCCTCTCATGGAGCTGAGAGCTATCTGGTTGGTCCTGTTTCATTTGACCCCCCGCAGGGTTGTGCGGTCCGGGTCCGCTCGAACAATCAGACGGCGGTCGCCTACATCAATAACCAGGGAGGGACTCAGAGTAAGCAAGCCCTCAAGAAGGTGTCCCAGATCCTGACTTGGGCTGAGGACAATGTTCCCTGCATCTCGGCGGTTTACATTCCCGGGGTGGAGAACCAGGAGGCAGACTCCCTGAGCAGGGGGGGGTCTATCGTCTGGGGGAATGGTCTCTCGGCAACAAGATCTTTCACGCTCTGCGTCGCCGCTGGGGTCGGCCTGACGTGGACCTGTTTGCGTCCCCTCCACAATCACAAGCTTCCAAGGTTCGTCTCCCTGTCAAGAGATCCTTTGGCCTTCGCCACGGACGCTCTGGCAATTCCTTGGACGGAGTTTCGGCTCCTTTACGCCTTTCCTCCATTTCCACTCCTGGGTCGAGTGCTGCGCAAGATAGCCCAGGAGGGGGTGCCAACCATTTTGGTAGCCCCTTGTTGGCCGGGGCGGTGTTGGTTCGCGGACATAGTTCAGATGTCAGTGGATCGCTACGTCATGCCCGACGATACTGGGCTTCTCACTCAGGGGTTGCTACGCCACCCCAATTTACAAACGCTGGCTTTTACGGCTTGGCTGCTGAAACCTCCATCCTGATGGAGAAAGGGCTGTCTGACACGGTCGTGCGTACCATGATTCAGACTCAGAAGAAATCTTCTTCCATGATTTATTACAGAGTCTGGCACGCTTACATTGCCTGGTGTGAGTCCAGGGGTCTTCCCTGTGGCACATTCTCCTTTTCTAGGATTTTGGAGTTCTTACAACATGGATTGGATTCGGGTCTCCAGCCGAGTACCCTCAAGGGTCAGGTTTCGACCCTGGCTATTTTTTTTCCCAAAGATCTTTCGCCAATCATAGACTTATCAAGACTTTTTTCCAAGGAGTTCCCGCGTAAGCCTATGTTACCGGTGTGGGATTTGAACTTGGTGCTTTCTGCTCTCCAGGGCCCTCCCTTTGAGCCCTTGTGTGATGTGGCTTTATCCATTCTGACTCTTAAGGTGGTCTTTTTGGTAGCTATCACTTCGGTGCGTCGCATTTCAGAGCTAGCGGTGCTTTGTATAAAGCCTCCTTACTTTGAGCGGCATCAGGATAAGGTGGTGTTTCGACTTAATCCGGATTTTCTACCTAAGGTTGTTTCTGCCTTTCATTTCAATGAGGACATTGTCTCGCCTTCCTTGTGTCCCGCGCCTTCTAATTCTAAGGAGAGGACCCTCCATGCCTTGGATGTGGTCAGAGCCCTTAAGTGCTACCTGGTTGCTACGGAACCCTTCAGGAAATCGGATTCTCTTTCTGTCCTCCCTGACGGGCCTAGGAAGGACTTGCCTCCAGCCAAATCCACTCTCAGCAGGTGGATCAGACAGGCGGTGGTGCAAGCTTACTCTGCCAAGGGGAAGGAATCCCCTTTTCGGATCACTGCTCACTCTACAAGAGCTATTGGAGCTTCTTGGGCTTTTCAGCACCAGGCTTCGGTTGAACAGGTTTGTAAGGCCGCTACTTGGTCTTCAGTTCATACTTTTACAAAGTTCTACAAGGTTGATGTTAGGGCCTGTGTATTCCCTCGGATATGTGTTACGCAGGTTGAGTAAAATGTTATGGACCCTGTAGAACACAGTTTGTCTCTCTCAATTATTCTGGTGGCTCAGTCACAGGATTTTCATCACGTTTATTTGTTGTGCTGACATAACTATGTACAGCTTATTTGTAGCATCCCAAGTGCACACAGAGAGACAATACAGTTTAGCATCATCTTTCTGTGCATGGGCCCGGGAATGTCAGCTGGGAATACTTGTATCCAAGTTTGGGGTGTCCCCCAGAGTCAGTTCTACTCATACGCCCCAGGCATCCCAGTCCGACACTGACTGGAGATGCCAATACAACCATACCTACTTCTATGTGTGACTATAGAAAACTAGGTATTCTCAAATGTTCACTTTAAAATATACTAAGTTAGCCATTTTGAATAGTAGAAAAGTGAAGGAATAAGGTGATACATTTTGTAGGCTAACACAGTACAACACAATATGGCTTACACCTCTTAAAAATTGCACCTATACTCAGAGGGAACTATATGTAGTCACCTTCTATACCCAGCCCTTCTTTCTTTACCTCTGCCATACCTCCCAACTGTCCCTGATTTGTCCCTCTTTTGAGTCTATGCCCCCCATAACACGAACTGGATGTAGTCAGCCATATTGCTCCTTGGTTCAGCAGCTCCACCCCCAGTGGTGATACAATCAGTTAGAGTACACGTAGCTCAGCAATGGGGAGCACAAAATACAATTCTGTGATTACTCACCTGTAGAATTGATTTTACTGTGTACAGCACGGCCTGTTTCATTTAATCCTTACTTCTGGGTATTCCGCCACAAGGTGGCGCAGTGGACTGCAGAAGATTTGTGGCTCCTCCCGGCCCCATATAAAACCAGGAATCACCAATATACCCCCAGTGTTGAAAAGCAGTTATACAAGAAGCCGGGAGATAATCAAAATAAAAAAAAGATAAAAGCCTCACAACTAAACTTTGGAACAAATCACCCTAAAGAGGCAACCAAGAATAACGATAACAAGGGAGGGATGGAACAGGCCGTGCTGTACACAGTAAAAACAATTCTACAGGTGAGTACTCACAGAATTGTATTTTTCCCAGTGTACAGCACGGACTGTTTCATTTAATACTTACTTCTGGGACATCCAATAGCAGTGTCTGTAACAGTAGGGTGGGATCCCCAAAGAGTAACGGCAGGCAGTTCAAACCACTACCGCCTGAAGTACTTTGTGGCCAAAAGAAGCATCAGCTGAGGCCTTAACATCAACCTTGTAGAACTTGAAAAGTATGAACAGAAGACCAAGTAGCGGCCTTACAAACTTGTTCAACAGAAGCTTGGTGCTGAAAAGCCCAAGAAGCACCAATAGCTTGAGTGGAATGAGCAGAAACACGGAAGGGAGGTTCCTTCTCTTTAGCAGAATAGGCTTGCACCACCGCCTGACGAATCCACTTGCTGATAGTAGATTTGGCCGGAGGCAAACCCTTCCTAGGTCCAGCGTGAAGAACAAATAGAGCATCAGATTTCCTAAAGGACTCAGTAGCAACCAAATAAAATTTCAGTGCCCTGACAACATCCAGAGAATGATGGGTCCGTTCCTTAGAATTAGCAGGGTTAGGACACAATGAGGGTAAGACAATGTCCTGATTGAAATGGAAAGCAGACACAACCTTGGGCAGGAAATCCGGTTTAAGCTGGAAAACTACCTTATCCTGATGCCGCTCAAAATAAGGAGGTTTCATGGAGAGCGCCGCCAGCTCAGAAACTCGCCTGACCGAGGTAATAGCCACCAAAAAGGCCACCTTAAGAGTCAGAATGGGCAACGCAGCCTCACGCATAGGTTCACATGGAGGAACCTGCAGAGCAGACAACACCAAATTCAAGTCCCAAACCGGTAGCAGAGGCTTACGCGGCGGACGCACATGAGTAACTCCCTGGAAGAAAGTCTTAACAAGCTTGTGATTGGCAAAAGATCTTTGGAAAAAAATTGGCAAAAGATCTTTGGAAAAAAATTGCCAGAGGCGACACCTGTCCCTTGAGAGTACCAAGTTGAAGGCCCGAATCCAAACCATGTTGTAAAAACTCCAGAATCCTGGGGATAGAAAACACCCGACAATGAAGAGACTTGGACTCGCACCAGGCAATGTAAGCATGCCACACCCTGTAGTAGATAAAAGACGAGGACTTCTTCCAAGCCCGAATCATGGTATCAACAACAGAGGCCAGTAACCCCTTGCCCATCAAGATGGACGTTTCAGCAGCCAAGCTGTTAAAGCCAGAGATTGTAAATTGGGATGGCGCAGCTGTCCCTGAGTGAGAAGCTCTGGATCCTCGGGCAAGACGTACCGATCTACTGCCAACTGTATGACGTCCGCGAACCACACCCTCCTCGGCCAACAGGGGGCCACCAGAATGGCCGGTACCCGCTCCTGGGCTATCTTGCGCAGCACCCGACCCAGCAGAGGGGAGGGAATACATAGAGGAGTCGAAACTCTGTCCAGGGAATTGCTAGCACATCCGTGGCGAAGGCCAGAGTGTCCTGTGACAGGGAGACAAATCTTGGAAGCTCGCGATTGTGACGGGAAGCAAACAGGTCCACATCCGGCTGACCCCAGCGGCGACACAGGGAGTGAAATACCTTGTTGCTGAGAGACCATTCCCCCAGCTGAGACGTCCCCCTGCCCAGGGAGTCTGCCTCCTGGTTCTCCACCCCCGGAATGTAGACCGCCGAGATGCAGAGAACATTCTCTTCCGGCCAAGACAAGATCAGGGACACTTCTTTGAGGGCTCGCTTGCTCCGAGTCCCTCCCTGATGATTGATGTAGGCTACCGCCATCTGGTTGTCAAAGCGGATCTGAACCACCCGACCCCGAAGGTGGGGAGTCAACTGGGAGAGAACCAACATGATCGCAGTTCTAGAATGTTGATGGGTGCATGTGCCTCCTGGGGACCCCACTGACCCTGGAATTTCAGAGACTTCCAAACCCCCCCCACAACCGGTCAGACTGGCATCTGTGGTGTCAATCTCCCAGCACGGAGGCAGAAAAGGTCCTGCCCACTAGAAGATTCCTCGAGTCCAACCACCACGAGAGGGACTGCCTGGCCAGAGGGGACAGAACAAATTCCTGATCCAGGGACTCCGGGTCCCGATCCCAAACTGACAAGAGATGCAACTGAAGAGGTCTCATGTGAAACTAAGCAAAGGGAACCGCCTCGAAGCAGGACACCATGAGGCCCACTAACTACATCCCCTGCCGAATGGAGGGATGAAGACACGAGAGCAGGGCCCATGCCTGCATTTGAAGGCCCTCCACCCAGCCGAAGGACTCGAGAGTGGACGTCACCACTTATCCTTCTCGGCCTGATGAAGAGACTGAGCAGCAATCAGAATGTCATCCAGGTAAAGGAGGATGCAAATGTAATGGCTCTCCTGAGGAACCAGGGCGACAGCCAGCACCTTGGTGAATACTCGAGGTGATACCGAACGGTAAAGGCCACAACTGGTAATGCCGATCCTCCAGAGCGAACCTCAGGAATCTCGGATGACCTGGAAAGATAGGTACGTGAAGATGGGCATCCTTGATGTCCACGGTGGTCATGAAGTCGCCCGGCCGAAGAGAACTGACAGCCGAGCGTAGCGTCTCCATCCGAAAGTGCTTGAACCGGACAAACTTGTTGAGACCCTTCAAGTCCAGGATGGGTCTCAGAGAACCATCCTTTTTGGGCACCGTGAACAGATTGGAGTAATACCCCTGACCCTGTTCCTGGCGAGGTACCAGACAAATGACTCCTCACGCCAAAAGGCGTGGAACGGCTAGGTGCAACCCTGAGCTGACAGGGGGGTGGCCAGGCTGCAAACTATCTCCGGAGGACACCACCTCCTGAATCCACCGGTCTGAGACACTAAGCCTCCAGACATGAGCAAAGAGCCGAAGCCATCCCCCCACCCAGTCGGGTGAGGGTGCCTGAGGGGCCTTGGGAGGGGGTTTAGGCTTGGATCCCCATGAGAGACCGGGACGACCGCAGGATCTGCCATTGCCCCAAGAGTCTCTGCGGCTACCCGAGAAGTGGGAGCCACGACCTCCCCTTGAGGCACGAAAGGAGGAGGACCCCCGAAAGGGCTGTGACTGCTTCCTACGCTGAGGGAGCCTGGCATCCTTGGCCAGAACATCCAGACACTCACCAAAAAGACGGAGACCCGTGAAGGGAAGCCCGGTGAGGGACTTCTTAGCTGCAGTGTCAGTTGCCCACTGGCGCAACCAATCAGACCGGCGCATAGCCACCAAGAGGGCCGAGGCCCTACTGCCCAGCCGGACGGCGTTATCCATGGCAGCCAGCACAAAGGCTACAAAATCAGAGCAAAGCAAGAGGTCCCTATAATCCTCCTTTCTCTTACCAGACATGGCGCCGTCAGCAAGACGCTTGCGTTTCCTCTTAATGGCAATGGCCGCGGCGCAGACCGGACGCAGGCCTGCCCCCACAAAGGTGAAGGCATGACAGGCCAGCTGATCCATACGCCAGTCCGTGCTGTCACGCAGTGTAGTAGTGTCAGGGGACGGCATGACCGACGTGTTAGACAATCCTAGAACCGGAGCGTCCACCTCAGGAGGGCACGACCAGCACTTAACCAGATCAGCCGAAAAGGGATACCTTCTGTCCAATCCCTTGGGCATCGTGGGCAATCCGTTCCCACTCCTTGAGCACCATATTGGATAAATGGCCCTGCTCCGGGAACTCCAAGCGTTGCTTGCCAGGGCGAAAAGAGCTCACCCTGTTTCCTCTTCGCCGCCGAAGGGGGGGGGGGGGGGCGATGTGTAATGTCTCGAAAATAGCCGACAGCAGTCTATCAGTGTCATCAGGGAGCCAGGTATCCTCATCAGAGGAGGACCCCAGGTCACTGTCATAACCTTCCTGATGACCCCCAGAGGAGTCTGAATCACGGAAAAGCTCCCCCTCCTCTAGGGAGTCACGTCCGCCATACACATCAAGGCCCTCATCCTCCTCGGCAAATAGGGACAGCGCGGCGTCAAGATGCCACTTCTTGCCGGAGGTCTTGCCCGCCACCTGTCGGGCCAACTGCCTTTCAATGCTGGCCACGTGTAGCGCCAGATCAGATTAGGACCCCCTGCTAGTAGCCCCCTCACTGGGGGCTAAATGCAGGCGCGGGGGGAGTAGGAGATGCTGGAGGGAGCGCAGAACTGGAATGAGAAAACGCTCATCCCAGCCTGGTCCGCAATAATACTTGGGGCGCGCGGCACACAAACCGCGCCACCACTCAAAGGGGATGCCCCGCACATGACACACAGCCTGGGACACACATGCCCCGAAGGACCCCCAAGCTCACTATGCCCAGAAGCCTCCATATGGTGATTATCACAGGCACAATAGGCCAGTACAGGGTAAGGGCTAAGAAAAGCCACCCGGGATGCCCCCCAAGGGATGCCCACTGAGAAGGCCAGGAGGGAAAAGGGGGGGGGGGATAGGACCAGGAGAAACCACAACACACCGTTATCCCGCCTGAAAGACATAATCAAAAAGACACCATAAGTATGCCGCAGCACATCCAACGAGAATCCCCATGGAAGACTCACGGACCGAGAGCGCAGCACACACAGGCGACAGGAGTACAGGCTAAAGATCCGCGGGGGGTAGATCGGGAACAGCAGAGTCACTGCCGCAGCCCACACTGAATGGATCCTCCGGAGCTCAGTTCTCCTGCGACGCAGCGTGCCACGCAAGATGGCGCCGCAACAGAGCACCTCGAGGGGCGGGCCGCGGGACGATGACGCGATATGCGTCATCCTGCTGCGCCGCCCCCTACGAAGAGCGCAAAACGCCACCCACGTGACCAGGTGCCCAGCGCCAAGACAGAGCCTGCCAAAAATACAACTCTGAAGTACTCACCTGTACAGTTGGTATTATATGCAGACAGCACGTCCTGCTCCAGACATAGTCCTTACATGTGGGTATACCTCCGCCTTCAGGGCCGTGCACTGCAGAATCATGAAGAAAACAAGCTCCTCCCGGCCCTACATATACCGAGGGACCTCCCACAAATCCCCAGCATTGACAAGCAGTGAGAGAAGCAGCCAGGAGGAAAACAACCACCCAGAGACTGGCAATAATATCCAAGATAATAATCACCACACAGGGGATCCAGAACAAGGTGAATCAGGGTGGGGTGGAGCAGGACGTGCTGTCTGCATATAATACCAACTCTACAGGCGAGTACTTCACAAGAGTTGTATTATTCTAAGCAGACAGCACGTCCTGCTCCAGACATAGTCCTTACATGTGGGACATCCAATAGCAGTGTCCATAAGTAGGGTGGGATCCCCGTGAAAAAAGGCACAGACAACCATAAAAGTGCTGTCACCTTAACCATGCTACCAAGAGCAACGAGAGCAATGCTCTAACCACAGCCTTTGAATCCTTGTAAAGGCAGAACTGAACACAAGCAACGGACTAGCCAGCTTGCTCAACAAAACCTAGTGCTGAAAGGCCCAAGCCAAGCGCAAGTAGTAAGAGAGCAAAAAGCAAGAGAGAAGAAGAATCTTCCCCTAACGAGTAGGCCAGAGTAACAGCCTAACCATGCTACTGGAGAAAAAGGCAACCTTAGAGCTCTCCCCATCTGGGAATATGAACCCAGGTCTCAGGCGAGACCAGCAGGAATACTGAAAAACAACGCTAACAAGGCTCAGCAAGAGCCGAGACGTTTACTTTAGGCTCAGAGGAACAAAAGCGACCGAGCAGGACCAAGCCAAAGGGCACCTACACCCATGTTAGCAATCAGATCCGGTACATAAGGATGGAGAAACCTATAAGCCCCAAGGGACATTATCCCTACCAGGGACAAGAGAAAGACCAGGAATCTCCAACACCTGATGAGGGATACAGATCCCTTTCGCTCAGAGTAAGCCAGACAATAGCCCAGAGACTGTAGGGTCTGGACTAAAGGAGAATAAGAACACCGCCTGGACCCAATTCGGCGTAAGGTGGAACACCCTCACCTCATGGTGTACAGATATATAATATATATATATATATATATATATATATATATATATATATAATGACTAGGACCGCTAACAGAGCCATCCTTTATGGCACATTTCTGACTGAAGCAACCGCCCCAGAAGAGCGATATGAGGGAAGGAACAGTTCAGACAAGAACCTGAATAAGACCCCAGGGAACCCTTAGCAGGGCATCCGGATAAGTAACCCCCCAAAAAGGGAGCATAGAATTCCCTGGGGAATGCACCTGAGCAACCCCTGAGGAATGCGCAACACAGAAGATTGAACTAGACTTCTGCAGTAGGTGAACAGGGCGAGCCCTGAATCTTCAGAGCACTGAGTTGGGGAGCCAACTTCAACCGTGCTATAATAATTCTAGGACCCAGGGATAGGGAACATCCCACAGGAAAGAGCTAGTCCAAGCAAAGCAGACTAGAACAGCATACTCCAACATAGCCGGCAGAAAAGGGAGAAGAAGAGGAGGGAGCTAGGCCTAGCCCTCCAATAGAGAAAAGACACCCAGAGATACCCATCTCCAATAGGGTGAAAAGCCAACCGACCAATCGCCTAAAAGGCCTGTAGGTAAGGGCGACGTAGTAGGGAGCCTGAATAGGCAGAACAGCCCTCTCGAGAGGGCATACAGTACGACTGTCTTCAGCAGAAAATCTGCGAACCACGCCCCGCTGGGCCACCCAGGGCCCCCAGCATAACGGTTCTCCCTTTCTACTGCAATCTTATGCAGAACCCCGCCTGGCAGGGTGAAAGAAGTTAAGACATATAGAATATAATGTCCTGACAGAAGCAATACTAGGCCCTCATGACCAAGGCCAGAGAGTCCTGGGACAATAACCCAGGACAGAGTCCCTGTAATAGCAAAGGAGCCCCACAGGGCCACACCAGTAGGGACTCAGTGAGATACTAGAATAGACCCTCCTGCCACGTTAGGGCAGCCAGCCAAGCTAATACCAATGAAGTGCAAGGGATGTAAACCCCCATTTAGAACCGAGCCGGAACCTTCTTGAAGGGTCAACCTGTTGACCTTCACAGATAAAAAGGGACAAGCCACTGTCCTCAGACTGACCGAGAGTCCCCAAAAAGGACAAGTCCTGAAGAGGAGTAGTCCAGCAAATTAGAGCCCACCAAAGGCTCAATGTGTCAACCAAAAAACCGTATGAAGATGGATCCCCTAAGGGGACCCCTTTAGGAACCACGGGGGATTACAAAAGAAATAAGACCCCCCAGTCCACCTGCAAGACTTGGTACCCATGATGACCATCTACAGGGAGAAGAGAGAAGGAAGGAATGGTCCCAGACATCTTCCTTGAATTTACAACCTCAAAAGGAACCCCCGTAACAAGGGGGAGCGTACTGACCTAGTTCCAGGGGTGCTGGAACCCTGTCCAGGATAAGTAACCTAAGGTGTCGCAGGGCCCAAGGGCTCCTGAGAATAAGGGACAGCATCTGGGCCGCCACCAACAGACCCACCAGCTGCAAGGTAAAGGTAGTGTGACATCATGGAGGGCAAGGCCCTTTCCATAACAAGTCCACATTTAGCAGAAGGAAGGTTCTAACATGAACCAATCTAAATGCCACCCCGTAGGGGGATACCGAACCGGGGAACACTAAGTAAGAGATGTGCCTGAGCACCAATCAACAGGACTCCCAAAGGAGCCACAAGTCAATAGCCAACACGGCCTGATGCAAAAATAGGAAGCAAAGAAGGACAATAAAGTAGAACCTAGCGCCCATACTCGCCTTGGTGAGTCATCTGGGAGCAGGAGAGGAACCAAAAACAATACCCCAATGCGCAGAGTTGGACCTTCAACACTGGCTGGAAGTGGCCTAGGTGTCCTGAAGGCACAGGGGACTAAAAAGGGATTATAAATCCTCACATGCATCAAGAGGTCTACTGGACAAGAGCGCCTGCGGCCCAACAGGTAGATACCATGTAGAAACTGCCTGTGAAGGTATAAATGCTAGGCCCCAGAATGCCAACCTGGGTCAGACTGCTTCATCCCGGAGGGGAAGGGTAATGTGGATGCAATCACAGGTCAAGGGCCAACCTGTAAGAGAGCCCAGACCCTACACGCCAAACTCGGCCTGCCTCAACTCCCGAAGGGAAAACAGGGACTAGAAGAACCCTGATAACCTTAGAAAAAGGACCGCCCAGCAGAGTCCATTCTGCATCCGGGGGGACTACCTCCTGTAACAACCTGAAAGAAGCATGGCGCCCTGCGATAGGAGCCCAGTGCTGCGGCAGTCCACTCGCCCAACAAGGCGAGGGCGTCCCTTCACGCTTGTGCGGTTTCGGCAGATTTGGACTTCGCACAGCCGGAGGACCCAGGGCGTTGCCTGCCCCCCCTGGGGCGGGTCTCCCCTCCAAAAAGTTGGAAGCACACTTCTGGTTCGCGCTTGGCACTAACGTAGGGAAGGGGAGGGGTGTCCCTGCCCCTGGGAGGCCGAGACGGCCTTCTGCTCGAGGGTGCCTTACTCCTTTTTTCCAAAAGGTCCAACCGGGCCCCAATAAGCTTCGTTCCTAAAGGGAAGGCCAGTAAGAGCCTTTTTAGTATCATTGTCAGCCCCCTACTGTCGCAGCCAAGCAGACGGCGAATAGCCACCACAAGAACCGAGGTTCTAGTGCACATTTTAACAGTGTCATCCACCGCTGATCGAATAAACTCACAAAAACATCACAATTAGACAGTGCCTTAAAGACCTCCCAAGGGAGATCATCCAGTTGGTGGTCAAGTATCTTCCTAAGAAGGGTCCTGGCGGTCACTGCAGTGACGGCCGCGGCACAGACCGGGCGCAGAGCCGTCCCTGCACACGGAAAGGCGTGGGAAGCCAGACTGTCAATGCGCCGGTCCTCAGCATCCTGAAGGGTACGATGAGTAGAGGCTGTCATGAAGGGAGGGTTAGCAACCCCAATAAAAAGGTGCATCCACCTCAGGAGGGACTGACTAGCAGCCAACCACATCAGGGGGAAAAGGGTACTTCCAATCCCAGACCCCCGGAACTCCTGTAAGTTCACAAGGTTCCCATTCCTTAGATATAAGAGCCTGGAATGATCCTGCTCCAGAAATTCCAAGCGCAGCGTCGCCGTGTGGAAACTCTCCCTCTTGGGCTTGGGAGACTCTCCCGGAGGAGAGATGGACAGTACTCCAAAGATCTTTACAAGTAATTTATCAGTGTCACACCGGCCCCAGGAACCAGGGCCAGAATTATCACGGGTCCAAGGTATCTCGTCTGAGGAACCGGAACCTGAGAACAGTCCACCTTCATCAGAAGGATCAAGGACCTGCATAGCAGCATACTCTTCAGTTTCATTGGGAAACATAGAACCAGGAAGAGTCAGGGACCGCTTCTTTCCAGCGCCCAAGTGCTCCGCCAACCAGGCATCACCTGCTCAGCCGTAGGTATCCTGCGCGGCACCACCTGCTGGTCATCCCCGCTCAAGTGCGACTCATCAGGAGTGAGATTTAAACAAGGGGAGACAGGTGTGTTGAAGCAAGGTGCAGCCACTGGTAAACCTGATTGCAGGGCCAGTGCTTGTTCAGCACACAGTCCGCAGACCCGTGCTCTGTCAGCGTCAGCGTGGGGTGGTCCCCACGCAGTACACAGCCAGTCTTGTCCCAGCGGGACCCCGGACACATAATTCTGAGATGCCTCCGTATGGTGATTATCAAAGCAATATGCCAGCAGGGATTTATGCTATAAGCGACCCTGGATGCCCCAAGACCCGCTAGGAATGTGGGAGAATATAAAAGTGAACCCGTTTAGGATATATATCAGGCCGGGGGATGTCACCGGAATCTTAGCGTCTGAAAGACATAAGGAGAAGAATGGGTGTCAGAGCCATGCGCAGCTGGAAAAACATATAAAGGAGTCACCCGCGAGGGCACTTACAGACCAAGGGAGGAGGGAAACCGCCACCACGCGCGCGAAGATCAGCAAAATGGCGCCCAGCGAACCTCGAAGGGCGGGCTCGATGCTCGGCCGTGACGTGGAGCGCGCCAATTCAAGTCCCCGCCCACTCCGAAGGGCGCGAAGCTCTGAGGTAACGGCAAAGCAAGGATACAATCACACGCTTAAGATTTGTAGAAAAACCGTTACGTCTAGTAAGGAAAAGGCGCCACAGCATCTAGACAACGCAGCAAACTGTGCATAAGACATACGGAGGTAGCCGAAAACCAAATAAAGAGCAAGCAGCGCGGCTCTGACATTTAATGAAGGGCAGAAATAAGGCCATAAGCGTGATATACTGGTACACAGGGACCACCACACACATACCCCCCCCCCCTTTTCTTTTCCCACTAACTAGTTGGGGAATGAGGGAGGATGGCGACCCTTACACAGGGTCCACCGCTACACGGGGCAATAATGCGGGAGGGGCATCCACTAGAGGCTCACCATCAGCCTAAACCGCCTACCCTATGGTGGGGGATTGCGGTGGAGCATGGCTCCGTTAAGCACACGAGGTGCTGCCTACCTTCACCCGACCAACGCAGCCCAGGCTGGGAGGCATATTCTTCACAGAGAGGACGGGTGGAAATAGTCCCGTAGGGCCTCGGGCTGTAAAGCCGAGAGCGTGATACTTCATGTCTTCGCAGTTCAGCACTGCAGAGAAATCTGGGGATTTGTGGGAGGTCCCTCGGTATATGTAGGGCCGGGAGGAGCTTGTTTTCTTCATGATTCTGCAGTGCACGGCGCTGAAGGCGGAGGTATACCCACATGTAAGGACTATGTCTGGAGCAGGACGTGCTGTCTGCTTAGAATGAAGTAGCAATAGCGCCGCCTGCCGCGGAGCACAGCACGCCCGCGGCGGCAGCGATAAACAGCAACGGGGGCACCTCTCCGCAACTTTAAATAAACTTATGACCTTTTTTGGAACTGTCCCACAGAACTTCCTTTTATTTCAATTCCTGTTTTTTTTTTCTGCCCGAGTGTGTCCTGCTGTGTTCTAACAGCTTTAGGTGATACAATAGGAGGCTCCACCATCCTTTTCAGGAAGCTGAGGAGCAGTATTTACATCAGGCATTTACCAGCAGTATGCATTTTACAGCCTGAACTGTCTGAAGGTTTCCTTTATATAGCCAGCATTGTATTCACTATTGCCATTACCATTCCCAAAAATTAGATCTCGGCAGGAAACATATGGAAACAAAAACACACAAAAGAGTATCTCTATGCACTCACCTTTGCAGTAGATTTCTCCCTCTTTTTCAGTCAGGGTGGTGGATTCTAGGCTCTTGCCACATTTTGCACACCTAAAACAATTCTTATGCCAGGCCTGCAAATACAGTATCAAACAAATTACAATATATGACGGCAGAAGGTAAATTAATTGCTGCTCATGCCAATGTAAAGACAAGACAAAAAGCAAAGCAAAAACCTGGCAGAAAAGTTTAGCTATAAAATGAGCCACCTAATAAGATTGAAGCACATAGACACACTATTTTAAATCGTTTAGGATGAGAGATGGAGTCCAATAAGGCCATTAGAAGAGCACTCTCAGCAAGAGTTCTTCTATCCCACCAAGTACCATGACCAAAAGGGGCTTCACACTTATGGATGCTTTCTGTTGCCTTCCTCTAGGTCAGCCTGAGCAATAATAGCAGCATTTATGGCATTGGTTAACGCAGCTCCCATTGCTTCACCCAGAGGTCTTTTACCGGCACTGGTTGATCCATGCATCCAGCTAAATGTAGCTCAGACTAATTATTTAAATAGAATTTGAAATTAATTGGATAAAAATACTCACAAATTATTTTGTCTTCAAAGGATACATTGGGGGAAAATTAAGTGGACCAAAACCTGCGATTTTCACTATCCCAGGTTGTGATCCTTCCCCCTGAGGCACCCCAGTGTCCCGCTGTGTGAAGCCGCCTAGGTCGCAAAGCTTACTTTCCGCTCCTCAAGCCCACGATACGGCAAAGGCTGCAGGAAGGAATACTAGCCGAACTTGCATGCCAGTTTGGGACGCCTCCGAGGGAGGGCGTAAGCCTCCAGGGTGGGTTTTGGTCCACTTTCAGGGAAAATTAAATCTTCTTTTGGCTCTTATCTTTCTTCTAGCACTATTTTCAATAGGTATTAAAGCGGACCTTCAGCGTAATTTGATGAAAAGCCCAAACCCTTAAAAGGTTATTTGCCAGCATCTAAAATATATATAGAATAATTTATACGTTTTTATTCACTTACTTTTTATTCTTTCCCCCACTGGGCTGCAACTCTATTTAGGACTCTAGGATACAGGCGCTGCCATCTTGCCTCAGAAGCATCACATACTAAGGATAGGAAAGGGGGGGCAAAAGTGCAGGGAACAGGCTTATACAGAGCAGAGCTGGGGTCTGGAAAAGGACAGCAATACCAAAATGCAGAGCGGCACAGTCAGAAGACAAACCATGGGCCGCCATCTTGGATGTTTAAAGGCTCAGAAAATGCAGCAGATGCAGGTAGGATGATTTTTAATGTGGGCAATCTGTATGTACAGCGTGGGGGAACCATACAAGATCTTATTCAGGGTGAAGGTCCGTGAGAATATGAGGAAGGTGGGCTTAAACAGCTAGTATAGAACAATGTAAACCAATGGCACTGAGGGCAGAAAACATCCAAACGGTAACGTTACCTGAGGTGGGGGAAGCAAAACAGATTGAGCCGTTTTGGAGGAGTTTTGGTCCATTTTAACTGACACTAGAAAGCCCAAAAGCTGGCTTTAATACTCCCCCCATCCGGGATTCTGTGATGCAGCACACACACCCCCCTTGCACAGCTATACTCCATTGCAGGTGAGCAATTTCTGAACCTCATAGAAGGAGGGTTAACTTTAGATCCACTTAAAGCCAACCAAAACCCACCAGTGATGCCAACCCAAATTAGTCACTCTATTGGCAAACCGTTCTCTCCCTGGGAATAGAAAAATAAATCACCATTTTTGCTTACCCCAACATTATAAACCCTGTTTTTGCCATTCTATTTCATGGCTCCTATGCCATCAGATCCCAGCCCGAATCCAGCAATCGCTGGTCCTGCCCCTTAAAGCCCCAGCAAATCGGGACTTCGGGAAATGTGGATCTATTGCTGGGAAAGGAAGGTAAACAGGATAGCAAAACTAAACCCGTGGAGCGAAGGATGCAGGGAATATTAGCCAAAGGATGGATTTTGGTTTACTTTAAAAGTATTGTTTCCACTAGCCACATTTTCTCTTAAAGGGATCCAAAACCCACCAAACGTGTGAAGTACATTTGGCCATAGCCCCTATTGATATTCACTTTTTAGAGTGTAGAAGTAGAAATTAATATTTTAGTTTTTTTAATCACCCTGCTGTTCTTCTCTGTGAGATGTCAGGAGATCAGTCAATGCATTGGTGTGGCAGGATGGATGGAGGAGGTGGGGCTTTACAGCTAAAACAAGAGGCATTAACTACGATCAGAGTAAAGCAGGAGCACTAAAAATTGGCAAAAAGGTACTCTTCATAGGAGGAGCAATTCAGGGGATGCCAGTTAAAAATGTGGGTTTTGGTCCGCTTTAAGCTCACATACTACAACCAACTTACCTTGCCGGCACCCATTATTTTTTCAGCTGCATACACCGATTCACTGCACCTTGGACACTTATCAGCTCCTCCATACTTCTGAGCAAATTTCGAAGGATTGGAATTGGTCAATGGCCGCCCTAGCTGAGCCCTGTAATGAAACAGCCACAAAGCTAGCAGAAACGTGTAATTTGTGTCATTTTCACAGTATAGGAAAAAGATAAAACAAAAAATGCAAAATAATAGTATTCATGACAATAAATCATTTTGTTACAGTATAGCCGCGTGGACCTAGCATTGAACATTTGACTTCATTTATTCATTAAAGTGACAATTTAAAATCACAGCCAAGGTCAGACATGGATTCTAAAGGCAAATATTGCAGGCAAATATTTTATTGCAAGCTGACCTACAATACTAATTATAGGTTTATTTTTTCAAATGACTCATATTTTGGCTGAAATCTGATTCAATAATGCTCCGGGTGCAACACATCAATAATATTTCAGTAGGAATTAAAAACGATAGTAGCACATCTTACAAGACAGCTAATATAAAAAGTGTTTTGTCAGCACTCAAAATGTATAAGGTAACAGGACTCCTCGGTGGCACCTACTGCCATATGAATGTGCTCAGTTCCCATCCTCTTCACATAAAGTAATAATAGTTTGCTAATTCAGGACTGTTTCTAATGCTGGAATCCATCCACTTCCTGTATTATGCAGTTGGCTGAAATTCCTGGCCATGCAAATACAGGGCTGTGTCGCATTATCACATTATACAATGACAAGCCGAGTTAAAGTAGGTTAGTGAATGATTATGGAGGCAATGAATGAACCATTATATGAATGCTTACTCTTCTGGTTTGATGCCCAGTCTTTCGCCTCTATCCATATTCAAGGTGCCTGCTCCCTGTCCATAGCCGTAGCCCTTGGGTCCATATTTTTTTCCATAGCAAGATCGGCAGTAAATCTCATCATCGTGAATAGCCACTGTTGTGCTGTCCAAGTTTTTTCTGCATACCACTAGGAATAAATAAATATATTAAATCAGATAAACACAAAGCAAATGTGATTGTTCCAGATATTCTAAATATTGATATCATTGTATATACTGCACACAGCAGATTGTTGCTGTGAGGAGCACAATATGTTCTCAAAGCATGTCCTCATGTTTTATAGGCTTTAAACCAAAAAGTTTTTATATATCATAAGACAGCCTTTCCCACCCCAAGTGATGTGGAACTATACGAAGATCAAGCATGTGGGAATAGAGGTTGGGATGAACTGGTACATAAAATGCCACTTTCTTCCAATTGGAACTCTTTTCTGTTACATTACCCCTTAATACTGTACAGCTAATATCTTTGTAATTCAAAGAATGACTACTAAATATTTGCTCTGTCCTGTGTAAGTAATGCAACGGTCTGGCTAGTTGAACCTGCAGGATCAGTAATAATGGCATCAAATATGCAGTAAAAAACGTTGCAGATACTACAGGAGAGATTCTTTCCAATAGAAATCTACAACTTTAAATTAATACACAAAAAACAATGGTGCCAACTCTGCCAAGTAAAGGCCGCAGCACTTTCAAGCCCTCACATTCCAGCAAATCTGCCAATTCAACAGACTTCAAGCTCAATTTGTATGAATATTCCACATACTACACTATTATTCAGAACAGGGAAGGGAAACTGTAGTGGCCCCCTACTCCCAGCTGAATTTAAGACAACATTATGGATGGTCATACTTTAAACACCACTGTCCACCTTACGCCATATAAACCAGGTAGACAGGCCACTATGTTACCTTACTATGATTTTGTACAAAGACTAGATTCTAAAACCTGTTACATGGGCCTGTTTCACCCCCTTCTCTTGTATTTTATGTATAATGTAACATAATTTAATAATTGTATGTAACATATAATCATCCACATTTTCTGCTTGCAAAGTGATTTGCCTTGAATAAACTTCCAGCAGCTTTACATTGACTTTTCAGGCTAGGTGTAAAATAAAAGCAATCATTCCTGAAGAGGAGATGTTGCCTCCTTTCGCTAGCCAGATCCCTTGCTTCTTGTTCTGTATGTCTGTCTCTTGGCTCTGTGGCAATTTCACTAACATCAATGAATGAATCCTGTTGTAATGCTGGTGGGCGAGTAAGAAAGAGTTAATCTCACCAGTAACGGTATTTGCAATAGCCCTCCAGGACGGCTAGCATCCCACTTCCTCATCCTAAACAGGAAACACAAACTGATAGAATATTAAAGCCCCGCCCATTCCCCTCAGCCCTCAGTGTTTTTAGGCAATCATACAGGAAAAATCCAAGACCCGAAGGGAAGAAGCAAATCATGTGCAACCAAGCCAGAATAGATATGAAAAATTAAGTGGGGTGTAGGATGCCGTCCTGGAAATACCGTTAGCAATAAGACTAACTGGGGTTTTCCCCAGGCGTCCTCTAGGACAGCTAGCCACAGAAGGCAAGCAAACACACAGCGCCCTACCTCAGGGTGGGCAGACCGTCTTTTCGAAATTCTGCTAGTCGTGCTTCCACAAGTCCACCTTGTAGTGTATCAGGTGTGTGGTGAAGACCAGGTGGCGGCATTACATATTTCCTCCAAGGAGATGCCACCATTATAAGCCCAAGAAGCTGTCACTGCCCTAGTAGAATGGGCTCTAATACCTAGGGAGGCTTGGGCTATAGCATCTCTGATCCATCTCGCTATGGATGCCTTTGTCTTTCTGACTTTCACCATTCCGTTGTAATCTGTAAATACAGGAGAACCAGCTTTCTAGCATCTATTGCCGGCAACACAACCTCCTGTGACCGGTCAAATTTTTAGGTAAATATAAAGGGATCTGGTTTTAAAAGAAGTCTGTCTGGTAACTTTCTCAGGTAGGGTTCTTTAATAGGCAGGGCATGCATGTCACTAGCCCGCCTGATTGATGTAATTGCTAGGATGAATGTAATCTTTAAGGATAGCATCTTTAATGGGTTCAAAAGGTGGTAACATTAGTTCTCGAAGAACTAATCCCAACTGAGAAACATTTTGTACCTTAAAGTGGACCAACACCCAGGATTTTGACTATCCTGGGTTTTGGTCCACTTCGGCGGGGCACCCCGATCGGGGGTGCCCCGCTGTGTGAAACCCCCCAGAAAGCCCCAAAATCTTACCTGTCCCCGCTCCCACGTGACTGGACGCTCCAATCCCCGCCAACGTCCAGGCGGGGATCAGGAACGTCCAAGCGGCTGCCGCCGCCGCCGCCTCCCTCGCGTCACTTTCGGCGCGCGCGCGCCCCCGCCGGCCATTCGCAGACGGCCGGCGCGGGCGCGAGCACGCCTACAGGGGCGCGAGGGAGGCGGCGGCGGCCGGGCGCCGCCGAAGATCAGGTAAGGTGTTTGGGGGTTTTTTGGGGGGTTTCACCCCGCGGGACATCCCGATCTCGGATGTCCCGCGGGGTGGGAGGTGATCGGCCCGGGAATCTTATAGATTTCCGGGCCGATCACCTCTCGGTGTTGGTCCACTTTAAAGGGTTGTTGAATAATCTAGATGAATAATCTAGCCACCAAAGTATCATCTAAGACGTTTCTCCAGAAATGCTGAAAGGGTCGAGGTCTGAACCTTAAAGTGGACCAAAACACAGGATTTTGAATATCCTGGGTTTTGGTCCTTGCCCCCGGGGCACCCCGATCAGGGGTGACCAATTGTGTGAAACCCCCCAGATCACCCAATCTCACTTACTCTCTCCCGGTCTTACGGCGCATGCACGGCCCCTCGTCTAATCAGCACGCTCAAATCCGCTCGAGCCCCTTCATTCAGGAGCTTGTCTAATGCGAGCGGATCCAAGCATGCTGGCGGCCACATCCCCTGGTACCCTCTAACAGGGAGCAGGCCTGCTCAAGGGATAGTGGGGATCGGGAACGAAGGTGAGTTTTTGGGTGACCTGGGGGATTTCACACAGTGGACCCAAGCATCCAGAAAATACAATTCTATTATTACTCACCTGTAGAATTGGTATTATTATTGCTCCAGAGAGTAATTCCTTACGTTTGGGTTATACATCCACAAGATGGCGCTGGACTGCAGAGACAGCAAAAAAGTGGCTCCTCCCGGACCCTTATATTCCAGGGACCTCCCACAAAATCTCCAGTATTGACAAGCAGTTAGCAAGAGGCCGGGAGAATAATAACCATAATCAAACAATTTTAACCATGATAACAACCACCATACAGAGGCACTAAGAATAATAAAACAAGGGCGGGGTGGAGCAGGACGTGCTGTATACGTATAATACCAATTCTACAGGTGAGTAATCACAGAATTGTATTATTCTAAGTATACAGCACGTCCTGCTCCAGAGAGTTTCCTTCTGTTTGGGACATCCAATAGCAGTGTCCGTAAGCTAGGGTGGGATCCCCAAAGCAACAACATGCAGATTAAACCACTGCCGCCTGCAGAACTTTGCGGCCAAAAGCAGCATCAGCTGAGGCCCTAACATCAACCTTGTAAAACTTTGAAAAAGTATGAACAGAAGACCAAGTAGCGGCCTTGAATCACAGCCTGATGGATCCACTTGCTGATGGTAGACTTAGCTGGAGCTAGACCCTTCTTAGGACCCGAAGGGACCACAAAAAGAGCCTCAGTCTTCCTGAAGGGCTCAGTAGCCACCAAATAGAACTTCAGGTTCCTGACCACATCCAAGGAATGTAGAGCCCTCTCCTTAGGGTTACTAGGATTAGGGCACAGAGAAGGTAGAACAATGTCCTGATTGAGATGAAAAGCAGACACAACTTTAGGCAGAAAATCTGGTTTAAAGGGAAACACCACCTTGTCCTGGTGTCTCTCAAAGTAAGGGGGCTTGATGGAAAGCGCCGACAACTCAGAAACACGCCTAATAGAAGTGACAGCTACCAAAAAGACTACCTTAAAGCGGACCTTCACTCTGAATAAGAGTCTATCTTATATGTTTCCCCCACCCTGTACATACAGATTGCTCACATTAAAAATCATCCTACCTGCATCTACTGCATGTTATGAGCCTTTAAACATCCAAGATGGCGGTTTATGGAAGCCGCCATTTTATCAGGCAGCCTGCAAACAGGAAGTGCCTGCAAACAGGAAGTGACTGTGCTGCTCTGCATTCTGGGACTGCTGACCTTTCCCTGACCCCAGCTCTGCTCTGTCTGAGCAAAGCACAGCTATAACCTGCCCCCCTGTACCTTATCCCACTCTCCTCTCCTCAGTAAGTGTGATGCTTCTGAGTCAAGATGGCGGCGCCCGTATCCTAAATTCCTGAACAGAGTTGCAGCTCAGTGGGGGAAAGAATAATAAGTTAGTGACTAAAAATGTTAAATATATTAATTTTAGATGCTGGGGAATCGTTTTTTAAGAGTTTGGGCTTTTCATTAAATCATGGTGAAGGTCCGGTTTAAGCGTGTGTGCTGAGAGTGCTGAGTTGAAGCCCCATATCCAAACCATGTTGGAGAAATTCCAGAATCCTAGGAATAGAAAACACCTGACAGGGAAGAGATTTAGCCTCACACCAGTCAATGTAGGTACGCCAAACCCTATAGTAGATGGAAGAAGAGGACTTTTTCCTAGCCCTGATCATGGTGTTAACAGAGGCAGGCAGCCCCTTTTCCATTAAGATGGAGGTTTCAGCAGCCAGGCCGTTAAAGCCAGTGTTTGTAAATTGGGGTAGCGTAGACGCCCCTGAGTGAGCAGGTCTGGATCCTTGGGCAGGGCGTACTGATCTACCGCCAGCTGCACGATGTCTGCGAACCACACTCTTCTTGGCCAAAAGGGGGCCACCAGGATTGCTGGCTCCCCTTCCTGAGCAATCTTTCGCAGAACCCTGCCCTACAGGGGAAAGACATACAGTAGCTGAAAGCCCTGCCAGGGCATTGTCAGAGCATCCACGGCAAAGGCCAGAGGGTCCTGGGACAGAGACACAGAGACACAAAGACTGGAAGCTTGTGATTGTGACGGGACGCAAACAGATCCACATCTGGCTGACCCCAACGGTGACACAGAGAGCGAAACACCCTGTTGCTGAGGGACCATTCCCCCAGGCGAGAAGTCCCCCTGCTAAGAGTCTGCCTCCAGATTCTCCACCCCCGGAATGTACACAGCTGAGATGCAGGGAACATTGTCCCTTTGCCCAGGACAGGATCAGAGACACTTCCTTGAGGGCCCCCTTTGCTCCGGGTCCCTCCCTGATGATTGATGTAGGCACCCGCCATCTGGTTGTCCGAGCGTACCTGAACAGCCCGACCCTGAAGGTGCGGGGTCAAGCGGGCTAGAACCAACCTGATCGCCCTCAGTTCCAGAATGTTGATAGGGGTGTGGGCCTCCTGAGGGCCCCACTGCCCCTAGAATGTTAGGAATCTTCAGAGGCCCCCCCAACCTGTCAGACTGGCATCCGTGGCGACTGTCCTCCAGCAAGGGGCCAGAAAGGATCTGCCCACTAACAGGTTCCTCGAGTCCAGCCACCACGAGAGGGACCGCCTGGCTAGGGGGGACAGAACCAAAACCTGATCCAGGGACACAGGGTCCCTGTCCCATACAGACAAGAGGTGGAGTTGAAGAGGCCTCATGTGAAACTGAGCATAAGGAACAGCCTCGAAGCAGGACACCATCAGGCCCACCAGCTGCATTCCCTGCCTGATGGAAGGATGAGGGCAGGACAGAAGGAGCTGAGCTTGCAGACTGTCCACCTGCTACTGAGGAAGAAAGATCCTGGCCCGAGCTGTATCCAGATTCATGCCCAGAAATGGCTTCACCAAAGAGGGAGACAGGGAAGATTTGGAGTGGTTTATCACCCAGCCGAATGACTCCAGTGTGGTCACCACCCGCTGAGTATCCAACTCTGCTTGTTGGAAGGACGGAGAAGTGAATGTCATCCAAATAGGGAAGAATGCGAATGCCCTGAGCTCTCACCAGAGCCATAATGCCCGCCAGCACCTTGGTGAATACTCTGGGGGCCGAAGTAAGACCGAAGGGCAGAGCCACAAACTGGTCATGGTGATCCTCCAGAGCGAACCTGAGGAATCTCCGATGACCTGGAAAGACTGGAATATGGAGGTAAGCATCCTTGATGTCCACAGAGGTCATGAAGTCTCCTGGGCGTAGTGAACATACAGCTGAGCGCAGAGTCTCCATGCAATCTGACAAACTTGTTGAGAAGCTTTAAGTCCATGATGGGTCTGACAGACCCATCTCTTTTGGGAACGGTGAAAAGGTTGGAATAGTAGCCCTGGCCTCTTTCCCTTAAGGGCACTTGGCAGATGACCCCCAGCTCCAGAAGATTCTGCACAGCAAGAAACAGGCCCTGAGCTGACAGGGGGTCTTGAGGCATCCGGGATCTGATGAATCTTGGGGGCGGCCAGGCTGCCAACTCTATCTTGTAACCGGAGGACACTACCTCCTGAATCCACCGGTCTGAGACATGACGCCTCCAGACGTGAGCAAAGAGCCGCAGCCGTCCCCCCACCCGGATGGGTGAGGACACCCCTTCATGCATGAGGGGGCTTGGGGGAAGACTTCGACTTGGAATCCCAGGTCCAGGGCGGCCACGTCCTCTGCCCTTGCCCCAGAAATCTCCCCGGGCCCCTGCAAATGAAGCTCCCCTTCCCATTCTGGACCCACGGTAGGAGGGAAGAAAGGGACCTGAACCCTGAAAGGGCCGAGACTGTCTCTTGTACTGGGGTAACCTGCCTCCCTTGGCAAACAGGTCCAGGCTATCCCCAAATAGACGCAGCCCTTTAAAGGGGAACCCAGTGAGAGACCGGATGGGTGAGGATGCCCCTTCATGCATGAGGGGGCTTGGGGGAAGACTTAGACTTGGAACCCCAGGTCCAGGTCCAGGGCGGCCACATCCTCTGCCCTTGCCCCAGAAATCTCCCCTGGCCCCTGCAAATGAAGCTCCCCTTCCCATTCTGGACCCACGGTAGGAGGGAAGAAAGGGACCTGAACCCTGAAAGGGCCGAGACTGTCTCTTGCGCTGGGGTAACCTGCCTCCCTTGGCAAACAGGTCCAGGCGATCCCCAAATAGACACAGCCCTTTAAACGGGAACCCAGTGAGAGCCTTCTTGGCAGCGTTGTCAGCTGCCCACTGGCGCAGCCAAACCGAGCGGCATATAGCCACCGCCAAGGCAGAAGCCCTGCCACACATTCTAATGGTATCATCCAAGGCAGAGAGGACATATGCAACAAATTCCTCAACACAGGAGGGCTCTATACTCTTTACTAGACGCATCATCAGGAGCCCTATCTAAAATACTCTTGAGCAGAGTCCTAATAGCCACAGCTGTAATGGCAGAGGCACAAACCGGATGCAGCGCAGACCCCACACAGGCAAAGGCATGGGAAGCCGGCTGATCAATGCGCCAGCCCTCACCATCCCTCAGTGTAGTAGAGTCAGGGGAATGCATGACAGAAGTGTTGGACAACCCCAGAATTGGTGCATCCACTTCTGGAGGGTACGACCAACGCTTAACCACTTCAGCAGGAAAAGGGTACCTCTTATCCCAACTCTTAGGCACCCCAGGGAGCCTACTCGGTCGCTTCCACTCTTTGAACACAAGATTATTAAAGTGAGTTTGCTCAGGAAACTCCAAACGTGGCTTAGCCGTGTGAAACAACTCCCCCTGCTGCCGAGGAGCCGCGGCAGGAGGAGAGATAGAAAGCACTTCAAAAATGTGAGTTAAAAGCCTGTCAGTATCATCAGGAGCCCATGGGTCAGAGCCAGAATCAGCATAACCCTTAGGCAGCTCATCAGATGATTCTGAATCAGAAGACAATTCCCCCTCTTCCAGGGGGGTATAGCCAGCCAGGTGAAAAAATTCCTCAGCCTCCATAGGAAACAAGTTAACGCCAGGTGCCAGATGCCGCCTCTTAGCCAAGGCCTTACGCGCCGTAGAGCCAGAAATCAGCTTCTCAATGCTAGCCACCCTGGTAGACAAAGCAGGCTGAGACTCCCCACTGGTATGCACCTCACTGGGAGTCAGATGTAAGCGTGGGGGAGTGGGCGAAGCCACACGGGGCGCAGACCCAGCCACAGGTAACCCATATTGCAGCGCAAGCACCCGCTGGGCACAGGGTACACAAACCCACACATTGTCATCACTAGTAGGGGACACCCCACATGCCACACACAGCCGGGCTTGTCCTGAAGGAACCCCAAGCACGTTATCCTGAGAAGCCTCCATATGGTGATTATCGCGGCCACCGGCCAATAGGGATTTACACTATAAAGTCACCCGGGATGCCCCAATAGCCCGCTAGGGAAGTGGGAGGTAAAGGCAGAATAGGCCTCTAATAGCAACTAAATAGAGGGGATAGGCTGGGAGAAACCACAATTAAGTTTGACCCGCCTGCAAGACAAACAGAAAATCCCGTAAGCGGTATGCATACATAATATATATATATAAAAAATAAGCCAGCCCGCAGGGGCACTTACGAACCGCGGTAGGTTGACACCAGCCACGCAGCACGAGAAGAGCAAAATGGCGCCCGCAGATACCTCGAGGGGTGGGTTGCGGAACGCGCCATCCGCAAGGCCCGCCCCCTCCCGAAGAGCGTGAAGGCGCCCACGTGACCATGTCAGCCAATGATGGTGCAGCAGCGGCTGAGGAATTTTTAAAAGAAGCAACCAGTGCACCAACACACGCGCGGCAAAAAAAGCCAAGCTATACCATGGAAAAACAATAAAGAGTGAAGAATACACAATACGACAAACACACACCCCCCGTCCCGAGAAGTACCAGGGAGAGCGAGGGAGGGCAGCGGCCAACCTAACAGGAGCCCACAGATGGACAGGGGGCGAGGGGCGATAGCGCAGGAGGGGCATCCCATAAGGCTCACCATGGGCCTATACAGCCTACCCTTTGGTGGGGGATTGCGGTCGGAGCAGCGCTCCTTAAGCACCTAACAACGGTGCTGCCTACCGTCACCCGACCAGTGCAGCCAAAGCTGGGAGGCAGGAAAAGGAGGCACGGGTGGGAATAGTCCTACAGGGCCGCAGGCTAATAGCCCCGTTTACCTGCGAGTAGAGAGAGCCATCTTCTAGTCATCGCAGTGCCGACTGCAAAGAACTGGGGATTTTGTGGGAGGTCCCTGGAATATAAGGGGCCGGGAGGAGCTACTTTTTTGCTGTCTCTGCAGTCCAGCGCCATCTTGTGGATGTATAACCCAAACGTAAGGAATTACTCTCTGGAGCAGGACGTGCGGTATACTTAGAATAAAAGTCCTGCAAGGAACGAGAATGAATGAAGCAGAGGACTACTGGTATGGAGGAGGTCATTAGACCGCGTATGGCCAGAATCTTCTTCAGAGAGATTGACTGGTGGAAGACAACTTGCTTCACATACTCTTCCATCTTTTCCATTTTGGCCCTAGGAAGAAGGATACTCTGGGTCAGGGTATCTATTTGTCCCACGTCTACGTCTCTAAGACACACAGCCCACACAGTCTGTGTCAATTAAAGACTTTAGAAGGGCATCAGTGTCCCAGACTCTTTTAAGAAGAGTATCTGCATGTTTATCCATAGGGTCCTTTAAAGTGGACCAACACCTAGGATTTTCACTATCCTGGGTGTTGGTCCACTTCAGCGGGGCACCCCTAGCAGGAGGCGAGCCCTGCTAGAGGGACGTGTGGGAGGCGGCGGCGGCGGCTTATCCGTCGCCTAAAAGGTACAATTTTAGGGGGTTTCTGGGGGGTTTCCCCCCGCGGGACATCCCGATTTCGGATGCCCCGCGGGGAGGGAGCTGATCGGCCCGGGAATCTTATAGATTCCCGGGCCGATCAGGGGTGGGTGTTGGTCCACTTTAAAGACCCCATGTCTTCAAAGGACAGGTTAGGGAAGCATCCACTCTGGAAGCCTTAGCCCAAGCAGCTATGTTCGCTACCTCAAAAGGGGAACCTGCGTTTTAATGATTTTGCAAAGAAGCTGGCTTCTGGGTTCCTCCACTCCCTTTAACCCTTTTGTTGCCAAGCCCGTAACACCTACGTGCTGGCTTGGCTGGACCTTAAGTGCACCGTAGGTGTTACGTGCTTGACTTTCCCCGCTTCTGGTTTAAAAAATAAAAAAATACTCACCTGACCCCTTGTTGGATCCGGCCGGGTCTCCTCTTTAATTTGGTGCCATCCGATCCCTCGTGGGGGGGTCGGATGGCTCCAGGAGAGCCCCCGGAATAGGCCGCCCCTCCCCGCTTCAGACGCTGCTAAATGTAAAAAAAAAAAAAAAATAATAAAAATGACATTCACTTACCTGCATGTGCGCTGGCTCCTGCTGTCCCTCCTCTTCACCTGGGGGGCCTCCGACCCCCCCCCCCAGGACTTACCGATCTTCAGGAGAGAGCCCGAGAGGCTCTCTCCCCTTTCATCCTCGATGGTGGCCGCCATCTTGCCGCCCTTGGGGCGGGGCTTATGACGTCATCCCGGCTCCGATCGATCACCGGCTTCAGCCTTCTCAGCTTCTCAGATGCCGGTGATCGGTGCCCTGGAAGGAGGTGACAGGAGATCCTCTGATCTCCTGCCTCCTCCTTCTCTGGATGCCGATCACCGGCATCTGTCAGCAGAGCGGCGAGGGACAAGAGCTTGCAATCGGAGGTAAGTACAGTAAAAAAAAATTTTTTAAAAAATAAAATACTTATTAATGTGTGGTGTTTTTTTTTCAACATTTAACCCCTTGTGAACTGGTAAGGGGTCCATGAGACCCCTTATACCAGTTCACAAGGCTGGGGGGGTGGCAAGTCACCTGCCCTAGCGGGTGACTTGCCATTAACCCCCGGCACCCCCATTACCTGCCTCCCCAAAGCCCAGGGGGGGGGGGGCAGAAGAGCCCGGGCCCACATAGGCTATGTGGGCTCGTAGGCTGCGGGGTGGGGGAGGCACAAAAGCTGGCCCCCCCACTCTGTGCCTACAAGCCCCCATAGCTGGTCCCGGGCTGGTTACTTTGGGTAAGGGGGACCCCACGTCATTTTTGGGGGGATTTTTAAGGGCTTTTAACCCTTAAAAATCCAAAAAAAAAAAATGGGGTCCGCCTCCCTGGGAGGGGGGACCCTATGTCATTTTTTTTTAAATTAACCCTTTGTGTTCTGTCATCCAGCAGCTATAAAAGGCTTCCAGCAGGTGAGCAGAAGCCAGTGATCGCCGAGGGACACAGTGCTCCAGGATGGATGGGAGGTAAGTATTAAAAAAAATAAAAAAAATAATAAAATAATTTTTTCTTTTTGTGTGTGTGTGTTTTTTTTTACATTTAACCCATTGTGAACTGGTAAGGGGTCCATGACCCCTATACCAGTTCACAAGGCTGGGGGAGGTGGCAAGTCACCTGTGACTAGCGGGTGACTTGCCATTAACCCCTGGCACCCCCATTACCTGCCTCCCCAAAGCCCAGGGGGGGGGGGGGCAGAAGAGCCCGGGCCCACGGGCTATGCAGGCTTGTAGCCTGCAGGGCCAGGGGCCACAAAAGCTGGCCCCTGTGCCCTGTTTCCACAAGCCCTGCATAGCTGGTCCCGGGCTGGTTATTTTGGGTAAGGGGGACCCCATGTCAATTTTTTGGGGGGATTTTTAAGGGTTCTTAACCCTTAAAAATCCCCCCCCAAAAAATGGGGTCCCCCCCAGGGAGTGGGGACCCTATGTCTTTTTTTCTCGATTTAACCCTTTGTAGTGTGGATGGTAGTTGTATTTTATTTGTAAATGTTAAAGATTACTTGTTTCAGTTAGGGGGGTCTCCTGGGCAGGAACGGGGGGCTACCGATAAATATGTGGTACCGTTCTAATCGGTAGAAATGGGGCTTTCACATGCAATATGCTTTTCCTTAATAAAATACATTTTTTATTTAAAATAAAGGAGGCAATTTTCTAAAAATGTTTTTATTTATTTATTTTTTACTTAATAATATTGTAAAAAAACAAAATAAAATTTACAAACAAGACATTTCATGTTAAAGCCTAAACTCTGCTGCAAAAAAATATAAATATAATTTTCCTGAAAATTACAGCAAAAATGGCACAAAACATGGCGCAAAATGGGGAAAAATGACCTGTCAACAGAGGGTGACAAAATCTCAAGTAGGCTGACAATTAAAAGGGTTAATAGTACCTCTGCATGTTGGGTATTGTTCTGTTCGGGAGACCTTGCGCTTTCAGACTTAGCTTGTTTTTTCTGGTTTGCATATTTATATTTTAGGAAAAGGTGTTTTTTATTCAGCTTTTTTATACATTTTTTAGGGAAACCCTGCGCAAACAAAGAATTCTTTGAGGAATTAATTCCAGAAAGATGAGCCCACTACAACAAGCTGGGTACGCTTAGAAAGCTTAACATGTGTACTTTCAGGGAATATATGGTTTATGGGGGATATTCCAAATGTAAAGGGTTGTTTTGGTTGAAAAATCGCAAGGTGCGCACTTTGTCTGCAGAACTGAAATTTTCAAGTAAAATTACCGTTACGCACATGCTTTACTTTGGGGTGTTTGGCAAATCTTCCCTTGACAGTAGCTCTGCATGTTGGGTGTTGTTCTGTTCGGGGAATGTTGCTTTTCAGATTAAACTTGTTTTTTCTTGTTTGTATATAGTTTTTTTAGGAAAATGTGGCTTTGATTCTGCTTTTTTATCCGTTTTTTGGGGAAACTCTTTGCAACCAAAGAATACATTGAGGAATTACTTCCAGAAAACTATGGGCACATCAACATGCCTGGTACACCTAGAAAGCTTGAGGTGTGTACTTCCAGAGAATATATAGTTTCTTGGGGGTATTTCAAATGTAAAGGGTTGTTTTTCTGGTAAAACTGCAAGGTGCGCATAGCGCATATCACAGTTGTATTTTTTCTGAAAATCCCCTAAAGCGCTATTTCAGTTTGGGGGAGTCTCCTGGGCAGGAAAGGGTGTCTACCTATACATATGTGGTGTCGCTGTAACCGGGAGAAATTGGGATTTCACACGCAATAACATTTTATTGACAAACTTACATTTTTTATTACAAAAAAACACTACAAATTGTAAAAAAATAATTTTTAAAAATTTTTTTTCACATATTTCACCCAAAAATATTGAGAATACACCTAAAAAAATACAAACAAGACATTTCATGTTAAAGCCCAGACTCTGCTGAAAAAAAACAATATATCATTTTCCTGGGAAATCCCTGGAAATCCTTTCAAAAATGACAGTTGAACATGTGTAGCGCAAAATAGTGAAACATGGTCTGGCAACAGGGAGTGGGAAATGCTGCAGGTAGGCTGGCACTTAAAAGGTTAAACCATCTCCTTGGTAGAGTCAAGGTAAAAAACCCAGGTGCTTTAGGATTCTTAAAGCACTGATATAAGGAACCCTTAAGAGACAAAGATTGGGCTGGGGTTTCAATCTTTAGCGTGGTATGGATAGCCTGAATGAAATCAGAAGTGTCTATCGCAAATCTGAATCTAGAACTGCCAGCTGTCTCCATTTTAGCCGATTGTTCTGTGTGGCAAGAGTGAATAGATTAATCTTAAGAAGCCAACTCTTCTTCATCCAAGCTCTTAGCCCGGGAGGAAAACCTGGGATCATCCCGGATGACCCACTTGCTTCCGGAACCCTGACCAAGGCAACCCCACTGTCCTCTGGGTAAGCTGGGGTGGGAGCCCAGTGGGCAGGTAAAAACTGATCCAGCCTGGATTTGGATGCAAATGTGCTATCCATTCCCTCTTTCAGGCAATCCAAAAAGACAATTCTGTGAGTACTCACCTGTAGAATTGCTTTTGCCATGCATGGCACTGCCTGCTTCACGAAGTCATTACATCTGGGTATTCCGCCACAAGGTGGCGCAGTGCACTGCAAAAGAGTTGTGGCTCCCCCCGGTACCATATAAAAACGGAATCACCATAGACTTATCCAGTGTTGACAAGCAGTTATTCAAGAAACCGGGAGATAATAAAAAGGTAAAAAAGGTAACAAAACCCCAACTAACTTGGAACAATCACCATACAGAGGCAACCAAGAACAACAATAACAGTGCATGGCAAAAGCAATTCTACAGGCGAGTATTCACAGAATTGTCTTTTTCCCATTGCATGGCATGGCCTGCTTCACAAAGTCATTACACCCAAAAGCAGTGTCCATAAAGTAGGGTGGGATCCCCAAAGAGTAACAGGCAGTTTAAACCACTACCGCCTGAAGTACCTTGCGGCCAAAAGCAGCATCAGCTGAGGCCTTAACATCAACCTTGTAAAACTTGGAAAAAGTATGAACAGAAGACCAAGTTGTAGCCTTACAAACTTGTTCAACAGAAGCTTGGTGCTGAAAGGCCCAAGACGAACCAATAGCACGAGTGGAATAAGCAGTAATCCTAAAAGGAGGTTCCTTTCCTTTAGAAGAACCGCCTGACGGATCCACTTGCTGATTTGATGAGTGGATTTAGCAGGAGGCAAACCCTTCCTAGGTCCAGCAGGAAGAACAAAGAGCGTCAGACTTCCTGAAAGACTCGGTAGCAACCAAATAAAACTTCAGAGCCCTGACAACATCCAAAGAGTGAAGGGTGCACTCCTTGGAATTAGCAGGGTTAGGACACAAGGAAGGCAAAACAATGTCCTGATTGAGATGAAAAGCAGACACAACCTTAGGCAAGAAATCCGGCTTAAGCCGAAACACCACCTTATCCTGATGCCTCTCAAAATAAGGAGGTTTGATGGAAAGCGCCGCCAGCTCAGAAACTCGCCTGACAGTAGTAATGGCCACCAAAAAGGCCACCTTGAGAGTCAGAATGGGCAAGGCAGTCCCTCGGATAGGCTCAAAGAGAGGACCCTGCAGAGCAGACAACACCAGATTCAGGTCCCAAACAGGTAGCATAGGCTTACGTGGCGGACACACACGAGTAACTCCCTGGAAAAACCAACCAGTGATTGACAAAGGATCTCTGGAAAAAAATTGCCAGAGCCGACACCTGTCCCTTGAGGGTACTGAGTTTAAGGCCCGAATCCAAACCATGTTGCAAAAATTCCAGAATCCTGGGGATAGAAAACACCCGACAAAGAAGAGACTTGGACTCACACCAGGCAATGTAAGCATGCCATATCATGTAGTAGATAAAGGACGAGGACTTCTTCCTAGCCCTAATCATGGTAACAACAGAAGCCGACAAACCCTTATCCCTCAAGATGGAGGTTTCAGCAGCCAAGCCGTTAAAGCCAGCGTTTGTAAATTGGGATGGCACAGTTGTCCCTGAGTGAGCAGATCTGGATCCTTGGGCAAGACATACTGATCTACTGCCAACTGCACGACGTCTGCGAACCACACCCTCCTTGGCCAACAGGGGGCCACTAGAATGGCTGGTACCCCTTCCTGTGCTATCTTGCGCAGCACCCTGCCCAGCAGAGGGAATGGAGAGAACACAGAGGAGCCGAAACTCCGTCCAAGGCATTGCTAGCGCATCCGTGGCAAAGGCCAGAGGGTCCTGTGACAGGGAGACAAACCTGGAAAGCTTGTGATTGTGGCGGCACGCAAACAGATCCACATCCGGCTGACCCCAGCGGTGGCACAGGGAGTGAAATACTCTGTTGCTGAGTGACCATTCCCCCAGCCAAGATGTTCCCCTGCTCAGGGAGTCTGCCTCCTGGTTCTCCACCCCCGGAATGTAAACCGCCGAGATGCAAGGCACATTCTCTTCCGCCCAAGACAGTATCAGGGACACTTCCTTGAGGGCTCGCTTGCTCCGAGTCCCTCCCTGATGATTGATGTAGGCAACCGTCGTCTGGTTGTCCGAGCGGATCTGAACAGCCCCGACATTGAAGGTGTGTGGTCAGCTGAGACAGAACCAACCTGATCGCTCGCAGTTCCAGTACATTGATGGGAGCATGAGCCTCCTGGGGGCCCCACCGACCCTGGAACTTCAGAGACTTCCAAAAGCCCCCCAACCGGTCAGACTGGCATCTGTGGTGACAGTCTCCCAGCACGAAGGCAGAAAGGTCCTGCCCACTAGAAGGCTCCTTGAGTCCAGCCACCACGAGAGGGACTGTCTGGCCAGGGGGGACAGAGCAAATTCCTGATCCAGGGACACCGGGTCCCGATCCCAAACTGACAAGAGGTGCAACTGAAGAGGTCTCATGTGAAATTGAGCAAAAGGGACCGCCTCGAAGCAGGACACCATCAGTCCCACTAACTACATGCCCAGAAATGACCTCACCAAAGACGGAGACAGTAAATACTTGGGATAGTTGATCACCCAGCCGAAGGACTCGAGAGTGGAGGTCACCACCTGAGTATCCTTCTCGGCCTGATGAAGAGATTGAGACGCAATCAGAATGTCGTCCAGGTAAGGAAGGATGCGAAAGCCCTGAAGTCATCACACCCGCCAGCACCCGAGGGGCTGAGGTGATACCGAACAGTAAGGCCACAAACTGGTAATGCTGATCCTCTAGAGCAAACCTGAGAAATCTCTGATGACCTGGAAAGATTGGCGTGAAGGTAGGCATCCTTGATGTCCACTGAGGTCATGAAGTCGCCCGGGCGCAGGGTACTGAGCGTAGAGTCTCCATGCGAAAATGCTTGAACCTGACGAACTTGTTGAGACCCTTCAAGTCCAGGATGGGCCTCAGGGACCCATCCTTTTTGGGGACCGTGAACAGATTGGAGTAGAACCCTCGCCCCTGTTCCTGGGAAGGCACCGGGCAAATGACTCCTGACTCCAACAGATGTTGAACCGCAAGGTGCAAACCCTGGACTGACAGAGGGTTTTGAGACATCCGGGACCTGATGAATCTTGGGGGCGGCCAGGCTGCAAACTCTATCTTGGAGGACACCACCTCCTGAATCCACTGGTCTGAGACGCGTAGCCTCCAGACGTGAGCAAAGAGCCGAAGCCGCCCTCCCACGCGGATGGCTGAGGGGGCTTGGGGGAAGGTTTGGGCTTGGGGCCCCATGATAGACCGGGACGACCACGGGATCTGCCACGGCCCCAAGAATCCCTGCGATACGCGTCATCCACCGGCCCCGCGCCCCTGACGAGCGCGAAAACGGCGCTCAAGTGACCTCGCCGGCATCATCACAGAGAAAAAACGCCTCACACATATAGCGCCGCCCGCCGGAGTGCAGTACAAAGCGGCGAAACACAGTAAAAACACAGTTACAAACAAGGGAATACACAACCAAAGCACCCTCGCCGCTACCACCCGCCCCCCTCCCCCGAGCACACTACGGGGAGGGAGCGAGGAAAGCAAGCGAGCAACGGCGAGGGCCCAGGCCAGGGACGGGGGGACCCCAAAACGGCAGAACGAGTAAACAGTCCCCAAGAACACTCACCCCCTCAGAAGTTAGGACAGGAACTCCGCATCCCTAACAGGCTCACCATAAAGCCTATGGCCGGCTACCCTTTGTGGTACAGGGTCTGCGGCTTGGAGCAGCGCTCCTCGAGCACTTGGCCCTAGTGCTCTTCTACCTTCACCCGATCCGTCAGCCGAGGCTGGGAGGCACCAAGGGTCCGGAAACGGGTGGAAATAGCCATGCAGGGCCGCAGGCTTGTTTGCCACGCTCACCTGCACAATATAGAGAGCCATCTTCTATCTTCGCAGAATTACTGCAGAGGAAAACTGGATAAGTCTATGGTGATTCCGTTTTTATATGGTACCGGGAAGAGCCACAACTCTTCTGCAGTGCACTGCGCCACCTTGTGGCGGAATACCCAGATGTAATGACTTTGTGAAGCAGGCTGTGCCATGCAATGGGAAAATATCTGAAATCAGGGGATTTAGATTAGACGTAACCGTATCCTGGAGACAACATGTACATAACTGATAGTTCCAGTTGTCGGGTAGGGGAACCTGGCAATTTTGGCAGGATCTAGATGAGGGCATATCTTTAACTTCCTCAGGGGTCTTAGGCTCCTTAACATCCTTATTTCCCTTAGGATCTTTAGGCTTGGCATGCTTCTCCTTTCCTTCCTTAGCCTGAAGGGGAATAACATAAGGTAATTTACTAGGGATCTAGGTTCCTCCCTCCCCTGCACCATTAACCACCGGGGTAAGGAACACTTACTGTCCCGTCCCTTCAGAGCTGTCACAGACTGGAAGAGGAGCACCTCTAGCTCACTGCCCTCCTAATTTCCGGAAGCACCCCCCGGAGCATGATCCAGAACACCATACTTACCCCGACACTGCTGCGAACCAGGTACCCAACCTGCATTCTGCAGCAGCGCTCATTGTCAGACATCCCCCCGGCCCACAATACAGGATACGCGGTACAGAAAAACCTACAGTGCGTTCCCGACTTAGCGGAGGTTCTGTAATGAAAAATAGGGGGAACACATGGGCACCAGAAGGATCCGGACCCGCCATCAACCCTCAATCTACATACCCAATCACATGTTTCCTGGGAGGAAACACAAGAACACTTAGGGCTGAGGGGGAAGGGGCAGGGATTTAATACTCTGTCAGTTTGTATTTACTGTTTAGGGGGAAGAAGTGAGTGGCTAGCCGTACTGGAGGATGCAAACAATTGGCTCAATGGTCAGCCAGACCAAAGAGTCACACAAAAGAAGCACCACCATATAATAAAGTTCACTCTACAATTTATTGATACATGGTCCACAACAAACATTTAAAAACCACAACAACACAACAATAGACATATTAAAAACACACCTCTACCTGCCCTGTCACTGTATATGAGTCTGTCCTAATATTGCCCTTAATGTATACAAAAAATGTAAAGAAAAAGTATATATATAGATATATATAGGTATACCCACAGCCTAATCCCTGTATGGGATGAGTTTCCCTATACTCATTTGTGCCGGCACAAAGATAAATCAAAAAACAATAAATATCACGAAAAATCTCCTACAGCAATTTCATCAAAAAAGCTACCAGTAAAGTGTCATGTGCATTGTGCAAAACATACTTAGGTTCTTTACAAAAAACCATCAGAGCATACAAGTGTTTATAAGATATCAGACAATAACAAAACTCAAATGTATTAATTCAAACCCGATATTATAATGCATACACCGTGTGCTAAGAGTGAAACAAGATACAATTATAAAAAAATAAACAAGATACTCAGCCGTGAAAGGGAAGTAAATAGACCATCAGGGAGGACAGACAGGGCAGGAGGCGGCTCCACCTGCGCTTCGCGGTCAGAGCAACCGCTTCTTCCTTGGGTGCAGCAAGCAAGAAGCGGTTGCTCTGACCGCGAAGCGCAGGTGGAGCCGCCTCCCGCCCTGTCTGTCCTCCCTGATGGTCTATTTACTTCCCTTTCACGGCTGAGTATCTTGTTTATTTTTTTATAATTGTATCTTGTTTCACTCTTAGCACACGGTGTATGCATTATAATATCTGGTTTGAATTAATACATTTGAGTTTTGTTATTGTCTATGATATCTTATAAACACTTGTATGCTCTGATGGTTTTTTGTAAAGAACCTAAGTATGTTTTGCACAATGCACATGACACTTTACCGGTAGCTTTTTTGATGAAATTGCTGTAGGAGATTTTTCGTGATATTTATTGTTTTTTGATTTATCTTTGTGCCGGCACAAATGAGTATAGGGAAGCTCATCCCATACAGGGATTAGGCTGTGGGTATACCTATATATATCTATATATATACTTTTTCTTTACATTTTTTGTATACATTAAGGGCAATATTAGGACAGACTCATATACAGTGACAGGGCAGGTAGAGGTGTGTTTTTAATATGTCTATTGTTGTGTTGTTGTGGTTTTTAAATGTTTGTTGTGGACCATGTATCAATAAATTGTAGAGTGAACTTTATTATATGGTGGTGCTTCTTTTGTGTGACTCTTTGGTCTGGCTGACCATTGAGCCAATTGTTTGCATTGTCTGAGCCTAGTGAGCACGCCTGTTATTAGTCTATTATTTGAGGTGCACCATTTGAAAAATAAACGTACTGGAGGATGCATTGGCAAATATAAAATAAAGTGGTGTGTGATATTTTGCCTACTTTAAACACACTTTACATGACTACATATTATTAGAAATATAAACAAACTTACTGCAAAGGAAGCAGCACTTATGGTAGCTCTTTCCATCACACTGCACCTCCTCAGCATGGTACACCGTCCTGCCGCATGCACCGCACTTGTTTCCACCTCCCCAGTTAGGCATTTTGTAGCTAAGAAATCAAACTGCAGGTCAGTTATCAGGAGCAGCAAGGAATGTACCGTAACATTAAACATCACACACATCTGCAATGACATATCACATTCCATTATCAATGCAAGCTTCAGTCCTAGAAACATTCCAGAAGTCAGTCCTGAAGAGGTGATGAAAGCACTGAAAATGAATAGGGGGAAGCCAAGGCAGCTCCTCCAAAAGACGGCAGACAAAACACAAATATTATTAGGCACTGTGCTGAGTCTGATGAGTGTTTGGCAACCCCCCACTAACCCCAATCACAAGCCATGGAGCTGGGTCTGCTTCGGACTGGAAAAGCCAGAAGTAGGGAACCCGAAGACCTTATGTCCCAGATGTAACGTCAGACCAGGTACCTTGTTACATATGATCTGGGAATGCCGGGTGATCTCGACATTCTGGGACGAGATATCTAACTTTGTACATACCTCTATGGGCCTGCCAATTAAAAAGTCAGCTGCCTTCTGCTTATTAAAATTGGACCTTCAGCATGTTTTATTGAAAAGCCCAAAACCTTATAAAACGATTCTTCAGCATCTAAAATTAATATATTTTAAGTTTTTGGTCACTTACTTATTAGTCTTTCCCCTACTGGGCTGCAACTCTGTTCAGGACTTTAGGATACGGGCGCCGCCATCTTGACTCAGAAGCATCACACTTACTGAGGACAGTGGGATAAAGTACAGTTAGTGGGTTATAGCTGTGCTTTGCTCAGACAGAGCAGAGCTGGGGGTCAAGAAAAGGTCAGCAATCCCAGAATGCAGAGCAGCACAGTCAGAAGGCACTTCCTGTTTGCAGGCTGCCTGATGTTCCATGAGCCGCCATCTTGGATGTTAAAAGGCTCATAACATGCAATAGATGCAGGTAGGATGATTTTTAATGTGAGCAATCTATATGTACAGGGTGTGGGAAACATATAAGATAGACTCTTATTCAGAGTGAGGGACAGCTTTAAGTATAGTGGAGCCCATGCTGGATGGGGGCCCGCAGAGATCTCTCCTGCGCCTGTTAGCTTTCTACGCATGGAAATGTATCCTATTGAACTGGAAACACCCTAATACACCAACTCTGTCAGGGTGGAAAAGCCTGATAAATGGGAAACTAGTTTTATATAAGCTGACTTACCTGGCTAGGGGATGTCCTAAAAAATTCAGCGAATGAGGGAGGCATGGCTTAATGCCTCCGACTCCGTCACTGATTAGATGCAATCACTCAGATTACCTACCTTCTACATTGATAAATATAGCCAATAGCAGGCGAGGATGAATGTGAGTGACTGATGTATGTGTGTGAACTTATGAAGCTAGTGTTAATGTAATGTAATGTTCTGTACTGTAACTTGTAATCTAAATTGAAAGCAAAAATAAAAATGTATAAAACAAAAAAAAAAAATAAAATAAAAGGAAACCCGAAGACAGGACCGCAGTCTATAAGATGGGCACATATTGAAGCACCAGAGTGATCAAGTGGTAATTACTGTTCCATTACTTTTAGGTTTTGTGATTTACAGCTGTTTTCGCCCTGTCTTTGTTCAATTGATCCCATAAAGTAAAATATTATTCCCATAACAGAAATGTTAAGAATGCAGCAAGTTGTTTGGTCACCAGGGCAACTGCCACTGGTGTTAAATTGTTTCAAGGGTTGGATTTCACGCTTGTAGAGCAACCTGCCTTCATAAAGTCAAGAAGTAATGGCTTTCCCATACATTCACCAGACATCAGGAAACATACATGGCTAACTAAAACAGGAAATGTATCTTCCACAACACAAGAAAGGGCGACAGATGCTGCCAGAAGTGAGGATTTCCTTACATTGACTCTAGTGGCTCACTGCAATTACTGCTATATACCGCCAAGATTTCCCACACAAATCCTCTCTTTTAAAATGTTTTTAATTACTGGACATATAGACAGAGCTCAGATGAAATAAATTATCACATTAAAGAGGCAGTTTTAAATTTTACAGCTGTCCTTTAATATTAAACCATATATCACATAATCAAAGGACAACTATCCTACTGTTTTAGTACAGTAGGACAAAATACAAAAAACGTGATGGGCCCGGTTTACTAACCGCTTCACCCATATTCACTGCATTTACCAAAGCGTGCCATATCCTCCCAACTATGCTCATGTTTTACCACTAGTTCAGTACCTGGGAAAGACCAGCAAGCACTTAATGGTAGAATGTCTTTTTAGTTGAATCCAGATATTTAGATGAAACCAGATATTTTAAGCTTAATGTCACAGACGTAGCTAGTATTTGAAAGACAACTAATCGAGCGTTTTTAAGTTACTTTTCCTATTTTGTTAAAGGGACTCTAAACCCAACAGCAATAATTAACCACCACGCAGATGACCTGATGCCTGTCTCATATGCCTCTATATAACAGTAGAAGATCCAGCTAAATGATTAAAAAGGTCTTGTGCAGCAAAGATTGTTTGGCCAGCTCAATCCTAGACTAGGCCTAGATCACCGAGGTTCAGGACAAGCTAGAAAATCATTAGTCCATAAATGTTAAATTGTCCGGCACTCTGGTGTATCTAAAATATGACCTTTATTGGCTCCAACATAAAAATCTTCACAAGTTCAAAAGTCAATATAAAAGTCAACACTCACATCTGTGACCTCCTGAGGCGTTTCAGGATGCCAACATGTTGCCCGAAACAAGATACATTTTTTTTTCTTCTCTCTTGCATCTACACTGCTTATGGGGAATAGGAGGGGGGGGGGGGGAATGCCACACTGCTTATGGAGTATGGGATAGGGGGATGCTACATTGCCTATGGAGGAATAGGACGGGGGGGAAGGGGGGACCTCAACACTGCCCATGGGGAATGGGATGGGGGGGGGGGGGGATTCCACACTGCCTGTGTTTTAGCACAACATTTAGTTAAGTATTTTTTTTTCTTTATTATTTTCCTGTATTGTTCCTCCATACATCGGCACAGACTCGGGTGAGAGCGAGTGCGCCGACTGGCGCTCACCGTCATTCAGCTGCCTTCACCGCCGCTGATGGCTAAGCACCCAAGTGGCGGAGAGAGTCGCATCCCCAGCTCACCTTGCAGCCATGATGTGCCCGAGTAGTTCATTCAGAAAGGGTTGGGTGCGCACACGGCTAGAGGTGAACAGGGATGTGGCCACAGGACAAATGCAGTGAGGGCTTGAGAGAAGGTGAATGGATCAGGGCATCTGGGGGATTTGACACTGTAGGGTATCCCAACTCGGGAAACTCCAAGGACAGGAACTCTTAAGTCTTTTAGACTACAGGACCTCCAATGTTCATTTTAAACTCATCATATAAGGCTTTCCAAACAACCAAGACACTCATGAGACATCACACATTTTTCCATGCAGACAAATGCTGTAAAAGGGTGGTTTCAACAAGAAGCCAAATCAGTCGCAGCAGTTCACCAGCTTGCGCCAATGAGCCAATACCACCCAGGTGAAGCGCAACCCATCAAAATGGCAGCAAATAGTCAGTTCTCCCTACACTTGTCGCTACAATTATAGCTCTGTTTGCTAGCTCACTTCGCCACTATGTCCCTCAGGGCACAGTAATGGTTGAGCGAATTAGCGAAAACCTGGGCCGCGAATGTCATAAATCAGGCCCAATGTGTTTTGCCTTAAAAGCACAATTTACTATAGTGAGAGATGCATTGGAATTCACCTTAAGAGTAACTGTATGAGAGGACTTGTTCTTTATGGATGGGGTTTAGTAGCGCAGCATCTCTCGAACAGGCTTGAAGTGTTGTACTGGATGGAAAGTCTGGTCTACTGCTTGTGATGACGTGAGCCTGCATTTTGTAATTTACTGGCAAGGACACACAACTTGGAAAATTAACATTCTTTTTGTTTTAAGCAAACATTGGCTGCGTTACCGAACAGCAGCTGACATTGTTCATAGAAAATTGATTTGCTTTAGAAGAGTTCAGCATCTACAAAGATTGCAGTATCATCTTCAGCAATACAACCAAAAGTGACTAATGAAGTCCAAGCTTCAATTACATTTTTGTTATTACGTTTCATTTTATTGCTTTAGAACCAATCATACAGTACTCCAGTCAAGCAAAGACTGCCACCAATATACTTGTTTACTGAATGTGAGCTAGAAAAGTAAAAAAACACCCCCCTTTCCCACTGCCAATAGGGTAAACTTGCAACCCAAAATTATTTTGATTAAAAGTTAAATGATCCAGGGCATTCCCAACACTGTGGTTAGGCGTCGGCAGGTAGGGACAGAAGCAAAGCAAAATTATTGCAGATCCACTCGGTGCAGGCCCAGATTAAGCAATATATGCTGCAAGGGCCTGCACCAATTTGATCTGCAATAATTGGTGCACGGTATCTCTCCCTGAAGGATAGTGAGTATAGCAGCAAAATGCAGTTTTGGGAGTGCTCCGGGACTGTGGTGAGTGATCAAAACTACCTATTTCCATTAAAGTGTTGCCATTTTTAGGGTGTGTTTTGGAGTACTACCTGTATGTGTGTTCACTTTGAAAAGTTTATTATGGGGGGAGAGAGGTCAAAGTAAGGTTTACCGGCGTCCGGGGAGGGGTTATATGCGGGGGGCTCCAGCATTCTGCTGCATGGAAAGTCCACTTTAAAGCAAAGAAGTGGAATATTCTTGAATGGCCAAGTCAGTCACCTGAACTCAATCCAATTCAGCATGCATTTCACTTGTTAAAGACTTAAACCGGACCTTCACCATGATTTAATGAAAAGCCCAAACTCTTAAAAAACGATTCCCCAGCATCTAAAATTAATATATTTTAAATTTTTAGTCACTAACTTATTATTCTTTCCCCCACTGGGCTGCAACTCTGTTCAGGAATTTAGGATACGGGCGCCGCCATCTTGACTCAGAAGCATCACACTTACTGAGGAGAGGAGAGTGGGATAAGGTACAGGGGGGCAGGTTATAGCTGTGCTTTGCTCAGAAAGAGCAGAGCTGGGGTCAGGGAAAGGTCAGCAGTCCCAGAATGCAGAGCAGCACAGTCACTTCCTGTTTGCAGGCACTTCCTGTTTGCAGGCTGCCTGATAAAATGGCGGCTTCCATAAGCCGCCATCTTGGATATTTAAAGGCTCATAACATGCAGTAGATGCAGGTAGGATGATTTTTAATGTGAGCAATCTGTATGTACAGTGTGGGGGAAACATATAAGATAGACTCTTATTCAGAGTGAAGGTCCGCTTTAACTAAACTAGACAGAAAGACACACAAACAAACATCAACTGAAAAGGGCCCATTTTACTCACTTGGATCTTCTTGTCTCTAAGGTGTACTAGGCGTAAAAAAAAGTTTTTTACATTTCTACAGACGCATATACTCAAGCGGTCATTGCCGACTTCTTTGTTGGTTAAAGTGGACCAACACCCTCCAAAACAACATGTCTCTGATTAGTTAAAAATAAAAAGACACTTACCTTTTGATTACTTTTGAAGCTTTCCTCCTCGCGCAATTTCAGTTTGTCTTCTCTACGTCATCGGGGGAGCATGGCCTCTCTCCTCTCTCTGGGTAGGCGATTGACATCATGTGCTCAGCCATGATTGGCTGCAGCAGCATGAGTCTCCGCCTCCTGCCCTACCAGAGCGCGCTCGTACCGAGGTAGGGAAAAAAAAGCGCATGCGCAGTAGCGCTGATTCAGGTGAAGCGCCGCTCGCTACAGATGCAAGCGCTGCTTCACCTGACCTACTGCGCATGCGCGAGATTTGCTTTAGGAAGAGGTCAAACGATCTCTTCCTTTTACAAGCAAATCCAAGATGGTGGTGAGAGATTCTAAAGGAAGCGACGCAGTGCTGGAGCATTAAAGGGAAGTTATTTTACCATTACTATTGATAACGGGTCCGGCAGCATTATTGGCATATTTTTAAAAGCCAAAAAAAAAAAAAAAAGGATTTCCTCTAGTGTCTGGAACTGCAGAACCATGACATGCAAGGTCAATTTAGACATTTTTCTCGGCAGGCCCCTGCTCCAGGGTGGGGAAAATACATATCTCACTTTTGAAAAGGCTCAATAATAAGCTCATTGTGTTCTCCACCTGCATAGATGTTAACCTGACCGATTCCACCTATATGTTTTTTTCCTGTGACTCTACAAAGTATTCCTGAAGCTCAGGCAAATGATTTGTTTCAAGAAGACTTGTGAAGCCGTCAGCTTTTCCTGCTGTGACAGTCTATACCAGGGATCCACATGTTGCATGGATAAGAAGGACCCTCTAACCTGGGGATTTCATCTTTTTTTTCTCTAGAAAGAGGGAGTGCTCCCTGCTTTTTGAAGTGTTTGTACATGTAATCGCTTTTCTTCAGATTTGGCCATTTATGTATTTATAAAAAGTTATCATGCCCTCCCTTAGACATCTCCCCTTTCAAAACTAAATAGATTTAATCCCCATCATTTTTTTCATAACTAATATCCTTCACCCCCTTATCAGTTTTGCGGCTTTCCTTTGAACCCTTTTCGAAACCACAGTGCCCAGAATGTAACCACATGTTCTAGATGAGGGCCCACCAGTCAATATTACAGCCATATCCCGCAATGCTATACCTCTTTTAATGCCTTAGAAGCAGCTGCTTGACACTGCATCTTATTTATCCTGTTGTCTACTAGCACCCCTCAGATCTTTTTCAAAAAGTGACTCTCCTAACTTTACTTTCCTTAACGGACATGAAGATTAGACCCCAAGTGCATTACTATACATTTTATCCATATTAAACTTATTTTGCCAAGTGGATGCCCGAACACTAAGAGTGTTCATTTCAGCCTGAAGCTTGTGAGTATCTTCAATGGACTGCACTGTGCATCATTTCGTCATCTACAAAAATAAAGGCCGTGCCCCTAAATAATTTATATAAGGGCCAGTCCAGCCAGACTGCACTATATGAATCCACCTCCCCGCGCCTTCCTTAATAAGTGCTAAAGCATCAGTAATGTTTTTACTTTGGCTGCACTCCAGCGGTGACAGTCACTCGTTCACCATGCTGCAGGACTGGAAGCTCGCCATGCTATGCATGGAGCCCCCCATGTGCTTAAACGGGTGTGCAGCCACGCAGACAGCGCAGGGAGCTTCTAATCCGCTGGCACTGTCCAGCCCCGGGAAGGTGGCGGCGCCGTCACTGTTGGGAGTACGGCCGAGGTAAGTGTTTTTTGTTTTTCACTTTTGTTAAAGCAAAGCTTATTAAGGAACGCAGGGTGGGTGGATTCAGATAGGGCAGTCTGGCTGGACTGGCCCTTTAACAAGATGAATAACAATGGGTCCAGTCTTATTCGACCAGTAATGAAGGTTTACTGTCCAAAACAATATCTACATAACTTTCCCATGAGCAGTTAACAGCTCTGTTACAATATCTTTTGTGACTATGAACTTTGAAGCCCACATCCAGTCAAAAAAATGACAGAAGGTCCACTGAGCCTCGTGGCACTGGGATTTTCAGTATCTCAGGTTTTGGTCCATCCCCCTGATTTGGGATGCCCCGCTGTGTGAAATCCCCCCAGAATGGCCGCAGCTGGAGAAACTAAAAAGAAGTCTAGCCGCAACCGGTTGCAATGTTGAACATGGTTAACGTGCTGCCTGTTCACAGACTTTTACATTGTGATGGAATTGGCCAAAAGGGGCTCAAGAGCAGTACACTGGGTTTGCAATGACTTGGCCAGTAGTGTTAGTTCTACAGATCATAGACAATGACATTATGCCTTTTTTGCCTGTAGTTTTTTGGTCTGCCTGGAGATCGAGGTTAAAACTAGTAACTTTGAGAAAAACAAGCTGAAACTCCCTCCTCAGTTTCTATGGGAAAAGATGTGGCATACCAGTACAAATAAATTCTAAACTATAAAGCCCTGCTTTAGTACTTTGCAGGAAGCCTGCAGTAAAGAAACCATGCTACGCATACGAAATAAGCAATGGCTTTGTTTTTCCTTCCATCTTCTAAAACCAAATGTTCTTGCAGGCTGAGAAGATTTAGAACTGCATTTATAGTAAAAGTGGAAAAGAAATCCTCATCTTGAATAGAAAACAAGTGGCTTCTTTTAGCCTAGCACAAGCATATTAAACGGGTGTGTTTTTTTTTTTTTTTTTTTTTTTTATGGGTCTCACCCAGCTTGCAAATATATATTATATATATATATATACACATATACACACACACACACCGGTTGTAGCCCAAACAGATGACTGAAACCAGAAAAAGATGTAGTTACATTGAACATAATTTTAGTATTTCTGTAATATTCTAAGACACTAAATAATAATACATACAGTAATACAGTTGAGTCACATTATTACTAGCAATTCCTGCTTGTAACATAAGACCTACCCCGGAAGCTTTAAAGTCCTACCCCAAAAATAAGCCTAGTTACAGGGCAAATAAGAATTGCTTGGGTAACCAGAAGGCCCTCGTCTTTGTCAGGGCCACTTCTCACCCGGAGTGCCAGGTACCCCTGCGCACTAGCAACCAGCTACACCAATATATGACAGTCTGTGTCATATTGTGGAGCTGCATTCAGAAGCAGGAACTTGTAAGTGGCACAGTCATTTTCGGGATTATGCCATGGATTAATCAGAAAGTGCTTTGCAGACAGTCTCTCTCTAAACTAGGCTTAGGATCCACAGACATGTCCACAGATACAAAGAATGTTCAAGCAAACATCCTACAGCTCCTGTAAGGTATTCTGCAAAATAAGTCTCCTAGGACATGGTGGAAAAGGGTAAATAGTGCAGATTCTGCAACATTGGGGTTGATTCAAAGCCGTCACCGTCTGCCGGGTGTAACTTTTCACCTGGCTCTGAATGAGCCCCAGGGTAGACCATGAAAGTCAATGGCAGTTTTCTCTCCTAAAAAGGAGTGAGAATTCTCACTGGGCTCTGAATCGACCCCCATTAAATCTGTTGTAAAGCACAGATGAAGGTCCTCCTCTGGTTGAAGCAATGACATCACAATCCCAGAGGATAGGCGAGGATCTGCTAGAAAATGGCAATTCATTCTCACTTTTTATGGGTTTCATCCTCCCTCTAGTTTGCAGCTCTTAAAGTGGAACTTCTGTCATCTAATGACCCCATACAAATAAAAAAGCCCATACTTCCTCCTCAAGTGAATGTGTGGACCCGGGGGATGCGGCTTTGTCCTTTTTCCTGTGTAGCCGCTGGGGCTCAGGCGGTGCGGGCACTTGGCTAAGGTATGGACTTTATTTGTAACCCCCCGTCCTGCCTCATCGCCAGGGCAGCGTGGCAGGGCGGGGGGGGGCATTAGATAACTGAAATTTCGCTTTAAAAGCTTAGTTGGCTAGCTTTACAAAAAAGTGCCCTCATTGTATATTAACCCTCCAAGCATTCCTCTTAAACATGATACCACAGAGCCAAGCTTCCCTTGTGGCAGCATGTATGTGTTGACCTATTTTAAAATGCGTTCAATTTTTGTTGGGCCATTTATGTTATGTTTAGTCCTCTGTAGAATAGAATTTGTAAAAAAATACTAAAATCTACTTTCCACCGTTGTAGCAAATTATTTGGGGGAGGCCATGACTGAGAGCCACTGCAAAGGTGGTGAAGCTAGGGGATGGCAAAGATGTTGACAATGAGATACTGACGCTGTAAAGCTGGAACACCAGGAAACACTGAGGCACTACAGGATACTGAAACTGCTAAGCTTGTGACACTGGGACACTACAAATATGGTAAGGCTAGGATACGGCAAAGCTGGTGAAATTGGGATACTAGAAGACATTAAAAAGCTGGTGACACGGGGGCACTAAACTTCAAAGCTGGTGACACTGGGAGACTGGAGGACACTGGAACTGCAAATCTGGTGATGCTGGGACATAGCAAAGCTGGTGACTCTGGGATACTAAGGGATAATAAGGGGCAGTTGTGGCCTAGAGGTAAGGGAGCAGACTTGTGACCGGAGGGTGACAGGTTCGAATCCCGGTCCTGGGACATGACTGAAGTGCTCTTGAGCAAGGCACCTAACCCCCCAACTGCCGTAATTAGGGCAGCCCACCGCTCTGGGCATGTGTACACTCACTGCACGGATGGGTTAAATGCGGAGGACGAATTCCTATGTGTGCGCAAGCATACAATGGCCATCTATGCATTAAAAAAAAAAAACAAAAAACTAGGAGACACTGAAAAAGCTAGAGACAATGGGTAACTGCAAGCTGGCGACACTGGGATAATAGGAGACACAGCAAAGCTGGTGACACAGGGATACTAGAAGACAATGCTGGTGACACTGGGATACTAGGAGACACTACAAAGCTGGCAACACTGGGACGCTAAAAGACAATGCAAAGCTGGTTACACTGGCAGGGAGAGACTGGGACACTAGGAGACACTGCAAAGCTGCTGACACTGGGATACTGGAAGATACGGCAAAGCTAGTGACACTGGGACACTAAAAGACAATGCAAAGCTGGTGACACTGGAATACTAGGAGACACTGGGACACTAGGAGACACTGCAAAGCTGCTGACACTGGGACACTAGAAGAAACGGCAAGGCTGGTGACACTGGGACACTAGAAGAAACGGCAAGGCTGGTGACACTGGGACACTAGAAGACACGGCAAGGCTGCTGACACTGGGACACTAGAAGACACGGCAAAGCTGGTGACATTGGGATACTAGGAGACACTGCAAAGCTGGTGAAACTGGAACACTAGAAGACACGGCAAAGCTGGTGACATTGGGACACTAGAAGACACTGCAAAGCTGGTGACACTGGGACACTAGGAGACACGGCAAAGCTGGTGACATTGGGATACTAGGAGACACTGCAATGCTGGTGACACTGGGACACTAGAAGACACGGCAAAGCTGGTGACACTGGGACTCTAGAAGATACGGCAAAGCTGGTGACACAGGTACACTAAAAGACAATGCAAATCTGGTGACACTGGGGAACTAGAAGACAATGCAAAGCTGGTGACACAGGGACACTAGAAGATACGGCAAAGTTGGTGACACTGGGACACTAGAAGACACGGCAAAGCTGGTGACACTGGGACACTAGGAGACACGGCAAAGCTGGTGACACTGGGACACTAGAAGACACGGCAAAGCTGGTGACACTGGGACACTAGAAGATACGGCAAAGCTGGTGACACTGGGACACTAGAAGACACGGCAAAGCTGGTGACATTGGGATACCAGGAGACACTGCAAAGCTGGTGACACTGGGACACTAGAAGACACGGCAAAGCTGGTGACACTGGGACACTAGAAGATACGGCAAAGCTGGTGACACTGGGACACTAGAAGACACGGCAAAGCTGGTGACATTGGGATACCAGGAGACACTGCAAAGCTGGTGACACTGGGACACTAAAAGACAATGCAATGCTGGTGACACTAGAAGATACGGCAAAGCCGGTGACACAGGGACACTAAAGAACAGTGCAAAGTTGGTGACACTGGGACACTAAAGGACAGTGCAAAGCTGGTGACACTGGGACACTAGAAGATACGGCAAAGCTGGTGACACAGGGACACTAAAGAACAGTGCAAAGTTGGTGACACTGGGACACTAAAGAACAGTGCAAAGCTGGTGACACTGGGACACTAGAAGATACGGCAAAGCTGGTGACACAGGGACACTAAAGAACAGTGCAAAGTTGGTGACACTGGGACACTAAAGAACAGTGCAAAGCTGGTGACACTGGGACACTAAAGAACAGTGCAAAGCTGGTGACATTGGGACACTAAAGGACAGTGCAAAGCTGGTGACACTGGGACACTAAAGGACAGTGCAAAGCTGGTGACACTGGGACACTAGTACAGGATTACTGTAATACATTGAAAAGTTGTTGACACTGAGGCACTATGGGATCTTGACACTGCAAAGCTGGTGACGCTGGATACTGAAATGCCGGTGACACTCAGGCACTAGGGGATACTGACACTGCTAAGATAGTAGCATATACTGAAAACCTGGTGAAACTGGGATACCAGGGGGATATTTACACTGCAAATTTGGTAATGCTGTGACATGGCAGAGCTGGTGATACAGGGGCATTGGGGGTCACAGCAAAGCCACTGACACCTGGACATTAGGGGACACTGCAAAGCAATGCCTTCCATTGTCACACTGGCATCCACAAGATGATTAAAACATAGGAAACTGGTGGCAGACAGTGGTGTGCTTAAAGTGGACCAAAACCCAGGATCGCACCTCGAGAGCAGATGCCCCCGCTGCATGAGACCCCCCCCCCCCCAATTGCCAAAGGCAACTCACCTCTTCCTGGTCCTACGGCGCATCTTGGAACAGCGTCTCCGAGTACGCTGACGGTCGCATCCTCTGCTTCCTTCTAACAGGAAAACACAAATGCCTGGCACGGGCCCACGCCCTGCTAGAGGGAAAGCAGGGGTGCCGCTACAGCTTGCGAATGCGCCATTGGACCGGGAAACAAGGTAAGTGAATGGGGCAACCTGGGGGGTTTCACACAGCGGAGGATCCTGATTTTGGATGCCCAGGGGGAATCCCGGGGACGATCGGCGTGGGTTTTGGTCCACTTTAACCCCCACGCATACCATGCAAATGCATGGAGCCTCGATCTGTAAGGGCAACCTTGTTTGGGATGCCGCAGGGAGTAGAAATTAGATGCCCATATGGGCAATCTCCAGACAATCCCCTATGCCATGGACACACTATGCCAGGGTGCCACTCTGTGTGAATCCCCCTGGGTTTGCTTACACTCCCGCAGCACATGAGCAGCCCATGGTTACATCCCCAACAAAGTAATTCACTGTACAAAATTTGTCTTTGATTAGGGCCCCCAAACACAACTTTGCATGGGGCCCCAGAATGATAAGTCATCCCTGGTGGCTGCACACCATATATCTCTGCCATCAGCGGCAGAGATGAATGGTGAATGTGGCAGCAGACCAGTAGGTTACAGATAAATCTCAACTCAGAGAGAGAGAAAGCTGCACAGAGCGGGTGAATGGTGAACAAGGTGCGCACAGCTCTCACGTCACACCTGGCAGTGCTATGAATGGGCACAGGGCTAAAGGTGACGGAGCATGACGTCACAATAATGGCAGCAGAAGAGGTAGAAACTTACCAAGCGAGAGAGAGCACAGGCTCCACACCGCAACACAGGAGAGCGAGCGCAAAGTGCCGGCAGCGGCCGCGCAACACCCACTACAACTATGAGGGAGGGGGAGGAGCCTGGGCGGCCCAACCAGAGCACTGGCCGGTGCTGCCACATACTCTCCATTGTGAATGGCGGTATGACATCACTCCCCGACACAGTGTTCGCCAGGGTGGAAGTTTCTGGTGAATGAAGTCATTTCAACGCTTGAGGTGTTATGAAAGGTTTCGTACCCGTAATAACGGCGCTAAACGCTGCTGGAAGAGCGCCACCTAGCGTGAAGCGGCGGGATGCGGAGCGCTGCCTGTGATAAATACTATAGATGCTCCGGATATTCCTCACACGGCTGCCTACTTGTTCTATGGCTTCCCCGTCTATCTGTGGCTGCATGGCACGTATGACTGTTTTTCTAACGCAGAATGGGGGGAGTAGTAGTATAGGAGAAAATATTAAGTAGGACCTAGACTCTCCCTGGCAGAGCCCAAGGGCATTCTGGGACAGTTGCATCCTCATGCTCAACACTGGTAAGCCCTGCAATTAAACTGTGCCTTCACCCTGAATAAGAGCCTATCCTGTATATTTCCCCCACCCTGTACATACAGATTGCTCACATTAAAAACCATCCTACCTGCACCTACTGCCTTTTATAAACTTTTAAACATCCAAGATCGCGTCCTGTGGAGTATCAGGCTGTCTGCAGACAGGAAGTGTCTTCTGACTATGCCGCTCTGCATTCTGGGATTGCTGTCCTTTTCCTAACCCCAGCTCTGTGCCGTCTGTGCAAAGCACAGCTATAACCCCCCCCCCCCCCCTCCTCTCTTCAGTATGTGATACTTCTGAAGCAAGATGGCGTCGCCCGTATCCTGGAGTCCTGAACAGTGTTGCAGCCCAGTGAGGAAAAGAATAATAAGTAAGCGACTTAAAATATATTAATTTTAAACACAGAGGAATCGTTTTTTAAAGGATTTGGGCTTTTCATTAAATGATGCTGAAGGTCCAGAAAAAGCAGATCTCCAGTCAAAATCTTAGGTCCCTTTCTCGCCTCTGGGCCATTCAGGTAATGATGTTCAAAAAAGCAAAGTCAGGATATTATTCTTTTCTCCACTGGGCTACAACACTGTTCAGGTCTCCATGATACGGGCGCCGCTATCTTGCCTCAGAAGTATCACATACTGAGGAGAGGAGGAAGGGGGGTGGGTTATAGCTGTGCTTTGCACAGACAGCACAGAGTTAGGGTTAGGAAAAAGACAGCAGTGGCTTGGCCTTGAAGGAGTGAGGAAGCACCTCTGTGAGCTCTGCTGCGGCCCCTGATTCTATAGTTGATCTGAGCGACATAACTCCCCCAATACCCGCAAAATGCAGAGCGGAAAGAAGAGGAGAGCGGGGAGACCCACCAAGAAGCCCCCTAAGAAGGCTATCGGCACCTTCTTTAAGCCCCGAGACCCGGCGGGGCAGAGGGCCCCGACCAGCAAGATGGCGCCTGTCGGATCCCGTGGAGGAGAGGAGTGCCGAGAAGGACCGGAGGCTGGAGAGGAAGTTGTGGAGCCCCGGGGAGCGGGAGGTATGCCTCTTACCTTGCCCCCGCAGCCGGGATCGAGAGCTGCGATCGAAGCGGACGTCGCAGCTGTGTTCCACCAGCGTGGAGGGCGGCTGTCGCCGGGACGTGAGCCCGCCGCTGAGGCGGGGAAGAGCCGCCGAGAGACGCGGCGCGAGGAGCCGACCCGACCCTGCCTCCGCCCCGCCTGAGGAGTCAGCTGGTGCGGGGGCCGGGTGAACAGCGTTCCTTCGAGGGAGAGCGATCCGCAGTGCCTCACATGGCGTGGCACGCAGAGCCTTCGCACGTGCCTTCACCGCCCAGGAGGGGGGTTCCCTGCAGCTCCGAGGGCAGCCTGGGTGAAAAGCAGCTTACAGGGGAGAGGGGAATAAATTGACACACCATTCCAGTGTCCTTGCCAGCACACAGTCCCTTGCCCTCTGGGACGGCTTCCCAGACCCAATCGCAAATAATGAGCCCCACTTGGGGAGACAGTCCTGACTACAATGAAAAAGTGTAGGCGGACGTACATCCGGATCCTGTGGGGACTACTATTCTGCACACGCCTGCCCAAACGCCCTCCGGGGCCTCGCGCTTTGAGTGGTTGCCCGGCTCCAGCGTGAACTCACCAGGCGGTTTGTCCCCAGGCCCGGGGTCTGCGAGTGGCGCAGGGGGCTCGAGTCCTGCCGGATCTGCCCAAGCTGATGAGGGTCCCTCCTGCTCCCTGTTCGGGATGCCCTGGTCCCAGGCTCCAGTCAGACAGCTGTTCCCGAGGTTATTTGCGACTACAACTCCCGCTTGTTTAAGATATGTTCAAGAGTATGAAGAGGGCTCCCAGGGGAGTTGCAGTTGATGCTTGTTGGAGGAGGGTGGCTGTCTTATGCTCCCGGGCGGGCGGGGTGGGAGAGAAGCCTAGTCATTAACCATGAGCAGATAGGGGCTAGCTCCTGAGTTGCGAAGCCACTTTCCCCAATAACCGTCCCAACGCTGACCAGTGGGTGGCGTGTGGTTTTCGGGGACTCTATCCTCAGTATTTCTGTTTGCCCTCCTCTGTAAAGGAAGAGCTTATTAGGTTTCTTGCTCTAATCTTCACAAACTCTCTCTGTTTCTGTGACCCCCTTGCGGTACTAATCTTTCTCCCTACTTTCTATCCCTCTGTCTCACCCCTTTTCCCATTATTCCTTGGGGTCTTGGTCCTTGGTTCGGGTCCTGCGCGTCCGGTGCCTTGGTTTCTCCGCGCCCCTGACTGCTACACCTTACCCCACCCCCAAGCCATAATCCCAGACAACTGGCTAACATGGCAACTCTCAAGTTTTGTACCTTTAATGCTAAGGGGTTAAATATTCCTGAAAAGAGGGCAAAAATATTGTACGGATTCCACAAAGAAAGGGTAGATGTTATTATGCTGCAAGAGACACATTTTTGTTAGGGGAAAATTCCGGAAATCCGAAACAGGTACTATGACAGATGGTTTCACAGCCCCAATCCAGAAAACAAGTCTAAAGGAGTGTCCATTGCACTTCATAAATCCGTCCTCCTAGAGCCTTTAGACTCGAAAGTAGACCCGAACGGTAGATATTTATTTTTTAAGTTCACATTACATGAGGCCAGGTATACTCTCACCAACTTGTATTTACCCAACCAGGACCAGGTGGAGGTAGGCCTGGGGATCTTACGTATGCTGGAGGAGTTTGCAAAGGGCACTATATTGTTGGGAGGAGACTTCAACCTGGTATTAGACCCGAGGTTGGATTGCTCCCAAGGTAAGTCAGCGAAACCCCACTCTAGGTTGGGCAGGCTTCGTGGGGCCCTCCGCATCCTCCTGGTTGTAGACACCTGGAGAATTCAGCACGGGGGGCAAGGGACTACACATTCTTCTCCCACCCTCACAATACCTATAGCAGACTGAATTACACCTTCCTCAGCCACCATGCACTTGTGTGTGACCCTGATACCTCCATTGGGCAGATACTCTGGTCGGATCATGCCCCTGTCTTCTTGAGCCTCCCGATCCTGGAAGTAGTCCCTAGGTGCTATAATTGGCGTCTTAACAACAATTTGTTGAAGGATGCCTTGTGTCTAGCAGAAATAAAGACCACTATAGCCAAATTCCACTCTGACCATGCTGGTGACCCGACCCCGTTACCATTGCAGTGGGAAGCGCTTAAATGTTTTTAATAGGAGTGGGTCGCCTTGTACTTTCTCGCACTTGTCTGAGGCAAGATCTAAGGAAAATTATTTTACAGTGGGTCAAAACCCAGGATTTTCACTATCCTGGATTTTGGTCGTACCCCTGGAGTCTCCTGATTTGATTGTCATGGTAGGCTTAGATGACTTAAATGGTGATATAATATATATATATATATATATATATATATATATATATATATATATATATATTTCTTCTGTTTCGCTCTATCTCTTTACCCCTGTATATGTCCAATATTCAATATATCTATGTATAAAACCTGTTCTGCCCATTTTTGTACACCTATAATTCTGCAACTGACTTTCTATAAGAGCCTGCATGACCAGATACCTATTTATAAAGCTCTGTGTGCCATTTATTGTTGCAATTTTGTGGTAGGTGTTTTAGATTTTAATTCAGGGAGCTGGTATGAAGGGGTCCCTAATAGAAATGTACGGTGCACCTAATGTTGTAGCCAGCGTATCCGAGTCTTCGTACACTGAATGACACAAGCTGCAAATTGGGCAAGCAACAGTCCTCCAGCTCCGCATACTGATCACCTGTCTTTAATAAAGGTGAGCTGGCAGAGGCACTAATAACTGGCAAAGAGGAGCACAATAAGACCTAAGTAGTATTATCAGTACAATCATGGACAAACTTTTTTTGTAAATTCATAACATAGCATTAACATTTTTATGCAGACAAAATTAAAAGCAGCGCAAAACCCTGCAAAAAATGAGGGAGATGCACATGGGGACAGGCCTCGTGAGCTGCTTGCTGCATTATTATTGGGTTTACATTATTGGGTCCTTTTTAAAACAGAAAAAAACTGTTTTTTTCAATCACCTGAGTTTGAGTTCGCTTAACAGGGCCTCCTGATCTAGGAGGGATGCCACCACAGCCCACCCTTGATCCATGGGTTTGCTAGAAAGGTTATGCCTTACTATGATTCTGGGGAATTTCGCACAATGAGCTTTCCAAGTCTGGATGCCAGGGGTACTATGGACCTATAGGAAGACAAACAAAACCACTTAAATAAAATGACTTTAAGTCTCTTTTAACAACCTTAAACGTTTGTTAAACACCTGTAGAGAAACCTGTGGCATTTTCTTCATCCATAATTATAAGCCAGCAGAGTTCTCTCTTCCTCTGCTATGTAGTTGGGTGGAGATAGGTCCCTGCAGACTTATGCGGGATATTAAAGTGGCTTATTTATTTTTTCTCAGAACAGCTCGGCAAGTCTCTCTGCATATACATACACTTACAGAGGCCTCTCCAAACCTATATAGAGATAGAATAATGTTAACATAGGTTTAACATTTCCCTAATTCTTTATATATACATGGAAGCATTGCTACACACTCTGTGAATGGTAAATAGCCCATATTGGGTACCACCTATACCTAAATATTATGTGTTTATTTAAATTCCTGCATATTGCATAGCCCTCCGTGGGCAAAAATAATTTTCCAAGATGCTGGGAGGAATACATAAGGATCCCAATTTCGGATGCCTTCTACAGTAAAAGATAATTAGAAAGCAAAAATCAGACATTAAAGCGGCCCAACACCAGTTTGACCACTAACAGATGTTGGCCTACTTCTATCCGCATTAAAACAGGCTCAGGGGGGCATCCCGAATGCTGGACCCCCTCTGCGCATCGCCCCCCGGCCAGAACCTAGGAAGTCACCCCGACCCACATTACCGCCCCGGTGGCCAATTGACAGGCGCCTTTCCTGGCACTGAGGATCAGTGGACAGGTAAAAATTGGGGTGCATTCTGGAAGGCGATGCATGGAGCCCCCCAGCATTATGAATGCCCTCCCAGCCTGTTTTAATGCGACTAGAAGCGGACAAACACCGGTTAGCTGGCAACTGGGTGTTGGTCTGCTTTAAGGCCTATATAATGGGTAATGTGTCTTATTGTACATGTATACACAGCTATTTCCTGTCACACATCGGATGGAGCTCTGATAGGAAGAGGCAAGTATCTACATAATTAAGGACTCACTGATCGTGTGACGGGGTGGGTTAGGTTAGTTTAGTTTTCCTGTGTAACAGGATTCTCCCTGGCACAGAGTTTCCCAGGGGCACTACCTGAATTTCACAAAGCTGGCATTTTCCAATATGAGCAAATAAAAAAATAGCCTCGCCTCCATTCCGGGATCCAGTGGCTGGAATCTCCTCTTCCCCTGGGGGCCTACGATCCTAACACCCCCCCTCGCGCTGGGGAAGAGAATGCCCGATCCCTGCCACCCACCGGCTTCGGTCTCACCAGCCACACACAGGGAGCGGCCTTTTATACAGTGAGTGAGATCATGTCACTTTGCCAATATAAAAGGCCGCTTCTGGCAGCGGGAGAGCTGTCAGAGGCTGGCAGTGATTGGTGGAAGTCGACTCCGATCCCCTGCCCCATACCCGGCGTCTGTCAATCACTTCCAGCTGTCAGCAAGGGACATAACAGTGATGGAATTGAGTAGAAAAGATAAATAAATGACATTTTAGCTGTGTGTCTTTGTTTTTTTTACATTTTACTCTTTGTGAACTGGTAAGGGGTCCTTGAGACCCCTATACCAGTTCACAAGGCAGGAGGGGCTGGCAAGTCACCCGCCAGCAAGAAGGTGACTTGCCATTACCCCCTGCCCCATTAGCTGCATCCACAAAGAGCCTGCAGCCCATATGGGCTCTTGTAGTCCTAATGGCTGGGCTCTCCCGGCTGGCCTCCACTCCCTGGTCCACCAGCCCCCATAGCTGGTGCCCTGACTGGCTTTACTCGGAAGGTGGGACCCCACACAGTATTTATTTGACATTTTTAAGAGTTTTAAAAAATATATTTATTACATTACAAACAAGACATTAAAGCCCAAACTCTGCCAAAAAATATAGAACTTTCCTGGAAATTCCTGAAAAAATCACAGCATATATAGTGCAAAATGTTCTCCATGTAGGCCAGCAGCGAAAGGGCTAAAAAATACCGTTTTGTGAGTACTCACCTTTAAAACGGGTATTATGAGTGTGCCATACACTCCACTTCAATCTTCATGACATGTGGGTAATTTCCAGTAGAGGGCGAACTTCTGCAGAGATGAATATGCAAAAAAAGAAAGCCCCTCCCGGTCCATATATACCTGGGACCTCCCACCAAATTCCCAGTGTATAAAAGCAGTAAGGGGACCAGGAAGAACCAATTATAATCTAACAATCAAAACCAATGGTTCACCATATAAAAGCCCCAGAATACCTGAAAAAAAAAAGGGGTAGGGCGAAGTGGAGTGTATGGCACACTCATAATACCCGTTTTAAAGGTGAGTACTCACAAAACGGTATTATTCTAAGTGTGCCATACACTCCACTTCGATCTTCATGACATGTGGGACATCCAATAGCAGTGTCCGTCATGGGTGGGAACCAGAAACAGTAAAGAATGTACCAACTCAAACCACTGCAGCTTGCAGAACCTTGCAGCCAAAAACAGCATCCGCTGAAGCCCACACATCAACCTTGTAAAACTTGCAAAAGTATGAACGGAAGACCAAGTAGCAGCCTTACAAACTTGTTCAACAGAAGCCTGGTGCTGAAAAGCCCAGGACGCACCAACGCACGAGTAGAGTGCGCAGTGACCCTAAAAGGAGGAGTCCTCCCCTTAGCAGAATAGGCCCCAACAATGGCCTGACGAATCCATTTGCTAATCGTAGACTTAGCAGGTGCCAAACCTTTCCTGGGCCCGCAGGGCACCACAAAAAAGCATCCGTCTTGCAGAAGGAAGAAGTAGTCACCAAATAGTACTTCACACAGGGAACAACGTCCAAATTGTGCAGAACCCTCTCCTTGTCATTGTTAGGCTTAGGACACATGGAAGGGAGAACAATATGGCTTGTGTGTGAGTGTGTGTAAGCACGCACACAGACAAGCAATAGTGTAAATAACATAATATATATAAATAAATATGATACCCTAACATAAGATTTAATTGAAGTAATATCTCAGGGAGCAATGAACATTGACTAATAATGTTAGATGTATAGACAAAAATAAATTAATTAAATAATTAATAATAATCAAATTCCCTTTTCTTTTATAGAGTTTCCATGTAAATATAAATAAGTAATAGACTTTTGTATGGATAATGTGGTTGATGCTACAGTCGAATAAAATCAAACATGCTAACTAACAGTATATAGACCAGATTGCAAGTTCCACACAAGATGTATCAATGTGTATTATCGTTGCCATGCCACCTGGGCCCCCGCAGCTCGAACGCTGACAGCCTGAGAGGCTGACAGGTTCTCTTGAGCTGCCGGAGGTGCCGCTGGGCGGGCGGGGCGTGCATGACGTCACGGCATGTGTGCGCCTCCTACAGCAGGGGAGAGCGCGCACATGCCGGGCGCCTGCGCGCGCCGGCCCTGTGTCACCTCCGGGTCATGCGGTCCAACCCGGAGGAAGCAGGAAGTAGGTGCGGCATAGCCCCTGCGAGCGTTGGGTAACTCAGACGGGGCGCGCGGTAACGTGCGCCAGCTCCTCCGCCAGGAATGGACGTCATTAGAGACTGGGGGTTTATAAGGTGGGTGTGAGGGACACACAATCATCCTGATGAAGTGGTGAGGGGATTACCACGCAACGCGTCGTGGGTGTGCTTTGCGGGACGGCTCTTATCATTCGGTGATGTACTAAAATTATACTGTTTATTAGTTCCCGTTTTACCAGACAATTAGGCACTGTATTACTTATAGCACCTTGTGGCATGGAATAGCCAATTAGCATTTGACACTTTACTGCACTAGTCACTTTCTATGGGGATTTAGCACATATATGAATAGGTAGTTGTTCTTATAGCTGTATTTGGAGTTTGTATCGTGAAAATATTAATTGGTATTATTGTTCACATTCTCACTGTTTGTATCCTTTTTATATTATTTAATTGCATGAATTATATTGTGTGAGGGAACAATATGTTACTCCTATTAACTATTAGATATCTGTCCTGCCCCAATCCTTTGGGGCTTTTTATTCATGTTTTTTAAATGTATGTATTATATGTTTGTCTGGTAGAACTTGGGTCTATTTAATTAATTAATTAATAAATAAATGATTACAAATTCATTTAGTATCTTATGGTGTGCGGCACATTTTACTGGGGTAGAATTGGTTTCTGTGGTTATCTGGTAACCCACAGATAATATTACTAAGGGAGAACAATATCCTGATTGAGGTGGAAAGCAGACACCACCTTAGGAAGGAAATCCGGCTTAAAACTAAAAACCACCTTATCCTGGTGTCTCTCAAAGTAAGGGGCCTGAATCCACAGAGCCGCCAACTCAGAGACACGTCGAACAGAGGTAATAGCCACCAAGAAAGCAACCTTCTGAGTGAGAACCGAAAGAGCAATATCCTGTAACGGCTCAAAAGGAGGACCCTGCAGAGCCGAAAGAACCAAATTCAAATCCCAAACAGGAACCACAGCCTTCCGAGGGGTCCGCACATGCACGACCCCTTGGAAAAAAGGTCTTAACCAGCGGGTGTAAGGCAAAAGACCTCTGGAAGAAAACCGACAGAGCAGAAACCTGTCCTTTCAAAGTACTAAGCTGGAACCCAAGATCCAGATTATGCTGAAGAAACTCCAAAATCCTGGGTATCGAAAACACCCTGCAAAGCAAGGCCTTAGCCTCACACCAATCAATATAGGACCTCCAAATCCTATAGTAAATGCCAGAAGAGGACCGCTTCCTAGCCCTAATCAAGGTCTGAACAAGAGCCTCAGACAAACCTTCCTCTTTCAAGATGAAGGTTTCAGCAGCCAAGCCGTCAAAGCCAGCGTTTGTAAATTGGGGCAAAGTAGATGGCCCTGAGATAGCAGATCCGGCAACAAGGGAAGCCGATACTGATCTACGACCATTCTTACGACGTCTGCGTACCAAACCCTTCTTGGCCACCTTGGAGCCACCAGAATCGCTAGTGCCCCTTCTAGAACCAGTTTGCGAACTACCTTGCCCAGCATGGAGACGGGTGGAAACAGGTACAGAAAACCCAACTCCTTCCAAGCCAGTGACAAGGCATCCACTGCCAGAGACAGAGGATCCTGAGAAAGAGACACAAAGGCCGGAAGTTTGTGATTGTGCCTCGAGGCAAAGAGATCCACCTCCGGAGTCCCCCACTTGCGGCAAATATCCAGAAAAACTTCGGGATTGAGAGACCACTCTCCTTGGCGAGAGGATCCCCTACTCAGGGAATCCGCCTCCGTGTTCTCCACTCCCAGAATGTAGACTGCCGAAAGGCAAGGAACATTGCTCTCTGCCCAGTGCAGGATCAGAGAGACTTCCCTGAGGGCACTCCTGCTGCGAGTCCCTCCTTGGTGATTGATGTAAGCTACCGCCGTTCGGTTGTCCGAACGAACCTGAACCGGTAGACCCCGTAAATGTGAGGTCAGCCGAGCCAGAACCAGACGGATGGCTCTGAGCTCCAAGACATTGATGGGGGGTGTGAGCCTCCTGAGGACCCCACACCCCGCTGAACTGATGACTTTTACAATAACCTCCCCAGCCCTACAGGCTGGCATCCGTGGTAACCGTCTCCCAACAAGGGACCATAAAGGATCTGCCCTTCAACAGATTGCTCGATTCCAGCCACCACCAAAGGGACTGCCGAACCCTGGGAGACATCCTGAAAGGTTGATCCAATGACTGCGGACACCTGTCCCAATGCGTCAATAGGTGAAGTTGAAGAGATCTCATGTGAAACTATGCAAACGGTACCGCCTCGAAGGAGGATACCATCAAGCCCACCAGTTTCATCCCCTGTCGGATAGAGGGACAAGGATTGGCCAGAAGAAGGCGGATCAGACCCTGAATCCCCTGTACCTTGGTCTGGGGCAGAAACACTCTGGCCCGAATGGTATCCAGATTCATGCCCAGAAATGAAATCACACGAGACGGGGAGAGAGAAGACTTGGTGCGGTTGATCACCCACCCGAACCTCTCCAGGGTCGACACCACCTGGTGGGTGTCCAGCTCCGCCTGACGGAGGGAAGAAGCTGAGATCAACAGGTCATCCAGATAAGGTACAATGCGAATGCCCTGAGCTCTGAGCAGATCCATTATTCCCGCCAAGACCTTGGTGAAGATCCTCGGCGCCGAGGTCAGACCGAAGGGAAGAGCTGCAAACTGATAATGTTGATCCTCCACCGCAAACCGGGGAATCTCTGATGTGCCTGAAAAATCGGAACATGCAGATACGCATCCTTGATGTCTATGGATGTCATAAAATCCCCTTGGCGAAGGGAATTGATAGCCGAGCTCAGAGTCTCCATGCGGAAATCTTTGGCTCTGATAAACCTGTTGAGAACCTTGAGATCTAGAATGGGTCTCACCGAACCCTCCTTTTTGGGAACCGTGAAAAGGTTGGAGTAGTAACCCCTGCCTCTCTCCAACAGAGGCACCGGGCATATAACCCCCATGTCCAGAAGGTTTTTTACTGCTAACAGGAGCCCCTGTGCAGCCTGAGGGTCCGAGGGCACCCGAGACCTTGGGGGCGGCCAGTACTCGAACTCCAGTTTGTACCCAGAGGAGACCACTTCCAAGATCCAATTGTTTGTGACCTCCCATGCCCAGACCTGGAAGAGGAGCCGCAGCCGTCCCCCCACCCTTGCGGGTGAGGGCGCCCCTTCATTGCTGAGCCAGTTTAACGGCAGGCTTGGGCTTGGAACCCCAGGCAGCCGCGGGACGTGCCCGACCTCTGCCTCTGTTCCAGGACGAGCCCCTGACACCCGAGAAGGCCAAACCCCTAGCCGCTCTGGCACCTCGAAAGGAAGGAGTGAACGAGCCAGCCCCCCGAAAGGGGCGGCGCTGTTTCCTCCGCTGAGGTAACTTACCTCCTTTAGCAACAGCATCCAATTTATCTCCAAACTGCAGCGAACCCAAGAAGAGAAGAGCTCTGAGCGACTTCTTGGCCCGAACCTCCGCTGTCCACTGGCGGAGCCAGACCAATCTGCGCATAGCCACCAGTAAGGCTGAAGTCCTACTACACACGACAATAGAATCCTCCATCGCAGCCATGACAAAATCCATGAACAATTCACATCTCTTAAGGATAGCAAACTCAGCGCCAGCTGGATCAAACTGAGCGTTATTCAGCCAGTCCCTGATAAGAGACCTGGTAGCAAGCGACACCAGGGCAGATGCACTAACAGGCCGCAGGGCCGAGCCCACATTGGCAAATGCGTGGCACGCCATCTGATCAAGGCGCTTATCCTCGCCATCCTTAAGGGAAGTGGCGTCAGGGGTGTTCGGCACAGAAGAGTTGGTCAAACCTAAAACTGGCGCGTCGACCTCGGGAGGAGAAGACCAGCGCTTAACCGCCTCCACCGGAAAAGGATACTTCTTATCCCATCCCTGAGGAACACCAGGAAGCCGACTGGGCCTCTCCCATTCTCTAAGGATCAGCGCATCAAAGTGACCCTGGGTAGGGAATGCCAGGCGAGGCTTGCGAGCCCCAAAGAATTCCCCCTTCTTGAGAGGGGGCGCCTCAGGCGGTTCAATATCCAACACCTCCAATAAATGTGACAAAACAGTGGCCGTATCTACGGCATCCCCCAGCGCCTGCCCGACATCGGCATTCCCAGACTGAACATAGTCAGCCTCTGTTTCCTGATACAATTCCCCCTCCTCTAACGGGGAATAATCTGACAAATCAGCGGAATCGTCGTCAACATCCCACAAGGGCTGGGCCGACGACAAATGTAGCCTGGACAAATTTAGCCTGGGCCTTCTTGCCCACCGTGCTAGCAATAATTTTCTCGATGCTGGCCAACCTAGCCCAAACATCAAAGAGCGACTCCCCGCTGGCACCACTGTCACTTGGGGTACGAATAAGGTGAGGAGGGGAAGGCGATGAAGCAGGAGGAGCCGACCCAGAAGGCTGGGTACCAGACTGCCGCGTTATGGCCTTTTGTGCGCATGGTATACAGATCAGCACATTCTCCCCCGTAAGGGACACACATGGCCCGGATTGTCCCAGAGGGAGCCCGAGCCCAGTATCATGCGGAGCCTCCATATGGTGAATTTTTGTGGTCAGTCGCAAGCCCGCAGGGAATTTACGCCTAAGCAACCCGGGATGCGCCTTAAAAGTCCCGGTGGGAGGATTTGAGGTGAACAAAATTACACTAGGGACCCCAGGACCAGGAGGAACCCCTTAATATGCACATATACAATGCAATCTGTAACACACAAAACAGGCAACATAAGTGCAATCCTTCATATATAAGGCAATAACACATACCTAATTGTATATGTATATAAATATGTATATATATATATATATATATATATATCTGTATCCCAGCCAGATATGCGTAACCAACACAAAAAAACACACACACACATGCCCGCAATCAGTGGGGGCCCCCCGCTAGAGAGGGGCCCCCGCACAAGCTAAGTAAGTGGCCATCCGGCCCTTACCCCTCGGAGTGCAGCTCAGAACCAGCCTCAAAATGGCCCCCGAGAGTGCCTCATGCAGGAAGAGGGAGAGAAGGGGGAGGGCGGGCCAGCGCAGAACGCGCGCTCGCCAGGCAACGTCCCCCTCCCAGCAACGTGGATCCCCTAGAAACGAGCCACAGAATTGCGCCAAAGAAGGGGGTGGGGCTACCGCGGCCGCGCCGAGAGCCCGGCCCTGCCCCCTCCCCGAACACAGCCTGAGGGGGAGAAGCTCCCCCAGGCTAATCACAGCATCTGACATGGCCCACAAGTAAAACACTCACTGTCAGTCACACACATACATGCACAGTGAAATCACACACCCACACACACAGGGGCATGGGAGAACGAAAAACGAAATAACGGCCAGGCCAGGCAACTCCCCCCCCCCGGAGGGGAGTAAGGGACCCAGAAGGGGGGGAACCCTGCCAGAATCCGGCCATAAGCATAGAGGGACGGGGCATGCCACACCAGGATCACCAAAAACCTGAATAACCGCCTACCCCAGGTCTCATGGTGGAGCAGTGCTCCTTCCGCACCCATAGGGTGCTGCCTACCTTCACCATGACCCGCAGTCTAAGCTGGGAGGCTCAAATAGGGGAAATTTAGAAAGGGTCCTGGCAGTAATAGGGACAATAGATGGTCAGGCGCGGGCCAGGCTTACCTGTAAGTAAAGAAGTCTTCATCTTCTGTCTTGTCGCCTTCCCTGCAGAGAAGGAACTGGGAATTTGGTGGGAGGTCCCAGGTATATATGGAAGGTATATATGGACCGGGAGGGGCTTTCTTTTTTTGCATATTCATCTCTGCAGAAGTTTGCCCTCTACTGGAGATTACCCACATGTCATGAAGACCGAAGTGGAGTGTATGGCACACTTCCTAATTTCCTCTGGTCTTACAAACACATTTAGATAATTTCCTTGGATAAATATATTCTCTTATATTTTAAAATGTGCAGGTACTACTAAGTAATACCAAATACATAAATCTATTTTGCATTGAAGTAGGACCACATTTTAGCCACTCAGGAAGCTGCCTTTACCACCCCTGGGTACAAATATGTTATGGAAACTACATCCCTACTTACCTGGCTGGAGCTCTGTGAGCTACAGTGTCCCCCACACAACCAGGCAAAGGAGATGCTGGTGGCTGCATGGTGATGCCATGACAAATATGTCATTTTAGACATGAGATCTAAGAGACCCTAAAGGGAGATGAAATCACTTTTACCTCACCGATATATCATAAACTATAAAACCTAACCCACCTGGAACAAAGGTGTCGGTAAACTTCAGTAACCTGTGAGCACCCCAAAAAACTTGGGTGATTTTGGACATGCAGGTTCACTGTAATCTTTGCTTTATTGCCTGTGCATTTCAGTGATTGCTATCTGAATGACCTTGACAAGCAAGAAATTTCATATCACTTTATGGCTGCATAGCAGTCCTCAGTCAGCGGGTGTTTATTAAATCTGTCTAATTGTATGAGCTGTCCTTGTTCCAAAAGCTATAAAGTCATCTCATAGCCTTTAATTTGAGAGTTATTATGTCTCTACAGACATACTTTAGAAGAATTATTCTGTGCAAGTCTCCGCGTTATGTGACATTTACAACTCATTAGGCAGGGAAATGCATAAAAGCAATTCCCAGTCAAATGAGTGCTAGCAGCAATAGAGACCGTGCCGTGAAGCTCACAGGGAAACATCCATGCCAAAATGATATTTGAGTTTTAGCTACATATAGGTAGCCATCCACAAGGCTGCCAAGAAGAGAGTTTATACCACCAGTCAAGTGCCTGCCTTATGCCCAAATAACTTATGTCAAAGGCATTGCATCCCACTGAATTCCAGATTTAGCCACGCAGATTTGTACTCATCTCACTGGCTCTTAATCACCTGGCCTTAGAATGTTCTTCTCACTAGGAAGACTTTTTGAATGTTGAAGGAGCAAAGGCTGATATTAAAAAAATGTGCACTGGTATAAGTACTCTTTTGTTTGAATAGCATGAAAGAGAGGTATGGCATCTTCACAAAACAAACAGAAGATACTTACATGGTGTAAGGATTGACACTGGTGATGTGCCATGTATTATTGTGCCAAATCTTCTGCTCTACCCGTTGAGCCGCTTGCTATTGTTCATGTGTGTGTGCTGTGTTAATGTGGTTTTCCCCTGGGTCCTCATCTTCCCTGCTCTTACTTAGGTGATGGTGATGATCTCCTCTGCCTTCCCTATAAATATATGTGTTTGCCCTACCTCTGGGCTGGATCATTGCACCTGTTTTTGTAATGATAGTATCAGGGTTAACCAGCAGTAATCATGGTCAGCTTTAAACTGTAATCCCAATTATGTCATGATGTCAACTTACCGCAAGCAGTGTTACAGCACACAGGTATGGTAGCTGAGGGTAAGGGTTAATAGGACCACAGCATGGGGAGCTGACAAAATGTTATCACAGCAGACACTCAATGGTAAGCAGGATAGGTGAAAGTATCAGCTAGTTTTATTGTTGCAGGGTCATGAAAATAAAGGTTTAATGCTTTAATCCACATAACCGTCAAATACACAGTTCACAGGCCATATAAACTTGCATCTCTTTTATAAAACCAACACAGGCACAATACTTCATAATGATGTTTTAGTGTAAGGGTTAAATAGTGTTGTGTCCTTCAGACAAAAGGACATAGGTGCACTTGCTTATTAGAACATTTCAGTGAAAGGGTTAAATAGGCTTGTGTCCATTATGAACCAAACTCAGGTATTCTTGCTTGTCAGCATGTTTCCGCATAGGGGCTAAGCAGTATTGTATTTCACAATTCAATGTAGGTATTTTTCCAGAGGGGTATTCGGGCAGCCACCACCCCACTTTTAGCTGAGCACCCCTTCATAGTGGTGACTGTCTATGGGGTATCCCAGACTGGGATGTAGAATTGCCCAGCATCAATAGCGAGGCCGTTGGGATGCCAGCGAGTAAAACACAGGGAACCTCTCCTCATCAGGCGTCCAAGCTCTACTGTTCCCCAACACGAGGGCTTCTCCCTCACACAACACTACAAGGCAGAGTTCCCGGGTTCTCAGGCACAGTGGCTCCTACATCGCAGCCATCGAAGCCAACGGTCCTTTTGGATCCTCTCAACTCCTAAGACGCATCTCCTTTGTCACATCCATGGCAGGACCCCACTGGGTTTCTTCCTGCATGGATCTCGACTCTCTCTGCATAGACCTCAGCTCTCTCTCTGCACTTCAGTGTGGCTCTGCTGTACTACAGCCATGTCTTCTCACTCACTTCCAACTGCAACTGGGCCTTGTCTCTGTAGCACCCCCCAGATGTCTTATGCAGGAGGCAAACCCTGTCTTCCCTTAGCATAGTTGTGGACAATCTCCCTGTCTATCCCTCTGGCTTCACCTTATAATACATCTGCTCTATAGAATGTTGCTTGTGCTTTTTGCCTCCAAACACCTCCCAACCAATCTCAGCAGTTTTCTGTTGTTCCCCAAATGTATCTTATGCATGCTAAAGGGCAGCTCTGAGTTATAATTCGAAGTCTGTATTCAATTCTTCTTTCATCTGTATACACCCATCTAGTGACCAAAGTGGGAATAGCAACCCTATTTTCACATTAATGGATAATTCCCACACAAATGGATAATTCCCACCATTTTCGAGCACATAAATGTGTTAGAATGGTTTATTTGATACTACCACACTTGCCTCGGTGGACCTGTGCTCTCTAGCCCTCCATGAATCTTTCCTTGTATTGTAAACTGGAACACTTCTTAGTCCTTACTGGGGCCACAGCCCTCAAATATCTCTCTGTTGTCTGTACTGGATTCAGACCCTCCTGTCTGTACTATGGCCCTGGCTCCGCTGCTGTCTGTACTGGGGTACAGAGCTTCAGCTGTCTATCTGTTTTTGCTGTGTACCATCTGCTCTGTTTCCCCATTCTGAAGACTGCAACCACTACAGGACTGTCCGGGGCCAGGTGTTCTCTCCTCCATTTGGGGTGTTGCTGAAGACATGGCTGGATATGGGCTCTCCATTGAGTACCGGACTTCCTATGCCCTGGGTAGTCATCGGATTGCCTCTCTGTTGGTGTAGGCTGGTTGTACTGTCTTATGTGTATATGTTCTGAGCCTGCTTCTCTACTCTGGTTGCTCTCTGCTCTCTACTTACCGGTTCCCAGCCTGATACTCTGCTCACCTATTCCCAGCCTGCTTCTCTGCTCTCCAGTTCCTTACCTGTGCCTCTACTTACCGGTTCCCAGCCTGATACTCTGCTCACCTATTCCCAGCCTGCTTATCTGCTCTTCAGTTCCCAGCCTGATACTCTGCTCACCTATTCCCAGCCTGCTTCTCTGCTCTCCAGTTCCTTACCTGTGCCTCTACTTACCGGTTCCCAGCCTGATACTCTGCTCACCTATTCCCAGCCTGCTTCTCTGCTCTTCAGTTCCCAGCCTGATACTCTGCTCACCTATTCGCAGCCTGCTTCTCTGCTCTCCAGTTCCCAACCTGTGTCTCTAGTTACTAGTTCCCTGTCTGATACTCTGCTCACCTGTTCCCAGCCTACTTCTCTGCTCTCTGGTTCCCAACCTGTGTCTCTAGTTACTGGTTCCTGATACTCTGCTCACCTGTTCCTAACTAGTGTTGCTACTTACCAGGGTGTTTTTTTTTTTATTAATTTTGACTAGGGGCTGGTAAGTGGCTGGCCTCCAGCACTGTATTACCTACCGTTCTCTTTCCCAACACCCCTTGCCATTGGGGGTGTGCATAATAGGGCTGAAGTATGTGCAAGTCACCCGCCAGCATCCCTGTAAACTTGTATATAGATCTTACTAGTTCACAAATAGTTAAGGTAATAAAGAGACCACACCAAAACAAATCTATGCCTAATTTAACCTATACTTACCCATACCTCCAACGGCGGTGTGAACACTAAAAGTGGTAAGGGCAGCTTGAACCCCAAATGCGACTAAGCGTACGATTTAAGAAGTGGAAAAATGCTAACGCTGATAGCACCCAGCTTCTTATTTAACACTAGCACCGAAAAGGATGCAGTGCTGGGCGATCTGGTTGAAGCTGCGCCAGTTGTAGTTCAAGATCCCATAGAGAACAATGGGCAGAACTGAATTGAAGTGTTTTATGCTTATACTAATAGAAGTATGTAAGTATTAGTATAAGAACATCTTCAGGCAAATAAAAAAAAGCAATGCTAGCATTTTCTCCAACACAGACCATCACTCCTAGTCCGGGGGCAGAAGCACTCACCTGAAAGGCTGGATCCATGTTCGCCACCATATGCAGCGCTGCTCTGCTCATCGGGCTTGTCGTCTTGTCTCCCTCTGTCTCCATTTACTGCAATGGAGGGGGGTGTGGCTGCTCTCCATAACTGATCGCGAGGGCGTCGCCACATCGAAAGGAGACAGGAAGAGAAGCCCAAAAAGAAGAGCGCATGGTGGCGTGCAGCGAGGGACATGGGTCCAGCCTTTCAGGTCAGTGCTGCTGCCTTGGACTAGGAGCGATGGTCTGCGTGGGAGAAAAGGTGAGTATAGCTTTTTTTTTATTTGCCTGAAAATTGTCTTTAAACACATGTATTTCTACAAAACTTGCATTAGAACTTGTCAATAATTGAAACGCAGGACCTAGATGGGCCAAAATGTTTTTTGTTTTGGATTATGAAAATAGATTTTAATGGCTAATGCAAAAAATGGGCCAAAAATCCATATAGATATGCGGGATGGGGGGAGGAGAGGTCACTTATACACCCAACATTAAGATATATCCAGCCAGGCTTGTTTTTGTTATTTTAATGGAAGTAAGAGGAAATCAATATAAAATCCTACCAATAGAAGAAAATCACAAGCTTGGCTGGAGTTTGATTCAGTTTGGGTGTATAAGTGACTCCTTCCCTCATTAGACGACATGTTCATATGGATTTTTAATACTACACAATTTCGCGATGGTGCTTCTTTAACAATGTGTAATTTGGACACCAACAACTAAAATGCAGCCAAAACACACAAACGCAAAGTTTGTCCCCAGCAGTGATTTCTTGTAAATGTAATGAAAAAACGCTGACCAGCGCTGGAAAAATACAGCGCCAGAGATTTCAAGAAGGAAAATATCATAAATATGCTGGGGAGCACCAAGAAAAACGCCCGTACAAAGTGGCACTCACTGGTGCTGGGCTAATCGGCCAGTGGGTGTTGACATAGGCTTGACAAGTGCAACAATAAAAGCTAAAAAAATATTCTAAACCAAATGATGTGCTAAAATGCCTCCTACCAATCAGACCATTATAGACAGTGTGCAGAATTCTCCCCGATCACACCATTACAGACCCCACATTACAAGCAGTGAGCAGTATCCCACATTAAAGGCAATGAGGGGCATCCCAAATGACAGGCAGTGAGCGGTATCCCACATTAAAGGCTATGCGGGGCATCCCAAATGACAGGCAGTGAGCAGTATCCCACATTAAAGGCTATGCGGGGCATCACAAATTACAGGCAGTGAGCAGTATCCCACATTAAAGGCTATGCGGGGCATCCCAAATGACAGGCAGTGAGCAGTATCCCACATTAAAGGCTATGCGGGGCATCCCAAATGACAGGCAGTGAGCAGTATCCCACATTAAAGGCTATGCGGGGCATCACAAATTACAGGCAGTGAGCAGTATCCCACATTAAAGGCTATGCGGGGCATCCCAAATGACAGGCAGTGAGCAGTATCCCACATTAAAGGCTATGCGGGGCATCCCAAATGACAGGCAGTGAGCAGTATCCCACATTAAAGGCTATGCGGGGCATCACAAATGACAGGCAGTGAGCAGTATCCCACATTAAAGGCTATGCGGGGCATCCCAAATGACAGGCAGTGAGCAGTATCCCACATTAAAGGCTATGCGGGGCATCCCAAATGACAGGCAGTGAGCAGTATCCCACATTAAAGGCAATGAGGGGCATCCCAAATTACAGGCAGTGAGCAGTATCCCACACTAAAGGCTATGTGGGGCATCACAAATTACAGGCAGTGAGCGGTATCCCACATTACAGGCAGTGAGCTGTGTCCTACATTACAGGCAGTGAGTGGTATCCCACGTTACAGGCAGTGTGCGGGCATCCCAATTGCAGGCAGTGTACGGGCATCCCAATTACAGGCAGTGTGCGGGCATCCCAATTGCAGGCAGTGTATGGGTATCCCGGTTGCAGGCAGTGTGCGGGCATCCCAATTACAGGCAGTGTGCGGGCATCCCAATTGCAGGCAGTGTGCGGGCATCCCAATTGCAGGCAGTGTACGGGCATCCCAATTACAGGCAGTGTGCGGGCATCCCAATTGCAGGCAGTGTATGGGCATCCCGGTTGCAGGCAGTGTGCGGGCATCCCAATTACAGGCAGTGTGCGGGCATCCGAATTGCAGGCAGTGTACGGGCATCCCAATTACAGGCAGTGTGCGGGCATCCCAATTGCAGGCAGTGTGCGGGCATCCCAATTGCAGGCAGTGTGCGGGCATCCCAATTGCAGGCAGTGTGCGGGCATCCCAATTACAGGCAGTGTGCGGGCATCCCAATTGCAGGCAGTGTACCGTCATCCCAATTACAAACAGTGTGCAGCATGCCCCCCCAAAAAAACACATTCCCCAGCAGCCGTCTCTCCTACACACACTCCTCTTACCTGCGTCTGCTGCCTCCTGAATCATCGCCGCCTCCGCTGCCGCCGCCCCCACCATCACTTCTAGGTCCCTGCATCTGCTGCTACTTGCTGCCTCACGCTCCCACCAGTATCGACTTCCGGGTGGGCGTAGCCTGTGACCCCTTGCAGCTTCATTGAATGCTGGCAGGAGTCATAGGCCACACCCCACACGTTTGCCTGAATCGGCTCAGTACAGCGGCAGACAGCAGCGGTGACTACTGGGACAACTGTGGTGGCCAGCAGAGGCAGTGGTGAGGGCAGTGGGAGCCGGTAATGTATATGTGTGTGGCTTTATGTCGGTGGGTCGGTGGGCTGAGACGTGCGATAAGGGAATGTACATTTATTGCTTGTTTTTTTGCATTCGCTCGATAAGACGCACTTACACCCCCCCCCCAATTTTGGGGAAAAATAAGTGCATCTTATAGGCTGAAAAATCTGGTAGTTAGGATTCGGCACAGCGACTGCTAGCACCAATGAAGTCCATAGCACAGTGTCACATTAGATGAGAATGCTGGTGCTCCGAAGCTGGCACTATAGCCACAAAAATTATGCTAAAAAGTGTACATCATAAATAAGGCCCTAAGTATTTGTTAAATCAGATAATATAAAAAAGAGCTGAGGCTATCCACAAGTCCTTATTTTTTCTTTTGGTCTACATGTATAAATACATTGCTCAGGGGGTCCATAAACACCTTTGAAGGCAACTGAAATACGGATGTGACACTTGGTGAAAATTAGTTTAACAACCCTGCCCTAGACCATTTAACAACCTAGAGCTCTGCTGTCTCCTGCACATGTGCACTGGCAAATAAAATACATTTGTTGCATATGACAAGCTTTATCACTTTAGAGCAGTGATAGTTGGTTAGATATAGTGAGAACCTTCTCATGTCCATAGTGAGATTCACAATATATTTAGGGCTTTATTCATCAAGGGATAGCGACAGGTAGTGCCTTGTAAGCGACAGGTAGCGGCAGGTAGCATCAGGTGAACGCTGGCTGCGGCACGCAATACCACATTTATGAAAGCGAATCTGGTGAGCGCCTCTTACAGCGACAGGTAGCGACCGATCATTACAGACGGCTCAGCGTATACCGCCGGCGCTCTGGCTTTCAGAGCACCTGGTATTACCTGTCGCTCTCCCATACATTCTAATGGACGTTACTTTTCTTCTCTTTAAAGAGGGTTTTATTTTAATAATTTTTTTGTTTTGTATCAAATCATTGTGTGACCTCTCTTGGCCTATTTAAATACATTTTTGAAAAGTTTTTTGATTTTTTTTTATATTTTTATGCAGGATTGTCATTACAGGTCTGATATTAAAGTGTTAATGTCGCAATGTAATAACAATGTAATTCCATATGTTTTTGCTTTGTTACTAGTGGATATGTGTTCAAAAACAGATTTCAATCAGCTTCTGGCCCTCTGGGCTGCAGTGACACAATTTTTAGCATCGGCGCTGTGTGAGGCTGTTTTTTTATGAATATGGTTTCAGCCGCTCACACTGACCAGTCGTTACAGTTCGCTCCCATATAGCTCTGTAGTGGTGTTATAGCGACTCAAATTCATCAATGCCGGCCATGTTACTACAGCGACTGAGGCCAACCACTAGTGGCCGCTCTTAGTGCCGCAGTACAGACGCCCCTTTTACTATTACCTGGTGCTAGTAATGAATCAGCCTGTGTGTATCCAACAAACCATCCCCATTTGTAGTCCAGATATATTGCACAACACAAATATGCCTTTGTGCCTGGACGGCTTTTGCTTTCTAAACCTTGGTCATTGATCTCTGGGTTAAAACTGTCAACAAAATAAAATCCTGCGTGTCTTTTTCAATTTGAAAAAAATGCAGCTAATTGCCGGCATGGCTTTTTTCAATAGAAAAACATTCAGGAAAGTGCTTTAGGCAGGTGCAAAAAGTATGTTAAAAAATAAAAAGAAATATTGTAAAATCATGGCTGAATCACACTACTACTATTTTACACCATATTCAATTAATTTTTTTTGTATACATCTCTAAAATGCTAAATTATAAGTGTAAAAAAACGTTTTTTTTCCTTTGGGGTATTGCAGGAACCTGCAGCAATTTTACTCAAAAAACAGTGACATTTGTTTCTACTGCCTTTGCTGAATCAGGTCCTAAGTTACTGTATATTAATTCAGCCATTAGAATATCAACAACAGGGTTGAATTTCAGTATTTACCATGTGGCAACAGCAGATGTAGCAAAATAGTGCCAGGAAAACTCAGATCCTTGGTTTCTTTTAAAGATTGGTTCTGTCAAGTAATTGCTGCAATTTTGCTTCAGTTTCCCAGGGAAGTTTGTTTAGCTGCTCTAGAAATGAGTAACGCTGAGACCTGTGGAATTTCTGTTGTAGATTACAGGCCCAAGTGACCAGACAAGGCCCAGTGTACAGTAGATAAAAAGATACTATTGTGATGTATGAATGAGCAAAGTAGGAAAGGAAAAAAACCCACTGTAAAATAGATGTCTCCTTTCTGATCATTCAGCCTCCTACTTCATGGTTAAAGTGGACCAACACCCAGCTGGATCTTATAGATTCCCGGGCCAATCCAATCCCTCCCTGCGGGCATCCAAAATTGGGATGCCCCGCTGTGTGAAACCCCCCAGGACGCCCGCTAACCTTACCTGAATCCCGGTCCAACGGCGCATGCGTGGGCCGCGGCTTCATGTTGCGCTTCTCTCTAGTAGAGCGCGTACCTTTGTTGGCCACGGGCGCGCTCCCTGTTAGAGGGAAGCGCGAGATGCGGCCGCCAGTGTGCTCGGAGCCGCTGAGCTTTGACTCCGCTTGATTGCGCATACCACAGCAGCTCCGAGCACGCTGATTGGATGAGCGGCTGCGCATGCGCCGTAGGAGCAGGGTGAGGTGAATTTTATCGGGAGATCTGGGGGGTTTCACATAGCGGGGCACCCCCGATCGGGGTGCCCCGGGGAGGTGGACCAAAACCCAGGATAGTCAAAATCCTGGGTGTTGTTCCACTTTAAAGAGGTCGAAATGACCAAGAAGTAGGGGCATCAGAGTTTTTGCAAGAAAAAAGTTTGTATTTCACATAGTATCAATGTAAGACAGAACTTCCAAAATATGTAATAAAAGGTCAGGCACTGGAAAGTGCCATTTCCAAGAATGTTGTCATTAATACGCAATGTGTTGTAGCACAATACAAAGAAATGGGAGCTGCTACTGGTTTGGGGAATGCACACATCTAACACCATTTGACTCATGGAAATAAGGATTCCAGGAAAACTGACACATACACAAGACAGAATGGCAGCTAAGTAAAATGGAGTAATGAGGTCAGCTCCAAATAGAAATCTTAAAATCCAGGGCAAATACCATTTTCTAATCCTTTTGTATGTGCCAGCTTCTTTTATTATAGAGACAGGAGGCTGGGTTCAGCTGAGTGAAGTACAGGGCCGTATTTAGGGTTCATGCTGCTCTTCTGCTGAGAAAAGGGCTTCAGGAATGAACCAGACACAGGTATATTTGTAAGATAAGTATGCAAATGTTCTTTTTAATCTTTTTAACTTGGGTGGTGTTGGCAAGATACTCATTAAGCTGTAATAAAGTTTGAATGCGGAAGAAAAATAAACTTTAATAAGGGTGGAAAAAAGGAACAAGAAGATGTGGAAAAGAGAAAGATGGGGGAAGTTTAGGCGAGGAATAACTATAAAAGTTGAAATGAGATGGAGGGATGTAGAAAAGAAGGGAAAGTAAAAAGAGTGAGAGGCATAGAGAATGTGCATAATAAAAAATGTGCAAAAAAGAGAGCGAGAGACTCCTGCTGATCCAGCTAAGAGCTTTGTATGTGAAGGCGTGTGTGTATATTATCTCCTGGCACCCCCTTACACAACTGTGTTCACCTGTCCACCTAGTGAACCTGATTGGCTTCTGATGGTTGTGTGGGGCCAGGGCATGCAGAAATAATAAGAAACCTGGTTATACCTAGGGTATACGTGGCATCCCACATCGGTAGGCCTCCCCACTCAGGGCCACACTGGACACCTTTGAATACTTGATGTTCACACTGGGCCAGCTGGGGCTTATAATTACCCAGGTCATAGAGAGGAAGATCCTCTACATCCTAGAGAACAAAACCCCAACTGCTGCTTCCCCGTTGCAGGTCTGGATAACTGCACAGCTGCCCCCAGGGGAACTACAAGGCCCACCTGCTTCCCCTCCAGTGCCCTGAAGAACAACAAGGCCCAGCTGCCCCAGGAGGAACAACAAGACCCAGCTGACCCAAGAGGACCTACAAGGTTCAGCTGACCCAGCAGGACCTACAAGGCCCAGCAGACCCAGAAAGACTTACAAGACCCACCTGCCCCTGGAGGACCTACAAGGCCCAGCTGCCCCTAGAGGGCCTACAAGGTCCAGCTGACCCAGGAGGACCTACAAGGCCCAGCTGACCCAGGAGGACCTACAAGGCCCAGCTGACCCAGGAGGACCTGCAAGGCCCAGCTGACCCAAGAGGACCTACAAGGCCCAGCTGACCCAGGAGGGCCTACAAGGCCCAGTTGCCTCTGGAGGACCTACAAGACCCAGCTGCCCTAAGAGGAAGAACAAGACCCAGCTGACCCAAGAGGACCTACAAGGCTCAGCTCACCCAGGAGGACCTACAAGGCCCAGCAGACCCAGAAGGGCCTACAAGGTCCACCTGCCCCTGGAGGACCTACAAGGCCCAGCTGACCCAGGAAGACCTACAAGGCCCAGCTGCCCCTGGAGGACCTACAAGGCCCAGCTGCTCACCATCTATAGGCCTGGACAACTGCAGGCTCCAGCATGGCGAACACCCCTCAGTAAATACAATAAATCAGCAGCATCTACTTTAGTTTAGTGAAGACAGATGGAAGGACAGAGGGACGAGCAGTGATAATGTCCTTCCTGGCCTTCTTTAGAAGACTTAGGTCGCATCACTGCACCCAGTGGGGAAAAGACAAAACTGCAGGGTGTAAGCAGCCTCTGTGAAAACCGACCAGCCCAGCACCTTACCTGTCCTGTTCACATTAATTTTACAATTTAAAAATACACCCTCTAATAGCCATGCGCCCCTAGGCACGTGCCTACAGATACCTAATGGTAAATAGGCTCTGCACCGGAGGCCAAAAAGGTTTCACTGTGTGGCTTCCTAAATAAAAACAATCATTTGTTTTAGAGGAAGATTCTGTTTATGAAATGTTTGTAGGCCAGATTATGAAAGCAGAATGTTCCAGAATAGGTGACTTTGACATGTCTTTCTTTTTAACAAACATGTTTTGACTTTGCAAGCATGCATGAGAATTTTGTTAAACAGTCAGTGACAATGAGCATTCATTCTATCCAGAAGAATAAAAGTTTCCAGGCTGTGGGTTTACTCCCATGCAAGTGACAATAGCCTTCATTTATATCTGAATGTGAATGTATCATAAATCCTACAATTGCCCAGTGTGCCTTCTGAATCTCATAGATTTGTTGCACTGACAATTATTTATTCCCTATGTATTACAGATTGCACAGAATGGGCTTGTTTAAGTTCTATGCAGTCTATCATCATATTATTTTTATATTTGTTGTAATCAACATACTTGACCACCGATAGCTTTTTCAATTCACTGCAGACTGCACACCCCTTACTAACCCATAACCACACACCCTGACTAAATCACCCAGCACTGCGCATTTTCTGACTAACCCGGAACCACACACCCTGACTAAATCACCCAGCACTGCACATCCTCTGACTAACCCAGAACCACACACCCTGACTAAATCACCCAGCACTGCACATTCTCTGACTAACCCGGAACCACACACCCTGACTAAATCACCCAGCACTGCGCATTTTCTGACTAACCCGGAACCACACACCCTGACTAAATCACCCAGCACTGCACATCCTCTGACTAACCCAGAACCACACACCCTGACTAAATCACCCAGCACTGCACATCCTCTGACTAACCCGGAACCACACACCCTGACTAAATCACCCAGCACTGCACATCCTCTGACTAACCCAGAACCACACACCCTGACTAAATCACCCAGCACTGCACATCCTCTGACTAACCCAGAACCACACACCCTGACTAAATCACCCAGCACTGCACATCCTCTGACTAACCCAGAACCACACACCCTGACTAAATCACCCAGCACTGCACATTTTCTGACTAACCCAGAACCACACACCCTGACTAAATCACCCAGCACTGCACATTTTCTGACTAACCCAGAACCACACACCCTGACTAAATCACCCAGCACTGCGCATTTTCTGACTAACCCAGAACCACACACGCTGACTAAATCACCCAGCACTGCACATTTTCTGACTAACCCAGAACCACACACCCTGACTAAATCACCCAGCACTGCACATTCTCTGACTAACCCAGAACCACACACCCTGACTAAATCACCCAGCACTGCACATTCTCTGACTAACCCAGAACCACAGACCCTGACTAAATCACCCAGCACTGCACATTCTCTGACTAACCCAGAACCACAGACCCTGACTAAATCACCCAGCACTGCACATTCTCTGACTAACCCAGAACCACACACCCTGACTAAATCACCCAGCACTGCACATTCTCTGACTAACCCAGAACCACACACCCTGACTAAATCACCCAGCACTGCACATTCTCTGACTATCCCAGAACCACACACCCTGACTAAATCACCCAGCACTGCGCATTTTCTGACTAACCCAGAACCACACACGCTGACTAAATCACCCAGCACTGCACATTTTCTGACTAACCCAGAACCACACACCCTGACTAAATCACCCAGCACTGCACATTCTCTGACTAACCTAGAACCACACACCCTGACTAAATCACCCAGCACTGCACATTCTCTGACTAACCTAGAACCACACACGCTGACTAAATCACCCAGCACTGCACATTCTCTGACTATCCCAGAACCACACACCCTGACTAAATCACCCAGCACTGCACATTTTCTGACTAACCCAGAACCACACACCCTGACTAAATCACCCAGCACTGCACATTCTCTGACTAACCCAGAACCACACACCCTGACTAAATCACCCAGCACTGCACATTCTCTGACTAACCCAGAACCACACACCCTGACTAAATCACCCAGCACTGCACATTCTCTGACTAACCCAGAACCACACACCCTGACTAAATCACCCAGCACTGCACATCCTCTGACTAACCCAGAACCACACACCCTGACTAAATCACCCAGCACTGCACATTCTCTGACTAACCCAGAACCACACACCCTGACTAAATCACCCAGCACTGCACATTTTCTGACTAACCCAGAACCACACACCCTGACTAAATCACCCAGCACTGCACATTCTCTGACTAACCCAGAACCACACACCCTGACTAAATCACCCAGCACTGCACATCCTCTGACTAACCCAGAACCACACACCCTGACTAAATCACCCAGCACTGCGCATTTTCTGACTAACCCAGAACCACACACCCTGACTAAATCACCCAGCACTGCGCATTTTCTGACTAACCCAGAACCACACACCCTGACTAAATCACCCAGCACTGCGCATTCTCTGACTAACCTAGAACCACACACCCTGACTAAATCACCCAGCACTGCACATTCTCTGACTAACCCAGAACCACACACCCTGACTAAATCACCCAGCACTGCGCATTTTCTGACTAACCCAGAACCACACACCCTGACTAAATCACCCAGCACTGCGCATTTTCTGACTAACCCAGAACCACACACCCTGACTAAATCACCCAGCACTGCACATTCTCTGACTAACCTAGAACCACACACCCTGACTAAATCACCCAGCACTGCGCATTTTCTGACTAAGCCAGAACCACACACCCTGACACATCCAGCACTGCATGCCCTCTGACTAACCTGGACCACACACCCTAACACACCCAGTACAGCATGCTCTCTGACTAACCCAGAACCACACACCCAGCACTGCATGCCCTCTGACTAACCCAGAATCCCACACCCTAACACACCCAGCACTGCATGCCCTCTGACTAACCCAGAATCACACACCCTAACACACCCAGTACAGCATGCCCTCTGACTAACCCAGAACCACACACCCAGTACTGCATGCCCTCTGACTAATCTAGAACCACACACCCTAACACACCCAGCACTGCATGCCCTCTGACTAACCCAGAACCACACACCCTAACACACCCAGCACTGCATGCCCTCTGACTAACCCAGAATCACACACCCTAACACACCCAGCACTGCATGCCCTCTGACTAACCCAGAATCACACACCCTAACACACCCAGCACTGCATGCCCTCTGACTAACCCAGAACCACACACCCTAACACACCCAGCACTGCATGCCCTCTGACTAATCCAGAACCACACACCCTAACACACCCAGCACTGCATGCCCTCTGACTAACCCAGAATCACACACCCTAACACACCCAGCACTGCATGCCCTCTGACTAACCCAGAATCACACACCCTAACACACCCAGCACTGCATGCCCTCTGACTAATCCAGAACCACAAACCCTAGCACACCCAGCACTCCATGCCCTCTGACTAACCCAGAACCACACACCCTAACACACCCAGCACTGCATGCCCTCTGACTAATCCAGAACCACACACCCTAACACACCCAGCACTGCATGCCCTCTGACTAACCCAGAATCACACACCCTAACACACCCAGCACTGCATACCCTCTGACTAATCCAGAACCACACACCCTAACACACCCAGCATTGCATGCCCTCTGACTAACCCAGAACCACACACCCTAACACACCCAGCACTGCATGCCCTCTGACTAATCCAGAACCACACACCCTAACACATGCAGTACTGCATGCCCTCTAACCCAGAACCACACACCCTAACACACCCAGTACTGCATGCCCTCTAACCCAGAACCACTCACCCTAACACACCCAGCACTGCATGCCCTCTGACTAACCAAGAACCACACACCCAGCACTGCATGCCCTCTGACTAACCCAGAATCACACACCCTAACACACCCAGCACTGCATGCCCTCTGACTAACCCAGAACCACACACCCAGTACTGCATGCCCTCTGACTAATCTAGAACCACACACCCTAACACACCCAGCACTGCATGCCCTCTGACTAACCCAGAACCACACACCCTAACACACCCAGCACTGCATGCCCTCTGACTAACCCAGAACCACACACCCTAACACACCCAGCACTGCATGCCCTCTGACTAATCCAGAACCACACACCCTAACACACCCAGCACTGCATGCCCTCTGACTAACCCAGAATCACACACCCTAACACACCCAGCACTGCATGCCCTCTGACTAACCCAGAATCACACACCCTAACACACCCAGCACTGCATGCCCTCTGACTAACCCAGAACCACACACCCTAATACACCCAGCACTGCATGCCCTCTGACTAATCCAGAACCACACACCCTAACACATGCAGTACTGCATGCCCTCTAACCCAGAACCACACACCCTAACACACCCAGCACTGCATGCCCTCTGACTAACCAAGAACCACACACCCAGCACTGCATGCCCTCTGACTAACCCAGAATCACACACCCTAACACACCCAGCACTGCATGCCCTCTGACTAACCAAGAACCACACACCCTAACACACCCAGCACTGCATGTCCTCTGACTAACCCAGAAGCACAGACCCTAACACACCCAGCACTGCATGCCCTCTGACTAATCCAGAACCACACACCCTAACACACCCAGCACTGCATGCCCTCTGACTAACCCAGAACCACACACCCTAACACACCCAGCACTGCATGTCCTCTGACTAACCCAGAACCACTCACCCTAACACACCCAGCACTGCACATTCTCTGACTAACCAAGAACCACACACCCAGCACTGCATGCCCTCTGACTAACCAAGAACCACACACCCTAACACACCCAGTACTGCATGCCCTCTGACTAACCAAGAACCACACACCCAGCACTGCATGCCCTCTGACTAACCAAGAACCACACACCGTAACACACCCAGCACTGCATGCCCTCTGACTAACCAAGAACCACACACCCAGCACTGCATGCCCTCTGACTAACCAAGAACCACACACCGTAACACACCCAGCACTGCATGCCCTCTGACTAACCCAGAACCACACACCCAGCACTGCATGCCCTCTGACTAACCAAGAACCACACACCCTAACACACCCAGCACTGCATGTCCTCTGACTAACCCAGAACCACACACCCCAACACACCCAGCACTGCATGCCCTCTGACTAATCCAGAACCACACACCCTAACACATGCAGTACTGCATGCCCTCTAACCCAGAACCACACACCCTAACACACCCAGCACTGCATGCCCTCTGACTAACCCAGAATCACACACCCTAACACACCCAGCACTGCATGTCCTCTGACTAACCCAGAAGCACAGACCCTAACACACCCAGCACTGCATGCCCTCTGACTAATCCAGAACCACACACCCTAACACACCCAGCACTGCATGCCCTCTGACTAACCCAGAACCACACACCCTAACACACCCAGCACTGCATGTCCTCTGACTAACCCAGAACCACTCACCCTAACACACCCAGCACTGCACATTCTCTGACTAACCAAGAACCACACACCCAGCACTGCATGCCCTCTGACTAACCAAGAACCACACACCCTAACACACCCAGTACTGCATGCCCTCTGACTAACCAAGAACCACACACCCAGCACTGCATGCCCTCTGACTAACCAAGAACCACACACCGTAACACACCCAGCACTGCATGCCCTCTGACTAACCAAGAACCACACACCCAGCACTGCATGCCCTCTGACTAACCAAGAACCACACACCGTAACACACCCAGCACTGCATGCCCTCTGACTAACCCAGAACCACACACCCTAACACACCCAGCACTGCATGTCCTCTGACTAACCCAGAACCACACACCCCAACACACCCAGCACTGCATGCCCTCTGACTAATCCAGAACCACACACCCTAACACATGCAGTACTGCATGCCCTTTGACTAACCCAGAATCACACACCCTAACACACCCAGCACTGCATGCCCTCTAACCCAGAACCACACACCCTAACACACCCAGCACTGCATGCCCTCTGACTAACCCAGAATCACACACCCTAACACACCCAGCACTGCATGCCCTCTGACTAACCAAGAACCACACACCCAGCACTGCATGCCCTCTGACTAATCCAGAACCACACACCCTAACACACCCAGCACTGCATGCCCTCTGACTAACCAAGAACCACACACCCTAACACACCCAGCACTGCATGCCCTTTGACTAACCCAGAACCACACACCCTAACACACCCAGTACTGCATGCCCTCTGACTAATCCAGAACCATACACCCAGCACTGCATGCCCTCTGACTAACCCAGAACCACACACCCAGCACTGCATGCCCTCTGATTAATCCAGAACCACACACCCTAACACACCCAGCACTGCATGCCCTCTGACTAATCCAGAACCACACACCCCAACACACCCAGCATTGCATGCCCTCTGACTAATCCAGAACCACACACCCCAACACACCCAGCACTGCATGCCCTCTGACTAATCCAGAACCACACACCCTAACACACCCAGCATTGCATGCCCTCTGACTAATCCAGAACCACACACCCCAACACACCCAGCACTGCATGCCCTTTGACTAACCCAGAACCACACACCCTAACACATGCAGTACTGCATGCCCTCTAACCCAGAACCACACACCCTAACACACCCAGCACTGCATGCCCTCTAACCCAGAACCACACACCCTAACACACCCAGCACTGAAATGCCCTCTGACTAACCAGAACCACACACCCCAACTAAGCCACACTGGCACTGCACATTTTCTTACTAACCTAGAACCACACACCCCAAATAAATCACTCAGCACTGCATACCATCTGACTAACCCAGAACCACACACCCAGCACTACATGCCCTCTGACTAACCCGGAACCACACACCCTAACACACCCAGCACTGTATGCCATTACTAACCCAGAACCAGTCATCCTAATGCGCAATGCACTGCATGCACTCTGACTAACACAGAACTACAGTGAATTCTGCACTGCATTCCCTCTGTTAAACCCAGAATCCCACTGCCCATTGCATATGGCCTAACCCTGAATTGAAATTTAAGTGACAATGTGAAACACATGGTGTTTAGAACAAAGCAATGCTTCTTCAGTGCGACAAGTATGCATGCCCTCTGACTAATCCAGAACCACACACCCTAACACACCCAGAACTGCATGCCCTCTGACTAACCAGAACCACACACCCCAACACACCCAGCACTGCATGCCCTCTGACTAACCCAGAACCACACACCCTAACACATGCAGTACTGCATGCCCTCTAACCCAGAACCACACACCCTAACACACCCAGTACTGCATGCCCTCTGACTAACCCAGAACCACACACCCTAACACATGCAGTACTGCATGCCCTCTAACCAAGAACCACACACCCTAACACACCCAGCACTGCATGCCCTCTGACTAACCCAGAACCACACACCCAGTACTGCATGCCATTACTAACCCAGAACCAGTCATCCTAACGCACAAGGCACTGCATGCACTCTAACACAGAACTACAGTGAATTCTGCACTGCATTCCCTCTGTTAAACCCAGAATCCCACTGCCCATTGCATATGGCCTAACCCTGAATTGAAATGTAAGTGACAATGTGAAACACACGAGCCTCGATTCAGAGACACAAAAAAACTTCCGTTTTCGTGCCGATCTGTTTTTTTGTGAAATGTTTCCGTTCTCGTATGAGCGTTCGAGCGATTCAATGCATGCATTGAAAACCTTCTGTAAAGTTTCCGTCCGTTCGTACGGCAGATTACAAATACGAGGATGTCATTTTCCATCCAGACTTTTCCATTTCATTTTCACATGTTACAACGTAGGCTTTCGTTTTTGCCCTTTTCCCATCGTATCCTCCAACGAATCCTTTACGTTTCCCGTTCGATTCTGTTTCCCTTTTTCAATAAATATTCGTCCAGACAGAAATCCTTACCATCTTGCGCCTGCGCACTACAAACTTAACTCATTAAAGTGCTTGCCTACATATTTGCCAACCTCACTTCTACTACAATGTTTAGCTAAATCACTTAGCACTCTCATCCATCTTCCCTTTTGGACCCTTAAAGCTCACCCAAACCACTTAGCACTATCCTCCATCTTCCCTTTTGGACCCTTAAAGCTCACCCAAACCACTTCTCGGTTAGGTTCTTCTTCCATTTTAGCCCCCTAAAACTTACCCAAATCACTTCTCGGTCATGTGAATATTCATCTTGAAATATTTCTGGGCTCATTAGTTTTGTGTTAATGTATTTTGTAAATGAAATGACACTGTAACATTTTTTTTTTATACCATCATAAAATATAACATTTAAAAAAAATTTGAAAATGTAAAATTTTTACAAAAAACAAATTACATAACAATGGCAGGCCACTGAACATTATTCTTCATCTGTGGTCCCCAATGGGTTGCGCAGCTCCTGCATCAACTGAAGGACCCTGACACTCAGTTGTGCCACTCTGGCAGGGGTGGTCCCTGTTAAAAAACGTAAATTAAAATATTGGTATAACCTTGTTGGGGTAATACTGCAGTGCCCTCCCCCCCCCCCCCCTGTATGGTCCAAACACCTAAATCTCAAAAGCCAGAGGGCCCTTGCCACCACGGCCCGGGTTTTGCATAGTGCCCGATTAGAGAACCCCTGGCCCGCATTCTGCAGGCAAAGAACGGGCATCAGGAGCAAGGGCGAGTGGCACATCTTGCGGTTCCTGCAACCAAATATAAAATAATTACACAAAGCAAAGGTAACCAACTAAAACAATAACTCCTACAACAAATTAAGATTCAAGTTCAACAATCCAAATATAATTCACAAAGGACAAAAGTCTAAAAAAATATAGCAATTATATGAATGTGTGGGAAAATAAATGTTTACATGCTAAGGACTAATTTAGGTCAGCATTAAAATGCATCTATAAGGCATACATGAAATGTATTGATTCAGGTATGCATTGCTATGCAATTTATGGCCTCGGCCATGCTGATACATGCAATGCCTTGGTGCTAAAGGCGCGCAGACTCCTCCACATAGCCACAAAACATGTTCAACAATAGCAATCCGAGCCCTCAAAGGTCTCGTAAGTGGATCGGAAATGAAACGGATTTATAGGGTGGTGATCCGTCGGAAATCAGCTCTCTGAATCAGACAGAAACCATCCCAACAACTGAAATTATCTGAACGAACGGAAAATTTCCGATTTTGTTTGGAAATGTTCCGATTTGCTTCCGTTCATCGAAAGAGCATATACACATTTTCCCGAACGTTCGTGCGAGTAGAAAATGGACGAAAAAAAGCAAAAAAAAGACTAACACCCACCAAAACTTTCACAGACAGCTACGGAAGTCCGGACGAATGTGTCTTTGAATCGAGGCTATGGTGTTTAGAACGAAGCAATGCTTCTTCAGTGCGACAAGTATATGGCTAAATCTAATAACATGAAAGTGATGCTGCCACCGTGTGGAGTAAATTAGGATAGTAAGAACATAAGAATTCTTTCTCAGATTCAAGTATTCTCAGAATAAGTCACCTGTAGTATGGCCATAAATGGACACTGGCCCTGGTTCTCTGATTATAGGTAGGAGTAAGATAATAATGGGTGATAGTACTGTCTTCTAGATTGCTGGATCTTGAACAAACATAATGAATTCAATTAACAAGTAAAATTAGCCCAGGAGTTGATGTTTAGTATTTTTGTTGATTTGAACAGAAACACTCCACCATATTATATGTTCATTTTTAGTTTCCACTTCTAGTGATCTAATGAGCAAATTTAAGCTGAATCTACAGCTTTGCACAGTTTAAAAAAAAAACTAACTTGCTTGCATGATCCCGAATCATTGTCAGCATTTTCATTTGCTCTTGCATCTTCCTAAAGCTGGATGCCACCTCACCAATTTTCTCCTGGTTGTGGCCATCTTGAAGCTTGCTTTCCAAGCTTTCCAAGCTTCTCAGCCGTGCTGCTGTCTGGACTTTACTGACAGTATCAGGAAACCCAGAAGCACTTCCTCTTTGAAGATGTTTTCAGATGTTTCGAAAAAAAAGTTACCAGGTACCTAACTTAAGTTTTCTCAAAACATCCTTCGGGCAGCATACGCCTGAGAGATAGGCGAGGACTACCTCATGGGGTGGGAAGAACCGCATGAAGCACACTTCTGCCAAAAGACTGATCCTTCTGAGACGGGAGATCCAAACGATAGTGTCTTGCGAAGGCTTTAGCTGAAGACCAGGTTGCCGCCTTACAAATCTGTTCCATGGAGACTCCAGCTTGCTCTGCCCAAGATGTAGATACACTCCTTGTAGAATGTGCCCCAATGTTACCCCACTTGGCAAATTGACATCTCTATAAGCTATCTTAATGGTACCTTTCCATCTTGCTAGGGCCTGCAAAGGAGATAAACAAGCTGTCAGCTTTCCTGAAATCTTTTGAGTCTGTTGAAGATAATGCAGCATCTGAGATCTGACATCCAAGGCAATAAGTTCCGGATCATCCTGCGCGATAGAAGGAATAATGATTTCCTGAGACCTGTGAAAATCTGAAGCAACCTTAGGAAGGTAACAAGGATCCACTTTCATCACAATGCGATCCGGAAATACCTGTAGGAATGGATGACGACACGATAAGGCCTGTATATCGCTAATTCTGCTGGCCGAAGTAATGGCTACCAAAAACAAGACCTTCCAGGTGAGTGATTTAATGTCCAGATTTTTGTTGGGAAAAAAAAGGAGGAGAACTTAGCATAGACAAAACTTTAGCCAAGTCCCACTGCGGAATCACCTTGGATGGTGAGGGCTTAGAGCGCTTGACTGCCAGCAAGAACCGCTTGATAATAGAAATGGATGATAGTCTCTTGACTGACAAAGCTGCCAGTTGAACTTTCAAAGTATTAACACTGAGTCCTATGTCGACTGTAAAAAATCCAGTATCACCGGTATCCTTAATGAAAATTTCCCATTCTCAGTTTTCCAAGACTTAAACGTTTTCCATACTTTAAGATAAATCTTCCTGGTTACAACCTTCCTGCTTGAAAGAAGAGTGTCTATGACTCACTCTGAATACCCCTTCTTTTGTAGTAAGGAGACCTCAGGGTCCAAACCGTCAATCTCCACCATTGCGGGTTCGGACAAAACACCGGACCTTGGGATAAGAGATGAGCACTCAAAGGGATCTCCGAAGGGTCCTGAACCGATAGTTCCATCAGAGTCCAAAATCAAGGTCTCTTGGGCCGCCATGGAGCCACCAGGAGAATCGTAGCTGGTTCCCTGATGAGTTTCTTTAGTACCATCGGAATCAAACGTACCGGAGGAAAGGCATAGGCTAGATTGAATTGCCATGTCTGTGCCAACGCATCCACTCCCAATGCCTGATCCCTCAGATTCAATGAGAAATAACTTTTCACCTTGTGGTTCTTCGCTGAAGCAAATAGATCCACTTCTGGTATGCCTCTTAGCTTGCAAATTTTCTTGAATACTTCTGGATCTAGAGACCAATCCAATTCTCTGATCTGCGACCGGCTCAGAAAATCCGCCACCTGATTTAAGGTTCCTTTCAGGTGAACTGCTGTCAGGGATTTCAAACGTCTTCTGCCCATATCAAAATTTCTGCTGCTACGGTCATCAATCTTGAGGATCTTGTTCCCCCTTGATGATTTATGTAAGCTACTGATGTAGCATTGTCCGACCTGATTTGCACATGCTTCCCCTGTAGGTGTGACTTCAGGGCCCATAATGCTTCTTTTATTGCAATTAATTCTCTCAGATTGGAAGAGGACTGACTCAAGGCCTTTGACCAATTCCCCTGAACCGTCCACGTCTTGCAATTGGCTCCCCAGGCCAAGGCTGAAGCATCCGTAGTTACAATCACTTCTCTGGGATCTCCCCAAGGTAATCCCTCCGAGAACCGATTCTCTATTACCCATTAGGTAAGAAATGGGTGTAGGTCTGCTTTAATCCATTGTGATTAATCCATTTTATTGGTATCCATTACTTTGCACATAATTAGGGCCAAATTTTGTGTTTTCTTCAAGACCGGTATATCAATGCCTCATTGACCAGGTCATATATAATCTCCACCTTACTTAAAAGTTATACTAAAGCCAAGCCTGGATGTTTTCCCATTGTCTCGGGCTACATGTTGCGCTGTTCCAAATTTCAATCCATTTTTGGATTGATTCTGTAGTTTCTTAGTAATTTGTAAAAGTATTAGAGCATTGGAGATGTGGAGAAAAAATGAGGAGAAACCGTGCGTGTGGCAACAGCTATGTGATGTAAGCACACTGTGTGCTTTACATATATCATAGTAAAAAAAATAAGTGCATTGTTATTACTACCAGCACCAGGTGTGATCAGAGAGGAGGTTGGGGTTCCATAACTGCAGAGAGGCAGCCAATCACAATGTCCAGGAAGGGAGTGGGGGGTGTTTCTTGGTCTCCTGAAGGGGGGTGGGGATTAAAAGATGAATGAGGAAGTGATTTCCTCACTAAGAAGACTGAAATAGGAGGAATAACAGCGTTCCAGCCACTCAATGAAAGGTAAGCTACCAATATACAGAGGTTTACAGTTTCACAGTTTTCACTTTTGAAGCAAGTGGGTGTGGTCCTTGGAGCCGTGATGCTGCACAATAACCAGCATAATGGGCAGGGTCTGTAAGGTTAGCATAACTTGGTTCCGAGACCCTGGCTGCGATCCTCCCCTCTCCCCCTGTTGCTAAGCGACGTTTGACGCTTAGACCAGCACTCCCAGACACAAATAGGTGCAACACCAATCACACATGTGCGCACTCACAAAACATGCATCCGCTCACTTCCGAATGTTCAAGCGCACAGCTCCCAAATGTGCATGCTCGCACTCCCGAATGCACATGCATGTTCTCCATAAGTGCATGTGCACTCCCTAAGTGCATGCACCCACTCCAGAGCAGAACCAAGCCAGATTTTGTTTAAGCACCCATATGCCCGACAGTCATGATTCCTAAAATCTAGAGAAACAATGGAGATCTAACCCAGCTTTATTCTAGATTATATAAGGGCTCTAAAAGTGAGAATACTACTAAAAATACAATTCTGATAACTCACCTGTAGAATTGGTATTATGAGTATACAGTACGTCCTGCTCCAGATTAGATTACTTAAACTTGGGTATTACTCCGCCAGATGGCGCTGGACTGCAGAGACATCGAAATGAGCTCCTCCCGGCCCCTCAAATACCAGGGACCTCCCACAAAATCCCCAGCATTGAAAAGCAGTTAACGAGAAGCCGGGAGAATTAAACAGAACCAAACTGGTAACTATAACAACGATAACAATCAATATACAGGGGATCCAGGATAATGCAAAACCAAGGGTGGGGTGGAGCAGGACGTCCTGTATACTCATAATACCAATTCTACAGGTGAGTAATCACAGAATTGTATTATTATTAGTATACAGTACGTCCTGCTCCAGATGGAATACTTACACTTGAGACATCCAATAGCAGTGTCCATAAAGTAGGGTGGGATCCCCAAAGGTAACAGCAGACAGGTCATACCACTGCCGCCTGCAGAACCTTGCGGCCAAAAGCAGCATCAGCTGAGGCCCTAACATCAACCTTGTAAAACTTTGAAAAGATATGAACAGAAGACCAAGTAGCGGCCTTGCAAACTTGTTCAACAGAAGCCTGGTGCTGAAAAGCCCAAGAGGCACCAATAGCACGAGTAGAATGAGCAGTAAGGCGGAAGGGAGGATTCTTCCCCTTACCAGAATAGGCCTGAATCACAGCCTGATGGATCCATTTGTTGATAGTAGACTTGGCAGGAGCCAAACCCTTCCTAGGACCAGAAGGGATCACAAAAAGAGCATCAGTTTTTCTGAAAGGTGCAGTAGCCACCAGATAGTACTTCAGACACCTAACCACATCCAAAGAATGCAAGACCCCCTCCTTAGCATTGGAAAGCGCCGCCAACTCAGAAACACGCCTAACAGAGGTGATAGCCACCAAAAAGACAACCTTGAGAGTAAGAATGGCCAGGGCAGCCTCCTGCACAGATTCAAAGGGAGCACCCTGCAAGGCAGACAAGACCAAGTTCAAATCCCAAAACAGGCAACATGGGCTTACGTGGGGGATGCACATGGGTAACCCCCTGGAAAAAAAAGTCCTGATCAGAGAATGCTGGGCAAAGGACTTCTGGAAGAAAACAGCCAGGGCAGAAACATGACCCTTCAGAGTACTGAGTTGGAGCCCCATCTCCAACCCATGCTGCAGGAACTCCAGGATCCTGGGAATAGAGAACAGACTTAGAGACTTAGACTCACACCAGTCAATATAGGCACGCCAAACCCTATAATAAATGGAAGAAGACTTCTTCCTAGCCTTTATCAACAACAGAGGTAGACAGCCCCTTCTCCATCAAGAGGAGATTTCAGCAGCCAGGCTGTCAAAGCCAGAGTTTGTAAATTGGGATGGCGTAAGTGACCCCGAGTGAGCAGGTCTGGCACCCTGGGCAGAGCGTACTGATCTACTGCCAGCTGCACCACGTCTGCGAGCCACCTGGGGGCCACCAGTATTGCTAGCACCCCCTCCAGAGCTGTCTTGCGCAGAACCCTGCCCAACAGGGGGAATGGAGGAAAGACATACAGGAGCTGAAAGTCCTGCCATGACATTGTTAGAGCATCCGTGGCCAAGGCCAGAGGATCCTGGGACAGGGAGACAAAGGCCGGGAACTTGTGATTGTGACGGGACGCAAACAGATCCACATCTGGTTGGCCCCAACGGTGACACAGAAATTGAAACACCCTGTTGCAGAGGGACCATTCTCCCAGGCGAGATGTCCCCCTGCTAAGAGAGTCTGCCTGCAGATTCTCCACCCCCGGGATGTACACAGCTAATATGCCGGGAACATTGGCCTCCGCCCAAGCCAGGATCAGAGACACTTCCTGGAGGGCCCTCTTGCTCCGGGTCCCTCCCTGATGATTGATGTAGGCAACTGCCGTCTGGTTGTCCGAGCGTACCTGAACAGGCAGGCCCCGAAGGTGATGAGTCAACTGAGGCAGAACCAACCTGATCAACTACAAAATTGGTAGTGCTGATCCTCCAGAGCGAACCTGAGGAACCTTTGATGACCTGGAAACAGGAATATGAAGGTAAGCATCTTCGTCCACAGACGTCATGAAGTCTCCTGGACGCAGGGAACCGATGGCAGAGCGCAGAGTTTCCATGCGAAAGTGCCTGCACCTGACAAATTTGTTGAGGATCTTTAAGTCCAGGATGGGCCTGACTGACCCATCTCTTTTGGGCACGGTGAAGAGGTTGGAATAGAAGCCCTTGCCCCTTTCTCGTAAAGGGACCTGGAAGATGACCCCCAGCTCCAGGCTTTGCACCGCCTGCACTAGAGCCTGAGCTGACACAGAGTCCTGAGAAATCCAGGATCTGATGAATCTTGGGGGGGGGGGGGCAGGCAGCAAACTCTATCTTGTAACCGGAGGACACTACCTCCTGAATCCACCGGTCTGAGACGCGAGCAAAGTGCTGAAGCCGTCCCCCCACCCGGATGGGTGAGGGCGCCCCTTCATGCCTGAGGGAGCTTGGGAGAGGACTTAAGCTTGGAGCCCCAGGAGGAGCCAGGGCATCCCCGTCCTCTGCCCCTACCCCAGAAGTCTCCTCGGGCCCCAGTAAGGGAAACCCCCCTCCCTTTTTTAGCACTACAGTAGGGGGAGGAAAAGGAGCCCTGACCCCGAAAGGGCCGAGACTGCCGCCTGCGCTGGGGTAACCTGCCTCCCTTAACAAACAGGTCCAGGTGGTCCCCAAACAGGCATAGTCCTTTGAAGGAAAAACCAGTGAGGGCTCTCTTGGCAGCGTTGTCAGCAGCCCACTGGTGCAGCCAAACCGAGCGGCGTATAGCCACCACTGGGGCAGAGGTTCTGCCACACATTCTAATGGTATCATTCAAGGCAAAGAGGACATAAGTCACAAAAACATCACAACGAGATAGTGCATTAAACTCCTCACTAGACACATCATCAGGGGCACCATCAAGGATACTTCTGAGCATGGTCCTGATAGCCACAGCCGTAAAAAATCTTAGCCAACAGCCCATCAGTATCATCTGGGGCCCAGGGGTCAGAGCCAGAATCGTCATGACCCCTGGGACTCTCATCAGATGGCCCCGAGTCGGAGAATAGCTCCCCTTCCTCCAAAGATAGCCAGACAGTTGCAAAAACTCCTCAGCTTCTATAGGGAAAAGAGTGACATCAGGCGTTAAGTGCGCCTTTTTTGCAGAGGTCTTACGCGCCAAGGTATTAGCAAGCAACTTCTCAACACTAGCCAGTCTGGAAGACACATCAGGCTGAGAATCCCCACTTGTATGCAACTCAATGGGAGTGAGATTTAAGTTTGGGGGAGTAGGTGAAGCCATACAAGGCGCAGGCCCAGCTACTGGTAAACCAGGCTGCAGCGCAAGCACCTGCTGGGCACAAGGTACACAGACCCGCACATTGTCAGCACTAGTAGGGGACACCCCACAAGCTACACACAGCCGGGCTTGTCCCGAAGGAACCCCGAGCACATTATCCTGAGACGCCTCCATATGGGGATTATAGCGGCACAATAGGCCGATAGGGATTCACGCTATAAAAAGCAACCCGGGATGCCCCAATAGCCCGCTAGGGAACTGGGAGTAAATTACACACTAGGCCTCACAAGTTAAATAACTAAATAGAGGGAGTAGGGCCGGGAGAAGCCAATAGGGGTCAGCCCGTCTGAAAGACATAAGCAAAGGGGAACCGTAAGTGACATGTGAATGACAAATGGTAAATAAAGCAGCCCGCGAGGGAACTTACGGACCGCGGTAGGTAGATGTCAGTCACGCAGCAGCTGGATCCAAGAGAAAATGGCACCGGGTATACCTCGAGGGGCGGGCCGCAGGGACAGTGACGCGGAATGCGCCAACCGCGGGCCTTGCCCCCCCCCCTGAAGAGCACGAAGCCGTACACGTGACAAGCAGCCAATAACGGTGCACTAGTGCCTGAGTTAACGCCGCCGCCAAGCGCGGAACACTGTGGAAGCGCGCGCGCACGCGCGACGGCAATTTTAAAAAGGCAACCAGTGCAACCAAGTCAGTGCGGCGACTGACACCAACCATAAGTACATAATACAGTGAAGCACCAAGGCAAATTCACATACACGCCCCCCCACAAGGGAGGAGCCTATTTCAATGTCTCTGCAGTCCAGCGCCATCTGGTGGAGTAATACCCAAGTGTAAGTAATCTAATCTGGAGCAGGACGTACTGTATACTAAGAATAAAGATCTGTGGCTTATTTCCTGCGTTAAATAGAATTGCAGAGAGATAAGATAAGAGGAGCTTATGGATAGAGAAATAGTATCAGAAGAGGTCCAGAAGGATATAGGAGATGTCAGGGGCTTCTGCGCCTGGTCCGGATGGATAATTGAGCCTGTACTACAAGAGCGTACCAACACATCTTGATCCCACATTTAGTAAGCTGGATTAACAGCATTACAGCTGGGGAGAGGGTTCCAGCAGAGGATCTGCAGGCCAACATAGATGTTATTCCTAAATTTTACGGCTTAGTGCTGCCATCCAGAGGTGATTTAGAGAGCTGCACACTAACGGTATGCAAATAGATACTTCTGTGGAGTAGCACCACAGGCAATTTAAATTGCATTATATTACAGTTGTAGTGTAACCGATTGGTGAGATTGGGGCAATTTGGAATGCCCTATAAAGGAGGTATCGCAACCTACCAAGAGCCTAAGACTAAAAAAAGGAGTTTCTGAAAAAAAAAAAATACAACTCTGTGAAGTACTCCCCTGTAGAGTTGGTATTATACGCATACAGCACATGTAATAACATGTGGGTAATCCTCCGCCGCCGTGCACTGCAGACATGTAGAGAACAAGCTCCTCCCGGCCCTTCATATACCGAGGGACCTCCCACAAATCCCCAGCATTGAAAAGCAGTGAGAAATAGAGGCCAGGAGAAAACAACCACCCAAAACTGGCAAAAATATCAAAGATAACAATCACCAACAAGGGATCCAGAACAAGGTGAAACAGGGTGGGGTGGAGCAGGACGTGCTGTATGCGTATAATACCAACTCTACAGGTGAGTACTTCACAGAGTTGTATTATTCTAAGCATACAGCACGTCCTGCTCCAGTAGTAGTCATAACATGTGGGACATCCAATAGCAGTGTCCATAAAGAAGGGTGGGATCCCCAACAGAAGGCAACAGCAAGCAGTCTAAACTACTGCCGCCTGCAGAACCTTGCGGCCAAACACAGCGTCAGCTGAGGCCCGAACATCAACCTTGTAAAACTTTGTAAAGGTATGTACAGAAGACCAATTAGCGGCCTTGCAAACTTGTTCAACAGAGGCCTGGTGCTGAAAGGCCCAAGAAGCCCCAACAGCTCTAGTAGAATGAGCAGTAAGACGAAAGGGGGGAGTCTTCCCCTTAGCAGTATAGGCTTGAACAACAGCCTGACGAATCCATTTACTGATGGTAGACTTGGCGGGAGCCAAACCCTTCCTAGGCCCATGAGGCACAACGAAGAGAGCATCCGTCTTCCTAAAGGCCTGCGTGGTAACCAGGTAAGACTTGACACACCTGACCACATCCAAGGAATGCAAAACCCTTTCCTTAGGGTTACTAGGATTAGGGCACAAGGAAGGAAGTACAATATCTTGATTCAAATGAAATGCAGACACAACCTTAGGCAGGAGGTCTGGCTTGAAGCGAAACACCACCTTATCCCGGTGTCTCTCAAAGTAGGGAGGCTGAATAGACAAAGCAGCCAACTCAGACACACGTCTGAACGAAGTGATGGCTACCAGGAAGACAACCTTGAGCGTGAGCACAGTTAGAGCGGCCTCATGGATAGGCTCAAAGGGAGCCAACACCAAGTTCAGATCCCAAACAGGAACCATAGGTTTCTGAGGGGGGCACACATTGAGTGACCCCCTGAAAGAAGGTCTTGATAAGAGAGTGATGGGCAAAGGTCTTCTGAAAGAAGATAGACAGGGCCGAAACCTGGCCCTTCAAGGTATTAAGCTTAAGACCTAAGTCTAGACCATGTTGTAAGAACTCCAGCACCCTGGATACTAAGAATTCCCAGCAGGGAAGAGACCTGGATTCACACCAGTCAATGTAAGCCATACTCTATAAATAGATGGCAGCAGAAGTCTTCTTCCTGGCTTGCCCCAGAGAAGCCACAACAGACGCAGACAAACCCTTTTCCATCAAGATGGAGGTTTCAATAGCCAAGCCGTCAAAGCCAGCGTTAGTAAATTGGGATGGCGTAGAGACCCTTGAGTCAGAAGGTCTGGCAACCTTGGCAGATCGTACTGATCTACTGCCTACTGCCATTTGAACCACATTCGCGAACCACACTCTTCTTGGCCACCTTGGGGCCACCAGAATCGCGGGTACCCCTTCCAGAGCGATCTTGCGCAGCACTCTGCCCAGAAGGGGAATTGGTGGAAACACATACAGGAGCCGAAACTCCTTCCAAGACATTGACAGGGCATCCGTGGCCAGAGCCAGAGGATCCTGAGACAGGGATACAAAGCTCGGCAACTTGTGATTGTGACGCAAAGAGATCCACGTCCGGCACACCCCAACGGTGACACAGTGACTGAAATACCCTGTCGCAGAGGGACCATTCCCCCTGACGGGACGACCCCCTGCTTAGAGCATCTGCTAGCAGATTCTCCGTCCCCGGAATGTAGACAGCCGATATGCATTGTACATTGGTCTCTGCCCAAGTTAGAATCAGAGACACCTCCTGGAGAGCACCCTTGCTCCGGGTTCCTCCCTGATGATTGATGTAGGCTACGGCCGTCCGGTTGTCTGAGCGTACCTGAACTGCCAGACCCTTCAGGTGCTGGGTCAATCGTTCCAGCACCAATCGGACCGCCCTGAGTTCCAGGACATTGATAGGAAGATGGGCCTCCTGAGGGCCCCACCTCCCCTGGAAGCGCAGGGACTTCCAGAATCCCCCCCAGCCCGAAAGACTGGCATCCGTTGTGACCGTCTCCCAGGAGGGAGCCAGGAAGAATCTGCCCCTTGTCAAATTCCTGTGGTCCAACCACCACGCAAGGGATTGTCTGACCAAGGGGGGAATCACCCATCTGATGTCCAGAGATGCTGGGTCTTTGTTCCATACTGACAGAAGGTGAAGCTGTAGGGTTCTCAAATGGAACTGGGCAAAGGGCACCGCCTCGAAGCTTGCCACCATCGAGCCCACCAACTGCATTCCCTGCCGGATGGAGGGTTCGCAAGCAGGGATCTCGCCTGGGTTATCAGAGCTTCCACCTTCTGCGGAGGAAGGAATATCCTTGACTGAACCGAGTCCAGAATCATCCCCAGAAACGGGGTCACTGAGGAGGGGGACAGAGAGGACCCAGCCGAAGGACTCCAGGGTGGACACTACCAACCGAGTGTCCAGCTCTGCCTGCCGCACAGACAGAGGTGATGAGAATATCGTCCAGGTAGGGCAACACGCGTATGCCCTTCAGTCTTAAGAGAGACATCACCCCTGCCAGCACCTTGGTGAAGACCCTGGGGGCCGACGTAAGGCCGAATGGGAGGGCCACGAACTGATAGTGCTGATCCAACAGGGCAAATCTGAGGAACCTTTGGTGCCCTGAGAACACCGGCACGTGCAGGTAAGCGTCCTTGATGCCCACAGATGTCATGAAGTTCCCTGACGCAGCGAGGCAATGGCCGAGCGCAGAGTTTCCATACAAAAATGCCTGCTTCTGACAAACGTTTTCAGGATTTTCAAATCCAGAATGGGTCTGACTGACCCGTCCTTTTTGGGCACCGTGAACAGGTTGGAATAAAACCCCATGCCCGTCTCTTAAGGGGACCTCGCAGATGACCCCGAGCTCCAGAAGGATCCTGTGGGATCCGAGACCCAACGAACCACCCCTCTACCTTGCTTGGTCCCACGGTAGGAGGTAGAATGGGAGCTTGGACCACGAAAGGGCCGAATCTGACGCTTGCGCTGGGGCAGCTTGCCCCCCTTGGCAAAGATATCTAATCTTTCTCCAAACAGGCGCAGTCCTTTAAACGGAAGCCCCGTAAGGGCCTGCGACGTTGTCAGCAGCCCACTGGCGTAACCAGATCGCACGGCGTATGGCCACCACCAGAGCTGAAAATCTAGCGCTCAGCTTAATAGCATCGTCCGATGCAGATAGGATATAATTCACAAAGGTCTCACAGGTGGCCAGAGCGTTGGTGGCCTCCGAGGGCAGGTCATCCGCCACTTCCAGGGCAGTTTTAACCACCGTCCTGAGAGCCACCGCCGTGATGGCTAAGGCGCACACCGGGCGGAGCGACGCTCCCCCAAATGCAAAGGCATGACATGCCAATTGATCAACTCGCCGATCCTCTAAATCCCGCAGCGTAGTAGTGTCATGGGAGTGCATAATAGAGGTGTTGGACAGACTCAGATCGGGGCATCGACCTCGGGCGGCGATGTCCAACACTTAACCAGATCGGCAGGAAATGGATACTTCTTATCCACAGCCTTAGGAATCCCCTTGAGTTTACTGGGATGTTCCCATTCTTTCAGCACTAGGTTATTAAAGTGAGTTTGTTCGGGAAACTCCAACCGCACCCTAGCGGTATGAAACAGATCGCCCCTTTGCCGAGGTGCCGCGGGAGGGGGAGAGAGGGATAAAACATCAAAGATCTGAGACAGCAGTCCATCAATGTCGTTCTGGGACCAAAGATCAGAACCAGACTCCTCCTGACTCCTGGACTCGTCCTCGTAGGATCCTGAGTCCGATAGCAGTTCCCCTTCCTCTGATGGGGACTGAGCACAGGAAAGCAGTAAATCATCAGATTCTACAGGGAGAATAGTAGCTTCAGGGTTCAAATGACGCTTCTTGGCAGTAGCCTTGCACGCCAAGGAGCCAGCAATAAAGCTTTCCACACTGGCCAATCTAGAGGCCAAATCAGCGTGAGAATCCCCACTAGTATTGGGGGTTATGCTCAAGCTTGGGGGAGTAGGGGAAAATACCATTTTGTGAATACTCACCTGTAAAATGGGTATTCTAAGTATGTCACACACCCCACTTCAATCATTAATTATTACACTTGGGGTAACTCCACCAGCAGGTGGCGACGTGCAGAGAAGTCATGAAAAACAAGCCCCTCCTGGTCTATACATACCTGGTACCTCTCACTCATTCCCCAGTATTCAAACAGCAGTAAAGACAAGGTACCAGGAAAAAACCCTCAAATTGTAAACGAAAACTTCACCCTATAAAGAATCCGGGATACCAAAAGGGCGGGTGAAGTGGGGTGTGTGACATACTTATAATACCCATTTTACAGGTGAGTATTCACAAAATGGTATTATTCTAAGTATGTCACACACCCCACTTCAATCATTAATTATTACACTTGGGACATCCAACAGCAGTGTCCAGAAAAGGGCGGGTATCCAACAAAGCCATAATGCAAAACCCAAACCACTGCAGCCTGCAGAACCTTGCGGCCAAAAACAGCATCCGCTGAAGCCCGCACATCAACCTTATAAAACTTAGAAAAAGTGTGAACCGAAGACCAAGTAGCAGCCTTACAAACTTGTTCAACAGAAGCCTGGTGCTGAAAAGCCCAGCCCAGAGTAGAATGAGCAGTAACACGAAAAGGGGGATCCTTCCCCTTGGCAGAATAGGCTCCAACAATCGCCTGACGAATCCATTTGCTAATGGAAGACTTAGCCGGAGCCAAGCCCTTCCTAGGCCCACAGGGCACCACGAAAAAGGCATCAGTCTTATGAAAAGAAGACGTAGTACGTAGATAGTACTTGACACAACGTACAACATCCAAGCAGTGCAACACACTCTCCTTGACATTCCTAGGCTTAGGACACAAAGAAGGAAGAACAATGTCCTGATTAAGATGAAAAGCAGAGACCACTTTAGGGAGAAAGTCTGACTTCAAGCGAAAAACCACTTTGTCCTGATGTTCCTCAAAATAAGGAGCCTGAATCGACAAGGCTACCAACTCCGAAACACGCCGAACCGAAGTGATGGCCACCAGAAAGGCAACCTTCTGAGTCAGAGTGGACAGAGCAATATCCCGCAAAGGCTCAAAAGGAGGAGCCTGAAGAGCAGAGAGAACCAAATTCAAATCCCAAACAGGGAGCAACGGCTTCCTAGGAGGCCACAGATGCGAAACCCCCTGGAAAAAAGTCTTGACCAAAGAATGGCTTGCAAAAGACCTCTGAAAAAAAATAGACAAAGCAGAAACCTGCCCCTTCAAAGTACTCAGCTGACGACCAGAGTCCAGCCCAGATTGAAGAAATTCCAAAATCCTAGAAATAGAAAAGACCCGGCAAGGCAAAGACCTAGCCTCACACCAATCAATATAAGATCTCCAAGACCTATAATAGATGGAAGAAGAGGATCTCTTCCTGGCACTAATAAGAGTCCGAATGACCGAATCCGAAAGACCCTCCTCCTTTAAGATGGAGGTCTCAGCAGCCAAGCCGTCAAACCCAGCGTTGGTAAACTGGGGTAACACAGTTGGCCCTGAGTGAGACGATCCGGCCGAAGAGGCAGATCGAACTGATCCACCGCCAGACGAACGATGTCTGCGAACCACACCCGCCTTGGCCACCTTGGGGCCACGAGAATGGCGGGAACTCCTTCCAGAACCAACTTTCGCAGCACCCTGCCTAGCATGGGAATCGGAGGAAACAGAAAGAAACCCCAGATCCCTCCAGCTCAGGGTCATGGCATCCGCCACCAGAGCCAGAGAATCCTGAGACAGTGACACGAATGTCGGAAGCTTGTGATTGTGACGAGAGGCAAACAGATCCACCTCCGGCGTCCCCCACCGGAGACAAAGCGACCGAAACTCCCGGGGATGGAGAGACCATTCCCCCCGGCGGGACGAACACCGGCTCAGAAAGTCCGCCTCCGTGTTTTCCACTCCTGGAATGCACACTGCCGAGATGCAAGGGACATGAGTCTCTGCCCAAACTAGAATCAGAGACACCTCTCTGTGAGCACCCAGACTGCGAGTCCCTCCTTGGTGTTTGATGTAAGCAACTGCCGTCCGATTGTCCGACCGAACCTGCACCAGCAGGCCCTGTAGATGCTGCGTCAAGTGAGACAGAACCAACCTGATGGCTCTCAACTCCAGAACATTGATGGGCAAGTGGGCTTCCTGAGGGCCCCACCGCCTCCGGAACCGAAGATCCTTCCAGAAACCTCCCCATCCGGACAAACTGGCGTCCGTGGTGACAGTTTCCCAAAGCGGTGTCAAAAATGACCTGCCCTTCAGAAGATTGTCCGAGACCATCCACCACAGAAGAGACCGCCGAACTCGAGGGGACATCCGGAAGGACCGATCCAACGACCGCGGTCGCCGGTCCCAAGACGCCAAAAGATGAAGCTGAAGCGTTCTCGTGTGAAACTGCGCGAAGGGAACTGCCTCGAAAGAGGCTACCATCAACCCCACCAGTCTCATCCCTAGCTGGATTGACGGGCGAGGATTGGAAAGAAGAAGCTGAGCCAAATCCTGAATCAACAGAACCTTGGCCTGAGGGAGAAAAACTCTGTGCTTGCAAGAGTCCAGGGACATCCCCAGAAAAGTCACCACCCTGGCCGGAACCAGAGAGGACTTGGGTAGTTGATCACCCAGCCGAACCTCTCCAGCATAAACACCACAATGCCGGTGTCCCCTTCCGCTTGACTGAAGGAAGGCGCCATGATGAGAAGATCGTCCAGGTAAGGCACAATGCGAATCCCTTGAGCCCTGAGCAGGGCCATTACTCCTGCCAACACCTTGGTGAACACTCTCTGAGCCGAGGTGAGGCCCGAAAGGAAGAGCTACAAACTGAAAATGCTGATCCTCCACCACAAAGCGAAGAAACCTCTGATGAGCCGGAAAAATTGGAATGTGAAGGTATGCATCCCTGATGTCTATGGACGTCATAAAGTCCCCCTGCCTGAGCGAACCGATCGCCGACCGCAGGGTTTCCATGCGAAACTTCCGGGGACGAACAAACCGGTTGAGAAACTTCAAAGCCAGAATAGGATGGAAAGACCCATCCTTTTTGGGTACAGTGAAGAGATTGGAATAATACCCGCGCCCCACCTCCGAAGGCGGGACCGGGCAGATGACTGCCAAATCTAGAAGATTCCTTACCGCCGCCAGGAGCCCCTGCGCGGCCAAAGGATCTGAAGGTACCCGAGACCTGAAAAAACCTTGGCGGAGGGCGGGACTCGAACTCCAACTTGTAACCGGCCGACACCACCTCCCGGATCCACCTGTCCAAGACCTCCTGGTCCCATACCCGGGAGAAGAGTCGCAACCGTCCCCCCACCCGTACGGGTGAGGGCGCACCCTCATTGCTGAACGGGCTTGGCGGCTGACTAGGGCTTGGCGCCCCAGGCGTGAACGGGACGGCCACGGCCTCTACCCCTATTCCAACTGATGCCCCTGGAAGCCGAGAAGCCCGCAACCCTGCCGGCTCTGGCTCCCCGAAAGGACGGATTGAAGGGGGCCGCCCCCCGAAAGGAACGGCGAAATTTCTTGCACTGAGGTAACTTACCTCCCTTGGCAACAGAATCCAGTTTTTCACCGAAAAGCCTCCAACCCAGAAAGGGAAGAGCCGTGAGTGATCTTTTAGAATTAAAATCAGCCGTCCACTGCCTCAACCACACAGAGCGGCGAATAGCCACCAACAGAGCAGTAGCCCTGCCACACATCAACATGGCATCATCCTGAGCGGCCAGAATAAACGACAAAAAGGATTCACAACGCTTAAGAGCAAGAAACTCATCACCGGTAGGCTCAAGATCCACACATAAGTCCCTGACAATAAACCTAACCGCCAACATCAAAAGTGCCGAAGCACAAACAGGCCTCAAAACCGAACCCGCACAGACAAGGCCATGGAGGGCCAGCTGATCAATCCGGCGATCCTCGCCGTCCTTGAGAGAAGTCGTGTCAGGAGAATGTACAACCGCCGTACTAGACAGTCCCAAGACCGGAGCATCCACTTCGGGAGGGACAGCCCAACGCTTAATCAAGTCCGCCGAAAAAGGATATTTTCTATCCCAGCTGGGCGGTACCCCTACGAGACGCGTAGGTTGCTCCCATTGCTCAAGGACAACGTCCTTGAAATGCTGTTGACTGGGAAACTCCAAGTGCTGCTTGGACACCCCAAAAGGCTGACCCTTAGGCCGAGTAGCAACTTCAGGAGGATCCAAATCCAAAACCTCAAACATTTGGGCCAAAATGGAAGGTGTATCAGGAACGGGACCTTCAGTCTGGTCCCCCTCAGCGCCCAGCAACTGCTGGTCCAGATCCTCTAATTCCTCCACAAGTTCACCCTCTTCAAGGGGACGATCTGGCCAATCCAGATCCTCAACAACCTCCCCATCGGAGTCCGGCGGAGGCGGAGACAGATGTTTTCGCTTAGCCGTAACCTTCTGAGCGGCCATGGCGGAAAACATTTTCTTCTCGAGGCTGGCCAGGCGGGCGCACACCTCAGATTGCGAATCACCCCCAATGACAACGTCACACGGGGTCCGGAACAGGTAGGGAGGGAAGGGAGATGGCGCGGACGATGAAGTACCAGGCACCGGGGTGCCGGACTGGCGCTCAATGTTCCGCTGTGCACATGGAATACAAATAATGACATCATCTCCCGGTAGCGGAGTCCCACACCCCCCACACAGCCTGGATTGTCCCGAAGGACAGTTTCCGGTATCTTTGGCAGCCTCCATATGGTGAAATTTATGGTATTCGCAGAAACCAGGGATTTACGCAGTAAGCGACCCGGGATGCCCCTCTAGTAATTCAGCATATATTATTTATATATATATATATATATATAGTCCTGGCCAGGGGAATTTAGCAAACAACCTAGGAATGACTATAAGACCACCCCCCAACTAGCCAGGTACATAAGACTGGGAGAGCCCTGCAGGAAGGGATCCCGGGTTCTGAAAAACAAGGAGAAGAGACAACAGTCATATTCAAGCACAACAAAACACTGGCAAACACACAATAGTAAAAAAACACAGATGCCAGGGGCGGCCCAGACAACAGAAAAGGGGGACAGGGCCAAATACATATATCAATTAATTAAACATAGCTTTAAAGCACTTCACGAATTCAATATGACAGAATAGACAAAAAGTTCAGCCAGCATGCCCATAGCCTGGCTGAATAACCCTGCCACCACCCCCAGCGAGGGGGGAGCGCAGAAGCCAGCCGCAGGAGCCCGGCCCCTATAACAAACAATAGCCGGAATCCAAAACCGACCTAACCGCCCCACTACCCCTTATAATAACGGCCGTGGGGCCGAAAACGTGAAGAAAACCTAACCTGGATCCCGCAGCTCAGGAAGGTACAGAAATGGCGGCCAGCCAGGGAGAGACGGAGAGGACGCGAGGCGGGCTCAGCAGAAACGCGGGAGCCGCTGTGGCCCCGCCCCTCCGCCAGACACGGCGCGGGCCGCTCGAGACGCAGCCCCGCCCACCACTGACGCCCAGCCAGCCGCGGGCGCCACAAGGAATGGCGCCCGCAGTAAAGTACCGCCAGAGCGATCGATGGCCTACGGGCCAGCCGATAGGCTGCAGGCAAGGGATCCCAGTCAAACGACGGGCGCCCGACATGGCGCCCGTCCTAATAACAAAAGGCAGGCCAGCGGACCCGCCGCCCGAACCATAGTAGCAAACACAGGGGCTCAGGGAGCCCCCCAAGCACGAAAGCACCAGCAGAGACAGACAGCCAGCCACAGACCACTCGTCCCTGCCCACACATACACACAAAAAAACACACAAACATGAAGTAAAGTTAAAAGACAAAGCTACTGGGGATATAAGGGCTGGGGCATCCCACGTCCGGATCACCAACCGGAACACCGCTATGCCCCATAATATAGGGTCGAGCGGAGGAGCTAATCTCCTAGGCACCATAAGTGCCATCTACCCTTACCCGGCCTACAGCCTAAGCTGGGAGGCTGCCATCAAACTAGGGGATAAACACAAAAAGAGCCGGGCAGAAATAGACCCTGGGGGGGGGGGGGCGGGGTGATACCCCGGCTACCTGCAAGCAGGAGACTTCATTCTTCTGTCTTGTCGCCATCTTGCAGAGAAGAAAAACTGGGGAATGAGTGAGAGGTACCAGGTATGTATAGACCAGGAGGGGCTTGTTTTTCATGACTTCTCTGCACGTCGCCACCTGCTGGTGGAGTTACCCCAAGTGTAATAATTAATGATTGAAGTGGGGTGTGTGACATACTTAGAATATAAGGCGAGGTGCGGGCCCAGCCTCGGAAAAGGTGGGGAGACCGGCTAGCGCCTGTTGAGCACAAGGTACGCAGACCCGTGAATTGGCACCGCTGCTAGGTGAAACCCCACAAGCTGCACACAGACGGGCTTGTCCCAGGGGGACCCCGTTCGCAATGTCCTGGGATGCCTCCATATGGTGATTATTAAATTCAATATGCCAGTAGGGATTGACGCTTTAAGCAACCCTGGATGCCCCTATAACCCGCTGGGAAGTGGGAGTAATATCTGAAAAATGGTCTGGACCGGGCGCTATGTCGGGCCAGGGGAAGCCACCGATGACCGCTGTCTGAAAGACACAAGGGGAACAGGGATGTCAGAGCCGAGTGCGAGGAAACAAGCTAGGAAAAAGATCACTTACAGTGAGAGGGAAATGGCGCCCAGCGAACCTCGAAGGGCGGGCCAGAGCGGGCGATGACGCGGAACGCGCCAGACCGAACCACGCCTCCCCCCCGGAGAGCGCAAAGCTAGAAGGCGCGCAGCCAATCAGGAGAGAATGTAGATACGTCAGCATCACTTCAGAGAAGAAGTCTGACGAAGTGAGTAAGGAGATTTGAAAAACGCCGTAGCTTCCCCAAACCGTGCTGCTGTATGCGCCTAGAGCACAGTAAAACGCTGCGGTCAGTTTAAAAATAAGCAAGTGAGACGCGCTGACACCCGGTAGCGGTAAAGCGTCTATAGTGTTCTTAGGGCAAGGAGTAGGCCATCAAACGCACAGCCCCCCTCTTTTTCCCCCCACTAACGGGGGAATCTGGGAAGGAAGGAAGGTGACCCGAATAGAGGGTTCATCGTTAGATGGGGCATGGGGGCACTAGTGCGGGAGGGGCATCCACTGAAGGCTCACCATTCGCCTTAACCGCCTACCCTATGGAGGGGGATTGCGGTGGAGACTGGCTCCGTAAGCACACTAGGTGCTGCCTACCTTCACCTGACCAACGCAGCCCAGGCTGGGAGGCATTAATTCACAATGAGGACGGGTGGAAATAGTCCCGCAGGGCCTCGGGCTGTCAAGCCCCGCTCGCCTGCAAGAGCGTGATACTTCATGTCTTCGCAGTTTCAGCACTGCAGAGAAATCTGGGGATTTGTGGGAGGTCCCTCGGTATATGAAGGGCCGGGAGGAGCTTGTTTTCTACATGTCTGCAGTGCACGGCGCCGGAGGCGGAGGATTACCCACATGTTATTACTACTACTGGAGCAGGACGCGGAGGATTACCCACATGTTATTACTACTACTGGGAGCAGGACGTGCTGTATGCTTAGAATAAGACGATTTCATATGAATACTAATATAAATACCCACTATATTAAAATATAAATTCATGTTTTAATATTAGGAGATTTATTTAACAATTAAAATAAACACCCTGTACATTAGAATACATATTTAGAGCTATGCAGAACATAGCTAAAAAAAAAAAAAGAAATACATATAAGACTAGCAGTGCATTATACATTATACTAAGCAGCAGTGAATATAGAAAATAGCACCATGTGATTCATGTAAACATGGTAAATACATTCAAGTATTTTGATAGCCAGCCCCATTAACACTTAAAGGGATACTGTAGGCAAAGGTAGTTGTTACAAAATTGCATCGGGCTACATTCGGCATGGTACTAAATAGTTTACAATTTCAGCAAATGACAATTATCTGTCTCATCCCCTCAGCAGAGCGGGACAAAATTGCTGCTCCCTCCCCCAGATTCATCACATTATCGTCAGTGCAGAGCTGATTATAATGCATCGCAGATCCAAGGGCCACGCCCACTTTTTCAAAAGAAAAAAAAAAAAAAAAAAAAAAAAACAGAAGCTGAACCTTTAAACCTTGATATCTCAGCCATTATAAAACATATAAATTATACAATTTAAAAATTAAAAACAATTTAGGAAAGTGCTAAATGTAGCCCAACACAATTGCATCTGCCTGCTGCAAGTGCTAATGGTACATTTTCAGTAAAAGAAAGAAGGGGGATACTTCCGTTTCCCTCAAGCTCCTAGTCCTGGGCTGCAACGCTTACCTGAAAGGCCTCATCTAGGTCACACACAGTGCCACTCTATCGTTAGGCTTTTCCTTGTGGAGACGACCCCATCAGTCTCTGTGAGCTGCCATGCCCCCTCCATTGCAGTTGCCACGTGGGAGGGAGACAGGAAGAGGAGCCTGACTAAAGATCGGCACTGCGTGAAGGACCTGGATGAAGCCTTTCAGGCAAATGCTGCAGCCTCGGACTAGGAGCGACGGTCAGCATGGGAGAAAAGGCGAGAATAGCCCTTTTGACTGAAAAAATGACTAACAGACGAAGATGATTGGCAACCCATATAACCAATTGCATGCCAAGTGCAAGCACGCGTCACCTTAAAAACAGTATGACAGTTTAAAAAAGCTCTACAGTCAAATTGAGCCATAGTTCATCAAAATATCTTCAGCTTCCAGCCTTCTGCCAAGGAAGAACAAAACACACATATTATTTAATACATTAAAAAAGGGATATGTTGCTAGAAACTATTCAAGTCAATTACCAAAAAGGTCAGAACTACTACTGTAGTGTTAGAACTATAGTACATTCCATATGATGATCATAGCGCCCTTGTTACGATCACCTAGGAAGGACTCTAATTCATCGACACATTAACAAAAACACTTGCAACAATGACGATCATAGATCAAAGATTTGGTCCATTCTGCACTTGTCGCAAGTACACTACTGCTAGAAAATAAATAATCACCATGTAGACATTTCAAAGGCTCAGCTACAATGTCAAAGTGTCAATTATGGGCTACAAGCCCATACATTAAACATATCCAAATAAAAATAATAATGACAAAAAAAAATAATATTTCACAGTTAATTTGGTGCAGGACACATTCAGAATAGCATTTACCTTCAGATACTGAAGGATTTATAACAAATACAGATAATATTCAAGTTGCACATCTGCTCTTTATGAGCATTTGGGCCTTACATAGTAGCTTACCCAATCAATACATGGTTAGTTTGTTGCTGTGGAGACAAAAATCTATAGCCTTTGACAGATGTTGCCATTCACACCAGCTACATAAGACAAGTGTTAATATGTAAACCGACAGTTCTAAAACTACTTGTTCTGGACACACCATTGTTAGTTAAGTGCTGGGCAGTCATTACAGACATCTTCAACCTACCAAAGTGGTAAATCCAATTATCATAGATTAGTAGAATAGCTTGTACAAAGTCTGCCTGGTAAAAATAGTCTACCTACTAAAAAGGTAAATATTAAAAAGTTTTCATTGTAATAAGTGTATACATTTGTGGAATGTAAAAGGGACAGCGTTTATTTAGGCCACACGGCTTAACAGTCTATTCAGAACTACTGCAGATGTCCAGTCTCCTCTGTGCAGAGCTAGAGTTCCTAGTGTTGGACCTTTCCTTCCTTGCAAGAGCTGGAGAAATGCCCAAACTGCCACCAGGCGTCTTGAAGAATGTATCCTTATGTACCGGACGAATACTCTTCGGGGTTAATGGAGTAGGAGACTAATTTGGAAGAAGAAAAAAAGAAAGGTGTTAAAAAAGCAAGACTGGTGAGATCTGTATTTAACACAGATAATCACTTTCATACTTAGGGACTTTTTAAAGCGGACCAAACCTTCAAAGCGGATTGCCTCTGTAGCCACACCTAGCCAGAAGATTTGAGATCACCCGTCTCAAACATTCTAGCTGACATGCACAATCCCGTTGGCTGCATATACGGCTTCCCTCTATTCTGGCCATTGGCCCTTCCCCAGGGTGTCCCGATTTAAAGTGTGGGTACGCTGGGGGTGTTTCACAAACACTCACCTTTCCCCTCCAATGGCTCATACGCGGGTACTCAGTGCCGTCAGGGCGCACCTGCATCCCCAGCGGTATGAGTACACTCCCGTCCCAAGGGGTGCTGCAGAGTGCGATCCCTACTCTAGCCGCTTGGTGATTGTCACAGACACCCCTCATTGGATGAGAACCTTCACATGCTTTGAATTTTTGGGATGCTCTGGAGGAACAGAACAAAACCCAGGAAAGTCAAGTTCTTGGGTTTTGTTCCACTTGTGCATGAGCCATCCCCATAACCAGGAGAATTGCACGAAGCTGTCCTTCAGAAGATCAAAATATTAAAAAAAAAAACAATAGTTTATAGAAGGGGTTTCTCACCTTTTGAGCTTTGATAGATATAGGCTGGACCACGCAAGCAGGCGATTCTGTAGCTGAACCAGTTTTTTCAGGCATAGGGCTCTTACACACTGTAGGCAAGATGGGTGATGGCTCCAAAGAAGCTTCAGGCAGTGGAGGAGATACAACTGGTGGAGCACCAAACATTATATGTGGAGGAGAGGCCATACCCAAGTTGTAATTCAGGTTGCCAGGCCCACTGGAGGCAGAAGTGTTGTTCACAGCAGCTGAGCAGTAAAATGGGAAGGCTGCAAGGGCTGTAGACGGCACCATCACACAGGGAACATGTGGCAGCTGACTTTGAGGAATTCCTAAAGTGCCAGAGGTTTGACTTGCAGGAAGAAATATATTAAAGCCATTTATGCCTAAAAAAAAAAACAAAAAGTAGTTTAGAAGGACTAAATGCATTTTTACAGTAATGTGGCAGTTACCCTATGCAACTGGAAACAGATGTGGAAACTGAACAGAAGTGCCGTCTCAGGTAATTAGCTGGGATCATTTAAGATTTTCATTTGTAGGGGGCATGGGCACTTTTTATGCGCACAGCAGTCACCAGTTGTGAAGGAGCTGTTGTAGCTGAAGCTTACCTGAGGTTGATGGCACATAGAGATACTGTGGTAGTGCAGCTGCTGTCACGTTCTCTTGCAGAGCTTCATCTTTGGTTCTTAGATCATGTGGCTCAGCACCAGCCATCTGCAGGTTAGCTGTAACCTTTTCCTCCCCATAGTGCTCTGGTGATTTATTTTGAGTTGTAGCAGTGCAAGAATTCTAGGATAAAGAATTAAATATTTAGAAGAATGCAAGTGTAAGAAGACCACATTGAATCAGAGTTTCGAAATATACCCTACCTTTGGCACTACCAATGACAGGGGGGCGTCATCACTGGCGCTGGTCCGCTTTCTTTTGGCTGGTAGGCTGCATGGATCTGAAATTGGTGATGAACTGCCTTCCCTTTGATGTAGATCAAAAGTATTTTCATTTGGAGGATTGCCACACAGCATAAGGACAGAGGTGGATGGAACATACATGTAAGGCTGGTTAGGCAAAAAGCCATGATCCAGGTTGGAGGACGGCATTAACGTTAGTGCATTTATTCCGTTACTAGATACCAAACTTTCCTGGTCAGTACAGTGTCTGCCGCTATACTCAGAATCTACATGAACAGGTACGACAACTGAGAATGGCACAGGACCCATGTTTCCATTGGACAGAATATCAGGAGCAACCAGCCTAAAAAGCATAGAACAGAAAGCAATTCAGACATAATTATATGCATTATATTAGAATATATGTATAACTCAATTTCTTGTCTGTAAGTGCCTGTAAAAGGTTAGTAATCATCTGCAATAGCAGTTGCTGAGATTTACCGTAGTATAAAGCTTACAGATCTCAGAGTTTGGGACTTGCATTCCCGTCACCTCTTAGGCAGCTCAGCGTGGCAGTGCCCGACACACCCTCTGTTACAGTGAGATCGGACCACCACCCTGAAATTCAATTCTCTGTATCTGAATAGCACATATGCGATATCCAGATTGCTGCAAAACATGTCTCACCCTTTTTATTGTCTTTAAAAATTATTTTGTAGCCAATTGCAGCCCATGGGCGCAAGTGGAAACCACTTTGGCTGTGCACGCCCAGTTGGAAGGTGGTGGCAGGCCTGGCGAAAGTGTACTCTCAATGGGCCAGCACTTTCAGGCTCAGCGGGAGCGTATTGTGCCACTCAGGGAGCTGATCTGAGCCATTAACTGAATTTTTAAAGACAATAGGAAAAAAAAAAAAAAAAAAAAAAAAAAAAAAAAAAAACACAAAACATTTTCTTTTGCCGTCTTAATGTGAGCCTGCATGTGCACCGTGGAGTGAGGCGATTAAACAGGTGATCCTAGTGGTTTCATACACAGGACAAAACCCAGGTAAGTGGTAAGTTAAAGACCAGGGTGTTGTTCCTGTTGAAGGAACTTGTGTACTAGTGGAGTGTGTCCACATGTTTGGTTGCAAATGGTGGAGTCTTCAGAGGTTGAAGTGGAAGCGTGCCACATCACCAGATCCCCGAGATGGGCAAGTTATGTGCAGTCTGAACACAAGCCAACAATTATGGGGATTAAATATATAATTTACTTTAGACCAGAACATACCATTAAAATGATGGCACTAATCTGACCCAATAGAACAGCACATACACAATCCCCTAATAAATCAAATACTTTACTACTATGGCTTGTTCCCATTTAATCAGTCCCCTGGTTACACCACATGTATTTTATTCCAATGATCACTAACCTGTATATCAAGTATAGGTTAGTGATTATTGGAATATCAGAAGGTATTCCCGATACGCTAGAATTTTAGTCCTTTGGCAAAAAAAACACGTTTATGCAAAATGCTATTAATCCAATCATTTTTACTCACTTGGACCCTTCGTCCGTCATCTGTCTACATGTATTTGTTAAAGCTCCCATCTTTGATGGATATGCATCTGTGCTCTCTGAAAAACCTAAAAAAGTAGGAAAAGGTGAAATGGAGCAGCGATACAACATGGAAAGCATTCTCAAAAACTGAATCCAGCAGGATAGTCAAAGTGTAAACACTTACCTTTGTGGGGGCTACTGGGCTCAGAACAGACTTTCCTCTTCACAGAATTAATAGACTGGATGTGGTTAAATGACGAATGGCGAAACAGTCTTTGTTTGCCGTCAGCCGTGAAAGCCTCTCTTTTAGAGTCTGGGGATGAGGTAGCAGCGGTGACTCCCATCCTCTGATCTACAAATAGAAAAGGCAGATGTTGAGTCCTTCAGCATTGAGATATATATAAAGAATTACAAAAATATATTATACAGTATAACACTTACCAGTTTTAAAATCAGTTGGGCCAATCCATTTGAATGCAGGTTTTCTTCCACGCTCTTCTGTTACATGGACCTTCTTTATTAGCCCTAGACTGGTCAGGACATTGGCAATGTCGTAGAGACGCCGTACCTTGGCTAAAGTGAGAATAAAAGAGATTTGAAATTTAGAGCCATGCAAATAGGACATTTCTGGACAATTTGGTTCTATTGACCAAAATAAGAATCTTCAGAATAACGTTAGAATTAAATGCAGAACTAAGAGGCACATGGATACTTACTTTTAAACTTGCTGTGATCAGAGACATCTTGGCTCTCTTCAATCAAAATTTTGGCAGCTACCTCAAGAGTGATTATCTTGGTGGCCGACACAAGGAACAGCATAACAAACTTCTGGCTCATGATCCTCAGCGATTTGTCCTTGCGGCTGCTTGATGCCGCTTTGGAAAAAAAAAAAATCAAACATTTAGATAGGGAGCCGAGCCTTGCGTGACAGGACTCAAATCAAACCAAAACCAGTAATGTATGGCATTATAGGCAACTTCATATAACAGGCAGTGTGTCTAGAGGCACTACAGATCTAGATTTTCTCTAAAATAGTATACTGGATTTTTCACCCTATAAAGACACACCTAGGATTTGGAGGAGGAAAATAAGAAAAATATTCTAAACCAAATGTTGTGCTAAAACACCCCATTACAGACAGTGTGGTATCCCCCCTCCCCCAATTCCCATAGGCAGAGTGGCTGAACCCCCTCCCAAGCTGGAGATAAAGAAAAAAAAAAAAAAGAAAAATTTATATACAGCCTCGTCTGGAGCCAGACGATGAAAGACAGATGGGCAGGGTTACTGAACACAGCTTCCGGCATTTCTTGGGCCAGCATGCATACAACCGGTCCATGCAGCCAGTGGGCACCCCGTCTGCATGGGGTGTGTGTGTGCACTCCGGCCCGAGAAGCAGCGGCGGTGCTGGCAGTGACCAGCGAAAGGGCAGTGGGCGGTGTTCAGTTACCCTGCCCCCTTTCATTGGCTGGCATCCCAGTGGCCGCAGCGTAAGGCTTATGTAAGCGTATCTTTTTTACATTCGCCCAATAAGATGCACTGATACTTTTGGAGAAACGTTGGTGCGTCTTATAGTGTGAAGAATGCGGTATTTTATTTGATGATCATAAATGATGGCCAACACAAGTAGCTCCATAACATAACATTTATCTGTTTACTCACCAGATGGACAGTCTGTTTCGGGTATATCAAGAGAAAAATCTTTTGACTCTATGCCAAGTTCTTTGTGCTGAAAGTAAACAATCTGTGCTCCATAGTTCTGCTTCTCCCCCTCCCGCAGCAGACATTTTAAGGTATCATTCAAGTTATGTTGTCCATGCCAGCAGTACTGATTTTTTGCCACACGGCTCACCAGATGAAGAGACTCCAAGACATTAACTATGTCATAGATCCGTCTACGCTCCACCCCTGATGATACAAAAATTAGAGAGATTAAACTACATGTGTTGGACAATGTGAAAAGATGCCCCTGGCCCAATGTGTACTGGCAAATCTGTATAGGAATATCAGGATAGGTATAGAAAACTGAACTAAATATCACACATAAAAAGGATTATAAAAATTGTGACACCATGTAAAAATGAATTCATACCAAGGCTGGAAGCAGCTTCGTCCAAAGAGATTGTGGTCTTCTCTGTGGAAATTGGGTGGCTAGGATATCGAGCCAAGAACTTTTGACACAGAAGGCCCAGACTTTTCTGTTTCCTGCTTGGCCTCTTTTCTAGATCATCAATATCATCTATAACCTCCAGCTGGAATGATAAAACATCCGTATTTAGTTTTTTCCTTAAACACAGATCACATGGTTTTACATGTAAACTTAATTAAAAAGTACCTGGTGGCCATCAGGTTCAATTGCCTCAGGCTCATCGTTTTCTATTGGGCGAAACAGTTCTTTCTTCTTCTCTCGATCTCGGATTTCTGGACTAGCAACGCTGATCAGCATCTTCAAGTTGGCAGTGGGGGTCCATGGCTCTGTAAGAGGCCGATCCACTGCTTTCACTGGGGTGATGGGAAACTTCTCTGGGGTGACACCCTTTTGTTTTGATAAGTCAATGGGCTCTCCTTTCAGCTGAACTCTTGGACTTATCTTAAACCGGTCATACATATTCTCCTAAAATGGGAAAAAAAAAGGGGGGGTTACAAGACAAGGATAAATTCCTGAACATGCTTGCTTCGGGTTAAGCAGACAAAACCCACGCCCCTGGACCCTAAAGGATTCTAGGGCAGGTATATTCCCTCCGGGGAATCCAAAAACAACGATGCCATGCTGTGTGAAACCCCCAAGTTGCCTGGAAACTCTCCTTCCCGGTCCAATGGCACATGCGCGAGCAGTGGCCGCACCCCCAATATCCCTTTAGCAGGGTGCATGCCCAGTGTGGGCACGCTCCAGGTAGCAGGGGATGCAGCTGCCAGCATGCTTGGGTCCACTCGCCTTAGATGAAGGGGTGGGAGTGGATCCCAATGCGCTGATTGGACGAGGGGCCAAGCATGCGCTGGGTTTCACACCCATATTGGTTTCCACTTCAAAGCAGACCAAAAAAGACTTGGTTTATGACCCCAACCCTAGACCATCCCTATTTTGGGATGCCCCCAAGTTAACGATCTCTTTAACCCTTTTGTTGCCACAGGTGTTGTAACACCTACGTGCTGGCTTGGCTGGGTAACACCTACGTGCTGGCTTGGCTGGGCCTTAAGTGCCAAGCCCGTAGGTGTTACGTGCTTGACTTTCCTCGCTTGTAGTTTAAAAAGTAAAAATAAAAAATACTCACCTGACCCCTTGTTGGATCCGGCCGGGTCTCCTCTTTAATTTGGTGCCATCCGATCCCCCGTGGGGGGTCGGATGGCTCCAGGAGAGCCCCCGGAATAGGCCGCCCCCCCCCCCCGCTTCTGCAGCAGCAGCTTCTAACTGTAAAAAAATAAAAAAAAATAAAAATGACATTCACTTACCTGTGTGTGCGCTGGCTCCCGCTGTCCCTCCTCTTCACCTGGGGGGCCTCCGATCCCCCCCCAGGACTTACCGATCTTCAGGAGAGAGCCTGGGAGGCTCTCTCCTCTCTTCTTCTTGATGGCGGCCGCCATCATGCCTCTAAGCCCCGCCCCCTTGGAGTCATCCCGGCCCCGAACGGGCTTCAGCTTTCTCAGCTTCTCAGATGCCGGTGATCGGCGCTGGGGAAGGAGGTGACAGGAGATCCTCTGATCTCCTGCCTTCTCCTTCTCTGGATGCCGATCACCGGCATCTGTCAGCTGAGCGGCGAGGGACAAGAGCTTGCAATCGAAGGTAAGTACAGTAATTTTTTTTTTTCTAATAAAATACTTTTTATTATTGTGTCGTGGTTTTTTTTTTAACAGTTAACCCTTTGTGAGCTGGTAAGGGGTCCATGAGACCCCTTATACCAGTTCACAAGGCTGGGGGGGTGGCAAGTCACCTGCCCTAGCGGGTGACTTGCCATTAACCCCCGCACCCCCATTACCTGCCTCCCCAAAGGCCAGGGGGGGGGCAGAAGAGCCCGGGCCCACATAGGCTATGTGGGCTCGTAGGCTGCAGGGTGGGGGGGCCACCAAAGCTGGCCCCCCCACTCTGTGCCTACAAGCCCCCATAGCTGGTCCCGGGCTGGTTACTTTGGGTAAGGGGGACCCCACGTCATTTTTTTTTTTTGGATTTTGAAGGGTTTTTAACCCTTCAAAATCCAAAAAAAAAATGGGGTCCCCCTCCCCGGGAAGGGGGACCCTATGTCATTTTTTTTTTTTAATTAACCATTTGTCATCCAGCAGCTATAAAAGGCTTCTGGGCAGGAAAGGGTGTCTACCTATACATATGTGGTATCGCTGTAACCGGGAGAAATTGGGGTTTCTCACGCAATAAGATTTTATTGACAAACTTACATTTTTTATTACAAAAAAACTCTACAAATTGTAAAAAAATATTTTTTTTTTATTTTTTTTCACACATTTCACCCAAAAAAATTGAGAATACACCTAAAAAATACAAACAAGACATTTCATGTTAAAGCCCAGACTCTGTTGAAAAAAACAATATATAATTTTCCTGGGAAATCCCTGGAAATCCTTTGAAAAATGACAGTTGAATATGTGTAGCGCAAAATAGTGAAACATCATCTGGCAACAGGGAGTGGCAAATGCTGCAGGTAGGCTGGCAGCGAAAGGGTTAAAGTGGACCAACACCCAGGATTTTGACTATCCTGGGTTTTGGTCCACTTCGGCGGGGCACCCCGATCGGGGGTGCCCCGCTGTGTGAAACCCCCCAGAAAGCCCCAAAATCTTACCTGTCCCCGCTCCCACGTGACTGGACGGTCCAATCCCCGCCAACGTCCAGGCGGGGATCAGGAACGTCCAAGCGGCTGCCGCCACCTCCCTCGCGTCACTTTCGGCGCGCGCGCGCCCCCGCCGGCCATTCGCAGACGGCCGGCGCGGGCACGTCTACAGGGGCGCGAGGGAGGCGGCGGCGGCCGCCGAAGATCAGGTAAGCGATTTGGGGTGTCTGGGGGGGTTTCACCCCGCGGGACATCCCGATCTCGGATGTCCCGCGGGGTGGGAGGTGATCGGCCCGGGAATCTTATAGATTTCCGGGCCGATCACCTCTCGGTGTTGGTCCACTTTAATACTTAGCCTTCCTGGGCTTTGGGGAACAACAGCAAATAGAGACTGCGTGCATTGTGTTGCCCCATGCCTTGTGAACCCTATAGTCATATGTCATTGTGCTGAGCTTACAGAGTATTTTTTCTTATGTTGCTAAATGTTTCTTTATGGAAGCAATCTTTACTTGTCTGCAATCTATTTCTATTGGCAACCATACACCAAGATCTACAAGAGAGAAGCGAGTCCTGTACACACTGCTGCAGGGCTGACGTAAGGTTGAGTGAGTTCACCTCTTTTGGAGATTAATCTAAAGGAAAATTATATATTCATATTCCAGGGTGGTGGTCCTTACCTTATGTGCGCTGCGGTCCTCCCTCTCGGGGTCACTCCAGGGGGCTCTCTTGGTGTTGACCAGGTCCCTCAGGGTCAGGCAGCCGGCCACCTCCATATCTAAAAAATAAAGCTCCTTTAATCCATGGCACAGGGGTAAAATAAGGTAATATAAAAAGGGGGCAGCACCAAACAAGGGGTAAAATAAGGGAATATACAGGTTAGTATAATAATGGGTTGGCAGTTCCAATCAGTGGCTATAGGTTAGTATTGTTATGGGGGGGGGCAGATTCAATCAGTGGGCATGGCACAAACGGGTAATATAATGGAACATGTATGTTACTAAAGTGGACCAACACCCAGGATTTTCACTATCCTGGGTTTCGGGCACCTCCATGGGGCACCCCGATCGGGGGTGCCCCGCTGTGTGAAACCCCCCAGAGCGCCCGATAAAACTTACCTCACCCCGCTCCTACGGCGCATGTGCGGCCGCTCATCCAATCAGCTCGCTAGGAGCTGCTGTGGTATGCGCGTCCAAGCGACGTACAACCACAGCGGCTCCGAGCACGCTGGCAGCCGCATCTCGCGCTTCCCTCTAACAGGGAGCGCGCCCGCGACGGCCATTCACAGATGCCCAGCGCGGGCACACGCCCTGTTAAAGAGAAGCGCAAGATGCGGCCAGTTATACAGGGATTAAGGTAAGGTGTCCTGGGGGGTTTCACACGGCGGAGCATCCCAATTCTGGATGCTCCACAGGGAGGGATTGGATCGGCCTGGGAATCTTATAGATTCCCGGGCCGATCATGGAGGGTGTTGGTCCACTTTAAGGGTGGCAGCTCCAATCAGTGGCCATGGCGCAGAGGGGTAATAGTAATAGGGGTATAGTATAGTAATAGGGGTAGCTCCAATCAGTGGCCATGGCACAAAGCGTAAAATAAATGAATATACAGGTTAGAATAATGGGGGCAGCTCCAATCAATTGCCCTGGCAGGACAGAGGGGTAAAATCAGGAAATATATAGGTTAGTATAGTAATGGAGGGCAGCTCCAATCAGTGACCATGGCACAGAGGGGTAAAATCAGGGAATATATATATATATATATATATATATATATATATATATATATATATATATATATTATAGATTAGTATAGAAATGGGGGGCAGCTTCAATCAGTAGCCCTGGCAGGACAGAGGGGTAGAAATCAGGGAATATTTAGGTTAGGAAAGTAATGGAGAGCGTCTTCAATCAATGACCCTGGCAGGACAGAGGCGTAAAATCAGGGAATAGTTAGGTTAGGAAAGTAATGGGGGGCAGCTCCAATCAGTGGCCCTGGAAGGACAGAGGGGTAAAATAAGAGAATATTTAGGTTAGGAAAGTAATAGGGGGCAGCTCCAATCAATGGCCCTGGCAGGACGGGGGGGGGGGGGGGGGGGTAAAATCGGGGAATATATAGGTTAGTATAGTAATAGGGGCAGCTCCAGCTGTGATGATCGGTTAGTTTTGGCGCAAAGGATGTAGCAATGTCCCGGGAGGGCGAGTTGCAACGCGACACCCGCCCGGGGGGAGGGGGCATCCTGCTGACTAATATTTACCCCCCTTCACACCGCGGGCGGGAGAAATTGCCCGGTTTGAGGGGCGATGGAGGAAAAAGGCTCAGCAACAAGTGCTAAGGAATGCCGATAGAGAACGGGTACACTGCCGCCCTTTTTCTGTCACACCTAGTAAATTATGTGATTAAACAGATAGTATCACCGCTTTCCCGCTCATTTATATAACACCCGGCTTACCTTTTTCTTGAATCATGTGACGAATAAATAAATAAATAAATGAATGAAGTGCAGTCAGATGATGAGTCTCGTCTCGGTCAGTGACAGGCGACCAGCTAAAAGGCAGAGGCAGTGAGGAGAGCGGACATCGCCGGCGATAGAAATAGCGATACTCCACGATAAAAACTTTCTTCACTTCTCCCGACATAAGCCCGCTGCACAGCTTCTATTCTGGCGCCCTAGTACGTGACACTTAGGATTGACCAATCCCGAGCGCACACAGGCGGCGGCGACCAATCATAAGGCAGGGGTGACCACGCCCCACTCCTCCCGCTGCTGCTCTGTTGCTGTAGTGAGCGCGCGTCCTGCCTGCTTCTCCCGCCTTCCCCGTGTGTGTATGTGAGGCGGCACCTGGCCCGGTGGCCGCCGCCTCCTCCTCTTACTGGCAGCCCGCCAAACCTTTACCAGGGTAACCGCCCGCAAGCTGTAGCCAAGCTTCACCTCATATTGCTAATGAAACGGCGCGCGTTGACAGCGCTTGCTTATGGCGCCACGGCTAAGGCAAATCCGGCGGCAGTGTTCTATATGGAGCGAACGAGGGAGGGAAAGTGCTGACTTTGCAGATGTGGGGGTGGGGTTGGGCAACCTCTGTGTAACCTGCCTACGTGCTAATGGCTGCTATGCTGGGGACCGGATCAGTGTACAACTAATAAGCGGATTTACAGTAGAATATGGCCCTTTTAACCCTCTCCTTTGGGGGACAGGGAACATCTGCACACTTATGTGAAGCACTGCTCCTATTGGATGAGCTGTGGATTCAGAAAGTCCCATAACAGATAAAACTGTAAGGAAATGGTGAGTATTCCCCTAATGTCGGGCTCACTGATGGTGTGAAATCAGGTTAGTTTTTTGCCTGATAAACCAGGAGCCAGCATTGCGCATGCGAGAGCTGCTTAGCCAATCAGTGGCACTTGTTCCATTCAGATTTTCTTGAGGTCAGTGTGGAAAGGCTGAGCCCACATCGGCCATTGAGGCCTGGTGCAGACACGTTCCCAACTAAAGTTATTCTTGGGATGTTGCCAAACAGGTGATCAGATCGGGCCATCTGGGGGGTAGTTGCAAATGTTGGGTCTTCCCAATTTGGAATGCCCTGTAAAAAGACCAACTTCTAGAGTCTTGAGGGGGGTTGCTCCACTTTTTGTATCTTAGGATTGTGCCACTGGACAAAACCTTGCCAGCAATTATCTAACGCTTGTTAAAGTGGACCAAATCCAAGGTTTTTCACTCAGCTGGGTTTTTGATCCTCTTAACCAAGACATCCAATTTAGGGGAAGCAGCATGGGTTCTCTAATTAGAATATATTGCCCGGTGGCATGAGCCAATTAGAATAGATTGCATCATCTGGCAATATACTGAATAGAGGAAGTAGTGGGTGACGTGTTCTTGCTCTGGTCACTTTGATTAGCCTGTCGTAGGAGTATTTGTCAACTAGGGACGCTGGAGCGACCCGTGCATGTGGGATTAAGTATAATGGGAGTTGCATGGAGGGGGATGCCTGGGGCTCCAAGAATCACTCAGTCCCCGGGGCTTTGCTGGTCTTCTGTATACTCGTCTTGGGATTTGATTCCATGGTGCTTGCCTGGGCCTCAGGCTGTATCTCTGGCTCTCTAGCTGATGCGCACACCCAGTGCCCATATATCTAAATGGCTGCTGGCACCAGAGGAGAGGTGCTCTTTAGAACTTGCCAGGCATTGATTGATAGCCCACGCATGCGCTCTGGATTGTGTTGAGTAAACAGCTGATCCTGGGGTTTTCAAACATAAATGGGCTTCCTAAATTAGGATACCCCTGTAATGCACAGCATAATCCTGGTAAAGGAAAAGCCTGGGTTTTGGTCTGCTTTAAAACTGAGGACCAGAGCCCACGGTGCCAAGCCCTGAAGTCTAAAAACCCTATTGGGATGCCCCACAGTGTTAACCTAATGTCAGGGTTGTATGCTATAGGGCAGCGATACTCCACTGGCTGACTGAGGCCTCAATGCGGACCTCTGTGCCAGATTTTTGGGCCCCTGTCCTGACAGCCCTGCACTCAGTTGATTCTTTGTTGCCATGCTCAGAGTTGCCCCCTCGATTGGCAATGTAGTGCTTAGTTTCCCTGCCAGTGTCATGGCTCCCTGGCACCTAGCATTGCAATATGAAAGTACTGCACAGGCTGGAAGTGGCATTGCAAGGTGCATACAAACTTTGTTTCCCAGTCTCTACCCGATCCAATCTAATTTTGTCTGGGGAATCTATAGCCCCTCCCCCAGTGTGTTGATTTCTAACTATCCGCCCCCCGTGACAGCCCTCCTCCCGGACCTTCACCTGTCAGTGGATGCCTTTAAATGGACCTTTACAAGAGGTGGTTGAGTACCCCTGCTTATAGGGGCTGGAGAGACAAATGCTACCGGGCCCATGGCTGAAGGGGGTCTAGTGTAAGCAGTCTCCACTTCCTTGCATGCCTGTGGTATATCTGTTCAGAAAGAGGCTAGCTCGGTCTTTAGTGTGTTGAGAGAAATGGGGCACTGCCATCTTGGCCCTGTGCAACCTGAAGCCCTGACCGGTAATGCTCCCTGCAGAGGTCGGCATACTGTGGCAGCACCCCAGATAAGAATAGGAACACATGGCCCCACATCAGTCTGCCATTTCACAAAGCACCTGACCCTGCTTCTTTTTGTTTGGAGTGGGGAGATCGCTGTGACTTCTACTGTGGGCCCTGTGGAGCCTTTGCATGCTCTTCTGCTTGGTTATGCCTCAATCATCCTTCTCATGGCACATTCACAGCCCAGGCATGCCTTGCTGTATGCAGATATAGTCAGCTGACCCAAGCATGCATATTAGGAGAAGCAGGGCATGCCACAAGCATAGCAGAGCAGGAGCACCCATTGGCCCCTGGGACACCCGAATGGTTTCTGAGCAGTGGACAGGCCAGAAGCAGGGGAGAAAACTGACTTTTCATCCTGGATAAGTTAGGGTGGTTTTCAGTGCCATAACTAAATGTGATGGGGCCCATCACATTGCAATATAATTATATATAAGCTGTGCAATCATGCCACATTAATCCTATTTATGCCCCCACTCTTACATAGAATGCCAGTGTTTGCCTGTACAGACACAATGCAATTTTATTTTCATGTGTGTATACAATTATATATGCCTATACAAAAATGGGGCCAATATTCTTGCTTGTATACAATGGTCGTTTTTCTCAAAACATCCTTCGGGCAGCATACGCCTGAGACCTCCGGGCTCCTCCCACCGAGGGGAACACATGACCACCAGCAACAAATAAAAGCTTGACTCCTCCCTCTGTTCCCCAGTTGTTTCCGTGTTCTTCCTCGAATAAGGAGCCGGACCACTAGCTCCTGGATCGTTAGGTTCAGGTAAGTATTTTTTCCGGTACTATGGGCCTGTGAACAGGGGGTCCATTTCTCGGTCCCGAAGATAAACTTGTATCTGGGGCCCGGGATACCCTATGGGATTTTTGGCCAGATCCCATTCTTTTGAGATTCTTTCTCAAAAGGGGGGTAAGTAGAATTTTTCCCTCTTTCTGAGGATGATTATTTGGGAAGGAGCAGGGTTACCGGACCCCTCAGTTTTTTGGAGGGAGACCTAATTTGGGAACGTTGGGAGTAATCCCTCAATGTCTGGCTGCACTGGTGTCATTTTTTATTTTTTGGTGAGTTACCTTTAAGAGGCGGGGAAGAGAGGAGAATGACGTTCTCTCTCGCTCTCTTCTCCGCCTGTCGTTGCTTCCGCATTCGGCTTACCTGCGGTCTTGCAGCCTGCGGGGAGAGATCAGTGCTCCGTCGGGGGCCGGGGAAGTACCAGCCCAGGGCGACGATCCTTCAGCAACGATTGGCGGCGGCTGCAGCGGTATTGTTCAGCGGTGGCGCTCAGACAGCAGAGGACGGGCTGACAAGCGCTCCAGCAGGTAGGCGCCATGTTAGTTTTTTTGTGCGCGCCGGATAATTAATTTAATAAAGATATTCCCGGAAATTGGGTCTCGCTTCTTCCCCCCGTGGCTGCTGACGTCACATTCCGGCGCCCAAGGGAATTTCCTGTTTTTTTTCCACAACACGTGTTTTGTCTTAAAGTGATAGCTCAGTGTTTTGGGTTCAGACCTATTATGGCCTCCCCTTCTGTTTAAAACATGAAAGGGTTAATGATCTGATATGCAAACTTGCCCTGCCCTATTTAAATGGCCTATGGAAGTTTGTTTTTGTGTCTCTATCCAGAATTATGGCAGAACAGGCGCAGGATGTTTGTTTGGATTTTATTGAAGATTCCTCCACTGAAATTACTTATGTGGATCAAGATTCTTTCAACTTGGCGCCGCCTGTCGATTCTGAGAGGAGGAGGCCCTGCTCTGCCCCGGTAAGTCATTTTTATCATTATGCCAGGGATATGTATATATGCATGTGTGTATATATATATATTATTTGGGTTTTCATAATTTATTTGGGTTTTCAGAGAATAGGTTAACTGACGTTCCTATTCTCTCATGTTTTTTAGTCAAAGACCCCGGACAAAACTACAAAGCCTATATTAAAGTCCTCCTCTTCAGGATCAAAATCCAGTAAAGAGTAGATGCCCGTTATGTGATTTGAAGCTGGCGGATACCTATGTTAAACCCCTTTGTCGAGTATGCACAGATAAAGTGGTTAATAAAGAACATAAGGATGATTTGATGAGGCTGATGAAGGATCTTAAAGACCAGATTTCTTCCTCTCCTAAAGTTCAGGGGGTCCCTGAGATTCCAGGTAACAAGATGGGATTTTCTCATCCAGGTCTGAGCCACTTTGATCCATCCTTTTTTTTTCTGGGCATATGGGGAATCCGTCCTTTTTTGTCTCTCAGGAAACTTTAGTTCCTGAGGATGATTCAGAGGAAGGTGAGATTTCTTCCCCGGAGGAAGATCAACTAGCCTCAAGCTCTTTATTGGTAAAGAACAGGTTTTTATTTCCGCCTGGTGACCTTCCTTTTCTCTTACACATGATTAACCTATCTATGGGTATTGAAGAAAAGGTGGCGGGCCCCAAATCTAAACAGGATAGCTTCTATCCTGATTTGGCTCCGGATTCTTCCTACTCATTTCCTTTGCATGGCTATCTTAAGGATATGATTTTGGAACAATGGAAAGAGCCATCTAGGAAGATCTTTACTTTTAGGGGTCTCAAACGTAGATACCCTTTTGCAGAAGAGGATTCTCAGTTTTGGATAGATGTCCAAAATTAGATTCCCCTTTTGCCAAGGTTTCAAAAGGTTCAGGTTTAGCCTTTGAGGATTTTGGGGTTCTTAATGATCCCCTGGATAAAAAGATGGATTCTCTGCTTAAGAAGGCCTGGCAAGTGGAATCCAATTTATTAAGGACTAATTTGGCTTCTAATTGTGTCATTATTAGAAATCTGGGGTTTTGGCTTCAACAACTAAAGGACTGCCTTTTAGAAAGAACTAGTCTAGATAAGATACTAAGGGCTTTACCTATTCTCTTTTTGGGAACATTTGTTACAGATGACCAATCTGTGACAGTGACCAACTCTGTGCGCAGGGTTCTTTGGTTAAAGACCTGGTCTGGCGATGTTGGTTCTAAATTAAGATTATGTGCTATGCCCTTTAAGGGTGAATTTTTGTTTGGATCAGACTTAGGTAAAGTTTTGGATTTAACGGCTGACAGGAATAAATGTTTTCCTCCTCGTCCTAGGGCTGCAGCCAATAAAATGTTTTTTCCTAGGAATTCTTTTAAGCAGCCCTTAACAGGGGAGCCGCTAAAAGAACTAGAGGAGCCTCCTCCTCCTCCTCTTCCAATTTTTCGAGAGGGCAGCTTCAAAGGTTCCACCCTGTTTGGAACTTATCCGGCAAGCCCCACAAGCAATGACGCCAATATTATTGGCGCCAGGCTAGGGAGGTTTTGCACAGCCTGGCAAGGCCTGTTGGATTGCCCTTTCATTGTAAGAGGTATTACGGAAGGGTTCCACATAGAATTTTCTCAAGCATCCCCTTCAAGATTTTTGATTTCTTCTCTCCCAAGGGGCAGAGAGGAGAGAGCTGCAATTTTTGGCATTTTGGTGCCAGCTTCACTCCAGATGCCTGCAAAGTCATATCCTGAAGAATTGGGACGGTTCCCAGCAGGGATTGGATCTACAACTACCAATAACGCAGGAAGTGAGAGATTCTCTGATTTGGTGGTTGGAGGAGGATCGGTTCCTAAGAGGCTTGCCTTGGGAAGATACGAAGGAGATAAGTGACTACAGATGCCTCAACGTGGGTCTGGGGGGCACATTGCGGGTCATGGACAGCTCAAGGAAGATGGTCAAAAGCTCTGTCAGTCTTCATCCAATCTGAGAGAATTGGTGGCAGTAAAGGAAGCCTTATGGTCCCTGAGATCACACCTACAAGGGAAGCACGTGCAGATCCGAACTCGACGTCAGTGGCCTACATAAACCATCAAGGTGGGACAAGATCCTCAAGACTGACTATAGCACTGGAAATATCATGGGCAGAGATCAATTTGAGGTCTCTGACAGCGATCCACTTGAAAGGAACTTTAAATCAGGTAGCAGATTTTTTAAGCCGATCACAGATCAGGGAATCAGATTGGTCCCTAGATCCGACTGTTTTCAAGATGATTTGCGGAGGCATTCCAGAAGTGGATCTATTTGCGTCAGCAAGCAACCACAAAGTAGATTAATTTTTTTCTTTGAATCCGAGAGATCGGTCGCTGGGAGTAGATGCTCTAGCTCAGCCTTGGCACTTCAGTCTGGCATACGCCTTGCCTCCGGTTCGTTTAATCCCAATGGTACTGAAGAAGCCGGTGAGGGAACCAGCGACGGTGCTCCTAGTAGCTCCATGGTGGCCGAAGAGATCCTGGTTTTCGACTCTGGTGGAACTATCGGTTCAGAACCCTTGGGAATTACCGGTGAGCCCTCGTCTCCTATCTCAGGGGCCGATATTTTGTCAAGACCCCCAATGGTGGAGGTTAACAGTTTGGACCCTGAGGTCTCCTTACTGCAAAAAGGTTTTTCAGCTTCAGTAATTAATACTCTTCTGTCTAGCAGGAAGACCGTGACCAGAAGGATTTCCCTTAAAGTATGGAAAATCTTTAATTCTTGGAAGACGGAGAATAGCAGGACCTCTTTTAAAACACCGATTATTCTGGACTTTTTACAAGAGGGATTAAACAAGGGCCTAACGCGCTAAAAGTTCAGTTGGCGGCCCTGTCGGTCTTTTTAGGTAGGAAACTTTCATCCATTTCGATCATTAAAAGATTTCTGCTGGCGGTCAAACGTTCCAGGCCTGCCCCATGTAGAGTTATTCCACAATGGAACCTGGCAAAAGTGTTATTATTAAGTTCTCCTCCATTCTATCTGAACAAGAATTTGGATATCAAGTGGCTCACTTGGAAAGTATTAATTTTAGTGGCAATTACATCAGCAAGAAGAGTCATTGACATTCAAGCTTTATCGTGTCGTCACCCGTTCCTTCAGGTTTTTACAGACCGCATCGTTTTGAAAGTAGATCCTTGCTACCTTGCTAAAGTTGCATCAGATTTCCATAGGTCACAGGAAATAGTCACCCCTTCTGTGGCGTTGGACGTCAAATTTTTTCTATTACAATATCTGAATCAAACCAAAGGATTCAGGAAGGCTGACAGCTTGTTTATCGTTTTTTTAGGGCCGAGGAAGGGTTTAAGAGTGTCAAAAATGACTTTGGCTAGGTGGATGAAGGATACCATTAAGCTGGCATATAGGGATATCAATTTACCTAGAGGAGTTACAGCTCATTCCACTAGAAGTGTATCCACGTCTTGGGCAGAGCAAGCCGGGGTCTCCATTGAACAGATTTGTAAGGCAGCCACCTGGATGTCGGCAAAAACCTTTTCGAAGCATTACTGTTTGGATCTCTTATCTCAGGAAGATCAATCTTTTGGCAGAAGCGTGCTTCGTGCGGTTCTTCACACCCATTAAGGTAGTCCTCGCCTATCTCTCAGGCGTATGCTGCCCGAAGGATGTTTTGAGAAAACACAAGTTACCTGGTAACTTTTTTTCTAAACATCCGTAAGGGCAGCATACGCCAGCTTCCCTCCCTAATATGTTTTCTTTTAACTGGGAGATGTTTTGCTTATAGCTCTTAGAGAATTTGTGGATCTGTGTCTCTTCTCTTTCCAGATCTCTACAACAACTGGGGAACAGAGGGAGGAGTCAAGCTTTTATTTGTTGCTGGTGGTCATGTGTTCCCCTCGGTGGGAGGAGCCCGGAGGTCTCAGGCGTATGCTGCCCTTACGGATGTTTAGAAAAAAAGTTACCAGGTAACGAACTTGAGTTTTTTTACTTATACAGTCTCTGTGCTGCAGTTCAGCTAAGCTAATTGGCTGAAGGCTAATGGGGGATCAATAGTCCCCAAACTGTAGCAGCTTCGTTTATGAAGACTGAAAGTGGTCCTTCATTCTGAATAAGAGTCTTATTTTGTTTCCCACACCCTGTACATACATTAAAAATCATCCTACCTGCATCTACTGCATGTTATGAGCCTGTAAATATCCAAGATGGCGGCTCATGGAACGTGAGGCAGCCTGCAAACAGGAAGTGCCCTCTGACTGTGCTACTCTGTATTCTGGGATTGCTGAACTTTTCCTGACCCCAGCTCTGCTCTGTCTGAGCAAAGCACAGCTATAACCCACCCCCTGTACTTTATCAGACTCTCCTTTCCTCAGTAAATGTGGTGCTTCTGAGTCAAGATGGCGACGCCCGTATCCTAAAGTCCTGAATAGAGTTGCAGCCCAGTGGGGGAAAGAATAAGTGACTAAAAACTTAAAATATATTAACTTTAGATGCTGGGGAATTGCTTTTTAAGGGTTTGGGCTTTTCAACAAATCATGGTGAAGGTCCGGTTGAAGGTCAGTTCTGGTTACAAATATTAATATCGGTAGGGAGAAAGTGTGCTGGGGAGAGGGTTCTCTAGTATCTAAACCTGGGTAAAAATCATATATAGTACATGACTCTGAAAAGCCCATCAAACAGGTCTTATAAAGCCCGGCTACCTGTTTTTTAGTTTTGGATAGAGCTGGCAATGTACAAACCAAATAAATGCTCCCTTCTACAGTCTGACCTTATTGTAGTGATTAAGCAAGTCCTCCAATATAAAGAGCTAGCTTATAGATCATTGTTTAATGTGTCTGGTGGGAAATCGCATGCTGCTATGTGTGTTAATGTAATTCGACCATTGTAGGCAAGACCGAGCCTGTTGGGACATGTTCCTCCTATGTCAGCCTGTCTTGCCTAGCAGTTCCTGGGAAATGGCACCATTCTTTTTGGAAGTTTGTCACCAGCCTGTGGTGATCCTGGACTTTTGTTCATGACATTGCAAAAAATGGAGTGCGGCATGGACATGCACTATGACTGATGTAATAAGAAATAGAAACGTCAAAAGCAGGCCAGGTGCCCTAGAAATTCTGGGCTGCATGGAATCTTCTAAGAAACACTTTTTAAAATCCTTATCATTGGGTTTCAACTCTTTTGAAGTTTTCACTTGTTATGAACAGCGCCACTAAGACCTTTGCACTCCTTGCATGTGTAACCATATTTTGACAATAAACTTTCTGGTAATGCAGCCTGTTTCTCCATATGATGGGCACTAGAAAATGAACACAAGCACTTGCATTTTCTTGTAAACGTTCTTTATTCTGATATATTTAGAGCTATAGTGAATAGGTTAAAAAGACATTTAAATGGAGAGGCAATTGACAGCCCTAAAGTGCCTGGCTTTCAAGATGCAATTATCCTGCAACAAATAACACTTGACTGGGCAGGTCTGCATATATCATTGTCTATACAGGCATTGACATGATATGGGTGTCAGACATGATGGCACTAATGCCTTTGTGCTGTGATGGCTAGTGGAAAAAAGAAATTGAATCGCCTCTAAAAACAGTGAACAACAAACGGTGAAGGCGGTTTGTTTGGCTTGTGGATGTATGAATAGTGCTGTAATCGTGATCTTATTGATACAAGGGCTAGGTCAAGGTCTAGGTCTATTCTAAGTATACAGTACGTCCTGCTCCAGATAGAATACTTACACTTGGGTTATCCTCCGCCAGAGGGTGCTGTGCACTGCAGACATGCAAAAACAGGCTCCTCCCGGCCCTTCATATACCCAGGGACCTCCCACAAATCCCCAGATTTCTCTGCGGTGCTGACTGCGAAGACATGAAGTATCACACTCTCGCAGGTGAGCGGGGCTATTACAGCCTGTGGCCCTGTTGGACTATTCCCACTCGTCCTCCTTGTGATGTGCCTGGGCTGCGCTGGTCAGGTGAAGGTAGGCAGCACCATGCGTGCTTAACGGAGCCATGCTCCACCGCAGTCCCCCACCAAAGGGTAGGCGGTTTAGGCTGATGGTGAGCCTCATAGTGGATGTCCCTCCCGCATTATTGCCCCGTGTAGAGGTGGACCCTGTGTAAAGGGTCGCCGTCCTCCCTCGTTTTCCCCCGTATTTGGGGGACAAGAAGGGGGGGGTGTGTGTCTGTTGGTGGTCTCAGTGTACTCTATTGTCACGCTTATGGCCGTACTTTTGCCCCTGACCAACTAGGTGTCAGAGCCGCGCTGCTTGCTCCTTCTATTCTGGCCGCCGTTTGTTTGGCCTTTCTCAATTTACTATGCAATTGTGTACAGCACGTCCTGCTTTATTATCCTGCAACTTGGGCAGAAAACTAATTTTTTGTACACGCCTACGAGCGTCAGAATGGTGGCGGTGTCTTTAGACTTTACGAGTATCCACTAGTAGATGCCTTTACTGGCATACTATAAGCTTGGCTTGTCAAGCCTTAACGGCTGCTTCAGAGCTTTGCGATCTTTGGGGGAGGCGGGGACCTGGCGTGGCGCGCTCCGCGTCACGCCCAGATTAGACCCACCCTCCGAGGTTCGGTTGGCGCCATTTTGTTGATCTTTGCGCGTGTTGGCGGCCCTTCTCCTCCCCTGGTCAGTAAGTGCCCTTGCGGGCGATTTTCATCAGTAATTTTTTCTGCTGGGCATGGCCCTGATACCTTATTCCCCTTCTGTCTTTCAGACGTCAAAGACTCCGGTGGCTTCTCCTGGCCTAACATAACTCGTAGCGGGCTTACAAAACATTCTCCCACATTCCTAGCGAGCCTTTGGGACATCCAGGGTTGCCTATTGCATAAATCCCTACTGACTTATATTGCATTGATAATCACCATATGGAGGCATCTCAGAATTTTGTGTCCGGGGTCCCTCTTGGACAAGACCGGCGGTGTATAACGTGTGGCTATCCCCGCTTTGGTGCTGACAGGGCACAGATCTGTGCATCGTGTGCCGAGCGAGTACTGGTCCTGCAACCAGGATCACCAGGGGCTGCTCCTTGCCCTAACACTTTTATTCCGCCAGGCTTAAATCTCGCTTCTGCTGAGTCGCATACGAGTGAGGAGTTGTAGCCGGCTGTGTCTTCCAGACTGCCTACGGCTGACCAGATTATTACAGGGTTGACAAAGCACTCGGGCCCTGGTAAGAAGCAGTCCTCGACGCCCCCTCTTTCTGCCTCTGCTAAGGGATCGGAGGAGTTCACTACTCCGCGTGCCTGCACCCCTTCTGTTGAAGGACTGTTCTCTGACTCGGGCTCATCTGATGAGGAGCCGAGGAGTCATGACTATTCTAACCATAAAGACTGGAACCAGTTTGACACCATTGGATTGTTGATTAGGATCTTTAAGGCCCTGTCCATCTCTCTCCCCAACGTGGCTCCCCAGCTGAGAGGGGAGCGTTTCCGTACAGCGATACCATGCTTGGAATTCCTAGAGCATCACTTCCATGCTCTTGTACTTGAGGAATGGGAACACCCCGGTAAACTTCCAGGGGCCCCAGGGGACTGGGATTGGAAATACCCTTTTCCCCCTGAGATGGTTGATTGTTGGTCATCGCCCCCTGTGGTAGACGCACCGATCAATGGGGTTCCTAACCCCCCCCTTTATTGCAGCTCCTGCTTACAGTACCCTTCGGGATGCTGAGAACCAGCGCATGGATAAGCTGGCTTCACATGCCTTTTCTTGTGCAGGAACGGCGCTGCGCCCAGTCTGTGCCGCGGCCATCACTGCAGTGGCCGCCAGAACCCTCATCGGACAGATGCTTGAGCATCACGCTGACACTCTCTCCTGGGAGGTGTTTAATGCACTTTCCAGTTGTGATGTATTTGTAAGATTTATCCTTTTAGCTATGGATGACATCATTAGAATGTGTGCGAGGACTTCCGCCCTTGTGGTGGCTATGCGTCGCTTGGTCTGGCTGCGACAGTGGGGTGCTGACTATGCTGCTAAAAGGACTCTTACCAAGTTCCCCTTTAGAGGGCAATGCCTGTTTGGGGCCCGTCTTGACCTGTTTGGAAAAAAGGGCAAATTACCCCGGGCAGGCGCCCGTCTCGGGCCCCCTCGGGACAGGGACACCCCTCCCTCTCCATACCATAGCGTTAAACAAGAACCAGGGGTGTCCTCCCGGAGTCTTAGTGCAGACCCCTGCCCCACGAGCAACAGACAATGCTCTGGGCCCTCAGGCGGGGCTAAAACTAAATCTTCCAACAAATTCCCTCAAGCATGATGGGGTGCCCTCGCCCGCCTGGGTGAGGGGATGACTGCAGCACCTTGCTCCTATCAGGAGGCATTTTGCCTCTTTCTAGTGGATACAGGAGGTAGTTTCCTCCGGATACAGGATAAAGTTTGCTGCGTGGCCTCCCCCATGATTGTCGGGGTACTCCTGGTCCCTGCCTCTGGGTGCAGGCCATACACGGCCTGCGGGGTCTGGAGGTCACTTGCAGTTGCGTGCCGCTACACCAACCCCTTCACATTCTCCCAAGAGGATGAGTCGGTCTGCCCTTATTTCACAGGTTGTCGGCAATTCTACTATTTCAGGCAGTTTCTGCATGAAAAATCTGGGATGGGCCACCAGCGCCTTGCGCCTAGTGGGCCCTTGCCTACTGGGGAGATCAAGGATGCTTATGCTCACTTCCCCATGTCTTCTAGACACCGAGGCTCTTCAGGTTTGTGTTGGATGTCCAACGCTGCTAACCCGTGGCCTTATCAGGCCTCTCTTCTGCCTCCAGAGTGCTCACCAAGGTACTAATGGAGGCTATGTCTCTGAGACCAAGGGGTGCCTGCGTGAGACCTGCTAGGTGCTCCTTTTCGCTTCCCAATCTGTCAGGTCGAGTTAGCTACTCGGCTAGTGGCGTCCCTTGGGAGTCATTTGGATGGGTGTTCATTCACCTCAAGTCCTCCTTGTCCTCTTGATTGGTATCTCCATTCCTAGGGATGAATCTAGATTCGGTTCAGGCGAGAATCTTCCTTCCTCAACAATGTGGACAATCTGGTTGCGTGGGTTCAGTCCCTCCTTGCTGTTCCAGTCCCTTCACCAGGCAGGAATGCAGCTGGTGAGCCCGTTTGGTGACTTGCTTAGATGAAGTCCCTTATACTCCTCTACCTGGGTTTTTTTCTGCAACTTCTATTCTTAATACTGGACTGGGACCCAGCATCCCTTGAGCGGGAACATGTGTGCCTTCTCCCTTGGTTAGGAGTCCCTCTTGGAGTGGATTTCCTCTAGGAACCTGTCTGGGGACAGTTCCCTTCTTGCCCTTCCTAGAGACGATCACCGTGGATGCCAACCTATCAGGTTGATGGGGAGGTTTTTCTTCTGTTACCCCATGCGGGTGTGGGGAAGGTGGGGCCTTTTAGGAGGTCCTTGTATTTATTATTAGTATTGAAACAGTGAGTTTTCAGGCTGACGCTATCTCGCTTGACTTCTCCTCTTCCCGGCCTGCCTGTTGGGCGGTGCTCGGTCTGTCTGACAGCTGTGGCCTACATTAATCATCTGTGTGGGACCTGGAGCAGGATGGTTCCCCAGGAAGGTATGTTCCTGATATGGGTGGAGGATAATGTTGCCTGCATATCATTGGTATTCGCTCCTGTAGAGGTCCCTCTGCGACAGGATGTGCTAATTCTGGGATCACTATGAAGTTCAACCAGTATGGATCGGTTTGGTGCACCGTCACTTTTTCAAGCTCTTGCCACTTGTTTCCCTGTCCCTGGCTCCTCTGGCCGTGGTCATGAGGATTTAGTAATCTTATGTCGGGACATTCTGTCTTGTCTCCCTTCCCCCTGCTAGGCGGGTTTCTGTGCAGAATCGCTCTGGTAGGGGGACTGTTGATACCGGTGGCCTAGTGGAGTGTGGATTTGCAGACGTGATACCTTAGGGTAGTAGTTCTGTACATTCTGCTAAGGGTGTCGCCCTGTTTCGCTCAGGGCCTCCTTTACGTAACTCCAATTCTACAGTCTCTGGCCTAGCCGGCCTGACTGCTGGTTCTTCCGTCCTTATGGAGACAGGCTTCTCTCCTCTGTGTTCATGGCTAATGGAAGTCTAAGAGCAAGGCTCTTCTTCTTCTTCTTCCATTCTTATGAGGTATGGCTTACCCATATAGATTGGTGTTAGTCTAGGTCTCTCCCCTGTTGGGCATTCTCTGTCACCAGGGCTCTAGAGTTTATTACAGCATGGCTTGGAGTTGGCTCCCCAACTCGGTACTCTGAAGGGTCAGGTTCTACCCTGTCTGCCTTTCGGCAGAAGTCTTTTGCTTATTTCCCTCGGCTAAGCTTTCTTTCGGGGGTTGCTCATTGCGTGCCCCACTTAATTCTGTGGTCCCTGTTGGGCTTTGAATTTTTTATTCCATTTGCCTTGTGGGACGTTCCTTTTCGACCGATTCAGGTTGCTGTCTGGCTGTCTTTTACCTTCAACGTTGTCCCTTGGGTCTGCTGGCTCAGACGTGTCTGAGCGGGTGGCTCTGTTTCGCTAGCCCTCGTTCTTTATGCACCAGGATAAGGTGGTGCTCCGCCTTAGACCGGACCTTCTACCTCTGGGGTGACTTAGGCTCATGATTTAAGACATTGCCTTTCTTCTGTGCCTTATTCCTAGTAACTCTGAGGCAAGGGGATTTAGTTTCCCTCCTCAGGTGTTTGAATTTTTTTCCTGGATTGTTTCTGGTCCCTTAGGGGGACTGATGCCCCTTGGGTTTTGTGGGCAACTACCTCTGTATGTGCCTGATCTTGTCTGCTTCCAGGGCTTAAGCGGCCCTTGGACTAGCCTTTACTTGGATGGTTTTCCCTTCTGGTCCTAGGGAAGATTTGGCTTCTTCCTGGAATATTGTTAGCGTTTGATTTTGTCAGGCTGTTACTCAGGCCTTTTCCTTGAGGTGCTGAGCTTCTCTCACCTTATTCTGATTCTACTGGTGATTAGGTATCATTGGGCCTTTCACCACCAGGTTTTGTTGTACAAGTTTGCTAAACCGCTACCTTGGTTTTTGGTTCATACCCTTTCAAGGGTTTTTGAGGTTTACGTTGGAGCCTTTGCTCCTGTCGCCTTTGGTGGCAAGGTTGCAGGTGACCGTGTCTCTACTGCCTGCTGTGCCTTTTTTGTTGGGGATCCCACCCTACTTTATGGACACTGCTATTGGATGTCCCAATTGTAAGTATTATATCTGCAGCAGGAAGTACTGTATACTTAGAATACAATTCTGTGAAATGCTCACCTGTAGAATTGATATTTGTATACAGTACGTCCTGCTCCACCCCACCCTGTTTTTTTGCATTATTCTGGATCCCCTGTATGGTGATTGTTGTTGTTGTTATCATTACCAGCTGTTTTTGGTGGTTGGATTCTCCCGGCTTCTGGTTCACTGCTTTTCAATGCTGGGGACTTGTGGGAGGTCCCTGGGTATATGAAGGGCCGGGAGGAGCCTGTTTTTGCATGTCTGCAGTGCACAGCGCCCTCTGGTGGAGGATAACCCAAGTGTAAGTATTATATCTGGAGCAGGACGTACTGTATACATATAATACCAATTCTACAGGTGAGTACTTCACAGAATTTTTGTATAATTGCCACGCATGCACCTGAATTTTACATATTTTTGTGTGCTTTTTCCACCATAGGGCCTTTAAAGATTTGATTGTTTTAGAAGTCCAACAGTTATTTACATCAATGGGTTGCAATTTTGTGAAAATGTCAGTGTGACAGACCTGGTGTAGGACTTTCTTTTGTCTTTACAACCTGTCTAAAAATTGTTCGAAAACAGGAAATAAACTTGGTGTAATGAAAATTAAATACCTGGGAATGTGGTTGTCCATCTATTTTGTAAGAAAATCTTAGGATAACAAATCAGTATGGGCTATATGGACAGAGGACAGTCAAACTAATGGTATGTATTAAAGTGACCTAGTAAATGATGTGGCGTGTGAAGGGATAGGAATAGCAACAGTCTGCTATTTTGGAATTAAGGCCTTCATTTTTAGTGGGAATTAGTCTGTCTATAAAGGGTGCAGCCTTTATGCAGTAATTGCTTTAATACATTTACATGTTTTAGTATAAATTAGCAGAAGCAGGAACCTGCCCCTTATAACAAGCTTGGTGGGATATTTTTTCATTTTATAAAGTTACCCTTTCTATCTGCATTTTAACTATTATGCAGATTTTTTAAATTAGTGATTTTTTTTGCAACAGAAGTGGCCATATGAAATATAAATGATTTGGCAGATGGGGATCCAATTTTTCACAAGCTTTGAGAAATGGGGAAAGCCATTAGATCATGTCACTAATTGTGAATGTATTGTACCTAAACCAGTAAAGGCTTCCTTAAAGTGGACCAACCACATCCTATGAAATGTTGCATTTAGACAAGAAAACCATTTATCAACTCCCCTTAGTGTCCTGGTAATTGGATAAAAATAACCTTTTGGCGTCAAAGGAAAAATTAAATCTCCTTTTGGCCCATATCTTTCCTCCAATAGCCACTTATTGCTCCCAGCATGAGATTGTGAGGGGGGCTTTAACAGGCATAGCTGGGTAAAAGGAAATTTAAATTCACCGACAGGAATACCAAGCCACATTAAGAGCCGAAAACATCTAAACTGTAATGTATAGGTGGTGGGCAGGTAGTAACGCATCATGTCTGTTAACTGGCCAGTCCAGCCAGACTGCCCCTTTTTAAATCCCCGCCCTGCCACCCTCCCCTAGAGCGGAAGGGTTAAATAAAAAAACATAGAAACATAGAAACATAGAAGGTTGACGGCAGAAGGAGACCATACGGTCCATCTAGTCTGCCCTTATGTGTATACTGTATGTACTCTTTATCTTAGGATAGATGTGTGCTTATCCCAGGCATGTTTAAATTCAGTGACTGTTGATGTTTCAACTACCTTTGCTGGAAGTTTGTTCCAAGCACCTACTACTCTTTCTGTAAAATAATATTTTCTAACATTGCTCCTGATCTTCCCCCCGACTAGCTTCAGGTTGTGCCCCCTTGTTCTATCGTTAAGTTTCTTCTTAAAAACACTTCCCTCCTGAACCTTATTCAATCCTTTCACATATTTAAAGGTCTCAATCATGTCCCCCCTCTCCCTTCTTTCCTCCAGACTGTACAAATTAAGTTCTTTAAGTCTCTCCTGATAAGTTTTAAGTTTAAGTCCTTCCACCATTTTCGTTGCCCGCCTTTGGACACGTTCTATTTGAATAATGTCTTTTTGCAGGTAAGGTCTCCAGAACTGCACACAGTATTCTAGCTGTGGCCTTACCAGGGCTCTATACAGCGGCATCACAACCTCCCTCTTCCTACTGGTGATGCCTCGAGCTATGCAGCCGAGCATCCTGCTTGCTTTTCCCACTGCCTGGCTACACTGTCCACTCATCTTGCAGCTATCAGTAATCAGTACCCCTAAATCTCTCTCCTCCGAGGTCCTGGATAACACAGTACTGCCCATACGGTACTCAGAGCAGGGATTCCTTCTACCCAAGTGCATGATTTTACATTTAGAGACATTAAACTCTAGTTTCCACAGTTTTGACCATCTATCCAGTAAAGCTAAATCATTTTCCATGTTGCAGACACCTCCAGGAATATCCACCCTATTACTAACCTTTGTATCATCAGCAAACAGACAAACTTTTCCTACCAAGCCTTCTCCTATGTCACTTACAAATATATTAAAAAGAATGGGGCCCAGGACAGAGCCCTGCGGCACACCACTTGTAACTCGCCTTTGTTCAGATTGCACGCCATTTACAACAACGCTCTGATACCGATCCCTCAGCCAACTGGAAATCCACTGAACTATCCAGGGATTGAGTCCTACCTTCAATAACTTATCTATGAGCTCCTTATGTGGTACAGTGTCAAAGGCTTTGCTAAAATCCAGATAGGCGATATCCACAGCACCACCTTCATCTAACACTTTAGTGACATTGTCAAAGAAATCAATAAGATTGGTCTGACATGATCTGCCCTCAGTAAAGCCGTGCTGTTTTGGGTCCAATAGGTCATTAATTTTTAGATGGGAAATTATCTGTTTTTTTAAGAGTGTTTCCATTAATTTGACCACTATAGATGTTAAACTAACTGGCCTGTAATTACTGGCTTCTTCTCTACTCCCCTTTTTATGGATTGGTACGACATTGGCCATTCTCCAATCATCTGGAACCTCACCAGTTGAAAGGGAATGGTTAAGTAAATCAGTTAGAGGGGCTGCAATCACAAACCTAAGTTCCCTTAGAACTCTGGGGTGGATTCCATCTGGACCCATTGCCTTACTTACCTTTAGATGTGCCAGCTCGGCTAAGACATCAGCCTCCAGAAACTCCGGAGCTGTACTCTCCCAGCTGGATGTTGTGCTATGACCATGCCTGCTACTATCTGAAAATACCGAACAAAAGTAGCTATTCAGATGGTCAGCCACAGCCTTATCTCCGTCAATATATTTATTTTCCCTATTTCTAATTTTTGAGACTGCATTGTTTTTCTTCTTTCTGTCACCAATATATCGGAAAAAGGTTTTATCTCCCCTCTTCATAGATTTGGCCATTTCTTCCTCTTTTTGCCCTTTAGCAGTCCTTATAATTAGTTTTGCTTCCCTCTGTTTAATTTTATACGCCTCTCTGTCAGCTACACTTCCACTTACTTTATACTTCTTATAGGCAGACTTCTTATCTTTTATGATAGTGCTGACTTCCCTAGTAAACCATAATGGTTTCTTCTTCCTTTTATTCTTGCTAGTTTGTTTCACATATTGCTTAGTTGCCTTTAAGATGGCCATTTTTAATAGTGACCACTGGGCACTCACTTCTGCTACTCTGTTCCACTCACCTAATTTTCTTTCTACATACTCCGACATTTCCTTGAAGTTTGTCTTCCTAAAGTCTAGCACTTTGGTTCTGGTGTGTGATTGCACAATGTCTGTTTTTATTCTGAACCATAAGCATTGATGGTCACTGGAACCCAGATTTTCTTCAACCCTGACCTCGGACACCAGATCCCCATTGGTCAGAACTAAGTCCAGAATGTTATCTCCTCTAGTTGGCAATGTCACAAGTTGTTTTAGAGACACTCCATTAAGTGCCTCTAATATAGTCCTGCTCTTGCATGCCGATGCACTTGGGATATTCCAGTCCACATCAGGCATGTTGAAGTCACCTGTAATTACAACGTCCCCCTTCTCTGCCATTCCACTGATTTCATCTATTAACAGGTTATCTAGATCCTCAGATTGTCCAGGGGGCCTATATATCACACCAATTCTGACCACAGCTCCCTCCTTAGTCTGCATGGTAACCCAGAGAGTTTCTAGTTCATTATGTGTATGCTGAATTATTGTTGATTGAAGGGTAGTCTTGACATAGATGGCTACTCCACCGCCCTTTCTATCCAATCTGTCTTTTCTGTACAATGTGTAACCGGGTATGGCTATCTCCCAGTCATTGTGATCCTTGAACCAAGTCTCTGTTATTGCAACAAGATCCAATTCATCTCTGGATATGATAGCCATTAATTCACAGAGCTTGTTGCCCAAGCTGCGAGCATTGGTACACATCATGTGGATGTTGTTGGTATTGTATTTTAGTGTGTCCTTGATCTTTTCCACCTCTAGCCTACCACTAACCGGGTTTCCTGCTTCAATGTCCTGCTTCATCCTAAATGGTAGGGGACAGAAATCACCCTCGCAAGTTACATCTCTGTCCCCTTCCTCTAGTTTAAATCAAAAAATGCTCTGAGTTCCACTCCAAGTTCTTCTGTGCCTTTCTGTGAAGGATGCAAGCCATCCCTCTTAAACAACTCATTGTTCGACCACCTTCTAACATCATGACTAATACATCCAAAGCCTTTGTCTTCACACCACTGACGTAACCACAAGTTGAACTTGGCGATGTTGAGTGCCTTTTTTCCCTGATTACATACTGGCAAAACTTCAGAAAATGTGATGGAACCTGTTATTTTGCAAAGTTCCTGACTAAAATTTTGGAAGTCCCTCTGTACAACAAACAAATCTTTTTGGGATAAGTCATTTGTGCCAAGATGTAGCACAATGTCCACTTGGTTATGTTTGCTTGCAGACTTCACAATATTTATAATACGTTTCTTATCCCTATTAACCGTGGCACCTGGGAGACACCTCACTTCCTTTAGCTCATCTTTATCCTGTCCAAAGTCCACACCTCTAATTGTTGAGTCACCAACCAGAATATGTCTTTTCCTATTGGTTGGCTTGGTAACTGTTCCTTGCTGCCCTTTTGTACTCATTTTATATGGTCCCTTATTTAAGTCCACTTCCTTTGATCTTACCAAATCCTGCCCAGACTGAGAATTAGCAGATACATCCACATCAAGCTCAGAAAGCACAGCAAATGGGTTATATTGGCTTAGTCCAAAATGTTGATGTTTTTGTTCTACAATGCGCAATCTTCCAGAGCCAACAGTCTTCCACTCTGCCCTTCTCTTGTGAAGTCTTTGTGGGCGTGGTGGCTGTATAACAAACTGCTTTACTGGCTGGGATAGCTTCATAACTTCAGATTGAAGAGTAGAAACTAAAGACTGTAATTTTGAAATCTTGTCATACAACCCCTTCATTTGCATACAAATTGGACAGCATCGCAAGTTCCACAGAGTACTACGAAACACAACGGCCAGGCAAGAGTTACACTGCACCAAACCAGACATTCTAGATAATAAGAATAGGTACGGCTAAAAAGTAAATGCTGTACTCACCACTATTACTTGTGTACAACCCCTGCTGTCTAGATAATAAGAATAGGTACGGCTAAAAAGTAAATGCTGTACTCACCACTATTACTTGTGTACAACCCCTGCTGTTTTCAAACTACTGCAGTTTTTAAAACTACACACTTGTGTCCTGCTGCACTTATGTCAAGCTGCTCTCACACAGGCTGAAACTCCACAGAGCATAAATTCCTGCGCTGAATGTCATGCGATTCCCGCGATGCTCACTGCCATCTGTGCCATCCGTGATCCCCGTGCTGTGTGTGTGTGTGTGTGTGTGGGGGGGGGTTCCACAGATAAAAACCATTTACATGTCCAGCGGCGATCCCTGGACGATTGCAGCATGGGTGAGTGGTGTACCCCAAGGCTCTTTTAATATGCTTGTAAGTGTCATAGGAGAAGGCTTGGTAGGTAAAGTTGGCCTGTTTGCTGATAAGGTGAGTAATAGGGTGGACATTCCTGGTGGTTGGAAATATTCCATGAAAATGATTTGGCTATACTGGATAAAACATAGGCACGGGTGCACCTGGTTAGTTTTGTCTGGGCACCAGGACTTTCCCCACCTGGTGGGATGGATCTCGGTTTGCCGGGGGGGGGGGGGGGGGGGGGAGTTACCTTATTCTAAGTATGCAGCATGTCCTGTTCCAGAATATTCCTTAGACATGGGTAATACATCTACAAGATGGCACTGGACTGCAGAAAACAGCTTGTGGCTCCTCCCGGCCCTATATAAGTCAGGGACCTCCCACAAATTCCCCAGTTGTCATCTGCAGTCTGGACTGCGAAGATAGAAGATGGCTCTCTATATACGCAGGCGAGCGGGGCTTACTAGCCTGCGGACCTGCAGGACTATTCCCACCTGTTCTGAACCGACTGCCTCCCAGCCTCGGCTGATTGGTTCGGGTGAAGGTAGGACAGCACCGTGGTCAGGTGCTTGAGGAGCGCTGCTCCGAGCGCAGTCCCTGCTTTGACATGGGTAGGCGGTAAAGGCTTGTGGTGAGCCTTGTGGGATGCCCCCTCCCACTTCTGGGGTTTCCCCTTAACCCTTTAAGTGCCAGCCTACCTAGATTTTTTGTCACTCTGTTGCCAGACTAATTTTCATGTTTTTGCGCTACACATGTTCAACCTTGATTTTTGAAGGGATAAATCTATTTTTTACTATTTGTAGTGTTTTTTTTGTGATAAAAAATGTACGTTTGTTAATAAAATATTATTGCGCGTGAAAGCCCTATTTCTCCCGGTTACAACGGTACCACATATGTATTGGTATACACCCTTTCCTGCCTAGGAAACTCCCCCAAACTGGAACAGCAGTTTAGGAGATTTCAGATAGGATACAACTATGCAATATGATTGCATAGTTGTAAGGGGTTAACTTAAAAAAAAAAAAGGGGGGGGAGGGTACCTCCATTTTTTTTTTTTGAATTTTAAGGGTTAAAAACCCTTAGAATCCCCCAAAAAATGACGTAGGGTCCCCCTTACCCAACATTACCGACCCGGGCCAGCTATGGGGACTTGTAGAACAGGGCGCAGGGGCCAGCGTTGGTGACCCCTGGCCCTGCAGGCTACTATCCCACATAGCCACTAAGTGGCCCGGGCCCTTCTGCCCCCCCTGGCCATTGGGGAGGCAGGTAATGGGGCTGGGGGTTATGGCAAGTCACCCGCTAGCCGCAGGTGATTGCCAGAGCCTTGTGAACTGGTATAAGGGGTCTCATGGAGCCCTTACCAGTTCACAAATAGTTAAAGTAAGACACCAAATATTCTTTTTTTTTTTTACTTCCCATCCAGTGTCCCGCGCCGCTGCAAATGACAGTTGTTGGTAGTGATCGGATCAGGGAGGGTGGGAGGCAGGGAGATCAGAGCCTCCCTGCCTGCCACCCTCCCTGCTCCGATCACTACCGACAAGTGACAGTCGGAGCCCGGGTGCCACAAGGGCGGGGCCGGAGGAAGAGGACAGTGAGGGCCCGTTGCTGGCTCCTCACCCGAAGATTGGTAAGTCCAGGGGGGTTTCGGAGCTCCCCCTGGTGAAGAGAAGACCCGGAGAGAGCGATCGGGCTGCGAGGTGAGTTTGTGTCAATTTTTTTCAGATTGCGGGGGGGGGGGGGGTTATTCCTATTCCGGGCCCCCTCCTGAAGATCAGAAGCGGCCCGGAGGCAAAAATAAAGTTGATGCTTATTGTAGGGAATCGCTGGCACTTTCAAACGAGGGGTCAGATAAGTATCTTTTTTACTTTTTTTTTTTTTTTATGGGGCTCTAAATTCAGCTGCGTGAGTCTCGCGTAGCTGGCACTAGAAGGGTTAATCCCTATCCCCCTTAGGTGTCTGCCCCATCCTCTCATTTTTATTTCGCTTTGGGCGTTGTGGCTGCTGCTCCCTTGCCTCGCTCTCCCAGGGGAGATCTCGGGGGGGGGGGGTGCAGTATGTCGAGCAGCCTGAATTGCTTACTTTGCTTGTGCTTAATGTGTTTTACTGTTAAATGCCGCCGCGCGCTTGTACAGCGCTCTGCGGACGGCGGCGACATTACCTCAGGCGCTGCCGCGCCATCATTGGACTGCGGGATCACGTGGGCGCGATTCGCACTCTTCAGGGGGGGGCGGGCTCTGCGGATTACGTTTTCCACATCACTTCTCTGCGGCCCCTCAAGGTATATGCGGACGCCATTTTTACCTTCCCCGTGCTGCGTGTCTGCTGTTTCCTACCGCGGTCTGTGAGTGCCCCTGCGGGGTGGCTTTATTCATATATTATATTCTTATGGGGATGTCTTATGACTTTCAGGTGGGTAGACTTCATTGTGGTTTCTCCCGCCGGTCCTCTCCCTTTTTAGGGCTATTACTATTATCTCCCACCTCCCTAGCGGGCTTTTGGGGCATCCTGGGTTGCTATCATTAGCGTTAACCCTATATTGGCCTGTTGTGCCACTCTAATCACCATATGGAGGCTTCTGGAGATAATGTGCTTGGGGTTCCTTCGGGACAAGCATGGCTATGTGTTGCGTGTGGGGTATCCCCTATAATTAATAATGTCAGGGTGTGTACCCTGCGCCCGGCACGTGCTTGGTCTGCAGTCTGGGTTGCCTGTTACTGGGCCTGGTTCTGTGCCCCCTCTGGCTTCGCCTACCCCCCCCCACGCTTACATCTGACCCCCACCGAGGGGCATACTAGCGGAGAGTCTCAACCTGATTTAGCTGCACGGGTGGCCAACATTGAAAAACATCTTGCTGGGTCTGCCCCGCGTAAGGCTTCTGCTAAGTGGCATTTATCACCCGCGGTTTCCTTCTTCCCTGTAGAAGATGAGGGCCCTTTCTCACGCTCAGGTCCCTACCCCCTTGAGGAGGGGGAATTATTTTCTGATTCTGAATCCTCTGAGGAACAACCTAAGTTTTACGGTGGTACTGGGACTCCTTTTGGGGAAGACCCGTGGTCCCCTGATGACACTGACAGATTGCTGAGTCACATTTTTGAAGTGCTTTGTATTTCCCCTCCTGCAGTGGCTCCGCAGCAGCAGGGCAAGCTTTTTCATACGGTTAAGCCACGCTGGGAGTTCCCTGAGCAGTCTCACTTTAATAATCCTAGTGCTCAAGGAATGGGAATGGCCTTGCAAGCTGCCAGGGGTGCCTAAGAGTTGGGACAAGAGGTATCCCTTTCCTGCTGATGTTAAGCATTGGTCATATCCTCCTGAGGTGGATGCACCTGTTCTCGGGTTGCCCAATACATCTGTCATGCACTCTCCTGATACTACTACCCTGCGGGATGGGGAGGACCGGCGCTTGGACCAACTGGCCTGTCACGCCTTTGCCTGTGTGGGGACGGCGCTGCGCCCGGTTTGTGCCTCTATCACGACTATTGCCATTAAAGGTGCTTAAGTGTCTCTTGGACGGGGCATCTGAGGATGCGGGTAGAGTATAGATCTCTCCTGCTTTGTGAGGAATTTATTGCGTATATTCTTTCTGTTATGGATGCCATTAGAATGTGTGGTAGGACTTCTGCCCTGTTGGTAGCTATACGCCGCTCTGTCTGGCTACGTCAGTAGGTAGCTGATAATGCTGCTAAGAAGGCTCACTAGTTTCCCTTTCAAGGGCCTGCGCCTCTTTGGTGAACGCTTGGATTTGTTTGCCAGGGATGGTAGGTTACCTCAACGTAGGAGGCCGTCTCAGTCCTTTCGAGGGATGGGTGTGCCTTTCTCCCATCCTTCCATGGTTCCAGAACTGGCCGAGGAGTCTCCTTTACTGGGGCCCATGGAGATCACTGGGGAAGGGGCAGAGGACGTGGCCGTCCTGGGATCCCAAGCCAAAATCCTCACCCAAGCCCCCTCAGGCATGAAGGGACGCCCTCACCCATCCGGGTGGGTGGGCAGATCCGGCTCTTTGCTCACGTCTGGAGGCTTCACGTCTCAGACCGGTGGATTCAGGAGGTAGTGTTCTCTGGTTACAAGATAGTTTGCAGCCTGGCCGCCCCCAAGATTCATCAAATCCCGGATGGCTCAAAACCCCCTGTCAGCTCAGGGTCTGTGCCTTGCTGTCCAAAACCATCTGGAGTTGGGGGTCATCTGCCAGGTGGCTTTGAGGGAAAGGGGTAGAGGCTACTATTCCAATCTTTTCACTGTTCCCAGAAAAGACGGGTCCATCCGACCTATCCTGGATTTAAAGTGTCTCAACAAATTTGTCAGATTCAAACACTTTCGCATGGAGCTTCTGCGCTGAGCTGTCAATTCACTACTCCCGGGCGACTTCATGACCTCTGTAGACATCAAGGACGCTTACCTTCATGTACCAATCTTTCCAGGTCATCAGATTCCTCAGGTTCGCTCTGGAGGATCAGCACTACCAATTTGTGGCCTTGCCTTTCGGTATCACCTCGGCTCCCAGGATATTCACCAAGGTGCTGGCAGGCGTAATGGCTCTGCTGAGATCTCGGGGCATTCGCATCCTTCCTTACTTGGACGACATTCTCATCACGTCTCAGTCCCTTCAGCGGGCCCAGCTGGTGGTGTCGACACTGGAGACCTTCGGCTGGGTGATCAACCACCCCAAGTCTTTCCTGTCGCCATCAATGGTGAGGTCCTTTCTGGGCATGACTCTGGATACATCTCGGGTCAAGATTTTTCTCCCTCAGCAGAAGGTGGAGAGTCTTCAGGCCAGGCTCCTTATGTCTTGCCCTCATCCCTCCATCCAGCAGGGGATGCAGCTGGTGGGCCTGATGGTGTTTTGCTTCGAAGCGGTTCCATATGCTCAGTTTCACATGAGACCTCTTCAACTTCACCTCTTGTCAGTATGGGATCGGGACCCTGTGTCCCTGGATCAGGTGTTGGTTCTGTCCCCTCTGGCCAGACGGTCTCTCTCGTGGTGGCTGGACTCAAGAAACCTGTTGGTGGGCAGATCCCTTCTGGCCCCGTGCTGGGAGACAGTCACCCCGGATTCCAGTCTGACGGGTTGGGGGAGCTTCTGGAAATCCCTGAAATTCCAGGGTCAGTGGGGCTCTCAGGAGACCCATACCCCTATCAACATTCTGGGATTGAGGGCGATAAGGTTGGTTCTCGCCCAATTGAGTCCACACCTTCGGGGTCGGGCGGTTCAGGTCCGCTCGGACAACCAGATGGCGATTGCCTACATCAATCATCAGGGAGGGACCCGGAGCAAGAGGGCCCTCAAGGAAGTGTCCCTGATACTGTCTTGGGCGGAGGAGAATGTTCCCTGCATCTCAGCTGTGTACATCCCGGGGGTGGAGAATCTGGAGGCAGACTCCCTCAGCAGGGGGACTCGTCTGGGAAAATGGTCCCTCAGCAGCAGGGTGTTTCGCTCCCTGTGCCACCGCTGGGGTCAGCCAGATCACAATCACAAGCTTCCAGTCTGTCTCTCTGTCCCAGGACCCTCTGACCTTGGCCATGGATGCCCTAGCAATGTCTTGGAAGAGCTTTCAGCTTCACTGTGTTCCCTCCTTTTCCTCTGGGCAGGGTGCTGCGCGAGATTGCCCAGGAAGGGGTGCCAGCCATTCTGGTGGCCCCCTGTTTGCCAAGAAGGGTGTGGTTCGCAGACGTCGTGCAGTTGGCAGTAGATCAGTATGCTCTGCCCAAGGATCCAGACCTGCTCACTCGGGCAGCTACGCCAACCCAATTTACAAACGCTGGCTTTGACGGCCTGGCTGCTGAAACCTCCATCTTGATGGAAAAGGGTCTGCCTGCCTCTGTTAATACCATGATTCGGGCTAGGAAGCAGTTCTGGTCATCCATCTACTATAAGGTATGGCATGCTTACATTGACTGGTGTGAGTAAGTCGCTTCCCTGTCGGGTGTTTTCTATCCCTAGGATTCTGGAATTCCTGCAACATGGTTTGGATTTGGGTCTTTAACTTAGTACCCTCAAAGGTCATGTTTCTGCTTTGGTCATTTTCTTCCAAAGATCCTTTGCTCACCATCGTCTGGTCAAGACCTTCTTCCAGGGGGTTACTCACGTGCGTCCTCCACGTAAGCCTATGTTACCAGTCTGGGATTTGAACTTGGTCTTATCTGCCTTGCAAGGGTCTCCCTTTGAGCATTTGCGTGAGGCCCCTTCGTCCATTTTGACTCTTAAGGTAGTCTTTTTGGTGGCTATCACTTCTGTTAGGCGTGTTTCTGAGTTGGCGGCGCTTTCCATCAAACTCCCTTATTTTGAGAGACGCCAGGTTTTACACTCTGGATGTGGTCAGGACTCTGAAGTTCTATTTGGTGGCTACTGAATCCTTCAGGAAGACTGATGCTCTTTTTGTCCTCCCCGTCTGGACCTAAGAAGGGTCTGGCTCCGGCTAAGTCTATCGGCAAGTGGATCCGTTAGGCTGTGGTACAAGCCTATTCTGCTAAGGGGAAGGAGCCTCCCTTCCGCCTTACTGCTCATTTTACTTGTGCTATTGGTGCCTCTTGTGCTTTTCAGCACCAAGCTTCTGTTGAACAAGTTTGCAAGGCCGCTACTTGGTGTTCTGTTCATACTTTTTCTAAGTTTTACAAGGTTGATGTTAGGGCCTGAGCTGATACTGCTTTTGGTCGCAAAGTTCTGCAAGTGGCAGTGGTTTAAACTGTCCGCTGTTACTTTTTGGGGATCCCACCCTACCTTACGGACATTGCTATTGGATGTCCCATGTGTAAGGAATATTCTGGAACAGGACGTGCTGTATGTTTAGAATACAATTCTGTGATTACTCCCTGTAGAATTGGTATATGTATACAGCACGTCCTGTTCCATCCCACCCTTATTATTCTTAGTTACCTCCTGTATGGTGATATCATATGTTCGTTTTTGAATTCCTGTTATTATTCTCCAGACTTCTTGTTAACTGCTTGTCAATACTGGGGAATTTATGGGAGGTCCCTGACTTATATAGGCCGGAAGGAGTTGCAAGCTGTTTTCTGCAGTCCAGCTTCATCTTGTGGATGTATTACCCATGTGTAAGGAATATTCTGGAATGGGATGTGCTGTATACATATAATACCAATTCTACAGGTGAGTTATCACAGAATTGTATTTTTTCTCCCTCCTACAGAGTGCCACTCTGACCCTCACACTGATACCAATGCCAGGTATTGAATAACTTTATAATGAAAGACTAACTGCAAAAAGCAAGGTCTATTCCTTGTTTTCATCTCCTTTTAAATAGAACTTTCTGCATAAACATCTTTGTGACCTGGTCTCCCTGGACATCTCTAATATGTGACTGCTGTGCATTTCAATATGTAAGCGAATTATCTTGTATTGTATGTACTAAGTTTGTTTTAAAGTTATCAGATGGAAATTCTAGCAAATATGGATGTTTTATGAATGAATATTTAATAGCCAGCCTTTTTTTTTTTTTTTTTTTTTTTTGACAAAGCAATGGCTTGTGCACCGGTAAATGTAGTTGGGGCCCGGGATGGTGCCTAATGCTATCCAGCATTGCTATCAGTCAGTGATCAGCTGCGTGTGACAAAAGGTGAATACCTTTTTTATTTTTTATTTTTTTTATTTTTTTCTGGTTAGTCACTTTAAATGAATGTGACCAAATGTAAGTAAGGGCAGCATTTTGAGGGCAATCTAGTGTGAACAGGGCCTTCCCATACTCTCATTGTTGCACTATGAACACCATTTAGGTTATCTTTAAAAAGAGAACATTTAAGTCTTGCCGTAAAATGACTGACCAACCTTTAAAGCAGTTCCTTCCAAAACAAATCTAATCTAGGTGTTTTTAATGCATAGGTCATCCTATGACCTTATTAGTGCCCATACAAGAGTGTGCAGAATGCCCTGCATGGTTGAATGTTTCTCAGCGTGAGATGGTGGAAAAAATCAACATTTCCAATTCAGGTGATCATACAAAGTCTGTTTCTCTGCGGGTTTCTATGAACAGTATGACTAACGGACGTTTGAAAGGAGTGTCCTCTGTGCATTATGTTCCGTTCACTAACCCTCTATTATCCTCAACCACCTTGCAATCTGTGCGCTGCCTACACTTAAATCCTGGCCACCAATATGTTATCTCTATTGTAAGCTTTCTAAACAATTCCCACTGCTGAAGAAAGGAACATTGCTTTTCTCTCATCTTTTTTTCTTTCTCAGTTATTGTGCAAAATATGTTCCTTTGCTATATTAAATTCTCTGCCATAGCCTGTATATTTGCTACTTTTTATGTATTTAAGTGTAGCAAAATGTATCATTCCTACTTTGTTGAATGAGAGATTAAACCGATACATGTTTGTGTTTCTACAAGCTCCTTTTCTTTCAGACAAATTCATTTTATTCAGTTGTAGATTTCTATTATGTAGACTGTTCCAAGAAGCATTCTATTACTTTAATATATCCCCTCTATCTGATATTAAACATTATCTATACACCTGTGTCCAATCCTACTAAGTTCCAGGCTCAAAAGGTCCTTCCTTGTAGTTTTGGCTTATACTGTGGTCAAAAAGCTATAGACTTGGCAATGGATGGAACAAGTACTCAGGATCACTGGATCCCGAAAGCCCATTTTGGTGAGGTGAGGGAAGACACAGCATCTGGCTGTATTGCCCCAGTCCATTGGTTAGGCAGTTGCATAAATGTGCTCTTTAACTTAACAATCCTGGCTCCTGTGCATATCTATGTTCAGAGAGATGTTGAGACCTCCAGTTTGAACTCCTGTAATAACACGATGTGCCCTGTAGTAAAGAGACCACTACTGAAGGTTTACCAGTGTAACAGAAATATACGGGTCTCCCGTGTTAAAGTGGACCCTGTCGAGGAAATATTCTAAGAAACCCCTTAAAATGACCAGTCGCACAGGGAGCTTCAGATGCAATAATTGTAACGTCTGCAATTCCTTGATCCTTCTCCCATCCCCATACCGGACAGCGGTTTAAAATTTGTGGAATATTCTAAGTATGTCACACACCCTGCTTCCAATATTCATGACATGTGGGTTATAACCAGTAGAGGGCAAACTTCTGCAGAGATGACAGGAAAAAAGAAGCCCCCCCAGTCCATAAATACCTGGGACCTCCCACACATTCCCCAGTAATCGTCTCTGCAGACGGCGAGCAAGTCAGAAGATGGCTGTCTCCTCCTTGCAAGTAAGCCGGGGTTACCCCCGGCCAATTTGTCTCTATTTCTGTCCGGACCTTGTTTAAGTCCCATATATGCCTCCCAGCCTTGGCTGAAGGTCCGGGTGATGGTAGATTACACCTTGGTGTTTTAGGGAGCCATGCTCCCCCGTGAGACCCCATTTTAAGGGGTAGGTGGTATCCAGGTTGGTGATCCTGGTTTGGGATGCCCTGTCCCTGATATTCCCTTTTACCTTATGGTGTGGCTTTTACCTTCCCCCTTCCGGGTCCCCCTGTGTCCCTCTACTGGGGGGGCACCTGACGCCTTATGATACTGTTTTCCTTATGGGATCTCAGGAGTTTATGAATCTGTGTGGCTATACCCTTTCTGATGGAGAGCTCTTTTCTGACTCGGGCTCATCTGATGAGAGACCAAGGGGTCATGACGATTCTGGCTCTGACCCCTGGGCCCCCGGATGACACTGACAGATTGACCCAGATCTTTGAGGTTGTCTATCTCTCTCCCTGGTGAGGCTCCCAGACAAAGAGGGGAGCGCTTCCATACAGCAACATCACGTTTGGAATTCCTAGAGCAGGCTCACTTCCATTCCCTGGTGCTCAAGGAAGTGCTCCAGTAAACTTCCTGGGGTCCCAAGGAATTGGGATAGGAAGTATCCCTTTCCTGCTGAGGTGGCCCCCATTCCACCCCCCACCATGGTGTTAAACAGGAACCAGGGGTGTCCTTCGTGGGGGCTCGCTCAGCTCCCTGTCCCAGGAGCAGAAGACTTCACCCTGGCTCTTCTGGGGGGCTATGCCCAAATCCTCTCCCAAGTCCCCTCAAGCATGATGGGGTGCTCTCACCCATCTGGGTGAGGGGACAGCTGCGGCACCTTGCTTAAGTCTGGAGGCATCACGCCTCAGACCGGTGGATTTAGGAGGTAGTGTCCTCCCGGCTACAAGATGGTGTTTGCTGTGCGGCCTCCCCTAAGATTATCTGGGTCCGGGTACTCCTGGTCCCTGCTTCTGCTCAGGTGCTGGCGCAGGCCGTGAAGTCTGCTGAATCTGGGGGTCATTTGCAGATTTCCCTTAACAGACAGAGGCAAGGGACCCTACACCAACCCTTTCATAGTTCCCAAAAAATGGGTCAGTCTGGCCCATTCTGGATTTACAGATCTTCAGCAATTTGTCAAGTACAGGCGTTTTCCTCATGGAAACTCTGCGCTCGGCCATTAGCTCCTTGCGCCCCGGGGGCTTCATGCCGTCTGTGGATATCAATGATGCTTACTTTCACATCCTTGTGTTTTCAGGACACCAAGATTCCTCAGGTTCACGTTGGAAGATCTACACTGCCAATTTGTGGCCTTGCCATCTGGCCTCTCCTCAGCTCCCAAGGTGCTGGCGGGGGTGATGCCTCTGAGGGCAAGGGGCGTCCGCGTGCTGTCACTACCTGGACGTTCTCATCACTTCCCAGTCTCTACATCTGGCAAGTTGGATACTCAGTTGGTGGTGTCCATTCTGGAGTCAAGTACTCACTGTCCCCTTCTTGGTAACTTCATTCCTTATTAATGACTCTGGACACAGTTCAGGCAAGGATATTTCTTCTTCGGAAGAAGGTGGACAATCTGCTTGCACAAGTTTAGTTCCTCCTAGCTGTCCCCATCCCATCCCAGGGGATGCAGCTGGTGGGCCTGATGGTGGCGTGCTTCAGAACGGCCCATGTGCTCAGTCCCTCTCGGGGCTTCTGCAACTTCTCCTATAGTCTGAATGGGACAAGGACCCAGCATCCCTGGACAGGGTCTGTGTATCTTCCCCCCCCTGGTGAGGAGGTGCCTCTTGTAGTGGATGGACTCAGGGAATCTATTGGGGGGCGGAACCTTCTTGCTCCTTCCAGGGAGACGGTCACCACGGATGCCAGTCTGTCAGGTTGGGGGGGTTCTTCTGGAAGTCCCTGCGGTTGCAGGGGAGGTGGGGCCCTTAGGAGGCCCATTCACCTATCTATGTCTTGAAGCTGTGAGCGATCAGGTTCTGACTTGCTTGACTACTCATATTTTGGGCCTGCCTGTTCAGGGGCGCACGGTCACTCTGAAGGCAGTTGCCTACATCAATCATCAGGGAGGGACCCGGGGCAAGAGGTCCCTCCAGGAAGTGTCTCTGATCCTGATCTGGGTGGAGACCAATGTTCCCTGCATTTTGGCGGTCCTCTGCAGCAGGGTGTTCCAATCTCTATCACCGTTGGGGCCAACCGTATGTGGATCTGTTTGCGTTCCGTCACAATCACAAGTTCCAGGCCTTAGTCTCCCTGCCCCAGGATCCTCTGGCCGTGATCACGGTTGCCTCAGTAATGTCATGGCTGGACATCCAGTATTTGTATGCCTTTTCTCCATTCCCCCAGGCAGGGTTCTGCGCAAGATTACTCTGGAAGAGGTGCCAGTGCTTCTGGTGGCCCCAGGTGGCAAAGAGTGTGGTTCGCAGACGTGGTGCAGATGGCAGCAGATCAGTGCTTTCTGCCTGGAGTGCCAGTTCTGCTCACTTAGGGCCTCTTACGCTATCCCAATTCCACACTCTGGCTTTGACGGTCTGGCTGCTGAAACCTCCATCTTGATGGAGAAAGGTTTGTCTGCCTTAATGGTTGAGTCCATGGTGAAGGCTAGGAAGATTTCTTCTTCTTCCTTTTGTTATAAGGTGTGGCGTACCTACTTTGACTGGTGCGAGTCTTGATCTCTTCCCTGTTGGGTGTTCTCAGTTCCCAGGGTTCTGGATTTTTACTGCATGGGTTTGAGTCGGGTCTCTAACTCACTATCAGGTTCTATCCTGTCTGTCTTCTTTCAGGAGTCTTTTGTTCAGCATTCTTTGATTAAGGCTGCTTTTAGGGGGCTACTCATGTGCGTTCCCCACGACAACCTATGGTCCCCGTTTTAGGATTTGGAATTGATCTTGCCTGCCTTGCAGGGTGGTTCCTTTGTGCCTGTGCAGGATGCTGTTTTGGCCATTCTTACGCTCAAGGTTGTTTCCGGTGGCTATCATTTCTGTCAGGTGTGTCTGAGTTGGTGGTGCTGTCCATTTAGCCCCCCTACTTTGAGCGGCACTAGGACAAGGTGTTTCGTTTCAAACCTGATTTTCTGCCTATAGCTAGTGTCTGTGTTTCTTTTGAATCAGGATATGGTTCTTCCTCCTTTGTGCCCTAACTCTAGCGATGCTAAGGAGAGAGTTTTTGCACTCTTTGGATGTGGTTAGGTGTCTGAAGCACTATCTGGTGGCTACTGCACCTTTCAGAAAAATTGATGCTCTTTTTGTGGTCCCTTCTGGTCCAAGGAAGGGTTTGGCTCCTGCCAAGTCTACTATCAGCAAGTGGATTCGTCAGGCTGTGATTCAGGCCTACTCTGCTAAGGGGATGAATCCCCCCTTCGCCTTACTGCTCATTCTACTTGTGCTATTGGTGCCTGTGGGACCTTCCGGCACCAGGCTTATGTTGAACAAGTTGGCAAGGCCGTTACTTGGTCTTCTGTTCATACCTTTTCAAGGTTTTACAAGGTTGATGTTAAGGCCTTAGCTGTTGCTGTTTTTTGGCCGCAAGGTTTTGCAGGTTGCAGTGGTTTAAACTGTCTGCTGTTTCCTTTTTTTATTGGGGATCCCACCCTACTTTATGGACACTGCTATTGGATGTCCCAAGTGTAAGTATTCTATCTGGAGCAGGACGTACTGTATACTAAGAATAATGCAATTCTGTGAAATACTCACCTGTAGAATTGGTATAAGTATACAGTACGTCCTGCTCCACCCCACCCTTGGTTTTGCATTATTCTGGATCCCCTGTATGGTGATTATCATTGTTATAGTTACCAGTTTTTGGTTGTTAAATTCTCCTGGCTTCTTTTTCACTGCTTTTTCAATGCTGAGTATTTGTGGGAGGTACTTGGGTACCTGGGTATTTGAGGGGCCGGGAGGAACCTGTTTTACATGTCTCTGCAGTGCAGCGCCATTTGGCGGAGGATAACCCAAGTGTAAGTAATCTGGAGCAGGACGTACTGTATACTTAGAATACCAATTCTACATGTGAGTATTTCACAGAATTTTACTTTCGGGGGGCCGGCTCCTTCAATCCTTCCTTTGGCGTTGCCAGAGCAGGCAGAGGCTTTGCCTACTCAAATTTCAGAGGTGATTCCTGGAACAGAGGCAGAGGACGCGCACATCCAGGTCTTAACTGGGGTTCCAAGCCTGCTGCCAAGACAGCTCAGCAATGAGGGGACGCCCTCACCCTTGCAGGTGGTGGGACGGCTGCGGCACTTCTTCCAGGTCTGGGCCCAGGAGGTCACAGACAAATGGATCTTAGAAGTGGTCTCTTCCGGGTACAAACTGGAGTTAGAGTGCCTGCCTCCTCCCAGATTCCTAAGGTTTCGGATGCCCTCGGATCCCCGGGCTGCGCAGGGGCTCCTGTTGGCTGTAAAGAATCTTCTGGTCATGGATGTCATATGCCCGGTGCCTTTCTCAGAGAGAGGTCGGGGCTGCTATTCCATCCTCTTCACGGTTCCCAAGAAGGATGGATCCATAAGACCCATTCTGGATTTGAAGCTTCTTAACAGGTTCATCAGAACCAAGAAGTTCCGCATGGAGACTGTGCTCAACCATCAATTCCCTTCATCAAGGGGATTTCATGACGTCCATAGACATCAGGGATGCTTACCTTCATGTACCAATCTTCCCAACACACCAGAGATTTCTCAGGTTTGTGGTGGGAGATCAGCACTTTCAGTTTCTGGCCCTCCCTTTCGGGTTGACTTCGGCACCAAGGGTGTTCACCAAGGTGCTGGCGGGCATAATGGCCCTTCTCAGAGCCCATGGCATTCGCGTTGTGCCGTATTTGGACGGCATCCTCTGTCAGGCGGAGCTGGCCACCAGGTTGGTGGTGGCGACGCTGGAGCGGTTTGGCTGGGTGATCAACCGTCCCAAGTCTTCTCTCTCCCCCTCAAGGGAGATCTCGTTTCTGGGCATGAATCTGTATACCATTTGGACCAGGATGTTCCTACCTCAGTCCAAGGTGCAGATGGTTCAGGATCTGATATGTCTTCTCCTGTCCAAACCTCGTCCTTCTATCCGGCTAGCGATGAGACTGGTGGGATTGTTGGTGGCTTTCTTCGAGGCAGTTCCCTTTGCTCAGTTCCACATGAGGTCGCTCCAGTTCCAACTTTTGTTGGCTTGGGACAGATGTCCGCAGTCATTGGATCAGTCATTTCTGATGTCTCCCCTGGTTCGGCAGTCTCTTCAGTGGTGGCTGGAACCAAGCAATCTGAGGGGCAGATCCTTTCTGACCCCTTGTTGGGAGACTGTCACCATGGATGCAAGCCTGTCGGGCTGGGGGGGGTTTCTGGAAGGAACATCAGTTCCAGGGGCTGGGGGGTCCTCGGGAGACCCACACCCCCATCAATGTCTTGGAGCTGAGAGCTATTTGATTGGTGCTGTCACGCTTGACGCATCACCTCCAGGGTCTACCGGTTCAGGTTCGATCAGACAATCTGACTCTGGTCGCTTACATCACCAAGGAGCAGCAGGAGTGCCCTCAGGGAAGTTTCTCTGATTCTTGCATGTCCCATGCTTATCAGCGGTGTACATTCCAGGTGTGGAGAACACTGAGGCGGACTCATTGAGCAGGGGATTTTCTCGCCGAGGGGAATGGTCTCTCAACCACAAGGTATTCCGGTACCTCTGTCACAAGTGGGGGATTCCGGAGCTGGATCTCTTTGCCTCACGTCACAATCGCAAGCTTCCTGCATTTGTGACTGTCTCAGGATCCTCTGGCCCTGGCAGCGGACACCATGTCTCTTGCCTGGTGGGATCTGGGGTTCCTGTACCCGTTTCCCCCTTCTCCATGGTGGGCAAGGTGGTGCGCAAGCTGGCTCAAGAGGGTGCGCCAGCAATTCTGGTGGCCCCAAGGTGGCCAAGACAGGTTTGGTTCGCAGACGTCGTACAGCTAGCGGTAGATCAGTACACGTTGCCCCTGTTTCCGGATCTGATCACTCAAGGTCTACTTTGTTACCCCAATTAACAAACGCTGGCTTCAGATACTTGTTAGGGCTAGGAAGAGATCTTCCTCTAACATCTACTGCAGGACTTGGAGGTTCTATATTGATTGGTGTGAGGCTAGGGCCTTGCCTTGCAGGGTGTTTTCGATCCCTAGGATTTTGGATTTTCTTCAACACGGTCTGGACCTGGGGTTCCAGCTTAGTACCTTGAAAGGGCAGGTCTCTGCCCTGGCGGTCTTCTTTCAAAGGTCCTTTGCTCTTCGTCCCTTGGTTAAAGCTTTTTTTTTTTTTTTCCAGGGGGTCACTCGTGCGGCCCCCTCGAAAGCCTTTGTTGCCTGTTTGGGATTTGAATTTGGTTCTGTCGGCCCTCCAGGGGCCTCCTTTTGAGCCGGTGCAGGATGTGGCACTTTCTGTGCTCACTCAAAGGGTTGCCTTTTTGGTGGCTATTACCTCTGTTCGGCGTGTCTCTGTGTTGGCGGCTCTGTCTATTCAGGCCCCTTACTTTGGGAGACACCAGGACAGGGTGGTATTTCGCTTTAAGCCAGATTTCCTTCCTAAGGTGGTTTCTGCCTTCCACCTCAATCAGGTTGTAGTTCTCCCTTCCTTGTGTCCTAAGCCTAGCAATGACAAGGATAGGGTTTTGCACTCTTTGGATGTGGTTCGTTGTGTGAAGTACTATTTGGTGGCTACTTCTCCCTTTTGAAAGACTGATGCCTTGTTCGTGGTGCCCTCCGGGCCCAGGAAAGGTTTGGCGCCCGCCAAGTCTACCTTTAGTAAATGGATACGCCTGGCCATTGTTGGGGCCTATGCTGCCAAGGGGAAGGTTCCTCCTTTTCAGATCACTGCTCATTCTTCTCGTGCTGTTGGGGCTTCTTGGGCTTTTCGGCACCAGGCTTCCGTTGAACAAGTTTGTAAGGCTGCTACTTGGTCTTCCGTTCATACTTTTTCCAAGTTTTTATAAGGTTGATGTGCGGGCCTCAGCGGATGCTATTTTTGGCTGCAAGGTTCTGCAAGTGGCAGTGGTTTAAATTGGTGCATTTTTGCCGTATCTGGATCCCCACCCTTGAAGGACACTGCTATTGGATGTCCCACATGTCATGAATATTGGAAGCGGGGTGTGTGACATACTTAGAATACCATTTTGTGATTACTCACCTGTAAAATGGGTAAGTATCACACACCCCGCTTGATCCTAGCCTTTTGTATCCTGGATCCTTTATATGGTGAACCTTTTTATTGTTAAGTTTGTTATAATTGGCTCTTCCTGGTCCCCTTACTGTCCTATACTGGGGAATGTGTGGGAGGTCCCAGGTATTTATGGACTGGGAGGGGCTTCTTTTTTCCTGTCATCTCTGCAGAAGTTCGCCCTCTACTGGTTATAACCCACATGTCATGAATATTGGAAGTGGGGTGTGTGACATACTTATAATACCTATTTTACAGGTGAGAAATCACAAAATGGTATTTTTTTCATGCCTGACTATTGTGTATACTTGTTAAATGCCTGTGTTGCCTGCTTTATGTAGGCAAAATAGGGCCCTTTAAGAACGTTTTTAGCAACACCGTAGCGATGTACGCACCAGCATCGAAACACAAGGGGAGACCCTTGATTATGATAAACCTGTTGCTATACACTGTCAGATGCAACCATCAGACACACAAATTAAGGGGGATGGTTATAGAACATATTGACAAACCATGGCGTGGGGGCGACAGACACCTCTGTCTATTACAGAGAGAGACTTACTGGGTCCACAAACTGGACATGGTTCAACCCAGAGGTTTAAACACCTCGTTTGGCTTTACATGTTTTCTGCCTCCATTACTAACTAATGTTAGGGGTTACCATGCCAATGCCCTCTTTCCCTGGTCCCCTGCTTTTCCTCTTTTCATGTCCTGCCTTTTCCCGGGTTGTCCCTCTTTACCTGCCCCTCTTTTCTTTAATGCATGGCACGGCCCGCTTCGGTATTCATAACAGATGGGTTATTTCGCCACTAGGTGGCGCAGTGATACTGCAGAAAGCTGTGGCGTGTCCTGGCTCCCTATAACGGGATTAAGCAACAAGTTCCCAGAGTTTCTTCTGCAGTGACACTGCGAAGTTAGAAGATGGCTTTCTTGCGCAGATGAGCGGGCAACTAAGCCTGCGGCCCTGCATGTCTATTTCCATCCGTTTCTGGACCCTCACTGCCTCCCAGCCTCAGCTGACAGATCGGGTGAAGGTAGAAGAGCTCTAGGGTCGAGTGCTCCAGGAGCGATGCTCCTAGCCGCAGACCCTGTACCACAAAGGGTAGTCTGCCATAGGCTTTATGGTGAGCCTAATAGGGATGCAGAGTTTATGTCCAGGCTTCTGATGGGGTGAGTTGCTCGGGGACTGTCTCCTTATTTTCACTTTTGGGGTCCCCCACCTCCCCCTGGCCATGGCTGGTCCCGCTGCCTTGTCTCTCTCTCCCCCCCCCCTCTGTCTTTGTTTGGGGGGGTGGGTGGTGGCGGCGAGCGGTGATATCTGTGGTGTTGAGGTTTTTTGTGTATTTTGTGGTGTTTTTTAGCTGCCGCGCTGCTTTGTACTGCGCTCCGCGGCTGTGGGCGCTATATCCTGAGGTGATTTTGCTTCGTCATGGCGCCGGCTGGGTCACGTGAGCGACGTTTTTGTGCTCTTCGAGGGGGGGGGGGGCTGGTGATGCGTATCGTGTCGTCCCCCCGCGGCCCGCTCCTCGAGGTACCTCTGCCGGCGCCATTTTGGACGAGCTGCGCGTCTGGATTTCTCCCTTCCTGACTGCAGCACTGCTTCCTCTTCCTCTCGACTTATCCGGTGGTCTGTGCCTGAGCGACTCTACGGTGTCTTTGGTCTGCGAGTCCTCTTTGGGGTTTTTTTATTGCATGGGGTGTATTTGTTGCGGGATGCTCGCGTTTTTTTTTACTTATGTCTTTCAGGCGGGATACCCTTGGGTTGTGGTTTCTCCCGGCTCCACTCCTTCCACCCTCTTATTTTCCCCTTCACTACTCTGGGGGAATCCTGTGGGAGGGCATCCCGGGTGGCTTCTGTCTTGGCCTTTACCCACCACTGGCCTGTTGTGCCTGTATTAATCACCATATGGAGGCTTCTGGGGATAGCGTGATTGGGGGTCCTTTGGGGCAAGCCTGGCTGTTCCATGTGTGGGGTGTCCCCGGTGAGTTAGTGTCACGGTGTGCATGCCGTGCACTGAAAGTGTCCTTGCACTCCTAGCTGGTTTGCCTGCTTTGCTTCCCAGCTCTGCGCATCCCTCAGCTTCACCTACTCCCCCGCTTCTGCAATTGGGCCCCAATGAGGGGGACATTAGCAGGGAGTCGCGCTCTGATCTGGCTTTGCGGGTGGCCAACATTGAGAAGCAGCTTGCCAGGTCTGTTTCTAGGAAGGCCTCTGGCAAGAAGCGGCATCTGGATCCCAGATCCTCCCCTCTTCCTGAGATGTATGTGAGGATTGATGATCTTGGAGAATGTTACCCCCTTGTGATGGGAGAGTGTTCCCAGGATTCTGACTCCTCAGGGGACCAGCAGGAGGGTTGTGATAGTGACCCTGGTTCGGCGTTCGGAGAGGACTCCTGGTACCCTGAGGACACTGATAATATGCTGTCACATATTTTTGAAATTTTGCACATTGCTGCCCCTGAGGTAGCTAAGAGAAAGCAGGGGGAGCTATTCTAAGCATACAGCACATCTATAATACTTACACATGGGTTATCCTCCGCCAGAGGGCGCTGTGCACTGCAGACATGCAAAAACAGGCTTCTCCCGGCCCTTCATATACCCAGGGACCTCCCACAAATCCCCAGATTTCTCTGCAGTGCTGAACTGCGAAGACATGAAGTATCACGCTCTCGCAAGCGAGTGGGGCTTTACAGCCCGAGGCCCTGCGGGACTATTTCCACCCGTCCTCTTTGGAAGAATATGCCTCCCAGCCTGGGCTGCGTGGGTCAGGTGAAGGTAGGCAGCACCTTGTGTGCTGAACGGAGCCACGCTCCACCGCAATCCCCCACCATAGGGTAGGTGGTTAGGCCGATGGTGAGCCTCTAGTGGATGCCCTTCCCGCGTTCTTGCCCGTGCCCCTCACAGATTAGTCCATGGATGCTGGTCCGCTTCTCCCTCGCTTCCTCCCGTAACTCGGGGGGGGGGGGGGTGTTTGTGTGGCAGTCCTAGTGTGAAGTAACACGTTAAGGCCTTTTGGTTTTTATTTTAATTGGGTGTCAGTGTCTCGCTCCTTCCCTATACAGTTGCGAGCCTTTTATCTTTCATTAACAACTGCCTAGACGGCAGCATCTTTATGCATGCGCCTTCTATTCAACTGTCCTACTTATTTCTGTTGGTTAGAGCTTCGCGCTCTTTGGGGGAGGCGGAGACTCGGCATGACACGCTCCGCGTCACAGCCTGGTCTGGCTCGCCTCTCGAGGTTCGCTTGGCGCCATTTTAACAATCTTCGCGCGTGGTGCGGTCTGCCTCCTCCCTTGGTCATGTAAGTGCCCTCTGGGCGGCATGGTTCTATGTGTATTCGGCTGCGCATGGCACTGACACCACCCCTCTTGTCCCATTATGTCTTTCAGACGCCAGGACTTTGGTGGCTTCTCCTGGCCTAACATATATTACAACGGGTCCACAACAAATTTTCCCACTTCCTAGCAGGTCTTGGAGCATCCAGGGTTGCCTATTGCGTAAATCCCTACGGGCATACTGCTCAGATAATCACCATATGGAGGCATCTCAGAATTATGTACCCGAGGTCCCTCTGGGACATGACGGCGGTGTGCAGTGTGTGGTCAGCCCCAGGCTGAGGCTGACAGCACGGGTCTGCGGGTGCTCTGCGGACCGTGTGCTGAATAGGCAGGTCGGCCAGTGGCTGCACCTCCCTTAAATACACCTGTCTCCCCGGATCTAAATATCACTCCTGATGAGTCCCACTCGAGCGGGGATGACCTGCAAACCGTGCCGCGCGTGCTGCCTATGGAGGAGCAGGTGCTGTCTGGATTGGCAGAGCGTATGGGCCCTGGTAAGAAGCGGTCCCTGACGCCTCCTGGCTCCCTGGTTCCTAACGATACCGATGACTCCTTCTGAGGAAGGTGAGCTATTCTCAGATTCGGGCTCCTCGAATGAGATGCCCGGGTGCTGTGATGATTCTGGGCCTGGTTCTTGGGGCCTGTGTGACAGATGACATTCTTAAGATCTTTGAGGTTTTGTCAATCTCCCCCCCTGGGGAGACCCCCAAGCCTAAGGAGAGTTTCCATACAGCGCCGCCGCGCTTGGAGTTCCTGGAACAGGATCATTTCCAGAATCTTGTATCCCAAGAATGGGAATCTCCTTGTAAACTTAAAGGGGTCCCAGGGGTCTGGGATTGGAAGTACCCTTTCCCTCCTGATGTGGTTAATTTTTGGTCAGCACCTCTTGTGGTGGATGCACCAGTTATAGGGGTTACTAACCCCCTTTCATGACGGCTCCTTTTTACCGTACCCTTCGGGATGCTGAGGACCGGCGCATTGACAGACTGGCTTCCCACGCCTTCTCGTGTGCAGGGACGGCTCTGCGCCCGGTCTGTGCCGCGGCCATCACTGAGGTGGCCGCCAGGATTGTCAGAAAAGTACTAGATCACCGTCCTGAGGACCTCCCTTGGGGGGTGTTTAATGCGCTATGAGACTGTGATGCGTTTGTGAAGTTTATCCTCTCAGCACTGGATGACACCATTAAGATGTGTGCTAGAACCTTTGCCCTTGTGGTAGCTATTCGCCGCCTGGTCTGGCTGCGACAGTGGGGTGCTGACGAGGCTACGAAAAAGGCTCTCACTTGCCTTCCCTTCAGAGGACGGCGATTATTTGGGGCCCGTTCGGACCTTTTTGGTAAAACGGGTAAAGCACCCTTGTGGAGAAGGCCGCTCCGGCCTCCCCGGGGCAGGGTCGACCCTCCACCTCCCTACGTTGGTGTCAAACGTGAACCTGAGGTGTGTTTCCAACTGTTCGGTGTGGATTTCCACCATGGGGTGGGCAGGCAACGCCCTGGGCCCTCTGGCAGGACTAAGTCCAAATCTGCCAAGACCTCCCAAGCATGGGCGAGGGTACTGCTGCAGCAGCTGTCCACCGTCTAGGACAGCTGGTGGTTCCAGGAGGTTGTCCCCCTGGACACAGGATAGCTTTGCTGGACGGTCCCTCTCAGTGGTTGTCGGGGTGCTTCTAGCCCCTGGTTTTACTTCAGGTATTGGTGTAGGCCGTACTGGGCCTACAGAGTTTGGGCATACTTACAGGTTGCCCTTAACAGTATGGGGCTTTGGCCTCTATATTAACCTTCCTCCTTCCCTCAACAGTATGAGGCAGTCTGGGTCACGCGGGCCTATGGTAGGCCTGGCAATTCTGCTCTCACAGGTAGTCCCTATATGACATCTGTCGTGGGACACAGGCACCCTGTGCAAGGGGGGCTTCCGGCCTCCTGTGGAGTTCTAGATCTTCTTAGTTCTCCCTTGTGTCTGCTGGACACCAAGACCGTTACTAGGCGGTGTTGCAGGACCAACCCTGCAGATTGAGGCATCATTTGTGGCCTCTTTCGCTCCCAGGCTACTCGCCATGGTGCGAATGGGGGTGATGTCTTGGACATGCCTGGGGGGGCGTCTGCATTAGGATCTACCGGGTCGTCTTTCCTTACTCCCCAATCTCTACGTCAGGCCAAGTGGATTGGTCGGCCGGCGGTATGCCCTGGGAGTTACTGGATGGGTGCTCTGTCACCTCAATCCCTCATCTCCATTCCTTGGATTCGGTTCAGGCTTGAGCCTTCTTCCTTGGCAACAAGTGGACTCCTGGTTACGGGGGCTCTGTCCCCCTTTTGCGGACATCTTTCACCAGGCAGGATGGCAGCTGGTGGGCCCGTTGGTGGCGTATCAGATGTCCCTTATACCGAGCCCTTGGGCTCTTCGGCACAGTAGGTTATTGATCCTACATGGGGTTCCAGCACCCCTGGGGCTTGGTCTGTGCTCATTCCCCCCTTGGTAGGGTGGTTCCTCTTGAGCTGATCATATTCAAGGGCCCTGTCGGGGGGGGGGGGGGGGATTTCTTCCAAAACCCCCTGCGGTTCCTAGGTAGGGTCCCCTAGAGCAGTGGTTCCCAACCCTGTCCTCAAGGCACACCAACAGGCCAGGTTTTGCAGATCTCCACAAAGATGCACAGGTGGAGTAATTAGTGCAGCTGCTGAGCAATAGAGCTGGCTATTTGTAAAACCAAAAAACATGACATGTTGGTGTGCCTTGAGGACAGGGTTGGGAACCACTGCCCTAGAGGGTCCATCTTACCAACTGGTTTGAAACGGTGAGCCTTCCGTTGACTCTATACGGCTGGACTTCTCCTCTATTCTAAGCATACAGCACGTCCTGCTCCCGAATAGTCATAACATGTGGGTAGTCCTCCGGCGCCGTGCACTGCAGACATGTAGAAAACAAGCTCCTCCCGGCCCTACATATACCGCGGGACCTCCCACAAATCCCCAGATTTCTCTGCAGTGCTGGAACTGCAAAGACATAAAGTATCACGCTCTCGCAGGCGAGCGGGCCTTACGGCCCAAAGCCCTGTGGGACTATTTCCACCCGTCCTCGTTAGAAGAAATATGCCTCCCAGCCTAGGCTGCGCGGGTCGGGTGAAGGTAGGTAGCACCTGGTGTGCTGAATGGAGCCATGCTCTACCGCAATCCCCCTCCATAGGGTAGGCGGTCAGGCCTTTGGTGAGCCTGCCTCGGCAGATTCATTACAGCGTGTCAGCATTAGATGTTAGTTATTCTCCGCTGCTGCACTTGCTGTCGGTAAGAGCTTCGCGGTCTTTGGGGGAGGCGGAGACTTGGCATGACGCGTCTCGCGTCACAGCCTGGCCTGGCCCTCCCCTCTAGGTTCGCTGGTGCCATTTTCTCTATCTTCGCGCATGGTGTGGCTCGTCTCCTCCCTCGGTCATGTAAGTGCCCTCCGGGGCGGTATGGTTTCTAGGTTTTTCAAACAGAGCATGGAACTGACTCCACTCCCCTTGTCCCATTATGTCTTTCAGAAGCCAAGACTTCGTTACCGGCCACGGGCTAACATAATGGGTCCTCTTTACAAATTCTCCCACATTACTAGCGGGTTTTGGGGCATCCAGGGTTGCTATTGCATAATTCCCTGCGTTATACTGCATAAAAATCACCATATGGAGGCATTTCAAAATTATGGAACCGGGGTCCCTCCGGGACGTGACCGGCTGTGTGCAGTGTGTGGCCAGCCCCTGGCTGAGGCTGACAGGGCACAGGTCTGCGGACAGTGTGCAGCACAGGCATTGCTAACAGAGGATCCTCCCTTCCTCACCCCCCAAACATCACTCATGAGTCCCACTCCAGCGGGGAAGACCTGCAAGAGGTGCCTTGAGCGTTGCCCACGGCGGAGCAGGTGCTTTCTGGATTGGCAGAGCATATGGGCCCTGGTAAAAAGCGGTCCCTGACGCCTCCAGGCTCTCCGGTCCCTGACGATTCCGATGATTCTGCTGATATGCAGGACCCTGACCCTTCTGAGGAAGGTGAGCTATTCTCAGACTCGGGCTCCTCCCATGGGATGCCCGCGGGCCGTGAGGAATCTGAGCCTGGCTCCTGGGGTCTGTGTGATACGGATGAAATCCTGATCAAGATTTTTGAGGTCTTGTCAATCTCTCCCCCTGGGGAGATCCCCAAGCCTAAAAAGGAGACTTTCCATACAGCGCCGCCACGCTTGGAGTTCCTAGAACAGGAACATTTCCAGAATATTATATCCCAGGAATGGGAATCGCCTGGTAAGCTTAAAGGGATTCCAGGGGTCTGGGAATGGAAGTACCCTTTTCCCCCTGATGTGGTTAATTTATGGTCAGCTCCCCTGGTGGTGGACGCGCCGGTTATAGGGGTCACAAACCCCCCTTTTATGACTGCCCCCTTTTACCGTACCCTTCGGGATGCTGAGGACTGGTGCATTGACAGACTGGCCTTACACACCTTCTCGTGTGCTGGGACGGCCCTGCGCCCGGTTTGCGCCGTGGCCATCACTGCGGTGGCAGCCAGGACTCTGGTCAGAAAGATACTGGATCACCGCCCTGAGGACCTCCCCTTGGGGGGTGTTTAGTGCGCTATCAGACTGCGAAGCCTTTGTGAAGTTTATTCTATCGGCACTGGATGACACCATTAAGATGTGTGCTAGGAGCTCAGCTCTTGCGGTAGCCATTTGCCGCCTGGTCTGGCTGCGACAGTGGGGCGCCGATGGAGCTACAAAAAAGCTCTCACTTGCCTTCCATTCAGAGGACGGCGGTTATTCGGGGCCTGCTTGGACCTTTTTGGCAAAAAGGCTATAGCACCCTTCCGCTCCGGCCTCCACGAGGCAGGGTCACCCTCCACCTCCCTATGTTAGTAGTAAACGTGAATCTGAGGTGTGCTTCCAGTTTGGCGTGGATTTACAACATGGCGCGGGCAGACAACGCCCGGGGCCTTCTGGCAGGACCAAGTCCAAATCTGCCAAAACCTCGCAAGCGTGAAGGGGCGCCCTCGCCCGTTTGGGCGAGGGGGCGACTGCACAGCTGTCTCACATCCAGGAATATGCCTTCTCCTTCTGGTGGTTCCGGGATGTAACCCACCTGGGCTCAGGATGGGTTCTCGCTGACGGTCCCCCCTCAGTTTTCTTTCAGGGTGTTTTTAGCCCCTGCTCTCCCTTCTGAACCTGGCGCAGGCCGGACTGGGCCTGCAGTGTTGGGCGCGCTTGTTAATTGCCTTAACGGTATGGGGCCATGGCCTCTATACATTTTTTTTCATCCTCCCCCCTCATCAGTACGAGGTAGTCTGGACCCCGTGGGCCTATGGCAGGCCTAGCAATTCTACCTTCACAAGTAATCCATATGACAACTCTCTTAGGTCACGGGCCCCTGCGCGGGGGTGGGGTTTCGGCCTCTTGCGAAGCTCTAGTCCTTCTCAGCTTCTCTGGGGTCTGCTGCATGCCAAAGACTATTCTAGTCAGTGTCACAGGATCAACCCTGCAGCTTGAGGCGCTATTTGGGGCCTCTCTTTCGTGCCCAGGCTACTAGCCTGGCGTGTCTGGGGACACGCCTGAGGTGGGGCTTCTGCGTTGGGACCTACCGGGTCGTCTTCCTTACTCCCCAGCCTCTGCATCAGACGAAGTGGGTCGGTTGGCCGACAGTGTCCCCTGGAAGCTACTGGATGGTTGCTTAAACACCTCATCCCCTCACGGTCACTTATCCACTATTCCCCGTTCCTGGGAAATCGGTTCAGGCTTGCTGCCTTCTTCTCTGGCATTAGGGGACCCCTGGTTACGGGGCTCTGCCCCCCTGTACTGGCGCCTTACCGTCACCAGGCGGGATGGCGACTGGTGGGCCCGTTGGCGGCACATCAAGATGATGTCACTTATATACCGAGCCCTTGGTCTCTTCGGTGCAGTAGGTTACTAAACCTTCATATGTCCCAGCACCCCGGTGCTTGGTCTGTGCTCATGCCTTCTGGTAAGGTGGTTCCTCTGGAACTTCCCATATGCAAGGGCCCCGTCAGGGGGGCACCTCCCTTCCTTACCAGTATCTCCTAGAGTATGGTCACCCTGGGTACCAAGTCTCACAGGTTTGGAAAGGGAAAGGTAAATCTCTTCCACGACCCACGGGGTCCTAGGTTGGGCCCCTTAGACGGTCCATCTTATCTGCTGGGCTGAAACGGTGGCCCCCTTTGAATCTATATGGCGGGCCTCTTCCTTCAGGATCGGTCGGTTCATGGGGGGTTCCTGGCCTGTTGAAAGGCGATGGCATGGCTTTAATGCTGGTCTAAAGATTGGGACAGGTTGCTACCTCTGGAGGGTCCCTGTTCCTGGACTGGGTGGGGTTCTACCCCCCCCCTGCTTCTCAGCGGTATTCACTTCTATGGATGCCCTTGGCGGCAGGTTATACTATCCCGGGTTGCCCAGGGAGCCTAGCGTGGCTCTGAGGGGCCTCCCTCCTGACACAGGGCCTCTGCCCCTGTCCCTACTGTCCCAGGATATTCTGACTCCGGTCAGGGGACCTGAGTACTTAGGCATAGCCTTGTTGTTTCATATGCCCTCCTTTTCATCAACCTACCTTGGGTTCTGCGCACGGCTGGCAGGACAGGGAGTTCCATGGGATCTATGGCCTGGCGGCCCTGGGACTAATGGTTCGCAGATACCTCTGCTGAAGGCTGCTGAATTGTGATAGCTCTGTTGGGGTGCGGTTCTGCCCTTTTCAGGTCTCTTCCTGTTTCCAATCAAAGGTCTCCTGTCTGGGGATTGATTGCTAATCGCCCCTTGGGGGCGGGCCTCATCTTCTGGGTGACTTGGTATGAGTGGTGGTTTGGGAGCTAGCTCCCCAGCTTCCCTTTACTCCGCCTATAATGGCTTGGCGGTATCCCATATTGACTGGCATGGGCCTTAGTCTCTTCCCTGTGAGACGTTATCGGTTCCCAGGGCCTTAAAGCCATTACAGCATAAATTGGGGTTGGCTCCCCATCTGGGGACTCTGAGGGTGTAGGCCTGTCTTGGCCTTCCTGCAGGAGTCTGGTTCTGTCACCCTTGTAGAGTATTCTCTTTGGTTCTGCTTAACTGCACCTCCCCAGTAGTTCCATAAGTCCCTGTGGGTATCAACTTTTTCATTCTGTTCCCCTGCGGACTTCCTGGGGACCCTACCTGGATGCGGTCTCAGCCAGACCGCTCTTCTGGGGACTCCTGACTCTGTCAGACAGGTGCCTGAGGCGATGGTTCTGGTTGAATATTTCCTGACTCTATGTATACACATATATACATGTACAGTCGTATACGGCTACAGGTACCCCATGCCTGGGGGTGTTCCCTTTACGCTGGGCTTCTTGTCCAGGTGGTCTGTTGGACCCTTGGTTCAGCCCCTTAGTATAGCCATGGGCTGATTACTAATACTAATAGGAGGGCCTACATCCCTCTACAGGTTTTGCACTTCTCCCCATGCCGGCCTTCTTGGCCTTTAGGGGGACTGCTGTTTTTGGAGTCTGTTTTTGAGTCCTTAGGTATGCGCCTGATATCTATTCCAGTGCCATTGCGCCTTTGGTTCGTTCCTTCTGGATGCTTTCTGATCCTGGGGAAGCCTTGGCTTCCTGATAATTAAGGGTCTGTATTCCCGCCTTGGTCGGGTGCCCTGTTTTTGTTCCCCTTGGGGGTGTTACAAGAGTTGCCACAAGGCTTCCATGCCTGTGAGCTGGTTGGGTCACTACTCTGACCTATGTTCCTTCAGGGGAGCGTTTCTTCCCCGTTAATGTTTACTCTGTTCTCATGGGTGCTTGGGTATCACTGACCCTTCAGCACCAAGGTTCTTTCTCTGTTAGTTCAGTGACTTGACTTATGGCCTGTCTCTGTTCATACCTTCTTGGTTCTATTATGAGACGGACGTAGGAGCCTCTGCTCTTGTCATGCCTGTTGCAAGCTTTGCAGGTGACAGCACCTTTACTGTCCGCTGCGCCTTGCTTTCTCTGGGGATCCCACCCTGCTTATGGACACTGCTATTGGATGTCCCACATGTTATGACTATTCGGGAGCAGGACGTGCTGTATGTTTAGAATAATACAACTCTGAAGTACTCACCTGTAGAGTTGATATTATACGCATACAGCACGTCCTGCTCCACCCCACCATGATTTCACTAATTCTGGATCCCCTGTATGGTGATTATTATCATTAAGATATTGCTACCAGTTATTCTGGGTGGTTGGTTCCTCCTGGCTTCTCTTCTCACTGCTTTTCAATGCTGGGGATTTGTGGGAGGTCCCTGGGTATATGTAGGGCCGGGAGGAGCTTGTTTTCTACATGTCTGCAGTGCACGGCGGCGGAGGACTACCCACATGTTATGACTATTTGGGAGCAGGACGTGCTGTATGCGTATAATATCAACTCTACAGGTGAGTACTTCACAGAGTTGTATTTTTAGGACCTGTCTATTTGGGGACTCTTGGTCTGTTGGAAGACAATGCCTGTTTTATTATTGGTCTGGAGCTTGAAGCAGGATGATCCCTTTGGAGGGTTCCTGATTGGGCGGGGGTCTACGCCCCCTGCTTCTCAGCGGTATTCGCTCCAATGGATGCCCTTCAGTGGCAGGTTATGTTATCCTGGTGTCGCTCTGAGAGCCAACTAGGGTGGTCTGAATATTCTGACTCTGGTCATGGGGGCTTAGTAAAATTATGCATAGACTTCTATTTTATATACCTTCTCTTCGTTCACCTTACTATGTGGGGTTCTGCGCACGGTTGTGCTAAGAGACCCGTGAGATTGATGGCCTGGGTGGCCTTGTGAACTGTGGTTCGCAGATGCTTCTGCCGAGGTCTGCGGACCTGTACGCTCTCTCAGGAGTGCGTTTCTGCCCTTGTCAGGACCCTTCTTTTGTCATTCCAATATACAGACTCTAGTCTGGGGCTTGACAGCTGATTCATTCACCCCTTGGAGACGGGCTTTTCTTCTGGGTGACTCGGTATATGGGGGGCTAGGAGCAAGCTTCCTCTTCCTCCGTCTATTGGGGTTTACGGTATACCCATATTGATTGGCTGAGTCTTGGTCTCTTCCCTGTTGGACGTTCTCGGTTCCCTGGGTTCTAGTCATTACAGCATAGATTGGGGTTGGCTCCCCATCTAGGTACACCGAAGGTTCAGGTTCTGTCCTGGCTGTCTTCCTGTAGGAGTCTGGTTCCTTGTGAGGAGTTCTCTTGGGGATTGCTTAGGTGCATCCCCCAAGTAGTTCTATGGTCCCTGTTGGGATCAATTTTCATTTTGTTTACCCTGCAGATTTTTCCCTGGGGACTTCTGCTGGATGCTGTCTGAGCTGCTTGGTAGTCCAAGTCGCTTCTCTGGGGGTTCCTGCCTCAGTCAGACGAGTGCCTGAGAAGGTGGATCTGATTACTTAGCCCTGGCTCGATGTGTGTGTGATTGTATCTATATGCACCCCATGCCATGGGGGTATTCCTTCTTACACCGGACATCCTGTCCAAGTGGTTTATGATCATTGTTTTTAGTCCGTTTAGTCTAACTACGGGCCTTATTCTTAATAATGCTAATATGAAGGGTCTACATTCCCTCAACAGGTGTTGCAATTTTTCCCTGAGGGTTTCTTGTCCCTTAGGGGGACTGATGCCCTTGGAGTCTGCGGGCACCTCCTTATGTATGCGCCTGATATCGCCTGCTTCCAGGGCCACTGAGTCCTTTGGATTAATCCTCCTTGGATGCCTCCTGGTCCTGAGTAAAGCCTTTGGCTTCGTGCTAGTGAAGGGGTCAGTATTCCCGCCTTTGGTCGGGTGACCAGTTCTCATTCCCCTACAAGTTTTCTACCAGGCTTCTGCTGCCTTCTGGTCTTTTTTTCATTTTATTCTGTTATATTGGTGCTTGGGTACCATTGGCCCTTCAGCACCAGGTTTTTTCTGTTGAATAAGTTACTAGACGGTTGCCTGTCTCTGTTCATACCTTTCAAAGGTCTTGTTATGAGATTGACGTTAGAGCCTCTGCTCATGTCATGCCTATTGCAAAGTTTTGCAGGTGACAGCGCCTTTACTGTCTGCTGTGCCTTGTTTTTGGGGATCCCACCCTACTTTATGGACACTGCTATTGGATGTCCCATGTGTAAGTATTATAGATGGAGCAGGACGTGCTGTATGCTTAGAATAATACAATTCTGTGAGATACTCACCTGTAGAATTGGTATTATACGCATACAGCACGTCCTGCTCCACCCCACCCTGATTTACATTTTTCTGGATCCCCTGTATGGTGATTGTTATCATTACTATTGTTACCAGTTGGTGGTTGGTTTCTCCCGGCTTCTTTCGCACTGCTTTTCAATACTGGGGATTTGTGGGAGGTCCCTGCGTATATGAAGGGCCGGGAGGAGCCTGTTTTTGCATGTCTGCAGTGCACAGCGCCCTCTGGCGGAGGATAACCCATGTGTAAGTATTATAGATGGAGCAGAACGTGCTGTATGCGTATAATACCAATTCTACAGGTGAGTATCTCACAGAATTGTATTTTTTCGCCCTGGTAAACAGCGTCTAGAGTTCCCTGAGCAGGAACATGTCACCACCTTGGTGCTTAAAGAATGGAAACGTCCTAACAGGCAGCCTGCTATGCCCAAGGGTCTGGTTAAAAGGTATCCCTTTCCTGCTGATCTTAAGAGGTGGTCTTTTCCCCCTGAAGTGGATGCTCCTGTACTAGGCTTGTCCAATACTTCGGTTGTGCCTTCCCCTGACACTACCACTCTGAGGGACAGTGAGAACAGGCGCATGGATCAGTTGGCCTGCCATGCTTTTACTTTGTGTGGGGGCTTGTTTGCGCCCGGCCTGTGCTGCCGCCGTCACGGCTATTGCCCTTAAGAAGCTGCTCAAGCGTCTTCTTGATGGCGCTACTACTGGTAGTGGAGGGGAGGAACATAGGACTCTCCTTACTTTGTTCTGATTTTGTTAAATTTATCCTTACTGCTATGGATGATGTTGTGCGGCTGAGCGGTAGGGCCTCCGCCCTCTTGGTGGCTATGCGCCGCTCTGTCTGGTTGCGCCAATGGGCAGCTGACTCTGCGGCTAAGAAAGCTCTCACTGGTCTCCCCTTTGCAGGGCTGTGGCTTTTTGGGGGGCGTCTTGATGCTTTAGCAAAGGATGGCAGGCTGCCTCAGCGCAGGAGGCAGTCTCGGCCCTTTCGGGGGTCCTCCGTCCCCCTCCCTTCTTTTGTACTCCCAGAGGAGGTTGTGGCTCCCTCTTCTCTAGTGGCCTCAGAGCCCAAACCCTCTCCCAAGCCCCCTCAGGCATGAAGGGGCGCCCTCACCCATCCGGGTTGGGGGATGGCCTTGGCCTTTTACTCATATCTGGAAGCTTCACGTCTGGATTCAGGAGCTAGTTCCTTCCGGTTGCATGATAGCTTGTGGCCTGGCTGCCTCCAGGATGCATCAGATCCCGGATGTCGTTGAACCCCCTGTCAAGGGGTGTTTCTGGTGGTTCCTTGACTGTTAAGAGTCAGGAGTCTTTTCATAGGTCCCCCAACAGGAAGGCTTTCTGAGACCCATTCTGGCCCTGAAGGGCCTCAACATTCCAACCCTTTTTTGCCTAAAGACATTATGCTGAGATAATGGGCCTGGGCGATTTCATGGCCACTGTGGACATCAAGGATGCTTATTGTCCTGTGCCTATCTTTCCGGGTCCTCAGATTTCTAAGGTTTGCGCTGGAGGATCAGCTTTATCAGTTACGTGGTTCTACCCTTTGGTGTCACCTTGGCTGTTCACCAAGATAGTGGCAGGGGCGATAGCTCTGCTGAGGGAACAGGGCATCCGACTCATTCCTGACCTGAATGTCATCCTTATTGGGGCCAAGTCTTTTCCTCAGGTCGGGCAGGTCACTCAGACGGTGACCTCCACTCTAGAATCCCTTGGCTGGGTGACCTACCATCCCAAGTCTTCTCTGTTCTTGTTGGTGAGGTTTTTTCTGGGTATGACCCTGAATATCTCAGGTCAAGTGTTCCTTCCCCAGTAGAGGGTAAAGGGTCTTTAGATGCAGGCTTGGGCCCTGCTACCGTGTTCTCATCCCTACATCTGTCAGAGGATGCAGTTGGTGGGCCTGATGGTGTCCTGCTTTGGGTAGTCCCCTTTGCTCGTTTCACATAAGACATATTCAGTCGTACCTCTTGTCAGTTTGGGATCGGGGCCCTGCCTCCTTGGATCGGGAGTTTGATCTGTCTCCCTGGCCAGACGGTCCTTCTTGTGGAGGCTGGACTCCAGGACCCTTCTGGGGGACAGGTTCTTCTTGCCCCTGTGCTTAGACTGTTTCCGCAGATGCCAGTCTGACCGACTGGGGGCAATCCCTGGGCTGGGGGGTATCCCTGAGGTTCCAGGGAAGGTCGGGCCCGCATGAGGACCATGCTTCCATCTACGTCCTGGAACTGTGGGGGATCAGGTTGGTTCTTTTTTACCTGACCACTCACCTTCATGGTTGGACTGTTCAGATCCGTTCAGTCAACCATATGGCGGGTGTCTACATCATCCATCAGGGAGGTACTTGGGGCAAGTGAGCCTTCAAGGGAGGGGCCTTGATTCTGTCTTGGGTGGAACAGCATGTTCCCTGCAACTCAGCGGTTTACATTCCGGGGGTGGAAAAACAGGTGGCGGACTCCCGGCGTAAGGGGTTGTCTCGTCTGGGGGAATTAGTCCCTCAACAACTGGGTGCTTCTCTCCCTGTTTCACCGCTGGGGTCATCTGGACGTGGCCCTGTTTTGGGTACCGCCACAATCACAAACTTTCAGATTTTGTCTGTTTCAGGATCTTCCTGTCTTTGCTATGAGTGCCTTGGCATTCCCTTGGCCGGAGTTCGGCTTCTGAGTTCCCTCTGTTTCCTCTTCTGGGCAGTGTTATATGCAACATAACCCAGGAGCGGGTACCGGCCATCCTGGTGATCCCTTCTCGGCTGTTGAGACCTCCATCTTGGTGATAAAGGAGTTGTTTGCTTCTGTTGTTGATTCCATGATTAGGCCTAGGAAGAAGTCCTTGTAATTTGTCTATTACAGGGTCTGGCATGTTTACATTGCCCGGTAGGACTCTACGTCCCTTCCCTGATGGGTGTTTTTGCTATTCCCAGGACTCTGGAATTCTTGCAACTTGGTTGGATTTGGACCTTCAACTTAGTACTCTCAATGGCCATGTTTTCTGCTCTAGCAATTTTCTTCCATTGCGCTTTTGCCACTTACTGGCTGGTTCAGGTTTTTAAAGGGTGTTTCTCACCTGCGTCCACACCATACTCCTTGTCCCAGTCTGGGATCTAAATCTGGTGTTGTCTGCTATGCAGGGGCTTCCCTTTTATTCTCTCTGGGAGGATGGATACCTTGCCCGGTTTGACTCTTAAGGTAGCCTTTTTTGGTGGCTATCACTTATGTAAGGCGAGTTCTCAGCTAGCGGCGCTTTCCATCAACACTCCTTATTTTGAGTGTCATCAGGATGGGGCGGGTTGTTTCAGGCTTAGGCCAGATTTCCGACCTAAGTCTGCGTCTGCTGCTCTTTTCAATCAGGACATTGTCTTGCATTCATTGTTTTCCCAATCCTACTAATTCCTAGGAGCGGACTCTACATTCTTTGGATGTGGTCTGGGCTCTGAAGTTCTATTTGATTGCTACTAAGACTTTTAGGAAGTCTGATCTATTTGTTCTCACTTTTGAGCCTAGAAGAGGTTTTTGCCTCCTGCTGTATCCACTATCGGCAAGTGGATTCATCAGGAGGTGGTTCAAACCTGTCCTGCTAAGGGGAGGAATTCTCCCTCTAGGGTGACTGCTCATTCCATTCGGGCTATAGGTGCCTCTTGGGTTTTTCAGCGCCTTGCCTCTGTTGAACAAGTTTGTAAGACCGCTATTTGGTCTTCTGTTCATACTGTTTCTAAGTTCTACAACTTGATATTTAGGTTTCAGCGGATGCTGCCTTTGGCTGCAAGGTGCTTCAGGCGGTAGTGACTTTAACTACTGGCTGTTACTCTTTGGGGATCCCATCCTACTTTTGGACACTGCTTTTGGATGTCCCATCTGTTATGAATACCGAGGCGGGCCGTGCCATGCATTAAAGAAAAAAGCAATTCTGTGAGTACTCGCCTGTAGAATTTTTTGCTCTTGCATGGCACGGCCTGTTGTTGTTGTTCTTGGTTGCCTCTTTATGGTGATTGTTCCAAGTTAAATTGGGGTTTTGTTTTACCTTTTCTACATTCTTACCTTTATTCTCTCCCGGCTTCTTGTCACACTGCTCATCTACGGTGTGAACTTGTTGGTTAATCCCGTTTTTATAGGGAGCCGGGACATACCACAGCTTTCTGCTGTATCACTGCGCCACCTAGTGGCGGAATAACCCATCTGTTATGAATACAGAAGCGGGCCGTGCCATGCAAGAACAAAAACAATTCTACAGGTGAGTACTCACAGAATTCCTTTTTTCCTGTCCCTTTCCCCCCACTGTCACCTGTTCCTCTTACTCCACCCTCCTCCCTCCTGGTTGTCCCTCATTTCACCTGTCCCTCCCTTTCCCTGCTCCCCCCATTTTTTCCTGGTTGTCCTTTTCCCCTCCTTCCCCCTTTTTGCTGGCTGTCCCTCTTTTTACCTTTTCCTCTTTTCCTACCTCCCCCTTTACCTAGTTGTCCGTCTTTACTTTCTTTTGTTCCCGGTTTCCTCTCCCCCCCCTTTCTCTCTACTCCACTCGACTCTCAATTATCCTTCTTCCCCTGCAAGCACTGCAACAAGCCCCTGTCCCTCTTTTAATTTCCCTCCTGTATACTGTGCCCTTTATTGCAACAAGCCTATTTTTATTGCGCTCGTTGTCCCTCTGTGTATATCATGTCGCCATTTTTTGCTATTCATTTAATTACTGCCTCCTATAAAATACCCGCGAGCCTGCAGGCACTGGGCGCACCCCGACATCACCCGAGACCCTACACTGGCATCTGGAGCTGTCGGGACGAGCACCGCCTGTTCCAGTGCACTGAGGTGAATGTGACGCCTGCGATCCAATCAGATCGCGGCTGTCACTTCGTCATCAGTCACCTGACTTTCTCCACCCGGCTGCCGTTCTCCCTTCAGCCCTGCTGACGGGCGGGGATCTCGCCACTCACTTCTCAGTAGAAGGTGGCTGACGGTGGAGGGACTCACCTGCACGGGAGTCCGAACGGGTTGAGGTGAGTAATTACGGGACATTTTGTTATGTTAATTTGTACTATTTATCACTTACGGTCCTTTGCCAACATTTTGCACTTTGTCACTATGACGTCAGGCGGGATTTTTTAAATTCCACATTATTTAAAGGGCCTGATTATGCAGCACGGTTTGACAGTCCTTCCTAAGGGAGGGGGGCTTCAGACCCCCAAAACGTTGGATCTATATGGACTGTCATTCGCTTGTATTGCCACTTTTGTTTCCTTGGCATGTTTTTGAGTTCATGCACTGCTATTTTAATACAGCTCTATTTCATCTTCACTGGATGCTGATCTTTTCTGGTCTTTTGAAATCCTGTAGCTGCTATTGGACTTGCAATGTTCCTCGCTTTTACATAGACTGGCTGGAGGACGAAAGATAAACAATGTAAAGGGTATTCGCACACTGGTAAAACAGGGTGCCCGACCCGGGGTTTGTGCAAAAGGATGAAGAGTGGCTCCGCACTCCTTAAAAATGTAAGTCTTTAATGAAAAATATTAAAATCATCTCCAAAAATTATCAAAAGCGGTGCTAAAATGCAAAGGTAGACCCAGAGTGACACAAAACATTCAAGACCTTCTGATGCGTTTGGGGTATTCTGTCAGCCCTCATAGAGGCTGGAGGACGGCTAGAAAAGCCTAAAAATTCATTAGGACTACTTAGCTGGGCTACTGGATGAATTACTAAAACTTTCGATGCTGGCACAGAACCTGATGTTGGAGTATAGTATCGTTGGTGCCATATCTCCAGTACACTGGATGAACCTTTGCAATGATCTTATGCAGCATTGAGGACACCCTATAGCATGTGGAAAGGATCTCATTTCCTTACTCTTGGATGTGCTTTGGGTTGGGTGTAATAGGTAAGGAACCCTTGTGTCTAATGTCTCTGGTTATTATAGAGCATCTTGGAACTGAAATTTGATTATAGATGGAATCACAAGATTTTGAACTCCTTTCTTTTCCAAATGACTTTTTGAGGAATTGGTGCTACATATGGAAGTGGGCAATTTCCTTCTAAAAAATGTCTGAGACGGCTATGAAAAAACAGCTGGCAAAAACCTTAGAGGAACAACATACTGGATTTTCAAAGGGTTTTGTGCCACTTTAGCACATCTCAGGTGATCTGTTTACCTGGACCTAATATTCAAGACAAGAATAATAAAGGGCAGATGCATATTCTGGATGCTAGATTATTTTGACCTATTTAGATTGCACAAAAAACGTGATACTGATATGAAGAAATGTGATAGGTGGATAGCCAATGTATGCTAGGATGTGAACTAACTGGTTGCCACTGTTGCTGGATGGGCAGATAGTGGGGTATAGGGGGCTTAAGCATCAGTCCAGTGGCGGAGAGAAACTGGTGTATGATGGAACGATGATGGAAATTAATGCATGCTCCTGGTGGGCACCTCGCTGGTTTGCCAAACACTTATCTAGCGCCTTGATCCCCTGGCACATGTGCAGCTCTCGCTCGGCAACCCTACTTTGCCTGCTCATTATGCTAGGAAAATCTGAATGGCCGCCTGCAGGTGCACAAAGGGCCGAGAGAACGGGGATGTTGGCAGGTGCTGTAGCAATGACAAGGGTGCTTGAAGTGGACCAAAACCCAGGATTTTGACTATCCTGGGTTTTTCTGGGCACCCCGATTGGGGATGCCCCTCTGTGTGAACCCCCAGGTTGCCCAGTCTCTCACCCTTCCTGGGTGCTATGGCGCACGTGCATCCTTTTGTCCAGTCAGTGTGCTTGGATCTGTTCCCACCCCTTTGTTCTAGAGCTCATCTAAGGCAAGCTGATCCGAGCACGCTGGCGGCTGCATCCCCACTACCCTTTAACGAGGGGCATGCCTGTGCCAGCTGTCCACAAATGCCTGGCACAGGCACGATATTGGGGATGTGTCCGCTGCTCGCGAATGCGCACCATTGGACCAGGAACAAAGGTGAGTTTTGGGCAACCTGGGGTGTTTAACACAGCGGGGCATCCTGAATCTGGATGCCCTATGGGGAGCGAGTATGCCTGCTCTGGAGTCTCATAGACTCCAGGGTGGGTTTTGGTCCACTTTAAACACGGTCATCATTGTCACAGCACTCCCCGCTGTCAGCCATTCAGGTTTACCTAGTGTGGTGAGCAAGCATGTTGCAATAGGAGACTATGCCTGTGCAGTGCACTCCTAGTACAAGATGGTTTTATGCGGACCCTAGGGCAAGCTTTCAACTGGCAGTACAGCAGACATGTAATATGGTGTTGACTGTCAGTGACTTTGAAGCTTTCCGCCAGGGACTTTTTCTATTCAGTAGATCAACAAGGAGCAATATGCTGGTATAGCATGACATGGGCTTTATTGGAAGCTTGTGCACATTTGTATCAGTCTGTGGTTGTAGGTCTGCTTTAAAAGCTGTTTTAATTCTCCCATACATTGAACAAGTTAATTGTAATTTTAGAACACCAAAATGCAAGTTTTTTTTTTAAATGTGATTAATTGTGCATAATAAAACCTAAAGTAAAAATGGAAACCTATGAAATTCTTATCAATGCCTTAATGAAAATCTATTACCGGTAATGACATGACAATTAATTAAAGCTAAAACAATATATCAACTCTATCATTGTCAAACATTTTAATTACATGCTGTAAAAAATTAAAGCGATTGTGTCAAAATGTAGGAGGGGGGAAAATTGAACAAAAAAGGCTGAGAAAACTGAAAATGAATCACACTTTTATATCCACAGAAAATAAAATAACAAAATAATGAAATTAAGTGACAAGGTTTTCTTAAACTTTCTACTTAAAAAAAAATGTTCCTGGCTTACAGTACCATGAAAGTAATGGCTTAAAGAGGAGAAACACCCCTCTTGAGTCATTTAGGGGGATTGCTCTCTCTTTATGGGGCAATTGTGATGCCCCGCTGTGTGAACCCCCCCCCCCCCCCCCCCCCACACGCTGCCCCAACAATCCCAAGCCGCATCTCCTTGCCACTGTCACATGCTCGGCATAGCTGTAGGTGTGATAGCAATTCTGAATGGGTGGTGCAGACTTATGCGTGCAGCTAGAGGCAGATGAATGGATGCAGCTAGCGGCATGCGCTCCATTAAGATTTATTGCGGCAAAGGACATTCCAAACTAGGGAGTGGTGAGTTTTCAGGTGATTCATGGGGATAAAGACAGAAGCGCATCCTGCAAAAGGATGCCCTACCAGGGACCAACAACACTGCAACACAACACAACAATGACAAAGTCATCAATTCAATTAAAAGATAAATGTCCTCTCCCACCACAACTGGGGTCGCCCAATTGACTCATTTATTCCCCAATCGCTTGTTGCATCTCATTGCCGCCGGCTGCATTCCCAGCTAACCCTCCATCTAGGCCTGCACCTGTGCCAGGCCTTTCTGAATGGCTGGCATGGGCATGCCAGCAGCTAGAGGCAAGGTAGGATGAAGCTGGCGATGCTAAGAGATAAACACAGGGGCAAATCGGGATGCCCCACCAGGAAGGAACATTACGCAAGAAAGTCAAATTCTTGGGTGTTGTTCCTCTAAGTACCCTGGGATAATGGGTATACAATCTAATATACAGTACATGTGTGGGATGCCCCGCCCCATTAGGCTTATGGCCGGCTCCTGGCAGGATTTCCCCCTTCCGGGTCCCTTATTCCCCTCCGGGGGGGGGGGGGGGGGGGGCGGGTTTGCCTGGCCTGGCCAATATTTTGTTTTCCCCAGCCCTTGTCCCTGTGTGCTGAGTTTTACTGTGTGAGGTGTTTGCTGCCATACTGGCTTACTAGGGACTGGTTACAGCTTGGGGGAGCTTCTCCCCCTCAGGCTGCGTTCGGAAGGGGGCGGGGCTGGGCTCTCGGCCCGGCCGCTGTAGCCCCGCCCCCTTTGGCGCGATTGCTGTGCTCGGGGTCCGCGTTGCTGGGGGGGTGTGGCCTCGGCAAACGCGCTTTCTGCGCTGGCCTGCCCTCCCCCCTGCTCTCCCTCCTCAGGCACGAGGCTGCGTGGGGGCCATCTTTCTCTGGCAGGCCGCATAGCAATCGGTGTGGTAAGGGCCATCTTCTGAGCTTGTTTGTGTGTGGGGGCCCCCACTGGTCTCAATCCTGTGGGTGTGCCTTAATCGCACTGTCTGGCTGGGATACCTGTATATATTACAATGGTGTGGCTGCAAGATCAATTGCTGTGGTTTTTTACATGTAATGTTATGGCCATTTTTACACCGCTCGGCGCTTATGTTGCTTGTTTTGTGTGTTACAGGTTGCCCTGTATATGTGCATATTAAGGGGTCCCTCCTGGTCCTGGGGTCCCTAGTTAAAAAATTGTCCACCTAAAATCCTCCCACCGGGACTTTTAACCCTTTAAGTGCCAGCCTACCTGGAGTTTTTGTTACGCTTTGTTGCCAGACCATTTTTCACTATTTTGCACTATGCATGTTCAACTGTGATTTTTGAAGGGATTTCCCAGGAAAATTATATATTTTTTTTCAGCAGAGTCTGGGCTTAACATAAAATGTCAAGTGTATTCTTAATATTTTGGGGTGAAATATGTGAAAAAAATCTATTTTTTAAAATTTGTAGTGTTTTTTTTTGTAATAAAAATAAGTTTGTCAATAAAATCTTATTGCGTGTGAAATCCCAATTTCTCCCGGTTACGATGGTACCACATATGTACTGGTAGACACCCTTTCCTGCCCAGGAGACTCCCCCAAACTGAAACAACGCTTTAGGAGATTTTTAGATCAAATACAGCTATGCTAAGCGCTATGTGCACCTTGCAGTTTTTTAATTAAAACAACCCTTTACATTTGAAATACCTCTTCATTTGAAATACACACTTCAAGCTTTCTAGGTGTACCAGGCTTGTTGGTGTTGCCACAGTTTTCTGGAAGTTCTCCCTCAATGTATTCTTTGGTTACCCAGAGCTTCCCTAAAAAAGGATAAAAAAAGCAGGATCAAAGCCACATTTTCCTAAAAAAAACTATATGCAAACAAGAACAAACAAGTTAATCTGAAAAAGCAACATCCCCCGAACCGAACGATACCCAACATGCATAGCTACTGTCAAAAGAAGAGTTGCCAACCACCAAAAAGTAAAGCATGTGCACAATGGTAATTTTGCTTGAAAATTTCAGCTCTGCAGACAAAGTGCGCACCTTGCGCTTTTTCTACCAAAACAACCCTTTACATTTGGAATACCCCCCACAAACCATACATTCCTTGAAAGTACACATGATAAGCTTTCTAAGCGTACCCAGCATGTTGTAGTGGGCCCATCTTTCTGAAAGTAATCCCTCAAAGAATTCTTTGGTCGCACAGGGTTCCCTTAAAAAATTTATAATAAAGCAGAATAAAAAATGAGTTTTCCTAAAATATCAATATGCAAACAAGAAAAAACAAGCTAAATCTAAAAGCGCAAGGTCCCCCAAGCAGAACGATCCCCAACATGCATAGGTACTTTTAACCGCCAGCCTACTTGAGATTTTGTCACCCTCTCTTGACAGGTCATTTTAACCATTTTGCGCTATGCTTAACTGTGATTTTTGCAGGTATTTCCAGGAAAATTATATATTTTATTTTTGCGGCAGAGTCTAGGCTTTAACATGAAATGTCTTGTTTGTAATTTTTTTTACTGTTTTTTAAAATATTTTTGAGTAAATTAAACAAAACAAAATAAAAAATATTTTTACAAAATTGTCTCCTTTATTTCAAATAAAACTTTTTTTTTTTTTTTTAAAGAAAACCATATTGCATGTGAAAGCCCCCCGTTACTGTTCAGAAGACCCCCCCAAACTGAAAAGAACACTTTATAACATGTAAAAATAAAATACAACTACAATCCACACTATAAAGGGTTAAATCAAGAAAAAAATTGGCATGGGGTTCCCCTTCCAAGGTGGGGGGGGGGGGGTTAATCCCCATTTTCTTTTAATTTTAAGGGTTAAAAACCCTTAAAAATTCCCATAAAAATGACATGGGGTCCCCCCTACCCAGCATAACCAGCCCGGGGATCAGCTATGCAGAGCTTGTAGAACAGGGCGCAGGGGCCAGCTTTGGTGGCCCCCCGCCCTGCCAAGTACAAGCCTGCACCGCCTAAATCAGCCTGGGCCCTTCTGCCCCCCTGGGCTTCGGGGAGGCAGGTAATAGGGAGACCGGGGTTAATGGCAAGTCACCCGCTAGCCGCAGGTGACTTGACAGCCCCCCAGCCTTGTGAACTGGTATAGGGGTTTCATGGACTCCTTACAAGTTCACAATGGGTTAAAGTGGACCAGCACTCAGGGCTGATCGGCCCGGGAATCTATAAGATTCCCAGACCTATCTATTCCCTCCCCCCGGGGCATCCAAAATCGGGGTGAACCCCCCCCGGAACACCCGCTACCACTTACCTGAATCGCGGACCTACGGCGTATACGCGGGCCGCATCCCCGCTATCCCTCTAGCAGGGCGCGTGCCCACGCTGGCTATTTATGAATGGCCGGCGTGGGCACGCTCCCTGTTAGAGGGAAGTGGGGGATGCGGTCTCCAGCACGCTCAGAGTGGCTGAGCTTAGACGTCCATAACTCAGCCGCTCTGAGCACGCTGATTGGACGAGCGGCCACGCATGCACCATAGGATCGGGGTGAGATGAGTTATTGTGGGCGATCGGGGGGTTTCACAGAGCGGGGCATCCCCGATTGGGATGCCCCGGGGGAAAGGACCAATACCCAGGATAGTCAAAATCCTGGGTGTTGGTCCACTTTAAATGTAAAAAAAAAGCACAAACACACCACACCACAAAATGCTGGAAGCATTTTATACCTGCTGTGTAACAGGACATAAGCGGTTAATTTAAAAGAAAATTGACATAGGGTCCACCCAATTTTTTGGGAATTTTAAGGGTTAAAAACCCTTAAAAATCCCCCCCAAAAATGACGTAGGGTCCCCCCTACCCAGCATTACCGACCCGGGCCAGCTATGGGGGCTTGTAGAACAGGGCGCAGGGGCCAGCGTTGGTGGCCCCTGGCCCTGCAGGCTACTAGCCCACATAGCCACTAAGTGGCCCGGGCCCTTCTGCCCCCTCCTGGCCGTTGGGGAGGCAGGTAATGGCAAGTCACCCGCTAGCCGCAGGTGACTTGCCAGACCCAGAGCCTTGTGAACTGGTATAAGGGGTCTCATGGACCCCTTACCAGTTCACAAAGGGTTAACTGTTCAAAAAAAAACACCACAAGTATTTTATTAAAAAAAAAAAAAATTTTACTGTACTTACCTCAGATTGTAAGCTCTTGTCCCTCGCCGATGTGCTGACAGATGCCGGTGATCGGCATCCAGAAAAGGGGGAGGCAGGAGATCAGAGGATCGGGGCTTAGCGGCAAGATGGCGGCCGTCGTCGGAGGAGCAGAGGGGAGAGAGCCTCCCGTGCTCTCTCCTGAAGATCGGTAAGTCCTGGGGGGGGATCGGAGGCCCCCCCAGGTGAAGAGGAGGGGCAGCGGGAGCCAGCGCACACGGAGGTAAGTGTCATTTTTATTTTTTTTTTACAGTTAGCAGCTGCTGCTGCCGAAGCGGGGGGGAGGGCAGCCTATTCCGGGGGGGATCCCCCACGGGGGATCGGATGGCACCAAATTAAAGAGGAGACCCGGCCGGATCCAACGAGGGGTCAGGTGAGTTTTTTTTTTTTTTTGCCCACTAGCAGGGGTAAATGCCAGGCACATGAATTTTGCTTGGCTGGCACTTAAGCGGAGGAGAAGCAACCACGTAAATTTTATGTAGCTGGCATTTAAAGGGTTAAGGGGCATCCCGGGTTGCTTATGCGTAATTCCCTGCGGTCTTGCGACTGACCACAAAAATTCACCATATGGAGGCTCCGCAGGACACCGGGCCCGGGATCCCTTTGGGACAATCCGGGCCATGTGTGGGGTGCGGGGTATCCCTTACGGGGGAGAATGTGCTGATCTGTATACCATGCGCACAAAAGGCCATAACGCGGCAGTCTGGTACCCAGCCTTCTGGGTCGGCTCCTCCTGCTTCATCGCCTTCCCCTCCCCACCTTATCCGTACCCCAAGTGACATTGGTACCAGTGGGGAGTCGCTTTCTCATGTTTGGGCTCGGTTGGCCAGCATCGAGAAAATGATTGCTAGCACGGTGGGCAAGAAGCCCCAGGCAAAAAAGACATTTGTTGTCGGCCCAGCCATTGTGGGATATTGACGATGCGTCCGCTGATTTGTCCGATTATTCCCCGTTAGAGGTGGGGGAATTGTATCAGGATTCAGAGGCTGACTATGTTCAGTCTGGGAATTCCAATGTCGGGCAGGCGCTGGGGGATGCCGTAGATACGGCCACTGTTTTGGCACATTTATTGGAGGTGTTGGATATTGAACCGCCTGAGGCGGCCCCTCTTAAGAAGGGGGAATTTTTTGGGGCCTGCAAGACCCATCTGGAATTCCCTACCCAGGGTCATTTTGATGCACTGATCCTTAGAGAATGGGAGAGGCCCAGTCGGCTTCCTGGTGTGCCTCAGGGATGGGATAAGAAATATCCTTTTCCGGTGGAGGCGGTTAAGCGCTGGTCTCCTCCCGAGGTCGACGCGCCTGTTTTAGGTTTGACCAACTCTTCTGTGCTGAACACCCCTGACGCCACCTCCCTTAAGGATGGCGAGGATAAGCGCCTTGATCAGATGGCGTGCCACGCATTTGCCAATGTGGGCTCGGCCCTGCGGCCTGTTAGTGCATCTGCCTTGGTGTCGCTTGCTACCAGGTCTCTTATCAGGGACTGGCTGAATAATGCTCAGTTTGATCCAGCTGGCGCTGAGTTCGCTATCCTTAAGAAGTGCGAATTGTTCATGGATTTTGTCATGGCTGTGATGGAAGACTCTATTGTCATGTGTAGTGGGATGTCAGCCTTACTGGTGGCCATGCGCAGATTGGTCTGGCTCCGTCAGTGGACGGCGGACGTTGGAGCCAAGAAGTCGCTCACAGCTCTTCCCTTCTTGGGTTCGCGGCTGTTTGGAGATAAATTGGATGCTGTTGCCAAAGGAGGTAAGTTACCTCAGCGAAGGAAACGGCGCCGCCCCTTTCAGGGGGCGGGCTCGTTCACTCCTTCCTTTCGGGGGGCCAGAGCGTCTAGGGGTCTGGCCTTCTCAAGTGTCAGGGGCTCGTCCTGGAACAGAGGCAGAGGTCGGGCACGTCCCGCGGCTGCCTGGGGTTCCAAGCCCAAGCCTGCCGTTAAACCGGCTCAACAATGAAGGGGCGCCCTCACTCACAAGGGTGGGGGGACGGCTGCGGCTCTTCTTCCAGGTCTGGGCCCGGGTGGTCACAGACAATTGGATCTTGGAAGTGGTCTCCTCCGGGTACAAACTGGAGTTAGAGTTCTGGCCGCCCCCAAGATTCTTAAGGTCTCGGGTGCCCTCGGACCCTCAGGCTGCACAGGGGCTCCTGTTGGCAGAAAAAAACCTTCTGGACATGGGGGTTATATGCTCTGTGCCTCTGGCGGAGAGAGGCAGGGGTTTCTACTCCAACCTTTTCACGGTTCCCAAAAAGGAGGGTTCGATGAGACCCATTCTAGATCTCAAGGTTCTCAACAGATTTATCAGAGCCAAAAAGTTCCGCATGGAGACTCTGCGCTCGGCTATCAATTCCCTTCGCCAAGGGGATTTTATGACATCCATAGACATCAAGGATGCGTATCGGCATGTTCCGATTTTTCAGGCACATCAGAGATTCCTCCGATTTGCGGTGGAGGATCAACATTATCAGTTTGTAGCTCTTCCCTTCGGTCTGGCCTCGGCACCGAGGGTCTTCACCAAGGTTTTGGCGGGCATAATGGCTCTGCTCAGATCTCAGGGCATTCGCATTGTGCCTTATCTGGACGATCTGTTGATATCAGCTTCTTCCCTTCATCAGGCAGAACTGGACACCCACCAGGTGGTGTCGACCCTGGAGAGGTTCGGGTGGGTGATCAATCGCACCAAGTCTTCTCTCTCCCCGTCTCGTGAGATTTCATTTCTGGGCATGAATCTGGATACCAGTCGGGCCAGAGGGTTTCTGCCCCAGACCAAGGTGCAGGGGATTCAGGGCCTGATCCGTCTTCTTCTGGCCAGTCCTTGTCCCTCTATCTGACAGAGGATGAAACTGGTGGGTCTGATGGTATCCTCCTTCGAGGCGGTGGCGTTTGCACAATTTCACACGAGATCTCTTCAACTTCACCTATTGACGTATTGGGACAGGTGTCCACAGTCATTGGATCAACCTTTCAGGATGTCTCCCAGGGTTCGGCAGTCCCTTCGGTGGTGGCTGGAATCGAGCAATCTGGTGAAGGGCAGATCCTTTCTGGTCCCTTGTTTGGAGACGGTTACCACGGATGCCAGCCTGTCGGGCTGGGGAGGTTATTGGAAGAGTCCTCAGTTCAGCTGGGTGTGGGGTCCCCAGGAGGCTCACACCCCCATCAATGTATTGGAGCTCAGAGCCATTCGACTGGTTCTGGCTCGGCTGACCCCACATTTACGGGGTCTTCTGGTGCAGGTTCATTCGGACAACCGAACGGCAGTGGCTTACATAAATCACCAAGGAGGGACTCGCAGCAGGAGTGCCCTCAGGGAAGTCTCTCTGATCCTGCACTGGGTGGAGAGCAATGTTCTTGCCTTTCGGCAGTCTACATTCCGAGAGTGGAGAATACGGAGGCGGATTCCCTGAGCAGGGGATCCTCTCGCCACAGAGAGTGGTCTCTCAACCCCGAGGTTTTTCTGGATCTTTGCCGCAAGTGGGGGACTCCGGAGGTTGATCTCTTTGCCTCGAGGCACAATCACAAACTTCCGGCCTTTTGTGTCTCTTTCTCAGGATCCCCTGTCTCTGGCAGTGGATGCCTTGTCACTGGCTTGAAAGGACCTGGGTGTTCTGTACCTGTTTCCACCTGTCTCCATGCTGGGAAAGGTAGTTCGCAAACTGGTTCTAGAAGGGGCACCAGCGATTCTGGTGGCTCCAAGGTGGCCAAGAAGGGTTTGGTACGCAGATGTTGTAAGGATGGCCGTAGACCAGTACCGGCTTCCCTTGCTGCCGGACCTGCTATCTCAGGGTCATCTACTTTACCCCAATTTACAAACGCTGACTTTGGCGGCTTGGCTGCTGAAACCTTCATTTTGAAAGAGGAAGGTTTGTCTGAGGCTGTTGTTCAGACCCTGATTAGGGCTAGGAAGCGGTCCTCTTCTGGCATTTACTATAGAACTTGGAGGTCCTATATTGATTGGTGTGAGGCTAGGGCCTTGCCTTGCAGGGTTTTTTCTATACCCAGGATTTTGGAGTTTCTTCAGCATAATCTGGATCTTGGGTTCCAGCTTAGTACTTTGAAAGGACAGGTTTCTGCTCTGTCGGTTTTCTTCCAGAGGTCTTTTGCTTTACACCCGCTGGTTAAGACCTTTTTTCCAAGGGGTCGCGCATGTGCTGCCCCCTCGGAAGGCTGTAGTCCCTGTTTAGGATTTGAATTTGGTTCTTTCGGCTCTGCAGGGTCCTCCTTTTGAGCCATTACAGGATATTGCTCTTTTGGTTCTCACTCAGAAGGTTGATTTCTTGGTGGCTATTACCTCTGTCCGGCGTGTCTCTTGAGTTGGCGGCCCTGTCGATTCAGGCCCCTTACTTTGAGAGACACCAGGATAAGGTGGTTTTTCATTTTAAGCCGGATTTCCTTTCTAAGGTGGTGTCTGCTTTCCACCTCAATCAGGACATTGTTCTCCCTTCCTTGTGTCTTAAGCCTAACAATGACAAGGAGAGGGTTCTGCACAATTTGGATATCATTCGCTGTGTGAAGTACTATTTGGTGACTACTTCTTCCTTCTGCTTTTTTCGTGGTGCCCTGCGGGCCCAGGAAAGGTTTGGTGCCTGCTAAGTCTACGATATGCAAATGGTTTCGTCAGGCCATTGTTGGAGTCTATTCTGCTAAGGGGAGGACTCCCCCTTTTAGGGTCACTGTGCACTCTACTCGTGCTGTTGGTGCATCCTGGGCTTTTCAGCACCAGGCTTCTGTTGAACAAGTTTGTAAGGCTGCTACTTGGTCTTCCCTTCATACCTTTTCCAAGTTTTACAAGGTTGATGTGCGGGCTTCAGCGGATGCTGTTTTTGGCCACAAGGTTCTGCAAGCTGCAGTGATTTGAGTTGGTACATTCTTTACTGTTTCTGGTTCCCACCCATGACGGACACTGCTATTGGATGTCCCACATGTCATGAACACCAAAGTGGAGTGTATGGCACACTTAGAATAATACCGTTTTGTGCTTTAGGGAGGTGACCTCAGGCCCAAAGGCTTTCGAGAGCGCACTCCTGTTCCTTTTGGGGAAGCTGTGTTTTTTTTAATTTTTTCATATTTCTATTTGTCTTTGATCTTCCCAGATAGGCTGCCATTGGGGGGACAGTATATTGCATCGCGGGCTGCTTTAACTTGCCGCAGCCCGCTATTCTCAGCAGCATTAAAATCTGGCCCCAGCTGGGGCTACAAAAAGATGCCCGCCGACTCTCATGAGCGAAGACACTTCTAGTGCCGCCGCTGCTGTAGATTGCAGTCTGAGGTAAGTGAAAGTGTCTTAAGCTGTGATATACTGCCTGCAGTACCAAAAAGAAAAGTCGCTTACACCTGTGCGTTTGCCATACCCCCCAACCTCGCCCACTATCTTATGCAACAGGGAGGCTATGGGGGGCACCATTATTGCGCTGACCTCCACCTTATCCTATTTGCACTCACTTGGCATCATTTAGAGAAAGGAAACACAATTTGTCTCTGCTGTTTCAGTCTTCAGTTGTCTTGCTGCATCCAACCTCATTTAATGTTCACACCAGGGTCCCCTTAATGGCACATAGATAGGGGCCCCATTTGCACAAACATGATGGGCTCTCCTAATGACACATGGATAGGGGCCTCATTTGCACACACCTGATGGGGCCCCTGTAATGGCACAGGAATGGAGACCCCATTTGCGAACACTTGATGGGCCCCCCTAATGGCATATGCATACCCCCCAAGTCTCCCTCTTTTGTCCGTGTCCCCCTGTCCCTTGTTCTTTGAGGTGTAACATGCAGATCTGCAGCAATAAATGATTAATTTGCTTATTCAAAGTGTTTATATTGTTTTATATTGTGGACACATTTTGTGGGCCACATCTATGTGCCGTTATGGGGGCCCTTTCAGTTGTGTGCAAATGGATGAGGCCCACAAAATGTATGCAGAAAAGGGCCCTAGGCAAGACAAAAAACCCACCAGGCCATGTTTTCCTAGTGCACAGCACGGCCTGTTTCATGTAGTCCTTACATCTGGGTATTCCGCCACAAGGTGGCGCAGTGGACTGCAGAATATTTGTGGCTCCTCCCGGCCCCATATTAAAACACTCAGACATCCAGTGTTTTCCTCTGCAGTCATACTGCAAAGATAGAAGATGACTCTCTGTTTTGCAGGCGAGCGGGGCAACCAAGCCTGCGGTCCTGCAAGTCTATTTTCACCCGCTTCCAGACCCCATTTGCCTCCCAGCTTCGGCTGTCTGATCGGGTGATGGTAGAGGAGCACTGGGGTCGTGTGCTCGGGGAGTGCTGCTCCAAGCCGCAGACCCTGTACCACAAAGGGTACCCTGTGTCCCTAGATCAGGAATTTGTTCTGTCCCCTCTGGCCAGGCAGTCCTTCTCGTGGTGGTTGGAGTCGAGGAACCTTCTAGTGGGCAGGACCTTTCTGCCTCCGTGCTGGGAGACTGTCACCACAGATGCCAGTCTGACCAGTTGGGGGGGGGGGGAGTTTGTAAGTCTTTAAAATTCCAGGGTCAACCCATCAACATTCTAGAACTGCAGGCAATCAGGTTGGTTCTCTCCCAGTTGACTCCACACCTTCGGGGTCGGGTGGTTCAGATCCGCTCGGACAACCAGATGGCGGTAGCCTACATGAATCATCAGGGAGGGAATCAGAGCAAGCGAGACCTCAAGGAAGTGTCCCTGATCTTGTCTTGGGCGGAAGAGAATGTTCTCTGCATCTCGGCGGTCTACTTTCCGGGGGTGGAGAACCAGAAGGCACTCCCTGAGCAAGGGGACGTCTCGGCTGGGGGAATGGTCTCTCAGCAACAAGGTATTTCGCTCTGTGTCGCCGCTGGGGTCAGCCGGATGTGGACCTGTTTGCGTCCCACCACAATCGCAAGTTTCCAAGATTTGTTTCCCTATCTCAGGATCCTCTGGCCACAGATGCGCTAGCAATTCCTTGGACGGAGTTTCGACTCCTCTATGTATTCCCTCCCCTCTGCTGGGCCGGGTGCTGCGCAAGATAGCTCAGGAGGGGGTTCCAGCCATTCTGGTGGGCCCCTGTTGGCCGAGGAGGGTGTGGTTTGCAGACGTCGTGCAGTTTGCGGTAGATCGGTGCGTTTTGCCCAAGGACCCAGAACTTCTCACTCAGGGACAGCTCCGCCATCCCAATTTACAAACGCTGGCTTTAACGGCTTTGCTGCTGAAACCTCCATCTTGATAGACAAGGGGTTGCCGCCCTCTGTCGATACCATGATTTGGGCCTGGAAGAAATCATCCTCTTTTCCTATTGCATGGCACGGCCTGCTTCCAGAAGTCCTTACGTATGGGTTATTCCGCCACAAGGTGGCGCAGTGTACTGCAGAAGAGTTGTGGCTCCTCCCGGTACCATATAAAAAAAAGGAATCGCCATAGACTTATCCAGTGTTCTCTCTGCAGTGATTCTGCCAAATTAGAAGATGGCTTTCTATTGCACAGGTGAGCGGGGCAACCAAGCCTGCGGCCCTGCATGGCTATTTCCACCTGTTTCTGGACCCTCTGGGGGGGGGGGGGGAGGCCTCCCAGCCTTGGCTGACGGAACGGGTAAAGGTAGAGGAGCACTAGGGTCAAGTGATCAAGGAGCACTGCTCCAAGCCGCAGACCCTGTACCCCAAAGGGTAGCCGGCCATAGGCTTTATGGTGAGCCTACTAGGGATGCAGAGTTTCTGTCCTAGCTTCTGAGGGGGTGAGTGTTTTAGGGACTATGTGACTTGTACTGGTGTTTTGGAATTTGGTGTTGTCTGCTCTACAGGGTCCTCCCTTTGAACCTATGCGTGGGGCTGCGCTGCCCATTCTGACTCTTAAGGTGGCCTTTTTGGTGGCCATTACTTCGGTCAGGCGAGTTTCTGAGCTGGCGGTGCTCTCCATGAAACCTCCTTATTTTGAGCGGCATCAGGATAAGTTAGTGTTTCGGCTTAAACCGGATTTCTTGCCCGAGGGTGTGTCTGCTTTCCATCTCAATCAGGACATTGTCTTACCTTCCTTGTGTCCTAACCCTGGATATCAGGGCACTGAAGTTTTATTTGGTTGCTACTGAGTCTTTCAGGAAATCTGATGCTCTTTTTGTTCTTCCTGCTGGACCTAGGAAGGGTTTGCCTCCGGCTAAATCTGCTATTAGCTAGTGGATCCATCAGGCGGTGGTACAAGCCTATTCTGCTAAAGGGAAGGAACCTCCTTTCCGGGTTACTGCTCATTACGCTCGGGCTATTGGTGCTTCTTGGGCTTTTCAGCACCAAGCTTCGGTTGAACAAGTTTGTAAGGCCGCTACTTGGTCTTCTGTTCATACTTTTTCCAAGTTTTACAAGGTTGCTGTTAAGGCCTCAGCTGATGCTGCTTTCTGCTGCAAGGTACTTCAGGCGGTAGTGGTTTGAACTGCCTGCCGTTACTCTTTGGGGATCCCACCCTACCTTACATCTGGGACATCCAAAAGCAGTGCCCGTAAGGACTACATGAAACAGGCCGTGCTGCACTAGGAAAAATACAATTCTGTGAGTACTCACCTGTAGAATTGTTTTTACTATGCACAGCATGGCATGTTTCATCCCTCCCTTGTGAGGGTTGTTACCTTTACTCTTAGTATACAGTACGTCCTGCCCCAGATAGAATACTTACACTCTGGTACTACTCCGCCAGATGGCGCTGGACTGCAGAGACATCGAAAATAGGCTCCTCCCGGCCACTCAAATACCCAGGGACCTCCCACAATCCCCAGATCTTCTCTGCAGTCTGGACTGCGAAGGACAAAAAGATGGCTCTCTACTCGCAGGTGAGCGGGGCTATTAGCCTGCGGCCCTGTAGGACTATTCCCACCCGTTCCATCAGTAATTTCCCCCCAGCCTTGGCTGTGTTGGTCGGGTGATGGTAGGCAGCACCACTGTTAGGTGCTTAGGAGCGCTGCTCCACCGCAATCCCCCACCAAAGGGTAGGCGGTTCAGGCATATGGTGAGCCTCTATGGGATGCCCCTCCCGCCTTTTTGCCCCTGTCTATCGTTGGGCCCTATGTTAAGTGGCCGCTGTCCTCCCTCACTCTCCTTGTAGCCTTCGGGGGTGCTTGTGTGTATGTATATACGTGTATTGCCTTTTATGCTTAACTACATTATGCTTGGTGTCAGCCGCGCTGACTTGTTTTCATTTATTGTGCTTGAAATTGCCGCCGCTGTGCACGTTTTCCTGTGTGACCGGCGCATTGACCAGCTGGTGTCCCATGCCTTTGCATGTGTGGGGACGGCACTGCGCCCGGTCTGTGCCTCTGTCATTATGTCTGTGGCTATTAGGACCCTGCTCAGAAGTATCCTTGATGGTGCCCCTGATGATGTGTCTTGTGAGGAGTTTAATGCACTCTCTCTCGTTGTGATGTTTTTGTGAATTATGTCCTCTGCCTTGGATGACACTATTACTATTAGAATGTGTGGCAGAACCTCTGCCCTTGTGGTGGCTATATGCCGCTCGGTTTGGCTGCGCCAGTGGGCTGCTGACAACGCTGCCAAAAAGGCCCTCACTGGTTTTCCCTTCAAAGGACTACGCCTTTTTGGGGACCGCCTGGATCTATTTGCTAAGGGAGGCAGGTTATCCAATGCAGGTGGCAGTCTCTGCCCTTTCGGGGTCAGGGCTCCTTTTCCTCCCCCTACCGTGGTGCTAGACAAGGCAGGGGGGTTTCCTTTACTGCGCCCGAGGAGACTTTTGGGGTAGGGGCAGAGGATGGGGACGCCCTGGCTCCTCCTGGGGCTCCATGCCTAAGTCCTCTCCCAAGCCCCCTCAGGCATGATGGGGCGTCCTCACCCATCCGGGTGGGGGGGTGGCTTCAGCACTTTGCTCACGTCTGGAGGCTTCATGTCTCAGACCGGTGGATTCAGGAGGTAGTGTCCTCCAGTTACAAGATAGAGTTCGCTGTCTGCCCCCCCAAAAGGTTCATCAGATCCCGGATTCCTCAGGACCCTGTGTCAGCTCAGGAGCTAGTGCAGGCAGTGCAAAGCCTTCTAGAGCTGGGGGTCATCTGCAAGGTCCCTTTAAGAGAAAAGGGCAAGGGCTTCTATTCCAACCTCTTCAGTGCCCAAAAAGATGGGTCAGTAAGGCCCATCCTGGACTTGGAAGATCCTCAACAAATTTGTCAGGTGCAGGCACTTTCGCATGGAAATTTGCGCTCTGCCATCAGTTTCCTGCGCCCAGGGGATTTCATGACGTCTGTGGACATCAAAGATGCTTACCTTCATATTCCTGTATTTCCAGGTCATCAAAGGTTCCTCAGGTTCGCTCTGGAGAATCAACACTACCAATTTGTGGCATTGCCCTTTGGTCTCACTTCAGCTCCCAGGGTGTTCACCAAGGTGCTGGCAGGAGTGATGTCTCTGCTCAGGTTTCAGGGCATCCGCGTGCTGCCCTATCTGGACGACATTCTCATCACTTCCCAGTCTCTACATCAGGCAGAGTTGGTTACTCAGCTGGTGGTGTCCACCCTGGAGTCATTTGGCTGGGTGATCAACCACCCCAAGTCTTCTCTGTCCCCCTCCTTGGTGACTTCATTCCTGGGAATGAATCTGGATACAGCTCAGGCAAGGATTTTTCTTCCTCAGCAGAAGGTGGACAGTCTGATTGCGCAGGTCCAGTTCCTGCTATCTTGTCGTCATCCCTCCATCAGGCAGGGAATGCAGCTGGTGGGCCTGATGGTGGCGTGCTTCGAGGCAGTCCCTTATGCTCAGTTCCACTTGAGGCCTCTGCAACTCCACCTCTTGTCAGTATGGGACAAGGACCCCGCGTCCCTAGACCGGGTCTTTGCGCTTTCCCCCCTGGTCAGGCGCTCCCTCTTGTGGTGGCTGGACTCCAGGAACCTGTTGGGGGGCAGATCCTTTCTGACCCCCTCCTGGGAGACTGTCACCATGGATGCCAGTCTGTCAGGTTGGGGTTTTTTTTTGCAGTTCCAGGGGAGGTGGGGCCCTCAGGAGGCCCACACCCCTATCAACGTCTTGGTGCTGCAGGCGGAGGCCAATGTTCCCTGCATATCAGCGGTGTACATTCCGGGGGTGAAAAATCTGCTGGCCGACTCTCTGAGCAGGGGGACCTCTCACCAGGGAGAATGGTCCCTCTGCAACAGGGTGTTCCAATCTCTGTGTCACCGTTGGGGCCAACCAGATGTGGATCTGTTTGCGTCCCGTCACAATCACAAGCTCCTGGCCTTTGTCTCCCTGGCCTTCCTCCTCTGGCCTTGACCACGGATGCCCTAGCAATGTCATGGCAGGACTTTCAGTTCCTGTATGTCTTTCCTCCACTCCCCCTGCTGGGCAGGGTTCTGTGCAAGATTGCTCTGGAGGGGGTGCCAGCAATTCTGATGGCCCCCAGGTGGCCAAGAAGAGTGTGGTTCGCAGACGTGGTGCAGCTGGCAGTAGATCAGTACGTTCTGCCCAGGGTGCCAGACCTGCTCACTCACGGTCCCTTACGCCATCCCAATTTACAAACTCTGGCTTTGACGGCCTGGCTGCTGAAACCTCCATCTTGATGGAGAAGGGGCTCTCTACCTTGGTTGTTGATACCATGATAAAGGCTAGGAAGAAGTCTTCTTCCATTTATTACAGGGTTTAGCGTGCCTACATTGACTGGTGTGAGTCGAAGTCTCTTCCCTGTCGTGTGTTCTCTATTCCCAGGATTCTGGAGTTCCTGCAGCATGGGTTGGAGATGGGGCTCCAACTCAGTACTCTGAAGGGTCAGGTTTCTGCCCTGGCTGTTTTCTTCCAGAAGTCCTTTGCTCAGCATTCTCTGATCAGGACTTTTTTCCAGGGGGTCACTCATGTGCGTCCCCCACGTAAGCCTATGGTGCCTGTCTGGGATTTGAACTTGGTCTTGTCAGCCTTGCAGGGTGCTCCCTTTGAACCTGTGCAGGATGCTGCCCTGGCCATTCTTACTCTCAAAGTTCTTTTTGGTGGCTATCACCTCTGTTAGGCGTGTGTCTGAGTTGGCGGCGCTTTCCATTCAGCCCCCCTACTATGAGAGACACCAGGACAAGGTAATGTTCCGCTTCAAGCCAGATTTTCTGCCTAAGGTCGTGTCTGCCTTTCATTTGAATCAGGACATTGTTCTTCCGTCATGAACTAATCCTAGTGCTGCTAAGGGGAGGATTTTGCATTCTTTGGATGTGGTTAGGTGTCTGAAGTACTATCTGGTGGCTACTGCACCTTTCAGAAAAAACTGATGCTCTTTTTGTGGTTCCTTCTGGTCCTAGGAAGGGTTTGGCCCCTGCCAAGTCTACGATCAGCAAGTGGATCCGTCAGGCTGTGATTCAGGCCTATTCTGCTAAGGGGAAGAATCCTCCCTTCCGCCTTACTGATCATTCTACTCATGCTATTGGTGCCTCTTGGGCTTTTCAGCACCAGGCTTCTGTTGAACAAGTTTGCATGGCCGCTACTTGGTCTTCTGTTCATATCTTTTCAAAGTTTTACAAGGTTGATGTTAGGGCCTCAGCTGATGCTGCTTTTGGCCGCAAGGTTCTGCAGGCGGCAGTGGTTTGAACTGTCTGCTGTTACCTTTGGGGATCCCACCCTATTTTATGGACACTGCTATTGGATGTCCCGAGTGTAAGTATTCTATCTGGAGCAGGACGTACTGTATACTAAGAATAATACAATTCTGTGATTACTCACCTGTAGAATTGGTATTATGAGTATACAGTACGTCCTGCTCCACCCCACCCTTGGTTTTTGCATTATCTTGGATCCCCTGTTTGGTGATTGTTATCATTGTTATAGTTACTAGTTTGGGTTGTTTTAATTCTCCCGGCTTCTCATTAACTGCTTTTCAATGCTGGGGATTGTGGGAGGTCCCTGGGTATTTGAGGGGCCAGGAGGAGCCTATTATCGATGTCTCTGCAGTCCAGCGCCATCTGGTGGAGTAGTACCCGAGTGTAAGTATTCTATCTGGAGCAGGACGTACTGTATACTCATAATACCAATTCTACAGGTGAGTAATCATAGAATTGTATTTTTCTTATACAAGAAGCCGGGAGGTAATAAATGTAAAACTGCTTTTCAACACTGGAGGTCTATGGGTGATTCCTGTTTTATATGAGGCCGGGAGAAGCCACAAATCTTCTGCAGTCCACTGCGCCACCTTGTGGCAGAATACCCAGGTGTAAGGACTACATGAAATAGACCGTGCTGTGCATAGTAAAAACAATTCTACAGGTGAGTACTCACAAAATTGTATTTTCAACAGCCCATGCTCGGGCTTTCGTCCAATGAGAGACACCTGCTGCGACTACATAACTCGGCAGACGGCTCCCATTTACAATGGGGAGTGCACACTGCCGCATTCCATGCATCCCCGTCCGTGCTCCTGCTCTGAATGGTGGGAGCACATGCATGACGCAGCAGCACGGAGGGGGGGTACAAACATTGTGGCTGTATGGGGCCCCTGCGTCCCAGGATAGGAATGGCCATCACAAAGAGAGACGTTAGGGGAAAAAACTGACATGCACAGGCTTTGTCTGTTTGTCGGATGCTTTTTATACAAATGGGCCCAACATATATACTACAAGGAACCTAATGAGGACACCTCTGGCAAAACCCTCCCTTACATTAGGGCATTATTGGCTTAAATAATCACCTGATCATCCTCTGATCGCAGTTGTCTTGTGGGCTAAATCTGTCCTGCTCTGGCTTACAGCACATTCTTCTATCCCAAAATTACCTATGTAGATTTAATTCCATTTTTCTCTCACTATCCACTAGTTTTTATTTGGTTTATACTATCTTCTGGCACAATCAAGACGTGTAGCAGATGTTAATGTAAAATTAAAGAGGACGCCAATCCATTGCACCCTGTCCACCCTCCCTTCCCCTACACCAAGCCTTATTTGAGCAATAAAGTATAAAAACTCAACCAATGTTTCCAATCTGGTTAGAGAAAGCCAATCTCCTACCACAGAAGCTTTGAGCTTGGAACCTTGAACACCCAATTCCTGGAGCATCATAACTGATGCTGAAACTTGGTGACTAACAGGTCACTCATGGTCCAGTCTCCACTACCATTGAGAGAGCCTGGAATCAGAGAAGGATCAGGTGATTTTTTTCTTTAGTTAATAAATGCCCATAGTGGAGGGGGTGGGTGGTGCTGAGGGTTGTATACTTTGCTGGAGGTTCTTTTTGTTTGTGTACAATTTCACCACATTTTGTATATTTTTTTCAAGTCATATGGGATTATCCAAAGCGTATAAGTCTCTATCAGAAATGAAAAACAATAGATACTCACCAGTAGTCCCATATAGCCCTATAGCAGTAGTTTGAAAGTTAAGAGGAGGCAGCCAGATGGGTGACGTGGTCTGGGTTCTCCGGCTATGGTATATTTAAAACCCCTGGTATAGGGTCGATCAGCTGCGCTGGAGAATTGGTAGGTATCCTTCTTTTTTTTTTTTTTTTTTTTACATGGACAGTCCATTTAAGTAGTATATCTGGTCCTAAACACCTTGATTACTTCTTTTGTCCAGGATTACGTACAAGGTATTTTCATATGCTCAAAGGTATTTTCATATGCACTATCAAGCATGGAATAATTATGATTATCTGTACGATGCTTCTACAAGCATTAAAGAGGACCAATTTCCAATATTAGATAAAAAAATATAATATTAAAATAAAATATTAGATATACAATATTAACTGCTCCGGGAGTGAGGAGTCTCTGCCCCCATTAAAGCTGAGCACTGTAGATGTGGCAGCTACAGCTAAGGTGTACCTGAGATCATCACTCCTGATTCTGAGATCAGTGTAGCAGCCAATCCACTTATTAAATTGGCACAATGGAGATGAATAGTATAATATAGTGTTGCTGCTTTCTTGGGGAGGCTATGCAAACTGGCCCATCTGAATGAGTGCAATAAATTGGTGTAGGATTTTGTTCCTCACAATGTTGAATTATTGCTACATTTGGACTGTCTCTTTGCCTGTAAGCGGTTTAATAGAAAAAGTATCCTGTCAAACACTGCTAGATTGTTGTTTCTGGATGCTCCCCTCTGCCCATTTAGGCGGGAGAACACTTATTTTCGAGTGATATGCTAGTAAGTGGCTATAAAACAGTTGTGAATAATAGCCATTTGATTTAACTTGCCCTTGTCTACACTACCCGTGTTTTTTTTTTAAAAACTGATTAAACTGGTATTTTCTAAAACCTATACATTTAGAATGGAGTGATTGTTTAGATGCACCTCAGCAAGGTGGAGTCAAAGCATATTGAGCCTGCCTTGTTATGCTAATGCATTCATTGTCTGTTTGCAAACGGGCAACAAAGAATAGACAAGATGAAACCAACACTGAAAGTTGTAAACCACTTAATTACGGTGCTACATAAGGGTCATTTGTTTATCCAAGCAGGCAAACACAATAGGTTTTATTGATGTGTACCTAATGTTTTTGTAACATCTTTAATCGGACCATAGTCTGTCTGTGTTGATGAAGACTGACAAGACCTGACTTCTTGTGTTATTACTTGTGCACCACAGGGCTGTACTTTAAAGAATGACAAATGAATATTCGAATATTTGGGATGTCTTCAGAGCCCTATGCCGAAACAGCCATTATTTCAGCTGTCACAAGAATCTTGGATAGCATAAATATTGTTTTTATTCTGACATTTTACATTTAATTTTATTTATTGCTAAGAAATGAGATGCACACTCATATACAATATCAAGCATATCCTATTCTATATTAGATGGTCAAACATATACAAGTGTAAAAGCAACTAATAAATGCATTAGCATTTTAATGGTAATAGAATAGGCACTAGCAAGTACCAACAAAGTGCAGCTGCCTGTGCAAAAGATCCATAATACAGCTTATATAACAGGATCACCAGATAAATCAAATGCTTAAAGCGAAACATAACCCAATCTAAAAGATTCCAGGACCGGCCTCTGGCCTAATTGGGATGCCCCACTGTGTGAAACACCCTTGGGCACCACAAAACTCCCCTTCTTCCTGGCTTCCCCCTGATGTAAATATAGGGGGGGCACATCCCCAGCATATTTGTGCTGTGTACATGCTCCCACCCCCAGTCATTCAGATACGCTGGGGTTGTGAGCTTGCTTACTGCTGGGGATGCGGCAGCTTTATTTATAAACATAGCCATTTACCGGACATTACATATGCATGGCAAAAGGCTCTGATTGGACAAGAGCCTGGGCATTTGCTGGGTTAAGGTGCGCCTGGGGCAGGGAACAAATCCAAGTTTTGTTCTGCTTTAAGATCGTGGACAGCAAGGCTGGCTCTAGGGTTTTGTGAGCCCTTGGGTGATGTGGACTCAGTGGGCTCCTTTGCGGCATATTGCCGTCCAATGTGTCTCACCCATGCAATCATGCAGAGCAGAGCGTCTCTGGGGCATTCAAAATATCGGTTATCCTGGGGCAATGTTTTACCTATGGTTTTGGTCCACTTTATGCTTGGGGGCCCCAGGCAAGAAACAAAATGCTCAGGATATAGCTGAGGCAGGAAAATATTGAACAAACCTGATAGGATTTGTTTAATAATTCTGATGATGTCCCTACGATGCCTCCGGGGGTCAGGAATTGATTGAAGAATCATCAATGCTGCTGTGATGAGGGACATTAGGTGGAGGGATTTCACACTGCTGGACATCCCAAATCAGAATGCCCCTTGTGAACACTTTTACTGAGCCCTAGAGTCTTGTTTTATGGATTTCCAACCACTTTAAGTATGTCAGCCACATAAAATTTAGAAGGCTGCGACTATTAAGTGTCAGCCCCCAAAAAAGATCACCTCCATCCAGGACCCAGTGCTGGGAGTCTCCGCTTCCCCTGGGGGTGCTCTGATTGTCGGTCCGGGGTTTTTAGTGGGACAGAGAACATTGATTATCTGCTCCCTGCACGGCTTCTGGCAGCTCTTTCCATGCAGCAGGAGTGAGCGATGAAGCCTAAAGTGAGCGACAAATGTTGTGGCAGAGGACAGACGATCGGATTGCGTGAGATAGCCCCTGGTGATGGAAGGGGGTAAATGGGAGGTAATTATAAAGGCAGCACTGGGGTGCATTTTGAGCTCCATTCGTTGCCAACTGTCACATGGGAGAGTAGCGGAACATGTTTTTTATTCGGACAGGGAGAACTGCTTCTTTTGCTGTGTTTGGCTCTATTGGGGAGCCTCGCGTTAGCATGTATGCAACATTTTCGGAATAAAAGGGAGAAAACAATATGAGGGTGGCATATGAAGTCACTGCACCAGTGACACCCCTTCTTTCATGCTTGTTTTGCTATGTATAAAAAGAAAACGATTGTCTGCAGCCTCCCAGGTGGAAGAAACAATTGTCAGGATTTTCAAAATCCTGGTGATTAGATTTTTCCTCTTTATGATTGAGACGGGATCTATCCAATTCTATCCAATGTATCCTCAGCAGTTTGCTTCCTGTAACCCTTTTGGTAGATCTAGTCTTAACTGGTGATTAGGCACAGTGTGTTCTGTTAAGGCATCAGTACTGTGGGAGCCATGGAATTAGGCTGGGTGATGCAGGACATAGATCATGTGATCTGGTAAGTGTCAGAGCAGTGGACTAAGAGCAAAGGTGAGTATAGCCTTTTCTTTTTCATGCCTGGTCAATTACTTTAAAATGAAAGTTGAGAAAATCAAAACCACTTCCATCCTTGTCACGCAACCTCTCTAATGTAATCAATGGTACTGTGTTCCTACAGTTAGCTATCATGAAGAAACCATTACCCAGGCAAGGCCGGTTGGATCCCATCATCCCATCCAGACAGGATTTTTTAAGCTCTCTTAAGTTCAGGTAAATAGCTTAGGTTTAATGGATTGATGAAAGTCAAAGCGGTCTCACACCCATTGTCTACATACTGAGTGTGGGGCCACATTGTGACAGTCTCAGATGGCATCCAGATTGCCAGAGCCCCCTCCCCATGCATAAACCCCTGCAACCCTTACCTAAACCTTGATACCCTGGTGAAATGTGGCCTGCAAATGGCCACCATCGGGACCATCGGTGGCCAATCCTGGGGATGCGTTTCGCCTGGGGATCGCAGTTAAATTAAGGATTGTGGGTGCGTTTGTGCATGGGGGCTCCAGAAATCTTGATGCTCCTTCTGAGACTGTCACATTGAGGCACCCACAACCATTATGTATATACAAATACAGACAACAATAGCAAATTAGCAAGACAACCCCTATAAATTTCTGCAGGTGCTGACCACAGACCATTTCTATGTTATTCTTAGTATACAGTACGTCCTGCTCCAAATCTAATACTTACACATGGGATATACTCCGCCAGATGGCGCTGGACTGCAGAGACATCGAAAATAGGCTCCTCCTGGCCCCTCAAATACCCAGGGACCTCCCACAAATCCCCAGATTTTCTCTGCAGTCTGGCTGCGAAGGACGACATATGGCTCTCTACTCGCAGGTGAGCAGGGCTATTAGCCTGCGGCCCTGTAGGACTATTCCCACCCGTTCCACTAGTAATATGCCTCCCAGCCTTGGCTGCGCTGGTCGGGTGAAGGTAGGCAGCACCGCTGTTAGGTGCTTAGGAGCGCTGCTCCACCGCAATCCCCCACCAAAGGGTAGGCGGTTCAGGCTTATGGTGAGCCTCTATGGGATGCCCCTGCCGCACTCGTGCCCCTGCCCATCGGTGGGCCCTGTTTAAGTGGCCGCTGTCCTCCCACATTCTCCTTGTAGCCTTCGGGAGAAAAGAGGGGGGGGTGTGTGTGTAAATGTGTATGCTATGCACTCTGTGTTTTGCACTCTCTTTTTATTCTGTTAGTCTTGTGTCAGTCACCGCGCTGACTTGCCTTTACTGTCTTTTTAAAATTGCCGCCGCCACGTGCTGACTTGGTTCCGCGCTTAGCGGCGGCATTACCTCAGGCGCTGGTGCGCCGTCATTGGCTGCTTGCACGTTCTGGCTTTGCGCTCTTTGGGGGGGCGGGGCCCGTCTATGGCACGCTCCACATCATCACCGGCCCGCCCCTCGAGGTATACCGACGCCATGTTTAAAGTGGACCAACACCCAGGATTTTGACCGATCGGGGGTGCCCCGCTGTGTGAAACCCCCCAGAAAGCCCCAAAAACTCACCTGTCCCCGCTCCCACATGACCGCTGCAGCCAATCCCCGCCGCCGGACAAGCGAGCGTGCCCGCCGTTCACAAACGGCCGGCGCGGGTGCGTGCCCTGCTAGAGGGAATCTTATAGATTCCCGGGCCGATCAGCATCGGGTGTTGGTCCACTTTAACCTGCTTGGTTGGCCCATGCGCGACAGACCCCTACCTACCGCGGTCCGTAAGTTCCCTCGCGGGCGGCTTTATATCTTTCACTTTTGTTACTGTGTGCTTACAGGTCTTGTCTGCTTATGTCTTTCAGGCGGGGCTAACCTTCTTGGATTCTCCCGGCCCTGTATTAGTGTATAACTTGTAGGCCTTGTAAAAATAATACTCCCACTTCCCTAGCGGGTTATTGGGGCATCCGGGGTTGCTATATAGCATTATTCCCTATCGGCGTATAGCGCCGCTATAATCACCATATGGAGGCATCCCAGGATAATGTGACCGGGGTCCCTTCGGGACAAGACCGGCTGTGTGTAGCGTGTGGGCAGCCTCATGCTGACGCTGACAAGGCGCGGGTCTGTGTACCCTGTGCTGAGCAGGTGCTTGCATTGCAATCTGGCCTGCCAGTGGCTGCACCTCGTTTCACTTCACCTACTCCCCCAAGCTTAAATCTCACTCCTGCTGAGTTGCATACAAGTGGGGATTCTCAGCCTGATGTATCTTCTAGACTGGCTACTGTTGAGCAGTTGATTGCTAAGTCCTTAGCGCATAAGGCCCCTGATAAAAAGCGGCACTTGACGCCTAATGTCACTATTTTCCCTATGGGAACTGAGGAGTTTTTGAATCTTTGTGGCTATACCCCGTCTGATGAAGGGGAGCTGTTTTCTGACTCAGGCTCATCTGACAAGAGACCAAGGGGTCAACAATTCTGGCTCTGACCTCTGGGCCCCGGATGACACTGACAGATTATTGACCCAGATATTTGAGGTTCTGTCCATCTCTCTCCCTGTTGCGGCTCCCAGGCAAAGAGGGGAGCTTTTCCATACAGCAAAATCACGTTTGGAATTTCCCGAGCAGGCACATTTCCATAACCTTGTGCTCAAGGAATGGGAGCGCCCCAGTAAACTTCCCGGGTTTCCAAAAAGTTGGGATAGGAAGTACCCCTTCCCTGCTGAGGTGGTAAGGTGTTGGTCATCCCCCCCCCCCGAGGTGGATGCCCCGATCCTAGGACTGTCATGCATTCCCCTGACTCTACTACCCTGCGGGATGCTGAGGACCGGCCCATTTACCAGCTGGCATCCCACACCTTTGCATGTGCGGGGACGGCGCTGTGCCCGGTCTGTGCCTCTGCCATTACTGCTGTGGCCACTAGAACCCTTATCAGAAATATACTTGATAGTGCCCCTGATGATTTGCCTTGTGAGGTGTTCAATGCACTCTCCAGTTGTGATGTTTTTGCAAATTTTGTGTGCCAGAACTTCTGCCCTTGTGGTGGCTATACGCGCTCGGTTTGGCTGCTGACAACGCTGCCAAGAAGGCCCTCACTGGTTTTCCCTTCAAAGGACTGCGCCTGTTTGGGGACCGCCTGGACCTTTTTGCTAAGGGAGGCAGGCTACCCCAGCGCAGGCGTCAATCTCTGCCCTTTCAGGGTCAGGGTTCCTTCTCCTCCCCTTACCGTGGTGCCAGACAGGGGAGGGGGGTTTCCTTTTCTGAGGCAGGGGACGTGGACAACCTGGCCCCTCCTGGGGTCTCAAAGCAAAATCTTCCCCCAAGCCCCCTCAGGCATGATGGGGCGCCCTCACCCATCCAGGAGGCTTCATGTCTCAGACCGATGGATTCAGGAGGTAGTGTCCTCCGGTTACAAGATAGAGTTTGCTGCCTGTCCCCCTCCAAGATTCATCAGATCCCGGATTCCTCAGGACCCTGTGTCAGCTCAGGAGCTAGTGCAAGCTGTGCAAGGCCTCCTGGAGCTGGGGGGGTCATCTGCCAGGTCCCCTTAAGAGAAAAAGGCAAGGGCTTTTATTCCAATTTATTCACAGTACCCAAAAAAGATGGGTCAGTCAGGCCCATCCTGGACTTGAAGATCCTTAACAAATTTGTCAGGGGCAGGCGCTTTCGCATTGGAACTCTGCGCTCTGCCATCAGTTCCCTGTGCCCAGGGGATATCATGACTTCTGTGGACATCAAAGATGCTTACCTTCATATTCCTGTGTTCCCAGGTCATCAAAGGTTCCTCAGGTTTGCTCTGATGGATCAACACTACCAGTTTGTGGCCTTGCCCTTTGGTCTCACTTCAGCTCCCAGGGTGTTCACCAAGGTGCTGGCTGGCGTGATGTCTCTCCTCAGATGTCAGGGCATCCGCGTGCTTCCCTATCTGGACGACATTCTCATCACTTCCCAGTCTCTACATCAGGCAGAGTTGGATACTCAGCTGGTGGTGTGTACTCTGGAGTCATTTGGATGGGTAATCAACCACCCCAAGTCCTCACGGTCCCCTTCCTTCCTTGGTAACTCCATTCCTAGGAATGAATCTGGATACAGTTCAGGCAAGGATCTTCCTTCCTCAACAGAAGGTGGACAGTCTGGTTGCACAGGCTCAGTCGCTCCTAGCTTGTCCTTATCCCTCCATCAGGCAGGGGATGCAGCTGGTGGGCCTGATGGTGGCATGCTTCGAAGCGGTCCCTTATGCTCAGTTCCACTTGAGGCCTCTGCAACTTCACCTATTGTCAGTATGGGACAAGGATCCAGTGTCCCTGGACAGGGTCTGTGTGCTCTCCCCCCTGGTCAGAAGGTCCCTCTCATGGTGGATGGACTCAAGGAACGTGTTGGGGGGCAGATCCTTTCTTACCCCTTCCTGGGAGACGGTCACCACGGATGCCAGTCTGTCGGGATGGGGGGGTTTCTGGAAGTCCTTCCAGGGGAGGTGGGGCCCTCAGGAAGCCCACACTCCTATCAATGTCTTGGAACTGCGGGCGATCAGGCTAGTTCTGGCTCACTTGACTACTCACCTTCGGGGCCTGCCTGTTCAGGTGCGCTCAGACAACCAGACGGCAGTTGCCTACATCAATCATCAGGGAGGGACCCGGAGCAAGGGGGCCCTCCAGGAAGCGTCTCTGATCCTGACTTGGGTGGAGGCCAATGTCCCCTGCATATCAGCTGTGTACATCCCGGGGGTAGAAAATCGCCTGGCGGACTCTCTGAGCAGGGGGACCTCTCACCAGGGAGAATGGTCCCTATGCAGCAGGGTGTTTCAATCCCTGTGTCACCGTTGGGGCCATCCAGATGTGGATCTGTTTGCGTCCCACCACAATCACAAGCTCCCAGCTTTTGTCTCGCTGTCCCAGGATCCTCTGGCCTTGACCTCGGATGCTCTAGCAATGTCATGGCAGGACTTTCAGTTTTTGTCTGTCTTCTCTCCAATCCCCCTGCTGGGCAGGGTTCTGCACAAGATTGCTCTGGAAGGGGTGCCAGCAATTCTGGTGGCCCACAGGTGGCCAAGAAGAGTATGGTTCGCAGACGTGGTGCAGCTGGCAGTAGATCAGTACGCTCTGCCCTTGGTGCCAGATCTGCTCACTCAGGGCTCACTACGCCATCCCAATTTACAAACTCTGGCTTTGATGGCTTGGCTGCTTAAACCTCCATCTTGATGATAGAGAAGGGGCTGTCTTTCTCGGTTGTGGATACTTTGATTAAAGCTAGGAAGAAGTCTTCCTCTTTCATTTATTACAGGGTTTGGTGTGCCTACATTGACTAGTGTGAGTCTAAGTCTCTTCCCTGTTGGGTGTTCTCTATTCCCAGGATTTTGGAGTTCCTGCAGCATGAGTTGGAAATGGGACTCCAGCTCAGTACTCTGAAGGGTTAGGTTTCTGCCCTGGCTATTTTCTTCCAGAAGTCCTTTGCTCAGCACCCTCTGATCAGGACTTTTTTCCAGGGGGTCACTCATGTGCGCCCTCCACGTAAGCCTATAGTGCCTGTGTATGATTTGAACTTGGTGCTGTCTTCCTTGCAGGGTGCTCCCTTTGAACCTGTGCAGGATGCTGCTCTGGCCATTCTTACGCTCAAGGTTGTATTTCTGGTGGCTATCACCTCTGTCAGGCGTGTGTCTGAGTTGGTGGCGCTTTCCATTCAGCCCCCCTACTATGAGAGACACCAGGACAAGGTGTTGTTTCGTTTCAAACCTGACTTTCTGCCTAAGGTAGTGTCTGCTTTTCATTTGAATCAGGATATTGTTCTTCCTTCTTTGTGCCCTAATCCTAGCAATGCTAAGGTTTTGCACTCTTTGGATGTGGTTAGGTGTCTGAAGTACTATCTGGTGGCTACTGCACCTTTCAGGAAAACTGATGCTCTTTTTGTGGTCTCTTCTGGTCCTAGGAAGGGTTTGGCTCCTGCCAAGTCTTCTATCAGCAAGTGGATTCGTCAGGCTGTGATTCAGGCCTACTCTGCTAAGGGGAAGAATCCTCCCTTCCGCCTTACTGCTCATTCCACTTGTGCTATTGGTGCCTCTTGGGCTTTTCAGCACCAGGCTTCTGTTGAACAAGTTTGCAAGGCCGCTACTTGGTCTTCTGTTCATACCTTTTCAAAGTTTTACAAGGTTGGTGTTAGGGCCTCAGCTGATGCTGCTTTTGGCCGAAAGGTTCTGCAGGTGGCAGTGGTTTAAACTGTCTGCTGCTGATTTTTCTTGGGGATCCCACCCTACTTTATGGACACTGCTATTGGATGTCCCAACTGTAAGTATTAGATTTGGAGCAGGACTTACTGTATACTAAGAATAATACAATTCTGTGATTACTCACCTGTAGAATTGGTATTATGAGTGTACAGTACATCCTGCTTCAACCCACTCTTGGTTTGCATTTTCTGGGATCCCCTGTATGGTGATTGTTATCATTGTTATAGTTGATAGTTTGGATTGTTTAATTCTCCCGGCTTCTCATTAACTGCTTTTCAATGCTGGGGATTTGTGGGAGGTCCCCGGGTATTTGAGGGGCCGGGAGGAGCCTATTTTCGATGTCTCTGCAGTCCAGCGCCATCTGGCGGAGTATATCCCACTTGTAAGTATTAGATTTGGAGCAGGACGTACTGTATACTCATAATACCAATTCTACAGGTGCGTAATCACAGAATTGTATTTTTTTTTTTGTCTGCTGTTCAGAGGAGGCAAGGTTAAGGTCAATCCATGTCAAACACGAGTAGCAAGAGAAACAGACCAATGCACAACACCCAAAGCAATAGCTATCACAGGCACTAATGACAGAGGCTGGGGCATCTTCGTAGGGGAAGGTGTGCAGGGATTGACTGGGGCAGCCTTGGGCTAACAGACCCAGCAACAGCACCAGGGTAGATTAGCCCACACTATAAGGTCTGAGCCCATAAGCAAAGTTGGGGCTCATTAGCCTGTTTAAACAGGCCTCTGGCGGCTGTGCTGCCTGTACACGGTCACAGATGCGGGAGGAGGAGGCAAAGGGCCACGCCGCTCAAGCTGGCACCTGAGACTGACGCGTCAACCAGGTGATGGTCAGCTCAGTGCGCTGCCCGGAGACACTGCTGGAGCAAGGTTAATGATCCATCGTGACACAGATGTCCACAAGTTGGTGTTGTACTTACAGCCCAACACCGTACAGAGCGATTGGCATTTGCTAAGGAAAACCAAGATAGTCGGGTTTGCACAGCCCTTCCATGTGCAAGCCAGAGGTACCCTAACTGCCATTAGGTACCTGGATGAGATCCTTAGACACGTTGTGAGACTATATGGAGGTGCAATAGGCCCTGGGTTGCATGACAATGCTAGGCTTCATGTGGCTGGAGTGTGTCAGCAGTTCCTGCATGATGAAAGCATTGATGCTATGGATTGGCCTTCCCGCACCCCAGGCCTGAATCCATGTGAGCATACCAGCACATCATGTCTGGTTCCATCCACCAATGCCACCAATGCACCACAGATTGGTGCTTTCATCCAGATCCCTCAGAAGAACATCTGCCACCTCATCAGGAGCATACAGGAGTCATACAGGCACATGCAGGCCGCATACAATACTGAGCCTCATTTCTTTTTCTTGAGGTATATCCACTGGAGTTGGATCAGTCGGTAATTTGATTTTGAGTATCATTCCAAATCCAGACCTCCGTGGGATATTCATTTTGATTTACAGTGAGCATTTTTATGTTTTATTCTTAATGCATTCAACTATGGAATGAATAAATATTTGAAACTGAAATATTTCATTCATTGAGATCTAGGATGAGATCTAGGATGTGGTGCTGCTTTACTCTTTTCAGAGCTAAACATTTTCCATTGTAATATATTATTTCTTTAAAGTATGCCAGTATTATACTGATCAGTAGGCTTTACCATGTTTTGTTGCACCATATGCTCTTTGGAGTCAAGTTTCACAAAAAAATAGAAACATTACACTTACATATATTCTGAGAATGTTCACAGACACAAATACATCATAAAGAGTGAAAGCCTCATTGGCACAAAGCTGTAAAGCATTCAGGATATTATGGCACCTGCATGACAGCATTTACTACTGCAACTAAAGTGTGGCTATGCGAGACATAATGTGACGTACACTATACCTGACAGAAGACAAATGAAAAACAGATCTAATTTAGATATGATGGTGTGATTTTGTGCTCTTTTCAACAGACATGTTACTATAACACATGGATGCACAGCCGGGCCACATGCGACCCACACTGCCCTCACTTGCGGCCCCCAGCACCCCTAAAGAGTTAGCCAGCAGAGCTTTCCTTGCAGTGCAAGTGGCTGACCACTAGGGAGCAGTGTGTCTTTAATTTCTGAAGCAGAAAGTGGGTAAACTTCTCTGTTAGTGGGTGCCACACATGTGCTACTGGAGTGTTGTTTGTGCTGGCTGTGTCAGGAGATGCCCAAGTAGACTCATTCCAGCTCACATCTGCCCACCTAACCTTTTTCTCACCTCTTTCCTCTCTACCTGTGTTCGTTTTACCTCTGCCTACCTCTACTTACCTCTTTCCGCCTGGTGCCATCTTACCTTCAATCCCCTCACCCCTGTCTATCTCTATCCACCTCTTACCACCTCACCTCTATCCATCACTTCGCTTACTATCTCACCTCTGCTCATCCCACCGCTGTTCAACTCCTTTTGACTCAGCTCTGCCCACCTCACCTCTGCTCAATTCTCCTCTCCCTGCCTTACCTCTGCCCACTCCTTCCCACCTACCTCTTCCTATCTCCCCTCTACCCACCTCACCTCTGTCCATTGCTTCTCTTACCATCTCACTTCTGTCCATCTCACTACGACTAACCTCTGCTCATACTGACCTCACCTTCGTCTATTGCTTCTCTTACATCTCACTTCTGTCCATCTCACCTCGACTCACCTCTGCTCAACTCTTCTTGACTCAGCTCTGCCCACCTCACCTCTTTCTACCTTACCCTTGCTCAATTCTCCTCTCTGACTTACCTCTGCCCACTCCTTCCCACCTATCTCTTCCCATCCCCCCATCTACCCACCTCACCTCTGTCCATTGCTTCTCTTACCATCTCACTTCTATCCATCTCACTTCGACTCACCTCTTCTTGAGTCATACTGATACACTGATAGGTCTGGTATATTATTTTAACAGTAAAAATTATTCTAAGTGTGCCATACACTCCACTTCGATCTTCATGACATGTGGGTAATCTCCAGTAGAGGGCGAACTTCTGCAGAGATGAATATGCAAAAAAGAAAGCCCCTCCCGGTCCATATATACCTGGGACCTCCCACCAATTCCCCAGTTCCTTCTCTGCAGGACGGCGAGCAAGTCAGAAGATGTCGGATTCTCTTCCTTGCAGGTACGCCGGGCTTACACCAGGCCATTTTTGCCTTATTTCTGCCCGGACCTTTTTTGTTATCCCCTTGTAATAGCCTCCCAGCCTTGGCTGCAAGGTCCGAGTGAGGGTAGGCAGCACCTCTATAGGTGTTCAGGGAGCCATGCTCCACTGTGAGAATCCAGGTTGGTGATCCCGGTTTGGGATGCCCTGTCTCATCCCTGACACACGTTGTGTGGGATTCCCCCCCTTCCGGGTCCCTCCACTATCCCTCTGGGGGGGGGGGGGGTCAATCTCTCTTCACGCTCTTATCACTTTAGCCTTATTCATATGAATGTGTGTGTGTGTATGTGCTGCTTGATGTTCACTTGGCTGGCCTCTATCCTAGTCGGTGTTTCCTGAGGGGAACTTCTTCCCCTCAGGCCTTGGTGTGTGAGGGGGCGGGGCCGGGCGCTCGTACGCGGCCACGGCCCACCCCCTTTTCTGCTTGGCGCCGGTTCTTCTGAGGTGCCCAGCCTCCTGGCTGGGAACCGCGCTGCTGTGTGAGGGAGGGGGGGGGGGGGGCGGCGCGCGATCTGCGCTTACCCGCCCTTCTTTTCCCTCTCTTGTTTTGGTTCTGTGATGATAGAGGTGGCAGCCATCTTCTGCCTGCACGTGAGTGCCCCCTTTCTTTCTTTTCATTTGTCATTATGTGCCCTCATTGTTGGGGGATCGCTCAGGTCTCCTGTTGGCTCAGTTATGTATTTTGTGGGCCCATATATATGTTGCATAATTATATTTATATATTTTGTGTATATATATATATATATATATATATATATATATATATATATACATAAGGTGTGTGCATGTGCTTATGCTCTTGTCTGCTTGTGTTTTACAGGAGAACTCCCTGTGACCACACAAAAAAGGGGCTTCTCCCGGTCCTAGGGTCCCTAGCAGTAATTTTGGGCACCTAATAAATCCTCCCACCAGGGACTCAAAGGGGCATCCCCGGTTGCTTACCAGCGTAAATCCCTCCGGTCATTGCGACTACCCAAAAAAACACCATATGGAGGCTCTGCAGGATACTGGGCTCGGGCTCCCTTTGGGACAATCCGGGCCATGTGTGGGGTGTGGGGTATCCCTTACGGGGGAGAATGTGCTGATCTGTATACCATGCGCACAAAAGGCCATAACGCGGCAGTCGGGTACCCAGCCTTCTGGGTCGGCTCCTCCCATTTCATTGCCTTCCCCTCCCCGCCTTATCCGTACCCCAAGTGACATTGGTGCCAGCGGGGAGTCGCACTCTGATGTTTGTGCTAGGTTGGCCAGCATCGAGAAATTTATTGCTAGCACGGTGGGCAAGAAGGCCCTGGCTAAAAAGAGACATTTGTCGTCGGCCCAGCCCTTGTAGGATGTTGACGGCAATTCCGTTGATTTGTCAGATTATTCCCGTTAGAGGAGGGGGAATTGTATGAGGAAACAGAGGCTGACTATGTTCAGTCTGGTGATGCCGATGTCGGGCAGGCGCTGGGGGATGCCGTGGATACGGCCACTGTTTTGTCTCATCTATTGGAGGTGTTGGATATTGAACCACCTGAGGCGCCTCCTCTCAAGAAGGGGGAATTTTTTTGGGTCCGCAAGCCCCGTCTGGAATTCCCTACCCAGGGTCACTTTGATGCGCTGATCCTTAGAGAATGGGAGAGGCCCAGTCGGCTTCCTGGTGCTCCTCAGGGATGGGATAAGAAGTATCCTTTCCCGGTGTAGGCGGTTAAGCGCCGTCTTCTCCCGAGGTCGACGTGCCTTATTGGTGGCTATGCGCAGATCGGTCTGGCTCCGCCAGTGGACGGCGGACTTTGGGGCCAAGAAGTCGCTCACAGCTTCTCCCTTCTTGGGTATGCGGCTATTTGGAGATAAATTGGATGCTGTCGCTAAAGGAGGTAAGTTACCGCAGCGGTAGAAACAGTGCCGTCCCTTTCGGGGGGCTGGCTCGTTCACTCCTTCCTTTCGAGGGGCCAGAGCGGCTAGGGGTTTGGCCTTCTCGGGTGTTAGGGGCTCGTCCTGGAACAGGGGCAGAGGTCGGGCACGTCCCGTGGCTGCCTGGGGTTCCAAGCCCAAGCCTGCCGTTAAACCAGCTCAGCAATGAAGTGGCGCCCTCACCCGCCAGGGTGGGGGGACGGCTGTGGCTCTTCTTCCAGGCCTGGGCCCGGGAGGTCACAGACAATTGGATCTTGGAAGTGGTCTCCTCCGGGTACGAACTGGAGTTCGAGTACTGGCCGCCCCCAAGATTCTTAAGGTCTCGGGTGCCCTCGGACCCTCAGGCTGCACAGGGGCTCCTGTTAGCAGTGAAAAACCTTCTGGACATGGGGGTTATATGCCCGGTGCCTCCGTCAGAGAGAGGCAGGGGTTACTACTCCAACCTTTTCACGGTTCCCAAAAAGGAGGGTTCGGTGAGACCCATTCTAGATCTCAAGGTTCTCAATAGGTTTATCAGAGCCAAAAAGTTCCGCATGGAGACTCGGCTATCAATTCCCTTCGACAAGGGGATTTTATGACATTCATAGACATCAAGGATGCGTATCTGCATGTTCCGATTTTTCAGGCACATCAGAGATTCCTCCGGTTTGCGGTGGAAAATCAACATTTTCAGTTTGTAGCTCTTCCCTTCGGACTGTCCTCGGCGCCGAGGGTCTTCACCAAGGTCTTGGCGGGAATAATGGCTCTGCTCAGAGCTCAGGGCATTTGCATTGTGCCTTATCTGGACAACCTGTTGATCTGAGCTTCTTTCCTCCGTCAGGCGGAGCTGGACACCCACCAGGTGGTGTCGACCTTGGAGAGGTTTGGGTGGGTGATCAACCGCCCCAAGTCTTCTCTCTCTCCGTCTCGTGTGATTTCATTTCTGGGCATGAATCTGGATACCATTCTGGCCAGAGTGTTTCTGCCCCAGACCAAGGTGCAGGGGATTCAGGGTCTGATCTGCCTTCTTCTGGCCAATCCTTGCCCCTCTATCCGACAGGGGATGAAACTGGTGGGCTTGATGGTATCCTCCTTCGAGGCGGTACCGTTTGCACAGTTTCACATGAGATCTCTTCAACTTCACCTATTGACGCATTGGGACAGGTGTCCGCAGTCATTGGATCAACCTTTCAGGATGTCTCCCAGGGTTCGGCAGTCCCTTCGGTGGTGGCTGGAATCGAGCAACCTGTTGAAGGGCAGATCCTTTCTGGTCCCTTGTTGGGAGACGGTTACCACGGATGCCAGCCTGTCGGGCTGGGGAGGTTATTGGAAAAGTCATCAGTTCAGCGGGGTGTGGGGTCCTCAGGAGGCTCACACCCCCATCAATGTCTTGGAGCTCAGAGCCATCCGACTGGTTCTGGCTCGGCTGACCTCACATTTACAGGGTCTACTGGTTCAGGTTCGTTCAGACAATCGAATGGCGGTAGCTTACATCAATCACCAAGGAGGGACTCGCAGCAGGAGTGCCCTCAGGGAAGTCTCTCTGATCCTGCACTGGGCGGAGAGCAATGTTCCTTGCATTTCGGCAGTCTACATTCCGGGAGTGGAGAACACGGAGGCGGATTCCCTGAGCAGGGGATCCTCTTGCCAAGGAGAGTGGTCTCTCAACCCCGAGGTTTTTCTGGATCTTTGCCGCAAGTGGGGGACTCCGGAGGTGGATCTCTTTGCCTCGAGGCACAATCACAAACCTCCGGCCTTTGTGTCTCTTCTCAGGATCCTCTGTCTCTGGCAGTGGAAGCCTTGTCCCTTGCTTGGAAGGATCTGGGGTTTCTGTACCAGTTTCTGCCCGTCTCCATGCTGGGCAAGGTAGTTCGCAAACTGGTTCTAGAAGGGGCACCAGCGATTCTGGTGGCTCCAAGGTGGCCAAGAAGGGTGTGGTACGCAGATGTTGTATGGCTGGCCGTAGATCAGTACCGGCTTCCCTTGTTGCCGGATCTGCTATCTCAGGGTCAACTACTTTATGCCAGTTTTCAAACGCTGGCTTTGACGGCTTGGCTGCTGAAAGGTTTGTCTGAGGCTGTTGTTCAGTCCTTGATTAGGGCTAGGAAGTGGTCCTCTTCTGACATTTACTATAGGACTTAATGGTCCTATATTGATTGGTGTGAGGCTAGGGCCTTGCCTTGCAGGGTGTTTTCGATACCCAGGATTTTGGAGTTTCTTCAGCATAATCTGGATCTTGGGTTCCAGCTTAGTACTTTGAAAGGACAGGTTTCTGCTCTGTCGGTTTTCTTCCAGAGGTCTTTTGCATAACACCTGCTGGTTAAGACCTTTTTCCAAGGGGTCGTGCATGTGCGGCCCCCTCGGAAGGCTGTGGTTCCTGTTTGGGATTTGAATTTGGTTCTTTCGGCTCTGCAGGGTTGTCCTTTTGAGCCGCTACAGGATATTGCTCTTTCGATTCTCACTCAGAAGGTTGCTTTCTTGGTGGCTATTACCTCTGTTCGGCGTGTCTCTGAGTTGGTGGCTCTGTCGATTCAGGCCCCTTACTTTGAGAGACACCAGGATAAGGTAGTTTTTCGTTTTAAGCCAGATTTTCTTTCTAAGGTGGTGTCTGCTTTTCACCTCAATCAGGATATTGTTCTCCCTTCCTTGTGTCCTATGCCTAAAAATGACAAGGAGAGGGTTCTGCACAATTTGGATGTTGTTCGCTGTGTGAAGTACTATTTGGTGACTACTTCTTCCTTCTGCAAGATGGACGCTTTTTTCGTGGTGCCCTGCGGACCCAGGAAAGGTTTGGAGCCTGCTAAGTCTATGATTGGCAAATGGATTTGTCAGGCCATTGTTGGGGCCTATTCTGCTAAGGGGAGGACTCCTCCTTTTAGGGTCACTGCGCACTCTACTCATGCTGTTGGTGCATCCTGGGCTTTTCAGCACCAGGCTTCTGTTGAACAAGTTTTAAGGCTGCTACTTGGTCTTCCGTTCATACTTTTTCCAAGTTTTACAAGGTTGATGTGCGGGCTTCAGCGGATGCTGTTTTTGGCCGCAAGGTTCTGCAAGCTGCAGTGGTTTGATTTGGTACATTCTTTACTGTTTCTGGTTCCCACCCATGATGGTCAATGCTATTGGATGTCCCACATGTCATGAAGATCGAAGTGGAGTGTATGGCACACTTACAAAATGGTATTATTCTGAGTACTCTCCTTTAAAATGGGTATTATGAGTGTGCCATACACTCCACTTCGCCCCACCCCTTTTTTTCAGGTATTCTGGGGCTTTTATATGGTGAACCATTGGTTTTGATTGTTAAGGTTATAATTGGTTATTCCTGGTCCCCTTACTGCTTTTTTACACTGGGGAATTGGTGGGAGGTCCCAGGTATATATGGACCGGGAGGGGCTTTCTTTTTTGCATATTCATCTCTGCAGAAGTTCGCCCTCTACTGGAGATTACCCACATGTCATGAAGATCGAAGTGGAGTGTATGGCACACTCATAATACCCGTTTATAGGTGAGTACTCACAAAACGGTATTTTTTTCTTGCTTCAAGGCCAGTGACCTACTTATTTTGGTAACATTAGTAATCGACCCCCCACCCTTTTTGGGGGGGGGTACTCGTTGCATATGCTTGTCTTTAGGCGGTATTTGGCATAAAACGTTTGAGAAACACTGCTGTAGATTAGGGTTCCTACTCTTTGTTACCACGAGCGCTAAATTCAGCAGAGAGGGTTTAGGAGCCAATTCCACATGAATAGATTGGTGAAGCAAAATGAACTCCAATCCATCTTAGTTAATTGGCTGAGCCCAGGCTTGTTCAGGAACATGGTCAGTGCTAAGTGCAGGACTGGAGAAGAATCACCTTGCAGTAGTGGGTCAGGTCGGCATCTTTGTGTTACAATCTTGTATTAGCTTAATTCAACATTGGGCAGGCGTACAAATGTGCCGCTAACATTTCCTGTACATACTCTCATTTCTCAGGGTCCATGTCTGGAATGCTTGTTTCACAATTCTGGGAAGCATAGAGGAAGGATGCTGAGAAATAAAGCCAATGTGCTTCTCCAACTGTGCAATTCTGTCATTTACACTTGTTAAGGGCTGGGAGGGGGACAGAGCTTTCAAGTTTAATGCTTTAAGTATAACTATATTTTATATGGAACTGTTGGCAACTGATTCCTATAAAGGAAATATGGTTTCTATGATCCGTTCACAGTGAATGTGGCTGCCCACCATTTTGCATTCGCGCCGTTGGAACGCAAACAATGTGAGTTGCCTAAGGCTTTCACAAAGCAGGGCAACACCAATCCGGATGCCCCCAGGAAATGGAACAAAGTACAGGAAAGTTAAACTCCTGGGTTTTGTTCTGCTTTAAGTTGTCGTAATGAACGCTAGTTCTGGAAAGCCACCACCAGATGGCAGCAGAGCCACCTGGCTTCTCCTCCTTGAGGCTCATAAATTGCACCTGGATGGGGAAGAGCATGTGCTGGAAACACAAGGCGTGAGTCGGCTCGCCCGCACCTACCCAGCACCTGTGGGAGCTAGCTAACAGAGCGATTCCTGCCTGAAGGTGCCAACTGTGTCTGATACACCAGCCCACCCAAAGCCAACTGTGTCTGATACACCAGCCCACCCAAAGCCTGGCGTAAGCCCTGAGATACAGGGGAAAAGGAAACACAATGCAGAAGGGAGAGCAGCGCCACCTATACCCAGTCTGTCCTGGGACCTGCCGTGGAAGGCAAATGTGGCACAACAGAAAAATAGAAACAAAGTAGGTTGGTGGCAGAAGGAGACCATACGGTCCATATAGTTTGCCCTTATGTATATACGGTTATCTACTCTGTATCTTAGGATAGATGTATGCTTATCCCAGGCATGTTTAAATTCACTTACTGTCACATTTTCAACTACCTCTGCTGGGAGTTTGTTCTAAGCATCCACTGCTCTTTCTGTAAAATAATATTTTCTAACATTGCTCCTGACTAGCTTCAGGTTGTCCCCCCTTGATCTATCACTAGGTTTCTTCTTAAAAACACTTCCCTCCTGAACCTTATTCAATCCTTTCACATATTTAAAGGTCTTTCATCTAGACTGTACAAATTAAGTTCTTTAAGTCTCTCCTGATAAGTTTTAAGTTTAAGACCATTTTTGTTGCCCGCCTTTGGACCCGTTCTATTTGAATAATGTTTTTTTGCAGATAAGGTCTCCAGAACTGCACACACTATTCTAGCTGTGGCCTCGCCGGGGATCTATACAGTGGCATCACAACCTTCCTCTCCCTACTGATGATGCCTCGAGCTATTCAGCCGTGCATCCTGCTAGCTTTTCCTACTGCCTGGCTACACTGTCCATTCATCTTGCAGCTATCGGTAATCAGTATCCCTAAATCTCTCATCCGAGGTCCTGGGTAACACAGTACTGCCCATACGGTACTCAGAACAGGGATTCCTTCTACACAAGTGCATGATTTTACATTTAGAGACATTAAAGAGAGACTCACTGGCAGCATGCGGTCTTTTTTCTGCAGTGGGGTCTGCGGTGAGCAGCTGGAGAATCCGGTCGGTGTTGGCGTCTGTGGAGTCCAGAGCTCCGAAGGCAGTAAAATGTTAGGTGAGTTCCCCCCTGTGGCCGATGCAGGAAAAGGGAATGAAATACAAATATTCTTAGTATACAGTACGTCCTGCTCCAAATCTAATACAGTTGGGATATACTCCGCCAGATGGAGCTGGACTGCAGAGACATCGAAAATGGGCTCCTCTCGGCCCCTCAAATACCTGGGGACCTCCCACAAATCCCCAGAATTTCTCTGCAGTCTGGCTGCGAAGGACGGGAAATGGCTCTCTACTCGCTGGTGAGCAGGGCTATTAGCCCGCGGAATTCAAACAACCAAGGGATATAACCGCACTAGAGACCAAATTGGGTGCAAGACCAGGGGGAGTCCCAAACCCCACTGAATGACCGATAGAAAAATAGTAGTTGGTCAGCACTCCTTAAAACATAATACTTTAATCAATGAGAATAAAAACATCCAGATAATCAAAAATGGCAGCTAAAAACAAATAATAGACCCGAGATGGAAAAGTGAAAATCTCACGTTCTAACGCGTTTCGGACGCGGAAAAGTCCTTAATCATAGATACATGAGGTAATAGACAAACAGATTTAAATAGCAAGCATCAAAATTACTCACCCCCACCCGGTGTGTGGCTGGGAACCGGAGCCGCGTCCCCCCGCTGAATGCGCGGCGAACCCGTCGACCGGAAGCCGCCCAGGACGCAACACCCGGAAGCCGCAAGTGACCGCAGCCAACCGCGCGAGAGCCCATCCACCTAACAGGCGCAGCGGCCAATAGGAGGAAACCTAGGCTCAAGCACAGAGAGGAAGCGCATCACTACGGACCACGTGACCGCAACCCCGAGCGGTCTCCTAGACAACTGGGACGCCACACACTAGCCGAGAGCGCGGAAACCAGGAAAAAGACACACAGAGGGGAGGTGAGTAGAGACAATCAAGTAATAAAGCAAATAAAAAAGGTTTTCATGCATAATCACAATAAGAATAATCACAATGAAAACATATAGCAGTGCAGCCTTTGGGTGCTTGATAATGCTAATGGCGAGACAGCCCATGGAAAATGTCAGCCTTATATGAACTCCTGTAATGACACATCTTTAAATAAAACCCCAAAGAAAGGGGTAAAGCACTACAAGAAATACACATTAATACAAGCATATACAGATAGGGGCAGTCATGAAAAGTGTCCAAGCTGTATATCACTGCTTATGGAATACACAAATTGAGAATGCTCACACTATACTCCACTAGTTGTAAGATATATGGGTTAATGATCAAAACCAATGCCCGGCCACACCATTCAAATTAGTGTAAGGGGGCCCCCTAGGAACAGGGGTAATAACTATCTGTCTGTTATAAACGATATGTTCCACTTATGGTTCAGGCCTTGCGGAGAACGGGTACCCATATTGAGAATGCCCGCGTTATTCTTATTGGGGACCGCCTGGACCTTTTTGCTAAGGGAGGCAGGTTACCCCAGCGCAGGCGGCAATCTCTGCCCTTTCGGGGTCAGGGTTCCTTCTCCTCCCCTTACCGTGGTGCAAGACAGGGAAGGGGGGGTTCCGGGGAGATTTCTGGGGTAGAGGCAAAGGACGTGGACGTCCTGGCTCCTTCTGGGGTCCCAAAGCAAAATTCTCTCCCAAGCCCCCTTAGGCATGATGGGGCGCCCTCACCCATCCGGGTGGGGGGACGGCTGCAGCACTTCGCTCACGTCTGGAGGCTTCATGTCTCAGACCGGTGGATTCAGGAGGTAGTGTTCTCCGGTTACAAGTTAGAGTTTGCTGCCGACCCCCCTCCAAGATTCATCAGATCCCGGATTCCTCAGGACCCTGTGTCAGCTCAGGAGCTAGTGCAAGCAGTGCAAGGCCTCCTGGAGCTGGGGGTCATCTGCCGGGTCCCCTTAAGAGAAAAAGGCAAGGGCTTTTATTCCAACCTATTCACAGTACCCAAAAAAGATGGTTCAGTCAGGCACATCCTGGACTTGAAGATCCTCAACAGGTTTGTCAGGGGCAGGCGCTTTCGCATGGAAACTCTGCGCTCTGCCATCAGTTCCCTGCGCCAAGGGGATTTCATGACTTCTGTGGACATCAAAGATGCTTATCTTCATATTCCTGTATTCCCAGGTCATCAAAGGTTCCTCAGGTTCGCTCTGATGGATCAACACTACCAATTTGTGGCCTTGCCCTTCGGTCTCACTTCAGCTTCCAGGGTGTTCACCAAGGTGCTGGCTGGAGTGATGTCTCTGCTCAGATGTCAGGGCGTCCACGTGCTTCCCTATCTGGACGACATCCTCATCACTTCCCAGTCTCTACATCAGGCAGAGCTGGATACTCAGCTGGTGGTGTCTACTCTGGAGTCATTTGGATGGGTGATCAACCACCCCAAGTCCTTACTGTCCCCTTCCTTGGTAATTCCATTCCTAGGAATGAATCTGGATACAGTTCAGGCAAGGATCTTCCTACCTCAACAGAAGGTGGACAGTTTGATTGCACAGGCTCAGTCCCTCCTAGCTTGTTCCCATCCCTCCATCAGGCAGGGGATGCAGCTGGTGGGCCTGATGGTGGCATGCTTCGAAGCGGTCCCTTATGCTCCGTTCCACTTGAGGCCCCTGCAACTTCACCTATTGTCAGTATGGGACAAGGACCCAGCGTCCCTGGACAGGGTCTGTGTGCTCTCCCCCCTGGTCAGGAGGCCCCTCTCGTGGTGGATTGGCTCAAGGAACCTGTTGGGGGGCAGATCCTTCGTTGCCCCTTCCTGGGAGACGGTCACCACGGATGCCAGTTGGTCCGGTTGGGGGGGTTTCTGGAAGTCCCTGCGGTTCCAGGGGAGGTGGGGCCCTCAGGAGGCCCACACACCTATCAATGTCTTGGAACTGCGGGCGATCAGGCTAGTTCTGGCTCACTTGACTACTCACCTTCGGGGCCTGCCTGTTCAGGTGCGCTCGGACAACCAGACGGCAGTCGCCTACATCAATCATCAGGGAGGGACCTGGAGCAAGGGGGCCCTCCAGGAAGTGTCTCTGATCCTGACTTGGGCGGAGGCCAATGTCCCCTGCATATCAGCTGTGTACATCCCGGGGTGGAAAATCACCTGGCGGACTCTCTGAGCAGGGGGACCTCTCGCCAGGGAGAATGGTCCCTATGCAGCAGGGTGTTTCGATCTCTGTGTCTCCCAGCCTTTGTCTCTCTGTCCCAGGATCCTCTGGCCTTGACCTCGGATGCGCTCGCAATGTCATGGCAGGGCTTTCAGTTCCTGTATGTCTTCCTTCCAATCCCCCTGCTGGGCAGGGTTCTGTGCAACATTGCTCTGGAAAGGGTGCCAGCAATTCTGGTGGCCCCCAGGTGGCCAAGAAGAGTGTGGTTCGCAGACGTGATACAGCTGGCGGTAGATCTTGACGCTCTGCCCTTGGGGCCAGATCTGCTCACTCAGGGCTCACTACGCCATCCCAATTTACAAACTCTGGCTATGACGGCTTGGCTGCTGAAACCTCCATCTTGATGGAGAAGGTGCCGTCTTCCTCGGTTGTGGATACTTTGATTAAAGCTAGGAAGAAGTCTTCCTCTTCCATTTATTACAGGCTTTGGCATGCCTACATTGACTGGTGTGAGTCTAAGTCTCTTCCCTGTTGTGCGTTCTCTATTCCCAGGATTCTGGAGTTCCTGCAGCATGGGTTGGAGATGGGGCTCCAACTCAGTACTCTGAAGGGTCAGGTTTCTGCCCTGGCTATTTTCTTCCAGAAGTCCTTTGCTCAGCACCCTCTGATCAGGACTTTTTTTCCAGGGGGTCACTCATGTGCGCCCCCCTCGTAAGCCTATGGTGCCTGTTTGGGATCTGAACTTGGTTCTGTGAGCCTTGCAGGGTGCTCCATTTGAACCTGGGCAGGATGCTGCCTTGGCCATTCTTACGCTCATGGTTGTATTTCTGGTGGCTATCACTTCTGTCAGGCGTGTGTCTGAGTTGGCGGCGCTTTCCATTCAGCCCCCCTACTATGAGAGACACCAGGACAAGGTGTCGTTTCAAACCTGACTTTTCATTTGAATCAGGATATTGTTCTTCCTTCTTTGTGCCCTAATCCTAGCAATGCTAAGGAGAGGGTTTTGCACTCTTTGGATGTGGTTAGGTGTCTGAAGTACTATCTGGTGGCTACTGCACCTTTAAGGAAAACTGATGCTCTTTTTGTGATCTCTTCTGGTCCTAGGAAGGGTTTGGCTCCTGCCAAGTCTACTATCAGCAAGTGGATTCGTCAGGCTGTGATTCAGACCTACTCTGCTAAGGGTAAGAATCCTCCCTTCCGCCTTACTGCTCATTCCACTCATGCTATTGGTGCCTCTTGGGCTTTTCAGCACCAGGCTTCTGTTGAACAAGTTTGCAAGGCCGCTACTTGGTCTTCTGTTCATACCTTTTCAAAGTTTTACAAGGTTGATGTTAGGGCCTCAGCTGATGCTGCTTTTGGCCGAAAGGTTCTGCAGGCGGCAGTGGTTTAAACTGTCTGCTGCTGATTTTTCTTGGGGATCCCACCCTACTTATGGACACTGCTATTGGATGTCCCAACTGTAAGTACTGTATACTAAGAATAATACAATTCTGTGATTACTCACCTGTACAATTGGTATTATGAGTATACAGTATGTCCTGCTCCAACCCACCCTTGGTTGAATTATCTTGGATCCCCCGTATGGTGATTGTTATCCTTGTTATAGTTGATAGTTAGGATTGTTTAATTCTCCCAGCTTCTCATTAACTGCCTTTCAATGCTGGGGATTTGTGGGTGGTCCCCGGGTGTTTGAGAGGCCGGGAGGAGCCTATTTTCAATGTCTCTGCAGTCCAGCGCCATCTGGCGGAGTATATCCCAACTGTAAGTATTAGATTTGGAGCAGGACGTACTGTATACTCATAATACCAATTCTACAGGTGAGTAATCACAGAATTGTATTTTTTAGCTCCTGTTCCATTTTAAAGACTAAAGACCTCTTTAAGGGAAGGGGGAGAGCTTTAAATATATTGTTCAAGGGGAAAAACAAAGACTGATTTCACCAATTTTCACATCAACCTACACGTCCTGTGTAATATATTAGGGTAGAGGGAAATGTATTGATTCTAGAGGAGTTTCGAGTGGCTGAATATATATCATTGTAAATTATGGTTGGCTTGACAATTAATAATATGACTATATCATGAATTATAATGTATATTAGTATTTTGTTTTTTATAGGTATATATGTAGAGCATAAGGAGTTTTTTTAATCTCCCTTTCTCCTCCTCCCCCTGGCCCCCACCAGACTTACTGCTGGGGGTTGGGGGGCATGTGAGGGGATTCTGGGAAATGATGTTATCCGCTGAGGCCCGCACATCAACCTTATAAAACTTGGAAAGACCGGAACGGAAGACCAAGTAGCAGCCTTGCAAACTTGTTCAACAGAGTCTTGGTGCTGAAAAGCCCAAGAAGCTCCAACAGCACGAGTAGAAAGGACAGCAACCCAGAAGGGGGGAAACCTTCCTCATAGCCAGAATAGGCCCCAACAATGGCCTGTCTAATCCATATACTAATGGAAGACCTAGCGGATGCCAACCCTTCTCTGGGCCCGGAAGGTACCATGAAAAAAAGGCGTCAGTACTACAACAAGGAAATGTAGCCACCAATTAATACTTCACACAGCGAACCACGGCCAAGGAGTGTAAGACCCTCTCCTTGTAAGTGCTAGGCTTAAGACACAAGGAAGAACAACATCCTGATTCAAATGGAAGGCAGAAAACAACCTTAGGCAGGAAATCTGGCTTGAAAAGAAAAACCACCTTGTCCTAGCGTCTCTCAAAGTAATGAGCCTGAAAGGACAGAGCCGCCAACACAGAGACACGCCGAACAGAAGTGATAGCCACCAAAAAAGGCCACCTTCTGAGTGAGCATGGAAAACGCGACATCCTGCATGGCTCAAAAGGATGAAGAGTAAATTACCTTTGAAAGAAGACCGCCAGGACCGAGACCTGCCCCTTCAAAGTACTAAGCTGGAAACCCAAGTCCAGACCATGTTGCAGAAACTCCAGAATCCTAGGAATAGAAAACACCCAGCAAGGAAAGGCCCTATGCTCACACCAATCAACATAGGACCTCCAAGTCCTGTAGTAAACGTTAGAGGAAGACCTCTTCCTAGTCCTAACCAGTGTCCGAATCGCAGCAGACAGACCTTCTTCTTTAAAGATGGAGGGTTCAGCAGCCACGCCGTCAAAACCAGCGTTTGTAAATTGGGGTAACATGGTTGACCTTGAGGGATCAGATCCGGAAACAGAGGCAGGCGCTACTGGTCTACTGCCAGCCGAACGAAATCTGCGAACCAAAACTGTCGTGGCCACCTTGGAGCCACCAGGATCGCTGGTGCCTGCCTATCATGGAGAAGGGGAGAAACAAAAACCAGAAAACCCCAGATTCCTCCAGACCAGAGACATGGCGTCCACTGCCAGGGCCAGAAGATCCTGAGACAGAGACACAATGCAGGAAGCTTGTGATTGTGACGAGAGGCAAAGAGATCCACCTCCGGAGTCCCCCACTTGTGCAAAGGGACCGGAATACCATGGGACTGAGAGACCATTCCCCTCTGCAAGATGAACTCCTGCTCAGGAAGTCCATCTCCGCGTTCTCCACTCCCGGATCGTAAACAACCGAGATGCATGGAACATTGCTCTCTGCCCATGCAAGAATCAGAAACACTTCCCTGAGGGCACTCCTGCCGCGAGTCCCTCCTTGGAGAATAAAGTAAGCAACAGCTGTCTGATTGTCCGATCGAACCTGAACCGGCAAGCCCCGCAAATGAGAAGTCACGCGGGACAGGACCAACGAATGACCCTCAGCTCCAAGACATTGATGGGTGTGTGAGCCTCCTGAGGCCCCCACAGTTCCTGGAACTAAAGTTCCTGCCAGAACCCCCCCCCCCCAAACCGACAGGCTGGCATCCGTGGTGACCGTCTCCCAACAAGGAGTCAGAAAAAAAAAATCTGCCCCTCGTCAGATTGCTTGGTTCCAGCCACCACTGAAAAGAGTGCCAAACCCAGGGGGTCAGAAATAATTGATCCAGAGACAGCGGACACTTGTCCCAGGCCGAGGAGCCTGGAGCTGAAGAGTCCTCGTGAGAAGCTGAACAAAGTGAGCCGCCTCGAAGGAAGCTACCATCAATCCCACCAATCACATCCCTAGCCGGATAGACGGACGAGGATTGGATAGCAGAAGCCGAATCAGATCCTGAACCATTTGGACCCTGGACAGAGGTAGAAACACCCTGTTCTGAAGGGTATCCAGAGTCATGCCCAGAAAGGAGACCTCCCTGTACGGGTTGAGAGAAGATAAGGGATAGAAGATCACCCAGCCGAACCTCTCCATAATTGACACCACCGTTCTGGTGTCTAGCTCCGCCTGACTGAGAGAGGATGCCATTATGAGAAGGTCGTCCAAAAACGGCACAATGCAAATGCCCTGGGCTCTGAAAAGGACCATCAACCCTGTCAGCACCTTGGTGAACACTCTTGGTGCCGAGAGCAGCCCGAAAGGGAGAGCCACAAACTGAAAATGTTGACCTCCCCCACAAACCAGAAAATCTTTGGTGAGCCGGGAACAAAGGAACATGTAAGTAAGCGTCCCTGAAGTCAAGGACGTTATAAAGTCCCCTGACGAAGAGAACCGATGGCAGACGCAGAGTCTCCATGCAGAACTTCTTGGTTCTGACGAACCCGATGAGAAGCTTCAGATCCAGAATGGGTCTTATGGAGCCATCCTACTAGGGAACCGTAAAGAGGTTGGAATAGTAACCCCTGCCTCACTCCGACAGAGGCATCAGGCAAATGACCTCCATGTCCAAAAGGATCTTTACTGCCAACGGGAGCTCCTGCGCAGCTCGGGGATCCGAGGGCACCCAAAACCTGAAGAATCTTGGAGGAGGTCGGAACTCAAACTCCAGCTGTAACCGGAGGACACCACCACCAGAATCCATCCGTCTGAGACCACCAGATCCCAAACCTGTGAGAAATGCCGCAGCCATCCCCCCACCCACAAAGGTGAGGGGGCCCCCTCATTGCTGAGCTGGCTTGGCAGCAGGCTTGGGTTTGGAAACCCCAGGTGCGACCTGGACGGGCACGTCCTCTGCCCCTGTTCCAGAAATCACCTCTGACATTAGAGAAGGCCAAACCTCAGCCCGCTCTAGCACCACGAAGGGAAGAGTTAAAAGAACGCGCCCCCCCCAAAGGGGGCGACGCTACGTCTTGCGCCGAGGTAACTTGCCTCCTTTCGCCACAGAATCCATTGTTTTTCCAAACAGACACAACCCCAGGAAGGGTAGCCCCGTAAGAGACTTCTAGGCCGCAATGTCAGCCGCCCACTGGCGCAACCAAACTGCTCGCCGAATAGCCACAAGCAAGGCCGAAGTCCTACTTCAGATGCAAATAGCGTCAACCAAGGCGGTCAAAACAAAAGACATGATTAATTTACACCTCTTAAGGGCTGCAAATCCATCACTGGACAGGTCAAGCTGGGAAACACTCAACAGGTCCCTAACTGCGTACCTGGAAGCCACAGTCAAAGTGCAGAGGCACAGACCGGCCGCAAGGCCGAACCCACACTGGCAAAGGCATGGCAAGCCATCTGCTCAATGCGTTTATCCTCACCATCCATGAGAGTGGTGGCGTCAGGAGAATGTGCAACCGAGTTATTGGACAACCCCGACACAGGAGCGTCAACCTCAGGAGGAGACGACCAGCATTTCACCGCATCCACCGGAAAAGGATACTCTCTATCCCAGCCCTGTGGAACACCAGGAAGCCGACTAGGGTTCTCCCATTCCTTAAGAATAAGGCTATAAAAATCCATCTGATTTGGGAATTCCAAGCGCGGCTTAGAGGTCCCAAAGAATTCCCCTTCTCATGGAGGAGATTCCTCCGGAGGAGAAAAAAACATAACTTCAAATAAATGGGCCAGGATTAAATGCATGAAAAGGTGGAAACTTTATAAACTTGTCCTGTGCCACTCAGGACCTCTGGGGGTATCCACAGTATCCCCCTGCCCAAAATCAGCATCAGCACCAACAACTGCTGATCGTCACACTCCTCAACAATTCCCCCTCATCAAGCGGGGAATAATCAGACCAGTCCAGGGTATCACAGTAATAAAAAACCATAACCGGCACAGCCGGAGCCATTCTAGCCACAGAGCTAGAGATCAATTTCCCAATGGTGGCCAGTCTAGACCAAACATAGGATTGCGACTCCCCACTAATGACAACGTCACTTGGGGTACGGATCAGGCGGGGTGGGGTAGTGGATGAGGCCGGCGACACTGACCCAGATGCCTGGGACCCCGACTGCTGCGTCATAGCCTGCAAAGCGCATGTATACATATCAATACGTTATCCCCCGTAAGGGATGCCCCACAGCCCACACACTGCCGGGATTGCCCCAAGGGGAGCCCGAGCCCGGTATCCTGGGAAGCCTCCACATGGTGATTTTAATGGTAGTCGCAATGACCTAAGGGAATTACGCTGATAAGCAACCCGGGGTGCCCCTTTAAGTCCTGCGTGGGAGGATTTTCACGATCCCTGATTTGGACCCAAGGGACCCTAGGACCGGGAGAATCCCCCCTTTTAACAAATGAAGAGGGATAAAAGGACCATAAAGTACATAATAACATACATTCAAACAAAGTTGTGAATAGGCTTAGATTGAAACTAGACCGATAATAAAAAACACCCAGCCAATGGCTGACAAAGCGGGCACTCACTGCACAGAAATGGCATCCACACATGCTGGAACAAGCGTTGACGGGAAGAAGAGGGGCGGGCCGGCGCAGAAACGCGGGACGTGCCCGGCCCGGCCCCACGTTACCATAGGTGAAAGAACATGGAAGGGCCACTCTGGTATGTCCCATACATGCACCAAAAATTATCCGCACTCACCCTAAATAAATGGTACAAAGCAATCAACTATAAAAAGTTGTCACTAATTTTATTCTTCAACAATGGATTCAACAATGAATCAACAAAGAACCAAAATGGACATTACACAGTTAAAAAAACACATACACAAGACAATATAAAAGGAAAGGTGGGGGGAAATTTAGGCAAGGCAATAGTTAATAGTCAATAATCACATTTTGCATAAGCATTATTCTGTAGCAAGGAATATAGAGATATAACATTGCATGGTATTAACACCTGGCCAGTAAGTGTAAATTCAACCAGATATTGAACCAGAATACCGTGTTTTAGTGCATATCCAGACAGATTACAAAAGCCTTAGAAACAGTGTGCAAACTGTGTCCAAGGAAAAAGGATAGGAAGAGGATACAACAGAGTGCTGAGTGTTGAGTGCAGGAAATGTGCCCAGAAATAGCTATACAAAGGGTCTATGAATATATAAATTGAACACTGACTGGCCTGGTAAATAACACGATGCAATCAATGAATATGAAAAAATGAATACATCACCGTGATGAGCCAATGCCTGCCGATCCCCCCACCGATATTAAACAACCGCCGACGCGCTGCGTGGATACGCCACTTCACCTGGACGGGACAATCTGTCTTTCATTGTCCCCTCTTTATCCGTCCTACTGCGCTCACGTGTGCCCAACGTCACATCCGCCCCAGTACGTATCCCCCACCTGGCCAAACTGGATCCAGTGTAGAGAGAGAAACCGGAAGCGGCAGGGGACGCCGGACACACGCCGCACAGCCTCGCCGTTGTGCACGCCGGCGGCCGCGCGGCCCGGCCGGCGCCGCGCCGCACACCCCCCCCCTGCAGTGGGAGGTGTTGGAGCAGCGTCGGCCGGGGCGCGCGACCGCCAGCAGCACAGCCGCCACACAATGCGCAGCGATGATGGCATGAGGGAGCAGGCAGAGAGGGGAACACATGAATTGTAATCTACCATAGGGAGCGCCGAGCGCCCGCCCCCCCCCCCCCTTCTGAAGAGAAGACAAGCCTGAGGGGAAGAAGCTCCCCCGCAGAAAGAACACCAATGCAACCAAATTGACGAGGGATTGCAGCCATAACACCCTCAAACCGAGCGCACCAATCACCCCACACCCATACACACAGACATATGTAAAATCACACTGACAAACAAACACAAAGGGTAGGAACAGCGCCCCCCCCCCCCAAAGGGACACAGGGGACCGGAGGGGGAATCCGCACCACCAGGTGGAGGGATAATGGTCAGGTACAGGGCATCCCAAACCGGGATCACCAACCCGGAGCCACCTACCCCAAATGAGGTCTCACGGGGGAGCATGGCTCCCTGTACACCCCACGGATGTGTATCCCACCTTCGCCCGGACCAAAAACAGCCAAGGCTGTGGAGGCATAAAAGTGTTAAAGTAAGGAGGTCCGGACAGAAATAGGAAAGGAGACAACCATCTTCTGACTTGCTCGCCGACTGCAGAGATGAAAGACTGGGGAATGAGTGGGAGGTCCTAGGTATTTATGGGCCGGGAGGGGCTCCTTTTTTGCATGTCATCTCTGCAATATCGCCCTCTACAGGTTACTACCCAGATGTAATGATTCATTGTGAACCGGGGTGTGTGACATACTTAGAATATCAATTTAGCCCACAACATCTAATGATTATGGGGGGGGGGGGATTCCATTATGACATTGGATACATGTCTAGATAAATCAAATCTCTCTCTGTATAAACGTAGAGCTCCCTCTAGAGAAAGCAAAAAATTGGTTTTGTTCTTGGCTTCATTTACTTTGATAGATCCTGTGTTGGTGGAGTTACAATTGGGGGAACTATGGTCTAAACCTAATATGTTTAAATGGAGACTTAATGCTGGGACACATGGGGGGTAGAGGCAGGATTAGAAAATAGTCAAAGGGAATATTCAGTTCGAAGACACTCATCTGGCCATTATTTGGCTGGTGCATAAGGCCTATATAAAAGGTAGATTGATCCAGATTGCATCCAGGATTAAAAAATAATATAATAAAAAAAAACTAGAGAAGTCCAAATTACTAGATACATTTATTAAACAGCACAAAAGTTATCCAAATAGAAATATTTGGTAAAAATTGAGGATCTCAGAACAGAAGTAAATTTGTTGCTCACTACAAGAGCTGAAAAAACCCTCCAAAGGAGTAAAGAAGAATTTTGTATAACCAGATACAGGCCAGGTATATTCCTAGCCAGGCAGCTGCTCTCACAAAAGAAAGTTCTTTCTTTTAGGAAAATTAGGAGCGATAAGGGAATTCTATCTCAGAACCCAGAAAAGATAAATGCAGAGGTTTTTTACATTTTTAAAAATTGCCCATTTTTGTGTTGTCTTTAAATATATGGGACAGAGTTAACAGAACTGACTAAGCGGTCTAAAATGGCTCAATTGAAACCTATGTTTGGCAATCCTGATGGATCTGATGGGAGCGCAGTGAACTTTTTTTCCTTCTTCTTTCTGTTCTTCTCTACTTTTTTATTTACTCCCCCTTTGCCTTCTACCTGCCTGGTCTTCCAAAGCTTGTTGAAATAAAAGCAAAAAGCAGATGTTCGGCTTCTCTGTAGCTGAAGCACGATCCTGCGCCCAGTCATTCAGATAGGTAGCGCTCCCCAGACTACAGGGAAACCGGAAATGATGCCGATGGGCTGGGTCATGTTAGCCGCCATTCTTGAGACCAATCAATTGGCGACCTCAAAAATGCCATTTGGACGTGGCCACAGCTGTTGAAAATAATTTTTTTAAAACCGGGCCACCTCTGAGCATCACCCGTACATGGGTGAGAAGGGCAAGTGGGTGGATCAAAAAAGGTTTTTGTGCCACTTTAATAACTTTGCATCAGAAAAAATCCCCATAGTTTGCATTCTTTGCATTCTACTCCCACTCATCTGCTCTATCTATTATCAATAGTCAAAGTGTTGCATTTGCTGTTCCTGTATATCCATCTGTGCCACTTTAATTATGTGAAATGTATGCTGCCTGACAGCAGGCATTGCCCTGCTAATCTTTCAACATCCAGCAGTGATCAGTTCCTAACTTTCAGTGATGCAACTTGTGTTACTATGGAAACTGAGAGCAGAGCATTATCTAACATTTAGGAGTGCTTTTTAATAGAGGTATGCAGGAAGAAAGGGAAGTCTAGGCAGTTAAGAATTGAAATGCATGTAAACAAGGGAGCTGTATAGCATGTTTTGATTGAAAACATAAGCTCAGCACATGGGACATTACCCACATATATTTAAAGCGAACTAAAAAACACTGGACTTGTATCTCCAAAGCGTACGCACTAAGCATGCTGCCCAATGTTCTGAGGGGTGATAAGACTGTAAGATGGATGGGTTAGGTCAGATGATAGGCTTGTCTATATAGGTGGGATTTAAGGCCACTTTTTAAGGGTTTAAAGGTTGGGGAGTGGCAAATTGTATGGGCAAGGGCAATTGAGAGGAGTGGAGGAGCACGTATGACATCCTGGACTCGAGAGTTCGAGGAGGTGATCTATGTAGAGGACAGGAGCAGATCATGGGCAGGGCAGAGACTGTGTCTGGGTTGGTATCTTTGGACTAGTGATGAGATGTATGAGGTGCTTGTGGGTTAGGGTTAGGAGTTTGAACTGAATCCTGATAGTGGAAGCCAGTGGCGTGATCGATAGAAAGGAGCAGCAGAGGAAAAGTGGGAGGATAGATAGATGAGACAAGCAGGGAAGTTGAGTATAGATTGTAGGGGTGCCAGTCTGTTAGATGGTAGGAGGGTGTTGCAGTAGTCTAGTCAGGAGATGATCAAGGCATGCACTATTTAATTTTAGTGGTTTCAGGTGTGAGGAAGGGATGGATGTTGCTGATATTTTTGAGTTGGAGGCGACAGAAGGTGGCTAGTGACTGAAACTGGGGTATGAATAAAAGAGTGGAGTTCAGTATAACGCTTAGACAACATGCTTAGGGAGCTCCAGTGATAAAGAGGTCACTGACAGATATATTTATGTTCGCAATGGAAGCAGAATTGGATGGTGAGATGACAAGCTCTGTTTATTTTGTTTAAGAGAGTGAGAGGACATGAATGAAGAGATAGTTGTTAGACAGTCAGGGGCCCAAGATAGGAGAGAAAGGTGGTCAGGGTCTGAGGTATATTTGAGTGTCATCTGCCTAGAAGTGGTTTTGGAAGCCAAAAGTGTTTGTAAGTTGTCCGAGGCCATAGGTATAGATTTAAAAAAGTAGGGGGCCAAGGAGAGATACTTGTGGTACCCTAACAAATAAAGAGCGAGGAAAGGATGTCATGTTGCAGTGAGAAACACTAAAAATGTGATCTGAGGGAAGAGGAGAGCCATGAGAGAACAAGATCTTGAATTCCTATGAAGACGAGTATTTGGAGTAAAAGTGAGTGGTAAACAGTGTCAAATGCAGAGGATAACTCAAGAAGAAAAAGATTGGATTAGCGACCCTTTGAATTTTGCAGTTAGTAGATTGTTTCAGTGGAGTGATTAGAGTGGAAACCAAACTGGAAAAGATCTAGTAAGGAGTTATGGTAGTGATATGAGGTGAGACTTACATATGATGGAGGACAGCTGCTGTTCAGATAGCATAGGGAAGTGGGATAGGGTGGTGGTCAGAGGCTGAGTTGGGAAGGGTGAGTAGATTTGTAAGGTGAAGACTGCTTGGATATTGTCAACTTTATCCTTAAAGAAGGAGGCAAATTCCTCTGATGTGATAGAGAGCCTAATGTGTTGAACAGTTGTTTGGGTTTTTGATCCTGTGAGGATGTGAGGGAAGTGAAAAAATGCTTGTTTAGCAGAGGGCAGTCTTGAGTTCCCAAAGGGCCTGTTTATATAGCAGGAAATCACCACTGGTTTTGGTCTTCTACCACTTATCTATCATTTGGGGGTGTGGCTAAATTGCAGATCACTGTGTGAATGGCAGGCAAGACTGTGTCTGGCGGGGTCAGCCATGTTTCAGTTAGTGTGAGGATGGTGAAGGCGTTAGTGATAAATAAATCATGGATAGTGCACATTCAGCTGTGTTGGTAGAGCATGGCATGTGGCTGAGGTTACTTAGGTTACAGGATTGATAGAAATTTATGCAGAGATGAGTTTTAGGAGGAAGTGTGGAGATGGGGTTTGCAGGAATCTGATGGGAGAAAGGATGACCAGGGTTGGGTGATATATGTCCTGCTGAAAGAAGGAATAGAAAGAGGGAAAGAAAGGAGGTGGGTGTATGATTGAAAGGTAGAAGGGTGAGAGTTTGCAGAGGTGAGAGAGTAGGTCTACTATTAAAAAGGGGGAGGTTTGGGAGAAATGGAAGGGAGATGCCACAAGGGAGATGAGCGAGGGTAGACCTGCACTCCAAACTGTTGGGCTGTGACCCGAAGAGTCTGTTTTCACCCACCGTGAGTTTCCTGTGCCCCACCAGGGACATCAGAATTTGGAGTACTGATGGCAGGGTACGACGTGAGAAAGGGCGGAGATACGAACGGCGACAGGAATGTCTAACCCAAACACAGGGTCACGGACTCAACTGTTAGCCTGGCCCTAATCTGGCCTTGAGGATGACCAATCGGATGTATGCGGGGATGTTTGCATCACAGATCCCCAAACTTGATGGGACAGTGGCACGGCCCTGTAGTTTGGATATTTTCTTCCAGGTGGACAGTGTTACACATGGATCACTCAGAGTGGGACATTTTGGATAAAGTGTTGGTCATACTGGAGGATCATTATCTAAAGGAAAGATTTATGGACCGTCTACAGAACGAGGGGGAATCTGTTCCGGAGTATGCCAAAGCACTCTAGGATATTTTGGCAGCAATAAGGGAAAATGAACCAGAGGCTGAGGCAACTATGTTGCGCCGGGATAGATGGCTCTTTAACCTGTTCATGCTGGAGCTGTGCAGCATGCATGTGAGGAATGCTTTGAGCAGGAAAATGGTGCTCCAGTCAGGGATTTCCTTCCTCCTGCTACAGAGGCTGGCACTGATGGCAGAAAAAGAGGAGGAGATGACCAGCTTTGCCATCGACTGCCCCAAGGGTCCACCGTGTGGCTGTAGAACTATCTAGCTCTGGAGTAGCAGCTGCATCAGTTGGACGGTGAGAGGAGACATTAGCGATATAATCCAGTGGTGGAAGTAAGCCTGGCGACTCCACTATCGAGGAACCCTCTTTCCAGAAGCATTTTCTGGGACACCTCGCGACACACTTGTTGAGTGTGGCTAATTACTCGCCCCTGGATGTGGCAGATATCGCCTGGTTGGATATAGAAATTGCCCCCCTGTCCCCGGGTCTTTGCAACTCCCAGCAGGGGGAGGTCTCTGTCAGTCATCCAGGCCCCACGAAAGGAACCCATCATTGTGCCTGGTCAGCAGGAGGTGGTGATCGTCTTGGAGATCAGGACTAGCAGACCATTGCGTAAACTTTGAGTGTTGGTGAAACTATGCCTCCACAAGTGTGCTGTCCATGTGGCTCAAGTCATGGTTTATGCGGGACAGGTCTCTGTCCAGTTGGTGAACCTGGGCCCCGGGAGCTATGAGTGGGTATTGGAAGTGTTTCAGGTTCCCAGAGAAGGGGGTGGCTCAGTGACCGCCTGGTGGGATGCCTACCCGTTGCCCCATATTGAGAAGTCACTGGCCACGTTGGGCCAAGCCAAATATTTTTTATCACTGGACCTGGCCAATGGCGGAAAAAGATAAGGAGAAGCCTATGGGCCTTCATATTTCAATTCCTTGCCCTTTGGTCTCATGAATACCCCAGCAACTTTTCAATGGCTCATGGAGAGGTGTTTGGTGGGCCTGAATTTATAATGTGTACTAATCTATATGAGTTATGTCATTGTATACTTTCAGACCTTTGAACAACATTTACTGCTGGGAGGTGTTACAGCAGCTGACACAATTCCAGTTCAAGTTGAAGCCAAGAAAGTTTCACCTGCTGAAGCAGGAGTTGCAGTACATAGTCATGTTGTCTCTCTGAAGGGTGCCTGGCCGAACCCAGAGAAGGTGGCCACCATGGGGGGTTAGGGTGTGCCCCATACCATCACTGAGGTGAAGGCCTTTCTTGGGTTGGTCAGGTACTACCGCAGATTCATACCCGGGTTGGCCCAGGTTGGCCAGCCTCTTTTGGCATTACTCCGCGGTCACAAAATATAGGGAATGTAGTGGTTAAATGGACCGAGACTCAAGAGGTGGCTTTTGAAGTGTTAAATTCCCAGCTGGCTTCCACTCCCATGCTGGCTCTGGCAGATTTCAGAAAGTCTATTCAGCTGTATACTGACTCCTGCTTGGTGGGACTAAAGGCGGTATTGACCCAGGAACAAGAAGGCCACGAGAGAGTGATTGCTCTTGCTAGCTGCAGCCTTAGGGGGCTGAACAAGACCCTACGATCTATAGCTCCTTTCGGTTGGAATTGCTTGCCATGGTCTGGGCTATCATGGAGAGATTCAAGGAATACCTGCCCGGAGTCCCTTTTGAGGTAATTACTTATAATATCCCTGGGGCCCTGGAACAATGGTGGGCGGCCTGGCTGCTCCCCTTCAATTTTCATGTTAAATACAAGCTAGCTGCCGGCAACAAGGTGGCAGATGTGTTGTCTCAGGCCCCTTGGGAGGAGCCATTGGGGGACAGAGGTGCAGAACTGGAGGAGGTTGAGTTACCAAACTGGTGAGACTTCTCCACCAAGAGTCCCAAGATCCACCTCCTACAAGAAGAGGATGACTCACCTTAGCGAAGGTTCACTGGTTTGTGAAAGAATGGCATTAACTGGGAAAATAATTTCTTGGGACTTTGTCGCCAGAGGTAAAGTGGCTGCTGAGGCAGTGGGAACAGTTGAGGCTCAGGGATAGGGTGGTAAGGAGGTGAGCCATCTCCAAAGGCTGCAATGACCCAATCTGGCAAGATGTCCTGTCCCAGTCCATGGCCAAGCAGGTGGTGAAGCAAGTGCACCAGCAGATGGCCACTGGGGGGCAGATAGGTTGGTACACAAGCTAGTTCTTCACTTTTATTGTAACAATTTGAGGCAAGTCATATAACAAGTATGTAGGAGCTGCTGGATCTGCAAGCCAAGGGGCCAGAAATTAAGGTTCCCCCTTTGGAGTGGAGGATGCACATGCCTCTGGCATGCCGTGTTGGCCATGGTGGACCAAATCTCTAAATTCGCAGTTGTTACTTCCACCCTTGTTCACACAGCTGAGACTGGGCTAAAGTGTTTTGCAGCAATTTCATTTTGTCCTATGGGTGCACTGAGACGTGCATTCTGATCAGGGTCCTGCATTTATAGCCAAGCTCTTTAAACGTCTGTGTCAACTGTACCAGTTAAAGAAGTCCAGTCCCTCTATCTACCAAACTTACTCCTTATTATGTGTTGTTTAGCTTGAAAGGAAAGGGCCTGCTAGAAGTAGTGTTTGGGGCCCCCCGGAGCCAGGAGAGCAGTGGACCCCTGTGTTGTGGGTGAGCCCAAACAAAAAGTGGCTGGAATATGTGAATCAGGTGCTTAGAAAGGAAAAGGTGGCTGAGGAGAGTGTGACCTCCATACCTTGGGCGTTGCACCAATAGCTCACGGGGAACAGGTCTTATTGCGGGTCAAGGGATAACATCGGAGAAGGAAGTTAGGCCTATTGTGGGATTCCCAGGTGTACATAGTCTGGAAGAGGCTGAATGTGGGTTCTGCATTTGAGATTGAGCAGCCTGACCAGGTGGGTGGCCCTCGTGTGGTGCATCAGTTATTGTTGTAAAGGACCGAGGGTGCTCCTCCCATGAGTCATAAGGCTAGGCCTGCAGAAGCCCCGGCAAATGAGGAGGTGTTTTGATACCCCCCCCCCCCGAAGGTCACCCTTGAGAGTCTACAGCCGAAGCGGACACAAGGGGCTGGGCTCCTTGTACCATGAAGTGTTCACTGTGCAGAGGGGTGGCAGGATTGGCCTGCGCCCCTCAAATACACTTTATCCAAACTGTTTGACTGTGACCCGAAGAGCCATTTTTAGTTTAAAAACACTGTTTGTACCTATGGGTCCTCTGAAAGCATCTTAAGACATGTAGTGACCATTCGGCGCTAAGTCTTGTCAGTATGTGATGCCACTTGTTTCCACTAGGGAGCCTCATAACATTATTTAAGCCTCACCCTAATGTTTTTTAACATCTCTAATAGCATCTGCCTCTTTTAATCAATAAATCAATCACAAACAAACAAACAATTAAATGCTATGCTCTTTTTTAGAGAACCATTTTTTTTTCCTATCACCATGGTATGTTTTAAATTATGCATCTTACGCTCCCACAAGTAGTGGGGTTAGGCCTGCAGAAGCACCGTCAAGTGAGGAGGTGTATTGGGTTCCCAAGTGTTGGAAGAGATCCCTTGCCAGAAAGTGGTACCCTCCTCTTCGGCGATCTAGTTGCGAGAGGCGACCTGCTCCACGTTATCAAAATTCTAATGTGGAATAGAGTTGTTAAAAGATGTTTGGAAGGGTGTGCGGATCAGAGGAGTGGAATTGTAGAAAAGCTAAGTATATCTGGTTGTTGTTTTAGGGCAAAACCTCTGTATAGGGTTAAGATAGAAAGCTTGAAGCTCCTTGGAACATTTCTGCCAGTAAGGGGGTCTTCAGGTTCTCACAAGAGTGTGCAGAGGTGAGAGGGTGGGTCCACTATAAAAAGAGGGAGGTTCGCAAGAGCGGGAAGAGAGGTACCAATATGGAGCTAGAAGAGAGTAGGGCTGTGGACGAAGGGCCCGGAATGTTAGGCCTCAACGTGTTGTGAGAAGTCTGCCTGAGGAGGGCAAGTGTGATTCAGTCTCTACATTGTTCTGTTTTGTTGCTTGTGTGCAGTGGGGTGGCATGTGATTAGCCTGCGCCCCTCAGACACTTTATCTGAACTATTGCGCTGTGACCTAAAGTGTCTGTTTGCACTCCTTGTGCAATAAAGAGAAGCTTTGAAAATCCCTCTGCATTCCATGTGGTGGGCACCCACTGTGCGTTTCCTGTCCCTCATTAGGGACATCGGTTACAGTTCCTCAAGGCCTTTCCGGGATCAGCAGTTCCTAACACATATCAGGATCAAGGAATGGGAGAATCCAGACAGTTAACTGTCTATCACAAAGATCTGGAATGCCCGTTACCCTCTCTCTGAAAATGCCCAACAGAAGTTGACTCGTCCGCCTGCGATAGATGGGCTCATTGTCTGTTTAGAGAAGCACACACCGCTTCCTATGTCTGACAATACCTCTTCAGAGGACAAGTTAGAAAGAAAATTGGATTTTATTTCCCATCATATGTTTGCTGGGGCACTGCACCTGCCCAAGTGTCTTGTGACTGTGCCTGTTTCCCTTGACTTTTGACAAGTGTTGTCTTAGGCTGTCTTATTTTTTGGCCTTTTTGGTTAATAAATGTATCATTTATTATTTCCTCCCAGAGTTCAGCTGACCTTACATGACTCAATTTGAATAGTTCCAGCACAGAGCTAAAGAACAGCAGACAAACAGTTATCCAGCTGCAGGCATTTCTTAAAACTTTGCTTTTATTTCTAGCTAGATAACTGTTTGTCTGCCATTCCTCCCAGAGACTGTGTTGACTGCTTTTGTAGTGGTCTTATACCTGTGGATGGGGAGGAGCCACAACTATAAAACTAAAGACTGAAACAGCATAAGAATGGTGCTTTCTTTCTCCTAATGATGCCAAGTGAGCACAACTATAATTAATAAGGTGGAGGGGCGAGAATGATTGTGTCCCCCTAACCTCCTGTGCCCCAGTGTGGTCGCTCCCCCTGCACCACCTATAGTTATGCCCCTGTACCCCCCCCCCCCCCCGAATAGCCATTATCAAATTCAATAAAAGCTTATTTGACCCATACGATAAGTCTTTTCCTACACTGAGAGCACAGGTTCTTTATGTTGCACTGTTGCAGGTTTAGTGCTCCCTTTCTTGATGGGGCCATTGTAGAAACCATGGGCTGGGTAGCAAGGAATGGGAGGATTTGTTTGAAAAAAATGTCCACTTTCAGTGTTATCATTTTTTTTTGGCGTACTGTGAGTACTCTGACAGAGGGCCATGCTAATTATTTGATGGAGCAAGTTTGACTTGAGTGTTCTATTTGGTGTCAATCATTATTTTCTGCATAGACCATAGGATAAAAGCACACTCAGATACAAGTCAAACTTACTTCACCAAATAATTAGCACAAACCCCATAATATAAATCATACTTCTAGGTGTATGAGGTAGTCATTATTTGTTCACAAGACAAAGCATGTTAAAACACTATTGTGTGGCCCTTTTACTCTATTAAGTTGTGTATTACTGTTACCCAAATCATAAAAATATCTACTGCAAGACCTGGATAAAAATCATATAAAAGGGACTAGAGCTTCAAAAGCTTATATTGTAACATTTTAAGTAATCAATCAAAAGTTCAAAAATACTGTTTGTACCTATGGATCCTCTAAACTCTGAAAGCTTCTTAAGACATGTAATGATCTAGTTGTGTTCACTGTGAAGTCCTTTCAGTAAATGATGCCACTTGTTTCCACTAGGGAGCCCCATAACCTTATTTAAGTCTCACCCTAATGCTCTTTAACATCTCTAATAGCATCTGTCTCTTTCAATCAATTAAAATGAAATGCTCTGTTCCTTGTCAGAGCACAGTTTTATTTCCTATTACCATGTTATGTTTTATATTATGCATCTTGCCCTTGCTTTTACATTTAGATTTTTTGAGTTACTATTATAATAATGATCTTTGTTTTTAAAAGCATTGTTATGCTGCATCTTGCTGAATCCTTAGGAAGTAAGCTGGCATGGTGTGAAAAGCAGCAGTGAATTAAATGCAGACCTCTTAGCGGTTCCATTTTCTAAATGTGTGAAGAAGTGACAATAAGTGACAAGCTGTAACAAGGTACAATCTTTAGAGACTTGCAGATCATGTTACCACAATGTCACACAGTGTTTGTGTTCAGAAGATGCCAATTTTTCTCCTAAATTTAGGAATAAGATATTTTGCTGCACCAAGCGGTTCATGTAAAATTATTTTCATCTTCTTTTTTCACATGCTTTAAAAACTGGTAAATCTTGGCAGTGGATGCCAGTGTACATGACAAAAACCATCACAAGGCATTTTATCTGTCAGTCTATTTATATGCAGGTCTTCAAATTATTACTACATATTGGATCAATGAGCATAGATTTTGTTAATTAAGGAATAGTCATGAAACGGGGAACCTCATTTATCAAGCATCAGCGCCAATCAATGCTACTAAGAGCCATTATGTAGCCTCAGCATCACTCAGTGCCGATTTAACAAACACAAACACCCAGCACCAATGTATCTGCCAGTCTGCATCTAATTTATCACCTGCACCTTATAGTTTGTCATGACTGGAGCTCTTCTCAAAGCTGCGCCAGTTTATAGTGGTGCTGTAGGTTTAGATCCCATAGACCGCAAAGTTTTTCTTGCTTATAAATAATATTATAAACATTTTTTGTACTGAGCTTGCATTGTGACCCACATCATAAATAAGGCTGATAATCTACAGTAGATCTAGGACTGTAACTTGTACATAAGGTTTAACCCTTCTAGCGCCAGCTACGAAAATTCACGTAGCTGCCTCTCCTGTCGTTAAATGCCAGCTACGTAAATTTTACTTACCGTGCTTTCCCCCCTGCTAGCAGGCAAAAAAAAAGCCACTCACCTGACCCATCTATCGAACCAGCCGGGTCTCCTCTTCATCCGGGGGGCTACGATCGCCCACCCATGCCCGCCAGCTGCAGGGGAATGCCCGGAATAGGTGCCACCCTCCTTCCACAGCCGCCGGAATGACATGTAAAATAAAAAAAAAACATTTACTCAGCTCGGTGCCCGATCGCTCACAATCTCTCCCCATGTCTTCTCGATGTGAGCCGCCATCTTGCCGAGTAACCCCGCCCCTTGGGGGCGGGCTTTTGACGTCACCATACGGGTGTCATCCCGGCTCTCGGCAGCTCAGCTGTCAGATGCCCGGAGATCGCTGGGCAGAGCAGTAGAGGGGTAGGGTGCCCCCCCTCCTCTGGCTTGCGATCACCGGCATCTGTCATGGGATCTCCGAGGGACACAGGAGCTGACAATCAAAGGGGAGTAAAGAAAAAAAATGTAATAGTCATTTTTACTGTGTGTTGTGTGTTTTTTACTGTTAACCCTTTGTGAACTGGTAAGGGGTCCATGAGAACCTGCGGCTAGCGGGTGACTTGCCATTAACCCCAAGCCCCTTCTTCTGCCCCCCCCCCCCCAGGCTTTGGGGAGGCAGGTAATGAGCCCGTGGCCATAGGCTATGCCGGCTCGTAGTCTGCAGGGCCAAGGGGCCACCAAAGTTGGCCCCTGCGCCCTGTTCTACAAGCCCCCATAGCTGGTGCCTGGGCTGGTTAAGCTGGGTAGGGGGGACCTCACGCCATTTTTTGGGGGGGATTTTTAAGGGGTTTTAACCCCCCAAAAATGGGCTCCCCCCTATGTCATTTTTTTAAATTAACCCCATGTTACCTGTCACCCAGCAGGTATAAAAGACTTCCAGCATCAGCAAGAGAGCAGAAACCAAATTTATCAGCATGGGAGACCGTGCCCAGGGATGGATGGAAGGTAAGTTTAAAAAAAATTATAATAAAATATTTTTTCTCTGTGTTTGTGTGTGTTTTTTTTTTACATTTAAGCCTTTGTGAACTGGTAAGGGATCTATGAAAGCCCTATTCCAGTTCACAAGGTTCTGGGTCTGGCAAGTCACCTGCTGCTAGAGGGTGACCTGCCATTAACCCCGATCCCCCCCATTACCTGCCTCCCCAAACCCCAGGGGGGGCAGAAGAGCCCATGGCCATAGGCTATGCCGGTTTGTAGACTGCTGGGAGGGGGGGGACCCTATGTCATTTTTTTTTTTAAATTTACCCCATGTTACCTGTCACCCAGCAGGTATAAAAATCCTCCAGCATCAGCAGGAGAGCAGAAGCCAAATTGATCAGCGTGGGACACAGTGCTCTGGGATAGATGGAAGGTAAGCTTTAAAAAAATTATAATAAAATATTATTCCAAGTATGCATCACACCCTGCTCCAGTAATGAGTCATTACGTCTGGGTTATAGTCCACAAGAGGGCGCTTTACTGCAGAGATGGTAAAAAAGAGGCCCCTCCCGGTCCACTCATTTTCCAGTTTAGTCTCTGCAGTCGGCGTCGACAGTCAAGATGATGGCTCTCTCTCTCTCCTTGCAGGTAAGCGGGGCTACACAGCCCTGGCCCTTTTGTCCTATTTCCACCCGGACCATTTTAAGTGCCTCCCAGCTACGGCTGCATGGTCCGGGTGATGGTAGGCAGCACCTATTAGAGGTGCTTTTTAATGGAGCATGGCTTCACCACAAATCCCCCACCAAAGGGTAGGCGGCACAGGTCGGTGAGCCTGACATGGGATGCCCTGTCCACTCAGCCCACAGTACATGGCCAAATGTAAATATGGGCTTATCCCCCTCCCTTGTCCGGTTAGTCGGGGGGGGGGGGCGGCGGCTGTCTGTTTTATTGACTGGTGGCTGATTGTTCAGACGGCCCGCGCGCTATGCAGCAGCGGCGGACCGGTGACGTCATTCGCCGGCTCGCCCGCTATCTGTGAATGGCGCAGCTGTCAGTTTTTCCCGCGTCTGGAAGGGGGCGGGGCCTAGCATTCGGCTGCTCCTCTTTCCCTTCTCCCAGCGCCATCTTGCATTGCTGGCTAACCCCTACGCAGTGTGTGAGTGCCCCTTGCGGGCTGTTAAGTTATTCTTATTTATATATTGTGGGCATCACCACTGGGGATTGTGTGTTATCAGAGCCCTCCATTTTATGGGGTGCCATTACGGATGCTTATGTATGTGTGTGTGTGTATATATATAATATATATATATATATATATATATATATATTATATGATTTATGCGCTTGTGGTTTTATATTGATGTGTTTGCTGTGCTGGGTGTGCTTGTATTCTGATTGGGTGTCCCTGTTTGTGTCTTCCAGGCAGGACAACCCAATTTAGAGGTTTCTCCCGGTCCGGTGGCCCTATCCCTCAAAATTAAGGGGGCATAAATTACCTTATATTAAATCCTCCCACTAACGGACATTTAAGGGGCATCCCGGGGTAGCTGAACAGAGTAATTCCCATTGGTCATTGTGACTACCAAATCACCATATGGAGGCTTCCCAGGATACTGTGCTCGGGGTCCCCCTCGGGGCAAGCCCGGCTGTGTGTGGTATGTGGTGCATCCCTTGCGGGCGATAATGTGCAGATTTGTGTACCATGTGCGCAGCAGGCGCTTGCGCGGCAATCTGGGCCCTGTGCGGCTGGATCAGCTCCGCTGGTCTCGTCCCCCACGCCCCCGCTCCTGGTTATGACCCCTAGTGACATTAACCCTAGCGGGGAGTCGCAATCCGATGTTTGCGCCAGACTGGCCAACATTGAGAGAATGATTGCTAGCTCTGCGGCCAGGAAGGCTCCAGCTAAAAGACGGCACATGGCGCCCGCTACGCCGGCCTTTTATTCTGAATATGAGGATTTTCTTGATTTGTCTGACTATACCCCGCTTGAGGAAGGGGAATTATTCTCAGACTCCGATGTCTCCGATGACGACACCCATAGACTCCTTACTCGAATATTTGAGGTACTTGCCATTTCCCCTCCTGTGGCGGCGCCTAAGCAGCAGGGGGAATTGTTTGGTACCGTTAAGCCACGGTTGGTATTCCCAGATCAGACGCGTTTTAACAATCTGATTCTTAAGGAATGGGAACGGCCTAGCAGGCTTCCCAGTATCCCTAAGGGGTGGCATAGGAGGTATCCCTTTCCCACGGACATGGTCAAACGTTGGTCAACTCCCCCCCTAGGTGGATGCCCCCGTCCTGGGGTTGTCCAATACATCTGTCGTGCCTTCTCCTGATTCCACTACCTTGAAGGATAGTGAGGACAGACGTATTGACCAACTGGCCTCCCATGCTTCAGGCTCTTTCACTCCCTCCTTTTGTGGGCCTAGGACAGGCAGGGGGGGTATCCTTTGCTGGACAAAGGGGAGATGTCTGGGGCAAGGGCAGAGGCCGTGCCCGACCCGGATCCTTCTGGGGTGCCAAGCCCAAATCCACTGCCGAGGCCGCTCAGCTATGAGGGGGCGCCCTCACCCTTGCGGGTGTGGGGACGGCTGCGGCTCTTCGCTCGGGTCTGGGCCCAACAGGTTTCAGACAAATGGATCCTGGAGCTTGTCTCCTCCGGGTACAAGCTGGAGTTCGCGGACCGGCCTCCTCCCAGATTCCTCAGATCTCGGGTTCCTACGGATCCTCGGGCAGCGCAGGGCCTGTTGTTGGCGGTCCAGAACCTTCGGGCAATGGGGGTCGTTCGTCAGGTTCCCCCCAGAGAGAGAGGTCAGTGTTACTATTCCATTCTCTTTACAGTGCCCAAAAAGGATGGTTCCATCAAACCCATTCTGGACCTAAAGCTTCTCAACAGGTTCATCAGAACCAAACGGTTTCGCATGGAGACACTGCACTCTGCTATCAGCTCCCTGCGCCTGGAGTACTTTATGACCTCAATAGGCATCAAAGACGCTTACCTTCATTTGCCGGTCTTTCCAGGGCACTAGCGGTTCCTCAGGTTTGCGGTAGGGGAACAACTCTTCCAATTTGTGGCTCTCCCCTTCGGGCTCACCTCTGCCCCCAGGGTGTTCACCAGGGTGCTGGCAGGCGTGATGGCTCTTCTCAGAGCCCGGGGCATTCGCATTCTTCCTTATCTGGACGACCTCATTATGTCTCCTTCACTCCACCAAGCGGAGCCGGACACCCGGACGGTGGTGGCGACACTGGAGAAGTTCGGGTGGGTGATCAATTACCCCAAGTCCTCACTCTCTCCGTCACGGGTGACCTCCTTCCTGGGCATGACTCTGGATACCATTCAGGCCAGGATTTTTCTACCTCAGCAGAAGGTGGGCGCTCTTAAAGCTCTGATTCATGTCTTACTGTCCAGCCCTCATCCATCCATCTGGCAAGGAATGAGACTGGTGGGACAGATGGTGGCCTGCTTCGAGGCAGTTCCCTTTGTTCAATTTCACATGAGGCCTCTTCAGCTATATCTCCTAACAGCCTGGGACAGGTGTCCCCTGTCTCTGGATCAGGCGTTTGTTCTGTTCCCTCTGGTCCGGCGGTCCCTTCTGTGGTGGCTGGACCCGAAGAATCTTCTGGGGGCAGATCATTCCTGACGCCCAGCTGGGAGATGGTCACGACAGATGCCAGTCTGTCAGGCTGGGGGGGGGGGGGGGGGGTACTGGAGAGCCCATCTATTCTAGGGGCTGTGGGGCCCTCAGCTTACATCAATCATCAGGGAGGGACTCGGAGCAAGAGTGCCCTCCGGGAGGTGTCGTTGATTCTCTCTTGGGCTGAGAGCAATGTTCCGTGCATTTCTGCGGTTTACATCCCGGGTGTGGAGAACCTGAAGCGGACTCCCTGAGCAGGGGGGCCTCTCGCAGGGGGAATGGTCCCTCAGCAACGAGATCTTCCTATCCCTCTGTCACAGGTGGGGGAGGCCGGATGTGGATCTGTTTGCCTCTCGTCACAGTCACAAGCTTCTCTCTTTCCTGGCGGGGGTCCGGTCTCCTGTACCTCTTCCCTCCGTTTCCCCTTCTGGGCAAGGTCTTACGCAAGCTGGTTCACGAAGGAGTGCCAGCTTTTCTGGTGGCCCCCAGGTGGCCAAGACAGGTGTGGTTCGCAGACGTCGTGCAGTTGGTGGTCGATCAGTACCCTCTGCCCCTGGTTCTGGATCTTCTCACTCAAGGACGGCTCTGTTACCCCAACAAACGCTGGCTTTGACGGCATGGCTGCTGAAACCTCCATCCTAAAAGAAAGGGGCCTGTCTGATGCGGTTGTTCAGACTCTGGTCAAGACTAGGACCTGGCGGACCTACATTGACTGGTGTGAGGCTAGGGCCTTCCCTTGTCAGGTGTTCTCCATTCCTCAGATACTGGAGTTCCTTCAACATGGTCTGGATATGGGTTTTCAGCTCAGCACTCTGAAGGGGCATGTTTCCGCCCTGGCGCTTTTCTTCCAGAGGTCCTTCGCTCTTCATCCTTTGGTCAAAACGTTTTTTCCAGGGGGGCACTCCCCGCAAACCCATGTTACCGGTTTGGGATTTGCATTTGGTATTGTCTGCCCTTCTGGACCCTCCATTTGAGCCTGTGCATGAGGCTGCACTGTCTATTCTCACCTTCAAAGTTGCCTTCTTGGTAGCTATCACTTATGTCCGGCATGTTTCTGAGTTGGCGGCTTTGTCCATTCAGGCCCCCTACTTTGAGAGACATCAGGACAAGGTGGTTTTTCGCTTTAAACCTGACTTCTTGCCTAAGGTTGTCTCTGCCTTTCACCTCAATCAGGACATTTGGCTTGATGCAGAGCATCCCCGTTCAGCTCCCCCGTGCGTTTTCCCGTTGGTTTTGGGCTTTGATCAGGTCAGGAAAGGGTGCTACGTTGATTTTAGTGTGCACTTATGCGCTCAGGTGTGCGCTCAGCCGCCTTTCCGATTGTCGGCTCGCACGAGGCTGTTTCCCGGGAAAACGGACGCCTCGTTCATTGTCCGTTTTTTTCAGTGATGCAGAGCCTTGATTTCCGATTGAAATCACCCTAATAAAACGGGGCCGCCGAGCCTTCACTTACGGCAAGTCAGAGCAGCCGTATTTGCACTCGGGCAATAATATGCAGTCCTCTGTTGGAGCACATCAGCGGCGCCAGCTCCGCGGTCTTGTCCTGCTGAGTATGGCAGAAACCAGGCTGCACCCCACGCCTTTGGACATCGATGGTATGAGTATTTGATATATTTTAGGGGTTTTTTTGGGGGGTCCTTTTTACAGGCTCTCCCTAATTTTTTTTTTATTGCCTGTGTGCAGGAATTGGAAGATGGGACATAGCATAAATGTGCAGGCACTGGCTGGCCCTGAATTGGTTTTTGGGACTCGTTTTGCTGGCTTTCCCTGCTCGACGCATGATGCGCACATCTTGAGGAATTCCTGCCTAGATGAGTGATTCAAATCTGGCGATCTTTTTGGTGCCTGGCTACTGGGTATGTGTATGAAACTTGTATTGGTTGCCCACCTTGTCTGACTGTGTTTTTTCCCTTAACACATTATTTTGTAACTATTTTCGTAGCATATTTTTAGCCTAATTATTGAGCTTTAAATTAAATCGGTTAAGTTATTGTACCCTATTGCGTCCTGTTCTTGCCCTCTTATGTAAGTACCATCCCACAGACATGTTTAAGGAGTGTCCAGGTTGGATGTGCAGGTAGCCTCATTCCAAATGTCTTTTCCTACAACACTAGCCCGCTCACCTATTTGTCCCTCTTTAATAATGTTGCTATGCACCCCTAAACGTTGGGAGTTGTTATAAATTTTTTTTTTTTTTGCAGGTGACTCTGGCTATCCTTTGCTCCCCTGGATGCTGAACCCCATCCTGCACCCATCTTCCCAGGCAGAGGAGCGCTAGAATACTGCCCATAGGAGGACTCGCTCGGTGGTTGAGCGAGCATTTGTTGTGCTCAAGATGCGTTTTCGCTGTCTAGATCAGACTGGGGGGGCATTCCAATATAAGCCGGCCAAGGTCATACAAATTGTATTCGCTTGCGGGATCCTACACAACCTGGCCATTCGTAGCAGAGTTACCAGATATTCTGACCTGCCTGCTGATCATATTTTTCTTGCTGAAGAGCACACCCCTCCTTTATCAGGCAGCCAAAGTGGCACCGCACAAACCATACGTGCGCAACTTGTTGAGAATGTATTTGCATACAACACAAGTGTTTTTTCTGCTTACTTTTTATTGTGCTTGGAATAGGTCAACCATATGGCTGGTAAGGGCAGACACATTTCGGTTTAATACCTGTAATTGGGTACTTATGTTGGTTAATTGTGTGCACACAGTGGCATTGAATTGCTGTGTGCTTGCTGCAAAAGCTATATTTTCCTTGCGCCACGCTTCCTCCATAATTTGCAGTTGCACTCTTTGGCTAATCTGGCGCCTGGTATGGGTTCTAGCAGTGGGCTGGGTGGTTGTTTCGGGTTAGGAAAGAGGTTGTGGATGTGGTGGTTGTGGCTGTGTTGACTGCGTTGCGGCCACTGGCTCAGTAGTGGTTGGTAACAGATGTGGGTTGTCCTCCTTAAAATCTCGGATATCTTCTATTATGGTGTGCTTACTCTGTGCTGTAAATAAATCTAGTTTCATTTTACTTTTTGGATGGCACACCAATCGTTCCTAGTTCAAAGTTAAAAGTACACACAAAGGACCATTGACTTACCTCCTCCAAATCCTCATTTTGGGTTCGTGCTGTTGAATCCTGGTTTGGCCTTGCCTTCGGGGTTAAGGCAGGGGTTGCTTGGCCTTGTGTGCCTTTGGCCTTGGAATTGAGAATGTAAGATTATATTTACCCCAAAGTAGAGTGTGTTGTCTAGCCTAACACTGGCTTTTGCCCCTCATTTTAAAAACTCATGGAAAATTCAAACTCACCTTGGGACCTTACATTCCGGTCTGTGTCGTGTGCCTCTTGCAGGCCCCTGGACGCTGGCAGGGTGTATGTATGTATAGACATGTTCCTCGGCGGGTGTTAGGATTATTTTTGTGGGTAAGGCACCCCCTGTCTGCTGGCAGGGGAAGATTAAATCACACCTAATAAGTGTTACATCCTGTTATGAATGCAACTATAAAGGCATTTAAAATGGGCTTTACCTCTGCTGCCGGCGCATGTCCCTTTTTTTTTGGCTATAATAGTTAAGGTCCCCAAATTTCCTTTTGATTTGTTGAATATCTCGCCGGACAGATCCCACACCAAATATTCGTCAAGATCTCCACCTTAGCCTGCTTAGTGGTTGATTTGGAGGTCCGAACAAATAGGGCATCATAATGCTCACAAACTGCATTTGCACCAGCCATGCTTTGAGCATAGCAAAATCGTGCAGTTAGTGAGCCACGACGTAGTTGTCGCCCACATGGGTGTGTTGTGTCCCCTGCATCTGTGGAAATTGATGGTTGACTATCTGGGGAGTCGGGTGTGTGTCTTGGACTTATGGGGGATGGTGATGTGTTGTGTGTGTGCTGCTGTGGGTTAATGTATGGGTTCCTGTTGAGCTCTCACCTGTTGAGCTGGATGATGTTTCTGAGGTACTTGAATTGGGAGAACCAGAGGGTTGAGGTGGAGGGGTGGGTGACCTTGGTGGGGTGGAGGGTTTGGCACTACGCTTACCCTTGCTGATGTGTTTGCTTTTGTGTGTATGCTTGCTGTGTTGCGGTTGAGGATGCTGCAGTGTTTTTATCGATTTGGCACCCTTTGGAGGTCTGGTTTTTTGGCAGGTGGTGGAGAATGTGTTGTGGTATCTTTGCTCCTGCATTTTTTAGAATGTTCCTGTGGCTGTGGAGTACCCATCGTTTTAGTTGGGGCATGTGTCTTGTGTCTTCTCTTTTGGCTTTTTTTGGATGAGCCATGTGTGCGCCTGCTATGTGGCTCGGGGCTTTGGTGGCTTTTTTGGCTCCCTTTATGTCTGGCCAGATTGATATGGTATACAACACTGAGCTGAGGGCCTTGCGCTTTAAATATGTGGCCCGTGTGGGCGTGTTCCTTGGTGCCTGCGTGCGCGTGTGCGCACGCACGTCACCGCGGGGGCTCGTCACTGATAAACCTTGAAAAGAAAACAAAGATGTCGGCCGCCATCTTCACTCAGGAGCAGGACAAAATCATCATGGATGTGAGTAGGCGAGTGTGCGTTTATGTGCGCGCACACATTTCTTGTAATAAAAAAAAAACAAAGCGCAAGAATAGTCTTGAACAACTTAGTTTATCATGCTAAATACAAGCCCACCTTAGTTTAACACATGTACGCAGATACAAACTAGGCTAGATGCAGATAGCAGGACTAGGGCAATGTGAGTCAGCAAGAGGTTAATAAAGTGACTTTATTTAGGGCAGGAAACATATTAATGTATTTTGGGGATTAATGGTGGGTCCTTGTATTTTTGAATAACAGATGATGCTGAGGAATCGCTACGACTTCCTGCCGTCAGATTATGCCAAACGGACGTTGGCCCTGGAGGTGGTGGAGGCGATAGAACGCAGATCCCAAACCACCTATACCTTCACCCAGATCGCCCAACACTGGTCTGATTTAAAAAGAAGGCATAAGCCCCGGGTGAGGCGGTACTTCGACAAACATTTCCCATGTAAGTGTTGAAAATGTAAATGCACCTATAACCCTGGCATCGCCTGGGCGTGGTTTAATGTTTGTGTTTGTATTTCAGCCCATGAATGGAATATACGGTTCCGCCCCACCCGGACCAGGACACGCAGCCCAGTGTTGGGCGAAACAGGTGAAGGTGTAGGTGGCCCACCGCCAGGGTCAACGGCCACCCCCTCCTCTGTAAGTGACTCGGAGGAGCCGCTGGACCTCAGCATGCAGGGGAGGGGGGGATCTGACGGCAGGGAGTCGAGCAGAACAGAGCCTCAACCTGACTCCGGTAAGGGTAATATAGTTAGATATGTGGAAATACATGCATTAAATACAGATACTCATGTGCACTATTGTTGTAGATTCAGATGTCGCTGGAACATCCCAAGGGTTGAGTGAGGAAGGGGGCGAGGAGGAAGAGGTTGCTGGGGAAGGTGAGTAGATTGATACCTAGAAGCCTAACTTAATATTATATTAATTAAAGAACAACAGTCTCTAATATCAGTGTGTTTGTCATCCATACAGATTCCCAACTGCCACAGAGGGAGGATGAAGGGAGACTCCGCCCCCGACGCAATGTGCGGCCTAAACCTTGTAAGTGGTGTTTATTTAAACTAAAGAAAATGAGCAAACAATACCATTAGAAAACTAAAAATCTTTAACATTTCCAGTAAAATTTATCCCAAAAAGCCCTTAAACCGGACCTTAACTATGAATAAGAGGCTATCTTAGATATTTCCCACACCCTGTACATACAGATTGTCCACCTTACAAATCATCTTACCAACCTTTTCCAGATCACAGTTCTGCTCTGTGTGAGCAAAGCACAGCTATAACCCACCCCCTGTACCTTATCCCACTCTCCTCTCCTCAGTAAGTGTGATGCTTCAGAGTCAACATGGCGTTGCACGTATCCTAAATTCCGGAACTGAGTTGCAGCCCAGTGGGGGAAAGAATAATAATTGATTGACTAAAAAATTAATATATATTAGTTTAAAATGCTGTGTCAACTTATTTAAAGAGTTTGGGCTTTTCATTAAATCACGCAGGAGGTCCGGTTTAAAAAGTGCCCCCAAAAAATCCCCAAAAAACCAAACACAATAAACAATGCTAAAGTAATGCTGTTTTTCATTCACAGATCCAAGAAAACAACAGGCTACAGAACCCGAGGCCTAATTTCTTTTTTTTTAACTTTAAAAATGTAAATAATTTTATTTTTATGTTTAAACAAAAATTTTAACAAAAAAACACAACTAAAGCAAAACCAAAAAAGGTTATTATAAAAAAATTAATAATATTTCGGGAGTTGTCTTTCCTGCAAAAGTACCATCACACAACATCAGCACACATTTACATGACACACAAAAGGTTTAGATATGGGACAATAAAACAGAAAAAAACACAAACAAGTAAGGTATGCATTAAAGCCAAGGAAGAAGGAACTACAAGATAATTAAGGTATGCATTAAAGCCAAGAAAGAAGGAACTACAAGATAATTAAGGTATGCATTAAGGACAAGGAAGAAGGAACTACTAGATGATTAAGGTATGCATTAAGGACAAGGAAGAAGGAACTACTAGATGATTAAGGTATGCATTAAGGACAAGGAAGAAGGAACTACTAGATGATTAAGGTATGCATTAAGGACAAGGAAACCCCCACAAAAAAACAAAAAGAAAAAAAAATGTGTGTCAAAATTGCATTTGTGGCCATATGCATATTCCAATGGAGTTTGAGGGATGTGCGCTTGCGTGTAGCCAGATTGGCAACTGAAGAGCCATGGAGATATACTTGCTAAAACCACCAAAATGGAAGGTCAAATACGACGGAAACCAAGCAGGTACGTTCAAAAAGCCAGGAAAAATCAGGGAAAAACGGGCCGCCCGTGTGAACGGGAGCCCCGATCAAATTGAAGGCACCCGAGAGAGCAAAAAAAGCTTTCCGAGTAAAGTGAAATTGACGGATCAGTTAGGGAGCCATTCCGTCGGAGGCTCTGCATCACATTTGAGCCACGATTCAAACGGGAGCCCCGGACAATCGGAAGGTTTTAAGGGCAGTTCAGAGGAGGCTCTGCATCAGGCCCATTGTGCTTCCTTCCTTATGCCCTAATCCTGGTAATGTTCTCTGGAAGTTGTCAGAAACTTGAAATACTACCTGGTGGCTACAGCATCTTTCAGGTAAACGGACGCCTTGTTTGTTGTACCCTCTGGTCCTCAGAAGGGTTTGGCGCCCGTCAAGTCTACCTTTAGCAAATGGATTCGTCAGGCCATTGTTAGGGCCTATTCTGTCAAGGGAAGGGATCCCCCTTTCCGGATCACTGCTCATTCTACCCGTGCTGTTGGGCTTTTCAGCACCAGGCCTCTGTTAAACAAGTTTATAAGGCTGCTACTTGGTCTTCTGTTTTACAAGGTTGATGTTCGGGCCTCAGCGGATGCTGTTTTTGGCCGCAAAGTTATGCAAGCTGCAGTGGTTTGAACTGCGCATTGTTGCCTTTTTTTTGGGATCCCCACCCGTTGTTGGATACTGCTACTGGATGTCCCAGACGTAATGACTCATTACTGGAGCAGGGTGTGATGCATACTTGGAATAATACCATTCTGTGAATACTCACCTGTAGAATGGATATTATAAGTATGCATCACACCCTGCTCCATCCCGCCCTGAGTTTTATTCTTGGATCCTCTCTATGGTGGATTTTTCCTTGTTAATGTTGTTGTTTTGGCTTTTCCTGGTTCCTTACTGCTTACTTATACTGGGAAATGAGTGGGAGGTCCCAGGTATATGTGGACCGGGAGGGGCCTCTTTTTTGCCATCTCTGCAGTAAAGCGCCCTTTTGTGGACTATAACCCAGACGTAATGACTCATTACTGGAGCAGGGTGTGATGCATACTTATAATATCCATTCTACAGGTGAGTATTCACAGAATGGTATTTTTTCTCTGTGTGTTTTTTAAATTTAACTCTTTGTGAACTGGTAAGGGATCTATGAGAGCCCTATACCAGTTCACAAGGCTCTAGGTCTGGCTCCCAATGCCTGGGGGGGAGGAAGAAGAGCCTGTTGCCATTGGCTATGCTGACCTCACACCAATTTCTTTTTTTTATTTAACCCTTTAGTTGTACTTTATTTGTAAATGTGTGAGTGCTCTTTTCTTCTGGACAGGAACTGGGGGGGGGGGGGGGTGGTACCGATATATATGTGGGGTTGTAATCGGGAGAAATGGGGCTATCACATGCAATATGGTTTTCTTTAATAAAATAAATAGTTTATTTCAAATAAATGAGACAATTTTTAAAAATAGTTTTTTATTTATTACAAACAAGACATTTCTTGTTAAAGCTTAAACTCTGCGGCAAAAAAAAAATATAATTTTCCTGGAAATCCCTGCAAAAATCACAGTTAAACATGGAACAAAATGGTGAAAATGACCTGTCAACAGAGGGTGACATAATCTCAAGTAGGGTGGCAATTAAAAGGGTTAAAATTAGCTATGCATGTTGGGTATTGTTCTGCTTGGGGGAGCTTGCGCTTTCAGATTTAGGTTGTTTTTTCTTGTTTGCATATTGATATTTTAGGAAAAGGTGTTTTTTATTCTGCTTTTTAATACATTTTTTAGGGAAACCCTGTGCAACCTAAGAATTCTTCAAGGGATTACTTCCAGAAAGATGAGTCCACTACAATAAGCCATGTATGCCTAGAAATCTTACCATGTGTACTTTTTTTAGAACCAACGAATTCATTGAGGGATTACTTCCAGAAAACTGCACCCATGTCAACAAGCCTGGTACGCCTAGAAAGCTTAAGGTGTGTACTTCCAGAGAATATATAGTTTGTGGGGGGTATTTCAAATGTAAAGGGTTGTTTTTCTTGCAAAACTGCAAGGTGCGCATATTGCCTAGCATAATTGTATTTTATCTGAAAATCTCCTAAGCGCTCTTTTAGTTTGGGGGAGTCTCCTGGGCAGGAAAGGGTGTCTACCAATACATATCTGGTACCGCTGTAACCGGGAAGATTGGGATTTCACACACAATAAGATTTTATTGCCAAACTTACTCTTTTTATTACAAAAAAAACACTACAAATTGTAAAAAAATAGATTTTTTTTTGCACATATTTTACCCAAAAATATTGAGAATACACCTACAAAATGACAAACAAGACATTTCATGTTAAAGCCCAGACTCTGCTGAAAAAAAACAATATACAATTCCCCTGGGAAATCTCTGAAAATCCTTTCAAAAATCACAGTTGAACATGTGGAGCGCAAAATAGTGCAAAATGGTCTGGCAAAAAAGTGTGACAAAATCTCCAGATATGCTGGCAGTTAAAGGGTTAAAGGAGAAGTCCAGTGTAGCCAGTGTAGAGTCCGCTACTGGTGCTGAGCCCAGTTTGGCATATAAAAATCTAAAACGAGTCTTACCTTACGATGTCCGAAAACCCGTTACCCCCCATCGGGGAACAGTGATCCCCACCCAAGTCGGCTGATCAGTGCTATGACCACAGCTGAATGGCCAGGGAAATGGGCATTGTGACTGGTTAGGCAAGGCTTGTGTTTTCTTTTTATATGGCAAATTGGGCTCCCTAATGGTTGGGGGGTAATTCAACTGGATTTCTGCTTTAATGGCCCTGTCCACATATGTATTGGTAGACACCCTTTCCTGCCCAGGAGATAGAAAGGGTGGTGGAGTAGCCATTTATGTCAATCAACAATAATTCAGCATACACATAATGAACTAGAAACTCTCTGGGTTGCCATGCAGACTAAGGAGGGAACTGTGGTCAGAATTGGTGTGATATATAGGCCCCCTGGACAATCTGAGGATCTAGATAACCTGTTAATAGATGAAATCAGTGGAATGGCAGAGAAGGGGGGCATTGTAATTACAGGTGACTTCAACATGCCTGATGTGGACTGGAATATCCCAAGTGCATTGACATGCAAGAGCACTAGAGGCACTTAATGGAGTGTCTCTAAAACAACTTGTGACATTGCCAACTAGAGGAGATAACATTCTGGACTTAGTTCTGACCAATGAGGATCTGGTGTCCGAGGTCAGAGTTGAAGAAAATCTGGGTTCCAGTCACCATCAATGCTTATGGTTCAGACTAAAAACAGACATTGTGCAATCACACACCAGAACCAAAGTGCTAGACTTTAGGAAGACAAACTTCAAGGAAATGGCGGAGTAGGTAGAAAGAAAATTAGGTGAGTGGAACAGAGTAGCAGATGTGAGTGCCCAGTGGCCACTATTAAAAATGCCCATCTAAAAGGCAACTAAGCAATATGTGAAACAAACTAGCAAGAATAAAAGGAAGAAACCATTATGGTTTACTAGGGAAGTCAGCACTATCATAAAAGATAAGAAGTCTGCCTATAAGAAGTATAAAGTAAGTGGAAGTGTAGCTGACAGAGAGGCGTATAAAATTAAACAGAGGGAGGCAAAACTGATTATAAGGACTGATAAAGGGCAAAAGGAGGAAGAAATGGCCAAATCTATGAAGAGGGGAGATAAAACCTTTATTCTAAGTGTGTCATACACCCCGCTTTCTCCATTCATGACATCTGGGTAGTCTCCAGTAGAGGGCGAACTTCTGCAGAGATGAATGCAAAAAAGAAGCTCCTCCTGGTCCATAAATACCTGGGACCTCCCACTAATCCCCCAGTTCCTTCTCTGCAAGAGCGACGAGCAAGTCAGAAGATGAAGGCTTCTATTCCATGCAGGTAAGCCGGGCTCACGCCCGGCCATTCTTGCCCCTATTTCTGCCTGGACCTTATTCCATTGTCCTGTATGAGCCTCCCAGCCTTGGCTGTAGGTCCTGGTGAGGGTAGGCAACACCTTTGTAGGTGTTTAAGGAGCATTGCTCCTCCGTGAGACCCCATTGCAAGGGGTAGGCGGTGTCCGGGTTGGTGACCCCGGTTTGGGATGCCCTGTCCCTTCTGCTGTATCCGTCCACCAGACTCTGGTTCCGGATCCCCCACCTTCCGGTTCCCTTCCTTAACCCTCCAGCTGGGGGGGGGGCAGGCTTGTCCCTCACATTTCTTTATTGTGTGGGTGCTTACAGTGTGTGTGTGTGTGTGTGTGTGTGTGTGTGTGTGTGTGTGTGTGTGCGTGCGCATGTTGCGGTGTACTGTCACTTTGCAGTGGGTCTGCACCATGCTGTGCAGCGTTTAGCAGAGGGAGCTTCTCCCCCTCAGGCTGCGTGTTGGGGGCCTTGCGTAGGCTCAGCCCACGGCCTAGGTCCGCTTTGCTGGACTTGCAGGAGGGGGGCATGGTCTAACGAGCGCGCCTTCTTTTTCTCTTCACTCCCTCCAGGCAAGGCTGTGCTGGGCTCCGGTGGCCATCTTGTTCCTGTTGCTGCTGCGGACTCCGCTATTTTGTGAGTGCCCTGTGGGCCCCTCAATCAGGATGTTGTTCTCCCTTCCTTGTGTCCTAAACCTAGCAATTACAAGGAGAGGGTTTTGCATTCTTTGGATGTGGTTCGTTGTGTGAAGTACTATTTGGTGGCTACTTTTCCCTTCCGCAAGACGGGCACTTTTTTCGTGGTGCCTTGCGGGCCCAGAAAGGGTTTGGCACCCGCCAAGTCTACCATTAGTAAATTGATTCGTCAGGCCATTGTTGGGGCCTATTCTGCTAAGGGGAGGACTCCCCCTTTAAAGATCACTGCGCATTCTACTCGTGCTGTTGGTGCGTCATGGGCTTTTCAGCACCAGGCTTCTGTTGAACAAGTCTGTAAGGCTGCTACTTGGTCTTCCGTTCATACTTTTTCCAAGTTTTACAAGGTTGATGTGCGGGCCTCAGCGGATGCTGTTTTTGGCCGCAAGGTTCTGCAAGCTGCAGTGGTTTAAGTTGGTGCATTTTTTTCGTGTTTTTTTTGTCGGTTCCCACCCATGACGGACACTGCTATTGGATGCCATGAATGGTGGAAAGGGGGTGTATGACACACTTATATATTACCATTTTGTGAGTACTCACCTTTAAAATGGGTATTATGAGTGTGTCATACACCCCGCTTCACCCTGCCCTTGTTGTATTCCGGATCCTTTATATGGTGAACCTTTTTTATTTTTGTTGTTATATTGGTTCTTCCTGGTCCTCTTACTGCTATCATACACTGGGGGATTAGTGGGAGGTCCCAGGTATTTATGGACCGGGAGGAGCTTCTTTTTTGCATTCATCTCTGCAGAAGTTCGCCCTCTACTGGAGACTACCCAGATGTCATGAATGGTGGAAGCGGGGTGTATGACACACTCATGATACCCATTTTAAAGGTGAGTACTCACAAAATAGTATTTTCCGATATATTGGTGACAGAAAGAAGAAAAACAATGCAGTCTCAAAAATTAGAAATAGGGAAAATAAATATATTTACGGAGATAAGGCTGTGGCTGACCAGCTGAATAACTACTTTTGTTCGGTATTTTCAGATAGTAGCAGGCATGGCCATAACACAGCATCCAGCTGGGAGGGCACAGCTCCGGAGTTTCTGGAGGCTGATGTCTTAGCCGAGCTGGCACATCTAAAGGTAAGTAAGGCGATGGGTCCAGATGGAATCCACCCCAGAGTTCTAAGGTTTGTGATTGCAGCCCCTCTGACTGATTTACTTAACCATTCCCTTTCAACTGGTGAGGTTCCAGATGATTGGAGAATGGCCAATGTCGTACCAATCCATAAAAAGGGGAGCAGAGAAGTAGCCAGTAATTACAGGCCAGTTAGTTTAACATCTATAGTGGTCAAATTAATGGAAACACACATGACCTATTGGACCCAAAACAGCACGGCTTTACTGAGGGCAGATCATGTCAGACCAATCTTATTGATTTCTTTGACAATGTCACTAAAGTGTTAGATGAAGGTGGTGCTGTGGATATCGCCTATCTGGATTTTAGCAAAGCCTTTGACACTGTACTACATAAGGAGCTCATAGATAAGTTATTGAAGGTAGGACTCAATCCCTGGATAGTTCAGTGGATTTCCAGTTGGCTGAGGGATCGGTATCAGAGCGTTGTTGTAAATGGTGTGCAATCTGAACAAAGGCGAGTTACAAGTGGTGTGCCGCAAGGTTCTGTCCTGGGCCCCATTCTTTTTAATATATTTGTAAGTGACATAGGAGAAGGCTTGGTAGGAAAAGTTTGTCTGTTTGCTGATGATACAAAGGTTAGTAATAGGGTGGATATTCCTGGAGGTGTCTGCAACATGGAAAATGATTTAGCTTTACTGGATAGATGGTCAAAACTGTGGAAACTAGAGTTTGATGTCTCTAAATGTAAAATAATGCACTTGGGTAGAAGGAATCCCTGCTCTGAGTACCGTATGGGCAGCACTGTGTTAGCCAGGACCTCGGAGGAGAGAGATTTAGGGGTACTGATTACTGATAGCTGCAAGATGAGGGGACAGTGTAGCCAGGCAGTGGGAAAAGCAAGCAGGATGCTCGGCTGCATAGCTCGAGGCATCACCAGTAGGAAGAGGGAGGTTGTGATGCCGCTGTATAGAGCCCTGGTAAGGCCACAGCTAGAATACTGTGTGCAGTTCTGGAGACCTTACCTGCAAAAAGACATTATTCAAATAGAACGTGTCCAAAGGCGGGCAACGAAAATGGTGGAAGGATTTAAACTTAAAACTTATCAGGAGAGACTTAAAGAACTTAATTTGTACAGTCTGGAGGAAAGAAGGGAGAGAGGGGACATGATTGAGACCTTTAAATATGTGAAAGGATTGAATAAGGTTCAGGAGGGAAGTGTTTTTAAGAAGAAACTTAATGATAGAACAAGGGGGCACAACCTGAAGCTAGTCGGGGGGAAGATCAGGAGCAATGTTAGAAAATATTATTTTACAGAAAGAGTAGTAGATGCTTGGAACAAACTTCCAGCAGAGGTCGTTGACAAATCAACAGTCACTGAATTTTAACATGCCTGGGATAAGCACACATCTATCCTAAGATAAAGAGTACATACAGTATACACATAAGGGCAGACTAGATGGACCGTATGGTCTCCTTCTGCCGTCAACCTTCTATGTTTCCAGGCACATGGTGTCTTCCTTCCTCCCTTATCCCTTTATGGGAGCAGTGTAAAATATGCCATGTAAAAGTATATTCTTAGTATACAGTACGTCCTGCTCCAGATATAATACTTACACTTGGGTTATCCTCCGCCAGATGGCGCTGCACTGCAGAGACATGGAAAAACAGGCTCCTCCCGCCCTTCAAATACCCAGGGACCTCCCACAAATCCCCAGATTTCTCTGCAGTGCTGACTGCGAAGACATGATGTGTCACTCTCTCGCAGGTGAGCGGGGCTATTAAAGCCTGCGGCCCTGTTGGACTACTCCCACCCATCCTCTTCGTGATGTGCCTCCCAGCCTGGGCTGCGCTGGTCGGGTGAAGGTAGGCAGCACTACGTGTGCTTATGCAGCCATGCTCCTCCGCAGTCCCCCACCAAAGGGTAGGCGGTTTAGGCTGATGGTGAGCCTTTTGTGGATGCCCCTCTCGCATTATTGCCCCATACCCCATGTAGCGGTGGACCCTGTTCAAAGGGTCGCCATCCTCCCTCGTTCCCCCCGTAGCTCGGGGGGAAAGAAAGGGGGGTGTGTGTGTGTGGTGGTCTTAGTGTATTCAGTACACGTTATGGCCTTAGTATTGTGCTTGACTCATACACCTGGTGTCAGAGCCGCGCTGTTTTTATTGTCTATCGGCCGCCGTCGCGCGATTCTCTTGCCCTTATTGGACGGGCACGTGAACAGGCGGCGGCGGTGCCTCAGACACTGCGGCATCTTCATTGGTATACGTTGTCGGGCGCATCTGGAAGTAATCCCCGTTTTACTTCTATAGTGTGTCATTCACTTTACTGTCTGCGCTGACTACTGTATTCAGAGCTTCGTGCTCTTCGGGGGGCGGAGACCTGGCTTGGCGCGCTCAGCGTCACAGCCCGCTCTGGCCCGCCCTTCGAGGTTCGCTTGGCGCCATTTAGATGCTCATCGCGCGCGCGCGTGGTAACGGTCCTCCTCCTCCCTCGATCTGTAAGTGCCCTCGCGGGCGATTTTCTTTTTTCTTGCTTACTGCGCATGGCTCTGACATCCCTATTCCCATTATGTCTTTCAGACGGTCGAATCCAGTGGCTTCTCCCGGCCCGGTGTAATTGCCAGTTGGACCTAGTATAATTACTCCCACTTCCCTGCGGGTCTTTGGGGCATCCAGGGTAGCTTATAGCGTCAATCCCTACTGGCCTATTGTGCCCATCAATCACCATATGGAGGCATCCCAGAATATTGTGAACGGGGTTCCCTTGGGACAAGCCCGGCTGTGTGTAGCTTGTGGGGTCTCATCTATCAACGGTGACAATGCACGGGTCTGCGTCCCTTGGGCACAGCAGGCGCTAAAGGTACTTCCCGCCCCTCCTGGGGCTGGGTCTGCACCTCGCCTCACTTCACCTACCCCCCCAAGCCTGAGTCTAACCCCCAATACAAGCAGGGATTCTCATCCTGATGTGGCTACTAGACTGGCCAGCGTTGAAAAATTGCTTGCTAGTACTCTCCCAGGCAAAGGGGTGAGCTATTCCATACTGCTAAGGCTCGATTGGAATTTCCTGAGCAGACCCATTTCAATAACCTCATGCTTAAGGAGTGGGAACATCCCAGTAGACTTCCCGGGATCCCTAAGAGTCTGGACAGGAAGTATCCATTTCCTGCTGACATGGTCAAGTGCTGGTCATCGCCCCCTGAGGTCGATGCTCCTATTCTAGGGCTGTCTAACACCTCTATTATGCACTCCCCCGACACTACTACGCTGCGGGATTCTGAGGACCAGCGCATTGAGCAATTGGCGTGCCATGCCTTTGCGTTTGGAGGGGCGGCACTGCGCCCGGTCTCCGCTCTGGCCATTACTGCCGTGGCGCTCAGGGCCATGGTCAGGAATGCACTTGACTGCCGAGACAAGTTGCCTGCTAATACTATTAATGCACTGTCTAACTGTGATGTATTTGTGAACTTTATCCTGTCTGCATCGGATGATGCTATTAGGCTGTGTGCCAGATCTTCCGCCTTGACGGTGGCTATACGCCGCGCGGTATGGCTGCGACAGTGGGCGGCCGACAATGCTGCTAAGAAAGCCCTTACTGGGCTCCCATTCAAGGGACTATGCCTGTTTGGGGACCGCCTAGACCTCTTTGCTAAAGGAGGTAAGTTACCACAGCGCAGGCGGCAGCCTCGGCCCTTTCGCAGCCAGGGCCCCCTTTCAGCCCCCTACAGAGGCACTAAGCAGGGAAAAGGGGGGTCCTTCGCGGGGGCTCGCGCAGACTCCTGGCATAGGAGCAGGGGGCGACGCCCTGGCTCCTCCTGGGGGACCAAACCCAAAGCCCCTCCCAAGACCCCTCAGGCATGATGGGGCGGCCACAGCACTTCGCGCACATCTGGAGGCGCCAAGTCTCAGACCGGTGGATTCAGGAGGTAGTTACCTCCGGCTACAAAGATAGAGTTTGCTGTGCGGCCCCCCTCAAGATTCATCAGGTCCCGGATCCCCCAGGACCCGATATCAGCTCAGGTCCTGATGCAGGCAGTACAAGGACTTCTGGATCTGGGAGTTATTTGCAAGGTTCCCTTGAGAGAATTGGGAGAAGGGTTCTACTCCAACCTTTTCACAGTACCCAAAAGAGATGGGTCAGTCAGGCCCATTCTGGATTTAAAGAACCTCAACAAATTTGTCAAGAACAAGCGCTTTAGCATGGAAACCCTGCGCTCGGCCGTTGGCCCTCTCTGGGGATTTTATGACGTCTGTGGACATCAAAGATGCTTATCTTCACATCCCTGTGTTCCCAGGACAGCAAAGGTTTCTCAGATTCGAGTTGAAAGATCAACACTACCAATTTGTGGCTCTACCATTTGGCCTCACTTCAGCTCCCAGAGTGTTCACCAAGGTATTGGCGGGGGTGATGTCCTTGCTAAGGTCAGGGGGCATTCGAGTGCTGCCCTACCTGGACGACATCCTCATTGCCTCATGGCCTCTACAGCAGGCGGAGCTGGACCCTCAGCTGGTGGTGTCCACCTTGGAGTCCTTCGGCTGGGTGATCAATCATCCCAAGTCCTCCCTGTCCCCTTCACCGGTGACCCCATTCCTGGGGATGATTCTGGATACGGTTCAGTCACGAATATTCCTTCCCCAACAGAAGGTGGAAGCTGTGACTGCGCAGGTGCGGTCCCTGCTCTCATGCCCCCAGCTCTCCCTCAGACAGGGAATGCAGCTGGTTGGCCTGATGGTGGCGAGCTTCGAGGCGGTGCCCTTTGCTCAGTTCCATTCGAGGCCTCTGCAGCTTCACCTCCTATCAGTATGGGACAAGGACCCCGCGTCCTTGGACTGGGTTTGTGTGCTTCCCCCATTGGTCAGAAGGTCCCTCTCGTGGTGGCTAGACCACAAGAACTTGCTAAAGGGCAGGTCCTTTCTAGCCCCCTCCTGGGAGACGGTCACCACGGATGCCAGTCTGTCAGGTTGGGGGGGATTCTGGAAGTCCCTGAGGTTCCAGGGGAGGTGGGGCCCTCAGGAGGCCCATTTACCCATCAACATTCTGGAACTACGGGCGGTCAGGTTAGTTTTGGAGCAGTTGACCGATCACCTGCAGGGACTGTCTGTGCAGGTGCGCTCAGACAACAGGACAGCGGTTGCCTACATCAACCATCAGAAAGGGACCCGGAGCAAGGGTGCCCTCCAGGAAGTGTCGCGGATTCTGACATGGGCGGAGGCCAATGTTCAATGCATCTCGGCTGTTTATATCCCGGGGGTAGAGCATCTTCTAGCAGACTCTCTGAGCAGGGGGACTTCCCGTCAGGGGGAGTAGTCCCTCTGCAACAGGGTATTCCAGTCCCTGTGTTACCGGTGGGGCCTACCGGATGTGGATCTGTTTGCATCCCGTCACAATCACAAGCTCCCGGCCTTTGTCTCCCTGTCTCAGGATCCTCTGGCCGTGGCCACGGACGCTCTGTCACTGTCATGGAAGACATTTCGGCTCCTATATGCCTTTCCCCCGTTCCCCCTGCTGGGCAGGGTTCTGCGCAAGATGAGCCAGTGATTCTGGTGGCCCTGAGGGGGCCAAGAAGAGTGTGGTTCGCAGACGTGGTACAAATGGCAGTAGACCAGTACGTCCTGCCAGAGGAGCCAGATCTACTCACTCAGGTCTCCTTACACCATCCCAGTTTACAAACTCTGGCTTTGACGGCCTGGCTGCTGAAACCTCCATCTTGATGGAGAAAGGCTTGTCTGCCTCAGTGGTGGATACAATGGTACAGGCTAGGAAGAAAACTTCTTCTGCCATCTATTATAGGGTATGGCGTTCCTACACTGGTGTGAGTCTAGGTCTCTCCCTTGTAGGGAATTCTTAATCCCTAGAATTCTGGAGTTTTTACAACATGGGTTGGAGTTGGGTTTAAAACTCAGCACTCTGAAGGGTCAGGTTTCTGCCCTGTCTGTCTTCTTTCAGAAGTCCTTTGCTCAGCATTCCTTGGTTAAGACCTTCTTTCAGGGGGTCACTCACGTGCGTCCCCCACGTAAGCCTACGGTCCCTGTTTGGGACTTGAACCTGGTTTTGTCTGCCTTACAGGGTGCTCCCTTTGAGCTTATTCAGGATGCTGCTCTGGCTGTACTTACCCTCAAAGTTGTTTTTTTGGTGGCTATTACTTCGGTCAGGCGTGTGTCTGAGCTGGCGGCTCTGTCTATTCAGCCCCCATACTACGAGAGACACCAGGACAAGGTGGTGTTCCGCTTTAAGCCAGACTTTCTGCCAAAGGTGGTGTCTGCTCTTCATTTGAATCAAGATATTGTTCTTCCTTCATTGTGTCCTAATCCTAGCAACGCTAAGGAAAGGGTTCTGCATTCTTTGGATGTGGTCAGGTGTCTGAAGTATTACCTGGTAGTCACTGCGGCCTTCAGGAAGACTGATGCTCTTTTTGTGGTCCCTTCTGGTCCTAAGAAGGGTTTGGCTCCAGCCAAGTCTACTATTAGCAAATGGATTCGTCTGGCTGTGATTCAGGCCTATTCTGCTAAGGGGAAGAGTCCTCCCTTCCATCTTACTGCTCATTCCACTCGTGCTATTGGTGCCTCTTGGGATTTTCAGCACCAGGCCTCTGTTGAACAAGTTTGCAAGGCCGCTACTTGGTCTTCGGTTCATACCTTTTCAAAGTTTTACAAGGTTGATGTTAGGGCCTCAGCTGATGCTGTTTTTGGCCGCAAGGTTTTGCAGGCGGCAGTGGTATAAACTGCCTGTTGTCACCTTTTGTTGGGGGATCCCACCCTACTTTCTGGACACTGCTATTGGATGTCCCAAGTGTAAGTATTATATCTGGAGCAGGACGTACTGTATACTAAGAATAATACAATTCTGTGAAGTACTCACCTGTAGAATTGGTATTATTTGTATACAGTACGTCCTGCTCCACCCCACCCTGTTTTTGCATTATTCTGGATCCCCTGTATGGTGATTGTTATCATTGTTATCATTACCAGTTGTTCTGGGTGGTTTAATTCTCCCGGCTTCTTGTTCACTGCTTTTCAATGCTGGGGATTTGTGGGGGGTCCCTGGGTATTTGAAGGGCCGGGAGGAGCCTGTTTTTCCATGTCTCTGCAGTGCAGCGCCATCTGGCGGAGGATAACCCAAGTGTAAGTATTATATCTGGAGCAGGACGTACTGTATACAAATAATACCAATTCTACAGGTGAGTACTTCACAGAATTGTATTTTTTAAATATCCAATCCTAAGGAAATACCTTATGCTTTCTAAACAAAGCCTTCTGTTTCGCTTTCATTCCTGGGCGTGGTTCATCAGCAACTACAGCATGCAATAAGGGACATGGGACATGCAGCTGCTTACTGCTATATTATTGTTTTACTGCCTGGACAACACATATGAATATCAATTTCTGATGTGTTGTACCTCTCAAATTGGGATGCTCTGCTGCATGAATTTCCCCAGGTCGCTGTAAAAACTCACCTTCCTTTTCGTTCCCACGGCACAGGCACAAACAAAACTGAATGCGCTTATCGGCGTACTTGGTTTTGCTTAGCTCCCTTCAGCTCTGCCACCCACTGGGACATTCCAATTGCTCCATTGGCCAAATCCCCTCTATGCTTCTAGCTGTGGTGTGCCTGCATCTCGGGTTTGTACCAAACTTTGCAATTTCAGGTTCCCAAACTCAAGCATGGTCTTGAGCCAGATCCCGTGTTCGGGTTCAGCATGTAAATAGTGAACACTAAAGTGTGAGACAACTTGCCTGAGACCAGCAATCCTTTCCTGTCAGCGGTTAGTGTTACTTACAATTGGGCTCCAGCCAGAGCAACAGAAATATGGCCGCCGCTCCTATTCATCGGAGCAGTAGCCATCTTTTTGGGATCGCAGGGCTCAGGTGAGTTACAGCCACTTCTTGCTGTACAAAACCTGGATCCAAAATACTTCCCTCTTCCAGGATTGCTTCCAGTGGTGGCCAGTCCTGGACCCACAAGACTGCCGGCGGCCAAAACTTGAGGCCTCGCCAGGGCACCAGAACTTCTAATCTAGATTCTTGATCCCACAGTGCATGCGTGGACCTCTGGAAACATACCCCCCCCCTTTGCTGAGTTCGGCAGAATTAATAATCTGCCAGAAGCATTCCACTGGCCAGAGGTAGTAGGGATGCTGCTAATGCGTATGTTATGTGCTATGTATTTATCTTAAAATGAGCCCTGATCTTGCTGCCATGCTTAGGTGCTGTAGTTCCACAGACATCCTGTGAAGCTGCCTTGTCGTTTAAGTGATCCTATGTCCAGAAAGGAAGTTTATTTAGGTTGTTACCTTCTATCCCCAGCCCAGTGCCCCAAAAAAGCATGTGTTTCTTTTTTTTTACTTAAGCCTTTGTCCAATATTCATAACAACACGAACTGGATGCAGTCGGCCATATTGCTTCCTGGCCAAACACCCTGATGGTTCCCATCAATTATACATTCAGTTACAGTACACACAGCTCAGCATTGGGGGTCAGTCTTATCAGTTATAATAAACTTCAACCTAACTGCCATTATGTGACAGTTTAGTCGTAACTGAATATATTATCACACGGCTGCCATTTGGACATCATACTGCTTCCTGTTTGTGTTGTTATGAACACTGGGCAAATGCTTTAGTATAAAAAGAAACACGGGCTGTTTTGGGACACTGGGTTGAGATAGAAGGTGATGACATAAACTTCCTTTCTGGGAATAGGATCACTTTAGTGCTCTTATTATGCAGCACCTTACTGGGGCCTACTAATGTTTGGCCACGCTCCCAGTCAAGTGCTGCAGAATTTTGTTCTGTTTGCAGCCTTGCCTGCGTCTTAATGTGGACCAAAACCCACAGAGATCGGCCTAGGAATCTATAAGATTCCCAAGCTGATTGATTCCCTTCCCTCCGGTGCATCCAAAATCAGGAGACCACTCTGTGTGAAACCCCCCAGGTCACCCATAAACTCACCTTTTTTTTGGTCCAACAGCATATGTGCGATTCACGGACGCATCCCTGCCATACCTCTAGCAAGGCACGTGTCCGTGCCAGGCATTTGTCATGCTCCATGTTAGAGGGTAGCGGGGGATACAGCCGCCAGCAAGCTGATTGGACGCATGCGTCGTAGGACTGGGAAGAGGTGAGTTTGCTCAAGTGACCTGGTGGGTTTCACACAGCCGGGTACCCCGAGGCAAGGACCAAAACCCAGGATAGCCAAAATGTGGTGCGGTGTGGAAGCACCAGAATCAGTATAGTGTTATGGGAGCAATAGCTCTTGCGGATACCACTCAACAGAGGGCGATCGCAGACAATCATTCCTGCATGCAGGACTTTTTCCAATTGCTCAGCAAATGCCAAGCAGGTGCTATCACCTATGTGAGTGGCACAATAAAGAACCATGTAAAGTGTTTACAGGGAGATTGCTGGGTGATCAAACTCACCCCGCTATTCCATTGCCCCAGTGTGAATGGGGCCTAAGTTATCCTCAGTGTCCAGCTCTGTGCTCTGATCCAGCCTCTCTATGTAGAGGAGAGCTCTGTCCTTGGAGTGCTCGCCCCTTACACTAAGCTAGTGTTTAATGCTTTTAGATGGTTTGAACACATGTATGTCTCAGGGTTTAGGTTCAATTTATAGCAGAATACCAGCCTGTGACAAAAAGAAAAACCTGCCCTACCCCCAAACTTCCCCTGCCGACATATAGGAAAATATTTTTTCAGCCCCCCCCCCAGGACTCCAGGACCGTACATGTCCATTTCCCTAGGGCATCCCGATTTTGGATGCCTGGCTCTGTGAATCTCCCCAGTTATCCTGGTATACTTATAACTCTGGCAATCCCACAGCACATATGCGGAGTCTAAAATATATGCCCTGGGAACAGCTAGTGTGCTGTGTTCACCACAGCAGTATACAGAGGAGCACAGGGGAGACAGATTAAGTCACATGCCTGGTCAAGTGTCTGGTAGCAGTTGCCTCCATTGTATGTACAGGCATGTGGGCCTATTAAAGTGGATCTATTACCTGAAATGCTGGTTCTGGAGTCTTAAAGAGGACCAAAGCCCGGTATTTTCACTATCCCGGGTTTTGGTCTGTCCCCCTGGGGCATCCAGATTTGGCATCCTTCGCTACGTGACACCCAGCCAACCAACTGGGTGTTGTGACAGCCCAGCACGGCTGTCCACCAATCAGCTTATTCGGCTCCGCATATTAATATGTGGCTGGAGAAGCTGGCCAGAAGCCTAGCCGTACTCAGGTTTGGCAAGCACCACCCCCTGCATTCCTAGGCTATGCATACGCTAGTCATTCAGTTATGCCAGGTGTGGCCACGTGCAGCCAGTGAGAGATGCAAGAGATGCCCTCAACGGCTGTGCATGTACGTGGCTTGGTCAGGTAAGAATTACATGTGACTAGCTGGGTTTCACATAGTGGGGAATCACAAATTGGGATGACCCTGGGGTGGATGTCAAACCCAACCTAATATCAATTTGGTATGGCCCACTGAGTAATCCTGTTGCACAGGCCCCCATTCTGGGGTTCCCATTCCACATTCTCAGGCCGTGGCCACTTCCCCAGCCTCCCTCCCATGCTCCCATGCCAAGACATTGAGGTAGACTGGGGATATGGCCCCTCTCACTCCCTATGTTGGCATTCTGTTCAAACATTGCTTATTGCCGCACATTAGTATGCTCCACTTAAAATGCAGATTGGATGAGAGCCCACACATGTGCCATAGGAACGATGGAAAGATTTGTTGTGTGGCAGTTTGGGGGGATTTAGCTACTGGAGCCATTGTAATTACAATATTGTATATATCCTTTTTTGGATGGACACCATAAAGCAGAGCTTGTGCTCTATCCATCCTGAAAAGAGCACTGTACCTCATATAGCCTCTTGGTACTACAGTTCAGTTATTATTCATTATTAATAATAAAGCACCAGATCTCAGTGCACATCGGCAAAAATTAATATAGAAACAGCAATCACACAAAACAGCCCCCGCACAACAAAACGCGTCTCTTTTGAGAACATGGCTCAGCATGTGGCTCTCTCTGAAAGATTACAAGAACATGCTGCTGGTGGTTGTAACTAATGAGGATTCTCTTCTGTATATTTCCTGTTGAATATCGGCTTGAATAGTGCTCTTTCTCAAAAGATACAGTGGCTAGTGTCAGGGCAGGGACTACATCAGAAACCACTGCAGTCATAAATCTGCAGCCGAATTATAAGTACGTAATAAAAATAACAGTGACAGCTGCAATCTCCTTGTGTTTGTAATGAACAATGTCCTTCATTTGTACAAAAGCATTTTATGTGATACATTTTGCAATTAAATTCAGTCTAACTTTTCAGCCTAATGGATACTTTGTTGTTATAGTAACCATCCACATATAAGCCAATACATATTATATGAATCTTTTCAATTGAATGTCTACAAAGCAAACCTGTATATCAGAAGACCAGGTCACAGTAAGAGGTCACAGCTTCACCAAGGGGACATGTATTTATGTGTGTCATGTCATTTCATGTTGATAAGAGTAAAAAGATTGCTACCAGTTTGCCGTAACATAATCAGAAAAAAAAAATTGTATTTTGAGAAGAATGTGTAGTTTGTAGGTCATAAGATTTTGAAAAGGTTATTGGGTTATATCTAATGATATTGGTTAGTAATCAACAATGCTGTCCTTTGTTTTAAAGAAAAATATGCTGAGGTGCCAATTATGTTATTATTTTAAACCGTGGCATCAGCAAACTATTTTCAGGTTTGTATAGCGCAGGGATGATTTGGTTGAAGGGCCTCGTTGTCTCATTGTCCATTTCAAGGGATCGCAGTAAAAGGTGAAAACACAAACCATTTACAGAAGTCAAGCTTAAAGCATTGCATATGCTTTAAAGTGGACCTTCACCCTGAATAAGAGCATATCTTATATGCTTCCCACACCCTGTACATACAGATTGTCCACATTAAAAATCATCCTACCTGCACCTACTGCATTTTCTGCGCCTTTAAACATCCAAGATGGTGACTCATGGAGCATCAGGCAGCCTGCAAACAGGAAGTGTCTTCTGACTGTGCCGCTTTGGGATTGCTGTCTTTTCCCTGACCGCAGCTCTGTTCTGTCTGTGAAGAGCACAGCTATAACCCGCCCCCCTGTACTTTATCCCGCTCTCCTATCCTCAGTATGCCATGCTTCTGAGTCAAGATGGCGGCTCCCGTATCCTAGAGTCCTGAACAGAGTTGAAGTCCAGCAGGGGAAAGTATAATAAGTAAGTGACTAAAAACTTAAAATATATTAATTTTCGATGCTGGGGAATAGTTTTTTAAGGGTTTGGGCTTTTCATTAAATCATGCTGAATTCCAGTTTAATGTATATAAACAGGTGAAGAAAGAGGTGGGGTGAACAAACGTGGGCAGAGGTGAGGCGGTAACAGATGAGATGAACAGAGGCAACATGGGCAAAGGTAAGCCAGGAAGAGGTGAGATTAGCAGAGGTGAGGTGGGCAGTGGTGAGGTTAGCAGAGGATACAGGTAGGCAGAGATAAGCAGAGGTATGGGAAGAAGGAGAAAAAAGAGGTGAGACAAGAAGAGAAGAGGCAGAGGTAAAGTGGGATGAGGTAAGCAGAGGTGTGGTGAACTAAGAAGAGTCTACAAAGGCATAGTTAGATACACCCAATGCAAATGCACCAGTAGCACATGTGTATCACCCACCTCTACAAAGAAGTACATTGGTGCCGCGATTCCTACTTTGGGAATTAGTGATGTACTGCCACCTGCTGGGAAGGTAAGCTCTGCCCTCCAACTCCCTAGGGGTGTTGGGTGCCGCAAAGTATGGGCCACAGATCGTGCATCCCTGGTATAGAGTTTAGAATAGTTAATCACCAGGGTAAGTAAATCCTTGAATATTACCTGGACAGAAAGATGGTGACCAGTGACACCACATAATATGGAGTTTCTGATACCCCTCTGGTCCTTGTGACATAGATGACTTTTTGATATCCTCTTGATAGGATATCAGGCAGCAAATATATCCATCCCCTTTAAAAGGAAAAGTGTATATACATTGAAGTATAATCATTTCTATTTACTCTGAATGTTAACTCCTGGAACTAAAGTTTTTTTTATTCTTTTGTCCACTGGGCGGCATCCTGCAGTGTGAGGTATACCGTGTGCTGACATACGTGGAAAGGCTAGGTCTGACTTTGCTCCTCTTCAGCCTTTTGCATTGTTCTTTGTAGCTAAGGTTGCCAGGCAACAATGGGAGTATAGAGTTTAGTAGAAGTGGAGACAAAGGATCAGTGATAATAAAGAATGCATTAACATTTCACCACTGTTATCTCTTTATGGTAATTTATTCTAAGTGTGCCATACACTCCACTTCGATCTTCATGACATGTGGGTAATCTCCAGTAGAGGGCGAACTTCTGCAGAGATTAATATGCAAAAAAAGAAAGCCCCTCCCGGCTCATATATACCTGGGACCTCCCACCAATTTCCCAGTTCCTTCTCTGCAGGGAAGGCGACAAGACAGAAGATGAAGACTTCTTTTACTTGCAGGTATGCCTGGCCCGCGCCCGGCCATTTATTATCCTTATTACTGCCAGAACCCTTTTTAAATTGCCCCTATTTGAGCCTTCCAGCTTAGGCTGCGGGTCCTGGTGAGGATAGGAGCACCCTATGGGTGCGGAAGGAGCCTTGCTCCACCGTGAGGCCTCATTATGGGGTAGGCGGTTATCCAGGTTTTTGGTGATCCTGGTGCGGGATGCCCCGTCCCTACATGCCTGTGGCCTAATTATGGCTGGGTTCCCACCCCCCCTTCTGGGTCCCTTACTTCCCTCTGGGGGGCCGTCATCCTCGGTCTCTCCCTTTTCATTTATTAAGATTTATATATGAGTGTATGTGTGTGTTGGTTTTTCACTTTGTGTTGTGTGTGAGTGTGGATCTCCTGGAAGTATCCCTGGATGAATTGGTGCATGGTGCTTTACTAGCCTGTGGTGGCTTTCCTGTTAGCCTGGGGAGCTTCTCTCCCTCAGGCTGTGTTAAGAAAAGGGGGCGGGGCCGGGCGCTCGACGCGGCCGCGGTAGCCCCGCTCCCTCGTTCGGCGCGTTTTGCGGGGGCTTCACTGGCCAGATCCTCGCTGCTGGGAGGGGGGTGGGGCCGGAAAAGTGCGCCTTCGGCACTGGCTCGCCCCCCTTCTCTTCCTACTTCTTGGCTTCTCCTCAGATCGGGGACCATTTTTGCTGCCTTGCTGCGGTTGCTGCTGCCGTTCTTGGGGGACAGGTAGGGGCCTGTTGGCCACCTCTTTGTCACTTGGGGTTCCCTCTCTGGTGGGGGGCCCCCTGTGGTGCTGGTTTTTTGCAGGTTTTGCCATTTAATTATTAATTATTTAATTAAAAGTGTATGTATATATATATATATTTATATTTACTGTATAGTAATTGATATGCCTTATTGTGTGTTGCAGATTGCTTCATTATTGTGCATGTTAAGGGGTTCCTCCTGGTCCTGGGGTCCCTAGTGTAAATTTGATCACCTCAAATCCTCCCACTGGGACTTTTAAGGGGCATCCTGGGTTGCTTAGGCGTAAATTCCCTGCGGTCTTGCGACTGACCACAAAAATCACCATATGGAGGCTACGCAGGATACTGGGCTCGGGCTCCCTCTGGGACAATCTGGGCCATGGGTGGGGTGTGGGGTATCCCTTACGGGGGAGAATGTGCTGATCTGTATACCATGCGCACAAAAGGCCATAACGCGACAGTCTGGTACCCAGCCTTCTGGGTCGGCTCCTCCCGCTTCATCGCCTTCCCCTCCCCGCCTTATCCGTACCCCAAGTGACATTGGTGCCAGCGAGGAGTCGCACTCTAATGTTTGTGCTAGGTTGGCCAGCATCGAGAAATGTATTGGTAGTATGGTAGCAAGAAGGCCCAGGCTAAAAAGAGACATTTGTCGTCGGCCCAGGCCTTGTGGGATGTTGACGGCGATTCCATTGATTTGTCGGATTATTCCCCGTTAGTGGAGGGGAATTGTATGAGGAAACGGAGAATGACTATGTACAGTCTGTTGATGCTGATGTCGGGCAGGCGCTGGGGGGTGCCGTCGATACGGCCACTGTTTTGTCACATCTATTGGAGGTGTTGGATATTGACCCGCCTGAGGGGACTCCTCTCAAGAAGGGGGAATTTTTTGGGGCCCGCAAGCCCCGTCTGGAATTCCCTACACAGGGTCACTTTGATGCGCTGATCCTGAAAAAATGGGAAAGGCCCAGTCGGCTTCCTGGTGCTCCTCAGGGATGGGATAAGAAGTATCCTTTCCCGGTGGAGGCGGTTAAGTCTTTTCCTCCCGAGATCGATGCGCCAGTTTTGGTTTTGACCAACTCTTCTGTGCTGAACACCCCTGACGCCACTTCCCTTAAGGATGGTGAGGACAAGCGCCTTGATCAGATGGCATGTCACGCATTTGCCAGCGTGGGCTCGGCCCTGCGGCCTGTTTGTGCATCTGTCCTAGTGTCGCTTGCTACCAGGTTTCTTATCAGGGACTGGCTAAATGACGCTCAGTTTGATCGCTGAGTTCGCTACCCTTAAGAGATGTGAGTTGTTCATGGGTTTTGTCTTGGCTGCTATGGAAGATTCTATTGTCATGTGTAGCAGGACTTCAGCCCTATTGGTGGCTATGCGCAGATTGGTCTGGCTCCGTCAGTGGACGGTGGATTTTGGGGCCAAGAAGTCGTTTACAGCTCTTCCCTTCCTGGGTGCGCGGCTGTTTGGAGATAAATTGGATGCTGTTGCTAAGGGAGGTAAGTTACCTCAGCGGAAGAAACAGCGCCGTCCCTTTCGGGGGTCTGGCTCCTTCACCCCTTCCTTTCGAGGGGCCAGAGCGGCTAGAGGTTTGGCCTTCTCGGGTGTCAGGAGCTCGGCCTGGAACAGGGGCAGAGGTCGGGCACGTCCCGCGGCTGCCTGGGGTTCCAAGCCCAAGCCCGCCGTTAAACCGGCTCAGCAAGGAAGGGGCACCAGCACGGGTGGGGGGACGGCTGCGGCTCTTCTTCCAGGTCTGGGCCCGGGAGGTCACAGACATTTGGATTTTGGAAGTGGTTTTCTCCGGGTACAAACTGGAGTTCGAGTACTGGCCGCCTCCAAGATTCTTAAGGTCTCGGGTGCCCTCGGACCCTCAGGCTGCACAGGGGCTCCTGTTAACAGTAAATAACCTTCTGGACATGGGAGTTATTTGCCCGGTGCCTCAGTTGGAGAGAGGCAGGGGTTACTACTCCAACCCTTTCACAGTTCCCAAAAAGGAGGGTTCGGTGAGACCCATTCTAGATCTCAAGGTTCTCAACAGGTTTATCAGAGTCAAAAAGTTCCGCTTGGAGACTGCACTCGGCTATCAATTCCCTTCGCCAAGGGGATTTTATGACACCCATAGACATCAAGGATGCGAATCTGAATGTTCTGATTTTGCCGGCACATCAGAGATTCCTCCGGTTTGCTGTGGAGGATTAACTTTTTCAGTTTGTAGCCCTTCTGACCTCGGCGCCGAGGGTCTTCACCAAGGTCTTGGTGGGAATAATGGCTCTGCTCAGAGCTCAGGGCATTCGCATTGTGCCTTATCTGGACGACCTGTTGATCTCAGCTTCTTCCCTTCGTCAGGCAGAGCTGGACAACCACCAGGTGGTGTCGACCCTGGAGAGGTTCGGGTGGGTGATCAACCGCCCCAAGTCTTCTCTCTCTCCGTCACAAGTGATTTCATTTCTGGGCATGAATCTGGATACCATTCAGGCCAGCTTGTTTCTGCCCCAGACCAAGGTGCAGGGGATTCAGGATCTGATCATCCTTCTTTGGGCCAGTCCTTGTCCCTCTATCCGACAGGGGATGAAACTGGTGGGCTTGATGGTGTCCTCCTTCGAGGCGGTACTGTTTGCACAGTTTCGCATTAGATCTCTTCAACTTCACCTATTGACGCATTTGGACAGGTGTCCGCAGTCATTGGATCAACCTTTCAGGATGTCTCCCAGGGTTTGGCAGTCCCTTCGGTGGTGACTGGACGCGAGCAACCTGTTGAAGGGCAGATCTTGTTGGGAGACGGTTACCACGGATGCCAGCCTGTCGGGCTGGGGAGGTTATTGGAAAAGTCATCACTTCAGCAGGGTGTGGGGAGGCTCACACCCCCATCAATGTCTTGGAGCTCAGAGCCATCCGACTGGATCTTTCACGGCTGACCTCACATTTACAGGGTCTACTGGTTCAGGATCGTTCAGACAACCGAACGGCGGTAGCTTACATCAATCACCAAGGAGGGACCCGCAGCAGGAGTGCCCTCAGGGAAGTCTCTCTGATCCTACACTGGGCGGAGAGCAATGTTCCTTGCGTTTCGGCAGTCTACTTTCCGGGAGTGGAGAACACGGAGGCGGATTCCCTGAGCAGGGGATCCTCTTGCAAAGGAGAGTGGTCTCTCAACCCCGAGGTTTTTCTGGATCTTTGCCGCAAGTGGGGGACTCCGGAGGTGGATCTCTTTGCCTCGAGGCACAATCACAAACTTCCGGCCTTTGTGTCTCTTTCTCAGGATAATCTATCTCTGGCAGTGGATGCCTTGTTCCTTGCTTGGAAGGATCTGGGTTTTATGTACCTGTTTCCGCCCGTCTCCATGCTGGGCAAGGTAGTTCGCAAACTGGTTCTAGAAGGGGCACCAGCAATTCTGGTGGCTCCAAAGTGGCCAAGAAGGGTTTGGTACGCAGACGTTGTAAGGCTGGCCGTAGATCAGTACCGGCTTCCCATGTTGCCGGATCTGTTATCTCAGAGTCTACTACTTTACCCCAATTTACAAACGCTGGCTTTGACGGCTTGGCTGCTGAAACCTTCATTCTGAAGGAGGAAGGTTTGTCTGCGGCCGTTGTTCAGACTTTGATTAGAGCTAGGAAGCGGTCCTCTTCTGACATTTTCTATAGGACTTGGAGGTCCTATATTGATTGGTGTGCGGCTAGGGCCTTGCCTTGTAGGGTGTTTTCGATTCCTAGGATTTTGAAGTTTCTTCAGCATCATCTGGATCTTGGGTTCCAGCTTAGTACTTTGAAAGGACAGGTTTCTGCTCTGTCGGTTTTCTTCCAGAGGTCTTTTGCCTTACACCCGCTGGTTAAGACCTTTTTTCCAAGGGGTCGCGCATGTGCGCCCCCCTCGGAAGGCTGTGGTTCCGGTTTGGGATTGGAATTTGGCTCTTTTGGCTCTCCTGGGTCCTCCTTTTGAGCCGCTACAGGATATTGCTCTTTCGGTTCTCACTCAGATGGTTGCCTTCTTGGTGGCTATTACCTCTGTTCGGCGTGTCTCTGAGTTGGCGGCTCTGTCGATTCAGGCCCCTTACTTTGAGAGACACCAGGATAAGGTGGTTTTTCGCTTTAAGCCAGATTTCCTTCCTATGGTGGTGTCTGCCTTCCACCTCAATCAGGATATTGTTCTCCCTCCCTTGTGTCCTAAGCCTAACAATGACAAGGAGTGGGTTCTGCACAATTTGGATGTCGTTCGCTGTGTGAAGTTCTATTTGGTGACTACTTCTTTTTCCCGCAAGACGGATGTTTTTTTCGTTGTGCCCTGCGGGCCCAGGAAAGGATTGGCCTCCGCCAAGTCTACCATTAGTAAATGGATTCGTCAGGCCGTTGTTGGGGCCTATTCTGCTAAGGGGAGGACTCCCCCTTTTAGGGTCACAGTGCACTCTACTTGTGCTGTTGGTGCATCCTGGGCTTTTCAGCACCAGGCTTCGGTTGAACAAGTTTGTAAGGCTGCTACTTGGTCTTCCGTTCATACTTTTTCCAAGTTTTACAAGGTTGATGTGCGGGCTTCAGCGGATGCTGTTTTTGTCCGCAAGGTTCTGCAAGCTGCAGTGGTTTGAGTTGGTACATTCTTTACTGTTTCTGGTTCCCACCCATGACGGACACTGCTATTGGATGTCCCACATGTCATGAAGATCGAAGTGGAGTGTATGGCACACTTAGAATTATACCGTTTTGTGAGTACTCACCTTTAAAATGGGTATTATGAGTGTGCCATACACTCCATTTCGCCCCACCCCTTTTTTCAGGTATTCTGGAGTTTTTATTTGGTGAACCATTGGTTTTGATTGTTAAGGTTATAATTGGTTCTTCCTGGTCCCCTTACTGCTTTTTTACACTGGCAAATTGGTGGGAGGTCCCAGGTATATATGGGCCGGGAGGGGGTTTCTTTTTTTGCATATTCATCTCTGCAGAAGTTCGCCCTCTACTGGAGATTACCCACATCTCATGAAGATGGAGTGTATGGCACACTCATAATACCCGTTTTAAAGGTGAGTACTCACAAAGCGGTATTTTTATTACTTTTGTCTTTAAATTTCATGTTCTTCCAAGTTTTCAGATATGTTTCACGTTATCCTCTAAACAGATTATCTCCTCACCCAGGAAGACGGCAGATATATTTTTAGCTGCCGGTTACAGCTGTCTATAGTATCTTATCTTCTGTGAGAGACGTTTTGCTGCTTAATCCAATGAAGACGTCAAATAAGTAGCTGTCAGACATGTGCTATCGTTCTAAGGTGCTGTCCAGGTTATAGTAACCCTTAAATAACAAGTAGCCAGCTGCCCATCCCAGCACCACTACATTTTGTTAAATTATTTAACAGTTTTGCAGAGAACCTGCTTCAGCTCTAAGTGCTGAGGAGATCTGATCTGTTGTAGACTACCACCAGTATCATTAAGAGGCTGATTTAAAGTGGACCAACACCCAGGATTTTCACTATCCTGGGTGTTGGTCCACTTCCGCGGGGCACCACGATCGGGGGTGCCCTGCTGTGTGAAATCCCCAGAAAGCCCCAAAAACTCACCTGACCCCGCTCCCACGTGACTCGCTCCACCAATCACTGCCGACGGATAAGCGATATATATATATATATATATATATATATATATATATATAAGGTTTTCACATACTGCGCTATGAGGTACTATGTGGCGTTAGCGTTTCTTAAATAAGCCCCTAAATCTCAAATGAAATAACTACAAATGCAACTAATCTGGCACAAACTATTCCTAAAGCAATAATGACATTTTTGGTGTCCCTGTAAAAATACACAGCAAAAGCATAGTGAAAGGTCCTCAAAGATTGCTGATAAAACTAAATTTAGTTTTTATTAAATTTAGTAAAGTTTGAACTAAACAAATCTTATGATTGAGTCAGACCTGAACATTTTTTTTGAGGATTCACCCATTACTACTATATTATTGTTACATGATCCTTGTGAAAGCTACTTTAAATACAATGGGAAAACTGTTACCTTTTTACTTGTGCAATATATTGTTAATATGGGCCTGTCTCTGCACCTTCATCCTAGCAGTTCATTTTTTGTAACACTTAGAAACATAGAAGCAAATTTCAACTAGTTGGACATTACTTACTTATGTACATTGTTTATGCATTGCGATTAAGAAAAATTAGTCTAACCTTTTTGGTTTTTAAGCAGGAAACCAACAGAGGCAGAGCTATAGACCACCAGTTGAGCCCTATGATTGGTGGTCTATTGCAGGGGACATATGTAACAGAAATCTACAATTACATAGTCCTACTGAAATATACTAGGAGAGGGCCTTTCCTTTATGGGCTTAAAGGATAAAGGGTAGAGATTAAAGGTAGGTCACAAGTAACGTGCTAAGTATGATGACAATTGATCTGTAGTTGTCCAGACGGTCAGTTGCTTTGACCAGGTGGCTCATCTGAATATGTGAGTTTTGAGGGCATTCTAGAGGGCGTTGAGAGTGGAAGATTTTATAGCAGAGGGCATTCCAGAGTAGTGGAGTGGCACATGTGAAGTCCTGAAGGTGAGGAGGGGGAGATCAGGTTGAGAACAGGTCCTAGAGATATCAGAGGTTGTGCCTGGGGTTTTGTTGATAAGCAAAGAGATTTCGGCAGGTGCTTGGTTGCAAAGGGGTTTGTAAGTTAATGTTAGGGTTATAAAGTAAATTATTTCTATAATAAGCAGCAGGTGAAGAGGGTTGAGGATTGATTGGATGGGTGCCAATCTGTTTTTTGTTAGATGTAGATTCAGGATATATTTTTGAGTTGGAGGTGGCCAAGGACTGAATGTGATGTGTAAATGAGAGAGGGGAGTCCAGTATACTTACCTTGAGTCCAGTGGCATGGATTCCTCTTGTTACCTGTTTATAAAAGTTTAGATGGAGAGAAATGATATACTTATATAGGCCATGCCGTTCCCTCACCCCCCAGCTAAATGAGCTTACAGTTTCCACCCTACTGACCTGCTCCTTCAATCAACCTTCAGTGGACTGAGAACGGAAACTCCCCTCCCCAGATGTCCTGATTGGCTGTCTCTCTCTGCAGCTATGAAAACCCGTCCTCCTTTCTGGTCACAGTGGCAGGCTAGAGACTCTATTAGCCGGCAGCATCTCTCACCCAGTTTTTCTGATCACACTTTGTGCTGGCAATAATAACTATGCACTTATTTTTTACTATGATATATGTAAAGCACACAGTGTGCTTACATCCCATCGCTATTACATCCCATCCCACCCACTGTTTCTCCTCAATTTTTCTCTGCATAATGATCTAATACTTTTACAAATAACTTAGGAACTACAGGGTCTTTTTGAAAACAGATTGAAGTTTGGGACTGTGCAACTTGTAGCCCGAGACAATGGGATAACAATCTGGCTTGCCTTTAGTATAACTTTAACCCTTTAAATGCCAGCCACGTAAAATTTACGTGGCTGCCTCCCCTGCAGTTAACCGTCAGCCACGTAAATTTTACGTGCCTGAGTTTCCCCACTAATAGCATAAAAAGTAAAAAAAAAAGTCACTTACCTGACCCCTCGTTTGATTCGTCCGGGTCTCCTCTTTAACATGGTGGGCTCCGATCCTCCGTCGGACCTCCTGCTGCTGCAGGGGAGGGCCCGGAATAGGGTGCCCCCCCCATTTCAGCTGCCACTGGCTTTCCTGTAAAAAATTTAAAATGACATTTACTTACCTGCGTGTGCGCTGCCTCCCGACGACCCTCCTCTTCACGGGGGGGGGGGGGTCCGATCACCCCCCCAATCTTCTGTCTTCTGGGGAGGGCCTAACAGCCCTCCTCTTTTGGATCTTCTCGATGGCCGCCACCATGACGTCACTGCCGGGTGTTGTCTGGGCACCCGGCAGTTCGGCTGTCAGATGCCGGTGATGGCTGGGCAGAGAAGGGGGGAGGTAGGCGATCCTCCAATCGCCTGCCTCCCCCCTTCTCTGCCTAGCCGTCACCTGCATCGGATCGCCGCGGGACACTGCATATGAAGATCGGAGGTGAGTAAAGGTAAAAAAAAATTTTTTTTTAATAAACATATTTGAAAACTGTGTCTGTGTTTTATATATATACCAGTTCACAAGGCTCGGGGGTCTGGCAAGTCACCTGCGGCTGGGTGACCCCTGGCCCCCCAAATTACCTGCCTCCCCAAAGCCCAGGAGGGGGGCAGAAGAGCCGTGGCCCTAGGCTATGACGGCTTGTAGCCGGCAGGGCCAGGGGCCACTAAAGCTGGCCCCTGCGCCCTGTTCTACAAGCCCCCATAGCTGGTCACAGGCTGGTTACACTGGGTAGGGGGGACCTCACACCATTTTTGGGGGGGGATTTTTAAGGGTTTTAACCCTTAAAAATCCCCCCAAAAATGGGGTTCCCCTCCCTGGGAGGGGGGACCCTATGTCATTTTTTTTTTTAAATTAACCCTATGTTACCTGTAACCCAGTAGGTATAAAAGGCTTCTAGCAGCAGCAGGAGAACAGAAGCATAAGTGATTAGCGTGGGATACAGGGATGGATGTAAATAGTAAAAAAAAATATGTTTTTTTAATAAAGTTATTTTTAAAGTGTGTCTCTGTGTGTGTTTTTTTTTACTTTTAACCCTTTGTGAACTGGTAAGGGATCTATGAGACCCCTATACCAGTTCACAAGGCTCTGGGTCTGGCAAGTCACCTGCGGCTAGTGGGTGACTTGCCATTAACCCCGAGACCCCCCATTACCTGCCTCCCCAAAAACCCTTAAAATTCCCCCAAGAAATGGTGCCCCCCCGGTGAAGGGGGACCCCACACCAATTTTTTTTAATTTAACCCTTTATTTTGTGGATAGTAGTTGTATTTTATTTGTAACTGTTATAACGTGCTCTTTTCAGTTTAGGGGATCACCTGGACAGGAACGGGGGGCCACCGATTTAAAAAAAGAGACAATTTAAAAATATATATAATTTTTATTTTGTTTTTTACTTATTTACTTAAAAATATATTAAAGTAGAAAAAATACAAACAAGACATTTCATGTTAAAGCCTAAACTCTGCCACAAAAAGAAAATATGCCATTTTCTTGGAAATTCCTGCAAAAATCATGGTTAAACATAGCGCAAAATGGTGAAAAATATCCTGTCAGCAGAGGGTGACAAAATCTCAAGTAGGTTGGCAGTTAAAAGGTTACAGGTACCTATGCATGTTGGGTATTGTTCTGCTCGGGGGACCTTGCGCTTTCAGATTTAGCTTGTTTTTTCTTATTTGCATATTGATATTTTGGGAAAAGGTGTTTTTTATTCTGCTTTTTATACATTTTTTGTGAAACCCTGTGCAACCTAAGAATTCTTCGAGATATTACTTCCAGAAAGGTGAGCCCACTACAACAAGCTGGGTACGCTTAGAAAGCTTACCATGTGTACTTTCAGGGAATATATGGTTTATCAGGGATATTCCAAATGTAAAGGGTTGTTTTGGTAGAAAAAGCACAAGGTGCGCACTTTGTCAGCAGAGCTGAAATTTTAAAAGTAAAATTACCGTTATGCGCATGCTTTGCTTTAGTGTGTTTGGCAACTCTTTCCTTGACAGAACCTAGGCATGTTGGGTATTGTTCTGTTTGGGGGATGTTGCTTTTTCAGATTTTCAGTTTTTTTCTGGTTTGCATATATTTTTTTTAGGAAAATGTGGTTTTGATTCTGCTTTTTTATTCATTTTTAGGGAAACCCTGTGCAACCAAAGAATACATTGAGGGATTACTTCCAGAAAACTGCACCCATGTCAACAAGCCTGGTACACCTAGAAAGCCTGAGGTGTATACTTCTAGGGAATATATAGTTTGGGGTATTTCAAATGTAAAGGGTTGGTTTTCTTGAAAAACTGCAAGGTGCGCATATTGCATAGCATAGTTGAATTTTATCTGAAAATCTCCTAAAGCATTGTTTCAGTTTGGGGGAGTCTCCTGGGCAGGAAAGGGTGTCTACCTATACATATGTGGTTCTGCTGTAAGCAGGAGAACTTGGGGTTTCACACGCAATAAGATTTTATTGACAAACTTACATTTTTTATTACAAAAAAACACTACAAATTGTAAAAAATATATTTTTTTTATTTCTTTGCACAATTTTTACCCAAAAATATTGAGAATACACTTAGAAAATGACAAACAAGACATTTCATGTTAAAGCCCAGGCTCTGCTGAAAAAAACAATATATCACTTTCCTGGGAAATCCCTGGAAATCCCTTCAAGAATCACAGTTGAACATGGGGAGCGCAAAATAGTGCAAAATGGTCTGGCAACAAAGGGTGACAAAATCTCAAGGTAGGCTGGCGGTTAAAGGGTTAATGCAGGATCATTGCACCCTCCAAAGAACATCTCAAAGGCTCAGTAACACACACAAGATTAAGGCGTAGATATTTTACTGGTTTCTGACATGCGTCCTTAGTCATAGATAGATAGAAATAAAATGTAGAACTTAGGACATGTTGCATCAGAAACCTATAATAAGTATGTAAACCTTTGTTCTTTCTGTGCTGCTGTGCCTTTTGGGAGCTGCTTTAGAGGGGATTTATTTAATTATTGAATAAATAGTTTTACTTTAAGATAAGTGCTGGCAACATTTGGAGATCTTATCCAAATATTGGGGTTGATTTTATTTGCTGTGCACTAGATTTTACTAAAGAGCTTATTGACCTGTGGGCTTTTCCTATGTCTTTTATGCAACTAGTATACCCTAAAATAATTCCATTGGACCAGGGGTTCCTGGGGAGGGGGTTGGGTTGCTTGGTAAGTATAAAATCAGGGCCAGCATTGGCATTTGGCAAACCTGAGCAGATGCTGGGGCCCACTTTAGTTGGTATTTTTTTGTGTCCACCACTGGTGGTGGTGTTGGGGGTGCACGTAGTATACAAGCAGCTTTTTTGAAAATTTGTCATAAAACTCTGCAAAGGTGCTCATTGAGGTTTTTATCACACAAGCTCTGTATTCTGTATTACATTTTTTTTACTCTTTTTTGTTTTTACATTTCCCATTTCTTTTTGTATGTGGGCACTGGCGGTAAAAAGAGAGAACAACTACATTGTTACTTTAGATGGTTGATGACATCATAAGCTATACTTCTATCAAACCACCTTTTTCCTGTACGAGTGTGATATCCTCAGCGTGACTCATTTATTGATGAAGAATTGCTTGAAGTGAAAAGGTCCTGGAGATTCAGGGACAATTTATTTGTGACATATATTTTACTAAAAACCTGAATACGAAGCGCTTTAAAAACCTTGGATCGTGATGAACAGCCTGACTGAATCACTGCCATTTTTTGTCCTTAACATAAACCTTGTAGACGATATTTATTTTTTTGCTATGCATGTCATTGCTCAGTAGGTGTTTTGCTTTGAAAAGCTGTGATTCTTGAAGCACAGCTTTTGTTTAATGATGAATCAATATACTAGAGTCTACAAAGCCAGCACGGCTTACAATCTGGGGCACTTTTTTATCTGTCACAGCAATAGGTATGAGTACAGGACAGAAACAAAGTAGAACATTTGACAAGTGTATCATTTTGGTCATGTTCGTGCATTGTGTTATGGAAAGTTCTAAATTTATTAGTATATTTTTCTTCTGTTCTTTAACCTAATAGGCATGTCACTATTAGAAGTGGCCAATGACAATAACTTATTTTTAGATTTCTTTACTTTAATGCCCAATGTCAGTGGTGTTTTGCATTACATGGTTCACCTTTGGACATACCTCACATTTGTCAAGAGGCACTTTTTTGTCAAGAGGCAGTTTTGCTTCAGCACTTTGAGTGGCAAAGTTTAGCACCAAAGGCCAACAAGACCAACGAACATTCCAGAGCAATGCACCAGGCGTTACAAAAAGAAAAGCTAAAAGAGTCTCTTATTTATGAAGTGCCTGCACCACACAGCACCACTTTGGTTGAAGCCTGGTGCTGTAGGTCAAGATCCCATAGAGCACAATGGGCAGAACTGGAATGAAATGTTTCATGCTTATAATTAATATTCTAAGTATACAGCACGTCCTGTTCCAAAAGATATTCCTTACACTTGGTATATACTCCAGTAGATGGTGCTGGACTGCAAAGACAGGAAAGTGGCTCCTCCCGGCCCCATATATACCAGGGACCTCACACGAAATCCCCAGTTCTTCTCTGCAGTCCTGGCTGCAATGACTAGAAGATGTCTCTCTCTGTTCGCAGGTGAGTGGGGCTATTAGCCTGCGGCCCTGTAGGACTATTCCCACCCGTTTCCTTTCACTGCCTCCCAGCTAAGCTGCTCTGGTTCGGGTGAATGTAGGCAGCACCGCTGTCAGGTGCTGAGGTGCGCTGCTCCAACCGCAGTCCCCCACCAAAGGGTAGGCGGTATAGGCCCATGGTGAGCCTTATGGGATGCCCCTCCCGTATTTTATGCCTCTCGCCCCCTGTCCCCGCAGTTGGCTACCTTTAGGCTGGCCGTCGCTTCCCCCCTTGCTCTCCCTTGTAGATCTCGGGGGGTGCATGTATTTGCCACATGTTGTGTGTTGTGTTTTGATCCCTTTTGTATTGGTTGCACGGGTTTCTTTTGCCGCCGCAGGTTTGTACTATGCTCCGCGGTCGGCAACGACATCGCCTCAGGCGCTGCTGCTCCATCATTGGCTGGCCTTGTCATGTTGGCGCGTTTTTGCGCTCTTCGGGGGGGCAGGCCTTGCGGCTGATGCATTCTGCATCACTGTCTCCGCGGCCCGCCCCTCAAGGTATATGCGGGCGCCATTTTAGTTCTCTGCTGCGTGTGCCTGGCGTCTCCCTAACGAGGTCCGTTAGTGCCCCTGCGGCCTGATTTATTTTATATAAATTATCTGTATTGCATATCGCTTATGGGATCTTTTGCTTATGTCTTGCAGGTGGGTCAAACTTTGTGGTTTCTCCCGGTCCTATCCCCTCTATTTAGTGTTAACTCTTATTGGAGGGCTATTTCATACCATAACTCCCACTTCCCTAGTGGGTTATTGGGGCATCCCGGGCTTGTCCTGAAGGAACCCCGAGCACATTATCCTGAGAAGCCTCCATATGGTGATTATCACGGCACAACAGGCCAATAGGGATTGACACTAATAAAAGCTATCAGCGTCAATCCCTATTGGCCTGTTGTGCCGTGATAATCATCATATGGAGGCTTCTCAGGATAATGTGCTCGGGGTTCCTTCGGGACAAGCCCGGCTGTGTGTGGCGTGTGGGGTTTCCCCTATAAGTGATGATGTCAGGGTGTGTGTACCCTGCACCCAGCAGGTACTTGCGCTGCAGTCTGGGTTACTTGCGGCCGGGCCTAGTGCTGCGCCCCCTCTGGCTTCGCCTACCCCCCCACGCTTACATCTGACTCCCAGTGAGCTGCATACCAGTGGGGAGTCTCAACCTGATTTGACTACCCGGGTAGCCAGCATTGAAAGGCATATTGCCGGGTCTGGTCTGCGTAAGGCTCCTGCTAAGCAGAGGCATTTGGCTCCCGGTGTTACTTTCTTTCCTGTGGAAGCTGAGGAGTTTTTCGATATTACTGGGTATACCCCCTTGGAAGAAGGGGAATTATTCTCTGATTCAGAATCATCTGAGGATCAGCCTAGGGGTTATGCTGACTCTGGATCTGACCCATGGGCTTCAGATGATACTGACAGACTTTTGGCTCACATTTTTGAAGTGCTCTGTATCTCTCCTCCTGCCGTGGCTCTGCGGCAGCAGGGGGAGCTGTTTCATACTGTTAAGCCACGTCTGGAGTTTCCTGAACAAACTCACTTTAATAATCTGATTCTCAAGGAGTTGGAACGGCCTAGCCGGCTTCCCGGGGTACCAAAGAGATGGGATAAGAGGTATCCCTTTCCTGCTGAGATGGTTAAACGTTGGTCATGTCCTCCAGAGGTGGATGCTCCAGTTCTGGGGCTGTCTAACACATCTGTCATGCATTCCCCTGACACTACTACACTGAGGGATGGGGAGGACAGGCGCATGGATCATCTGGCTTGCTATGCCTTTGCCTGTGTTGGGACCGCGCTCCGTCTGGTCTGTGCCTCTGCTTGCACGACTGTTGATGTTAAAAGCCTGCTCAGGGGTCTCTTGGATGGGGCCCCTGATGATGCTGGTAGTGAAGAGTATAGAGCTCTTCTGCGTTGTGAGGAATTTATTGCATATGTTCTCTCTGCCCTGGATGATACCATTAGAATGTGTGGCAGGGCTTCTGCCTTGTTGGTGGCGATACACCGCTCGGTCTGGCTGCGCCAGTGGGCATCTGACATTGCTGCCAAAAAGGCCCTCACTGGGTTTCCCTTCAAGGGCTGCGCCTCTTTGGGGAACGTTTGGACTTGTTTGCTAAGTGTGGCAAGTTACCTCAGCGTAGAAGGCAGCTCCGGTCCTTTTGGGGTTCAGGTGCCTTTTCTCCTTCCTTCAGAGGCTCCAGAATTGGACGGGGAGCTTCTTTTGCTGGAGCCCGTTGAGATTTTTGGGGCAGGGGCAGAGGACGTGGCCGCCCTGGCCCGCCCTGGGGTCCCAAGACTAAGTCCTCCCCCAAGCCCCCTCAGGCATGAAGGGGCGCCCTCACCCATCTGGGTGGGGGGACGACTTTGGCTCTTGGCTTACGTCTGGAGGCGTCATGTCTTAGACCGGTGGATTCAGGAGGTAGTATCCTCTGGTTACAAGATAGAGTTTGCAGCCTGGCCGCCCCCAAGATTCATCAAATCTCATTTAGCTCACAGCCCCTTGTCCACTCAGTGTCTCTCCCTGGCTGTCCAAGGCCTTCTAGACCTAGGTGTCATCTGCCGGGTGCCCTTGAAGGAAAGGGGCAAAGGCTATTATTCCAATCTTTTCATTGTGCCCAAAAAGGATGGGTCCATCAGACCTATCCTGGATTTAAAGCTTCTCAACAAGTTTGTCAGATTCAGACACTTTCGCATCGAGACTCTGCGCTCAGCTGTGACTTTCCTACGCCCAGAGGACTTCATGACCTCTGTAGCCATCAAGGATGCTTACCTTCATGTTCCTATCTTTTCAGGTCATCAGAGGTTCCTCAGGTTCGCTCTGGAGGATCAGCACTACCAATTTGTGGCCTTGCCCTTCAGCCTCACTTCGGCCCCCAGGGTATTCACCAAGGTGCTGGCAGGAGTGAAGGTTACAAGGTTGATGTTAGGGCCTTAGCTGATGCTGCTTTTGGCCGCAAGGTTCTGCAGGCGGCAGTGGTTTAAACTGTCTGCTGTTACTTTTGGGGATCCCGCCCTACCTTACGGACACTGCTATTGGATGTCTCAAGTGTAAGGAATATCTTCTGGAACAGGACGTGCTGTATACTTAGAATAATACAATTCTGTGATTACTCACCTGTAGAATTGGTATTATATGTATACAGCACGTCCTATTCCACCCTACCCTTGTTATCATTATCTTTAGTTACCTCTTTATGGTGATTGTTATGTTCAAATTTTCATATAATGGTTATAGTTATCCCGGTCTCTTTCTAACTGCTTTTCAATACTGGGGATTTTGTGGGAGGTCCCTGGTATATATGGGGCTGGGAGGAGCCACTTTTGTGTCTCTGCAGTCCAGCGCCATCTACTGGAGTATATCCCAAGTGTAAGGAATATCTTCTGGAACAGGACGTGCTGTATACATATAATACCAATTCTACAGGTAAGTAATCACAGAATTGTATTTTTACACACATTATTTTGTACAGAACTTGCATTCTGACTTGACAATAATGGAAATGCAGGACCTGTATGTCGCCAAGTAACATTTTGTTTTCATCAAAAATCTTTTATTCGTGGCTTCTTTTTGTTATCAATGTGTCTTTTGAAAACAACAACTAAAACGAAGGCTAATTGCACTGTAAAGTTTGTTCCCCCTTTGCCCCAGCAGTGTGTTTTTTGTAACTGTAATGATGAAAAGCTGATCCGCACTGTAAAAATACACGGCCTATCTTTTCAAGAAGAAAAAATTTCATAAATACACCGTGTAGCACCAAAAAGATGGTGGTACAAAGTGGTGCTCACTGGTGCAGGGATAATTGGTAGTCAGCTAGTGCAACAGTCAAAGCAAGTTAGTTAGAATTTGGCGATGTGATTTCTGGTACCACTGTAGCCCAGAGCGCAGCCACAGGTAAGACAAAAAAGCTGGTGCTCCAGAACTGGCGCTATAGCCATCAGAAAGATGCTTAATGATGCACATCATAAATAAAGCCCCTAGTGTATTTTCAAAACCAGACATTTGGAAAAGCAAAATCAAGAAATAGTGAAAAAAGAATTAATTGGGGAGGAATAAGAATATGTGTCAAATCCAAAGGAGTCAAGGCAAGGCTCATCCCAGACAACAGACATGACAGACAACAGAGATGAGTTACTTAATGTTTAGCAAAAAAAGGTGTTTTCTTTAGGCTGTGCCCACTTATTTCTATATTGTTCTATATAGATAGATTTTTCACTTCCTCTCCGCAATTTGATGTTTTCAGACTTTTGGCCCAGATAATAGGATTCTTAGTCGTAATGCCTACATAACCCTCTGCCTAAGCCTCATCCTCACATCACTGCGATCCCCTGCTGTAGACAATTTTGACAACAGTGCATACAGTGACACATCTGCTGCGCATACTTCCGGTGCTAAGTTAGACTACAGCTGTGAATTGCAGCTAGATGAGTGTGCTTAGTTGAGGGTCTGTGTAGCAAATCCCACTGTGTGGCATTCAAAAAGGGACCAGTTTAACGCCTATGTGAGCCAAGAACAATGCCAGTAATACTGGGCCAGGCTGCAGAGTTGTCGTGGGTGCTTATGTGGTCACCATGGGTGTGGTTGAGGTGATCCAGAGACTGCAACAATGGTTCTTGAAATGTGAAGCATTTATTTAATTCTTCATATATTTTTCCTTTTTGTGTGCTTTGATAAAGAGGCCGTACATAAACCCAAACATTGGGATTAGAGATTTTTGTTAACATGTTTGCAAAATGACTTTTTGAGTCTGGCTTCCTTTCTTCAAGGTACAGGATAATGAAGGCTGAATCTGCTATGTTACCACTGAAATACACGCAACGAATTTCCTTTTCTTTGTGTTAAACACATTTTAAGTAATGTCTGATAAACTACACACAAAATAACGTGAAAAACCATTTTCTTTCCTGTAAACCTCTCACTGAACTGGTAAAAGGGGTCCTTAGAAGGCAATTGGAAATGGGTACCAAATACCTCTATTAAATAGCAAAATAAAAGTATTCTTACACTGCCTGTTCTTTGGTTATTTAATCTGTCTTGAGAGGATTGGAGGTGGTTTAGCTAATAGTAATTATTGTCTAGATCTGTGGACATACCTCCTGTTCACACGTCCTGCTTTGAAATCCCGCCACTCTGCCACCTTTCCCTAACACTTAGCGGGTGTCGCAATCTTGCATCGGCCATCAGTAGAGGGCACCGGCGCTGTGTGCGCACACAGCACGCGGACCACACTCAATGGACTTATAAGTGTTTTTTTATGTAACCCCTCCGCCCTGATCAAGGCTATGGATGGGGGGCAGGGCACGGGGGCTTTTAAAACAGGCAGTCTTGCTGGCCTGGCACTTTAAACTATGATTTGCGCCAACTACTCCCAAGAGTGTAAGAATATTTTTTTAACCGTGTTTTGAGCTCAGATACAAATCTGGAAACTGCCTCAGAGCCACACAAATAGTTTTTCTTTTAAATATGTATAGGTTCAGTTATCTATGTGAGATGTTTCGGTGTGTTCAAACAGCTTCTACAAACAGCATTAAAAGTGTAAATTATAAATCCCATTGTTTTGTTTTTTTTTACTTGCAGGTGGAAATGTTAGTTCATTTCATTGAGTTTTGCTACAAACACTTTTAGGTCTATCATTAAAGTCACTCTTCCGTCTAAAAACCCAAAAAACACTATACTCACCTTTTATCCCCCGAGGTTATCACTGTTAGTCTGGTGCTTACACACTTATCGCGCAGGTCCATTCATTGCAATGGAGAGGAGCATGCCATAGTTCCTTTGACAATGGCACGGCGGAGTGTTTTGTAACTGAAGATTGACTTTAAATCTTTATTTTCTTTTTGCCATGAAGCCATTGTGGTTCTTTGTAAGTTTACAAATAAATATTTCTCAGGTCACAGGCTGGGATACATCTGATAAGATGAAACCCAAAATCTCATATGTGAGTTAGAGGTCAATGGTTGTATATGGTTATTTTCTAAAACATTTAACTTAATAACATTATCCTTCTAAAACCTTTTAAATATATACCTGCATTTCCATGATTTGATGTAATGCAGACTGGTCTTTTTTTGCATTCTTTTTATCATTATCACTTTTTTACTAGATATATTTTTGAATAAAGATTGTTTCCAAAACCAAAAGACAAATATTGAATAGACTAGTATTTGAGGTGTTATTTTTTACTTATCATTGAGCACTAAATGGCATGCGGCCAGCATTAATATAAAAGGAAAAACCTTTGGATCAGATATACTCATTTGTATGCTGGGATAGGTATAAAGGCACTAGAAAGCAATGTGAATATGTGGGGATATCAAAGAACAGCTGGTGTGTAATCTTGATTGTTTCTACTATACGTAAGGTGCATTTTAATTGTTGTTTTAACATGAAGGAAAGCATGAGCTTTCCCTTAATCCTGAAAACTGTGTAAGGACAAAGAAAGCATATTGCAAATGTAAGCATTTCCTCTCACCGTGTTCATGTTCTTATGTTTTGTGATTTTTTTAGGTGAGATACAATTAGACCCTCTGAGATTTTCGCATGTCTGTGACTCTCCTGCATAGCCAAAATAAGGCAATATTATTCATACCCTAGGCGATCCCTTGGCCCACATAACCGTTTGCATGATCCCTGGTTGCAACCCATTACTTATGCAGTCTGTGTGCCTGCTGCAAAGAGCAGAGCAATAATCTGAAAAGGTAACTATTTGGGGCATTTTAATGGGGTTTCAAGTATGTAGTTGGGGGTTGTCTACAAAAAGCAATGAGAAGGTATACAGGGATAGGCAAGGTTGTTAACAGGTGAGCAGTTCTACAAACCTCATGAGAAAAGCATGATCTAAAGAAGGATCATCCAAAAGTATGGTGGAGTCAAAGGTCAAAGATTAGACGAATAACAACAGGTCCGGGGTTAGAGGGTATCAAATTGGGCGATTGTCTGGGGCTCCATCACTGAAGGTTTTCCGGCTTCAGCATCGGCAGCTTGCTTTTGCATGGGGTGTCGAAGCACTGTAATCTCACTGATACCCAAATAAAAGATTTCCACTGTAATACTTGCACTAGCTTTGGCAGAAATTCTTTTTATGAGCATCAGTGATCCTCTGCACTGCCCATCTGCAGTGTCCATCTGCACACTTTTCTGCCTATACAGTTACCCTTGACACTCAGGTTCCATTCCCCGTAACCTGCAAAGCAGATATTAACCAAATAATTTCAAAAGCTGAGGTAGGCAGACTGTTAAGGGGGCCTGGACCAGAGAAAGGCTCCGGGTCCTGATGGCGTATCGGCAATATTCCTGAAGGACTGTGCTGATCAATTGTGTGAAGTACTCCTGGACATCTACTGTAAATGACTTGAATCAGGGGTAGGTGCATCATGCTTTAAAAAATGTATAATCTTCCCAGTCCCCAAATAACCAATGACATTTGATCTCAATGATTTTCGGCTGGTGTCACTTACACCTATAGTCATAAAAATCTTTGAAAGGCTTTTGTTCTTGTACCTGACAGTACCGGCACTGAAAACCTCACTCATTCCAATTCGCATACAGAGCAAATAGGTCACTGGAGGATGCAATGAATCTGGCCCTCCACACCTAGATCTCTCTAGCACATATGAAAGTGTTCTATTTGTTCGGCTCTGCATTTACCACTCTAAACCCGAGCACTCTGCACTCTGAATTGCTCCAATTCAACATCCCCCATAATATTTGATCATGGGTTAAGGCGCTTCCTTACTGGCAAGTGAAATTGGGCTCCATTTGGTTCGGGGTTAGATCCACCAACATAGGCGCTCCTTAAAGTGGACCAACACCCACTGCTCATCGGCCTGGGAATCTATAAGATTCCCAGGCCGATCAGCTCCCTGCCTGCCGATCGGGGGTGCCCCGCTGTGTGAAACCCCCCAGGACACCCGCAAATCCTACCTGTTCCTCGTTCCAACGGCGCGGGCCGCTGCCACCTCTCGCACATCCCTCTAGCAGGGCGTGCACCCTGTAAGAGGAACGCGCGAGAGGCGGCGGCGGCGGCGGCGGGCGCTCTCACCTTGTCCGTCGACGGACCTTGGTTGTCCGTCGGCGGTGATTGGTGGAGTGAGTCACGTGGGAGCGGGGTCAGGTGAGTTTTTGGGGCTTTCTGGGGGGTTTCACACAGCGGGGCACTCCCGATCGGGGTGCCCCGCGGAAGTGGACCAACACCCAGGATAGTGAAAATCCTGGGTGTTTGTCCACTTTAAGGATGCGTTCTCTCCCCTCTGCTGTTCTCTAGATATACTAGTGATTGTGTTTCGACAGAGTCATCTGTAAAGATAATTACATTTGTAGGCTGGTCGAGAACAATTTTAAGGTATCTTATATACCTCTCTGAGATTAACAAGTTGGGCAGTGGTGCAGTGTCAACGACCCGATAACAAATACCTCCAAGGCAGTAGAATTAGTCTTGAATTTCAGGAAAGGTCCCCATACCCATTTTCCAATTTTCATCTTTGGGCAGCGGTGGCGGAGGTCTATGAATCAAAGTTTCTGGGTACCATAATTTCAAAAAACTTAGGCTGGGCGAGCAATGCCCAAACCATCCTCAAGATCTGCACTTTCTCCAGTCACTGGTTTACACCCTCACCTAAACCCCAACCCAGCACTGGCTTGCATGCCTCACCTAACTCCCTTCTCACACCACTGCTGGTCTGCATCCCTCACTTGGGCTTATTGCTTTGGAGCAGAGTTCTTTACTGTTGGTGTTCAGCTTGGACCTTCATCCCACGGCAGATCATGGTAAATGGACTGACACTGAAAGTAGTTGATTACCCCTGCTATATTATATTACATCACTCTGCACCTTGTACCTGGCTCTTACTCTTGTATTGTATATTGTGAATATTGATTAGTGTCTCTTGTTTCACCGAGCATGTATGTATCCCCTTTCTGTTGGCTCAAGCCAAAGAAAATTCTTTGTATGTATTCTCATATATACCTGGCGAATAAAGTATTGTAAGAATCTTACCTGGTCCAGGCAGCCCACAGCAAGTGTCCTTGGGTCCCTCTGGGTGACGCAATGCTCCCTGGTGCTCACAAAGGTCGAAGCTCCCCTGCTCCTCCTTAGCTGTACGGGCACTCGCTCGTGCGCATGCACTGCTGACAGCGGACTTTGATCTGAGGAGGCGACACAGCCTCTGGGGACGCTGAACTGAAAGTAATCAGGGGCTGGTCAGCCTTACTGGCCAGAGCTGTCCTTAAATTCTATTATCCTTTGTTGCATGACTATGCAAATGCTTTGTTTTAAGAAAACACTCTCTTACTTGTACCTTTAGATATAAGCAATTAAAATGTATATCTATAAGATTCCCAGGCCGATCAGCTCCCTGCCTGCCGATCGGGGGTGCCCCGCTGTGTGAAACCCCCCAGGACACCCGCAAATCCTACCTGTTCCTCGTTCCAACGGCGCGGGCCGCTGCCACCTCTCGCACATCCCTCTAGCAGGGCGTGCACCCTGTAAGAGGAACGCGCGAGAGGCGGCGGCGGCGGGCGCTCTCACCTTGTCCGTCGACGGACCTTGGTTGTCCGTCGGCGGTGATTGGTGGAGTGAGTCACGTGGGAGCGGGGTCAGGTGAGTTTTTGGGGCTTTCTGGGGGGTTTCACACAGCGGGGCACTCCCGATCGGGGTGCCCCGCGGAAGTGGACCAACACCCAGGATAGTGAAAATCCTGGGTGTTTGTCCACTTTAAGGATGCGTTCTCTCCCCTCTGCTGTTCTCTAGATATACTAGTGATTGTGTTTCGACAGAGTCATCTGTAAAGATAATTACATTTGTAGGCTGGTCGAGAACAATTTTAAGGTATCTTATATACCTCTCTGAGATTAACAAGTTGGGCAGTGGTGCAGTGTCAACGACCCGATAACAAATACCTGCAAGGCAGTAGAATTAGTCTTGAATTTCAGGAAAGGTCCCCATACCCATTTTCCAATTTTCATCTTTGGGCAGCGGTGGCGGAGGTCTATGAATCAAAGTTTCTGGGTACCATAATTTCAAAAAACTTAGGCTGGGCGAGCAATGCCCAAACCATCCTCAAGATCTGCACTTTCTCCAGTCACTGGTTTACACCCTCACCTAAACCCCAACCCAGCACTGGCTTGCATGCCTCACCTAACTCCCTTCTCACACCACTGCTGGTCTGCATCCCTCACTTGGGCTTATTGCTTTGGAGCAGAGTTCTTTACTGTTGGTGTTCAGCTTGGACCTTCATCCCACGGCAGATCATGGTAAATGGACTGACACTGAAAGTAGTTGATTACCCCTGCTATATTATATTACATCACTCTGCACCTTGTACCTGGCTCTTACTCTTGTATTGTATATTGTGAATATTGATTAGTGTCTCTTGTTTCACCGAGCATGTATGTATCCCCTTTCTGTTGGCTCAAGCCAAAGAAAATTCTTTGTATGTATTCTCATATATACCTGGCGAATAAAGTATTGTAAGAATCTTACCTGGTCCAGGCAGCCCACAGCAAGTGTCCTTGGGTCCCTCTGGGTGACGCAATGCTCCCTGGTGCTCACAAAGGTCGAAGCTCCCCTGCTCCTCCTTAGCTGTACGGGCACTCGCTCGTGCGCATGCACTGCTGACAGCGGACTTTGATCTGAGGAGGCGACACAGCCTCTGGGGACGCTGAACTGAAAGTAATCAGGGGCTGGTCAGCCTTACTGGCCAGAGCTGTCCTTAAATTCTATTATCCTTTGTTGCATGACTATGCAAATGCTTTGTTTTAAGAAAACACTCTCTTACTTGTACCTTTAGATATAAGCAATTAAAATGTAAACATGGTATTCCTGTATGTAATAATCTATTCTAATTGCTAGATTTTCTTGAGAAACAAGAACACATAATATAATGATAATATCCAAAGTGAAAAGATCCCTTTAACAACACAATACTCCAATGACATTACAGACTGCAACAACATTGTGGATAAATGTAAAACTGAAGCTGAGAATGGTTTAACTGTCCACAGGGGATTTCTCAATAACCCCGATCTTATTGTTCAGTTACATGCAAATGATGAGCACGTTGAAATGGATCGTCTTCTACTAATCTCAGTGCTTCTCGGTGCTTCTAAAGTGCTTCTGTATGAATGTTTAATGTAAGCTTTTTGCTCTCATATTTATATATATGCTTGTGAAATCTGTAAAACGCTGCAGTAAAATCTGTAGACGGTACACTTAGTGCCCATAAGTAGGGTCAATGGAATTGAGGGATTAAGTTTACTGGGGTTTTAGCGACGACTTTGTGAACCAGAACATTTTCATCTTTCTGCCAAACAGGAAATGATGACCTGATAGACCAAAATATGATCTATCCATCTATAATGATAAGCATTAAATATATTTTATATGTTATTTTATATGTTTGTATCATTACGTTTGGGCTCTTAAAAAAATCAGACCCCTAGGTTTTGTAGGAATGGCAGATAATTTCGTTTTAAAAGCAAATCCATTTACTGTATAATAGCTTAAGTTATAGGCACATATATTTCACATTGCAGTCGCTTGTATAAATGCAAATTGGTTAAGAAACAGCTGAGCAGGTACTGTAGCTCCCATATTGGCCCAGTTTCAACAATCTTGATTAGATTATAAGAAATGCATAACCTTACCTGTTTTTTTTTTAATTCCTTTTTTGGTAATTATATACCACTTTACTGAACACAACTGTACATTAATCTATGATTTGTTTCCGTGTTTTACATTATTTTTTTAGTTTTACAATATTTTTACTTAAAGTGGACCAACACCCAGGATTTTGACTATCCTGGGTTTTGGTCCACTTCGGCGGTGCCCCGCTGTGTGAAACCCCCCAGAAACCCCAATAAACTCACCTCTCCCCGCTCCCACGTGACTGCCCGGTCCAATCCCCGCCAACGTCCAGGCGGGGAACAGGAACGTCCAAGCGGCTTCCGCCGCCGCCGCCGCCTCCCTCGCGTCACTTTCGGCGCGCGCGCCCGTGCCGGCCATTCACAGACGCCCGGTGCGGGGGCGCGCACGCCTAGAGGTTGCGCGAGGGAGGCGGCGGAAGATAAGGTAGGTGATTTGGGGTGTTTGGGGGGGTTTCACCCCGCGGGACATCCCGATCTCGGATGTCCCGCGGGGTGGGAGGTGATCGGCCCGGGAATCTTATAGATTCTTATAGATGTTGGTCCACTTTAAGGAAAATATGTAAAACTAACACTTTTCTAGCAATCAACCACTTAAAGATGTCTTATATCTTTCAATTGAAATTGGCAACTTATAATTTCTATTTCCATTTTTTTTATTATCAGATATGGCTATTAAAGCAGAACAAAACCCGAGAATTTGACTTTCCTGGGTTTGGTCCCTTCCCCTGAGGCATGCAGAATTGGGATGCCCCACTGCGTGAAACCCCCAGAATGCCACTTTGTACTGACCTCTTCCTGGTTCCATGCATGCAGTTGCTTGCATGCATGAGCTCTCATCCAATGAGAACTATCTTCCCTGACTATGTCATTCGGTAATTGGCTCTCATTGAATAGAATGAGGAGTGCACGCTGTTGCATCTGTATGGCTGGGGCAAGAGCATGTGCACACTGCCGGGGATGCAGGGGATGCGACAGAGCACAGTCTCCATTGACAACAATGGAAGCTGTTTGCCCAATTGCTGAGGCACGGCAGACGACTCTCATTAGACAAGAGCCCATGCATGCAGAGTGGCTAAAGGTGAGTGTTTATGGGTACCCAGATATGGGATTCCCCCTGGCGAGGGGCAGCAGCCAGCCCTGTATCTTTTTGATCCACTTTAAAGTTTACCCTAGCCCCTCTACTACAGCGCATTTATTTCTCTATTTCTCATAGCAATGTGTTCCTAGTTTACTCTAAATTCCACCTCCCATATTTCCCATATTTCTCTTCGCATAGGTAATTCCCAAAAAAAAACACTTTGTATTTTTAAAACCATTAATTATACCTTCTTTTATATCTTGAGAAATAAATGAGAACATGTTTTCATCTTTTTCCCTTTCTCCAGCTTTTAAAACCTTACCTGCTTAAATTTAACTTTAAATGGGTGAGCCTTATTTAAGAAGCGGCAGTGACACACAACGCCATTTTTTTGGCCTCAGCGCCATGCAGGGTCCGATTAAAAGAAATTAAAAAGCTTATGTGGCTGTCAGCTAGCGTCTTACTTAACACTAGCGCCGAAAAGGATGCAGCGATGGGCGCTCTGGTTGAAGCAGCTCCAGAGGAAACCTGGTGCTGTAGGTCAAGATCCTATAGAGCACAATGGGCTGGATTGAAGTGTTTAATACTTATAATTAATATTACACACATTTATTTGTACGGAAATTGCATTGTGACTTGTTAGTAATGGAAATGGAGGTCCGAGATGTCACAAAATGATTTTTTGTGGGGGTTATTAAAATTGATTTTACTACTAATTTTGCTTACCAATGTGTAATTTGGACACCAAGAACTAAAACGCACTGTAAAGTTTGCCTCCTTTGTCCCCAGCAGTGATTTCTTCTAACTATAATGATGAAACGCTGACCAGCACAGCGCCAAAGATTTCATGGGAGCACCGGAAAAATGACAGTACAAAGTGGCACTCGATGGCACTGGGATAATCTGCAGCTGGGTTCAACAGGCGCTGACATAGGCCAGCCATTTAGTTCACAGCACAACGTCAGATGAGACCAAAATGTTGGTGCTCCGGAACTGACGCTAGAGCCACAAAAAAGATGCTAAATGGCACTTATCATGAATAAAGCCCTTAATAAATGCAATATTCTATTGTGTGTATACAGCTCGAAAGGATAAGGCTTTTATTACAGTTGTAAGGGAAACAAACTGCACTCCTACTACCAGGGAATTCCAGCAACCAGTCCCGTCACACCAATTCCAATCCCTGTTCCGGGTGACCATCCATGGGTACATTCTCTCAGAGTAGATACTCCATAGCTGGCTGGTGAGGCCTTTTGCCTCAGCTAGACTCTCCCTCTCCCTCAGCTAGAGTACCCCTTCTCCAGATCCCCATATGCACAGCATTTCTTCAGGTCTCCATTCTCCCTCGTCAGGTCATCTACAGACCACATACATAAAGATGCGTTTAGAGCAGCTTTAATCTCTGCCATTAAAATAAGTAGTGGGAAAGCTGTGTTGTCTCAGTTGTTTACTGGAGCCAGACTGGGATATAAACAATACATACCATATATTAGGGATGACAGCTGAAGCCTTCTTCCTGTAGAATTTGCCTCTATATCATGGCAGCTCTTACATTAGCAAACCCAAGAATATTGGTGGTGAGATAATCATCCTACTGCCAGTCAGACAGCTCTCTATATAGATCCTGCTATAACTGCCATGCAGAATGCTCTTCATACAGTCTTTAAACCAAAGAACTAGTGTAGGGCTATTTTTTCGGGGGGAGGGGGTGTTGTTAATACCCCACTCAAAACAGGCTATGGCACTAACCTGTTGGTAACAAAGAGGAGCTGAGCCTTTGCTGAGTGAATGAGTGGGTTAAATGTTTGGTGTGGCAGTGCCTCCACCCAGAATAGGGCCCTTGCATCTAATAGGAAACACCTTTCTGGTAAATAGATCAAGTTGTCTAAGCAAAACAACACATTCAGAGCAGAGGGACTACTGCTCCCAGCAACCATTACCTCATTCACTGACACAGTCAAGTATAGCAGCACTAGGAACTTTATGTAGTAAAGGTCAGCTTGCAAGTATAAACGGATCATACACAGTATAGCAACACAATGAAAGGCCCAACTAGAAGCTTTAGTTAGTCTGAGCACATATACCCAGGTATATAGATAGTCTATGGCTAAATACTTCCAAGAGAAAGGCAATTCAGGATGCAAGCTGCAGGGGTCCCTGTTGTTGACTCGACAAGATGATTCACTCTTGACATGCAGAAGCTGATGAGGAGATATGCAGCAGCAGTTGAAGATTCTCCGCAGGGCACATGGCAGGTTAACAGGCAATGAAGAAGTTCAGGAGCAGCAACAGAATATCCCCTACATGGCACCAGCAGCCGGACATGCGGGAGAATGGTGTAGCAGTCTGCAAGGTCTTCAGGCTCCACTTTGAGGCTGGATATATAATACCCAGCAGGCATGTAATGTTCCATTTGCAACTCTGTAGTAACTGAGCACTTCCCTACACTAGAAAATCTATCTGCCCTGCATGTTTAACCCGAAAGGGGGCACACTACATTAAAAAAGAAACATCTCAAAGGCTGAAAACATGGGACATTCAAACCTAGAATGTCCTATTGCACAGCAGAGCCGTGTAAGCCTGTTCTGCAGCCACCATGTGACTATCTCCAACCAATAGGGTTCAACCTAAACAGAGCAGTTTAACAATTGTATAAAGGTTTTTTTTTTTTATTTGACTTGCTCTCATGTTCTCATAGTGTTTGAGTTTTGAGTGTAAGTGATATTGGTATATCATAGAAGCTGCAAGTAGCGTAGTGAAAACCCTTCTCTGACCATCTGATCGAAATACAGTTTGTAAATGACCCTTTTCCAGTTATCCATGACTGGATGCTTTAAGAAAGGAATGAAAAATAAAAGACTCAGAAATAAAACTTAGCACTGTTTTAGCTCTTTCTAAAGAACTATGAATTTGGTTGATTTATCTGCATGAGCACCACATTTACATTTAAAATGTGCAGAGCATAAAAAAATTAAGAGCTTTGCAAATAAAAGTGTACTGTTTATGATTAAAGTCTTCTAGCCTATCTTTTAAGAGTCTGGTTTACGGCATTTTCTTGTAGAGACGTTTTTCGGGGTAAACTGTTGATATTAGAGAAGAATTCCATTGATTTATACCGATTGAATATTGGCATTACAGTCTTGATTTAGTCCGGTTAGAAACTAAAAGGTTAAAGTATAAGCAGGCATTGAATTCATAACAGGAGGTTTAATCCCTATTTTAGATGATAAACAGAGACCTTTCCTGTATGATTGTCAACGTTCCACTCTAGTGGCTAGGTAACTTCTATGGGAATTTAAAGCCGACCAAAACACTATAAAACTATGGACTTGATGAATTGTCCCTAATTCTGAATTGCCCAGTTCTAATGCAAAAGCTGGGTTTTATAAATCAAATACTTTTTTTACGATTAGTTAATCTATTACTAATCTCAATCAACTGCAGTATTGTGGCCAAAAACATGAATTTTCTACTGACCAATTCTAATTAATCTAAACCCCTAATTTTTAATATATTAAAACTAGACGTGCATCTGCATTGAAGTGCGGGAGTTGCTTTGGCTTAGGCAAGATAAAATAACCCTGTTACACCCTGATGTGGTGAAATTGTTACTTGATTTACAGAGTACTGTATTCTCTTTCACATTGGCAATAGAAGAATGCCTATTGTAGGAGACAGCACAGACCATGGCTGACCTAGAATTCTGGTCAGCCAAATTACTTCCCCTCTGGTCCTTAACACTTCAGGTAGGTGGGTGCCTTCTGTTCTGGTTCAATTTATTCATCAACAATAGCACAGGTTCAAGGAATGGGAACCCAGAGGTATTGTTTTAGATCTATGCCTAACCTTCCGAACTAGGAAACCATGGAACACTCCTAAATCTGAATTGGTTAAAAAAAAGGTTTGACTTGGTTTGCTAAAGTTACAGGGAACGTGTCATCCCATTTGTGATCTGTTATTGCTTTCACATTGAACATCAAAAATAAATACATTTATTTTTGGCTCAGGAGGTCTTAAGAAGATATATGACCAACAAATATGGTAAGCTCTAGATATGGCTCATTTACAAATAATTTTGATCAGTTATGGACTATAGGCAAACTCTTGCTTGCGCAAGAGCACTTTATTCATGTCCGGCAAATCTGATTCCTTACCACTAGGCCATGACTGCTCCTTAGTGATGCATGTGTTTTTGCACTGTGCAAGACACAGAAACCAGTGATCCACAGAAATCCTCAGGACTTATCAGGAAGTAGGTGGAATCCATCATGTCAATGCACAGTGACCTGGCAGGATATTGCGGAACTTGGACTCTTGTGAGTTGAAGGGCAGTGGCTGGATGTTGGAGATGGGTAGTTTTAGCTGTGGAGGCTGATTCACTACTAGCGCCACAAATTGCCAGATGAGCGTCTGTATAGCGGCGCTTAGAGCTAGTAGACGCTGTAAGCGGGTATCGGGCGCTGCAAACTAGCGCTGTGGTCACTGTAGTAACCTGGCCGCCATTGATGAATGTGATGTGTTGGGCCCTCTAACAACAGTAGAGCGCTGCAGCGAGCGAGAGGTAACGACAGCTCAGTGCACCTGGCACTCAGTGCTCCACACCATATTTGACAAACACTACACACACACAGTGTCGGCGCTCTAAAGCTGGGCACTCTAGCATAGAGCACCAGACTCTGTGTGATCAAAGTTTGTTTTTGTTGTTTTTGAACACATATAGAATACCAAAAACCAAGACAAGGAATTCCAAACAAAATGGGCACTCCACTGGGCTAATAAAAGTTATATGAAAATCATTTTATTAGGTATCACTATTTCATCATAAAAGAATACAAACAACACAAATACACAAGACAATTAAAAACAAATTATGACCACTGGACAAAATTGTAACATTATAGCAATATAATATATACAAGGTTCCAAAACGCTAAATTATCTCCATACAAATCTGAGTATATCAAAATGTATATAATAAATGAGAACGATTACTGGCGAAAAATTACAATAATACCTCTATAAATAAAAATATATACAATCAATGTGCAAGCTAACCTCTACTACCCACTAGCTAATAAATACAATACTCTAATACGTATAATAAATAGTCTAAAACATCAGGTATGTAAATAAGTGAAAATGAACCACCCCTAAAGTGCAAAATTACATTAATAAAGCCAAGACCTAATGATTAATAGGAACTAAAGTATCTAGTGCAAAGGTGCCAAAGACTAACAATACAGGACTGATTCTAGTGAATATAAGCACCTGGTATCTGTAATATAGGAAAATAGAGACCAAGGGCTTGCAAAAAATACACATGTGGATCAAACATCAAAGCAGATAAAGAAAATCAAACTACCGCCATATACTGTCTCATCAGTGGTCACGCCGCTGCCCCCACACGCTCCGCCATGCGACCACAGCTTCAAAGGGGGTGAAATGCTCACCTATCACCTCCTTTATAGTCCAGTGGCAGGTCCCCTGTGCGACGCGCGGCGGCGGAGGACCTGCCACCGGACTATAAATGAGGTGATAGCCCAGTGGAGTGCCCATTTTGTTTGGAATTCCTTGTCTTGGTTTTTGGTATTCTATATTGTTGTATTCCTGGTATTCTCAGTGCACCCACTGTTTGAATGATATTTTCTTAGTGGTGCCCTTACGGCTATTATATACTATTTGAACACATATACACCAGTAACGGCGCCATGTAGCACCTGTCGCTCAGCAGCATTATCCTATACATTTCAATAGTGTTTTTTTTGGTTGTGAATAAATAGTATTTTAATAAATTATTTTTCTAAATTTTAGGATCAAATGATTGTGTGACCTCTCCTACCCAGAAACCAAACACTTATATTGTTATATTTAGATTTTTTTTTATGCAGAATTGTATGTGCAGGTCTGCCATTGCAGTGTTACAGTCTTAAAACAATGTCATTCCATATGTTATTGCTCTGGTGCTGGTGTATATGTGTTGAGAAACAGACTTTTTTTATATAGTGTCCAGCAGAGTCCGGGGGTTTTATAACGCAGATGCTGGCTTTGTGTTTCTTTTTCTTAAATATGGCCTTCAGTGGCGGATGCACTTAACTGCTACCACTGCTACTAAGGCGCTACCTATCATTCGCTGCAGTGCTGTTGTCATGAATGAATTACCCTCAGTCCGTGCCAGTGGCGTCCCTAGATGGCTGGCCGGGGCTTCTCTTCCTCTTATAAAGGAATTACCCCTTCAGTGTATCAGGGCCCGTGATAGCGTTTAGCTAGCTTTGTTATTTCTCCTGTGATTTCCTGTGCATATCGTTATTGACCCTTTGCTTGAATCTCGACCACGTCTCCGTCTCATCCCTTTGTACCGTGCAGCTCTCTGACCGTCTGGTGTGACCTTTGGCTTGACTTCTGAGTTCGCTTAATTTCTCCTGAGCACCCGAATTGCTTCCAGTACTTACCTACCTTGCCCAGTCTGACCTTTGGTTTATTTGTCTTCACTCCTCGTGAGCCTACAATCATAAAGCAACCGTGTCCCGCGAGACATACCGTATTTTTCGCCCTATAAGACGCACTTATTTTTCCCCAAAAGTGGGGGAAAAATGTCCGTGCGCCTTATCGGGCGAATGTAAAAAAAAAAAAAATAAAAAAAATAAAAAAAATTTTTCAGGCAGCGATGACAGCGACGGGGCCAGAGACAGAGCCCCTGCCGCTCCTCCATCTGCTGCCTCTTCCGGGCTCAGAACATGCGAGCACGAAGGTCCGGGCAGTGGGTGGGCGTGGCCTGCACCGGTGCAGGCCACGCCCACCCCCTGCCCGGACCTTCGTGCTCGCATGTGCACAGGAAGCAGATGGAGGAGTGGCAGGGGCTCTGTCTCTGGCCCCGCCGCTGTCATCGCTGCCTGAAAAGACAGCGATCGCAGCGGCGGGGCCGGGACAGAGCCAGCTCATGAATGGGGTGGGCGTGGCCTGCACCGACGCTGCGGCGCAGGCCACGCCCACCCCATTCATGAAGCCGGCCGCTCAGCGCAGCGGTGTCAGCGAACAGGTGAGTTTAACTTTTTATTTACATGGCGCCTGCCTATACTAATGGGGGGAGAGGGGTGGGAATGGGGGGAGAGGGAGCACACAGCCTATACTAATGGGGGGAGGGGGATGCCACACTGCCTATAGGAATGGGGAGAGGGGGATGCCACACAGCCTATACTAATGGGGGGAGGGGGATGCCACACAGCCTATGGCAATGGGGAGAGGGGGATGCCACACAGCCTATGGGAATGGGGGGAGAGGGATGCCACACAGCCTATGGGAATGGGGAGAGGGGGATGCCGCATAGCCTATGGGAATGGGGGGAGAGGGATGCCACACAGCCTATGGGAATCGGGGGAGAGGGGGATGCCACATAGCCTATGGGAATGGGGGGAGAGGGATGCCACACAGCCTATGGGAATGGGGAGAGGGGGATGCCACACAGCCTATGGGAATGGGGAGAGGGGGATGCCACACAGCCTATACTAATGGGGGGAGGGGGATGCCACACAGCCTATGGGAATGGGGAGAGGGGGATGCCACACAGCCTATGGGAATGGGGAGAGGGGGATGCCACATAGCCTATGGGAATGGGGAGAGGGGGATGCCACACAGCCTATGGGAATGGGGGGAGGGGTATGCCACACAGCCTATGGGAATGGGGAGAGGGGGATGCCACACAGCCTATGAGAATGGGGAGAGAGGGATGCCACACAGCCTATGGGAATGGGGGGATGGGGATGCCACACAGCCTCTGGGAATGGGGAGAGCGGGATGCCACACAGCCTATTGGAATGGGGAGAGGGGGATGCCACACAGCCTATGGAAATGGGGGGAGGGGGATGCCACACAGCCTCTGGGAATGGGGAGAGGGGGATGCCACACAGCCTATTGGAATGGGGAGAGAGGGATGCCACACAGCCTATGGGAATGGGGAGAGGGGGATGCCACACAGCCTATGGGAATGGGGGGAGGGGGGTGCCACACAGCCTATTGGAATGGGGAGAGAGGGATGCCACACAGCCTATGGGAATGGGGAGAGGGGGATGCCACACAGCCTATGGGAATGGGGCGAGGGGGATGCCACACAGCCTATTGGAATGGGGAGAGAGGGATGCCACACAGCCTATGGGAATGGGGAGAGGGGGATGCCACACAGCCTATGGGAATGGGGCGAGGGGGATGCCACACAGCCTATGGGAATGGGGAGAGGGGGATGCCACACAGCCTATGGGAATGGGGGGAGGGGGGTGCCACACTACCAATGGGAATGGGGAGAGAGGGATGCCACACTGCCTATACTAATGGGGGGTCGGGGGATGCCACACAGCCAATGGGAATGGGGGGAGAGGTGGATGCCACACAGCCTATGGGAATGGGGAGAGAGGGATGCCACAGAGCCTATGGGAATGGGGGAAGAGGGATGCCACACAGCCTATACTAATGGGGGGAGAGGGGGATGCCACACAGCCTATACTAATGGGGGGAGAGGGGGATGCCACACAGCCAATGGGTATATGGGGAAAGGGAGGGGGCATCCCACACGGCCTATGGGAATGGGATAGGGGAATGCCACACTGTCTGTAATGGTGCGTTTTTGGTTTAAAATATTTTTTTTCTTATTTTCTTCCCCCAAATCCTAGGTGCGTCTTATGGGCAGGTGCGTCTTATAGGGCGAAAAATGCTGTATATAGCGTCCCGGCAAATGAAGGCTGGTCTATAGGTGAAGCTGGCTATGGAGATTATGGGTTGCAGGCTCAAAACGAAGACAGGTATTTTTGGGGGTCTGACAGCTGTCTTGTTATATGTAGCATTGCCTTGGGAGGCTCTCTGTCGCGTCCAGACATCACATTTATAAATGCTGGACAGGATACTACAGCGTCACTTGTCCGGTCGCTAAGCTAGGTTATAGCGCCAGACACCCCCTTGCAGCGTCCACTTACGTGCCACTACATATATGCTCAAATGGCAATACATGCCGCTAGTCTTAAATCAGCCTCTATATATACTGTAGGGGGGTTGAACTTTACTCCCTAACCAAATAATTATCCCAGTGATAAATATTACATTGGTAAATTCAATTTCACAAAATAATACAAATATTCCAAGTTGCTCCCATTTTTTATACGTAATTTTATTGCGTTGGCCCTGCTTTTCTAACTCCAAAAACGAACAGGCTCAAAGCCATCAGAATAAATAACCGTGTGATGACTGAACAAAACAAATATATTTCAGTGACAGGAAATTTTGCTTCTAGCGTTAACCGGGTGTTTTTTTCTCTTGTACTAACTAATCTGAGCAAGCCACTTCAGCATCATGCTTCCTATATATTCTGACAATATTGTCACAGCATATTATGTCATCATTTCATCCAATACCCAAACAGCTTTTTTGTGAATCACAGAAATGAATGAATGTTTTTTCTGGATCCCTTTACAGATATCACAAATAAACTGTATGCGCTGGTTTCAGTGATCTGTATGATATTTTATTTATCTGCTTGCGGCTAACATTACAAATTGTTTGTGGAATGGAGTTTTCTTCTCTAGCTCCAGGTCTGTCAAGCCTGTTTGGACTAATAATGAGTGACAATAGACTACATGAAGTATGTGATTTGGATAATGATTCCTTACTGGAACACTTAAAGAGTATCAAAAACCACCCTGGAGTCTATAAGACTGCGGGGCAGGCTTACTCTCTTCCCCCTGTGTGCCCAGTAGACTAACCTTTCCCCCAAGCCCCCTTCTCTGGTGATTGTGGGTGGACACGCACAGCTGGTGCAAGGAGGTGATGCCGCGAGGAAGTGATTCTCTGGTGTTTGGTGATTGTGGGTGGACACGGACAGCCGGTGGGAGGAAGTGATGTCGCACACTGCTCAAAGTGTGGCTAAGTTTTCCATTAAGCTTCTCTAGCCATGCATTAAAGTGGCTAGAGAAGCCGCAGTGGCCGCTGGGACTGCTGCTATATGACAGGCTGAGGGACATTCAGAATGAAGGAGCCCCCCACACATAACCCCCCAGGACGCCCGCAATCCTTACCCTAACATTGCTCCCCCACTGGGAATCCAGTGCCACAAATGGTCACCCAGCGGTCACATGGGCAGTGACATTCCGACTGCGGATTGTCCTGACCAAAACCTGGGATAGTGAAAATCCCGGGTTTTGGTCCACTTTAAACACAGGGAAAAGGCATATTTTAAAAAATATGACCCTTCTCGATATATTATCTAACTAAACTCTAGTGTTCTTTCTCTTAGCCCCCTTAGTTATGTCTGCAGAACTGTATGCTGCCTTAGGAATTTGCAGGCGTTTTACAACTGAATTGTCTAGGTAGGTGCAAGGGGTGACCAGCGGACCCTATTTCCATGAAGGTGTTTTGCCATGGTAATATCTATGGGCCCATTGTAGCGTTCTGTTAGTCTTGCCATACTATATAAGTATACTACCTTTACTAAGCAAGGGACTATTTTTTGTATAAGCGGACCTTCTAAAACACAGCTACTTATATATACAAGTGCCCTAGGTGCCTCACTTATCACACAAAGTGCATCCAAGGACCCCTCTGCAATCCACTTATTCCATCGTACACCACTCATACTATCTATAGTAAAAAATTGTGGTTAGGAATGGTGCCAGCTCTGGTCATACCAAGGCTTTTGCTGGGTTTCCTGGTATATTCAGGGGTCCACTAAGACTAAGACTGGCCATGGGATGACTCTCAAATGGTCCCCAGTTACCAGAATGAATGGGCCGACAGAGCCCACATAAACTTGAAGCTGGCCTTGGTAGAGAACTTTTTGGGTAGAAACTGCTAAATTGCCACAGTTTGAGTCTCATAATTTACTGCAAAATAAGTAAAAAGATACAAAAAGTTAAATTAAGGTGCTGAGGTCCCTAGACCCAGGTAAAATATTTATGTATTCTACAGAGAATACTGAAAAAGTTGACTTTGGCAGCAAAGCAAATTAATGAAATCAATCAAAATGCAAAACAAAGTTTGACTTCTGTGGTAACAATTACATTTAACAAATTGTATTTTAATTTGAAAATATTAAGTCTGAATAGCGAGCTCATTATTTTACTGTAGGCTATGCTTAAACTACAGTAATTGTATTGATGTTCTACAAATTACTTCTCCTGTAGGTTATATTATGACCCATGTTCCTCTTAAATTTACACCCCACACAAACTTCCTTCAAATTGTTCTCCAATTAGTGCAACACCTTTGCCACGTTCAATGGTTTTATTTTTAAAGATACTTAACTCATAGACACAAATTAACCACCAGTGAATTATAAATTAGAATAGGCATGACATTTTCAATGCATATGAACCTGTTGCTCCTGTTCCCCAGACATTATTATAATTGTTATTTAGCCCTGACATCTGATTACAGTTAATCATTTATAGATTCTTTATTTTTTATCTTAGTGGTTTATTCGTTCAAATGTTAAATAGGGAATTGTTACTTTAATACGAATATATACTGTTGACTTGTGAAAGTATTCACTTTCACTGGCTTTTTTCCTACTTTGTTACATAACAACCTGTATTTAAATATTTTTCTAATATGACTTGTGTGTAATGCATCTGCACAAAAACATCTCATTTAGTGAAGCTGAATAAGAAAAATAAATATACAGAAAAAAAATGAAAAAAATGAAAATTGACATAATCATATGTAATAGCCCCTCTTTGCTATGAAGCTCCTTAAAAGTTCTTGTGCAGCAATTCACTTCATAAGTCACATGCTTAGTCCATATGTGTACAATCTAAGTGTCACATTTTCTATCAGTATGAACACACTTTTTTTAAGGCCCAAGGAAGCAAGGGAAACCACTAACCAAACAAAACCATGAAGACCCAGGAGATCCAATGGACAAAGTTGTTGAGAAGTCGAAGTCAGGGTTGGGTTATAAAAAAATATTCAAACAGCTGATGATCCTCGGAGCGCCATCAAAGAAAAAACATGTACCACAACAGACCTGCCAAGAGAGGGACACCCAATATAAACTCTCAGACCTGCCAAGGATTTATCAGAGAGCTGCAGAGCTTCCAAGCAGAGAATGGAGTACAGTACCTGTCCATATGACCACAATAGGCCATACATAGAGCTGGGCTTTATGGAAGAGAAGACAAAAGCCTTTAAAGGCAAAAATAGGAAGGCTCGTTTCGAGTTTGGCAAAAGGCTTGAGGGAGACTCCCTAAATGTAAATAGGAATGTGCTCTGATCAGATAAAAAAGAAACTAAACTTTTCAGCCACCAAGGAAAACAGCATGTCTGATGCATGTCTGATCCAACACTTCTCATCACCCCAAGACCACCATCCCCACAGTGAAACATGGTGGAGGTATAGATGGCAGCAGATCACCTTAGAGGATCTTGAGTACCAGAAGAGGTACTAGTACCACAACGGGGCCAGCCCTGGAATGGGCCCACACCCCATTACGCTTTGTTCTGCTTTAAAATAGATTCGATTCCAGGGCCAGCTACCTTCCTTTGTGTGAAAAACTCACCTTCTTCTTGTAGACACCGGCGGCTGTGTCCTCCAGAATCTTTATGCCATGCGCGCGTTCCCACCCCAGCCATTCAGATAGGCTGGGGACAGGATGGTGTCCACTGTTGGGTATGCGGCCTCTCATGCTCATATTGGCCACGAATGTTTATTTTACATTCCAGAAGAGGAAAACAATATGGCAGAACACCTGAGAAAAAGGGAATTTTCCTGGACCAAAACCCAGGATTTTGACTATCCAGGGTTTTGGTCCTTGCCCCTGAGGCACCCTTATCGGGGGTGCCCTGCTGTGTGAAAGCCCCCAGATCACCCGAACAAACTGACCTATTCCTGGTTCTTTGACACATGTGTGGCCCTCGTCCAATCAGTGTGCTCGGATCCGCCCGAGCCCCTGCGTCCAGGAGCTTGCGAGCGGATCCGAGCGCACTGGCGGGCGCTTCCCTTGCTACCCTCTAAGAAGGAGCGTGCCCTTGCTAGCCATGGCATGTGTTTTGGTCCACTTTAATGCTTTATGGCAAATGTTACTATGGTGAATATTTGTTTTCTTCAATTCTTTATGGTAACTATTACTCAGGTGTTGGATGGCTTGGTAAATGATGCTTGGTGATTAATTCATAAATAATATTTGAATAAATCATTTTGGATGACTGTTATTGATTGGTATCCTACCTTTTGCTTTATTGGCATTTTGAATTGTGTTTTAGCCATTTAGCACAAATTCGTTTTAGAATACATTTGATCATTTTAAAGACAATCCAAAAATAATTCAAATATTCAGAATATTTAAAGTACATTTTGAGCAGCTTCCCATTTTTTAATAAACATGTGTGCAACACATAAATTAAAAAAATAATTACAAAAATGTGGTCTACAACAGGGTTCCCAACAGGTGGTACTGTCTATTATAACTGTTGGTACTCGAGTTCCTCTAAGGTGGTACTCAACAAGGCTGCTGATTTACCTGTAACCCAACCTGATCTGCTGCCATCTATACTTCACTCAAGCTTAATTTGCACCATAAATAATTTTTGGGAAACTGCTCCATTTTTGTGTGATTTATACACTTTAAATGACTGTTTTGTGTGTGTTTGAATATGGTTTTAGGTGACTGACAATGCCCACACAGCACCCAGGTGGTACTTGATATTATCAGAAAATGGAAAGTGGTACTTTATGAAAAAAGGTTGGGAACCCCTGGCCTAGAATATTTCCAATGAGGTTGTGTTTTGTAACCAGTAAATGATTGCCCCCTATGGAGTATTACATTTAGTCTAGAAGGCTCAGTGCAAATGTGTTTAAATATTACTTTATTAAAACCTATTTTTGGATCAAGTTGGCAAACATCTTATTTAATTATAGGTTGGAGGGGTTCTCCCCCCCCATCCCCCATGGCCAGTGTGGCATTCCCCCCTCACTTTCACCATAGGCAGCGTGGCATTCCCCCCTTCCCATTCCCATAGGCAGCGTGGCATTCCCCCCCTCCCATTCCCCATAGGCAGTGTGGCATTCCCCCCATCCCATTCCCATAGGCAGTGTGGCATTCCCCGCATCCCATTCCCCATAAGCAGTGTGGCATTCCCCCCATTCCATTCCCATAGGCAGTGTGGCATTACCCCCATCCCATTCCCATAGGCAGTGGGGCATTCCCCCCATTCCATTCCCATAGGCAGTGTGGCATTCCCCGCATCCCATTCCCCATAGGCAGTGTGGCATTCCCCGCATCCCATTCCCCATAGGCATTGTGGCATTCCCCCCATTCCATTCCCATAGGCAGTGTGACATTACCCCCATCCCATTCCCATAGGCAGTGTGGCATTACCCCCATCCCATTCCCATAGGCAGTGTGGCATTCCCCCCATTCCATTCCCCATGGGCAGTGTGGCATTCCCCCATTCCATTCCCATAGGCAGTGTGGCATCCCCCCCTCCCATTCCCCATAGGCAGTGTGGCATTCCCCGCATTCCATTCCCCATAGGCAGTGTGGCATTCCCCCCATTCCATTCCCATAGGCAGTGTGGCATTACCCCCATCCCATTCCCATAGGCAGTGTGGCATTCCCCCCATTCCATTCCCATAGGCAGTGTGGCATTACCCCCATCCCATTCCCCATAGGCAGTGTGGCATTCCCCCCATTCCATTCCCATAGGCAGTGTGGCATTCCCCGCATCCCATTCCCCATAGGCAGTGTGGCATTCTCCCCATTCCATTCCCATAGGCAGTGTGGCATTACCCCCATCCCATTCCCATAGGCAGTGTGGCATTACCCCATCCCATTCCCATAGGCAGTGTGGCATTCCCCCTATTCCATTCCCCATGGGCAGTGTGGCATTCCCCCATTCCATTCCCATAGGCAGTGTGGCATTCCCCCCATTCCATTCCCCATAGGCAGTGTGGCATTACCCCATCCCATTCCCATAGGCAGTGTGGCATTCCCCGCATCCCATTCCCCATAGGCAGTGTGGCATTCCCCCCATTCCATTCCCATAGGCAGTGTGGCATTACCCCCATCCCATTCCCATAGGCAGTGTGGCATTACCCCCATCCCATTCCCATAGGCAGTGTGGCATTACCCCCATTCCATTCCCCATGGGCAGTGTGGCATTCCCCCATTCCATTCCCATAGGCAGTGTGGCATTACCCCATCCCATTCCCATAGGCAGTGTGGCATTCCCCCCATTCCATTCCCCATGGGCAGTGTGGCATTCCCCCATTCCATTCCCATAGGCAGTGTGGCATTCCCCCCATTCCATTCCCCATAGGCAGTGTGGCATTACCCCATCCCATTCCCATAGGCAGTGTGGCATTCCCCGCATCCCATTCCCCATAGGCAGTGTGGCATTCCCCCCATTCCATTCCCATAGGCAGTGTGGCATTCCCCCCATTCCATTCCCATAGGCAGTGTGGCATTACCCCCATCCCATTCCCATAGGCAGTGTGGCATTACCCCATCCCATTCCCATAGGCAGTGTGGCATTACCCCCATCCCATTCCCATAGGCAGTGTGGCATTCCCCCATTCCATTCCCCATGGGCAGTGTGGCATTCCCCCATTCCATTCCCATAGGCAGTGTGGCATTACCCCATCCCATTCCCATAGGCAGTGTGGCATTCCCCGCATCCCATTCCCCATAGGCAGTGTGGCATTCCCCCCATTCCATTCCCATAGGCAGTGTGGCATTCTCCCAATCCCCAAAGGCAAAAGTAAAAAAAAAAAATAAACTCACCTTTCCTTCCTTCCCGCTGTCTCCGGCTTCTTCGCTGTATCTGCCGCCGCCTGCACACACAGACACCCGGATGCTCGAGCACTGAATGAAGCTGGGTGTCTGTGTGTGCTGGCAGCGCGGAGAAGGTGTGGCAGATACAGCTGCCTCCACCGCTTCTCCGTGTAGTGGCAATGGCTGATACTCGAGCGTCGGCCATGTCCACCTGCTGTATGGAGTGGCTGTCCATGTGTGCAGGCACCGTGAAGAAGGCAACAGATACAGTGAAGACAGCAGGGACAGCGCAAGCGGGAAGGATGGAAAGGAGTTGACTTTTCCCTCCCCCCCCCCCCACATTTGCATGTTAAGACGCACTTACATTTCCCCCCACTTTTGGGGAAAATAAGTGCGTCTTATGGCGGTAATTATTAAAAATAAGGTACTGAAGAGAAGCGTAAAATGTTAATTTGATTGCGTGTATATAATTGTAATGATGTCGATTTGTTCTTCCATTAAATTAATTTCCCTCCTTCTTGTTCTAATATACTACCATTTAAGGAAGGAATATGGTGTGTTTAATTATGAAAATGCTGATGAACGCCTTAAGGATGAAAAGACTTTTACACGACTTACGAGCCATATTCTTAATACTTTAATGTCATGCATTAACTTATGAATGTATTGTTTGATAAACGGTTTTACTTCAGCTGAGGAAGTGTTATTATCTTCAAAGTAGAACTGCATCCTTCTTGGACATTTTTCCCTGTGACCCCAACAGAAGAGCTGGCTACGAGTTAGATGTAGAGTTAGAGTAAGATATGTATGGAATAGGTGAGTATGTATACCTGCTGAATGCACTAAATTAAGCTAAACAAATAATTTGTATTTGCTTTAAAGAGAACCTACACCCCCATGGCAAGTTTACCCTAGGGCAGGTATGTTCAACCTGTGGCCACCTGAGCCAACTGATGTGACCTCTGACCTGATGCGGGGAAAGTGGGAGGGGTAAATAATGATAGTGTGTAAAAGTAAGGACGGAAGGTGACATGGATTATGACATAGGCGGGTCACATTGGCAAATAGAAGTAGCAGCAGTGGCTTGGAGGAACACTGTGAAATTGATTGCACAACAATACCCCTGAAATCTCTAACACAATAGTTTGGTAATAGTTTCTTTATATGAATTGTATGCTTAGCATTGGTGGGAGTTTAGATGGGTTAAGTATTCACAAAACAGTTAAGATGTGGGACTGATGGTCAAGGACTATAAATACATAACCCATATAGAGTATTTGGAAATATAAGTCAAGTTCTCAGTTTAGAAGCCATATAGAGCTGTGGGATATGGTCTCATAGAGTCCACAATACCTGGCTGACTCTTTGGGCACCAAAACCAGCATCCCATGGCTTACTGTTTGTCTAGCCACTGCAAAGAGGTGGAGGCCAGGGCTCATCCCCGAGGTGAGGGGGGAGTGTCTCATCTGTGTATAAAGGTCTGAAGAACCAAAACCCCTTTGTATTTTGTCTGGAGGGGGGGTCACATCATATCACATGTCAGAAGGGACCAGAAACCATCAGGCTCTACATCCTTCCTGTAGGGGTTTGCATCAAGGACCAGCAACTTATGGTAACTGACCTACATTTCATCTACTAACTGTGCTTGTAATGTACCCCCTTGTATTTGCCCCTCTAACCTGTATATGGATCTATGCATTGTATGTATATAGTTTGACCAGTGTGCGAGAGTTTAATATATAACTTAATCTCTTTTATATAACTCTTTTACCCTAATCGTCCAAGCTTCTCAGGTTATATTTTACACTACCTGGTTGACATTTGGCCTGATATAATCCTGTTAATGGTCTGGGGCTATACCAAACAGAGCTGAAAGCATTCCTAGGGGGCTGGCAAAGCTCTGTTCTCAGGTGGTAGTGAACAGGCTCTGCAGCCTATCATACTGTTGAAGGCCTGTATCAAGGAATTGTATTGCATGATCTTGGTTCCGCACTGACGTCAGTCGAGGCAATGAGATGCAGTTCATCATAGTTTTTATAAAATGGAAATAATACAGTTATTTAAAAACTTAGATTGAAATACTTGTTACATGTAACAGAATCCCTGACAAAAGCAGCATGTACACCTAAAGAAAAGTTGATGACCTTGATGTGTATAGATTTTCTTGTATTGAGCCACTGAACATTTCCCTCAGCCTTTTACTGGAATCCACAAACAAATGTCTCTTCCTTTCTAAAACAGACATGATCCAAGGTCACTATTTGATTTGGCAACACTAAAGCAGAATTTAAACATAAAAATTTAGTTTCTGAAAGCTCTTTGTATCTCTTGGTTCTAACAACCAATTCCAAGTGTAAATGGCTGCTATAGGAATCTTGAGAACACTTAGTATTGCAGTCTATTATCAGAGGAGCACTAATACAAACATATAAATGGCAAATCATTTTGACAGTCTTAAGTGTATGGGATATAATTGTTTTATCTCAGATAAATTGCAAACAGAATGCCTTTACCTGTCCGAATGATTGATTACGCAATATGTTCTGACATTGGCCCGATTATTTGGGAAAGCTTTGAAGAAGAATAAAAAAGTCTCCAGACAGGAAATATCAGCATTACTGGAACATTACTTTAATGGCGAAACTCTGGTGCAAGTGGATTTTGTGATGTCACTGCAGATTCTGGTGAATGAGTTTCCTCTTTAGAGTGCTGCTGATTTCCCTCCATGGAATTCACAATTCTCTATTTACAAGGAAAATGGAATTTACCATAGTTTCCCTGACTTTTTGCCAAGGTAATTGTATGAACAAATGAAATGTGTTTTATGGAATTACTGCTTTTAAACCAAATGTGCACTTGGGCAATTGGTGTAGAGTCTCCTTTTTTATATATGAATAGTTTTACCCATAACCCTGAACAGAAACTACCCAGTGTGAAGGACTTTATTGAGCCTCATGTCAAGAAATGTAGCTATGTTTATGGCATCAGCCATAAGGCAGACCTAAAATAAAAATGAATTTAGGCCCTTTCTGGGCAAGTGAAAAAACACCATTTAGATGCAGTGGTGTACTTAAATTTGACGGGGTCCTGATGTGAACATTAAATGGGGCCCTTTCAAGGCTTCTACAACTCAACTGTCTTTTAACAGAAAGACTAGACTACTAAAGACTGAAACAGCTGAGACTAATGAGGATTCCTTCTCTAAATGATGCCAAGTGAGCAGAAACTTGATAAATAAGTTGGAGGAGCAACAATCATGGGGCCCTCCTGACTGAGCCCTGGTGCAGTCGTACCCCCTACACCCCGATTACATGAGTTCATGAGTTAACGATTTTTACTTATGAAAACCATGCGCAAATACATTTACTCATGGTGCTGAAGTTAACCTAATGTGTATACATGCATCAACCTACCTGTGCAATAAGATACACAACCATGTCTACAAAAAGCACTGCGTATGTACTTTCACTCACCTGCAATGCACAATGTTGCTAAGAATTTGAATGCCCTGTAGACAACATTTTACATGCATTTCTTGCTTGGAAAGGTGATACTGTTGAGCTCAATGAGAGATGATGTAATTTTCCCATTTGTTATAAACCGTCATCTTTTCTTGTTTAAACCCAGAACATTGTTGCCTCATTTCCGTACAAGAAAAGGCATAGATAAAAAATATTTTAAAAATTGGGTATTTATCTATTATAAATATGGACAATTATCTTCAAAACAGGAACAGGCCATCTTTTTGATTTTCAAGAATGGTTGACGCATGCTTTAAAGCAGTAATATAAATACAACTTACAGTTCAGCTTATAGTAGTACAAGAATAAAGTTTAGTAGCAACAGAGAGCAGTTAAAAAGGGAAGGTGATACCTTTGTAAACTGAGTATATTTGAATGTAAGCTTTCAAGACAAACCCTTCATCAGGCATACTATCTGTATCATGTTTGCCATAGAGAACTGGGTATACTTGAAAGCTCATATTTCATTTTGCTCAGTTGCTCAGGGGTCTTTGCATATAGGGTTTATTGATCTTTGTACCCCGACCATTGACTCCACTTCGAGTCTTTTCTGGCTCTTGCTGGTATGTCCCACATGCCCCTTTACAACACTTCATCAAAGTGCCCACTTTTCACAGCACTTCTAAGTATGGTCCTTCCACATGGAAGCACAAACATAGAGGTCTCTCTCCTAGCAACTTTTCTCAAATAAGCAGGTGTTACTGGTATCTAAAACGGGAACCCTATACCAGCTTGGGTAAATAACAAAGGGTCACCTTGTAGCTGCTAAAGATTTGTCTTGCAGCACTGAAGCCCAATGTATGCCTCAGCTGTAGTATTGGTGATAAATCGCACCTTTTGTCCTGTTATGTAGATTCGAACCCAATATTTTTGATCCAAGAAGCTCTCTTGACACACTATATATCAAGCAATAGATATAATAAATAAATATAATTCTAAATGTGTGTAGGTCCTGAAAATTCATTGCAATTCCCTAAAGTGCTGGTAGATTGATGACCCTTTTATCCCAGTTTCTAACTCACCTATAGCCATCTTGTTCATATGTGGTTGCAGACTGTGTGTTTACAAATGATTTTGTGAACTGGCTGTTTGTGAGGAGGTGGAAAGATTTATTGCTGTACTTTCTAAGCCGCATCAAGGCATTTATTCTTGTGAGACAAGGCACTGGGTTAGGCCAAGGCTGTTGCTAAATACAGCAGACCATGTTACTGCTATAGGGTCCATTTCACAGACGAAAGATAAGCATCAAAGCCCTCTTCTGTCTAACTTGATGAAAAGGCTATTTTGTGGCAACAGTTTAGCCTGACAAGCGCTACAAAGACATGTATCACAAAAAGGCATGGGCCTGGACCCGCACACTATCTAACAACTTCAAGATAACCTGGAACATTGATGCATTAATTGTAAGCCATGCATTTCTGCCCAATACCACCCATGCTTTTATTTTTAAATGTGAGCAAATCCTGACTACTTTGGATGAGCATTGATATATTCACATGCTTTTAAAGCAAAACGTTCATACTATTTCCGCCTATTTCTCGCTCCAAGCTAAGCCCCATTTGGATACTGAGCTTAAAAAAAAAAAGTCACCGCAATCTTCTTGTGATCATGGTGGAACTGGACCCTTGTGTCCTGGCTGCTGTGGAGCCATGATCTTCAGTGGAGAGCAGTCAGTATCACCTGACACATCACTGTATTGAGGGCAGTAAAAATCACTAATCAAACCAAGGTTTGGAAGATGGATGCTTTTCAAGGTGAGGGGTATTACTGAAATGTAACTAAAATGTTAACAGACTAGTATGATGTTTTAAGATCCAATTCGAAATGGCATTGCTTATTAATGTATTTATTAAAAATTATTAATTAATTATTAATTAAAATGTAGTGTTTTAATTAACTGCTGCATATTCTTAATTAACAATGGATATCCTAGTTACAGAATAAATAGAAAGCTTTTTGAATGGTAACAATTTCATAGCTTGCCTTGTCCAAGACCATCGCTCTGCTTGATGTAAACCTTGTCTTTGGACTTTGAGTGACAGGGAAATTAGCGCAGGGTGACTGGCAACTTGGCAGCACATCTCTCTCCATGGTAACCAAACTTTATTAACCAACTCATTTCAGTAGACTGCCTTGAACAAAATAAGAGTAATGGAATATAAAGATATATTTTTTTGTGCGGAACATCAGTGGTACTAAGCATGTGTTTAGAATCATTATTAGATTTTGTGTCTTACAGAAATAAATGAGATGTTTAATGAACCATACCTTTGCTTGAATTAGGGTCTAGACACCGAGTAGTGGAGTGTAAATTGTCTTTGAATAGATCCACTGCTTACTGGAATAAATCAGTTTTGTATTTTGTAGAAACATAGTATTATATCAAGAGTGAGATGGGATATTACCGGTATATTGTGAAAAATAAATGTAGGTAATTTCAACAGTGTGCTCATGATAAAGTATCTGTGATTTGCATATTACCTTGCCAATAATACAGTTATATAGAATTCACAGAAGCCTTCTAACTTAGGAGAGAATGGTCTGTAGAAGCTCCCTATCTTGGGATGTTCTATGAATTTAGCCCCCTATATTAAGCCTAACATGGGTCTCCTCACATAGTGGCTTGTAACTCGGAATAAAAATCCTATAGAGCAAGGATTCCAAACCTTTTTTTTTATCAGGTACCACTTTGTCTTCCAATTATCTCAAGTACCACTTGGTGGTACTTCTAAAACCATGTAAAAATGCACAAAACAACCATTGATTGCAGACCCAAAACCCATATTGAATGGCCCTGGAGTCTAAAAGATCAGAATTCCTTCAGTAAAATGGACCAAGGTGAACAAATAACTTTTTTTTTGTCCACTTCAAATGGTGAATGTCTAGGTGAGTGCCTAAATCAGAAACCCAGATCATCAAGATAGGCTGACTGAAAAGATCCAGACGTGATTCTAATCTGCTTCAGGGACAGGCAGGTATGTGCTATGCCTAGATGGTTCTTTAGGATTTGGAATAATGTACAAAAATACAGACTACTAGAGGTACTATGTTTTACTAAAGAGAATATTACAATAACTTTTCAGAGACAAATTGTAAATTTGGAATATTTTTCACAACAGACCCTGGTATATCTGTATAGCTGGATATTACCTAGACACTGCAGTTCCCTTTTCATCCATGTTCCCCGATCCTCCTCCTCAGGGCTCACCAGCAGACCATGTTAAGTGAATCTCCACACAGATGCACAGGTGAAGTCATTGGTGCTTATACAGAACTGGGCATGTGGAGATCCACAAATCATGCCCTGTTGGTGGATCTTGAGTTGAGGGTTGGGGCACACTGTTTTATATGGTATATGCAAACTTTAGAATATCATTTCAGCTGACAGGTGGTACAGAGATGGAGTTAGGAGTATTCACAAACTACGTACTTGTTGGGTGACAATACAGAAGCAAATCCTTAGCTAACACATTATTCATACTGTCTAATGGCGCTTGTATGAAATGCGTTTCATTTTACTGTGTTATAGGGTTGTGTCATGGAGACAAAGAAAATGTCTGCCAGGTTTTGAATGACCTAATGTGCTATTAAAAAGAATGACATCATAAATAATCCCTTAGAAAGATTAAACGCAATTTAAGATTCAGTTGAGTGTGCATTGCTGTGCATGTCATGATGACTCACTCGTGCCCATTTAGCAACTTTATCTTAGAGATTTGAAGCTATTGAAATAAGAAGCTCCAATGGCCAGTGCATTAATCAGATGAGACATGCAAAAGGTCAAAACAAGAAAGAATATGAACTTGCTAATAAATAACTCTTAGTGGCATATCCTATGCATTTCATTAGATCCAGTCAAATCATATGCTACAACCTTAAAGTGACGCAAATCTAAGAGGGACCAAAACCCAACCTGGAGTTACTTCTGGGCTCGCCCCCCGGGGGAATACAAATTCGAGATGCCCCGTTGTGTAAAACCCCTGAGGTTGCCTGGAAACTCACCTTCCAAACAGCAGCCACATCCCCGCTTTCCCTTTAGCAGGGCACGCTCCCTGTTAAAGGGTAGCGGGGTATAGGGCCACCAGCACGCTTGGATCCGCTCGCCTTAGATGGGCTTCTGGACAAAGGGGCTGGAGTGGATCCAAGAACGCTGACTGAACGAGAGGCTACGCATGTGCTGTAGGATCGGGGAAGGGTGAGTGGGATCGGACGAGGCATTCCTGATCGAGTCCCAATGATGCAGGACACAATTTAGTCATACCAGTAAAATATGTGCTTTATGTTCCTGATCTAGAAGGAGGACTCTTATATGTGAAGCATCTGATAGCCAAAGGACTCACTGTAAAATTCCAAGGGACAAGTGTTTGGTCCTGGACGGCAAGCAGACAAAAGCAAGATGATAGCAAATGGAAGATCATCGGTTTCACTTCAACAAAGCAAGTAAGACTTTGCACCCAGCACTCCCACTCTGCAACACGTAGGCCATTCATGTGATAAAACATATTTTCACTGAGCATCAGAATCAGCATTCTGGTTGCCTTCAAAGGGCTTGTTAATAAGTCACAAAAAAATGAAAGCACGACCATTCAAATCTAAGGTTACAGACACCAAAATATTTAGGACAGGACAAATGCAAACAGGCACAGGTTTATTTTGCCCAGGACAGATGTAGAAGCTGAATCATTTCAACCAGGACAGATCCAGACTTTGAATTATGTCATTCAAGACTGTCTCTGAATTATTTTGCGGATACAGAGCGTCAGGTACATAATTATTTTCCCCAGGACAACCACTGGATTATTTTGCCCAGGACAGATGCAGACACTGAATTAGTTTGCCCAGGGTAGCCCTACAATCATTTTTTCCACCCCACCTGCCAATGGCTAGCAATAACCCCTACAGCAGCTGAAACATCCTCTGCTATAGCAGTAATTTGTGTGGTGAGAGCTGGTAAGCACAGACACACAGAACAGTTTCAGACACTACTTTCTCCCCCAGAATGATGAAAAGGCAGCACCAGCTGATTTTATAGGCACTGCATCTGGGGACAGAATTCGAGGTGGTAATGCACTCTACAGTGGAGTGCAGCACTTGGCAGCACCAATCACAGAAGCCTTGAATTGACCACCTAGAAGGGGCTCCACCCAGCCACCAGTGTCTGGCACCTGTCAGAGGGCCACATAAAAAGGCCGCATCTGGCCCTTGTGCCTTGAGTTTAACACATGTGCACTACATCGTACTGTATGTAGTCAAATAATCCAATTTTATTTTTTTATTGCAGGTACAACAGACCTACAGTCTTTCTACAGGATTAAAAAAAATCTAATATATACACACTCACCTTCCTTACTTCAAATCCAGTACAGCAGTTTTACCTGAAAGCTGTATCTTTCGCCAGGTCAGTGTGCAAGACCAGCAATGCTGATCTCAGATTATTTCATATTGTAAGATAGGGGGAATTTTCCATCCCCTAATTAGTGAATAGAAAAGGATTGCTGATGAGGATGCAGCTTTCATGTAACACTTCTACACGGGATCACTGTACTATTAATGAAAGGCTCTTTCCAAGCACATGAAAGGTACTGCCTCAGCTCCCCACATCAATTTTTTCTGTTTCTTAGACAGTCTCTCTAAAATCATTTTTAGAAGGTTAGAGCTTTCATACTGAGGGTCAGTACTGTCCAGCTTAATTTCCTTAAACAAATTTAAAGAAAGGGTCATCCAGCAGCAAACAAAGAAATCTTTGATTTTATCCATAGAAATGGAGTTTTATGGTTGCTGGATACACTTCCTGATCCCTTTAGTCAGGGTATTCCTTTGGCGCCTTGAGTGTTGATATGAATTAGCCATGCAAAGATTGCTTTCAGGGATCTGGGCTTTGCAGTTTTGCTTGTGATACAGTATAAATAAGATAAATGTATTTCAAATAGAATTTCATGAAATATATTCAAAGGATTTGCTGGCATTGACCCTCACTTATAACACTGTTTGTATTATCCTCGTTAAAATTAATCCCCTCTTTCAGCTTTTTTGACTTGATCTCAAAGCAGTTTTGACAGCTGGCTTCCGATATGGAGGCATGAAAGCCAATCAATGTGATACACTTTTACCAGACACAGTAGAAGACAGTGAGCACTACAGGTTACCAGTTACATCTGTCCTACACTCTACACTCCTCATCTACATACAAGTTACTTATTGTGGTGTCCTGCTGCTGGGAAGTACCTCTCCCGCTACAGCACTACAGGTGATCCCCTGTTCTAAACCTGCAACAATTCTTGTAAATGCTGCTATAATTGCTACTATATGATTTGTGATACTATCATTCAGCGTCCACTATGAAATGAGCATAGCAATGGGTGCACAAGTAAAAGAAGAGGACAACTTTTAAGAAGTTAGCATAAAAAAGTAGGGGAGGGCTAGGTTTTAAATAACCTGTAATATGCAACATGATAGAATGCAGGGCTTAGGCAATTTCCTTCTGTAAATAGGGAGTAGATAGGATCGTCAGTACCATGCCACTGCTACATGCTGTTTCTTTAGTATTTTGGTTTTTATTTGATGAAGCCCAAACCTACAACCATATGCTGGAGCCTGAACTTGGCATTAGTCTGGCCCAATGATTAGGCTACTTTTAAGGTAAAATAGAGCAAAACAACAGGGGGTGTCTACTCTATTAAATTCTTCAAAACATGCATCATCTTGCCAACCTTGTAAGCAACAACATTGTTCTGCAAAAAAAGAGATCAACTTTCCACTGCTTCACTTGGAATTTTTAATTAAACACTAATAGCAAGTTAGAGCAGTATTTTGCTTTGGGTGGGGGTAAGGGGGGGGGGGGTGGCTACAATCAACAGGATGAAAAGAGTGGAGAAGGGTTAATTGGGCGTGCAGGTGAGTTAGGGTCAGGTGTGGGAGTCAGAGATTAATTGGCAGTTGGATTGAAGAGGTTGGGGGAACAGGGCCCTAAAGAACATCTAGATGATAATTGGTGGAGAGGTGTTCTGGCTATACAGGTTTTGTAGAGTTGGGAGTTATATAAGGCACTCTACAAGTTGCTTTGTGAGGGTAGGTGGGAAGCAATGAGTAATGTTTATGAAGGTAGAGATATGGGATGTTAGGGGAGGTTGCTTCTCCCAGACCTCAGGCTACTGCCATCCCTTGGGAGACCTCTTCCCTCAGTCCACGGAGGCTGTACTCAGAATTCAGGACATCATGCAACCATGTTCATCCATCAACAGTGATTCATTCCAAAAATGAGCACTAGATCGCTCATAATGCTGACTTCAGAACTTTTAGAAAAACAAATTTTCATAGCTGTACATATTTGTTTAGGTAAATAAGGCAACCTAAGCTGAAAATAAATATTAAATTATTATTATTATTTTTGCTAATTTTTAAACATGCACTTTTATTCCTCCTGATCAGAGTTTCTCTTGTCTATATTGTTTTCAATTAAGTTTAATTCAATATAGAACATCAACACTGCCAAGACAAAACAATTACTTGTCCCGATAATCACCTAGCTAATTGGTTTACATTAATGAAACATGAAATAAGATTACCATTTTATTATCATCAATTATATTTGCAAAGTTTCCTTAAACAGCATGACCATTATCTGTCTAACGAATTAAAGTAGAACTATTCTGCTACGTGAACAAAATTGCCTCTGAAGTTGTTCTTTTAGGAACTATTGGAATACATTTTAGTTTGGACCTGCATCCTATAGTGGCTCTCCAGGCCTGTCCTCCCCCCAGGGCATCTTGGGGAGCCCATCTTTATAGTTCTCGGAAATGAGCGCACACCCCTTTCCCCCCACATTGTTGCAGCCAATCCTATAAACCAATAGGCTTTAATGGCAGAATTGGAGATCACATGTTTGTTGGCAGATCATATTCCTAGGTGGTGTGTTGGGAAAGTGCATAGGAGTAAGTAACTAGGGCATGGGAAACATACTGCAGGGACAATTTTACTGTTTTACTGTGTTGATCAAGGATGCTCAGGAGGTCAGGGGAAGCCACAACTGTGAGATCGCTGATCGGCTTTCGGAATTTGAGTGCAGCAGTTGCAGGAGTTACCTTGATCACAGTAGCGGCACATTGTAGTGGTAATAATGGTCAGCTTTAATGGGTAAGCCACAGAACTATATGACATATTTCTGTGATGGGACCACTAGCTCTTGGTAATGTAAATCAGGGAATTACGCAGGGCAACACACACTAAAGGCGAATCTCTTCACCTTAGGGCTATAGATAGCTTAGTTAATTTCAAGTTTCACAGCAGCCAGCAAAAATCCAGGAACAATGCACCCAACCGGGCAAAACCCTTCCCCGGGGCTTAAAGGCTTTCAATAGGGACAGCTGCACCTTACTGGAGTCCAGGCACTTCTCGCTGGCCTTGCACACTCTCAATAACAGGTGAACCAAGGGTCCTTTATTTCCATCTCCAGGCATCCTGAAGTCTTTGTGCATGGAAGCAGTCTTTCCTTATGCGTTGTACTTGCTGTTCCCACCACTCCTCTGGCTGGCATGAAACTGGGTTATTAAGGGGTGCCCTACCCTGTGACCCACCATTAACTCTACTTATCAAACCTATGGTATATAAGGAGGCTCCACCCACCTTATATAGCTAAGGGCTAAACTCTGCCCTCTTATCTCTAGGCTTAAGTCTAGCTCCTCTCATCCTGTTCTCTTATTCATGGGAACCCCATCCCCTTCTCTACGGTTAAAGACTCCTTCCTACCAGATATGACAATTCTGCCCACTTTTTATAGGGTAGCTCTTCCCACCTTCTCTTTCCCACCAGTCACAATGAAGAACAGCAGCAGAGATGGGAGGGGTCTGCCTGCCAGACCGAACATCACTAAGCCAGGCTACCTGTCTCCTAAAGTAAACCAAGAACCCCAGAGGGGCATCCCAAACTGGGAAGGGCCAGGGGATCCCAGCCAGGAGCACAGTGACACTGTGCAAACCTGTTAGGCACAATAATGACCCTGCAGCCTCAGAACACAAGGGGGTAATCCCATGCTAGGAGCCCCTGTGGCATCCCCGCGACACAGTGGGGGACACCAACCACTCCCCCATCCAATCCAGGAACAGGGTGACTGCAATCAGAATGGAGTGCCAGCCAAGGTAAACACATCTCTTGTCTGACCCCATTAGGCCCTGGGACCCCTGTGCACTCCTTTACTAACGCTTCCTATTCTCCCTACAGACGTCTTGGCTGGATTCACCAGGGATGCCTTGAAATGGCACAGGACCTTCCTAAAAGACCACACCTAATCCTGCTCCCTGGAGCCCCAACACTCAGGGTCTACAGCTTTATCACGTGGGCACACACAACTCTACCTGCACCCACCTGATAAGTGGACTTCAATTACTATTTTTAGGGATACCTCAAGGGAGAGAACCAGATTTAGTTTCCTTAAGTAACTAAGTGTCCTTTTTCCCATAACAGTCATCTCCAACCCAGAAGCGGCAAGCCACCTGTACCCCATTAACCCATGCCTTTCCTGCTCCCAACAAATCCCCCTTTCAAGGAAAAATGTTGTGGGAATGTTTTTTTCCATTCCATACAGATAGGATGAGCCAAACACAAGCAGTGTGTGTACGCATACCTGATGTTCTCTCTAGCTCTCTAATATCCTTGTTGCCCTGTCCTGATTTCAAGCCACCCTTCTGTTTGCTACACTGGAGCCCAGGCCCTCTGTTGTCTGTGCTGGGCCTAGGTCTTCTGCTACTTTCCTGGCTAGCACTTGTCTTCTGATACCTGCCATAACTCTGGCTGCTGTGTTGTGTACTGTCTGCCCTCTGTTTCCTCCTCCATCCACCAAAGGACTGCCCGGGCCTTGTGCAATCGCCTCCAACAGAAACTTGAATGAAGGCATGGGTTGGTTACAGGCTCTCCGTCAAGTACCAGATCTCCCATGTGGTTGCTTGCCTCTCTGATGGTGTAGACAGGTTGTATGTTTGGTGTGTATCTGTTTCCAGCCTGTGACTCTACACACCCATTCCCAGGTGGGGATATGGCTCAGCTGTCCCCAGCCTGTGCCTGTCAGTGAATCTGCTCTGTTCCCTGCCTACAACCATTTCCTGGTCTCACCCCAGTTCCCAGACTGCACCGCTGTTCCAGGCCTACACCCCTGTCTGTTTTGTGTGTGGTTTTTCAAAGACATCTAGTAGTGACCATAATTATGGCTTCTAAGAGGAATTAGCCACCTCACTAAGAGCCACCTCTGTGTCCTACGCCCCCATTCTCAATTTCCAGGAGATTCCTGTACCTTCCCACGCGCCTGGCAATCTAATTAGCCTAGGCCTAACATCTCTGTTTTCCTCTGTCTGTTCACTGTGTTTCTCTCCCTTGATTCTCTGTCTTTTTTGTTTCTTGCTCTTGTTCGTTTGTCTTTCTTTTGCCTGTCTCCTACTACTCTCTTCAATCCATCTCTCCTATCTTTCCCTTTCTTGTTTTTTTCTCTTTCTATTGTCTCTCCTGTTTTTCTGTATCTCTTGTGTGTTTCTCTCTTTTGTCTCTCTCTCTCTCTCCTGTCTTCCTTTCTCTCTCTCCTGTCATTCTCTTTTTCTCCTGCCATTCTCTTTCTTTCTTATCTGCCCCCCTCATTTGTGTTTCTCTATTTCTTTTGTCTCTTTCCTGTACTTCTGTCTCTCCTGTGTGTTTCTCTCACCCCTATCTGTCCCTCTCTTGTGTCTCTCTATTTCTATTGCCTGTCTCTTATTTTTCTGTCTCTCCTGTGTGTTTCTATCTCTCTTGTCTGTCCAGTTTTTCTGTCTGTCCACTGTATCTCACTCTCTATCATATGGTTATCTTGTGTTTCTTGCTCTTTCTTGTCTGTCTCTCTACTGACTCCTTCCTTTCTCTTTCTCTGTACTGTGATTATATTTCTAAATGTTGTGTCCCTCTCCTGTGGTTCTCTCTTTTATCTACCTAGTGTTTCTCTCTCGGTTTGTCTATTCTGTTTTCCCTTCCATGTCTCAGTATCCTGGCTCTCTCCCTCTCTCATATGTCCTTTTCCTGATTCTCCCTCCCACTCCTGTATCTCTCTATTTCTTGCCTGTGTATCTTCTGTTTTTCTCTGACTCTCTCCTGTATCTCACAGGGTAAGGAGGTCAGGACCGGAGGTCAAGGTGGCTCTACACACAAAATAATGTAAAAAGCACCAGTCTACCACCACAAAACAGGTGATTTAAGCCCCTTGTTGTCCCCAGTAATAATCCTGCTGGGGACCTTCTAAGCTGCAGGGGCCTGGAGAATAGGCTCGATTCAGAGACACATTCGTCCGGACTTCCGTAGCTGTCTGTGAAAGTTTTGGTGGGTGTTTGTCATTTTTTGGCTTTTTTTCGTATATTTTCCACTCGCACGAACGTTCGAGAACATGCGTATATGCTCTTTCGATAATGGTGCCAAAATCGGAAGATTTTCGTTACTTCGGGAGCTTTTTCCCACCAAATCGGAAATGTTTCGTCCGTTCAGAATTTTTTCGTTATTGCAATGGGCTTGCGATTAATTCAGAGAGCTGATTGCCGATGGTCCCACACCTCATAAATTCGTTTCAGGGCAAAAACATTCCCGGCACCTTTTTGACTACGGGAGCGCGAGCCAGCCATGGACGAGGCTACTGCCTTTGAGGAGCATGAGGATCTGCAACTCATGGGCATTGAGATCGTCCGGAGGGCACAGACCAGATTGCACCGGCGGCGACGCATGGACATCAATAGCATGCATGACACTGAGCTGTTCGAGCTGACCAGGCTTAATCGCGCTTCCCTCCATAAATTATATAGTGAGCTGCGGCCATGGTTAGCCCGCACCACAAGGAAGGGGCAAGCAATTTCAGGTATGACCAAGATGCTTGGCTGCCTGCAATTTTTGGCGAACGGCTCGTTCCAGAGGCTGGGTGCCCTCTCCGTGGGGATTTCACAGCCTACGCTGAGCCGCGCGCTATCCCAATTTTTGGAAGGCATGGCTACCATAACTCGGAAATATATTTGTTTCCCTGAGGATATGGTAGCCAGAAACGCCATTAAGCTGGCATTTTTTAATATCGCCGACATGCCCAATGTCATGGGTGCTATTGACTGCACCCACGTTGCCCTCGTCCCTCCGTCAAGCGACGAGTATATATACAGGCAAGTTTTGGCTTCCATTGTCTCTAAATATTTGTGTGTCCCTTCTTTGCTCAATCACATTATTCGTTTGGTTCATTGCCAATAGTCCCTCCTTTCCTGAAAAGCTTCCTTGTGACTAATCTCGCCATTTGTAGTAACTTTCATTGCCAATAGTCCCTCCTTTCCTGAAAAGTTTCCTTGTGACTAATCTCGCCATTTGTAGTAACTTTCATTGCCAATAGTCCCTCCTTTCCTGAAAAGCTTCCTTGTGACTAATCTCGCCATTTGTAGTAACTTTCATTGCCAATAGTCCCTCCTTTCCTGAAAAGTTTCCTTGTGACTAATCTCGCCATTTGTAGTAACTTTCATTGCCAATAGTCCCTCCTTTCCTGAAAAGTTTCCTTGTGACTAATCTCGCCATTTGTAGTAACTTTCATTGCCAATAGTCCCTCCTTTTGTTTAGTCCCTCTAGGTTAATATACACTCAGATTTTACATCTTCACTCATTGCAATCACTCCCTCCTTGCTAATGCTCCCTCCTTGCCAAGAGTGTATGTGCACCAACGGCCCTTATTTATAAATTAGTCCCAAAGTTAGTTATTTCAAAGTAAAACATTTGTAAGTGTCCTTTTAATAGAACAAGTAAGACTGTCAAGGCTTAAACATTGTTCTTCTTTTACATGTTACATTTTGACATAGGCTGTTTGAAGTGTGCGTTGGATTTGTTTACTAAACGTAATTTTTGGGTGGTTTCTGTTTCCTTTTTCACCAGAAATCGCAAAATGGGCCATTCGCTGAATGTGCAAGCGGTGGTGGCCCAGGACCTGCGCTTTCTGAGCGTCCTGGCAGGCTACCCTGGCTCAGCCCATGATGCGTATATCCTGCGCAGATCTGGATTATTCCGCCGGTTTGAGTCAGGGGAATTTGCGGGTGCATGGCTCCTTGGTAAGTTGGCTCAAATTATCGCTTTGGATTGTATATGTATGGGCAAGTTTTATGTTGGATTTACCTTTCAGAAACGCTGCCTTGCCCCTCACCTTGTGAACATGTGTAAGCACACTGTAACCATTAGCTTAGACAAACTCCATTTGCTGCAAAATTGTTTTGCCTGCATTGTTTTAATTAATAAGTGTAATGTGAGGCCAAGTCTGAAACAGCCTTCGAAACCATTTTCTTTCGAAATCTGTAATTGACTTTACCAGAGAGTCAGCGCCATCTTTGCTTACATGCATTTAACTTACTGAGTAGAGGTGAGCGGGATAAAGTGCAGGGGCAGGCTTACACCGGTTTGGGAGTAAGGCAAGAATTCTAAAGGGGCAGGTCAAGTTAGACCATACTACATTGTTCTGCAGCACAGGCAGGAAACAATATCTGCTAACAGTCTGCCTGATTGCCCACCATCCCCAGTATTATTTGCCTACTTTTGACCCACATCTATCACATATGTTTAATTCTTGTTTTAGCATCTGCAATCTGTATGCTCATGTTTGTGTGACAATGTCACATACCTCTTTTATTTTTATTGCAGTAGTAATGTTGCGTGGCAATGTATGATTTCCTGTTATTAATTTTTTTGTTTTTTTGGGGCTTATTTAGGAGATTTGGGGTATCCACTACTGCCGTGGCTCATGACTCCGGTCCTCCGGCCACAAACTCCAGCACAAGAGGCCTATAACCGTGCACATCGAAAGACCAGGGCAGTGGTGGAGAGGGCCTTTGGACTCCTCAAGACCCGGTTTTGGTGCTTGGACCACACTGGGGGCTCCCTGCAGTATGACCCGAAAAAGGTCATTGACATTATAATGGCATGTGCCGCGCTCCATAATTTAGCCATTATGCAAAGGGTCCCCCGATATCTGGATTGCCCACCCTCTCCACCCTCCGATGAGGCAGACGACGCCTATGTGGGCCAGCCAAGTGCGTCTGGGCAAGCCGTGCGGGCAAATTTAATAGCCACACATTTTGCCTAATTTAGTTTTTAGTTTATTTTTTTTTTTTTTTTTTTTGGCTATGTTTAATTTCATTATGAAGTAAACAATAATGAATTTGTGCAACCCCCAAAAAAAACTATGTTGGAGTATTTATTTGGAGACCTTGGTTCTTGTTTGTTTTGGTCCCAACTTGAACTCATATTTCTATATCAAAACACCACACACATGAGCTTGTTCAAAACAAAATGTTTACTACTTAGTAAAAGGTATATGTGAGACAAACAGAATCGGAGGTGAGTGCCCCTCACATACTTTGGGACCACACCTGTACATGCAATTATGTTCAATACATTTGTACACAAAATAAATAGCACAAAATTAATCCCTCTCCTGCTTGCCCACATTTTCCACCGACACAGGTTGAAAGCAAACCTAGCTATGCCACATCTACACCTGTAAGTCAGTGGGCCACCCAAACAAGAACACCCAGTCCCAATCCAAATCCAGTACAATCACAGCCAGGGTCCAAGGTCTTTGATGTTGAGGCCAGAATGTCACCCAATCATGCCGCCAAACATGAGGAGCCACCACAAATGTTATTGTGGCCAGGGCAGGCGCGCAACACCTTAAGTGGCCGATTCACTGAGTCTGGGACTCTGGCATTGGCTACTGGGCTACCTCAGGCCTTGAATGAGCTATATGGTGGATAATCAAAAGCAACCGAGCAAGAACAGCGCAAAATGTGTGATTTTTAGCCCTCACCAGACAAGTCAATCCAGTGGGTAGGTTTTGCAAAGATATGGACCAGATTCATGCCTAACACACCTTAATATGTGTGATGCCCATAGAACCCAGGTTGTGGCCCTTGGTGGGGGGGGGCCATAACATGGGCCTGTGTGGCATTCAGAATCTGCAACTGTTCCAAAATGTGTCTTTGGTTAGTGTGCATTTCGGCCATGCCTGACCTAATTTCTGAAGTCAAGTTGGCCATGTGGCTGTTATGGGTCCTCAATTCAGTCAGCACGGCACTGAAGGTAGTATTTAGGGACTCTAATTGGCCCCTAATATGCTCCTGATTTTGTTGGTTTTGGCGGCGAAAAAGGCGCCTCTCATGGTGCCATGCTGACTCCATCATCTGCACGCCCCTCCCCTGGGAAACTGGGCGACGTTGCTGAGTACGCCGCCCAATTCCCCGGGTTGTGGGGCGTGCAGATGATGTGGCTCGAGGACCCCCAACAGCCACAGGTCTGCTCGCCAAATCCTCAGCAGCAGATCTGAAACTGGGGACTGGAGGGTCAGTCTCTGCATGCTGCCCACGATGTGCAGGCAGCATGCAGCCAGCTTCACTCTGCTGCTGTGGATTTGGCGGAGACACATTTTGGGACAGTTGCAGATTCTGTCCCAGGGGAAGATCTTCAGAATCTCCTATGAAGCTTCCATCTTCCTCCTGCTCCTGGATTTGCTCCATCAGTGTGTGGCTCTGTTGGGGACATGTAAAAAAAAAAAGGTTCAGTGTGTGGAATACCTATAAAAACCACACAAGCCAAACATGGCAAGCTACATGCATACACAACACCCTCAAAATACACTTACCGTAGACATCGGATCCTGGGTCCTATGCAGCGCGGAAGAAGACGGACGCGGTAACATGGCAGAGGAGTCCCCACTAGCTGAGGGATGATGCTGGCCTGGTTTGGAAGAAAAACAGCGATTAATACACACAACTATGCATAGTTTATGATTAAGAACACATATGCTAATCCAAGAAACGTGGCAAAGCAGTAAGGGCCCCTCCCACAACGTGGCCACTTGGCATTCGCTAGGAATCCCATTACATTAGTGCATGGATTGTTAAACCAGACTAGACACATCACGTGTCTCAAACCAAACATGCAAAGAATGGCTGATGTGTGAGTTGCAACATCCCTTTAAGGGGAGGAAGTTAACACACTAAGGTGGGAAAAAGCACTTACAATATGATTCTGGTGGGGAACATTTGTATGGCATAAAACCTTCCTAGAAAACCATCTTAATCAGTTGTGCAACTAAACCAGCTCCAAACAAATTGACCAACAGGCAAAGATGTTATTGTGGCGTGTGCTTCTCAATTAATACATAGCACCCATTCCTTTTTGACACTTCTAAGTGACATATTTGTCACACATTTCATTAAACATCATGTATGTGGATGTCAATTTGCACATTACCAGGCCACACCCATGACACTCCCTAGTCAAAGTGAGCACTCCTAACAAACCCACCCCCTACAGCCATGTGCTTAGCTAGCCCTTGCTCCCACCCCCTAGAGCCATGTGCTTAGCTAGCCCTTGCTCCCACCCCCTACAGCCATGTGCTTAGCTAGCCCTTGCTCCCACCCCCTACAGCCATGTGCTTAGCTAGCCCTTGCTCCCACCCCCTACAGCCATGTGCTTAGCTAGCCCTTGCTCCCACCCCCTACAGCCATGTGCTTAGCTAGCCCTTGCTCCCACCCCCTCGAGCCATGTGCTTAGCTAGCCCTTGCTCCCACCCCCTACAGCCATGTGCTTAGCTAGCCCTTGCTCCCACCCCCTACAGCCATGTGCTTAGCTAGCCCTTGCTCCCACCCCCTCGAGCCATGTGCTTAGCTAGCCCTTGCTCCCACCCCCTACAGCCATGTGCTTAGCTAGCCCTTGCTCCCACCCCCTACAGCCATGTGCTTAGCTAGCCCTTGCTCCCACCCCCTACAGCCATGTGCTTAGCTAGCCCTTGCTCCCACCCCCTACAGCCATGTGCTTAGCTAGCCCTTGCTCCCACCCCCTACAGCCATGTGCTTAGCTAGCCCTTGCTCCCACCCCCTCGAGCCATGTGCTTAGCTAGCCCTTGCTCCCACCCCCTACAGCCATGTGCTTAGCTAGCCCTTGCTCCCACCCCCTACAGCCATGTGCTTAGCTAGCCCTTGCTCCCACCCCCTCGAGCCATGTGCTTAGCTAGCCCTTGCTCCCACCCCCTACAGCCATGTGCTTAGCTAGCCCTTGCTCCCACCCCCTACAGCCATGTGCTTAGCTAGCCCTTGCTCCCACCCCCTCGAGCCATGTGCTTAGCTAGCCCTTGCTCCCACCCCCTACAGCCATGTGCTTAGCTAGCCCTTGCTCCCACCCCCTACAGCCATGTGCTTAGCTAGCCCTTGCTCCCACCCCCTACAGCCATGTGCTTAGCTAGCCCGTGCTGCGTATGTGTATGTTTCTATACATTTGTGTGGTCATTCAGACATTACTAACCTGCAGGAATTGGTGGGTTGTCGGTGTCCTGCTGGCCTGAGTGTCCCTCTAAGGCCACGGGATGTAATAAGGACAGCACCATCTCCTCAGCCGGTGTAAAGCGCATTTTGGTTGGGAAACCTCCGCCAGTTGTTTCGCTGAAAAACATAGTAAGCATAATTAAGCGCACTGATGGACAGACAAGAATAATAAAAACCCAAACCTTAGCTATGTACCTGTGCATCCGCCGTAGATTCTCTTTCTTCCGCACTGCATATTTCAGGTCCGAAATCTTCCGTTGAATCTGGTCCCTATCTTTACGTTCCTCACCCGCTGCATTGACTTGCCTGGTGAGTTCTTCAAAAATCTCGGTTTTGCGCTGTTTACTGGTGTGTTTTGATCTTCTACCATATAGCTCATCAAAATGTAAGGTGAGACCAGTAGCCAATGCCAGAGTTTGGGACTCAGCAAAACGGCCACCCAAGTGTCCTCTGCGCAAGTTGCGCCCTCTTCGGGGTGGTTGTGGCTCCTCACTGCTTGGTTGCAAATGGGGTGACATTCTGGCCTGGGGGGATGGAGGAGACCTCAAGGACTGGAGGCTGGCTGTTGATCTTACTGGACTTGGGAAGGGACTGGGTGTTCTTGGCTGGGTGGACCCTGAAGTTGCAGGTGTAGATGTGGCATAGGGTGAATGCATGCCAACCTGTGCCGGAGGATAATGTGGGCGAGCAAGAGAGGGTGTTGGCGACCTTGAGCTGCTGCTGTGGCTCTGTGGGGCCTTGGAGGTGGTTGGCTGGGTCTGTGGGCCCTTGGAGGTGGTCGGCTGGGTCTGTGGGGCCTTGGAGGTGGGTTGCTTGGCCTTAGTTTTTGAGCCACGTGCGGGGGGGGAGGGGGCCGTTGGCCTTTGGCGGGTTTTCGGGCTTCTGGAGCGTGTCCTGGTTTGGCCCCTGCGGCGCCTTGGGCCCCTGCTGCGGCTTCTGGACCGGGAGGTGGTTCGGCCCCTGCGGCGCCTTGGGCCCCTGCTGCGGCTTCTGGACCGGGAGGTGGTTCGGCCCCTGCTGCGCCTTGGGCCCCTGCTGCGGCTTCTGGACCGGGAGGTGGTTCGGCCCCTGCGGCGCCTTGGGCCCCTGCTGCGGCTTCTGGACCGGGAGGTGGTTCGGCCCCTGCTGCGCCTTGGGCCCCTGCTGTGGCTTCTGGACCGGGAGGTGGTTCGGCCCCTGCGGCGCCTTGGGCCCCTGCTGCGGCTTCTGGACCGGGAGGTGGTTCGGCCCCTGCTGCGCCTTGGGCCCCTGCTGCGGCTTCTGGACCGGGAGGTGGTTCGGCCCCTGCGGCGCCTTGGGCCCCTGCTGCGGCTTGTGGACCGGGAGGTGGTTCGGCCCCTGCTGCGGCTTCTGGCCCGGTGTTTTTGGCCTTTGCCTATGGCCTTGGTGCCACGTGGGGGGGGTGATGTGGGGCAGGGTGGGGTGGGGCTTCGTCCCCTCTTACCCATCTGTGGGCCAGGAGTTTTAGCAGCCTTGGTTACCTTGCCCCTTGGTTGTGGTGGTGCTGCAACCTCCTTTTTTGCCGCAGCCTTGGTGGTAGCCCTTAGTCGGGCTTTAGGCTCTTGCGACCGTGTTTGCGGACCCACGCCCTGCTCAGCCTGCTTGCTCTGCTTCTTAGCTGGAAGTTTTCTTTTTGGTGCCATTTTGTGTGGACTCTCAAAGAGAATGAGCTGTGTGTGCAGGGACCTTTAAATAAGGTCTCCGGCGTGTGACGCCTACGCGTTCGCTTACGCGCACGTCCGGCCGTTCGCACGGCCGTGCGAAACCCGGAAACCGCTGGGGCCGTGCTTATCTGCTGCCTAGAAGAAGAAGAAAGATGGCGCCCACTATCTTCACCCGCCAACAGGAAGAGATAATCATGCTTGTAAGTGTCTTTTAACGACTTTGCTTGGATTGTTAATTGTTGCTCTACATGTTAAGGATGCGCTAAAAGTTATATTTTTGTTAAAGCTTTGGTTGGACTACATGCACAACCAAGCGCACACCACACACGTGCCAAACGACAGTGCTGCCATATTTGAAAGTTAACTTAGGCTAAAAGTGTGTGTGTGTATGTATGAAATTAGTGTTCCTTTCTTCAAAAAAAGAAAGAAGTTCTTTTGGGAGCGCTTCAGGTTGGGGACAGCAGCTGCCTTTAAATAAGGGGTCACGCCTTATTGTAATTCGTGGAAATGGCTATGGGCTAATACACTTGGAAAGTTTATTAGTTTTAGGCGCGCTTTGAGGTAAAGGATAAATGGAGGAGGGGGGGGGGGAGGGGGGTGGGGGAGAGGACTTGTTCTCACTTAATGGTTCTAGGACTGTTAGAGGCCAATTGACACCAGATAACCTATGGCACCAAGTGATATCTAGTTACATGCAATACCTCTAGGATAGATAATTTCTGCTGCCTGATTTTAGTCATGCGGCAAGTAAACTCAAAGAATATTTGTTATAGTAGTAGACTCCTAATCAATAGGACTAAACCGACACTTGTAAGTATTCATATGTCACTTTCTGCAACGAGTTACCTTTTTACTCTTATACTATATATCAAGAACAGAGTAAAAAACAAAATAAGAAACTCACCGCCGCGGCCCGGGGGTGCGCCGACCTACCCAGGGCCTCTGAGGTTCAATAGCCTGAATCAGGGTTACCCGGTGTGAGGCTTCTGCTGTGCTGGATGTGTCCTTGTGGGTGGTCACCCCGATATCCGGTGCTTCTCACTCCGTTGCTCCTTGTCTGCGCCCTGGGGTGCTGTGCCTTCCCAGGTGATTAAACGATTAACAGCTGGGATAATGAATTTAGTTGCACAGGGTCTTTTCCAGGTTATTTTCGCCTCTTTAAAAAAGACCGTCACGCACCTTCTTAAAGAGTAAAAACCTTTTTATTTTGTACAAATGGGGGTAATTGGTTCAATCATATAGTCTCTAAAAATGGGGGGGAGTGTAACTCCGGATTGTATGAAGATTTGGGGCTGAGCGCTTATGTCTTTCTGTGTGCAGCGTCGCTCTGGATCCTCCTGCACGTTAGCGCTTTTCTGTCCTTAAAGTATATATATGTCTGCCTCATGCGACTCCAAGGCAGAAATGATAAGCGTAAAGTTTGTAGATAAAACGGAGGCGCAGTAATGCGGCTTCTCTGCTTCCTGTCTCCTGTATACTTCTATCAGTTTCAACTCACCGACGCGCGTTTCGGCATTTCCTGCCGTCCTCTGGGTGCATTCTGGGCGTGCGTCCTGCAGCCCTTCTTATTGGTCGTGGGGAAAAGAGGAACGTCCTTCCTTCGCAATGCCTTCTGGGAAGTGTAGTCTTCTCTTGTAGTTTCAATTGTCGGCTTTTAATGCCGCCGCCGGCTTTCTGTTAATTGGCGGTGTTTACAGTTTTTCTTGGTCCAAGGATTTATTATGAATTACTCAAAAGGAAAAAGAGAGGAGAGGGGGAGATGTAACAGAAATATGAGGTTAGGGTCTAAGGTGTTAGAACTTCATTCTTATATAGACACACGATCTTTAGCTAATAGTGGAAAAACGGCCCTTGTCACTTCTGAACGCAGATACTTCTGTATATAAATACCAAACAGGGGCTGATAAAATGTAAGACTGAGTGCGTGGTTAAGCGATTATGTATTGTTATTCGTGGTTAAAATTAATAATATTACTCAATACAGTTATAATGAAAATATAGAAAATAGATTGTTATATAAATTAATATAAATTAATATTATATGTGTATATGAATTATATATGTATATGTATATGAAAATACGAAAATATAGAAAATATAGATTGTTATATAAATTTTTGTATAAATTAATATTATATGTGTATATAAATTATATATGTATATGTATATAATTATGATGAGAATATAGAAAATATAGAAAGGTTCTAAATTGTAAATTGTTATATAAATTAATATTAATCCGTACTATGGTTAAAACATTACCATTCATCCAAATGGCGTGTGTTGGAAACATATATAGTAATTTTACAATGTAGGTAGAGGTGTGTTTAATAAGAATATGCTGTGATCACTGGGTGAATGCTAATTTTGTCCAGAATTAATATAAACTGAGTGTGTGGTTCGAATTAAAATGCACAATATTAATTAAAAGATTTTTAATATATATACATTACACAATACAATCAAGATGGATACTTTTAATTAAAATATTTCGTTCTCTTTGTTATTGTGTTATACCGTGTATCCTAAGAGCATAAGACTAGAGTTATTTAATAAATCCTTTACTTAAATTATTGTATTATAAAATTATTGTGCACTACAATTTAAAAGGATACGTTTCTACAATAGAAAAATGTGTGTATCTAAAAGTATGGTGATGGCTACCCCCAGGCCAGATCGTGGCCATCGGTGTAAAATTGGTAACAAAGTAATTTAAAGGTACCAATTGTTAATGGATGATATGTAATGTTGGAAGTGGATGGCTTGTGGGTGATGTGTAATGTTGGGAGTGGATGGCTTGTAGGTTAAGAGCTAGAAGGGTGGCTGAGGATTGATAGTGACATTGAGAATTCAGTATCCGTTGTGGTGTCTGATTCTTCACGATTATTTGTTCTCCAAAAAACAGTTTAAGTCCAAGTCTACATTGAGGCCATTTGGTACGAGGCTGTCTAATTCATACATCCAGAACATCTCTCTTTGTGCCAAAGTCCGCTCTATATTGCTTCCCCTCCAGTTCTTATGGATTTTTTCAATGATCCAGTAATTGAGACCTGTTGCGTCTTTATTGTGTTTTTCTGAGAAGTGTAAAGATAAGTTATGAGTTTTGAGTCCATTTTGTATATTTCTTACATGCTCCGCTAGGCGTATTTTGAGCTGTCTCTTGGTCTTCCCTACATATAGAAGATCACATGGACACTTCAAACAATAGATCACTTCTTTAGTGTTACAAGTGGTAAATTCTTTCATCTTGTATTCTTGATTGTTTTTGGGATTAATAAATGATTCTTGACTCGGGATAAAAGATGCTGTTTTTAAAGCTAATCTGCAGGCTTTACAGTCCCTGCATCTGGTGAACTTATTGGCTGTGGCGGCCTTCATGTTTGGTGGATTAATGTAACTGGTGGTTACTAATTGTGCCAGAGTCTGGGGTCTTCTATATAAAAAGGTCGGTTTTTCTTTGAGGAACTTCTCCAGTATAGGGTCTGACTGCAGGATGTTCCAGTGTTTTTTAATAATATTCTCTAATTTCCTGTAGTCTTTGCTGTATTTTGTTATGAATGGTACACTTATATCTGTTTTTCTCTTCTTGTTGTTTCTCTGAGTTTTGGATTCTTCATTTACTTCTGTAATGGCTTTGTCAATCGTCTCATCTGGGTAGCCTTTTTCTATAAATCTAGCTCCCAGAAGTTTTGCTTGTTCAAAAAAAGTTGCATCGTTTGTGCAGTTCCTTCTGATCCGTTTAAATTGTCCCTTGGGGATATTCCGCAGCCAAGTAGGATGGTGGCAGCTATCTACGGGTATGAAACTATTTCTGTCCGTGTCCTTGAAGTAAGTTTTTGTCTTAATTTGTTGATCTTCTTTGTAGATGGTGAGGTCCAGGAAGTTAATTTCTGCATCGCTGGTTTCATATGTGAATTTGATGTTCCATGTGTTGTTATTGAGTGATTGCAAAAATTGTTGGAGGTCAAATTCTGTACCCTCCCAGAGAAAGATGCAATCATCTATATATCTTTTATAAAATTGTAATTCTGATGGTTTTCGTTGGTACATTCTTTCTTTCTCCCAAAGGGCCATGAACAAGTTTGCTAGGCTGGGAGCAAACTTACCTCCCATCGCTACACCAATACGTTGTAGGTAAAAGGACCCCTCGTACCAGAAATAATTGTGAGTTAAGCAGAAGTGGAGGGTTTCTAGGAGGAATTCTATCTGTTGTTGGGGTAGTTTCCCGTCTGCTGTTAGGAAAAATTGTACTGCTTCTAATCCTTTTTCATGAGGTATTATTGTATACAGTGCGCTGACATCAGCCGTCGCTAGTATTAAGTTGTGTCTGGTTTGATATTGTTTTAACATTTCTAAAAGGGCGCCCGAGTCCTTCAAATATGCAGGTGTTTGCTGTACTAGAGGCTGAAGGAAGGAGTCAATGTACTCTCCTAGTCTGCTTGTTAATGATCCTATTCCGTTCACGATTGGTCTGCCTGGTGGGTGATCTTTGTTCTTGTGTACTTTGGGCAGGTGATAGATCGTTGGGATTCTTGGTGTCTCCAGATTTAGATAGTTGTATTCTTTTTTGGTTAGGATGCCTGTTCTTCGGCCTTTGTCTAGTAGATTTCTTAATTTCTGGTGGAATTCTCTAGTGGGATCTAGCTTCAGTTTCTCGTATGTGTCTGTGTCACTTAATAGTCTATAAGTCTCTTGCAGGTATTTCTCCTTCTCCAGGATTACTATTCCCCCTCCCTTATCCGCAGATTTTATGACTATTTCCGTTTTCTTTTGTATTCCTTTGATTGTTTCTTTCATTCTTTTTTTCTCAAAGAGTTGGTGTTTTCTAGGCTTTAGTTTTAGATTTTTGAGGTCCTTAATGACCAGGTCTCTAAAGACGGTTATTGCTCCCTTGTGGTTTTGGGGGTTGAACGTGGAGTTGTTCTTTAGTTCAGTGTGGATGTACTGAGGTTGTTGTATCTCTCCATTAGTTTCTGGTAGGATCTCATTTAGTGGCTTGTCTTCAAAGAATTTTTTTATATTGAGTTTTCTGGTGAATTTATGAATATCAATGTATGCCTCGAATTTATTCATGCTGGAAGGGGGTGCATATTTTAGGCCCTTATTTAATAACTCTACCTCTTTATTGTTGAATTCAATATTGGTGAGGTTAAAAAGCCCGTCCGCAGGATCTTGGTTTATTCCTCTTGTTCTCTCCTCCTTTTTTGATTTTTTAGATTGAATTCTATTCCCTGCTCTTGTGCCTCTAAATCTGGATTTTTTCTTTTCGGTGTGTGAGGGAATTCCAAGCCTAAAAAACGTTCTGTATGGGATTTTTTATGTTGCTCCAGTTCTATCGTCTCTGCATGCTTGTTGTTCTCTTTGTTAGGGTATTGTACAAATTGTTGGTTTTCCCTGTACCTGTGTCGGCCCTCTTGCCTTTGTGGTTTAGGGGTTGTATGTACAGGCGATCTTAAAGCGGTTCTCGTGTGTCTCCTAGGTGTTCCTTGATCTCCATAGGTTCTGTGTTTTAGACGGAAGGGTGACCTCCAGACTGGGGAAGGTGATCTCCTTGTATACCGGGGTTGGTTATAGCGATAATTCAAGTTCGGATGGTTGCGGTATTCATGTTGGTATTGTCTATAGGATTCTCTGCGTGGATAGTTGTTGAAATGTTTGGTAGTCCTATACTGTCCTTTATGGGAATTGTGGTAATGTTCTCGGTGGTTTCCATAATCATGATGCCCTCTCTGTTGATCTAAATTCCTATATCTAACATTTCCTGGTCTTTTAAACACAACTCTTTCTGGTGTTGTTTCATTCTCTTGTTGAATCGCTGTAGAGTTCTGAATCTGGTTATGTGTGGTACCATCTTTCACTCCTTTCTGCCATTTATAGATCATGTTGTTTTTTTGGTCGGCTAAGTCACGGGAGAACTTGCGTTGTTTCTTCAGTTTTTGTTCCTTTTCAAAGTTTTTTAAGTCATGTTTTATCTCAGTAATGTGATCCTGATATTCCTCCAGATCCTTACAGGGAGCTAAATTGCCCTGCATTTCATCAATTCTGGTTGTAATGGTCTCTAATTTCCTCTTTTTACGTTTTATAATAAGTTTCATTAGATTCATACTGCAATCGTTAAAAAAACCTTGCCATTCTTCTAAGTCTGGAATTGTCCCACCCATATCTCTTTCGGGTGCTATATCCCATCTAAGGCTCCTGGGTATCAGGCCCTTCTGGATGTATGTTTCAAGTGTAGAAATATGCCATTTTATGGCTAGTTCTTTTTGTAGTAAGTGTAAAAAGGTAACTCGTTGCAGAAAGTGACATATGAATACTTACAAGTGTCGGTTTAGTCCTATTGATTAGGAGTCTACTACTATAACAAATATTCTTTGAGTTTACTTGCCGCATGACTAAAATCAGGCAGCAGAAATTATCTATCCTAGAGGTATTGCATGTAACTAGATATCACTTGGTGCCATAGGTTATCTGGTGTCAATTGGCCTCTAACAGTCCTAGAACCATTAAGTGAGAACAAGTCCTCTCCCCCACCCCCCTCCCCCCCCCCTCCTCCATTTATCCTTTACCTCAAAGCGCGCCTAAAACTAATAAACTTTCCAAGTGTATTAGCCCATAGCCATTTCCACGAATTACAATAAGGCGTGACCCCTTATTTAAAGGCAGCTGCTGTCCCCAACCTGAAGCGCTCCCAAAAGAACTTCTTTCTTTTTTTGAAGAAAGGAACACTAATTTCATACTTACCTTTGGTCACTATTAAGGAGCTGCCACAGGGCAACACAAACACTTCAGAGCAACCCAATTTTTAATAATCATGGACATATCACAACTGAGACGAGAATTTAACAGGTCAGCATTACTAATAGAAGAGGAGGAAGACATGAGAGAAATTACAGATAGTTTTGACGAACTCTTCAAGACAGTGAAACACTTACTACAAAAAGAACTAGCCATAAAATGGCATATTTCTACACTTGAAACATACATCCAGAAGGGCCTGATACCCAGGAGCCTTAGATGGGATATAGCACCCGAAAGAGATATGGGTGGGACAATTCCAGACTTAGAAGAATGGCAAGGTTTTTTTAACGATTGCAGTATGAATCTAATGAAACTTATTATAAAACGTAAAAAGAGGAAATTAGAGACCATTACAACCAGAATTGATGAAATGCAGGGCAATTTAGCTCCCTGTAAGGATCTGGAGGAATATCAGGATCACATTACTGAGATAAAACATGACTTAAAAAACTTTGAAAAGGAACAAAAACTGAAGAAACAACGCAAGTTCTCCCGTGACTTAGCCGACCAAAAAAACAACATGATCTATAAATGGCAGAAAGGAGTGAAAGATGGTACCACACATAACCAGATTCAGAACTCTACAGCGATTCAACAAGAGAATGAAACAACACCAGAAAGAGTTGTGTTTAAAAGACCAGGAAATGTTAGATATAGGAATTTAGATCAACAGAGAGGGCATCATGATTATGGAAACCACCGAGAACATTACCACAATTCCCATAAAGGACAGTATAGGACTACCAAACATTTCAACAACTATCCACGCAGAGAATCCTATAGACAATACCAACATGAATACCGCAACCATCCGAACTTGAATTATCGCTATAACCAACCCCGGTATACAAGGAGATCACCTTCCCCAGTCTGGAGGTCACCCTTCCGTCTAAAACACAGAACCTATGGAGATCAAGGAACACCTAGGAGACACACGAGAACCGCTTTAAGATCGCCTGTACATACAACCCCTAAACCACAAAGGCAAGAGGGCCGACACAGGTACAGGGAAAACCAACAATTTGTACAATACCCTAACAAAGAGAACAACAAGCATGCAGAGACGATAGAACTGGAGCAACATAAAAAATCCCATACAGAACGTTTTTTAGGCTTGGAATTCCCTCACACACCGAAAAGAAAAAATCCAGATTTAGAGGCACAAGAGCAGGGAATAGAATTCAATCTAAAAAATCAAAAAAGGAGGAGAGAACAAGAGGAATAAACCAAGATCCTGCGGACGGGCTTTTTAACCTCACCAATATTGAATTCAACAATAAAGAGGTAGAGTTATTAAATAAGGGCCTAAAATATGCACCCCCTTCCAGCATGAATAAATTCGAGGCATACATTGATATTCATAAATTCACCAGAAAACTCAATATAAAAAAATTCTTTGAAGACAAGCCACTAAATGAGATCCTACCAGAAACTAATGGAGAGATACAACAACCTCAGTACATCCACACTGAACTAAAGAACAACTCCACGTTCAACCCCCAAAACCACAAGGGAGCAATAACCGTCTTTAGAGACCTGGTCATTAAGGACCTCAAAAATCTAAAACTAAAGCCTAGAAAACACCAACTCTTTGAGAAAAAAAGAATGAAAGAAACAATCAAAGGAATACAAAAGAAAACGGAAATAGTCATAAAATCTGCGGATAAGGGAGGGGGAATAGTAATCCTGGAGAAGGAGAAATACCTGCAAGAGACTTATAGACTATTAAGTGACACAGACACATACGAGAAACTGAAGCTAGATCCCACTAGAGAATTCCACCAGAAATTAAGAAATCTACTAGACAAAGGCCGAAGAACAGGCATCCTAACCAAAAAAGAATACAACTATCTAAATCTGGAGACACCAAGAATCCCAACGATCTATCACCTGCCCAAAGTACACAAGAACAAAGATCACCCACCAGGCAGACCAATCGTGAACGGAATAGGATCATTAACAAGCAGACTAGGAGAGTACATTGACTCCTTCCTTCAGCCTCTAGTACAGCAAACACCTGCATATTTGAAGGACTCGGGCGCCCTTTTAGAAATGTTAAAACAATATCAAACCAGACACAACTTAATACTAGCGACGGCTGATGTCAGCGCACTGTATACAATAATACCTCATGAAAAAGGATTAGAAGCAGTACAATTTTTCCTAACAGCAGACGGGAAACTACCCCAACAACAGATAGAATTCCTCCTAGAAACCCTCCACTTCTGCTTAACTCACAATTATTTCTGGTACGAGGGGTCCTTTTACCTACAACGTATTGGTGTAGCGATGGGAGGTAAGTTTGCTCCCAGCCTAGCAAACTTGTTCATGGCCCTTTGGGAGAAAGAAAGAATGTACCAACGAAAACCATCAGAATTACAATTTTATAAAAGATATATAGATGATTGCATCTTTCTCTGGGAGGGTACAGAATTTGACCTCCAACAATTTTTGCAATCACTCAATAACAACACATGGAACATCAAATTCACATATGAAACCAGCGATGCAGAAATTAACTTCCTGGACCTCACCATCTACAAAGAAGATCAACAAATTAAGACAAAAACTTACTTCAAGGACACGGACAGAAATAGTTTCATACCCGTAGATAGCTGCCACCATCCTACTTGGCTGCGGAATATCCCCAAGGGACAATTTAAACGGATCAGAAGGAACTGCACAAACGATGCAACTTTTTTTGAACAAGCAAAACTTCTGGGAGCTAGATTTATAGAAAAAGGCTACCCAGATGAGACGATTGACAAAGCCATTACAGAAGTAAATGAAGAATCCAAAACTCAGAGAAACAACAAGAAGAGAAAAACAGATATAAGTGTACCATTCATAACAAAATACAGCAAAGACTACAGGAAATTAGAGAATATTATTAAAAAACACTGGAACATCCTGCAGTCAGACCCTATACTGGAGAAGTTCCTCAAAGAAAAACCGACCTTTTTATATAGAAGACCCCAGACTCTGGCACAATTAGTAACCACCAGTTACATTAATCCACCAAACATGAAGGCCGCCACAGCCAATAAGTTCACCAGATGCAGGGACTGTAAAGCCTGCAGATTAGCTTTAAAAACAGCATCTTTTATCCCGAGTCAAGAATCATTTATTAATCCCAAAAACAATCAAGAATACAAGATGAAAGAATTTACCACTTGTAACACTAAAGAAGTGATCTATTGTTTGAAGTGTCCATGTGATCTTCTATATGTAGGGAAGACCAAGAGACAGCTCAAAATACGCCTAGCGGAGCATGTAAGAAATATACAAAATGGACTCAAAACTCATAACTTATCTTTACACTTCTCAGAAAAACACAATAAAGACGCAACAGGTCTCAATTACTGGATCATTGAAAAAATCCATAAGAACTGGAGGGGAAGCAATATAGAGCGGACTTTGGCACAAAGAGAGATGTTCTGGATGTATGAATTAGACAGCCTCGTACCAAATGGCCTCAATGTAGACTTGGACTTAAACTGTTTTTTGGAGAACAAATAATCGTGAAGAATCAGACACCACAACGGATACTGAATTCTCAATGTCACTATCAATCCTCAGCCACCCTTCTAGCTCTTAACCTACAAGCCATCCACTCCCAACATTACACATCACCCACAAGCCATCCACTTCCAACATTACATATCATCCATTAACAATTGGTACCTTTAAATCACTTTGTTACCAATTTTACACCGATGGCCACGATCTGGCCTGGGGGTAGCCATCACCATACTTTTAGATACACACATTTTTCTATTGTAGAAACGTATCCTTTTAAATTGTAGTGCACAATAATTTTATAATACAATAATTTAAGTAAAGGATTTATTAAATAACTCTAGTCTTATGCTCTTAGGATACACGGTATAACACAATAACAAAGAGAACGAAATATTTTAATTAAAAGTATCCATCTTGATTGTATTGTGTAATGTATATATATTAAAAATCTTTTAATTAATATTGTGCATTTTAATTCGAACCACACACTCAGTTTATATTAATTCTGGACAAAATTAGCATTCACCCAGTGATCACAGCATATTCTTATTAAACACACCTCTACCTACATTGTAAAATTACTATATATGTTTCCAACACACGCCATTTGGATGAATGGTAATGTTTTAACCATAGTACGGATTAATATTAATTTATATAACAATTTACAATTTAGAACCTTTCTATATTTTCTATATTTTCATCATAATTATATACATATACATATATAATTTATATACACATATAATATTAATTTATACAAAAATTTATATAACAATCTATATTTTCTATATTTTCGTATTTTCATATACATATACATATATAATTCATATACACATATAATATTAATTTATATTAATTTATATAACAATCTATTTTCTATATTTTCATTATAACTGTATTGAGTAATATTATTAATTTTAACCACGAATAACAATACATAATCGCTTAACCACGCACTCAGTCTTACATTTTATCAGCCCCTGTTTGGTATTTATATACAGAAGTATCTGCGTTCAGAAGTGACAAGGGCCGTTTTTCCACTATTAGCTAAAGATCGTGTGTCTATATAAGAATGAAGTTCTAACACCTTAGACCCTAACCTCATATTTCTGTTACATCTCCCCCTCTCCTCTCTTTTTCCTTTTGAGTAATTCATAATAAATCCTTGGACCAAGAAAAACTGTAAACACCGCCAATTAACAGAAAGCCGGCGGCGGCATTAAAAGCCGACAATTGAAACTACAAGAGAAGACTACACTTCCCAGAAGGCATTGCGAAGGAAGGACGTTCCTCTTTTCCCCACGACCAATAAGAAGGGCTGCAGGACGCACGCCCAGAATGCACCCAGAGGACGGCAGGAAATGCCGAAACGCGCGTCGGTGAGTTGAAACTGATAGAAGTATACAGGAGACAGGAAGCAGAGAAGCCGCATTACTGCGCCTCCGTTTTATCTACAAACTTTACGCTTATCATTTCTGCCTTGGAGTCGCATGAGGCAGACATATATATACTTTAAGGACAGAAAAGCGCTAACGTGCAGGAGGATCCAGAGCGACGCTGCACACAGAAAGACATAAGCGCTCAGCCCCAAATCTTCATACAATCCGGAGTTACACTCCCCCCCATTTTTAGAGACTATATGATTGAACCAATTACCCCCATTTGTACAAAATAAAAAGGTTTTTACTCTTTAAGAAGGTGCGTGACGGTCTTTTTTAAAGAGGCGAAAATAACCTGGAAAAGACCCTGTGCAACTAAATTCATTATCCCAGCTGTTAATCGTTTAATCACCTGGGAAGGCACAGCACCCCAGGGCGCAGACAAGGAGCAACGGAGTGAGAAGCACCGGATATCGGGGTGACCACCCACAAGGACACATCCAGCACAGCAGAAGCCTCACACCGGGTAACCCTGATTCAGGCTATTGAACCTCAGAGGCCCTGGGTAGGTCGGCGCACCCCCGGGCCGCGGCGGTGAGTTTCTTATTTTGTTTTTTACTCTGTTCTTGATATATAGTATAAGAGTAAAAAGGTAACTCGTTGCAGAAAGTGACATATGAATACTTACAAGTGTCGGTTTAGTCCTATTGATTAGGAGTCTACTACTATAACAAATATTCTTTGAGTTTACTTGCCGCATGACTAAAATCAGGCAGCAGAAATTATCTATCCTAGAGGTATTGCATGTAACTAGATATCACTTGGTGCCATAGGTTATCTGGTGTCAATTGGCCTCTAACAGTCCTAGAACCATTAAGTGAGAACAAGTCCTCTCCCCCACCCCCCTCCCCCCCCCCTCCTCCATTTATCCTTTACCTCAAAGCGCGCCTAAAACTAATAAACTTTCCAAGTGTATTAGCCCATAGCCATTTCCACGTGTGTGTGTATGTGTTCATGTGATTGAACAAAATAATGTATTGTTGCCTCTTCTACATATGCATTTCTGAGTTCTTGCTATGTTTGTTTTTTGTTTTGCAGACCATGCTGGAGCGCAGGTACGACTACCTGCCCAACTCGTTTGCCAAACGAAACGTCGCCCTGGAGATCATCTCGGAGATACAACACCAGACCGACACCACCTTCACCCACACACAGATCATGCAGCATTGGTCGGACCTGAAGCGACTGCACATGCCCCGGGTGCGGAGGTTTTTTGCAATCCATTTCCCAAGTAAGTACATAGCGCTTGCATGCAAGATGTAACTAGGACAGATTTTAGGCCTTTTATTTAGAATGCCTTCTCTTTTGTAGTGTTGGAAATGGATTACAGAATTCGCCGCACCCGGCGGCGCCCAGGCCGACCAGTGCTGCATGATTCTGCAGCTGGGAGTGAAGGTGGTGGATCTCCAGGGCGACGGGCCGACCCCTCCTCTGTGGCCTCCTCAGACCAGCCCCTGGACCTTACCACAGAGGAGGGGCGGCACAGCGTGGGCAGGCAGTCGTACCCTGCCACGCATGCGGGATCCTCTGGTATGTCACTCTTCATGTCTACACCCAAACATCTAATTGCTAGCTCCTGATATCACCAAACTGAATCCTTTATTCTGTCTTTGTAGATGTTTCTGTTGCGGGTGAAGTAGTGGGTGAGGAGGCAGCAGATAGGAGCCCACCAGACCCTGGAGAAGGTGAGTGATGTGACCCAGACTTAGCTAAAAACATTGGAGGACTGCGGAATCAGACATCCAAACTAACCATTTGGCCCATGTTTCAACAGGCACTTCTTCACAGCAGAGCCAGGAACCAGGACCTCAGGGTGTTGTCCCCAACGAGCCATCTCTCGGCCACCAACCAAGTAAGTAGTCATGGCATTATAAAGATTTCTGTCTAAATTCCCATGAACCCCAAAACACATAATGCCCTAGTCAATGCCAATATAAGAGGGACCTGTGGCCACTGAATTAGCTTAATTAGTTTCCCAACTGTCCTGTGGCCACTGAATTAGCTTAATTAGTTTCCCAACTGTCCTGTGGCCACTGAATTAGCTTAATTAGTTTCCCAACTGTCCTGTGGCCACTGAATTAGCTTAATTAGTTTCCCAACTGTCCTGTGGCCACTGAATTAGCTTAATTAGTTGCCCAACTGTCCTGTGGCCACTGAATTAGCTTAATTAGTTGCCCAACTGTCCTGTGGCCACTGAATTAGCTTAATTAGTTTCCCAACTGTCCTGTGGCCACTGAATTAGCTTAATTAGTTTCCCAACTGTCCTGTGGCCACTGAATTAGCTTAATTAGTTGCCCAACTGTCCTGTGGCCACTGAATTAGCTTAATTAGTTGCCCAACTGTCCTGTGGCCACTGAATTAGCTTAATTAGTTGCCCAACTGTCCTGTGGCCACTGAATTAGCTTAATTAGTTGCCCAACTGTCCTGTGGCCACTGAATTAGCTTAATTAGTTTCCCAACTGTCCTGTGGCCACTGAATTAGCTTAATTAGTTGCCCAACTGTCCTGTGGCCACTGAATTAGCTTAATTAGTTGCCCAACTGTCCTGTGGCCACTGAATTAGCTTAATTAGTTGCCCAACTGTCCTGTGGCCACTGAATTAGCTTAATGACCTGTGGCCACTTCCTAACCTTAATTCCTGTCATTAATGACATCTGTGCATTATAGGTAATTTGTTTCTTAAAATACATTAAATCCACAGGTGAGAAACATGTATTGTTCTCCGAATAATTTGTTTTTCTGTTTTTTTGGCAGGGACCACAAGACAGCGACTTGCTGATATGAATCGGAGGGTCCTTGAGTTGGTGGCCGATCTGCAGGCGATGCGGGACACGTTGGGGACAACAGAAGAGGAAGACTAGTGTCCTGGTTCCTGGCCCTGTAGATTTGTAAATAGTTTTATTTGTAGATAGTTTTATTGGTTAAACACCAAAGTTTTTTGTATATAGTTTTAATTTTTTAAAAAAAGTTTTTATTGTATATAGTTTTTAAAGTTTTTTATCAAAAATTAGTGTATATATTTTTAATAACCAACAAACAATTTGTATATAGTTTTTAATTTTTTAGGGCCAAAGTTGGGCCAAAAATTTTTACACCAAATGGCAATTGCCCAATAAATCCAAAAAAAAAAAAAAAACATGTTGTCCCATTTATTTGCACACATACATTTAACAAAAACAAGGGGCCAATGACATATTTGAAAATCAAGATTGTGATGTCCGTGAAGTGATTTGGGTAAGTTTTAGGGTGTGAAAATGGAAGAAGAAACAAGGCGCTAAGTGATTTGGGTAAGTTTTAGGGTGTGAAAATGGAAGAAGAAACAAGGCGCTAAGTGATTTGGGTAAGTTTTAGGGACCTAAAATGGAAGAAGAAACAAGGCGCTATGTGATTTGGGTAAGTTTTAGGGACCTAAAATGGAAGCAGAAACAAGGCGCTATGTGATTTGGGTAAGTTTTAGGGTGTGAAAATGGAAGAAGAAACAAGGCGCTAAGTGATTTGGGTAAGTTTTAGGGTGTGAAAATGGAAGAAGAAACAAGGCGCTAAGTGATTTGGGTAAGTTTTAGGGACCTAAAATGGAAGAAGAAACAAGGCGCTATGTGATTTGGGTAAGTTTTAGGGACCTAAAATGGAAGCAGAAACAAGGCGCTATGTGATTTGGGTAAGTTTTAGGGTGTGAAAATGGAAGAAGAAACAAGGCGCTAAGTGATTTTGGTAAGTTTTAGGGTGTGAAAATGGAAGAAGAAACAAGGCGCTATGTGATTTGGGTAAGTTTTAGGGTGTGAAAATGGAAGAAGAAACAAGGCGCTAAGTGATTTGGGTAAGTTTTAGGGACCTAAAATGGAAGAAGAAACAAGGCGCTATGTGATTTGGGTAAGTTTTAGGGTGTGAAAATGGAAGAAGAAACAAGGCGCTAAGTGATTTGGGTAAGTTTTAGGGACCTAAAATGGAAGAAGAAACAAGGCGCTAAGTGATTTGGGTAAGTTTTAGGGACCTAAAATGGAAGAAGAAACAAGGCGCTATGTGATTTGGGTAAGTTTTAGGGTGTGAAAATGGAAGAAGAAACAAGGCGCTAAGTGATTTGGGTAAGTTTTAGGGACCTAAAATGGAAGAAGAAACAAGGCGCTATGTGATTTGGGTAAGTTTTAGGGTGTGAAAATGGAAGAAGAAACAAGGCGCTAAGTGATTTGGGTAAGTTTTAGGGACCTAAAATGGAAGAAGAAACAAGGCGCTAAGTGATTTGGGTAAGTTTTAGGGACCTAAAATGGAAGAAGAAACAAGGCGCTATGTGATTTGGGTAAGTTTTAGGGTGTGAAAATGGAAGAAGAAACAAGGCGCTAAGTGATTTGGGTAAGTTTTAGGGTGTGAAAATGGAAGAAGAAACAAGGCGCTATGTGATTTGGGTAAGTTTTAGGGACCTCAAGGGAAAAGGCAGGATAGCGCGAAGTGGTTAGGGTGAGCTTTAAGGGACCTCAAGGGAAAAGGCAGGATAGCGCGAAGTGGTTAGGGTGAGCTTTAAGGGACCTCAAGGGAAAAGGCAGGATAGCGCGAAGTGGTTAGGGTGAGCTTTAAGGGACCTCAAAGGAAAAGGCAGGATAGCGCGAAGTGGTTAGGGTGAGTTTAGTGATGGAAGTGAAATTATGTAGGCGAGCACTTTAATGAGAGAAGTTTGTAGTGCGCAGGCGCAATATCGTAAGAATTTCGTCTGGCCAGATATTTAAGGAAAAAATGAAGCAGGATGTAGCGGGAAAATGATAGGATTCGTGTGAGGATACGATGGGAAAAGGGCAAAAACGAAAGGCTACGTTGGTAGTTGTGAAAAATGAATCTGAACATTTTCGATGGAAAATGACAGCCTCGTCTGCGTACTCTGGCATACGAGCACACGGACGCGCTACGGAAGGTTTACGAAGCATGCATAGAATCGCTCGAACGTTCATGCGAGAGCGGGAAATTTTGAAAATCTTACGACGTCGGCACCAAAGCGAAAGTTTTTTTGTGTCTCTCTGAATCGAGCCTAATGTGCTCCATTGCACCAATGCCCCGCCTACATTTATGACCACCTCAATGGCATATCAAAGAATAAACTAAAATTGGAGGCGTTCTGCATTCATTTATTCTTTCATTCAAACCTCAGATGTTTTAGTTTTTTAATTTTAGGTTTTTCTTTTTGAAAAGAGTTACAATGCCATGGCTAGATCAAAGGAATCCATCAGAATGGATAGCTGTTTATGATTCCAGGAACAATATTTTTAAGACAAATTGCCAGTCAACTTGTCCAGACCAAATAACTTGTGTTCAGAAAGCAAACTCAAAATACAGAAAGAATTATTCTTTTATAGTTCTCTATACTATTAATATCTATATGAAAAAAAATATTTGAAAAAAGCTGCAGAAACTAGATCTACAGGAAGAGCCTGGAGTTAACTTTTGTTGTCAAGTTATTACATCACAGCAAGATAATGTTTACTCATGAATATCTAGGGACTATATGATCTCTCAACAGATATTTTAACTACAATACCAGATGATGTGCTTAAAGTGGACTAACACCCAGGATTTTCACTATCCTGGGTGTTGATCCACTTCAGCGGGGCATCCGAGATCAGGATGCCCCGCTGGGGTGAAACCCCCCCAAAAGCCCCAAAAAACTTACCTTTTCGGCGACGGACAAGCCGCCGCCGCGCCTCCTGCGTGTCCCTCTTACAGGTCGCGCGCCCGCGCTGGCCATTGACAAACGGCCGGCGCGGGCGCGCGCACTGCTAGAGGGGCGCGCGGGAGGCGGCGACGGCTGATCCGTCGCCGATAAGGTAAGGTTTTTTGGGGCTTTTGGGGGGGTTTCACACCAGCGGGACATCCCGATCTCGGATGCCCCGCGGTGAGGGAGGTGATCACCCCTGGGTGTTGGTCCACTTTAAAAACCTGAGAAAAACCAGAAGAACCTAATAACAACTGTAAAACATGGTGGTGGACATTAAATGGTTATGGCCTACTTTTGCTTATAGCAAAATCCCAAGCTTCAGGCAGCCTGCCCTGTGTGGAGAAACAATATTACTCAGATTCACTGCAGGCATGCTGATCATTACATTGGTGCAACCGCTTCTAACATTCTGTGTGAATGTTAGATAGAATCACTCTCTGGCTGGTTGGGACGTTCATAAGGAAGCTTCTAACCTAATTTTCGTGGTGTGCTAGCAACGGCTCCCCCCATCCCCCCACTCATGTTCATGTGTAAGCAGGACTCTCAGGTGTAATAGGTGTAAAAACCACATGTTCTTAATAATTATCTGATATGAATAACAAATGATTGTTACTTCTTTTGACGGTAACCCTGTTTTGCTAGGAGTGCTTCCACAATTGCAGTGTGATCACAGACATATGAGCAGGTGCAATCACACCTAATCATTCCCACTTTGTCCATGTGGGTGCAAAAGCAAGTTCATGGCAGTGCAAGCGGTTGTGGATTTGTTTGTTTTGCACGAATACTATACATGCCTTGACATACACCCAATACTATACATGCCTTGACATCACCCAATACTATACATGCCTTGACATACACCCAATACTATACATGCCTTGACATACACCCAATACTATACATGCCTTGACATCACCCAATACTATACATGCCTTGACATGCACCCAATACTATACATGCCTTGACATCACCCAATACTATACATGCCTTGACATACACCCAATACTATACATGCCTTGACATACACCCAATACTATACATGCCTTGACATCACCCAATACTATACATGCCTTGACATCACCCAATACTATACATGCCTTGACATCACCCAATACTATACATGCCTTGACATCACCCAATACTATACATGCCTTTACATCACCCAATACTATACATGCCTTGACATCAACCAATACTATACATGCCTTGACATCACCCAATACTATACATGCCTTGACATACACCCAATACTATACATGCCTTGACATCACCCAATACTATACATGCCTTGACATCACCCAATACTATACATGCCTTGACATACACCCAATACTATACATTCCTTGACATCACCCAATATTATACATGCCTTGACATCACCCAATACTATACATGCCTTGACATACACCCAATACTATACATGCCTTGACATACACCCAATACTATACATGCCTTGACATACACCCAATACTATACATGCCTTGACATACACCCAATACTATACATGCCTTGACATACACCCAATACTATACATGCCTTGACCTACACCCAATACTATACATGCCTTGACATACACCCAATACTATACATGCCTTGACATCACCCAATACTATACATGCCTTGACATACACCCAATACTATACATGCCTTGACATACACCCAATACTATACATGCCTTGACATACACCCAATACTATACATACCTTGACATCACCCAATACTATACATGCCTTGACATCACCCAATACTATACATGCCTTGACATCACCCAATACTATACATGCCTTGACATCACCCAATACTATACATGCCTTGACATCACCCAATACTATACATGCCTTGACATCACCCAATACTATACATGCCTTGACATCACCCAATACTATACATGCCTTGACATACACCCAATACTATACATGCCTTGACATCAACCAATACTATACATGCCTTGACATCACCCAATACTATACATGCCTTGACATCACCCAATACTATACATGAATTGACATCACCCAATACTATACATGCCTTGACATCACCCAATACTATACATGCCTTGACATCACCCAATACTATACATGCCTTGACATCACCCAATACTATACATGCCTTGACATACACCCAATACTATACATGCCTTGACATCACCCAATACTATACATGCCTTGACATCACCCTATACTATACATGCCTTGACATCAACCAATACTATACATGCCTTGACATACACCCAATACTATACATGCCTTGACATCACCCAATACTATACATGCCTTGACATCACCCAATACTATACATGCCTTGACATCAACCAATACTATACATGCCTTGACATCACCCAATACTATACATGCCTTGACATCACCCAATACTATACATGCCTTGACATCACCCAATACTATACATGCCTTGACATCACCCAATACTATACATGCCTTGACATCACCCAATACTATACATACCTTGACATCAACCAATACTATACATGCCTTGACATACACCCAATACTATACATGCCTTGACATCACCCAATACTATACATGCCTTGACATCACCCTATACTATACATGCCTTGACATCAACCAATACTATACATGCCTTGACATACACCCAATACTATACATGCCTTGACATCACCCAATACTATACATGCCTTGACATCACCCAATACTATACATGCCTTTACATCACCCAATACTATACATGCCTTGACATACACCCAATACTATACATGCCTTGACATACACCCAATACTATACATGCCTTGACATACACCCAATACTATACATGCCTTGACATCACCCAATACTATACATGCCTTGACATACACCCAATACTATACATGCCTTGACATCACCCAATACTATACATGCCTTGACATCACCCAATACTATACATGCCTTGACATACACCCAATACTATACATGCCTTGACATACACCCAATACTATACATGCCTTGACATCACCCAATACTATACATGCCTTGACATACACCCAATACTATACATGCCTTGACATGCACCCAATACTATACATGCCTTGACATACACCCAATACTATACATGCCTTGACATCACCCAATACTATACATGCCTTGACATCACCCAATACTATACATGCCTTGACATCACCCAATACTATACATGCCTTGACATCACCCAATACTATACATGCCTTGACATCACCCAATACTATACATGCCTTGACATCACCCAATACTATACATGCCTTGACATACACCCAATACTATACATGCCTTGACATGCACCCAATACTATACATGCCTTGACATACACCCAATACTATACATGCCTTGACATCACCCAATACTATACATGCCTTGACATCAACCAATACTATACATGCCTTGACATCAACCAATACTATACATGCCTTGACATCACCCAATACTATACATGCCTTGACATACACCCAATACTATACATGCCTTGACATACACCCAATACTATACATGCCTTGACATACACCCAATACTATACATGCCTTGACATACACCCAATACTATACATGCCTTGACATACACCCAATACTATACATGCCTTGACATCACCCAATACTATACATGCCTTGACATCAACCAATACTATACATGCCTTGACATCAACCAATACTATACATGCCTTGACATCACCCAATACTATACATGCCTTGACATACACCCAATACTATACATGCCTTGACATCACCCAATACTATACATGCCTTGACATCAACCAATACTATACATGCCTTGACATCAACCAATACTATACATGCCTTGACATCACCCAATACTATACATGCCTTGACATACACCCAATACTATACATGCCTTGACATACACCCAATACTATACATGCCTTGACATACACCCAATACTATACATGCCTTGACATCACCCAATACTATACATGCCTTGACATCAACCAATACTATACATGCCTTGACATCAACCAATACTATACATGCCTTGACATCACCCAATACTATACATGCCTTGACATACACCCAATACTATACATGCCTTGACATACACCCAATACTATACATGCCTTGACATACACCCAATACTATACATGCCTTGACATACACCCAATACTATACATGCCTTGACATCACCCAATACTATACATGCCTTGACATCAACCAATACTATACATGCCTTGACATACACCCAATACTATACATGCCTTGACATCACCCAATACTATACATGCCTTGACATCACCCAATACTATACATGCCTTTACATCACCCAATACTATACATGCCTTGACATACACCCAATACTATACATGCCTTGACATACACCCAATACTATACATGCCTTGACATACACCCAATACTATACATGCCTTGACATCACCCAATACTATACATGCCTTGACATACACCCAATACTATACATGCCTTGACATCACCCAATACTATACATGCCTTGACATCACCCAATACTATACATGCCTTGACATACACCCAATACTATACATGCCTTGACATACACCCAATACTATACATGCCTTGACATCACCCAATACTATACATGCCTTGACATACACCCAATACTATACATGCCTTGACATGCACCCAATACTATACATGCCTTGACATACACCCAATACTATACATGCCTTGACATCACCCAATACTATACATGCCTTGACATCACCCAATACTATACATGCCTTGACATCACCCAATACTATACATGCCTTGACATACACCCAATACTATACATGCCTTGACATGCACCCAATACTATACATGCCTTGACATACACCCAATACTATACATGCCTTGACATCACCCAATACTATACATGCCTTGACATCAACCAATACTATACATGCCTTGACATCAACCAATACTATACATGCCTTGACATCACCCAATACTATACATGCCTTGACATACACCCAATACTATACATGCCTTGACATACACCCAATACTATACATGCCTTGACATACACCCAATACTATACATGCCTTGACATACACCCAATACTATACATGCCTTGACATCAACCAATACTATACATGCCTTGACATCAACCAATACTATACATGCCTTGACATCACCCAATACTATACATGCCTTGACATACACCCAATACTATACATGCCTTGACATCACCCAATACTATACATGCCTTGACATCAACCAATACTATACATGCCTTGACATCAACCAATACTATACATGCCTTGACATCACCCAATACTATACATGCCTTGACATACACCCAATACTATACATGCCTTGACATACACCCAATACTATACATGCCTTGACATACACCCAATACTATACATGCCTTGACATACACCCAATACTATACATGCCTTGACATCACCCAATACTATACATGCCTTGACATCAACCAATACTATACATGCCTTGACATCAACCAATACTATACATGCCTTGACATCACCCAATACTATACATGTCTTGACATACACCCAATACTATACATGCCTTGACATACACCCAATACTATACATGCCTTGACATACACCCAATACTATACATGCCTTGACATACACCCAATACTATACATGCCTTGACATACACCCAATACTATACATGCCTTGACATACACCCAATACTATACATGCCTTGACATCACCCAATACTATACATGCCTTGACATACACCCAATACTATACATGCCTTGACATCACCCAATACTATACATGCCTTGACATACACCCAATACTATACATGCATTGACATCACCCAATACTATACATGCCTTGACATACACCCAATACTATACATGCCTTGACAGACACCCAATACTATACATGCCTTGACATACACCCAATACTATACATGCCTTGACATACACCCAATACTATACATGCCTTGACATACACCCAATACTATACATGCCTTGACATACACCCAATACTATACATGCCTTGACATACACCCAATACTATACATGCCTTGACATCACCCAATACTATACATACCTTGACATCAACCAATACTATACATGCCTTGACATCAACCAATACTATACATGCCTTGACATCACCCAATACTATACATGCCTTGACATACACCCAATACTATACATGCCTTGACATACACCCAATACTATACATGCCTTGACATACACCCAATACTATACATGCCTTGACATACACCCAATACTATACATGCCTTGACATCAACCAATACTATACATGCCTTGACATCAACCAATACTATACATGCCTTGACATACACCCAATACTATACATGCCTTGACATACACCCAATACTATACATGCCTTGACATACACCCAATACTATACATGCCTTGACATACACCCAATACTATACATGCCTTGACATCACCCAATACTATACATGCCTTGACATACCCAATACTATACATGCCTTGACATACACCCAATACTATACATGCCTTGACATCACCAATACTATACATGCCTTGACATACACCCAATACTATACATGCCTTGACATACACCAAATACTATACATGCCTTGACATCACCCAATACTATACATGCCTTGATATACACCCAATACTATACATGCCTTGACATACACCCAATACTATACATGCCTTGACATACACCCAATACTATACATGCCTTGACATACACCCGATACTATACATGCCTTGACATCACCCAATACTATACATGCCTTGACATCACCCAATACTATACATGCCTTGACATCACCCAATACTATACATGCCTTGACATCACCCAATACTATACATGCCTTGACATCACCCAATACTATACATGCCTTGACATCACCCAATACTATACATGCCTTGACATCACCCAATACTATACATGCCTTGACAGACACCCAATACTATACATGCCTTGACATACACCCAATACTATACATGCCTTGACATACACCCGATACTATACATGCCTTGACATCACCCAATACTATACATGCCTTGACATCACCCAATACTATACATGCCTTGACATCACCCAATACTATACATGCCTTGACATCACCCAATACTATACATGCCTTGACATCACTCAATACTATACATGCCTTGACATCACCCAATACTATACATGCCTTGACATCACCCAATACTATACATGCCTTGACAGACACCCAATACTATACATGCCTTGACATACACCCAATACTATACATGCCTTGACATCACCCAATACTATACATGCCTTGACATCACCCAATACTATACATGCCTTGACATATACCCAATACTATACATGCCTTGATATACACCCAATACTATACATGCCTTGACATCACCCAATACTATACATGCCTTGACATCACCCAATACTATACATGCCTTGACATACACCCAGTTTGCAAATACAAAAACATGCATGCAATTGCAAATCAACCCCCCCCCCCCCCCCCCCGCTTTTTTTCCTTTGACAATTTACCAGTCAATCTCTTTCAGTGGCATTTGCTTTTTAGAAGCATATCTGCACCTTCAGTTTGATCCAGCTCCTGTTTGATAGTTTTAGCTCTTCACTTGTCCCCCCATTTGTCTAACCAGTTTGGCTCTTGACCCTGCATCTACGTGACATCAAATATCAAAGACCCTGTGCATTCTGCTTTCCCATTTACTATATAATTGGTATAATCCAATGGTTCCCCATAAACACCATGCTTCTGATGTTTGTGTTAGAGGGAGTTGATAAGCCAAGTGCTGGTGATTTGCATCTGCTCTTGCTTGGACAATTTCCTGAACACAGGAGATTCCTTCTCAGCTATATTGCTGTTCATGGGCTCTGGATTTGTTGACAGCTTGTATCCATCATGTATGTATGACATTATTGCAACCAAATAGGTTTTTTATTATTCATAAAACATCTGTTCTCTATTTCCCCTATACATATACGGTAATATATATATATATAAATATATATATATATATTTTTATTTATCAGCCAACCCTGTTCTCTTTAAAAAACAAAGCTTAAAAGACATGGCCTTTAACTCAAGTCGGTCATGTACACTTCCTTTTCAGTTTGGTATAGTGGGGCTGCCAAGAAGATAAAAACTATAGAGCAAGCTAAAAAAGCTGACATGATTATTGGATGTATTTTATTATCTTTGTGTGCAGACTCAAACCTAAAGCAGTTAAGTCCATGGAGGGCATCTCCCACCCTGGTCACCAATTCTTCAAGCTACTTTTATCTAGATGTAGGTACAGTGTTTCTCTCCTTGGGACTAACGGGCAGGCTGATTCATCACTAACGCCAGGTAGCGACAGATGAGCGTCTGTAGCAGGCATTTCAGAGCGCCCACTAGTAGCCACTGTGCTTGGCCGTGGGTGGCTACTTTATAGCGACTCAGTCGCTGTGCATTAATGATGAATACATTGTCAAGAGTCGCTATTTGACCAGTACATCGCTGTATGGGAGCGCATGTTAGTGACCGGTCAGTGCGACCGACTCACAACATATTCATTAAAAAAACAGCCTCACAAAACTCCGGCGCTGAAAAAAGCTTCTCTGAAGCCCAGAGTGCCGGAGGCTGTGTGTTTAAAGTCTGTTTTTCAGCATCTATCAACTAGTAACAAAGCGAAAACATATGGAATTACATTGTAATAACATTGTAACATGAACACTTTAATGCCAGACCTGTAATGTCATTTCTGCAGAAATATGTTAAACATGAAAATTTTTGGATGGCTTTTTCAATGCCAGAAGAGGTCACAACATTATTTGAGATTTTTTTCAAAAAAACAAACAAAACAAAAACCCTGTTTAAAGAGAAGAAAAGGTTCGTCCAGTGAAATGTATGGGAGAGAGTCAGGTAGCGAGAGGTCATACCTGGCGCTGTGCGAGGCTGAACGCTTTCGCTGTTCGCTGAGGCTGGGATAATGATGAATTGGACGATACATGGCGTTATCCCAGTCGCTAAACAGATTCGGCTTGATAAATGTGTAATTGCGTGCCGTGTCCGGCGTTCACCTGTCGCTACCTCTCATTTACAAGGCACTACCTGACGCTCTCTCTTCATGAATAAGGGCCTAATACTGGAATAGCTTTTTTCTCTAGGTATTCACTTACTAATCAATGTATCGGTGGGAATAATGTTATGGACTATCTTCAAGGGTCCTAGAAAGTCCAACCTCCCATGCACCCCTCCATCTGCTTATGTTAAGCCCAAATCAGGCATTAAAATAATAAAACAACTCATGGGATTGTCACAACCCCTCCGCTCCCGTTATCATGTGAGTTTTACTGCCTGAATCGGGCTTAGCTCAGGGGAAGGGAGAGGTGGCTAGGGGGTTGCATTATTGTTGAACTTCTTTTTAATATTACTGATTCTGTACATATAGGCTTTAATGCTTTATATAGTAGTATTATTTTTATCACTCACAAAGTTTAGTCCAGCTTTAAGTACAGTATAGTCACAAAACAATCCTGACCAACCACCCCAAGTAGAAGCAATATGTTAGGTTAAAAATCCACCTGGCAGTATGCTGATGCATAACAGTGCAGATAACAACAATTTTTAATATATATTAATTGCTTTTGTTGACTTTGGAGCAGACAGGAAAACCTTAATAAAGGCGGTTTCTCAGCTGCTTCATGGTGAGCAAGGGAATTCTACAGCCTTTGTAATTAGGAAGATAGTAAAGAATATCTTAGCTATATATTCCATTGAGACTTGTTTGTGTCTTGTAATTCTCTGTTCAGATTTTGTTTATTTTCATTCACCATTAATCACAATAATTGGTCAAATTTGAATAAGCGGTTTAAGATATCTCAGGATTTAAGTACATTTACATTTTTCAGCATTGCACTAGCCAATAGTTCTACCTTTAACACTGACTTAATCCCTTTTCTTTTTACCTAAATGACTTTCAGCAGGCCACCACTGGTAAAGTAACTTCTGCAAAGATAGACCCCAATTTTTCCCCAATATTTACTCACAAATAGTCCTCTTCAGATGGGCATCCAATCGACTTAGGCTTTACTAGACAAACTAGTAAACCTAAAAGAACCCATAGGGCCCCCCGATTTAGTATACCCTCCTGCTATCAGTCACTAAAAATTCCAGGAAGCAGGCATTTACCTTCCACAAATTTTAAGTCTTGTGATCCATATCCAGTGCCCACAATACCCAGTGGGATACAATAGGGGTCTGTAGCTGCTACAGTGATTAGGTGATTGACTTTTCATGCAGACATGAATTTTCTCCCATTTTACCCCTCCCCCCAGGAAAAGTATCAAATGAGCCATTGTAAAGCACCTGAATACTAGGCGAATGTATTCTAGGCGAAACAGATTTCTTTACTTCAATTTGCGGGTCATGGCTGAACTGGCAAGGACTTGACATGGAGCAGCTTTAAGAGTCTTGAGCATGCTCTGCTGTGGTCAGAGACAGCTGCAGGAGCACTGTGTGTGTTTGCTCATGCTGAGAGCTCCGAGGGACAGAGTAACTGTAAGACCACCTTTTTGTGTGGTCCTGAAGGAATACATGTGAACAAAGATCAAACTTTGGAGCCCTGCTACATCTTCTACCCTGTGCTGCAGGAAATTGAGGAGAGGCACATGGGACAGGCATCAAGCAAGCTGCTTGCTGGCTAATTATTGCCATTGGGTTTAGATTTTCATCTTTCTAATTCATTTAGATCAAATCAAGAACTAGTTTGACCTTGTTAATAACTTACCTTCTCTTCAAGTGGCGTTTGTCTGATGTGCCGCACCACCTTGCACGACAGACAACATCCCCTGCTTAGCGGGAAGGTCGCTGCCAGGGGGGCAGCCATAACCTGTCTATAAGCTCTGGAGATGCTGCATGGCCCGTCGGCTGAGGAGCTACATTTCCCTGTTCCTCTACAGCCAATAAGTGGCAAAAGTAGTTATCCAACAGAGACACTCCCTTTAGCCATGTCTAGATAGGGTAAGGGTTCGCTGACCAATCATTCATGGTCCCAGGTGCCCAAAATAACTGTTTGCTAGGTTGTGTTCTGCTATAAGTATATGTTGCTGACCTGCATTGTTTTCTTGACTGTCCCACTTTTCTGCCTGCAATGACCTTGGATTAATCAGCCATAAACCCATCTTTTGTTCAGTTGTACTGTTAGTATCTATGTACTTTGAGCTTTTGTTGATAGATTATTTTTTAATTGGACCAAATTCAAATTATTTTTTAATTGGACCAAATTCAATTGAAATGCTTGCAGCAACATCATAAATGGGGGCTTGAAGGACATTTATAAGACTGTGAAGGGTTTTCTCATGTACATTTCTTTTTTGTTCTACATTGTGTGTTGTCTTATGCTTACTACTCGTAACATATGTAAAGAAAGCTCAGATTCTTTAAAACTCTTATGTAGTATATGAAATGGCGTCACTCAGGGGAAGAGGACCCTATCTACATAGGTATACAGTCACTATGGTATACTGTAGCTACTGCATTTATGTTCATTGCTCCTGAGTTTAAAAAAGAAATGTGAGAATAATGTAGTTAAAACAAATGCACTAGAGGAAAATAACATTTACAGTAAACCAAATTAAATATGTATCATTGATGCAGTGCAGTTCTTAAACAGGTTTCCAAGCCAGAAGTCTGGAATGACCCTGTTATGATTGGCTGACATATTTAGTAATGCACAGTTTCCTGTGATGCCTAGCCTCCATTCTGCACATCTGTTCAGTCTCTCTGTTACATCTAAGATGTGGCATCATTTCTAGCCCAGAGCTCCCATGGAAGGCGACTTTGCCACAGCAGGGGGTACAAACACAAAGGATTGTCCTCATAAATCAATATGTTGCATTCTGAGGATCTGGGAACTTCATATAGCTAACCAATTTCAGAATGTACAGATGCTTCTCTAGTATATAATATAAAAAACTAACAGTAATAAATATTTCACAAATAACAACACACATATATATTTATAAAAACCATGGCAATATTGTTGTGAGTTTCTGTATCTATTGTTCATAAAGTAAAAACATGTTATCAAGTCATTTTAGTTTAATCTGTTTTTATTGAGAGAAATCAAATGAGGAGAAAAAGAAAACAAAAACACATACAGAATTTTATACATAAAATAATGTTACATCCATCAGGAATCTCAATATCACATCGGCTCTGTCAACTGCCACAGGGATTCACTTGTGCCTGCGGTTCTGCCAATGAGCATCCAAGGGTATCCATCTGGTGCACCACGCCGTGAGTATCCATCCTGTGTCATTGGAAACCAGAGCCCCATATACAGCCCCACGGCTCGCCAGAGATAGGAGGGCCCCAGAGCACAACCGTCGGTGAGCAGGGGACAAGTTCCCCTATCTGATCCTTGATCGGAAAAACCCGCCGAGAATCAGCCCCCGAACCCCCCACCCCAGCGCCGGCCTGATCACAAACCCATCTCACAAAACCCAGCACACCACCCCCGCACACCGAGTAGTGGATTGTCCTGCATATCGCGCAGTGGAAGTTTATCAGAGAGGATGCAACAAAACGTAACAGTAACCAGGACATAAGAGACAGGATAAGAAACCTATCGACAAGGGAAAAAAGAAACGAAAAAAAGGGGGGAAGAGAAGAAGGGGAGGAAAGGGGGGAGAGGGAAATACCTTGAGCTGGATCGGGAGTACAACTCCTTTATGCCGCAAGAATGCTATCTCACATTCGAGCTAAAGCACGGTCGAATGACCATGCTGTCCACTGTTCATCACTGGATCAACGTTCGGAAACGATCTGAGTCCCGAAGATCGATCCAGCAGGCCCAGGTTATGATGTACTTTTCTACTAAGCCTTTATCGCTGAGAATGAGTTCTTCCATACGTCTGATACGTTCAAGCTCCTCAACCCACTCCGCTAAGGAAGGGGCCTCTCGGGATTTCCAGTGTCTGGGTATGACAGCCCGCACTGCCGTTAGGAAATGCCGGAGTAAGCCCCTTTTGTATTGAGATATAGAGACCTCTACTAGGGAGAGAAGGGTTAATTGAGGTGAGTTATTTACTACAGGGCCCATTGTCTCTGTGTATATGCTTAGAACTTTATCCCAAAAGGATTTAACAACCGAGCACCCCCACCAAATGTGCGTCATGGTTCCTTCCTCCACCAGGCACCGCCAGCAACTGCTTGAGGTCTGGGGTGCATATTTATGAATGTCCGTTGGACATCTGTACCATCTCGAGATAATCTTATAACTTCCACGGCCGATTTATGTGTCAAGCTGAACATTTTAGATAGGTCTTCCCCTGAGAAGGACTGACCCAACTCGTGTTCCCATCTGGTTATGAACCCTGGAGGGTTCGAGTGAATACTGTTCATCAAGGTATGATACAGTACGGAGAGGGCGTGGGGTACGGGCATCAAAGAAGAGAGAAGCCCTTCAAGATCAGTTAACAGGCAGCTCCTCGCATCACTCAGGCGATGGGAGGATATATAGTTAGTCAGCTGTCTGTGGAGGAACCATGACATATGCACCCCAGGAAACTGCGCTCTAATTTCCTCTAGCTTTGGCAGACCCGATTCTCCCATGATATGTCGTAGACGCGGGTCTGACGCTGCCTGCCAACCCAGAAAGGACGAGACCCCCACTCCGGGTGCAAAGTCCGGATTCCCGATAATCGGGGTCAAAGGTCCCGGGCGTTGGGCTATCAGAAATTTTGAGGTCAATCGGTCCCAGACTGTGAAAAGGTAAGGTTCTAAGAATGTGCTTGGGTTGAGGTCCCACCCAAGGGAGAGAGACCAGGGGGAGGGGCGATAGCCCTTTCTCGACGGCGACCCAGATCTTGCTCGAAGTATGGTGAGCCCAGTCTAAGGCCCTCATGAGGACCGCCGCTGAGTGGTAGAGCTTTAGGTCAGCTAGGCTTTGCTACGAGACAGTGTTTTGTGGCGAATGCGAGGCTTAGAGACTCCCCAGACAAATTTGAGGAACGCGGACTTCAGAATCTTAAAGAAGCTGTTGGGGGGAACTATAGGGGCTGTTTGGAAAATGTATAAAAAGTGGGGCAGTATATCCATTTTTAATACTCCTATTCGTCCAAACCAAGACAAGGACTTTCTATCATAGTTTTTTAGGTCGCTAAGCGTCTTGTTCATCAGAACATCGAAATTCAGTTTGTATATTTTAGCTAGATCATTTGGGATCTGTATCCCTAGATATTTGATTGCGGCCGATTGCCATTTAAAGGAGAAATTACTTTTGAGTCTGTCTGCTTCTCCGATCGGCAATGTTAGGTTAAGGGCTTCCGATTTCGCATAGTTTACTTTAAAGTTGCTTACCATCCCAAATTGTTCGAACTCTTTTAGTACTGATGGGAAGGAGATAGCAAGGGAGGTTAAGTGGAGCAGTAAGTCATCAGCATATAAAGACAATTTATATTGCTTGTTATCAATCTCTATCCCCTTTATGTCCGGATTGTTTCGTATGGCGATGGCCAGATGCTCCATGGTAAGAATGTATATGAGAGGTGACAGTGTGCATCCTTGACGAGTTCCATTACCTGTGAGGAAAGGAGATGACATCACACCATTCGTTCTCACTGAGGCCGAGGGGTTTTTGTAAAGGGCCAAAATCTTACCCAGGAGGGACGGTCCCAATACAACTTGTTGCAGAGAGGCACGCATAAAATCCCAGCTCACTCTATCAAATGCCTTCTCTGCATCACACGAGAGAAGGCAAGCCGGGATCCTTTTGGACTGCACGTAAGAGATCAGGGTGAACAATTTATTCGTGTTATCCCGTGCAGGGACAAATCCCCCCTGGTCCAGATGAACAAGTTCAGGAATAATTGGTTTGAGGCGCGAAGCTATTATTTTGGCGAACAACTTTATATCCACATTAATTAGGGAGATCGGGCGATAGCTGCTACATGTGAGAGGATGTTTACCGGGCTTAGGAATAACAGCGATCGTAGCTGTCAAAGATTGTCTTGGGAAGGGGGAGTCCTGCCCCACTGAATTGAAAACCCTAGTTAAGAAGGGGGTTAACAGGGGACCTAGTGTCTTGTAGAACCTTGGGGTATAACCGTCGGGTCCTGGGCTTTTTCCCACCGGGGTGTTGTGTATCACCTTCTCTACCTCCTGAGTTCCAAAAGGGAATTCAACATCTGCCTGGGAGATTCTAGGGAGAGGGGTCCTATCTATGTATGCCCGAACTGTCTCCAAGGGTGGCATGTGTGCAGCAGATGGAGCAGATTTCGTTGTAAAGAGTATTGTAGTAGTCCCTAAAGGACTTCGCTATCTCGTTCGGATCAGAAGTCTCGTTGTTCTCTCGCTTTTTTATGCTAGGAATATAAATGGCAGAGCTCCTAGGGTGTAGCGATCTCGCTAACATCCTACCTGGTTTGTTGGCATGCTCGTAGAACATCCCCTTTAGCCGATCTCTATGCCGCAGAAATACTTGGTTGTACAGACTCTTTAGGTCATCTCTAGCTTTTTCTAACTTGATCAAGGTCTCGTTAGTGGGCATACGTTTATGCGTGAGCTCCAATGTTTTAATTTGGCTAATTGTTTTTTCTATTTGGGAGGACCTTTCCCGTTTAAGCCTGGTACCATGTTGAATAAAGATCCCCCTCATTACACATTTAAGTGCTTCCCATTGTACAGGGAGGGGTGTCTCGTCACTGCGGTGGTCCGCTAAGAAGTGTCCTATGCTCTCCCGCACTGCTGTTAAACAGGCCTCGTCTTTAAGCAGATTATCATTTAAACGCCAATCCCATCTCCTCGGATACAGTCTGGGTACATCTACAGACAGAAAAATTGGGGCATGGTCCGACCACACTATACTCCCTATGTTCGCTTCTGGGTTCCAGGACATGGCGTGATGGCTTAGTAGGATGTAGTCAATACGGCTGTATGAGTTATTGGCGTTAGAGTAAAAGGTGAAGTCTTTGTCCCTCTTGTGTAGCGCCCGCCAAACATCCACTAATTGCAATTCTAGTAGTTGTTTCTTCAGCTTCTTAAGCCCTGCCATTGAGGTCCCCAATCTACCAGAGGAGGTGTCAATCAGTGGGTTGAGAGTTAAGATCTCCCCCACATACAATAGAAAGACGATCAGCCAGCACTCCAAAAGATATTGTATTCAAATCCAACAGGTCGATATCACAGCAAAGACCAAAAAGATCCAACAAAATCCAACGTTTCGGGGCGTCTAGCGCCCCTTCATCAGGGAGCAAAAACAAGCAAGCAGAGATTCCCCTCCACTGAGGATTAAATGTCCTCAGAGGGTCCGGGATTACCACCTGATGTCAGTGGGCGTGTCCCATGTGACATCAGAGCTGATGCAGCCAATCACAACAACACCAGCCAAACAAATGCAGTTACAAACCATATACATAATACAATCATGTGAAACAAGTAAAATAAGTAAAATAAAATAAACACGGCAGAGACCTGATGCGGTCGCTCAACAGGGGCTAAGGTGGGTAGGTCGTACCCCACAGCACCACGTGCCAGCAGAGCAGCAAGCCGCTGCGATTGGAAGGCGGCGCTGCCAGGGCTGCTCCTAGTAGGCCAGGAGCTGCCAGTCCCGCATCTGGTGTATAAACACCAGCGCCGGCTGCTGTCAGCGTGCCGGCGCATACAGGGAACGGCGGCAAACAAAGCGCTGCTGGGGGAACCTCTCCACCTCAGACCTCCCGGCAACCCATTCGGTTCAGGTTGCACACGAAAAATAAACAATACCAGTAGGAGGGTAGGTCTACCCACAGTGCCCAAGTCATGCTGTCACCACACCGCCACACCTGCATCATGGCAGGCTCCCCCGCAGGGTAGTGGCGGTGCGCCGGCCGCCCACATCTGGCACGGGGCGGCCGGTGGCGGACCCACATCCGAACTAGCGCATCGTGGGATCCGCCTGTGGCAGCACGGGTCGAGCACCACTGGGGAACCTCTCCACCTCAGTGCCAAAAGGTTAACCAGGCAGAAAATACGCCATAAGGAAAAAAACACAAAAAGGTTATATGCGCCTCAAACACTTAGGGGTGAGGTGGAGGGCTTCCCTCCGTAATGAGCCCCAGACCTGGGGCCCCACAGCCGGCAAAGTGGGCCCCCACCCACAGGGATGGTAGTCCGCCAGCAGGCTGCCGTGCGACAGAAAGCCGCACTCAACGGGAGAGCCTCCCCACCTCAACCTCGCCTACATGCTATAAACAAAATATTAACAGATAGATGCATATCAATAAATGTCTGTCCCACATACAATAATGCCCTCTGCAAAGCTAGCTAGCTGCTTTAGTAACGCACAGCAGTAAGAGGCTGAGTCCTGATTGGGGCTGTAGATGTTCACTACCGTGTAAGTCTTTGTGAATAGTGTCAGTTTTAAGAATATAAATCGACCTTCAGGATCAATTCTGGTGTCCAGAATTCTATGGGGAAGGGACCGGTGTAAAGCTATGGACACCCCTTTTGACTTCGCTTCTGGGTTTGGGGCATGTATCCATGAGGTGAAATGGCGGTCTCGAATTATTGGTACGTGACCCTCCTTAAAGTGAGTTCCTTGTAGCAGAGCTATTTTAACCTTATTTTTATGGAGCTCAGAGAGGATTTTAGATCTTTTTTCCGGAACGTTTAAACCCTTCGTGTTGTAGGAGCAAATGGCTATACTCGACATGACTCTTTCAACAGCGTCAAGGTGAGGAGGGATAAACGGGAGAGCGGGAAGGGCAGGAGATTAGGAAGGGAGGGGGAAGAAGAAGGGGATAAGAAGAAAAAAGGGAGGGGGGAAGACTACGGGGAGCTAGTAGTTAGGGGAGAAAGGGGGAAAGAACACACCAGGAACAAAAGGCGCTTTCACGTGCTCCCTCCGGATAAGCTATCCCAAACACTTTCTGGGAGAGCTCAGGAGGTTATGCAATGGGGGAAGTGGAAAGTGGCAGCCGACATAAGGCGCCCCGTCCAGGTTATCCTGAGGCCCGGGCCTAACATAGACCTAGGCCTGGAGATAAGCCCATTACCTACAAAACATTACTCTTATAATTCCTAAACTTCGTCAGCTAAGTGCCCAAGTAGTTAGATTGCTAAACAACTGAAACATATAAAACAGTATTAACATTGAGAAAGTTTTACAATAACAATAGCAATAGTGGGGTCTCTGCTTTCAACTGGTCCGGACGGGATTGTCCCGAGGCGTGGACCCCTCAGAGGCCCAGTCCAGGGGGGAAGCCCATCGCGGACAAGGCATTGTGCCCGCCATTCCCTCACTCCGTCAGCGGAATGACTGAGTAGTTGTATTTAAATCAGTAAAAGTGGAATTAACAGTATGAACAATAAGAAACAGTCAGAAACAATAAGAAGCTTTGGAGACATTCAGAACATTAATGAGACCCCGGCCTACCCTTAACTGTGGCGGCTTTCCGACAGGGTGGACCGACCGCCGACCATAGCCTTCTGCAATCTGGAGACCAACCCCCCGGGGGGGGGCAGGAGGCAGAGGGGGCGCCCCGCCGAGCCGATCGGAGCAGAAGAGCCCACACCGTGATATTCTATGCGCAATTCACACCTCGGCAGCGCCCCCCCAACCCCCAGCCAAGCCGGCCACAGGACCAGGGCATTAAGGGTCAACAAACATTTGTGCAGTTTCCAAACAGGCCAGATCAGCAGCAACCCCGGCAGACAGGACGAGGGGGGGAGCCAGTCTTCCTGCTCCACACCCGGGGATCCCAGGAACTCAAACATCTCCGGCAGCTGAGAGTGGTAGCGGAGTGTAAAGCTTCGACCCCGCAGCTGGAGGATAAGATGAAAGGGATGTCCCCATCTGTAAGTGGCGCCCGCTTGCTTTGCACTTTTTAAGAGTGGTTTCAGGATCCTTCTCATTTGCAGCGTACGTCGCGCCAAATCGGGTAACAAGATGATCTGTGTCCCCCTATAAGAAATGCCTTTCTTGGCCCAGGCGAGTCTCATGATTTCTTCCTTTATTTTATAAAAATGTACGCGACAGATGATATCTCGGGGCCTCCACTGGTCTGGATTTCTGGGGCCTGGAACCCTGTGAACTCTATCTAATTCAATAGCTTCCTCCAGTGGGCGGTCAAGAACCAGATTGAAGATTTGGGTCACTGTCTCTGAAAGATTGGCATTCTCCGGAGATTCAGGAAGCCCCCTTATGCGAATATTGTTCCTTCTCCCCCTGTTTTCCATGTCGTCTTGCTGGAGTAGAATATTAGCTATATGTTGCGTTGACTCTTCTTGAGCTCTTTCTAAAGCGGTGTGTGCTCGTTCTATAGTGGACAAACATTGCTGGACCGAGTCCTGCACTTGTTCTACTGCTGTAACCCTGGTCCCCACCTCTAGCACCTGCTTCTATACTTCGTCTACCTCCCTCCGGAGGGTGGACTCCATTCTGTTTATGAAGGTTTCAAAATCTTTTCTGGTAGGTAATGACGAAATAAGAGCTCTGATGCTGTGCTGGTCGAGATCCATCCTGTCTGCATCTCTATGGTCGTACAGGACTGGGCTATGCGGGGGAGATTCTTGTGGCCAGCACGGGGAGGCCGACAGCGCTAATGGGGAGCTGGATCCGCTACTTGCCCCACCTCGTGACGGACCCCTGTTTGTGGACATTCGGGGAAAGCTCTCCCTGCCCAACTCAGAGCTCCCTTCTCCAGGCGCCTCACAGAGATTGTGGAGAGGCGGTCCCTTTCCCCCTGAGCTAGCGCTCTGTGGCTCTGTCGTAGGAGCACTACGTTGTGTCTGGCATGAGGGGTTATAATTATTGGGCAGCATCACTCGATACCACAGTTATGCCCCCACCAGGAAGCCCAGTCCGCCCCCCTGCTGTTTCCTCACCTTAGATGATGGGCTCTGTGAGGCCGTCTGTTGCTGGAGACCGACCTCTCTCTCTGGACTGCTCCCGTCTCCGGTCAGAGCTTCACTCTCTGTCTGGCCTCATGGAGGGGCCCGGGGATCCAGGTGTGGGCCACCCCTCCTCCACCCCGCAAGTCTGACTCTGCGGGGGCAGTAGTATCCCGACGCTGCTTTCCTGCCTGCAGCGTGTCACCATCCCCAGCCTGCTCCCCGCCGGCCGGCCATTACCACTGTCAGCGGGGCCGGGGGAAAGCTGCGGCTGCGTCTCTCCGCCTCCCCGCGTGCACTGCAGAAGAGCAGCCTGCTCTGCTCTCTCCTCACCGCTGGGCTCCTCATGCTTCCGACCCTCGGCACCGGCCCCCGTCCTCGTCCCGCCTGCTGCCCGCAGCTGTGGCGGCGTCTCCATGAGCTCTCCATCCCCCCCGGGACCGCCGCCGGGGGATCCATGCAGCGCCGGGGATCTCCATTTTGGTGGTCCCCTCTGGGTGTCCCGAATCCAGGGTGAGGTGGCGAAATTTCCGTCCGCCGCCCTCCCGCCTCCAAGCTTCCATGTGGTGGGGCGTCCGCCATCTTGCGGCCCTCTCCTCCCCTGGCTCCTCTTTCTCCGGAGTGGAAGAAAGCGTTGATGCGGCCCGATCTGGACCCTCCAGCCGCCACCTTGGATCTTCGCTTCTTGGACATCAGTTCGGTGATAACATTAGGGCACTTAAAGTGGACCAACACCCAGGATTTTGACTATCCTGGGTCTTGGTCCACTTCGGTGGGGCACCCCCGATCGGGGTGGCCCGCTGTGTGAAACCCCCCCGATCACCGGAAAAACTCACCTCCCCCCGCTCCCAGCGCCGACGGACAAGCGATTTAACAGCCGGGGCCAAGCGGCTCCTCCGCCGCCGCCTCCCGCGCGTCACTCTTGACGCGCGCGCACCCGCGCCGGCCATTCACAGACGGCCGGCGCGGGGCGCGCGCACGTCTAGAGGGGCGCGAGGGAGGCGGCAGCCGGCCGCCGCCGAAGACAAGGTAAGGGGATTTGGGGTGTTTGGGGGGGTTTCTCCCCGCGGGACATCCCGATCTCGGATGTCCCGCGGGGAGGGAGGTGATCGGCCCGGGAATCTAATAGATTCCCGGGCCGATCACGGGAGGGTGATGGTCCACTTTAATATATTTGTAAAGGGCTTTTTCCTGTATGCACTGGACGGAGCTCAAGGTGAAGCGTCCTCACACGGCCATCACCAAGCCACACCCCCTGATCAAGTGAAGTACTACGGAATATGGTGATGCTATATTAGCCAGTAAACATATGCCATGCATATATACAATATGTTTCAAGGTTGTATACACTATTATATCTGGTCCCGGTGGTACCTTTCACCGAACATAAAAATAACACTATGGAAGTTTTCTGGAGAGTCTATGCTCAGAGAGGTTGTCAGAGCTTGTTTTTCACTTAGCTCACAATAAGGTGAAATAGAAAAAAGTTTTCAAAATCCCCTTTACCTGCGATGGGACAGTTCTACAGATGAGGTGCAAAATATTTCTTTGGAGGCTACGATATAACTGCAGCCAATGGGGAGTCCAAACTAATTTGGAGAGGCTCATTTTTATTGTGTTTCTGTTTTGTATAGGCAGCTGTAATTCTGTATCTTCAAAAATTAATTTGCTCCTCACCTGTAGAACTGTTCCATCACATGTGCAGGGAATTTGATTTTAAATAGAAGAAATATATTCCTTATTTCTCTTTATTGTGTGTGGATGAGGAAAGCTGACTACCTCTCCAAACTTTGAAATATCCCAAATATCAAGACTCCCCATACATTCTTTTACCTGTAATATTTAAACTAGCCATACCAGGGCTGTGATGAAACGTGAATGACATGAGCCTGCGGAGGACACAGCTTATAGGATCCCTCAATTAGCCTTCCTAACTCTTGTTCGTTTTAATCAGTCCAGTGGCCTAAAAAAACCTTACCAGGGCACAAACACACTGATGTTTTGGTTAAGGCAGAATGAGAGCTCAAGTTAAATATATATTACAGAGTACAGGCTACAGGTAAGTGGATTACAAACAGAGATACAACATATGGTCACATTACCTTGGTCAAACAAATGAAATGTTGGGCAGGACAGCCCATGGGGCATAAAGCAGCCCGCTGGCACCTTGGACCACTCCTTGCACGTACAGATAATCCCCCTGGAAGATGGACAGCTCCCCCCAGATAGTGATCTAGCATTTAGCCTTTAGCTGGACACTCCCCAAGCCCCTCTAGGTGGAGTTCCCAGTCCCTCCCCTGCCTGTGACCCTGTTTAGAATCTACAGATGCTATTTAATTTCAATGCTGGTGTCATCCTGATTCTGGTGTTAAACTAGAGGGCTATTCGTAGGGCACCTGGAGAGTCCTCAGATAAAACAGAACCTGATAACTGAATTTTACCAGGTTCTGTGTTCAGCACTGCAGTGAAAAAATATGCCTGTGTTCAGTTTTGTGGACCAGTTCGGATTCTGTATCTAGCTTGGTGCTGGGACACACAGCAGCTCAATTAATCCTGGTTTTGTATTGGCACCGGGTGTCTGAGAATAGGGTTTTGAAGAGAAGTCACTCTCTGCATGGGGTGGCCTGTTGGTCAGTCCTTATTGATGCAGATCAGGAGTGAAATGCCACAGGGAGGGTCTTTTGAAGTCAGGCCCCCTGGGGTGCGAGGCTTGCATGCATCCTGAGCACAGGACTTGCTGTGAGGATTGATACCTAGGCTAGCAGATGGCTATTGACAAGAGGACATTTTGTTAGAGTGGGTCTTTGGATGAAAAGATGCAAGCATCGGGAATAAAATAAAATTTAATATTTGCCCTATTCCTTACAGAGGATTTAGACATTTTAGGCCCTATGCCACTTAGAGGAAGTCCAAGCTTTTTTAACCCCCCCCCCCCCCCAGCCACCCCTTCCGTTCTCTGTGCTAAGCCCGATTTGAGCATTTAAATAATAATAAAACTATGAGCAAATAACTTAGAGGAGCAAAATTGTGTAATATTAAAAATACATATAAATACGTTGGCTAATGAGAGGAGGGGGTCACTTATACACTGGAACTGAGGTTTATTCTCTCCTGGTAGGAATAAAATCCAGGGGTGACAGGTTCAGTCTATCAGATGTCCTTTTCCTTCCATTAAAAGAAAGAAAACAAGCCTATCTGGATATTTCTTGATGCTGGGTGTATAAGTGACCCCTCCCCTGCCACTTAAAAGGAATAATAGCTTTTTTACCTGTAGAAATGCCCCATCACATGTACAGGTGATTAGAATAAAAATATTTTATTGCACTTTTTGGTGTTATAGTTAAAAAGCTCACCCAGATTGCAATTTAGATCAAATCGTTAGCATGACCCCTTACAGTTTCAGTATCATGCATGCAAGGTGGGGCAAGTGAGTTTTGGAGAGTTCTTCTTTCAACTGTGCAAAGCTGTTGGTCTGGCCTTTAAAAAGTTTATTCTAGCCAACATTTGGAAAAAAAATACCATATTTTTTTCGCCCTATAAGACGCACTTAGTTTTTCCCCAAAAGTGGGGGGAAAATGTCCGTGCGCCTGTAAAAAAAAAAAAAACAACTCACCTGTTCCCGGCGCTCCCGCGTTGCCTGTAACACTGGGGGAGCTCAGAGGAGCGGCGGGGGCTCTGTCCCGGCCCCGCCGCTGCGATCAATGTCTTTTACCGACTTGGTGCAGCCCTGACCTGGGTTCTCGCATGTGCTCCAGGCGGAAGAGTCAGCAGATGGAGGAGCAGCGGGGGCACTGTCTCTGGCCCCACCGCTGTCATCGCTGCCGGTAAAAGACAGCGATCGCAGCGGCGGGGCCGGGACAGAGCCCGCTGCTGTTTCTTACGGCCAGCTCCGTGAATAGGGTGGGTGTGGCCTGTGCCGATGCTGACGCAGGCCACGCCCACCCCATTCACAGAGCTGACCGCTCAGCGGAGAAGTGAGTTTTACTTTTTTTTTTTTTTTCGCCCTGCCTATACAAATGGGGGTAGAGGGGGGTGTCACACAGCCTATGGGGGGAGAGGGGGATGCCACACAGCCTATACAAATGGGGGTAGAGGGGGATGCCACACAGCCTATACAAATGGGGTAGAGGGGGGGGATGCCACACAGCCTATGGGGGAGAGGGGGATGCCACACAGCCTATACAAATGGGGGTAGAGGGGGGATGCCACACAGCCTATGGGGGAGAGGGGGATGCCACACAGCCTATACAAATGGGGGGAGAGGGGGGGATGCCACACAACCTATGGGGGGAGAGGGGGATGCCACACAGCCTATACAAATGGGGGAGAGGGGGGGTGCCACACAGCCTATACAAATTGGGGGAGAGGGGGGTGCCACACAGCCTATACAAATGGGGGGTGAGGGGGGGTGCCACACAGCCTATACAAATGGGGGGAGAGGGGGGATGCCACACAGTCTATGGGGGGAGAGGGGGATGCCACAAAGCCTATACAAATGGGGGGAGAGGGGGGGATGCCACACAGCCTATGGGGGGAGAGGGGGATGCCACACAGCCTATACAAATGGGGGGAGAGGGGGGATGCCACACAGCCTATGGGGGGAGAGGGGGATGCCACACAGCCTATACAAATGGGGGGAGAGGGGGGGATGCCACACAGCCTATGGGGGAGAAAGGGATGCCACACAGCCTATACAAATGGGGGGAGAGGGGGGGATGCCACACAGCCTATGGGGGGAGAGGGGGATGCCACACAGCCTACACAAATGGGGGGAGAGGGGGGATGCCACACAGCCTATGGGGGAGAGGGGGATGTCACACAGCCTATACAAATGGGGGGAGAGGGGGGGATGCCACACAGCCTATGGGGGGAGAGGGGGATGCCACACAGCCTATACAAATGGGGGGAGAGGGGGGGATGCCACACAGCCTATCCAAATGGGGGGAGAGGGGGGGATGCCACACAGCCTATACAAATGGGGGTAGAGGGGGGGTGCCCCACAGCCTATGGGGGAGAGGGGGATGCCACACAGCCTATACAAATGGGGGGGGAGGGGGGGATGCCACACAGCCTATACAAATGGGGGGGAGGGGGGGATGCCACACAGCCTATACAAATGGGGGTAGAGGGGGGGGTGCCACACAGCCTATGGGGGGAGAGGGGGATGCCACACAGCCTATACAAATGGGGGGAGAGGGGGGATGCCACACAGCCTATGGGGGGAGAGGGGATGCCACACAGCCTATGGGGAGAGAGGGGGAGGCCACACAGCCTATACTAATGGGGGGGGAGGGGGAATGCCACACAGCCTATGGGGGGAGAGGGGGATGCCACACAGCCTATACTAATGGGGGGAGGGGGATGCCACACAGCCAATGGGAATGGGGGGGCACACTGCCTATATGGAGAATAAGAGGGGGCAATGCCACACTGCTTATGATAATGGGGTGCACACTGCCTATATAGGGAATGGGAGGGGGATGCCACACTGGATATACGGGGAATGGGATGGGGGCATGCTACACTGTCTATGGAATGGGGGCATCCCACATGGCCTATGGGAATGGGAAAGGGGAATGCCACACTGTCTGTAATGATGTGTTTTTGGTTTAAAATATTTTTTTTCGTATTTTTCTTCCCCAAATCCTAGGAGCGTCTTATGGGCAGGTGTGTCTTATAGGGCGAAAAATACGGTATATATTCATATTCTTGTCCTGTGGGCTCAGTCAGTCTCAACTTTAAGTAAATTTGCGTGCGCCAGCCTTTTATTTCATTTTATTTAATCATTTATTTCATCATTTTTAAAATCCAAAGCATAGCATCATGGCATCGGACAGGATAAGAAGGGCAATATTGCCATGCGCTACGCGTTTCTGGGCTATCCACCCCTTTATCAAGGATGTAGCTGTCCTGCTGGTGTGGCCTTTTAGATTTGTAATCCACCACCTGCATGTACTTCCCCTCCTACCACCGTCACCACCGTCATTTCCCCTCACCTCCCCCCCCCCCAAACAAACAACAGGTAAAACAGCTATTCCCCCTACCTGTTATTCCACCACAAGATGAAAGGCCTCCCTGCCGCACATCGCTCCACCACTGATCTGGAGTGATCGTCCCATAGTTTCTACTACTAGAGAGACATCCATCTGGTTCCCCCACCCGTGCATCACCGATTACGCAAGGCAGGGGGGGGGAGAAAGTGAGAGCAGGTCAACCAACACCAGCAAGCGCTGCACCTAGCCGGCAGACTGGAACGACGTGCACACACGGAGTGGTGGCGGATACAGGAAGAACTTTGATCCCCTGAAGAGGGAGAAAGGGGGAGAAAGAACAACCCAGGGAAGAGTGTACTTATTAAAATCTTTGTGCAATATATGCAATAAAACAAACTCTTACATGGAACTATCTTACACTATATTGTTGTTATAGCCTGTTAATTTACTTATCTAGTCACATCATAGCATAAGGCAATATTACCCTCTTTATTCTGTCTGGTGTCATGATGCTATGCTATTGATTTAAAAAATAATGAAATAAAATATTGTGAATTTGCTGCTGATCAGCATAAGAGGCTTGATTCAGCGCCTATCGCTATTTTCCAGTGCCAGTGCCAATCCCTGGTGCATGTGGAAATGTACTTATGGGCACATGATTGTGCATGATTTAGAAACACATGCGCCACAATAACGCATGTGCACCAAAGCCATGAGCACATTTTCTCTTTATGCATCAATTTGCAACTTGGATGACAGTTAACCGAATCACTGTCAGTGAGTTGTAACTGATTTGATTGATAAAAGCCATGTCACAATAGCTGCCATAGCTTTTAATCATTAAAATGACAGCCGGAATTTGTTTTATTGTTACTTTTTTGTTATTTTTGTTATTTTTGTTACTATAATATTAAAATTTAGCAAAAAACACAGCCCTTATGCCCTTCAGCATGGGTACAGGGACCATGTGTCTATACAGATGGGCACCGGGCACTTCCGTCCCCAGCGTCCCAAATGTGGGTTCAGGTAATCAGGCAGGGTACTGCCATGTTACCCGCCAATGCCAGCAGGTTACAAGATGGACCCCTACCCAGTGAACTGGTATAGGGAACCCCAGGACCCCTGACCAGTTCACTCCAAGTGTAATTAAAAAAAAACACCAAATACATTTTATACTCTTAATTTCACTACTTTCTGTAGCCTGTCTTTCTACTGTCCCCTGGTGGGCACCGCGTTCCTCTGGTAGGTCTGGCTGATGTATTCCCTGTGTCTGGTTGCCCTCTAACCCCTAGCTAGTTGCCCATATAAGCAGGACTAAATTGAAGGCTCATCAAAACCTGTATGCGCAAGATTCCCCCCTGAAAAACACTCTCTGAATCAAACGCAATTTCACTTTTGGAGTAAATTTACATGTGAAATCTGCACATTTACTCTAAAAAAATTATTCTCCAAAAAATAAGGACTGCTGAATCGGGAGTAAGGGGTATGCCTGTGTTACCCTGATGGAGGACCTAGGACTAAGCACCAAGTGCTGGGGGTATTTATTGCTAGAAGCCACAGCAACATTGTATTGCAAATCCTGGCTATATTTTGCAGCTGACAGGGCTAAGATATTAAAATGATGATGCTGTAGCTTACCTAATACCTTTTGCATGTCCCTCACCATTTTTTTCAATAGTGCAAGACAGTTGGAAAGGTTTGGCTATTGTATACCTGGGCACACATAGGATGTTTTCTTCTGCATTGAACCCATCGGTGCAATGAAAAACAAGCTGTGAGTGCACACATCCCCAGATTGGGGTACCCTAGCAGCGGGGCCTGGGGAGCAGTTCAGTCATGTCCCAGCCAGGAATCAAACCTGTCACCCTCCAGTCACAAGGCCACTTCTTAACCATTAGGCCACTGTTTCTCAACCCGTGGTACATGTACCAAGCGGCAGTGTTCAGGGGCCCACCAACAAGTGATGTCTGACTGTTAAAAAATGATACCAGACCAGTCAAACTGTATCCCTTCTTGCCATGAAAGTGATATGAGGACTTCTTATTTTGGTACTATTTGTAATTGATTACCCCATAGGGGGTACTTGGTTGGAACCTTTTGATGCTAGTGGGTACTTGGTGTAAAAAGGTTTAGAACGACTGCATTAAGCCACGGCTGCCACTTGAAGACGAAATGATCTTCAAAAGATGTGAAGTTGAAGATGAGACATTTGGGTTGATTCAAAGAAACATGTAACAGCTTGGATTTGGCTCACGATCATCCTATTTTTTACGTCCGCTCGTGCGTTCGTATGAACTTGCGAGTGATTCAATAAGCAAATACGTTTCTATCCTAAAAGATACGTCCGTTCGTATGATATCTCCCGAACTTGCCTCAGTCAGTTGCCAATCGTAAAAATCACGTTCATGTGCTCACCTGTTGCGGCGGCAGCCTGTTTTTTCGGCTGCTTCCATCGTCCAGCTCTTCCAATTACTTGCGTTTGCCTCTGGTTTTCATTGGTTTTTGGCCTCTTAGATTCGTGCGTTCGTATGTTTATAAGATCTTGCGCATGCGCACCCTCAACCAGAAACTTACATAAACCCCGTAGCGGCTGCATCCAACTTCATTTCTCGGTCCCTCAAACTTACCTAAACCCTTTAGCGCTTGCATCCAACTTCATTTCTCGGTTCCTCAAACTTACCTAAACCCCTTAGCGCTTGCATCCAACTTCATTTCTCGGTCCCTCAAACTTACCTAAACCCTTTAGCGCTTGCATCCAACTTCATTTCTCGGTCCCTCAAACTTACCTAAACCCTTTAGCGCTTGCATCCAACTTCATTTCTCGGTCCCTCAAACTTACCTAAACCCTTTAGCGCTTCCATCCAACTTCATTTCTCGGTCCCTCAAACTTACCTAAACCCTTTAGCGCTTGCATCCAACTTCATTTCTCGGTCCCTCAAACTTACCTAAACCCCTTAGCGCTTGCATCCAACTTCATTTCTCGGTCCCTCAAACTTACCTAAACCCTTTAGCGCTTGCATCCAACTTCATTTCTCGGTCCCTCAAACTTACCTAAACCCTTTAGCGCTTGCATCCAACTTCATTTCTCGGTCCCTCAAACTTACCTAAACCCTTTAGCGCTTGCATCCAACTTCATTTCTCGGTCCCTCAAACTTACCTAAACCCTTTAGCGCTTGCATCCAACTTCATTTCTCGGTCCCTCAAACTTACCTAAACCCTTTAGCGCTTGCATCCAACTTCATTTCTCGGTCCCTCAAACTTACCTAAACCCTTTAGCGCTTGCATCCAACTTCATTTCTCGGTCCCTCAAACTTACCTAAACCCTTTAGCGCTTGCATCCAACTTCATTTCTCGGTCCCTCAAACTTACCTAAACCCTTTAGCGCTTGCATCCAACTTCATTTCTCGGTCCCTCAAACTTACCTAAACCCTTTAGCGCTTGCATCCAACTTCATTTCTCGGTCCCTCAAACTTACCTAAACCCTTTAGCGCTTGCATCCAACTTCATTTCTCGGTCCCTCAAACTTACCTAAACCCTTTAGCGCTTGCATCCAACTTCATTTCTCGGTCCCTCAAACTTACCTAAACCCTTTAGCGCTTGCATCCAACTTCATTTCTCGGTCCCTCAAACTTACCTAAACCCTTTAGCGCTTGCATCCAACTTCATTTCTCGGTCCCTCAAACTTACCTAAACCCTTTAGCGCTTGCATCCAACTTCATTTCTCGGTCCCTCAAACTTACCTAAACCCTTTAGCGCTTGCATCCAACTTCATTTCTCGGTCCCTCAAACTTACCTAAACCCTTTAGCGCTTGCATCCAACTTCATTTCTCGGTCCCTCAAACTTACCTAAACCCCTTAGCGCTTGCATCCAACTTCATTTCTCGGTCCCTCAAACTTACCTAAACCCTTTAGCGCTTGCATCCAACTTCATTTCTCGGTCCCTCAAACTTACCTAAACCCTTTAGCGCTTGCATCCAACTTCATTTCTCGGTCCCTCAAACTTACCTAAACCCCTTAGCGCTTGCATCCAACTTCATTTCTCGGTCCCTCAAACTTACCTAAACCCTTTAGCGCTTGCATCCAACTTCATTTCTCGGTCCCTCAAACTTACCTAAACCCTTTAGCGCTTGCATCCAACTTCATTTCTCGGTCCCTCAAACTTACCTAAACCCTTTAGCGCTTGCATCCAACTTCATTTCTCGGTCCCTCAAACTTACCTAAACCCTTTAGCGCTTGCATCCAACTTCATTTCTCGGTCCCTCAAACTTACCTAAACCCTTTAGCGCTTGCATCCAACTTCATTTCTCGGTCCCTCAAACTTACCTAAACCCTTTAGCGCTTGCATCCAACTTCATTTCTCGGTCCCTCAAACTTACCTAAACCCTTTAGCGCTTGCATCCAACTTCATTTCTCGGTCCCTCAAACTTACCGAAACCCTTTAGCGCTTGCATCCAACTTCATTTCTCGGTCCCTCAAACTTACCGAAACCCCGTAGCGGCTGCATCCCACTTCATTTCTCGGTCCATAAAACGTAAGAAAATCACATAATTTACATATGTCTATATGTTTCTAAGTGTGTTGTTTCTGGTTTGTGTAATTTTTTGGGTGTGTGCATATTAGAAAAGACACATTTAGGAAGGCTTAAAATATAATTTATTTTAAATATTTTCTTTGTTTTGTTTTTAAGAATTGTAAAAATTTTTTTTTTTTGGTTGGGTTTTTTTTTGGCAACCTTTTTTTTTTTTTTTTCTCGGAAAAACACCTAGAAATATTTCCGATTTTTTCAACAGTAAAACAATTTTTTTTTTTTTTTAGTGTTTTTTTTTAAAAAACATCTTTTTTGGTTTGTAACCAAAACTATACAACACTTTTTAAAATTTTAAAAATTTTAAAAACAAGTTTAAGAAAGGAGCCAGGACCAAGGGCACTAATCCTCCTCGTCTTCTTCATCTGTTGGCCCCAACGTCGCCTGTATGGCCAGCAGCTCGGCCACCAACTCCTTCATTCTTTTTTTTTTTCCAGCCAAGGTTTGGGGGATCATCCCTGTAACCAATAGAGAAAGAAACATAAATAGGAGTCCCAGACCGGTTTGTATGCTGGAAATAGATTTAGGGTTAAGCAAATACATGTAAATGCATGACATATGTCGTTCTTCAAAGGGATACAGTTAATGCATTTCCCACAGGTAAGTGTTTAAACTCCTTAAACCGGACCTTCCACATTATTTAATGAAAACCAAAAACTATTCACAAATGATTCTGCACCACCTCAAAGTTATTTAGGGCTTTTTTGGGATTACAGCGCCGCCATCTGGACTCTGAAGCATAACACTTAATGAGGAGTGGAGAGTTGGATAAAGTACAGGGGAGTAGGTTACAGTGGTGCGTTGGGAATCCAGAGCATAGCTGGGTTGAGGGAAAGGTCATCACTCACACAATGCATGGCAGCACCTTCCTTTTTTCAATCTGTATCCCATGCTGCCTGTAAATATTGTGCATTCCATATTCCCCAATATTGGTTTTGTTCTGTCTAATAACATGCATTAGATGGGTGAAGGGTGTTTTTCCATGTTTCTAATCTGTAGGTACAGTGTGATGGCTAAGTCTTTGGTTCTTAATACTAGTTTGGGTCCTCTTTAAGCTAACGAAGTGCCCACATGAAAGTGTGAACTACACATTGGCTACGCCTTTAGTTATGTGTGTGTTATTAGCTAAGCAAACATTAATATGAATAATGGCATGGAGACTTACGGAGTTGGTGGCCGACAGATGGCTGGTTGGGGCCAACAGGCTGCGCATGGTCCTGGCTCTGCTGTGAAGAAGTCCCTGGAGAAACATGTGACATTTGGTTAGTATTTGTAGAGAGTCACTATCCCCAACATATCTGGCTCCCAGTCTGGCTGACATCACTCACCTTCGCCAGGATCTCCTTCCAGCATCTCTGCTGCCTCCTCCTCCACTATCTCACCCGCTCCAGAAGCTTCTACAAATACATAATAAAGGATAACTTAGTTTTTGGCCTGCCATGTATATCTTTGTGCCTATACATGAAGAGTGACATACCAGAGCCTTCCCCATGCGTGGCCAGGTATGACTCCACGCCCACGCGCCTTGGCCCCTCCTCTGTGGTAAGGTCCAGGGGCTGGTCTGAGGAGGCCACAGAGGAGGGGTAGGTCCGTCGCCCGGGAGATCCACCACCTTCACTCACAGATGCAGAGTCATGCAGCACTGGTCGGCCTGTACGTCTCCGGGTGCGGCGAATTCTGAAATCCATTTCCAACACTACCAAAGAAAAGTCATTATAAATAAAGGCATAACTTAGACATTTGGAACATATACCATGCAATTGCTTTGTACTTACTTGGGAAATGGATCCCAAAAAACCTCCGCACCCGGGGCATGTGCAGACGCTTCAGGTCCGACCAATGCTGCATTATCTGGGTGTGAGTGAAGGTGGTGCTGGTCACACGGTGGATCTCGGCGATGATCTCCCGGGCGATGTCCCTTTTCTCGCACACATTGGGCGCGAAGTCATACCGGCGCTGAAGCATGATCTGAAAAACATAATGGACACAGAGCTTTTACTTTTACACACAGACCCATATGTGTTGCATCACAAGTTGAGTATTTAATGTCATTAACACACACATTTCGAATGGCCGCCATTTTTGGGGAGTGCCTTAAAGAGGACGTTGACTGTGATTGACAGTCTGGTCTTATGTTATATGTATCACACACCATGTACATACAGATAATAGCCAACATCAAGAATCAGGCCACCTGCATCTATGGCATGTTAGGATGGTTTAAACATCCAAGATGTAGCCTAATGCTTAGGCTTTTGGACCACGTGTGTGGCTTCCCGTTGTGTTTTTATGGCTTAGGACAACAGTGTTCCGCAAACATCCGCATCAAGGTCCGAGACAGGCCAGGTTTGACAGCTCGCCCCGCTACTCCACAGGTTAATTAACTGTTGCTAAGCCGGAGCAATTGGCCGAATTAGGACATCAGCATAGACAGGTGAAAACGTGGCCAGGCTCGGCCCTTGAGGATGAAGTGTGAGGAGCCAGTGATTAAACATTAAGAGACCCCAAACTAGTTCCCAACGCATCATTTACATTTAGGCCATCATTGACTATTCTATTAAAATGCACAGGCAGCCACTTACCAGCATGAGGATCTCTTCCTGTTGACGGGTGAAGATAGTGGGCGCCATCTTTAGTCTTCTTCCAGGCAGCAGATAAGTGAAACCCCAGCGGTTTCCTGGTTCCGCTCGAACGTACGTTCGTACGAGCGCGTAGTCGTGCGCATAGGCGTCACACGCTGGGCTCATTATTTAAAGGTCCCTTCCCCCCAAGCTCATTCTCTTTGAGCATTTCTGTACGATGGCACCAAAAAAGGCGATGAGCAAGCGACCCCAGGCAAGCAAGACCGCGGAGGGCCCCACCACAAGGTCCCAGCAAGCTGGCCGAAAACTGAGATCCAAGACTCCCACCTCGGCCCCACCAAGGGACCCTGGACCCTCAGGTACCCAAAAAAGGGGCCCCAAGCCTCGTGCCCCTCCTGCAGCCAAAAAGCTGGCAACTGCAGCACCCACCACCTCTGCCCCCAGAACAGGCAGCACCAGTGAGCCCACACCGGCCATGCCTTCAAGTAGGGCAGTTCGGAAACCCATGCCCCGCAGCAGGGCCCGAACCCCATCCAGGGCCCGAAGTACAGCCAGAGGGCGAAGAACACAATCCAGGGCACGAAGCCCAGACAGGGCCCGAACCCCATCCAGGGCCCGAACCCCATCCAGGCCCCGAAGCCCATCCAGAGGCCGCAGATCACAAACCAGGGCCAGAAGCCCCTACAGGCCCAGAAGAACCCAATCCAGGGCCAGAAGCCCCTACAGGGCCCGCAGATCCCAAACCAGGGCCAGAAGCCCCGACAGGGCCCGCAGATCCCAATCCAGGGCCAGAAGCCCCTACAGGGCCCGCAGATCCCAATCCAGGGCCAGAAGCCCCGACAGGCCCAGAAGAACCCAATCCAGGGCCAGAAGCCCCTACAGGGCCCGCAGATCCCAAACCAGGGCCAGAAGCCCCGACAGGGCCCGCAGATCCCAATCCAGGGCCAGAAGCCCCTACAGGGCCCGCAGATCCCAATCCAGGGCCAGAAGCCCCGACAGGCCCAGAAGAACCCAATCCAGGGCCAGAAGCCCCTACAGGGCCCGCAGATCCCAAACCAGGGCCAGAAGCCCCGACAGGCCCAGAAGAACCCAATCCAGGGCCAGAAGCCCCGACAGGCCCAGACGAACCCAATCCAGGGCCAGAAGCCCCTACAGGCCCAGAAGAACCCAATCCAGGGCCAGAAGCCCCGACAGGCCCAGACGAACCCAATCCAGGGCCAGAAGCCCCTACAGGCCCAGAAGAACCCAATCCAGGGCCAGAAGCCCCGACAGGCCCAGACGAACCCAATCCAGGGCCAGAAGCCCCTACAGGCCCAGAAGAACCCAATCCAGGGCCAGAAGCCCCCGACCTGGCACCAGCCGGGAACAGAGCCCCCGACCTGGCACCAGCCGGGAACCTAGCCCCCCAAGAGGGCCCCGAATTGCCCCCATGACCACATCTACACCTGGAAGTTCGGTGGCCAGCCACGCAAGAACACCCAGTCCCTTGGCCAGTCCAGTCCAGTCATTGGGAAGCCACCAATCCGGCCATTCCCCTACCCAGCCCCAGGCCATAATGTCACCACATGTGTCTGCACACATGGAGGAGCAGCCAAGCCAACCATCTGGCCGCACATTGCGCCGCGGCCAGTTGAGTGGGAGATTCTCCCATGACCAAAATATGGCATTGGCTAGTGGCCTTACATTATACTATGACGAGCTATATGGGAGCAAATCCAAACACACCACCAAGCAGCGCAAGATGGAATTGTTTGAAACCATCCTCCGACAAGTAAATGCAGCGGGGGAAGAGAGGAAAGATGTGTCCCAAATTCAGAAGAAAATCTCTGATCTGAAGTATGCTGTACGGCAAAAAGAAATTAAAAGGCATAATTACAGGTAACTAAATGTTTACGCTAAATCTAATGTTTTGGATGTACTGTATGCACCTTTTCTGAGTACCAAACGCTTTTCTCTTTTCAGCATGAAAACTGGCGGTGGCTTTCCATCTAAATTTGAGTTTACCCCTGCTGAGGAGATTGTGCTTGGACTTCTCCATCCGGTCGCGGTCGGTGGACATGCTGGTCTAAGGGACACAGACTCACCGACCCGTACCCACGGTGAGTACTCTTAAATCTGCATGTTTGCCTGTTTGCTAAATAATCTACAGTTCACTAGTAACAAGCTAACGGGATGCCCCTATGGTTTGCCTTGCTTGGCCTCGCACTACTGTGGCTGTTTGTGTCCTCTTTTTGGCCCTGGGAATCACACATTTAGGCCCACAGCCATTATGGCAAAGTTCAAATGTCCAATTGTATTGTTAAAGTCATGAATTTTCGCAAGATAAGTGAGATATTTTGAATCAATCACAAAACACACATCATTATGTATGGGTTGCCTTTTGCTTGTGTGAGTTGTGTTTGAGTTAACAATTTAATTAGCCACCCACAAACATATGTGACCAAGAGCAGCGAGACTCAACTGGCGGCCCGGGGTCCCAATGCGGACCTTGCCACCACATTCAAGGACCCCTGCCCAGACAGCCCTGCACTCAGTTACTTCTGTGTTGACGTGCTCAGAGCTGCCCCCTTGATCGGCCATGTAGTGGTTGGTCTCCTGCCCAATGTCATGGCTCCGTGAAACATAGCATTGCAATATGAAGTACTGCCCAGGAAGTGGCATTGCAAGGTACACAGTAACTTATTTAAATTTTCACTGGCCACAATCGTGTCCCGCTGCCCCTGCTCTGGCCCATGTGCCACAGTCCCCCCATGCCCCCCCCCACATAAGCCCCATACATTTGTAACAGATTGGCTCCATCCATCCCATCACCATCAATACGTTAACTCCCCCCTTTAGCCATCCAATCCCTGTCCCCTCAGCTCTGGCCCATCCAGCCCAGCAAGGGCAAGCAGCCTTTATTAGTTGGCACTTAGAAATCTCCAGCCCCTCCACCAGTGTCTTTATTTTTAACTAGACACCCCCTGCGTCAGCACCATGGCCAGACATTCACCTCTCACCACATACCTTTAAATGGGCGTTTCAAACAATTGTTTGAGTACCCCGGACCTAGCGAATGGTAGGCTAAATCCAAAAATGTGCCTTGAAAGTTGGATGCTGACTGGGTACACTTCATGACTTAGAACTGAGGTCACTTAGCAGTTTGTCCGAGCCATTGCACCTATGTAAACTTGCGTGGGTTTGAACAAAGGTCACCATTGCTCTAGAGTTGAATAATATTACAAATAGAGCTATATTTGATTACCTATCAAAAAAAAGGTTATGTGTGTGTGTTTACGTGGTATTTTTTTCTCTTCTTCAGCCCAGCATGATCCCTCAGCAAGGGTAAACTCACCCCCCAGTTTGGTTATGCCTACCAGGTCCGTACAGCATCGGAGCCCAGATCAGAGATTTTCGGTAAGTTAATTTAGTAGCATAAATACTAACAAGTGCTTAAGAATGTGTTAAACTGTTGAAATCCAAAATTGGGACGCAAACTTAGCCTTTTTTTTTTTGATATGTCCCTACAGACCCGCACACTCATGGAAGAGATCCAGGACATGGAGGAAGATGATGATGTCTCCGTACAGGGCACGTCGGATGAACTCCCCCTGGGTCCCAATTTGGAACTGCTCCATAATGTTTCTCTGGCCAATCCTCAGCAGCAGAGTGAATCTCCATCCATTGTGCTTGCACATGGGGAGACTGACACTACAGTCCCCAGTGTTCACTCTGCTGCTGAGGATTTGCAAAGCAGGCCGGTTGCTGTTGAGGGTACGACACCACGCGGCAGGGCACGCCCAAGAGCCAGGGTAATTGTGCGGCGGACGCCATTACGCCGCCCCACAATTTCCCAGGGGAGGCAGAGTGCCCTGCTTCAATTATGGACCCAACAAAGGGACTCTTATGACGCCCAGCTCGTTACAGAGCGTGAGCAAAGGCATGCCGACATGGTGAACATCCATACCAGTCTACAGGGCATCCTCGCGGAGTTGCGTACCCTCAACAGCAACGTGGCCAATGCAAGTAATGGCATCCAGTCAGCCATGGCTGAGATGACCAATATGCAGAGAAACATTGTGGAGCAGTTTCAAATTCACAATGCTGCCATGGCCCAGGCTAGGTCCCATTCCCATGGACCTCCACCTGGACCTCCACCTGGGTATTATGGGCAGCCACCCTATTAAGCCATGGGTGTGTGGGACATCTTTTCTCTTAACCCCCACTGTATTTACTTGTCCTTTGAGGTTTCAAACAATCCATTTTGTGTTGCTCTGGCAGGTTGTGTTTTGTATTTGCTCCCATATAGCTCCTTAGAGTAATGCTTAAGGCCACTAGCCAATGCCATAGGTCTATGTGGAGTTTATCTGGCCACTTATGGCTTTACCTATGTATTTGGTTGGTGCTCCTCCTGTTTGCAGACATGTTTGTGTGACATTATGGCCATGCCCAAATATCCCTGGGCACAGGCAATATTAATGACTGGACTAGGCTGGCCTTTGGACTGGGTGTCCTTGTTTGGTTGTGCCACTCACTTCCAGGTGTAGATGTGCTCGATGTTTTTTTTTTAATGTTATCCATTTGTTACCACAGATGTATGTGGCCTGATTTCTGTTAACCACTATAATTTTTCATTTTCAAAGTAAAACAAAAATTTCACTTCCAATACTTGTGGCGTTTTTAGTGGGAAGACATTTTTAACAGCTTGGCCTAAACCAGATAATTTTGGTTTGAAGAGGTGTAACAATGCAAAGCGAAAGCTAAGGAAACTACATGAAATACATTAGGCAACAATTAAGGTCTAAATGTTTTACTTAGAGGTAATGCCACATTACGGCAAAACAACATATGTTTCAAAAAGGATAACACAGACATACAGAATGGTGAGACAGGGAAAAAAGTTAACTAAAATGCTGGCTGATCAGGTTGGCTCGAACAGATTGGCCAGACTCACTGGGGGGCCCCTCAAAATTCTCGGCTTCATCCTCGACGGCTGAAGAGGGCAGGCTGTCCACATAACGTGGGACACGTTCCATGATGGCAAAATTGTGCAAAACAGCACATGCCATTATAATGTCGATCACTTTCTTGGGATCATATTGCAGGGCCCCCCCAGTATGGTCAAGGCAACGAAAACGTGTCTTCAGCAGACCAAAGGCCCTCTCCACAACAGCCCGGGTCTTGCGATGCGCACGGTTATACGCTTCCTGAGAGGCATCCTGGGGCCGCAGCACAGGCGTCATGAGCCAGGGTAGAAGTGGGTACCCGGAATCACCTTAAACAGAGAATTAAATGTAATCAAAATTAAAAAGGCAACACAACCAACACCCAAAATTTCACAGATATCCTAATGATGTAAGGTAAAGTGTTCCCAAAAAAAAACAGGGCACATTAGGGCCCACAAAAATTGCACTAAGGTATCACCTAAATAAAAATGGCACTTCTATATACCAATTAATTAACAAACATCTGCACGGCCAAGGGTATTTGTATTTTACATATATTTGTAGTTTTCAGACATGTTACAATTAGGATGCTGCGGAGGGCCTATCCACATTTCTCTGGAAACTACAATGTATGCAGTTTAAGTCCACTTTGACATTTAACGACCAATAGTACCAAAGGAGCCAAAGGTCAAAGATCCCTATCCACATTTCTCTGGAAACTACAATGTATGCAGTTTAAGTCCACTTTGACATTTAACGACCAATAGTACCAAAGGAGCCAAAGGTCAAAGATCCCTATCCACATTTCTCTGGAAACTACAATGTATGCAGTTTAAGTCCACTTTGACATTTAACGACCAATAGTACCAAAGGAGCCAAAGGTCAAAGATCCCTATCCACATTTCACTGGAAAATACAATGTATGCAGTTTAAGTCCACTTTGACATTTAAAGACCAATAGTCCCAAAGGAGCCAAAGGTCAAAGATCCCTATCCACATTTCACTGGAAAATACAATGTATGCAGTTTAAGTCCACTTTGACATTTAAAGACCAATAGTCCCAAAGGAGCCAAAGGTCAAAGATCCTTGGGTATAAACTCCAAACCAATATATTTAGGCACAAGGAACTTACAGACATCCTAACTAAAGGGAAAACATTCTTAAGGCCACAGCGAGACAAGGATTTTTTGGGTAAGTTCCTAAGATATGAGCCAAGAAAAAGGCAGTTGTACGCTTCTGTAAATTTATCCTTAAAAAACATATCAACAAATACAAGATTAATGCCACATTTAATAACACACAAATAGGACACACTTACCAAGCAGCCATGCCCCCGAAAATTCACCTGCCTCAAATCTCCGAAACAACCCAGATCGCCGGAGGATATAGGAGTCGTGGGACGATCCGGGGTAGCCGGCAAGGACACTCATAAACCGCATATCCGGACCAACCACGGCCTGGACATTAAGTGAGTGTCCCATTTTACGATTCCTTAAGGCAAAAACATACAAAAAGGGTAATTGATATTTGACCCAAACTAATAAATTAACCACAAAACATGTCTGCACTCTATTGGGAAAGACTAATGAAAAGCCGAGATAAAGCAGCTACACAAATGAGGGATAAACAAATATGCTGCCGCAAAGGAAAACAGGTTACATGACACGTTGGGCAACATAATAACCAATCTCAATACCTATATATATACTCGTCGGCTGCCCTAGGTACGAGTGCCACATGTGTGCAGTCAATTGCACCAATAACGTTGGGCATGTCGGCCACATTATAAAACCCAAGCTTAATGGCGTTTCTGGCTGCCATATCATCAGGAAAATAAATATATTTTTGAGTTATGGCAGCCATGCCTTCCAAAAATTTAGACAGTGCGCGGCTCAGCGTAGGCTGTGACATCCCCACAGAGAGGGCACCCAGCCTCTGGAACGAGCCGTTCGCCAAAAATTGCAGGCAGCCAAGCATCTTGGTCATACCTGAAATTGCATGCCCCTTCCTTGTGGTGCGGGCTAACCATGGCCGCAGCTCACTATATAATTTATGGAGGGAAGCGCGATTAAGCCTGGTCAGCTCGAACAGCTCAACATCATTCATGCTATCGATGTTCATGCGACGACGCAGGGGCAATCTGCTCTCAGACATCTCGATCAACTCAATGCCAAAAAGCATAAGCCCTTGATGTGCCACAAACTCGCTCCGCTCCATCCTACTCCCGAGGCCAAATAGCTGCCGGCAAACATTTCGTAAAGCAGCTCTTTAATGGGCTTCAAAACAATTAGCAATCACCTCTCTGAATTGGGCGCAAGCCCATGTGAAGGACGTAAAAAATAGGATCGGACGCAAATAATACGATTTGGACGGGAAAAACACACGAACTAACGCAAATTATACGATTCTCGTACGAAATGCGTATGTTCATATACGTCTATGCGCGAACGATCGTGCGAATACGAAATGGCCAAAAAAACCAGAAAAAATGACAAACACCCACCCAAACTTACGATTCTCGATACGAAATCACTTAACTTTTGCTCTTTGAATCGAGGGGATTCTCTTTGTAATTTATGCAAAAACTATTAATTATTTTTAATGATTTACATTTTCTTCCTAGCAAAATGCTTTATTGTTATTGTTGTTTTTAGCCATAAATGTTATATTCTAGTGTGGAGAAATTAAAATTAAAAATGAAAATGTTTTGAATATTTAACTGAATGCAGAAAAAGTCCAATCATGTTGTAACACCCTACCCACACTTTCCTCCACCTGGGTTAAGCCTAATTTGGGCACTAACATAAACAAAACTCACAATCTGCATGGAATCTGAAGCTGGGACCTTGACTGACAGGTCAGTCACTCAATACTATGCAGCAGTGTGTACTGGTCTGTCACTCGAGCCCACAGCTGCCATACAGAGCCCCCCCCCCCCCATCATCAGTGGATGATCACAGCACAGAGGCTGGGGGTACAAAAAGCTTGGACTTCCTCTTTAACTTTCCACAGGCACACAAGTGAGTAAGATGCCAGGTACTGTGCTATGAAATCGTATGCATATGTTACCTCCTGTGCCCACAGTATCTCAGCGGTTCCACATTTGTTTGTTGTGTCTATGTATCTGTGATCATTTGAATATTCCTTCCCCAATATCATTATGACCCTGGTTGTTAAAGAAAGTCCATTAGAATTTCCCTTTAAGTAACATTATAATTGTTTGTATATTCAAATAATAATGTACATATGTAACTAGTGTATGCTTGCGCACACAAAGGAATTTGTGCTTCACATGTTACACATCCGTGCAGTTAGACAAACTGAAATCTAGTTAACACAGAAGTGAAATGCACCAGTGAACACACTAGGGGGCAGTGAGTGCACACATGCCCAGAGCGATGGACTGCCCTATCCACGGCACCCGGGCAGCATTTGGGAGGTTAGGTGCCTTGCTCAAGGGCACTTCACTGATGTCCCAGCCAGGAATCGAACCTGCAATCTTCCAGTCACAAGTGGATTTCTTTTACCACTAGGCCATGGCAGAAAAACATAATTTTTCCAATGAGGAGAATGGAAAACAGAAAAAAAAGTTGCAAATTCTTTAGCATGGGGTGCTGTGGCTTCCAAACTTTCAAACAATGATCCTCGTATCATTGGAAAAATAATGCACCTCACCTGTAAAAATGCCCCATCACAGGCACATGTGTTCTTTGGGAAAAACTAGGACAAGTATTTTTTTATTGCACTTTTTGTATTTTAAAGTAAAAAAAAAATCACAGAGCTGCTTGTTACAGTTTACTCCAGGATGTGCATCCAGATATAACTTCACCAAAAAATTAGCATGAGTTGCATTGTCAGCACCTTTAGCCCCGCATCCACTAAAAGCTGAAACATTGCCTCGTTGTTTTTGTCCGGGTCGCAGCCATCTTTGAGCAACCAGAGGCTTCTTCCTTTCTTACCATCCGAGCCATGTTGCAGGCTGTACTTAACTGGCATAACCCACAATGCAAAGTAGCAGGAAATCCATTATTCCACTATTCCACTTTGAAGATCATTGGAAAATCCAAGGGAAGTCAATGAGGGAAGAACCCCACTGGCTGCTGACAGTCATGTGGTGTGGCTGGGGGACCAGTAATTCTGATGATTTTAGGGTTATTGTTACTTGTTACCCAGAGGAGCATTTCAAATCAATTTGCTCTGGTAGTGTTAGTACTCCTTAATACTTTTACTTTTTTAATTTAGATCTGATATTACTACCCTCACAACCAGGAACTTGAAAAGTAAACATAATTGCATAGCAATTAGTAACATGCCTATATATTTGCACCCAAACCACTATATCTTTGATAGGCTGGATGTGGCATTGCAACTTCTGCAACTGAAAATTGTAAGAGTAAAAGAAACAATTGCAGTGTTTTATTTTCTGAAATTAGAACTTTGCAGATTGATTAATCTGATTCAACCACATAATTTGTTATGGTGATCGGCATGGCCAAGGGCTTTTGTAGTGTAACTAAATTCTAGCCAGAATTCTAGTCAGTTTTATGGCATAACCTGCACAGTAAGAACATTCAAAGGGACTGAATTTGAAAAGTCCGGTTTAATCAATCATTCATTTAGCACAGATGCACCAGTCATCTGCCAAAGTGAGTGATGCTTCAAGTAGGAGACTGGTAAATTTGTAGAGTATGCATGCAACAGCTCATTACTAATAACTGAAGGATGTCATCATTAACACTGGGATGCCACCCTATCTTCCCCTCATTCGGAATACTCTCATCTTGATCTGGCAATTCCACAAAGCCTGCACATCTTCTCTGCCCAGCCCATCCCCACTGTGCTTACCGCTGACTTAAATGGCTGCCTTTGTGAGCACCCGTGGTGGAGTGAGCAGGGATCCCCTGAGCACATTTGGTTAAAATTGTGCGATGACAGGCATGGTGAGTGCTCAAAGCAGGATGCAAACCTTGCAGTTAACTTTGCATTGATACTCATTAAATCAGTAATTATTTAAAGGGAAAGTCCACTTTACCTACAGTCCTCAGACCAGTCCCATTGCACTGGTCACTCAATCACACCCTCTGATGTCAGGTGCCATATTTCCAGGTCACAGATGGCCAAAGGTGTGTGCAGCCATGTAGAATGTTCAACTAAGAATAATAGGTACCTTCCTAGACTTGTACACCACGTGCATGCCCTCTTACAGGTTAGAACACAAAGGTGCAGCCCCTGGCTTCACATACTGAGGCTGTGGGAGAGCGATAAACTCTAGTGGAACTGGGTGGAGGTAAGCAGGTGAGCCTTATGTCCCTATGACACCCCTGAGATTTCTAGAAAAAGTCCACAAAATTGGACTTTTCCTTTTTAAGCAAACCGGTGCTCACCCTAGGAAGACTGTGAGCCTACAAATCCCCTACTACCATCCTTCTCGCTCCCACAATGTTAGATACTCACCTATTCCATACAGGTTCACCAGAAAGTGTGGCACGCATTGCAATGGCTGCCATAAGAGCCATTACCTGCAGCTTCTGGTGGAAGAGGGCTGGTAAGCGAAACTAGTTCTACAATTACAGACTTTCCTTTGGCATCTAATAGGATGTATTGTCACTTTAATATTAGTAACTGTGCAGAGAATTCTGTTTACTATGTTTACAAAATGAAACAAAATGAAATAGAGTGCAAAGGCCGCAAATACTCTGTACAGACACTGTGTATATAAAGTGACCATCATATGACAACACATCACAAATGTGAAAAAACACATGCTGATATGATTCCCAGGCATAAAACATTTCTATGTCTTCCCTGACAACTTCCCCTCATAATGAGCATGTCCCTTCCCATAAAATCTGTGATTAATTATCCACCTGCTGGTGCTAGCTGCCTTATTACGGGATGTCCTCCAAGAACTTGAGAGGTTAACCAGGAATAAGGTCAGCTGTTATGGCCACAGTTCCGGTATTCAGCAGCTTCTCAATGCAGCTGGTGTTATAGGTCACATGTAGGCTGATGTCAGATGAGCGCTCCTCAGCCAAGTGTCTGAATTCGACCACACACATACAGTAAGTCATCATTTTATATTTTGCTTCGAATAGCACGATGTCCTAACTGTGAACTTTTTTTTATTTCATTAACATTCTGTTTAAGAGCCAATCAACGTTTTGGTTTAATTAATTTTTCTGGCCATTTTTTCTGGGTCAGTTCAGGTTTCAACAGAAAAGTTATAAAGGAAAAATAATAATTTAGCACAGATACACATTGACTAAGTAAAAACAAAATGTATCTTTTTTTATTTGGTTATATTATACTTGGTTAGACTGAATGACTAGATTAACATGTTTTAAATGCCAGATTAGATACCCTGGTGTTGATAGACTGTCTGTGTTAATGATAGTAGAAAACGTATAAATGACCAGTCACAGGGTTTCTGTGTGCTTTTCTATTTAACCATATAAAGAGGCATCAGATTTCAATATCCCCATCTAAAGGCAGTTTAAATTGTTGAAATGCATTTTAAAAAATCCCGGCCAGATGAATTTTCTGTGCATCCAATGTCCATGCAGTACATTAAAATGCATGCATTTGGTATGAATGTAGCCTACATTTCTCAGTAATAGAGGTGAAGGGCTTGCAACAAACAACCATGGGCTGTGGTTCTCTAGTCATGGATGAATGCTAGCAGTCATGGTGGTCCAGATGTGCTCCTAGTATGGTCCAGGCACAAAAACAATTCAACAATTCAGCATGTAGTATGTGAGATCACAGTTGAACAGGAAATAATTCGGTTCAGAGGCTGTCCAGGTGAATATGCCACACTATTCTGCATCTAGGTATTCCAATAGCAGAATTCTCCTATGGGAGATTCCAAGTCCATGGGATTGGGAAATTCAGCCAAATGGCTTCCCTTTTTGTCCCTTCCCCCAGGGCAATTACACCTAGGTCATAGTATCCCAGGGCTCAGAGACAGGATAAGTGTCCATGCTGGAATACCGGGCCCTATGAACTTTGGGACAGGTTTGGTGCTCTTCCAGAGATGCCAGGCATAGTTACTGGTATCCACAGGGATCAGAGGCTGAATGGTGGTCTTTTGGCCTAGGTCAGCCCTGAATAAACACTAGGCACTTCCAACCTCCAGTGTCCATGAGGGGTTGCGAGTAATCAGACAGAGGTATGGGTCTGTCTTATGCTGGGCAGGTGGCGTGCTGACCCCCCTTACCCTTTAAACTGGTTCTTGGGACACCTTACTAGTTCACAATTAGTGTGAAATAAAAAATAAACACACAACTCTCCCTAGCTATAGAAAAACTTTAATAAAAAATAAAACCTACATTTATCTTGCTTAACACCTGCATCTTTTCCCAGTTTGCCCTATTGTTTGAAGATTCAATTTGGTGGTTTGCTTGAAGATCTTCAATGGCTTCGGGTTTTATTAAAGTACGCTGGTGTCTGCTGATGGTTCATTTTTTGGGCAACACAGGTCCCCCCTTTTTCATCTTTGGCATTCCGCCAGTGAAAGATGGTACCCTAGGCTACCTTGGAAGAGTGCCGGCCTATGCTGATGGCCATAGGGATTAGTATGAGGTCTATGCCTGGTGTGCTGGTCTCTTAGCCCCTAGAGGGAAGGATGTTTTCCAATTCCTATTCAGGTCTGGCTGAGCCGATCCGAATAAGCTAAAATCGGCTCAGATTTAACTATGACCCTGAAACAAAGCTCTTTACTAGCAGCAATTGTGTCTTGGTCTCTGGCAGCAGACATCAATAATGCCCAGACCTTAAAAAGTAAGAAAAGCATGTGAGTTTTACATTGTTTAATGTTGGCCAAAGATTGCAGAATCCCTGTTTGAATATACAGATAGCAGTGCTATTAAAAGGCCACTGTGAGAATAGTTCCTACTTAAATGCTTACCCCTCTTCTGGTTCATGCAGTTCCCAGAGGCGTAGCATGGCAGGGGGGGCGACCTGGGATTTGAGTTGTCAGTGGGGCGCCCCAGCGCATGTTAGATGGCAGGGCAGCACCGCTGTGTGAGGGCAGCATGAAGGACAAGCCAAGCTGTTCATTGTGCGGTCGCTGTGGGCTGCACAGGTGCTGTGGTAAAGTGTATGGAAAAGTCCTGAATGGCGTGTATTTTCCCCCTGCTATGCTGTATCAGGCACGGTTCATGCCGGGTTTTCAGGACCCAGATCACATTCCCCAGTCCTAGGTTTGTTCCCTGATCTCAGGCCTTGCACAGCTGATCAGACGGATTGCAGGTGAAAGCCTGAATAAAAAGCTGCCACTGAGCCTGCCAGTGATCTTTTGTCCAGCCTGAAGGAAGGAGCCCAGGCTGAGCTGCACATTGGTGAATAACAGTACTGGAGTTGAGCTGAAGGACTTGGCTTTTGCGCCCCTAATCTTGGACTTGTGGGGGTGAGCAGTGGAGGGCTTGTATGACCGGTAAAGGGGACCTGAAACTGCAGCTTGCTGGAGTCTCCAGCCCTGGACTTCGATTTGGTGAAGTAACCATTTTGATTTACTGCATTGATGCTGCAATCTCTGAACTGATAAATATTTTTTGTTTGAATACTTTATTTTCTCAAATAAACCTGTTTTGCTGTGGAAGAACTGTTGTCCATGTCACTGCTGTTCGCCACCAATCGCTCACTGCACACAGAGTGTTCTCCTGATTGAGCAGCTCCGCCCCCAGAAGCATCATCACTCTGCTGCCTAGTCTCCTGGGCTGTGGGGAGAGAGGAGGAAGTTCTGTTGTAGCTCTGACTAGCTTCATATACCAACATGTGAGTCTGACTGTGTGTGTGTCTCTATCTCTCCCTGAGTCTCTTTCTGTCAGTCTGTGTGGGAGTTTCTCTCTGTTTTTCTCTTTGTGTCTGTTAGACTTTATATGTTCTTTCTATTTACTAAAGCACAGACATTTCATGGCTATGGTTTGAACGCCGGAACCTGATTAAATCGTAACAAAACCCAGAAGGGGCTGGTCTGGAATCTTATTAGATTTAGGGGCCAGCCACTGGCTTTTCCCCGAATTGGGATGCCCGGTGTGTGAAACATCCCCAGGGTGCACATAAAAACTCACCTTTCCCCACTCCATCGGTGCATGCACAAGCTCTCGTCTAATGAGAGCCACCTGCTATGACTACATTATTTGGCAGGTGACTCTAACTGTTTACAATGGATAGCATGCACTGCTGCATCCTAGGTGTCATGTGTGCGCTTCCAACCCAGCCATTCAGACACGCTGGAGCTCATGCACAGCCTAGTATGTGGCAACTCATGCTTCCCATTCTAGTAAATGAGAAGCGCCTGCCGAATTACTTAGTCACAGAGAAAAAGCTCTCATTGGATGAGAGTCTGTGCATGCACAGTTGGAGCCTAGACAGGTGATTTTTTTTGGGCTTCCTGAGGGCCGTTCACACAGTGGGGTATCCCGCATCGGAAAGTCAAATTCCCAGGTTTGGTTCCGCTTTAAATATTTATTTAGGAATAGTTTGGTAGAGGTTGTTCTATGCCAACCTGTCATGTCTTCATAGGGAGGAAGATGGTTCTGTTCTGGATGAATTTTAGTCGTATTGGAATATATATGGCAGTTTACATTAAAGAGGAACAAAACAAGTATTTCACTTTCTTGAGTTTTGTTCCTCTCTGGCAGGGCATCCTGATTTGGGATGCCTCGCTGTATGTATCCCCACAAATTGCCCAAAATATCACCCCTTCCTTGTTCCCATGTGGGTCACTCAGCCCAGCGGTGCTTGTTCCATTCAGATTTCCTTTGCCACACTGATGTCAGCAAGGAGATCTGAATGGAGCGAATGCTGCCAGCCACATCCCTGCTCACCTCTAGCTTTTGACATTCCATTCAGAAAGGAATGCAGAAGTGGAGGCCTCCTGCACACCCCCCGTCAAATCAACAAGGCCGGCCCAGCCACAAGTCATGCAGTCACTAATGGTCTATGATGACACCCCTAGTTTGCATACCGTGGGCCATCCACCTGCCCTCGCCCCAGCTGCAGACCATTGTTCCCAGATGCCCAATAGCTTGTGTTGAAGAATGAGAACGTGGCCAGCGGACCATGGCCGGACACCTGAGATGATGATGAAACCCTAGTGCTGACTCCTATGGCCCTCTGCATTGTGGAGTTTGAGAGGGAAGGTAGTGTGGAGGAGGGGGTTGAAGATGCTCCTGGGGTGATGACAACATCCTAGACCCAAAATTGACTGAAGGCCATCAGAGTTTGAAGATATAGGTGGTGGTCACACAGCCAGCGGAAGAGGTGGAAGGGTATCAGTGGTCAGCCCATTGCTCCACCATGCCCAGGGACTGAGCTTGCCAAGGCAGGCTCTAAGGATCTCACCAGCGTGGCATTTTTTCATGCAGTGCACAAATGACAAGACACAGGTAATTTACAAGCTGTGTCACCAGTCTCTGCATCACATCAATGACCAGGCAACTGCAATCCAAACATGAGCTGCAATGACAGAAACGCCTAGAAAACATGCACCTAAGGCTCCGTCTGCTACTTCGGTTGACTCAACTTCTACCACCGCTTCCCCAATGACAAGGCCACCTGTCTGCCCCTAAAGGTAGATGTCAGACCACCCCCCCACCACCAGCAGCAGCATCACCAAGCGTGTTCACACCATCTCAGGGAATCGTTCAGCTTTCCATTCTGCAAACTTTAGAGAGAAAATGGAAATTGGGCTCATCTCACCCACAGGCCCTGGCCCTGAATGCTGGCCTTTGAAATGTTCCGAGCTTTACAGATCTGTTGGTGGTGGCTGTTCCACAATTCTCAGTTTCCAGGCGTCACTACTTTTTTCGCCAGGCTATCCCTGCCCTACACCAACAGGTTGTTGAGAAAATAAGGTGTGCACTGGGCAATGCCATTAGTTCCAGTTTCCACATCACCACTGACACATGGACAAGTAAGCATGGTCAGGGACGTCACATCTCTCTAACTGCCCACTGGATCAATGTAGTGGCGGCTAGGACTGAGATGGGAAACACTTTGACGCATATTCTTACTCCACCAAGGATTGTCGAACATGTCCAGGAGACCCCCCAAACTGAAAAGTGTACTTTATAACATTGACAAATAAAATAAAATTACTATTGACACTATAAAGGTTTACATTTAAAAAAATGGTGTGGGGTCCCCGTTTCAGGTGGGGGACCCCATTTTTGGGGGAAATTTTAAGGGTTAAAAACACGGACTTGTAGCCTGCAGGTGGCCCCCACCCTGCAGGCTACAAGCTGGCACAGCCTAAATGGCCCCCCGGGCTCTTCTGCCCCATCTGGGCTTTGAGAAGGCAGGTAATGGGGGGCTGAGGGGTTAATGGCAAGTCACCTGCTAGCTGCCCCCTAAGCCTTGTGTATTGGTATAGGGGTCTCATAGATACCTTATCAGTTCACAAAGGGCTAAATGTAAAAAACAAACACAAGGACACAGAGAAAAAAATATTCTATTATCTATTTATGTTTTTAAATACTTAACTACCATCCATCCTGGAGCACTGTGTCCCATGCTGATCACTTTGGCTTCTGCTCTCCTGCTGCTGCTGGAAGCCTTTTATACATACTGGGTGACAGGTTTAATAGGGGCATTTTATTTAAATTTTAAGGGTTAAAAACCCTTAAAAAAATGGAGTGAGTGCCCCCCTACCTAGTATAACCAGCCCAGGGACCAACTATGGGTGCTTGTAGAACAGGGCGCAGAGGCCAGCCTTGGTGCCCCCCCCCCCCCCCGCCCTGCAACCTAAATGGCCCCAGGCTCCTCTGAACCCCCTAGACTTTGGGGAGGCAGGTAATTGGGGGGTTCGGGGTTAATGGCAAGTCACCCACTAGCCGCAGGGGACTTGCCAGCCCCCTAAGCCTTGTGAACTGGTATAGGGGATTCATGGTTCCCTTACCATTTAGAGGTGGGGAGGGTGCCTCTTTTGGGCCCTCTCCTTACCGTGGAAGAGCTCAGGGGGGGATCGGAGGTCGCCCAATGAAGACGGGAGGGATTGCACACTGAGGTAAGCAAATGTCTTTTTTTTACAGTAAATGCCAGCTACAACTGAAGGGGTGTATTCCTGGCCCTCTCCTGAAGCTGAAAGAGCCCGGAGGGATCAGAGGCCTCCCTGGATGAAGAGGAGACCCGACCAGATTGATGGAGGGGGGGGGGGGGGCTCAGGTGAGTGTTTTCTTTTTGCCGCTAGCAAGGGGGAAAGCCGGGGGAGAAGATGTACGTAAAATTTACATCGCTGGCAGTTAATGGTAGGAGAGGCAGCTATGTAAATTTTACAAAGCTGGTGTTCGAAGGGTTAATGTGAGGTTCTCAAACCCAGCACCCTTAGGTGGTCAGTCTGACAAGCATGGGCCTTCAAGCAATGTTTGGCCATCGGAGATGGAGACAACTTCCGTCCTAGCTGTTCATCCCTAGAGGGTGGTGGACAAATGCGCCTGTATCCGCTTTTTAAGGGGATTCTGTGTCTCCCCAATATACACCTTTGGCCTCTGCCATGTTCCAGTGCCTGCGTAACGACTGCAGAGTTGCCCGAATAGTCACCAGTGCCGATTACTGAGTTACCCTGCTGGATTCCTGCAACACCATCTCCTTGATTCCAGCACTGGAGCAAGTTAGAAAGATGAGGCAGTACAAAGCCTCTCTGGTGGATACACTATTGGTGGAATTCTGAGCTGACTTTGAGGGTTCAGTTGCGGCACAAGGCAGAGAAGGAGGAGCAAGTCACCAATGCCGCAGGGGCATCTCACAGGAGAGAGGGAGCATGGCCACAAGGTGGAACACCTTATTCCATTGTCTGCCACATCCACCGCCATCAGATATGGCCCCTAGCACCAGGAGGCAGACTTTGACTCGCATGTTAGATGCCATGCACCCATGTTTCCACTGCTACTGAGTGATGGGTTCTCCCCATTCAATTTCTGGGTCTGTAAACTAGACATGTGGCTAAAGCTTGCCCTTGGAGGTGCTGGTCTGCCCTGCGGCAAGTGTCCTATCAGAACATGTGTTCAGCACTGCAGGAGGTGTCATCACTGACAGGATGATCTGCTTATCTACAGTCAACGCAGACATGCTTACATTCCTTAAAGTGGGCCAACACCCAGGGGTGATCGGCCCGGGAATCTATAAGATTCCCGGGCCGATCACCTCACACACCGCGGGACATCTGAGATCGGGATGTCCCGCGGGGTGTAACCCCCCAAAACCCCCGAAAAACCTTACCTCTCCAGCCGCTGCTTCAAGAGTGACGCGCGGGAGGCGGCGGCGGCCGTGATCCCTTGTCCGTCGACGGACGTCACTTGTCCGTTGGCGGGCATTGGACAGCGCAGTCACGTGGGAGCGTGGAGAGGTGAGTTTTCGGGGTGTTTGGGGGGGTTTCAGGCAGCGGGGCACCCCCGATCGGGGTGCCCCGGGGAAGTGGACCAATACCCAGGATAGTCAAAATCCTGGGTGTTGGTCCACTTTAAGATGAACCAGGTATGGATCCCATAGGGCTTGGCTGTGCCAGCACTCGAGTGAGTGGTTAAAAGATTTGCTACCTACCCCTCCTCTTCCACCCCCACCACCTCCTTTTCCCCCTGGACACCTGTAGAAAAATTATTATTTTAATTATTTAATTTATTTATGGATATTAATTTATTTTGTGTATTTTATTATTATTTTGTGAAAATTTTATTTATGTATATATTTATGTATACATTTATTTATTAATGTTATTTAGTATTATTTTATATAGTTTATTTCTTTAATTTTTTTGTTTTCTGTTATTATTTCGAGTACTTTCCCTACCACATTTGGCCTCCCAACACCCATGCAGAAATTAATATTTAATTTTTTTTTTTATTTATTTTTGATTTACTAATTTGTGTATATATTATTTTTTTTTTTCCATTTTGTGGGATTATTTTGAGTACTTTCCTACCCCATTTTGTTGAAGATGTTATTCCCCCCACCCGGAATTTGGTCTCCAACATTTATTTCTGTATTTATGTTTTTTTTTTTCTGTTATTATTTTGAGTACTTTCCTCCCCTATTTTGTGCAGGGCAAACAAAGCTTATATTTGTTTTTTTTAAATATATGTATGCATTTTGTTGGTTTCTGCTATTCTTTGGAGTACTTTCCATGCCCCATTTTGTGCAGGGCGATCGTCCTGGTGTTCCCTTCGATTTGAGCCCTGTAACCCTTGCTCCTAACATTTTCCAGCCATTTTTAGGCCCCCAAGTTTGGGTCCCCATTGACTTCAATGGGGTTGGGTCGAGTTCGGAGACCCAAACCGAACTTTAGCGGCAAGTTTGGCAGCGTCGAACCTGAACTTCCATGGGTTCGCTTATCACTACATGTGAGTTGTGTGTGGATTGCAGAAATGCAAACTCTTTCGAGGCATATGAGGGCTCAACACAAGATGCTGTGTAAGAAGAATAGGAAAAGAAAGGGAGGGAAAAAAAGAAAAGGAAAAAGAAAGATGGAGAGAAGAAACTATAGGAGAAGCAAAATGGCACAGTGGATTTTGGCTGGGAGAAGTTGCCGCGAAGCAAATTCAGCTTTAAAAAATAATCTTTTACACTTGCTCTCTTGGCTTGCACTAACCGAGTGTAAAAAAAACGTGAATGGTAAGAGTTAAAGGAGCAGTATTGCGAAATTTGCATTAAAAAAGATAAATAATTAAATAGCCACACAATAGCTTCTAACATGTGTATAAATAATCTGGCGATAGAAAAAGGAAAAAATATATGCCTTTCTTTTAAATTGTATAATGACAATGGCTCAGTCCATTTGCTGAATAGGGGGATCTGCTGGGTTGTATTTAGTGAGCTGCTTAATTTAGCCCACTGGTCTCCTAGCAACACTTTACCTCAGAGGCTGACACTGTAATCAGTGGTAACGGCTGTGTGTGTGTGTGTGAGGTGCTGCTTTTGTTATGAGACCAGGTGACTCAAATGTGTAAAATCTATACAAAATAAACTAAACTGACTGAAAACGACTGAAATTCTTTTTGAATAACTGTGCAGGAAAATCTAAAGGTATTAAAGTGGAACAAAACCCTGAGTTGCCGACCCTGAAGTCTATAAGACCCGGCCATTGACCTTCCCCCTTGGGCATTCTAAATCAGGATGCCCACTGTGTGAAACAACCCCTGGATAACCACAGATCCCCCCATTTTTCGGGCGCTCACGCAGATAGTCATTTAGACAGGCTGGGCGGCCAGGAAGGTTACTGCTCAGGCTCCCCATCTGCGTGCAAACAGAGCTGATTGGATGAGAGCCCACGCATGCGCTGTGGGACAGGGAAAGGTACGTTTTCACAGGCGAACTTGAGGATTTCACATATCAGGGCATCCAAAGTCGGGATGCCCCTAGGGGCACAAAACAATACTCCAGATAGTGAAAATCCTGGGTTGGGCTTTGCTCAAAACACACAAAGCTGAAAGAAAGATCATATGGAAAAATGTGTTGAGAAAAGAGAGAGAAAATGGTAAACTGAAAGATTCTGCAGCAGAGCCAACATGAAGGGAAAACTGTCAAAATCAGCTAAATGACTTCTAGAGCTTTTCTCTCTGTTTTAGATATATAAGTTCTGGCCAGGAAATGTTGCAATGTTGTTATCTTATGCTGGACGGCTGCCAGCACTGAACAGCTGATACTTTGATACATTTTTTCACCCCTCTCCTCAGCATGGAACAGGCCAGAGTGTCGGGCTCCGACACTCAGAAGACATAAACATGAGCTATTAGTCTCCAGCTGCTCAACACACACATCATTTTTTTCTACATTTGTAATTCTTACTCCAACACTAACCTACATTCAAAGTACCATTTAAATATAAGTCACCAAGAAAAATTCGCAATACTGCTCCTTTAAGTCATTGGTGTGCTATAACTGGGCAGTATGTTCATAGGCACTCCAGGCTTGCATCAATCTGTCAGTAGCGCAACAGAGAATTTAGCTATGGTCTATTGCCATTTAACAGTGTGAGATACGGCTTGGTATATACTGTACCACTAAGCAGTTAGCCATAATCTATTGTGGAAAGCTGATTAATCATTAACTACTGTTTTACATCTAATGCTCAGAAGTTTCCATGGCTAGCTAATTTTTGTAAAAGGACAGCAATAAAGACGTTGATTAGTTAAATCAATTTTTTATAGGTCAAACTGAAGAAATAATTCTAGTTCAATATTCAATATTGAACATTAGTAAAGCTATTCATGATGCGCAAAGAAGAGGTTAAATTGCTCATGTGTTCTCTAACCTCTCTGTACACAAGCTTCCCTTGCTGGCTGATTGTGTAATATAAAGGAGCAGTACTGAAGATGACAATGATTAATAGTAAAGATGTTCATGTTTTAATCTGTGCTTTAGGTGTTTATTTTGAAAAGTTTCTAGTATGTGTCTTAAACACAAAGGTAAAGACATTAATCATGTTCAGCAAAGGGGTTAAGGCTATGCTCACCACCCCCATACTCATAAGCTCTGCTGGCTGCCAGTAATATATAATATTGAGTTCATTTAAAAAGACTGCTGTCAGTGGTGAGCAGTGGAAAGCTTAAGGCATTTATCTGTGTTCTTCCACAATTATTTATTATAGGCTGTCGGTGCAGGGCAGTAAAAATGGTTAAATCAGCAGTTTTCCCCACCCCCCCATGCTCATAGGCAGAGGTATATAATATACAGGGGTATATAATATAGAGTCAAATTTGCTGATGCTGATGCGATAAAGTGTACAAACAGAGGGATCCTAGACTTATGAAGAATGACACTAATGAATACAAGTGGAAACCAACTAATAAAAGAATAATACCACTTATGCTTGGAAAGAAAGAAAAAAATAAATAAAAGTGAGAAACCACCCAACTACTATTCTATATTTAATCACAACCCAGAAAAGATGAAAACCCCAAATCCTCATTAATCCCATATGGTGCCCGTGTTCTCAAGGTGTATATCCACCGCGACTCCTGTTGCTCCAATCTCCTTTTTAGATTTCCACCCCTAATTCCCAAGCGGACCTGATCCACGAAGAAGATCTGGATCCCTGCCACATTACTCTGATGAAAGTTAAGGAAGTGTGACGCCACGGGGGTTAATCTCTGTCCATTCTCTTCATCTCGTGCTGCCAATCTGATGGTGGACAGGTGTTTCTGTATTCTTATCTTGACGGCGTTAGCCGTTTCCCCCACGTAATATTTAGGGCATGGGCACCTGATCACGTACACCACTCCCTGTGATCTACAATTTAGATATTTCTTCAATTTAATCTCCCTTTGTGTGTGGAGATCAAGTATAGCGTTGGTCTTTTTCACAAGCGGACATATTGAGCAATTCCCACAGGGCCTACTTTTGGCTCCGGGTTGGTCCCGTAACCACGTCGGGGGAGCAGTATAATGGCTGCTGCAAAGTCGGTCTCTCAGGTTGGGAGCCCTCCTCGCAGTCATTAAAGGGCCCCTCTTGGTCCAAGCTGATGCGATAAAGGGTAAAGACATTGATTTGATTTTACTCTAGATCAAATTCTCACAGCCCCTGCTGAGTGTCAGCGATGGATAATAATTATAAAATTGTTGGTTCTGAGCAGTATAGCGTTAAGGCATTCATCTGTGCTCAAGCCCCTGTGCATTGATATATAATGCAGAGAAAATGGTAAACTGGTGCCTGTGATGAATGGTAAAGGGTTAAAACATTGATCTGCACTTAAGCCCCAAGTTTCACTTGGATGGCAGTGTTGAATAATGACGAGCTATGGTAACGATTTTGGTTGTGAGCAGTAAAGGGTTAAGGCATTTATCTGCTCTCTCACACCCCATGCTCATGGGCTCTAATAGTTGACCATGGTATATATCATATATCAGAGATGATGGTAAAGCTTTAGTGGATGATGGGTGGTAAATGGTTAAAGCATTGATCTGCCCTCAAATCCCTATGCTCATTGGCTGTCTGCCATTATTATATAATCTAGAGACAATGGTAAGGGTTTGGTTCAGAGCAGTATGGGTTAAGGCAATGAACTGTCCTCTAGCCGTTATGCTCATAGTCTCTGCTTGCTGGCAGTGATATATAATGTGTATATGAAAATGATAAAGTTGGTGGTTCTGAACTGTAAAGGGTTAAGTTAAAGATCTGTGCTCAAACCCTCATCCATGCTCATAGGTTCTGCTGGATGGCAGTGATGAATAATGTGGATATAATAATAAAGCAGTTGGCTCTGAGCAATAAAGGGTTAAAGCACTGATCTGCACTTAGACCCCCAATCCATGCCACAGGGCTCAGCTGGCTGTCAATAAGGTGTGTACATGACATGAGGCTGGGAAGGCAGCTACTATGGGGCCCTTGCCACCTTGCAGCGCCTGTGGCAGTGCTCGGACAGGGGGAGCACTGTTGCCATTTGGATTAGTGGCATCAGGTGCAGAGGAATGGGTTATCTGTGCATATTCTTGGGTATTTTTTTTTAATGCTGTGAGTTTTGTGGGGGGGTAATTTTAATGATGCTGCAAGCGATATATAATGTAGGGAACCAGAGTGTCCTTACCATACTTAACTATATCAGTGGTATATAATCTGAAAATAATGGTAAAGCTGTTGGTGGTGCTGAACATGATCTGCACTCCACCCCCACCCATGCTCGTAGGATTTGCCGGCTGGCATGTGATGTAATGTGAAGGTCATTGTAAAGTTATTGTCTGAGCTGAGCAGTGAAAGGGTTAAAACTTTGATCTGGGCTCAAGCTCTAAGGCTGAGATGGCTGACAGTGGTATATAATGTAGAGTAAAAGTAACGGTAAAGCTGTTGGTGGTACTAAGCAAGGGTTAATGCATTGACAAGGGCTTAAGCCCCCACCCATGCTTGTAAGCTCCGCTGGCTGACAGTGGTATATAATGTAGAGTAAGATATAATGATAAAGCATTGGTGGTGCTGAGCATGAAAGGGTTAAAGTATTGATCTGTACATAAGCCCCCACCCATGCTTGTAAGCTCTGCTGGCTGACAGTGGTATATAATGTAGAGTAAGATATAATGATAAAGCATTGGTGGTGCTGAGCATGGAAGGGTTAAACTATTGATCTGTACATAAGCCCCCACCCATGCTTGTGAGCTCTGCTGGCTGACAGTGGTATATAATGTAGAGTAAGATATAATGACAAAGCATTGGTGGTGCTGAGCATGGAAGGGTTAAAGTATTGATCTGTACATAAGCCCCCACCCATGCTTGTAAGCTCCGCTGGCTGACAGTGGTATATAATGTAGAGTAAGATATAATGACAAAGCATTGGTGGTGATGAGCATGGAAGGGTTAAAGTATTGATCTGTACATAAGCCCCCACCCATGCTTGTAAGCTCTGCTGGCTGACAGTGGTATATAATGTAGAGTAAGATATAATGACAAAGCATTGGTGGTGCTGAGCATGGAAGGGTTAAACTATTGATCTGTACATAAGCCCCCACCCATGCTTGTAAGCTCTGCTGGCTGGCAGAGGTATATAATGTAGAGTAAGATATAATGACAAAGCATTGGTGGTGCTGAGCATGGAAGGGTTAAACTATTGATCTGTACATAAGCCCCCACCCATGCTTGTAAGCTCTGCTGGCTGACAGTGGTATATAATGTAGAGTAAGATATAATGATAAAGCATTGGTGGTGCTGAGCATGGAAGGGTTAAACTATTGATCTGTACATAAGCCCCCACCCATGCTTGTAAGCTCTGCTGGCTGACAGTGGTATATAATGTAGAGTAAGATATAATGATAAAGCATTGGTGGTGCTGAGCATGGAAGGGTTAAAGTATTGATCTGTACATAAGCCCCCCACCCATGCTTGTAAGCTCTGCTGGCTGGCAGAGGTATATAATGTAGAGTAATATATAATGATAAAGCATTGGTGGTGCTGAGCATGGAAGGGTTAAAGTATTGATCTGCACATAAGCCCCCACCCATGCTTGTGAGCTCCGCTGGCTGACAGTGGTATATAATGTAGAGTAAGATATAATGATAAAGCATTGGTGGTGCTGAGCATGGAAGGGTTAAACTATTGATCTGTACATAAGCCCCCACCCATGTTTGTAAGCTCTGCTGGCTGACAGTGGTATATAATGTAGAGTAAGATATAATGATAAAGCATTGGTGGTGCTGAGCATGGAAGGGTTAAACTATTGATCTGTACATAAGCCCCCACCCATGCTTGTAAGCTCTGCTGGCTGACAGTGGTATATAATGTAGAGTAAGATATAATGATAAAGCATTGGTGGTGCTGAGCATGGAAGGGTTAAACTATTGATCTGTACATAAGCCCCCACCCATGCTTGTAAGCTCTGCTGGCTGACAGTGGTATATAATGTAGAGTAAGATATAATGATAAAGCATTGGTGGTGCTGAGCATGGAAGGGTTAAACTATTGATCTGTACATAAGCCCCCACCCATGCTTGTAAGCTCTGCTGGCTGACAGTGGTATATAATGTAGAGTAAGATATAATGATAAAGCATTGGTGGTGCTGAGCATGAAAGGGTTAAAGTATTGATCTGTACATAAGCCCCCACCCATGCTTGTAAGCTCTGCTGGCTGACAGTGGTATATAATGTAGAGTAAGATATAATGATAAAGCATTGGTGGTGCTGAGCATGGAAGGGTTAAACTATTGATCTGTACATAAGCCCCCACCCATGCTTGTGAGCTCTGCTGGCTGACAGTGGTATATAATGTAGAGTAAGATATAATGACAAAGCATTGGTGGTGCTGAGCATGGAAGGGTTAAAGTATTGATCTGTACATAAGCCCCCACCCATGCTTGTAAGCTCCGCTGGCTGACAGTGGTATATAATGTAGAGTAAGATATAATGACAAAGCATTGGTGGTGATGAGCATGGAAGGGTTAAAGTATTGATCTGTACATAAGCCCCCACCCATGCTTGTAAGCTCTGCTGGCTGGCAGAGGTATATAATGTAGAGTAAGATATAATGACAAAGCATTGGTGGTGCTGAGCATGGAAGGGTTAAACTATTGATCTGTACATAAGCCCCCACCCATGCTTGTAAGCTCTGCTGGCTGACAGTGGTATATAATGTAGAGTAAGATATAATGATAAAGCATTGGTGGTGCTGAGCATGGAAGGGTTAAACTATTGATCTGTACATAAGCCCCCACCCATGCTTGTAAGCTCTGCTGGCTGACAGTGGTATATAATGTAGAGTAAGATATAATGATAAAGCATTGGTGGTGCTGAGCATGGAAGGGTTAAAGTATTGATCTGTACATAAGCCCCCCACCCATGCTTGTAAGCTCTGCTGGCTGGCAGAGGTATATAATGTAGAGTAATATATAATGATAAAGCATTGGTGGTGCTGAGCATGGAAGGGTTAAAGTATTGATCTGCACATAAGCCCCCACCCATGCTTGTGAGCTCCGCTGGCTGACAGTGGTATATAATGTAGAGTAAGATATAATGATAAAGCATTGGTGGTGCTGAGCATGGAAGGGTTAAACTATTGATCTGTACATAAGCCCCCACCCATGTTTGTAAGCTCTGCTGGCTGACAGTGGTATATAATGTAGAGTAAGATATAATGATAAAGCATTGGTGGTGCTGAGCATGGAAGGGTTAAACTATTGATCTGTACATAAGCCCCCACCCATGCTTGTAAGCTCTGCTGGCTGACAGTGGTATATAATGTAGAGTAAGATATAATGATAAAGCATTGGTGGTGCTGAGCATGGAAGGGTTAAAGTATTGATCTGTACATAAGCCCCCCACCCATGCTTGTAAGCTCTGCTGGCTGGCAGAGGTATATAATGTAGAGTAATATATAATGATAAAGCATTGGTGGTGCTGAGCATGAAAGGGTTAAACTATTGATCTGTACATAAGCCCCCACCCATGCTTGTAAGCTCTGCTGGCTGGCAGAGGTATATAATGTAGAGTAAGATATAATGATAAAGCATTGGTGGTGCTGAGCATGGAAGGGTTAAAGTATTGATCTGCACATAAGCCCCCACCCATGCTTGTAAGCTCTGCTGGCTGGCAGAGGTATATAATGTAGAGAGTAAGAAATAATGACAAAGCATTGGTGGTGCTGAGCATGGATGGGTTAAAGTATTGATCTGTACATAAGCCCCCACCCATGCTTGTAAGCTCCACTGGCTGACAGTGGTATATAATGTAGAGTAAGATATAATGATAAAGCATTGGTGGTGCTGAGCATGAAAGGGTTAAAGTATTGATCTGCACATAAGCCCCCACCCATGCTTGTAAGCTCTGCTGGCTGACAGTGGTATATAATGCAGTGAGTAGAAATAATGGTAAAGCTGATGTTTGAGCTGAGCAGTGAAAGGGTTAAAGGATTGATTTGCACATAATCCCCCCACCCATGCCTGCAGACTGTGCTGGCTGGCAAGTGATGCATAATGTGGAAGCTGCTGTCTGAGCTGAGCAGTAAAGGGGTTAATGCATTGATCTGCGCTCAGGCCCCCATGCATGCTCATAGGCTCCGCTGGCTGGCCGTGCTGTGGTGCTGATGGGAGTAGCATTACTGGCTGGCAGTGGCCGGGAGGAGAGCATCATGCGATGATCGTGCATGCAGGGGCTGCTGCTTTTGTGCCTGGCAATGCGCTGGCCGCACAGCTCTGTGCCTAGACTCCTGGTGTGAGGATGGCATCTCTCTTCCAGCCTTTGGCACGGTGATCGGTGAAGTCCCCGGAGGGAGGCAGAGGAGCTGCGGTCCCCCCCTCCCTCAGTCTGCTTCATCACATTACATGTCACTAGGTGAATGGGAAGCACGGCTCAACCTCTCCTATCCGGAAAAGCATTTCCATAGTAACCTGCAAAGGACTACTGCACTTGGCCAACCTGGGATTAGCCGCAGCACCTGGAATGGCATCTGCCAGGTACCACGCCACCTTATCTAAATCTATTGTGCTTTGTATGAGGCTCTTCTCTTTGCAAGATTGGGTATTTGGTTTTCTAGTAAGAGTGGCCTCTGTGAGGTGTATTGTCTGGATGCAAGTGGCCGCTGAGCCAGGTTGGGGAGGTGGTGGGTGTGTGAGCTTGTGTATTGTGTAGTGGACCCGCTGGCCGTGCTGTGGTGCTGATGGGAGTAGCATTATCATCTTTCTTCCAGGAGCATGTGATGCTATGCTGGTGCCTGCCTGATCTCTCAAGCACATGCTGGCTGTGTGTCTGGCACCAGTGCCCATACTCCCTGTCCTATCCCTACATCAGCCTGCTTTTTATCTACCAGGAAATGCTGGCAATGCCAGATCTGGCCCACTAATTAGCTTTACCGTCAATGCAGCCACATTGCAAAATCTACTTTAAAAGAAAAAGATATTTTACTTGTAAGGCAATGCTATGTAGTATAGTCGCCTCTTAACCATCCTTACATTATTTCTGTTTTACTCTGAAGCCAACAAAGAGTTGTTTTTTTTTATATTCCTCTGCCAGTGATGTAGAAGGATCCTCTGGCTACGTTGTATTCCTAAATTGTACAATGTGAATAATAGCAGAAGCAGATGCCAAGCAGCATGTTGAGTATGAATGAAGTCATTTTATTGTGCTCCATTCAGTGTTCAAGGTTCAGGATTAGGAAGTATGTAAAATATACACAAAATATTATTATTATTAATATTATTCAGATTAATTTAGTCTTTACATTTGCCTCCAATTAAGTATGAAATTCAGATATATTTTATTCCGACAAAAGCTTCTGTAAATTGCTGAATGATGTGTGTGCCTACTGGTTGATCTTAAAAGCTGGTCACAAGGTATCACTAGCCTTTATTATCAATGAGACCCTAAAGTGTAATTTGGTGTTCTCGGGTTAATCGTTATTGTCAATAAATGTTATTGGCTGTTTGTTGTGTATATTACTGGAGTCTGACAGGGTGTCAGTGATTTTTTTGCACAGGATATAGATTGCAGGTTCAGGTAGGATGGGCATAATGAAATAGAATTCTCTATCCAAGCATGATAAATTGCAGTCCAGATAGATTATTGTCTTATTATTCTGCAAAGCTGCCCACTCAGTTCCCAAGAGGCGTGAAGCCAAGTGTGGATTTCTGTAATTCCAGATTCCCTCTGGAAATCGTCAAGTGACCCTTGAGTTAGTTCATATTATCAGGTAAAATATACTGTAGTATGGAGGGACAACTGGGGTGACGAAAATGGACCAGGGCTTTAAGCTGAACAATTTCAAGTGCATGCTAAAACAAATGAAGCAAGCCACTGACTGCTCTCAGACAGCTCCTTTCCTTGGAAGGGGAATGGCACGGATTTGTGTTGCATATGGCAGCTGATTTTATTTCATGAACAAAGAAAAATACACTTTCGCAAACATTTTTCAAAGATCTGGACCTGCATAACTTTGATTAGACTCTAGTAATGTTGACGGGAGGCTGATTCATCATTAGCGGCAGGTAGCGACAGATGAGCGTCTGTAGCAGGCATTTTCAGAGTGCCCGCTAGTAGTCGCAGTGCTCAGCCGTGAGTCGCTACTTTATAGCGACTCAGTCGCTGTTCAGTAATGTTGAATACATTGTGAGGAGTCGCTATTTGACCAGTACAGCGCTGTATGGGAGCGCATGTTAGCGACTGCTCATAGCGACCGACTCACACCATATTCAACAAAAAAACAGCCTCACAAATCTCTGGCGCTGAAAAATATTTCTTTGAAGCCCAGAGCGCAGGAGGCGGTGTGTTTAAAGTCTGTTTTCAGCATCTATCAACTAGTAACAAAGTGAAAACATATGGAATTACATTGTAACAACATTGTAACATGAACACGTAAATGCCAGACCTGTAATGTCATTTCTGAGGAAATATTTACAAAATTTAAACATTATGAAAAAACAGCTATTTCAATGCCAGAAGAGGTCACAGAATTATTTGTGATTTTTAAAAAAATAAATAAAAAAAAAAAACCCGTTTAAAGAGAAGAAAAGGATCGTCCATTGAAATGTATGGGAGAGCGTCAGGTAGCGAGAGGTCATACCTGGCGCTGTGCAAGGCTGAACGCTGGCGCTGTTCGCTGAGGCTGTGAAAATGATGAATCAGACGCTACATGGCGCTATCCCAGTCGCTAAACAGATTCTGCTTGATAAATGTGTAATTGCGTGCCGTGTCCGGCATTCACCAGTCGCTACCTGTCGCTACCTGTCATTAACCAGCCACTACCTGACGCTATCCCTTCTTAAATAAGGGCCTACGTTCTAGGGATGCCGCAAACCCTAGAATGTCGCCTCCCTCTATCCAGCTCCACTACCACTAAACAACCAATGTTATACTAATGTTAGCGGATGCTGCAGTAACTAAAATTCCACCTCCCTGTATCCAGCCCTACTACCACCAACCAATGTTGCTCCCAGGTTTGGGGATGCCACAGAAACTAGAATGCCACCTCCCTTTATTCAGCCTTACTATCACTAAACAACCAATGATGCCCCTGAAGGGGGGGGGGGGGGGCTTCAAGGTATGAGGGTACAGCCCCACCATTGTTTTTAAACAACTTGGACATGAGTGGATGAGCAATCCAAGAATAGCCCATTTTGTTAGGCAAGGAGAGTTTCTACAGAAAATGTTTTGAGTTTTGATGGGCCTTTAAAGCGGTCCTTCACTCACATTAAAAATTATCCTACCTGCATCTACTGCATATTATGAGCCTTTAAACATCCAAGATGTTGGCTCATGGAACATCGGGCAGCCTGCAAACAGGCAGTGCCTTCTGACTGCTGCTCTGCATTCTGGGATTGCTGACCCTTTCCTGACCCCAGCTCTGCTCTGTCTGAGAAAAGCACAGCTATAACCCACCCCCTGTACTTTATCCCACTCTCCTCTCCTCAGTAAGTGTGATGCGTATGGCGGCGCCCGTATTCTAGAGTCCTGAACAGAGTTGCAGCCCAGTGGGGGAAAGAATAATAAGTAAGTGACTAAAAACTTAAAATATATTATTTTTAGATGCTGGGAATCGTTTTATAAGGGTTTGGGCTTTTCAATAAATCATGGTGAAGGTCCGGTTTAAGGAGTTTACTATAAGAGTAGGTGATTTATATGCAGTGTGCAATGGTCTGTTTAGCTGTGTGTGTTTATTTTTTTTGTGGTTTATACTTATGCCAAGCCACCTTTACTCTTAATTCATTTGTATCAGTTTGGAGAACTTAATCAGGGCTTCTTGAACAATATTAACTAAAATGGTGCTGGGTGAGGACATAAAATACTAAAGCTATCTAGTATTTCCATGTTTGGTATTCTAACTCCCAATTAAAGAGAACTATAGGCAAAATGAAGAATAGTTAGTTCCAAGAAGTCTCTTCAGTCTTTATTTTTGTACTATTTTTTATTTCCTTAGCTTTGTCCTTTGTAATAATTCTATCTACTGCCCCCCCCCCCCACCCCCCCCAATGGCCGAAATCAGGCCACTGATTAACAGCTTTCTGCTATAGTCTTTGAGGCCGATTCAGTAATAGCGCCAGGTAGCGACAGATGAGCGCCAGTAGCGTGATTTTCACAGCGCCCGCTAGTATTCGCTGTGCTTGGCCGTTGTTCGGTTGTTGACAGCGACTCAGTCGGTGTGCGGTAATGTTGAATACGGGGTTAGGAGTCGCTGTTTGACAGGTTCCACGCTGTATGGGAGCGCCTGACAGCGAATGGTCATAGCGAACGGCTCCCAGCATATTCATTAACAAATCACGCTCAAAAAATTCTCGCGCTGTGAAAAGCTTGTATAAACCCCAGAGCGCTGGCGGCGATGGCTTAAAAGTAGTTTTTAACCCCCAAACCTGCATATTTTTTGATAAAAAAATTAAACAAGTTTTTCTAAACATTTTGTAATATGAATACATTAATATCAGACCTGTAATATCAATTCTGCACAAATGTGTGTTTTTTTTTTTTTTTTTTTACCTTTAAAAAATATCTAACATTGCCGAAGTGTTCACAGAATTTTTGACATTTAAAAAAAAACAAAAACATTAATATCAATGAAATATGAAGATGTAAAGATTGCTCCATTGAAATGCATTGGAGAGCGCCAGGTAGCGAGAGGTCATACCTGGCGCTGTGATGGGATTAGCAGCGGCGCTGTTCGTTGCAGTCCGCTACATGATGAATCCCGCGCTAGCTGACGCTCTCGCCGGCGCTAGCCTCATTTAGCGTGATAAATGCATCATTGTGACCGCCGCCGGGCGTACTTGAGTCGGTAGCCGCTGTTAGCTGGCGGTACCTGGCGCTCGTCAGACACTACCTGGCGCTAGCCCTTGATAAATAAACCCCTTTGTTGAGGTTGTTTCCTAATGGTTTAAGCAGGAAAGGATCACACACTGGAAAATAGAATTAAAAAAATCAAATAGGTTTTAATATACAACTGGCCACGAGGGTCATTAGTCAAAACAGCAAAATAAAATTGCAAAATGAATAGATGAAAATACATTTTATTTTTGAGCTATAAGGGGAAAGTTTTAGAAGTTACAGAGAGTAAAGAAAAAAGAAGGTATCATAATAAGAAAAAAAAGTAAACAGACCCTCGACAGGTTCTTGGCACAGAAAGCTTAGCTTATGAAAAAACCAGATCAGTGTGGCATACATACAAACAAACATTTCTTGAACTTCCCCTTACCTTAGGAAAATGTAACCTCCAGTCCTGATGCATTAAAGAGACAATGCAATGACAAGTTTAAAGAAAGTTGTTCCCCTACCTTGGCACTTCAGGGGGGTTGAAATAAAAAGTTAACTTGACTATTTCTGGCATGCCAACCTGTTGATGCCGACATGTGGCTGCAAAGGCAAAGCATTTCCTCTCCTTTTGTGTGGGCATGCCCACCAGCAGCCATTCAATTTCCTGGGCTGGCATTAATGCACAGAGCTCAGTCTGTGCAGTCTCACCCCTATGGCTGCCAAGACTGAAGGTGGAACGTGCTGGCTGCCAGAACCAGGTGAGTTTTTTTTCTTATTTTAACCCCCTGCAGCGACTTAATGCAAGCGTAAGCAACTTTCTTTTTCACGTTAGTGTTTCTTTTAATGTCACACTACAGGAAGTAACGTTAAACTTAAAGGTATTTTTTCTTTTTATCTTTTTGACCCTTGTAGACCTCCTGTACGTTGAATTTTTTGAAAATAGTTATGCAGATACCAAAAAGTACCCAAGTGAGGCACTAACGTCTGTCCTATAAAATACCGAGCTCTTGTGATTAATCATTAAAGTCTTTAGGCAGGAGTGTATTATGATAATTTTAACAATGGCAATGTAGAGCGAGACTGGGGTGAGTCCTGTGCAGGAGAGGACTGGTTGTAGGGAGCACAGGGAAAGGTCTCAGCGGGCTGTACCGCTTTGGCATTGGCCTGGTGGTCGTAGCTCCAAGCATGCAGCTCACCTTATCCAGAGCATATTCCAGAATTCACTCATCCTCCAACTCCCCTTCAATTCTTGCCTCCCAAGTGTCCCCCCAACTCTTCAGTGTCCCAGTGTAACCCCAAACCAAGACACCCCTGCCCATGTTATGCCCCTGCAATGCTATATCCTCAGCATTATGACAACACACAGTTCAGTACAGTGCAGTACCATCCTGTGGTGTAACTACATGTGATGTGACTCTGGTGCAAACATTATATGGCCCCCTTTCATGGCTCATACAGTAAACTTTATTGGATGCAGCTAGACAACTAAAGACTGAAACAGCAATTTCAAATTGTTCTTCATTTGTCTAAATAATGCCACGTGAGCACAAATATGATGAATAAAGTTGAGCAACAGTAATGGGGCCACTCTGGCCTCCTGGTTGCGCCCCTGGTACCATCCCTTTAAACAGGAACAACACCTATGATTTTCACTCTCCCGGATGCTGTTCCTCTCTGGCAGGGCATTTCAATTCAGGATGCCCCGCTGTGCGACGCCCCCTAGATTAATATTAAAAGCTTATCTTTCATCGTTCCCATGCTTCATACTTGAGTCGCTGACTAATCAGCGCTTGCACTCCATTCATACTGTCCTTAGCCAACCCAACATCAAGTCAGCTAAGATCTATGAACGGAGTGAGTGCCACTGACTGCACCCCCAGTCCTTCTCGTGCTCATGTCCAGGGATTCACAAATGCTTGGCAAAGGTAAATGCCTCAGCTAAAAGGACAATGGGGATCTGGCCACGGCCCACAAAGACGCTGTGGGATCACCAGCTAAATAAGTATAGTATAGCAGAAGTGGCACGGGAGCCGGGTGTGCAGGCGTTCCCTGCTGCATCTTCCTCTTTGTCCACCACATCCGGGATCGGTCTGTGCTGTTGCCTTAGGGTCTGGAAATGTTGTACCCCCATTGCCCTTGCACTTTGTTTTGCATTTGCACATAGCACTTTCAGGTTCTTTGTGTCCTGCATTATCTTATTGTCACATGGTTATTGTATGTCATATGGTAAATATGAGAATTGTATACTTATTGTAAGTCTCTATATTCTTTGAGACCTGGGTTTTGCACATGTCACTTTAATTATTGGTTAGATAGCATAGATAGCGTTCCTATATTCCAGAATCCCTATTAATATCTTTGTGCCAGCACAAATAATATTTAACATAATATACACTTTTCCCCTGTTCTTCCTTGGCTCAGATAGGTGTGGGATAACTTATGGGGTGTCCATTCCCTGATAAATTGTAATAGTGGACTTTTTATTGGCAATTGATGATTAACTATTCATGATTAATGATTATTTTGGATAGATGCAGCTGTTTTTGATACATTTAGCATTTGGTGCTCCTTTTAGGGGTGGGTGTGGCCCATTGTCCACATTCCCTCCTTGTTTTTTCTGGATTAGCCATTTTGTAAGTGAGCACAGCATATAAAAATAGTGGTGCACCCCCTTTCTATGTCTATGTACGTAAGTATAGTAGGCGAAACAGAGGGTGTCACACAGTGGAGTATCCAGAGTCACAGTGATGAGGATACTGGACTTACTGGAGTCCTCCAGGGAGGCCATTATTCCTGTTTAACAGTGGCCTACCCTTGCAATGCTATAGCCTTAGTTGTATAGCGCACTGATTGGCTTTCTCTCATGGGGCAGGGCTTAGCAGCTTTTGCGCTGGTAGTAGGCTAGCCAATTTTTGGCCCCAGTCTTCAGCCCTGCAGCCCTATTTTATTTATTTGTTGACTGTGTTAATGTGCATTTATACTCAGAGGGAAGTATATATAGTCCCCTTCTATCCCCAGCCCAGTGCCCCAAAACAGCCTGTGTTTCTTTTTTTACCTTGGCCTTTGCACGATGCAGTCAGCTATATTGCTCCCTGGCTGAGCAGCCCCACCCCCAATGATGATGCAATCAGAGTACACACAGCTCAGTAATGGGAAGAGCACTTGAACCTAACTCCCATTATGTGACAGTTTAGTTATAGCTAAATTAATTAGCATATGGCGGGCCATTCACAATAATACTATTCCCTGTTTTTTCCTGTTGTTGTTCTGAATATTGGGCAAAGGCTGAGGTAAAAAAAAGCAACAGACTGTTTTGGGGCACAGGGCTGGAGGGATGGAAGGTGAGTGCATAAACTTCATTTCTGTGTATAGGAGCACTTTAAGAAATTTACTTTAAACTGTTCTCAAAGTAAAGCATCATCATAATCATACAATGCGGTTTACCAATTTAAAGTGGACCAAGACCCAGGATTTTGACTATCCTGAGTAGTCCTTGATCCCAGGGCACCCCGACTGGATGTCTCGGTCCCCTCCAGAAGGAAATTTATTTTGGGAACTGAGAAGAAAATGTGGCAGCAGAAAGTTCTATACGATTTATCAGGGAAAGCAAGGTGCTGGTGAATGAAAGATGCAGCCCCCTGACAGCCAGCATGGGGCAAGCAAAAAGCAACCTAATTTAAGCATTTGCCTGAAATGTCCTTTTCAACTATTTATGTTGAACTCCGTTAAAGACTGATATATGGAAGCTAAAGTATACAAAAATAGCAATGCAACCTTACCAAATTGTATGTCTATTTCTTCCTTTCCTACAGATTTTATTGATCCCTTCTTATAGTAGGCTAACATCTGCATACCAATAACGGTTTACAGCGTGATGGTATTTACAGTAAATATCATGTCCTTCAGATGATGATGTTTAATCAGTATTCCAATCTCGCTGACAAGTTCATGCTTTGTAAACTATAATTTATCTTGATGGTTTCAATGACTAATTCACATGTTTATTTCATTTATATTTAATGTTCACTGTAACAAACCTCTCTATGTCAGAATACATAATACAGTGTTTGAGCTGATGTCAGATGGGTTCTGGCCAAGAATTAAAACACAATGATAAGCTTTCTGCGCCCTGTATACCTGTGTGACAGAAATACTGAGCCCCCCGCCCCATGGATTAGGCATGTCCCTGTGTCATGCCTTGTGACAAACATATGTTGAGCATGCAGAGCTCTCAGGATTCCTGTTATGCTGACCGGATTGTGGGTGTTCATACCTATAACCCTGTTAGTTAGAGCTATCCAGGATGCAGGCTACAGGCCTCAAGGACCATCATTTGGGTGTAACTTTTAAAAGGCTCCGACCTAAAAGAAGTTTTGATGACATAGAAGCATTAGTTATTATATCTATTATGTGAATTTTTTCCCACTTGGTCCTTTAACCCTTTTTTGTCGCCCTCTGTTGCTAGACCATTTTCCACTATTTTGTGCTAAATATGTTCAACTGGGATTTTTGAAGGGAATATATATATATATATATATATATATATATATATATATATATATATATTTCGTGTAAAAGTCCCATTTTTTTTCCCAGTTACAATGGTACCACATATGTATGTGTAGACACCCTTCCCTGCCCAGGAGACTCCCCCAAACTGAAACAACCTTTTACGTTTGAAATATCTCCCACACCCCTGAAATATATTCTCTGAAAGTACACATCTCAAGCTTTCTTGGCGTACCAGGTTTGTTGATGTGAGAGCAGTTTTCTGTAAGTAATCCTTCAATAAATTATATGGTTGCACAGGGTATCCCTATTTCCCCCACATTTTCCTAAAAAAAAAAAAAAAACTTATGCACACAAGAAAAAGAAAAAGTTAAATCTCCCACACAGAACAGTACCAAAGGTGCTGTTAAGGGAAGAGTTGCCAAGCACCTCAAAGTAAAGCATGTGTGTAAGTGTAATTTTACACTTACGAGAGACATAAGAGAGACATAAAGACTTTCATTTTTGTGTCGATCTGTTTTTTTTTTTAAATGTTCCCCCTCGCATATGAGTGTACGAATGATTTCGAAGCATGTATGGCAAGCCTTCAGTAAAGTCTTCGTCCGTTCGTATGCCAACGAGAATTGTCATTTTCCAGCTTTTGTTTTCCGTTTATGTTACTCATGTTACAACGTAGGCTTTCGTTTTTGCCCTTTTTCCATCGTCTCCTCCCACAAATCATTTACGTTTCCCGTTAGATTCAGATTTCCTTTTTCTATAAATGATCATCCAGACGAAACGACCTTGCGCCTGCGCACTACAAACTTAACTCATTAATGTGCTCGCCTACATATTTGGTTCACTCACTTTTGCTACAATGCTTAGCTAAATCACTTAGTGCTCAGTATATTCTTGAATTTCCCACCCCTAAAACTTACCTAAATCACTTTGCGGTCTGGCAAATCTTCATATCTAAATTTTGTGTTTTGCATTCGTTTTGTGTTAACCAACCCTTAATGAATGTATTTACAAAAGGAAATGATACAGAGACAAGTTTTTATTGTTTTTTTTTAATTAAATGGCATTTTTCAAGTGCCTTTAAAAAAAAAAAAACAAGCCAACAGGTCTTAAAATATATACACAGCAATGGCAGGCCCCAGAACATTATTCTTCATCTGTGGTCCCCAACGAGTCGTGCAGCTTCTGCATCTCGCCCACCAACTGAAGGACCCTGGCACTGAGTTGTGCCACTCTGGCACGTGTGGTCCCTGTAAGAAAAAGAAGAAAAAATTTTGTCGGCAAATACATGTTTAACAGCTGTGGATGGAATGTTTATTAGGTTGCAAGCTAACTCATGAGGCCATATGTCATTATGCTAAAGAATTAATAAAAGAAAGAGGCACTCATATTCCTCCACAAAGCCGCAAAACATGGTCAAAAGCAAGCAAGCCGAGTGCAAAATGGTCCCGTAAGTGTATCGCAAATGAAATGGTTTTATAGGGCGGAGGTCACTCGGCAATCAGCTCTCTGAATCAGACGCAAGCCCATCCCAATAATGTAACTTAATGTAAGATTTTGATGCGAAAATGACCCGAACTAACGCAAATGATCCGATTTAGATCCGTCCCGCAAATGAAATGGTTTTATAGGGCGGAGGTCCCTCGACAATCAGCTCTCTGAATCAGACGCAAGCCCATCCCAATAATGTAAGTTAATGTAAGATTTTGATGCGAAAATGATCCGAACTAACGCAAATGATCCGATTTAGATCCGTCCATCGAAAACGCATATATACGCATTAGCAGGAACGAACATACGCATGGAAGAACTAACGTAAAAAACAAAAAAAAGGCCAAACAGACACAAAAACATACACAGACACATACGAAAGTCCAGACGTATCTGTCTCTGAATCAAGCCTAAAGTGCACACCTTGCTTTTTTCAACCAAAACAAACCTTTACAATATTCCCTGAAGGTACACACGTTAAGCTTTCTAGGCATACCCAGCTTGTTGTAGTGGGTGCATCTTTCTGGAAGTAATCCCTCGAAGAATTCTTTGGTTGTACAGGGTTTCCCTAAAAAAACTGTATAAAAATGCAGAAAGAAAACACATTTTCCTAAAATATCAATATGCAAATAAGAAAAACAAGCTAAACCTGAAACCGCAAGGTACCTGGAACAGGACACGCACACAGGTAGAAAAGAAAACAAATATTTTATTATTTACATTTTCTTCTCTACCTCTCTCCGATCCTGTGTCCTCTGCTGATGACAGATGCTGGTGGTGATCAATGCAGGGGGGTATCAGAGCCCACCCTGCAGCGGTACTACTGGCATCTGTCAGAGCCAGAGTTGGGCCACGGAAACTACGAGGAACAGGATGATGTCATCCCACTCCTCCCACAAAGGAGGCCGCAGCCAGCAGTCAGAAGTGGTAGGGGGCCCTGTTCCAGGCCCTAACCTACGGGTTAAGGGGCACTTTTACCCATGTGTTTCCATCACCTTAGTGGAGCTTATAAACCCAGGTAGATGTTTACAGTGATGACCGGAGGGAGAGGTAACCCCCTCCTGGACACAGAAATGGAGCTGCTCGCACTGTGATGCAGCCGAGGAGCAGGGTTTAAGTAACAACTCTGTTCATAGCAAAAGGGCTACACCCTCTTTCAGAGAACAGATCAGCTGCATGGGAGGTAGGGTAAGCATGCATTAAACACACATGTTGTTATAGATTTTCTTTAAATTGGTTTTAACTCTCTGATGCTGAATATAGTAGTGTAAAGAGTATCCAATCCAATAAAGAAAAAGAACCCAATAAAAATAACAAAAGGGTACTCACCTTTTGTTCTGTGCAGCTGATCGGTTCTAGTCTGGCAATCAGCAACTCGCCTGATTGCTGGATCACATCCTGCACCACCCCTGGCCCAAACAGGGTTCATAATTGTTTGCATGCCTTCTATCAGTCACATGAGCTCTGCCACACCCTCCTCATTCATTGCAAGGGAGGGGGTGTGCAGAAGGCCCGACACACACTCTTCGCTGTTGTGAATGAAAGTGCATAGTAGAGCTCCGGTGACCGATGGGGGGGGGGGGGGGGGTGAGTGTTGCTTATTACCGGACTAGGACCGATCAACTGCGCAGGACAAAAAGTGAGTACCCTTTTGTTGTTTTTATTGGGTGGTCAATCACAATAAAGTGGAACCAAGTGGCAGGTGCTGAAAGGAAGCTTGTCCCAGAGGGAGAATTCCATTGAGTGCTGGCCCCTGGGCTGGGAACTATAACCCAGATTTATTACAGATTCTTGATTTAGTATTTTCATCATAATTAACTTGTTGTTAACCTGGTTTAAAGAACATTTTTTCTTACAATTCCTAAGCTCTGGCATGTGAGACCATCCCTTTCTTTTGCTTTTAATGTACTTGGTACCTGTGTCATGCTAGCTTAGTGAAGATTGAGCACATTTCCTGTGAAGAGCCAGCACAATCCCTTTTACATTACAGCAAATAGAATAGCTGGGTTGTTACCTGGGGACTGAAACTGTATGCAGCTGCAATTGCTTCTTCCTCCATGCTTGCTTGCAGAACATAAAGATGAGGAAATATGTATGACATATAGTCACTGCAAAACCAAGACTGAAGTATTATTTTGTTATTTGTTCTGCGTTTTAGTACTTGAATGATTCACGTAATTTATATACCAAAAGAAATTGCATAGCATTGCAATGAATATGTTTTTAACAGTATATTTAGTCTGATTTAGCAAAAATATAACTGGGGTGGGAGAAAGGAATCCACTTGTCACATAATCATGTTATTTTCCTTTTTTAAAGCTGCTTTCACACCAGCGCCCGTGTTTTCCCTGTGAATCGTCTGTGAAAAGCTGCCCATAGTAGTCTATGGGCGCTTTTACATAGAGGCCGATTCATTAATAGCGCCAGGTAGCGACAGATGAGCGACTGTAGCGTGATTTTTTCAGCGCCAGCCAGTATTCGCTGTGCTTGGCCGGCGTTAGCTTGATGACAGCGACTCAGTCGGTGTGGGGTAATGTTGAATACGGGCTGGGGGGTCGCTGTTTCACAGGTCCAGCGTTGTATGTGAGCGCCTGACAACGAATGGCCAGAGCAAACGGCTAGCTTCATATTCATTAACAAATCACGCTCCGAATGTGCTGTCGCTGTCCATTCCTTGTTTAAACCCCGGAGCGCTGGCGGCGATGTGTATTAACTAGTTTTTAACCCCTAAACAACCATATTTTTTGAATGTAACATTATACATGTTTTTAGAATCATTTTGTAATATGAATACATTAATCTCAGACCTGTTAGATCAATTCTGCACAAATTTTTTTTTTATTTTTTTTTTTACTTAAAAATAAATCCTAACATTGCAGAAGTGGTCTCCGATTTTTTGACATTAAAAAAAAAAAAGAAAAAATTAATACCAATTAATTATGAATAATTATAGATTGCTCCATTGAAATGCATTGGACATCGCCAGGGAGCGACAGGTCATACCTGGCGCTGTGAGGGAATTTGCAGCGGCGCTGTTCGGTCCAGGCGGCTTCATGATGAATGCCGCGCTAGCCGTCGCTCTCGCCGGCGCTAGCCTCATTTTGCTTGATAAATGCGTCATTGTGACCACCGCCGGGCGTACTTGAGTCGGTAGTCGCCGTTAGCTGCCGCTACCTGGCGCTCGTCAGACACTACCTGGCGCTATCGCTTGATGAATAAGGGCAATAGTCTTCATAGTCTTCAGTCTTCTTCACTTCAAAAGACCTGCCAGCATTCTGAGGGCACAGCGATCCCTTTCCATGTTTGTGGAGACTGCTAGCGCTGAACACCCTCCATGGGCTGCACACGTCGATTGTGGGGCACTTGCCTGAAAGTGCGAGTGCTCCTTAATTGGACTGGTGTCAAACCAGCCTAAAGCTTGGAGACACTTCAATTTCACACACTGTTAACTATTTAGGTGATGAAATTACCAACAGTCACCAAAATCATTTCACACATTGGGGCATCCTGGTAGAAGAGTATTCTAGACGTCTGGTCTTTGGGGCTTTAAATCTGATAAGTAGTGGTGCCTATGTGATGCCCATTAATCTAATCATGAAGTACCTCTCTTTTCTCAAACTATGTGCCTTTCTCTAAAGAGGTGCTATGTGTCTGCAGTATGGTGCTCCACATTTACAGTTGGTGAGCACTGAGATCTTTTGCTGGTATCTCCAGATCAAAGCAATGACAGAAGAAGGTGAGTGCATCAGTCATGTCAGGTCACCTGATTTTTCCTCATGTTTTTAAGTCCCCTCATCCATTTAGAACCAAAATCATCTAGTGAAATAAGGAAGCAGAACTCCTTACACTTCAATATGTAAGGCCCAACATGTGCAGTCTTATAGAAGATCTTTCCATTTTGAAGAGCCCTTACATTCTTCGATTCCTCCTGGTGCTCATAGAAGCACAGGGCATGACTAGGGTAAGCACCAAGGTGCAGTCTTGGCTAGACTTTGTGGTAGAAACATTACACACTATTTGTGTCTGATTTTCTTTTTGTAAATAAGTATGCCAGTGTGCCACTGTGGTGGTAAGCTGGCAGGAAGATCTAGGGAGGGAGGGGTTGTTTTTTATGTCATCCATGGTTTGGCCCCCTTTATGGTAATAATTGGGAACTCAGAAGGGAACTCATTTCATATGTCCTCTGTGTGGATTCATCTGGAAGGTGGATAAATAAAGGGGTGAAAAGAAGGCGCTCATTTAGTTTTGGCCTATGTTTGGGGTTAAAACAGAGGATATTTTATTTGCTATGCCTCTGCATGGGAATAAAAGCTCATTTGACATGCCATCTGGGGGATAAATGCCAGAATGATTCACAGTTAGGGGGCATATACTGCTAGTGGCTAGCTTGCAGCTCTCATGCAGAACTTAAAGTGGACCAACACCCAGGGGTGATCGGCCCGGGAATCTATAAGATTCTCGGGCCGATCACCTCCCTCACTGCGGCACATCCGAGATCGGGATGTCCCGTGGGGTGAAACCCCCCCAAAACCCCCAAAAAACCTTGCCGCCACCTCCCGCGCGCCCCTCTAGACGCGCCCGCGCCGGCCATTCACAAATGCGCGCCCTGTAAGAGTGACGTGCAGGAGGCGGCGGCGGACGCGCTGTCTTGTCCGTCGCTGCCTCTCCTTGTCCGTCGGCGGGGATTGGACGGCGCGGTCACGTGGGAGCGTGGTGAGGTGAGTTTTTGGGGCTTTCTGGGGGGTTTCACACAATCGGGGTGCCCCCCGATGTGGACCAAAACCCAGGATAGTCAAAATCCTGGGTGTTGGTCCACTTTAAAGCGGACCTTCACTCTGAATAAGAGCATATCTTATATGTTTCCCACACCCTGTACATACAGAGCTCACATTAAAAATCATCCTACCTGCATCTACTGCATGTTATAAGCCTTTAAATATCCAAGATGGTGGCTCATGGAGCATCAGGCAGCCTGCAAACAGGAAGTGTCTTCTGACTGTGCCGCTCTGCATTATGGGATTGCTGCCCTTTCCCTGACCCCAGCTAAGCTCTGTCTGTGCAAAGCACAGCTATAGCTCCGCCCCTGTACTTTATCCCGCTCTCCTCTCCTCAGTATGTGTGATGCTTCTGAGTCAAGATGGCAGCGCCTGTATCCTAGAGTTCTGAACAGAGTTGCAGCCCGGTGGGGGAAAGAATAATAAGTAAGTGACTTAAAACGTAACATGTATTAAATTTAGATGCTGGGGAATCGTTTAAGGGTTTGGCCTTTTCATTAAATGACGCTGAAGGTCCGGTTTAAGCTCATTTTTGTGTTGCAGCCCCGCTGTCTTAGGCTGCAGCATAGAGCACCGAGAGCCGCCAGATGGCCAGCGCCTAGCAACTGGCCCATGCGCTGAACACACAGCCGGCCCCGAGGCGCCTCTATTCATGTGGCCCCAGCAGCTCTGCATGTCCCCTCTGGCGGCCAGCGCTGTTACACCACAGGACATCGCCGGACCAGCACTGCAGTCATTTTGTGCCATCCTCTGTGGATTGGTAACCTGTCCATACTGGTAGCCCAAGTAGCTATAGATATGCTTACCTTACCAATGAGCCCATGCCACACTCACATTAATATGCACGCCCGGAGAATCTGTTCCTCCTTGTGATTTGGGTTTGCTCGCTGTGTGTGTCCCGTGATTGCCAGTAAAATTGTGTGTGTTTTATGTGGTGATTGGGGGTATTGTGCAGACTGCCTGTTGGGGTTTTTGTGTGTGTATGAGGTGGGGGCTTCACACTGCCTGCTATGGGGTTCTTGGTTCAGGGAGTATTTTAGCACACAATTTGGTTCAAAATATATTTTTTTATTTTTCTCCTCTAAACCCTGTGTGCATCTTGTGGTCCGGTGCGTCTTTTAGTGCGAAAAGTGAGGAATTTATAGATAAATACTTTGTGTTGTATTTAGTTCCATTATATTTCTGTAATGTTGTTCCATAAACACCATGCTCTGTAAAATGGTTTTCAAGGCTGAAATCTCATGATGAGGACATATTCAGTTTTGCACTGAAACAACAAGATAACAATAATGAATTTCTGCTGATCTATTTTTAATATGGTCCATCCAGGGTGTTTATATGAAAATCTGCGGCTAGTGACCGCATGAAGCTAACCTGATCCTGCCATCCTACCGACAACTGGTTTACCTTAAATAGTTTATTATCCTTATTGCTTATTTATAAAGTGCTATAATCTCCCTCTGTAAGTGGTAAAAAGACTGGGTAAAATGTATTGTGGGTCAGCTTATCACCGGACACAGTGGGAGCTCTTGCTAGCTTACAGTCTAAAGTATAAATGTGGCAATGCATGCTCTGTAGGATCTCAAAGTGGACCAACACCCTGAGGTGATCGGCCCGGGAATCTATAAGATTCCCGGGCCGATCACCTCACACACCGAGGGACATCCGAGATCGGGATGTCCCGCGGGGTGTAAACCCCCCAAAACCCCCGAAAAACCTTACCTCTCCAGCCGCTGCTTCCGCCGCCTCACTCGCGCTCCTCTAGACGTGTGCGCGCCCGCGCCGGCCGTCTCCGAATGGCCGGCGCGGGCGCGCACACGTCAAGAGTGACGCGCGGGAGGCGCCGACGGGCAAGCTGCTTGTCCGTCGCTGTCAATCAGCTTGTCCGGCGGCGGTGAGGTAAGTTTTTTGGGGCTTTCTGGGGGGGTTCACATAGCTCGGGGGTGCCCCGGGGGAGTGGACCAATGCCTAGGATAGTCAAAATCCTGGGTGTTGGTCCACTTTAAAGCTGACCTCCACAAAATTAAAAAAATTATATTATATAATTATAAATTGCTCTCCTAAAGCCCTCCTCTGACAATCAGTAATGTAAGTTATTCAAGAGTGCTTAACCCCATGAAGAAGTTTTTGAGCATGTAGACTTTGTGCTCTTAAATTACATAGAAGCTGTCATCTTGATTTACCCTGGAGAGCCCTGCTTCCCAAAAATTGTTCATAGATACATTTTAGATATTTAATTACACTGTCTGAATGCTCTGCGGCTTCCGCTAAATTGACTTAAAATATTGAAACAATGTTACAGCTTCCCCCTATCGAATTCCTCTAGTACCTGTTTATTCAGTGCCTGTAGAATGATAGACAACCTTCACCATGTTGGAGGAATACAATATATCACTCTGGTTGGTGTGAATTGCTGCTGGCACAGCCCCCCCCCCCCCCCAAATGATTATGCACAAGCAGCTGTGTAGTTAGATGGCGGCTCCCATATAATTCTAGGAGAGCAGCTTTTCGACAATTTTTGCCACTGATCATCAGAGGGGGAAGCAATTTCCTTTTTTTGGACTGGAGATTAACTTTAAAGAGTGGGACCAGTGATGGTGACTGTGAAGTTGATGGATTAAGCCGGATAATATGATATAAAGTCTGAAGTTTGGAAGATACTTTGCAAGCCTGGAAGCTTGGAAGTGGCGAATTGTATGGGGCATTCAAAAAGACAGATGAAAGATTATGGCGGATGTGTCTGTTGTCTGTCTATTGGTATCTTTGGGTTCACAATTAAATGTAGCAAGGAACTTGACTGGAGAGAGATTTGTAGGTTAAGAAACTTTAAATCGAATTCTCTCAGATACTGGATGGCAGTGGAGGGACTGATGAAGGGGAGAGGCACGAGAGAAGTATATATATATATATTGCTTGGGTGTTATGTTATTGTACTAGATATACATTTTGGAGAAATCTCTTGGTATTCACGTTTTTGTTGAAGAAAACTCTGACCTCCAACACAAACCTAGAAGCTTTAGTATTACTGTATAATAAAAACAACAAAAAAACATCTATGCATAAGATTTTAACTACAACTATTACAGGCTGAGAATCCCCGGCATGGTTTTCACAGAACCATAGGTTATAGTCAGGCTTTAAGCAACAGACAATCTGCATGTTTAGATGGAGGATCCATTTCAGCTTAGACAAGCTGGCAAACATATAAGTATTAGGATCACTGAAAATGTATAAATGTATAGGCATAATCTTTCTGAAGTGTTTTAAAAGAAAAATAATTTTTTACATAAAAATGTCGGTGGTCACAGAGCAACATATTTACCTATAGAGCGCGTCAGGAATCACGTAAACAGTCTTTTTCGAAATCGGCAAAAGAGCAAAAAAAAACGCAAACCAATTATTGTTGTACTGGGTCCTGCAGAAAACATTGTGCCATGAGGTCTCTATTCTGAGCTTTAGGGGATTTTATTAGCTTTGGGGTTTTGTTGTGTATAAACAAACTGTATGTATTGTTTACTGTGCAAACTCAAACTCTGTGGGTACTTTAAAGTTGCAGCTTACTTTCATAAAAATGAACCAGAGAAATCGATAAGTCCCCAAAACCTCTGATTTAACCTTCTATGACCACTACTATACTTCATGTGCGTTCAAGTAAAACTGCAATCCAGCCATCAAAACGTGAGAAATAACTGTGTTTCCAGTTCAAAATCCATTAATATTTATATGCATTCATGAATGTGCAAACTGTTCACGCATTAGTCAGGAAAATAATTCTTCCAGTATGAAGGAATTGCCATTTGCTCAACGTTAATTACTACCCAAGTGAAACCATTTGCATCCGCAAGATCTGTCTGTGTCATCATTCTACTGTGACCATCCCCCTACTCGTTTTGACTTGATACTGAACCTCTGTTTTGTCTGGTTATAGAACAACATAAATGTGCTGTTTATGAAAGGAGGTATGTGTGTGTTACATAGCTAATATGGCACTCCAGCAGAGATTCCTGCAAAAAGACAAGCTGAATGCTACAGCTATTGATTTGTTGTCTCTATTCACTTGCAGTGTTCTGCCTGCTATGTACAGTGCATATTCATACACAAAAAGTAATAGGTTTCGGGCTATGGTATTAGGATCTTGTGGCTGAGGGAATAGGGAGCTGGATAAAGGCTTATAATCAGTTAGGCCTAGAAAATAATTGACAAGGGCTTCATGGGGCTGCAGGAGGTTACCCTCTGGTGGGCTGAGGAACATAAAATACTGTTGACCAGGGCATCAAACTCATTTTGATAGAGGGCCACATTCCCATTCTGGTTGCCCTTAAAGTTTTGGCAAATCAAAAGTGAATAAATAAATATCAGTAGCTTACCTTTCATTGAGTGCCTTAAGCGCTATGCTTCCTCCTCTGTCTGTCTCCTTTGTGAGGAAATCACTTCTTTTATTGAGCTTTCTGTTCCCCCCCCCCCCCCCTGATGATCTGGTCAATCAATCAACCTTCATTGTACCAAGAAGGGAAACACCTCCCACTCTCTGCATAGACCTTGGCTGTCTGTCTCCGCAGCTCTGATACCCCGTCCTTCTCTCTTCTCTCACACTCATCACAATGCGCTTACGTCACATCACTGGTGCCACACCCACCATTGCTCCTCATGTTTTCTCTGCATCTCCAATGCTCTGATACTTTTGCTAATTTACTAATAACTACAGGGTCTTTTTGAAAATGGTTTGATATAGGATAGTGCAACATGTAGCCCGAGAAAATGGGACAAAATCTGGCTTGCCTTTACTTTAAGGGGCCGGTTAATGACAAACACAAAACAAAGTGCAAACTCGACTATTCAAATGTATGGTTAAAATTTAATTCAAATTGTTTTTTTTGCCTCAGACAGAATCCAACACTAAATTATTCTGCCCGGAGAGCCCCACAGTCAATTCTCTCTACCTGGAAATAACTATCAAAAACCCTCTGCTGTGGCAGTAAGGTGGGTGGGTTGTGTGTCATAAGCTGGCTGCACAGAGACACTAACCATTTGCAGAAACTACTATCATGCTCTTTTCCCCCAAAATGTTAATAAGGCGCATGCCAGCTGCTTGTATGTAGCACCACATCTGGGGCAGCATAGAGGCAGTACTGTATGGAATGCAAGCCAGCAGCGCCACACATAGGCAGCCAGGTACTGCTTTCTGGCACCTGTCAGAGTGCCACCAAGAAAAACTTGGAGGACTGCATCTGAATTTGACACGTGCTGTAGACAGAACAATGAGAAATGAAGCCATAGGTAACTAAGCCCAGCGAAACCATGTAAAATACAGTAGCTAGTTTTACCACTTCAGTTTTAGATAGTCTTTTAGGTGTATCATACTTACAAAGTTTGACATATGGCAATAAAATAGTTTAATAAGACATACATTTTGTGGGGCTATTTACATTTCCTGAGGGGCTGTTTTGTTAGAGCAGGAGACAGAAAAGGCAAAGGTAGCTACTACTGTCAAGAGTTTTTTCAGGTATCCGTGTTATTGTCGCCAAGTATAAAAGCCTTTCATGCAACATTTCCAATAATCTAATAAAGTTCCATGTCAAAAAAACAAATTATACAGGCAACAGTGAACTGTTTAATGGTTGGATGGCTGGAGGGAAGTACCATTTTTTGCCAAAGTGTCCTTGAACATAGAACCTTGAAACAATAGGCTCGATTCAGAGACCCATTCGTCTGCACTTCCATAGCTGTCTGTGAAAGTTTTAGTGGGTGTTTGTCATTTTCTTGCTTTTTTTCGTTCATTTTTCATTCGTACGAACGTTCGGGAAAATGTGTATATGCGCTTCCGATGAACGGAAGCAAATCGGATCATTTCCGTTAGTTCGGATCATTTTCCAAACAAAATCTGATATTTTTCGCTCGTTCAGATAACTTACGTTGTTGGGATGGGCTTACGTCTGATTCAGAGAGCTGATTTCCGACGGACCACCACCCTATAAATCCGTTTCATTTCCGATCCACTTACGGGACCTTTGAGGGCTCGGATTGCTATTGTTGAACATGTTTTGCGGCTATGTGGAGGAGTCTGCGCGCCTTTAGCACCAAGGCATTGCATGTATCATAAATTGTATAGCAATGCATACCTAAATCAATACATTTCATGTATGCCTTATAGATGCATTTTAATGCTGACCTTAATTAGTCCTTAGCATGTAAACCTTTATTTTCCCACACATCCATATAATTGCTATATTTTTTTAGACTTATGTCCTTTGTGAATTATATTTGGATTGTTGAACTTGAATCTTAATTTGTTGTAGGAGTTATTGTTTTAGTCGGTTACCTTTGCTTTGTGTAATTATTTTATATTTGGTTGCAGGAACCGCAAGATGTGCCACTCACACAACATACAAGCAGTGTTTGGTCCAGCTATGCGATTCCTCAGTGTTCTTGCAGGGCATCCAGGGTCGTCCCACGATGCTTATATATTGCAGAGCTCCGGCTTATTTCGTCAGTTTGAGTCAGGAGAATTATCAGGTGGATGGCTCCAGAGTAAGTTTGCTCACATTCCATCAATCCATTTTCACTGTATGGCAATGAATATAGTTGATGACTTAACCTATGGCTGTTTTTAGCCCTTGATGATATGTTAAACAATATTGTAGCTTAGAATGTGTATTTTATGTTAGTATTTTTAAATTCTTTCAGGGGATTCTGGATATCCACTCCTGCCCTTGCTCCTGATGCCCGTTCTTTGCCTGCAGAATGCGGGCCAGGGGTTCTCTAATCAGGCACTATGCAAAACCCGGGCCGTGGTGGCGAGGGCCCTCTGGCTTTTGAAGTCCAGATTTAGGTGTTTGGACCATACGGGGGGGGGGGGGGGGGGGGGGGCACTGCAGTATGACCCCAACAAGGTTATACCAATATTTTAATTTACGTTTTTTAACAGGGACCACACGTGCCAGAGTGGCACAACTGAGTGTCAGGGTCCTTCAGTTGGTGGGCGAGATGCAGGAGCTGCGCAACTCGTTGGGGACCACAGATGAAGAATAATGTTATGTGGCCTGCCATTGCTATGTATTTTGTTTTTTATAGTTGTAAATTTGAAATTTTCAAAATTTTTAAAAACTTTATATTTTATGATGGAATAAAATAAAAAAGGCACAGTGTCATTTCGTTTACAAAATACATTAACACAAAACTAATGGGCCCAGAAATATTTAAAGATGAATATTCACATGACCGAGAAGTGATTTGGGTGAGCTTTAAGGCTCCAAAAGGGAAGATAGAGGATAGTGCTAAGTGGTTTGGGTGAGCTTTAAGAGACAAAAAGGGAAGATGGAGGATAGTGCTAAGTGATTTAGCTAAACATTGTAGTAGAAGTGAGGGTGGCAAATATGTAGGCGAGCACTTTAATGAGTTAAGTTTGTAGTGCGCAGGCGCAAGATCATAAGGATTTCCGTCTGGACGAATTGAAAAAGGGAAACAAAATCTAACGGGAAACGTAAAGGATTCGTTGGAGGATACGATGGGAAAAGGGCAAAAACGAAAGCCTACGTTGTAACATGTGAAAATGAAACGGAAAAGTCACGCTGGAAAATGACATCCTCGTATTCGTAATCTGCCGTACGAACGGACGGAAACTTTACAGAAGGATTTCAATGCATGCATAGAATCGCTCGTACACTCATACGAGAGCGGAAACATTTAAAAAAAAAAAACAGATCGGCACTAAAACGGAAGTTTTTTTTTTGTCTCTCTGAATCGAGGCTAATGTCCTGATGGAAGTAAGTAGAAGGGAGAGTGAGAGGGATCAATTTTTTTTTTTTCTGCTTTTGACCTGATTTGACATTTGTTGTGGTAGAGGGACCTCTATGATCCTCTTTGCCATCCTAACAACCCTCTGTAAATAAATGTTGTCTTTTCTGGGGGCTCCTCCAACTATACCATGAAGGAGGCACACATGACAGATTAAAGTGCAAAAGTTTTGTTACAATCTCCACTTTCTTTGATGTGTTGAGGAGCAGTCTGTTGTTTATATACGACTGCCCCAGTTTGTTGACCTCCTTGCAGTAAGCTTTATCATCCTTCTCACTGATTAGACAAACAATGGTGGCATTGTCAGCAAATTTCAGGATCTTAATTCCTCATGGAGATGAAGTCATTTGTATACAGAGGGAATAGGAGAGGTGACAGTAAGCAACCCTGCTGTGCTCCTGTTCTTGTTTTCTGATGCTGGATGTGAAGGATCTGATTTTTAAAAATGGGTACTGTCCATGGGCTTGGCAACCTCAAAATAAATATCTATTGTAATATAGTATATACAACTGTACAAAACCCTGACATACAGTTTAAAATATTTGTCTGGGTCATGATCAATATATAAAATTTTTCAATAAAATATTTTAGCTAGTCATATTGCTGCAAATTATGTATTTTGCTGCCATTTCCCATGGTAGTTTTTATTTTAGCACATTGAATTAAAGTTGCCAACTAGGTTATCTTGTCAGGTCCTCATTATTGAGCCTCAGAATATTTGCATAAGGAAATCATTTACCCCTATATGTGAAACCCACTTATCTGATCATATAATTATTATGATTTATTATCTGAAACAAGCCAAATCAATTGAAAGAGCAGCTGCTGTATGAAAAAGTCACCTAATGATATTAGGAGGCGTTTTTATACATATTTACCATGCTGATAATTATTTCATATGATACATTTCTAGCGTTGCTGAGAAGAAGGTAGAGGATTTTACCCAGTGTCTCTGCTCTGTGCCCCGGGCTGTCTGTGCCCAAGGAAGTGGAAGGCTTCATAAGCCCGAGGAGAAGCTGCAGGCTGTGGAAGTTACTATCCATCATTTCAGTAAGGAAAAAAATGTATCCGAGACAGTTAACGAGATATTAAATCCACATTAATGTGTTGTCTTGAGTTAATGTCTTAGCTCATCCAGTGACCATTTGTACTGTAGAGGACTTAGGCCACCACTAATTTAGATTCTGTATTGTGTTTTCCTGATTATAGATTATCTTGTGAAAGGAAAACCATGAGCACTGTTTTCTATGTTTGTAATAAGAGCAGGTTCTGCAATGCATAATGAGAGTAATGGGTAATAAATCATTGCTCTAATCAGTGGCAGACTTCTTTGTGAACTCACTGAAAACCCATCATAATTTTGCAGTTCTGAGACAGAATGAACAACCCAGTAATAGCTGTCAAACTGCGTACTAATTCCAGTATGGGTATTTGTTCGAACATACTGTATATTATGGCCCAGATTTAATAAAGCTATGCTGGGCTGTGCATTTCCGGCATAGGTCCTGTGCGAGACAAAAGAATGGTGCCCCCAAACACACTTCTGCGCTAACTCACTACAGGCCTACTGCTTCACCTGGTTGTTGTCAGCCGGAAGCCCCCGGCACATAACCTAGCATCAAACTTGATGCCAGGCAAAGGTACTCACTAGCAGAAGTGTTCCCTAACCATTGGCTGCCATTTCACTGACCCATGTGACCATCCATGGGGGGTGGTGACCTGGCAGGTGGTGGAGAGGCAATGCAGATGTCTGGGAGTTCCTCAAGTATCAGGCATGATGCTAGCAGTGAGTGGACCAGCTCGCTTGCCCTGAAGTCTGAAAGACTCTAGAGCCAGCTAATTCCCTATCATCGGCTGATATGCTCTTGCATTGGAGGGGAACTAATCCCCGCTCTCGATGCCGGGCTCTGTGGACAAAGAGTCCTATGCCCTACATTAATAATATATAGCATAGGGTGCTGATTGTATGAAATGCTGCGTAAGTGCCATGGGATTTCTTGCAATGTCGTTCTGCTGGCAACTGCAGGGGGTTTCAAACATTAGGGCAGCCCCATGGATAGGGCATGAGATGGTTTGGTCCTCTTCAAAGGGCAGAGCAGAGGTAAGCAAGACCCAACCAACCATGCACCCCATCAGCTCTAATTAACACCCCCCCCCCCCTAACAAAAAGAACAAAATGACCAGTAAACTGTGTGGGCGGGTGGGAGAGAGAAAGGCAAAGCAGTAAACGGAGCTTGTGCTCCCATAGCTGTAATTTACTTATCAGCCTGCGGTTTCCAGGTTTCATTTATTCCTGTGTGCTTGTGATTCTAAAGGGGGAACAGTTTTACTGACTACAAGTCCCAGAATCCTTCAACAGGTGAGCTCATCAGCAGCTGTGGCTAAATCACACAGCATTAATGACCTCCCGAGGTGAGAACACTTTAGCTACTACTACTACTAGTAACACTTTAGCTACTGGAACACAAGAGTGTTATCCTCTTATCTGCAGATTTTGAATTAGAGCTGATGAAGTGATTAGATGATCAGCAAGCCAGAGTCAGAAACTGACTGCAAACAGACAAAGGAAAAAAAATACAAGATAACCTTGAGAACATCATTTTGGCACACAATAATGGAAACCATTGAAAAGGCCATTGAAAATAGAGTTATCCATTAACACACAAATGACTGCAACGGCTGTATCAAGGCATACATTTTGGCTGGAGGGCAATGTAAGTATTTTGGCATCTTCAGTATTAACTACAAAATACAGCATGTGAAAAGGGGAATTGAACACATCACCAAAAAGTATTGAACTTGCTTACTGAAATATATGTAATATTTCGTACAAAAGTCTTTGTTGGTGATGACCGCTTCAATACGACTTCTGTAAGTAGAAAATAGTCGTATGCATTGCTGCATGTGTGGTTTTGGTCAATTTTTCCACAAACATATGCAAAACTTTAACATACTCTTCACAACTCGAATTTCATTGAAAGTTCTGTGGGCTCCTTCAATGAACCCCGAGCTTTAGTTCATTCCAAAGATCTTCAATTGGTTTCAGGTCAAGTGATTGGCTGAAGCATTCCAGCATTTTCATCATCCTATTCAATAGCAGCAGATTATTTATTTATTTTATCAAGAATGTCTTGGTACATTTGTGCATTTACCCGTCCTCAATTATACTAAGTGTGCCAGTGCCGTGTGGTGAAAAACTGCCCCACACCATGATGATCCTACCTCTAAACTTCACAGTTGGTATGGTGTGTTTGGTGTGAGATGCAGTGCCCTTTGGCCTCCAAACTTGGTGTTTATTCTGGCAGCCAAAAAGTTTTGGTCTAGCCTGACCAGTCTACATTATCCCAGTATTTCACAGGTTTGTCTAAATGTTGTTGTGTTCTTCAGCACTGGAGTCTTGTGGTCAGCGTGCATACAGTCGTTGGTCATTGTGTGCATTTCTTATTGTTTTCTTTTTGAAAACAATAAGACATTATGGTCTCCAAAGGTGATCTTTGGCTCTTCTAATAATTATTTTCACTTCTAAGTCTGAAATATTGTGCATTGCTGGTTTATGGTGAAATGATGTTCCTTCCACTCCTGGATTATGGCCCCAAACAGTGCTCACTGGAACTACAGTACAGTAGCTTAGAATTGATTATGTAATCAATACCGTCAGCATGTTTTGGTAAGGTTGAGAAGGTCTTGAGAGAACTCACTGGTTTTACCAATCATAAGATGTTTCTTTATGTGGCATTTTTTAATGAGACATTATAGGCCATCAGTTGATCCAGCTGATATTAATTTACACTAAGTGCCATTATTGCTTTCTAATTACTGATAGAATTCAGCAGGTGTCATGACATGCCATAGAGTTTTGCACCTCTTTTTGTTCAAGTGTTCAATACTTTTTTCTCTGTGTCCTTTCTCATTGTTACACATTGTTACACAAAAAATGACAGCTGGCTCAAATGTATTAAGTAGCCCCCCTCCCTCAATATAAGTATGTATGGAAGCTCTGTTTAAGGAAGCCATCAGATGATTCTGGACAGTTTTCATGAAAAAGGGAAAGACTAAAAACCCTTTTTTCTGACCGCCCATTCCCCTTTGGGACCCAAATGTCCCCCCCCCCCCCAAAAGTCTACTTTTCTGGCTGATACCTTTTAAAATGTTTTGTTTTATCATAGTCTCATTCCTGACTTGCAGACTATCATTAGTTAATTGTTATTGTTCTGTCTGGTTGAATAGGATTTAAGGGTCAATTCAGCACCAGGAGATAAAATGTTACCACTTTTTAGGAGAGAAATCTGCCATTCACTTTTATTGTCACACTTAGATGTTGTTTCTATTTTGGAAATGCATGCATATGGAAGGCATGCAAAACCTAGTTTTTATTTAAAAACCGCAGAACTGTTTAAAAATATACAGAACTTGAAAAAGCACTACAGTTTCCTTTTGTACCCCATACTGACTGAATACAGGTCAGTTAGCTGAGAGCATATATAGTCATTGTGAAATTGCTGTCTTTTTCCCTCTCTGTCTTTCATTAAAGCAAATCAATACTGGCCACATGTCTGTCACACTAATTGCCTACTTTCCAATAGTGCAAACTGCTGATAGGCATTGCAATACATTTTAGTGTACACATTTGGTGTTATAAGTACAGCATCCTGGTGTTAATGTGTGTATGAATGTATGCTGCACAGTCACTCATACTCTGACATGCCATCAAACTATTACCCATATAAGTACAAATATTGTCAAGAAGATTGCTGTTCCAGCCACCCCCCCCCCCCCCCCCGCAAAAAAATACAATATCAGTTTAGCAATTATTTTTAAGTAATACATTTCACATAGACTACTTTTACAGTTTTTATTTGTGTGAAGACTTTCAAGACATGACCTTTACGCTAAAGCTGGGCAATTGAACAGCCTACTTATTAAATTCCTTTTTATTGCCTACCTAGTTTATTTATTCAATTTAAGCCATTTACAATGATATTTGCTTTCAAGTAAAAATGGCACCTGTGGTTTTGATGATCCAGAGGACTGCCTAATCCTTAGCTAGTCCAGGTTTTGTCAACAGTCGGCCTTTTTCTACTTATTGGCAACAACCATTAGATGGTTTATAAGAAAATATGTTTCTTTTTGCTTAATACCTGTATTCTTTCAATATAAACCATATTTCAAAGCAAATTTCAGGATTGACTGATTCATTTAAAAGGCACTGTAAACTCAATGGCAATAATAAGGCAGCAAGCAACTTATCTGATGCCTGTCCCATGTGCCTCTCCTCCATTCCCCACAGCGCTGGGTAGAAGCCGGAATAGGGCTCCAAACTTTGCACTCTTTTCCATTTCATTCCTTCAGGGCCACCCCAAGAGGTCTGAAAGCCACTACCTTGGTGCTCTCAGCGTAAGCAAGCTTGGCAAGTCCCACCAGAAATTGAACCAAAGAAAGTCTAAAAATATATAAGGTATTTACATTAAGTATTACAACAGATTTTGGGCCTGTTTTACACAGTTCCCTGGACAGGAATTTTTAAACATAACATGTTTTACTGTCTTACTGTGCTATTCTCTTTACCTGATCATAGTGTGAAATAAAATCCATTGTGGACTTCAATATACAAGGAGCCACTGTGGACTTAAGATCAAAGAAATAAGAATAAAAGAATAAAAACCACAGGTCCCTACTGTATTATCTGTAAAAACAGGGAATGAGATGAAGTGATACATGTACCTCCAGCAACAGTCCCCAGTCAGATGCTGCCAGTTAATCCTCAACAGGCCTAAAGATTGTTTTTACCTACCTGCACCTATCATGAATTGAAAGGAAGAGTTTATTATTGTTTTTATTATTAATAATAATAATAATAATATATTAGTGTGTGAATATGTCATAAAATGATGTTGATTTTTAGATGTATGTATGTTCCTGCTTAAAGGAGTGCTGTTACAAAAAATGGTCCCACAATGTAAATCCACATAACTATGGGGGTTATTTAAGAAGCGCCAGGTAGTGCTTCGTAACGGCAGGCAACGTCTGGTGAATGCCGGGCGCTGTACTCAAAACCACATTTAAGAAAGCGAATCTGGTGAGCGCCTCTAACAGCGTCATGTAGCATCACATGTATTAATACAGGCGGCTCAGGCGCCGGCACTCTAGGCTCAGGAGCGCCATGTAGTACCTGTCGCTCTGTAGCGCTCTCCCATACATTTCAAAGGGGTTTCATTAGTTGTGTACACATCATACAATATTGGGGTCGATTCAGAGCCTGGTGAGAAAACTCACTTCTTTTTTTTTTAGGAGAGAGAACTGCCATTCACTTTCATTGTCTACCGGGTGTAAATTTTCACCTGACTCTGAATCTGCCCTAAGTTAGACAATGAAAGTGAATGGCAATTTTCTCTCCTATAAAGGTAGTGAGCCTTCTCACTAGGTTTTGAATCAGCCCTGTCTATTGCAAAGCAGCCTAGCGATTTTGTTGAGGTGTCACAATTTAAGCATCCAAAATTCGTCTCTCTGAAAAAATGGTCGGATTATTTAATGCTGTTGCACACCCCACGGGTTGGCTAAGGAGACCTCTTAAAAGTGGAATGATACGCTCAAAAGCCTGTGACCCTTGTTTGATATGCATAACAGAAGAAAACCACAAATTTGGCTGAATTTTCTTTCAGCTGGAGTTTAACCCCTCCTCTCCTATCCAGTATGGTTATATGATTTTTTAAAATATTTTTATATAGACAATTTCGTGATACAGTTTCTTTAAAGATGTCCATTAAAGCTTTGACTCTGCAGGGGGCCTAAACATATTTTTGGTAAATACACAATCTCTTGTTGAATTGGACAGATTTTTCTTTTAATCATGATCAAATACATGTATCCTGAACTGTCTATTCAGCAGGCAATGCTTTTCAATTCATTGCTTTAGTACACAGTTGCCATGTAATCCTTCACAAAATTACACAGACTGAATGGACTCAGATCTTCATCTGAATGAGCTCTTAAATTGACAGCATGGAAGCCAAGCAAGTTCACTCTACCCACAGTGGTTGTCCCTCTTATTGTATCCCTGGACTTATTGTGTCCTTTGCAGTAAAATTCCATGTCATATATTATTTCCTTTTTTATCCCTATTAGAAATGATCAAGACAACTAAATGTAAAAAAAAAGGAGCTGAATGCCTCATTAATCATTTATTAGCCAGTGACTCATTTTTAAAGCTTCTACTGAATATTTTAGATGATTTATTTAAGAAGTAAAGAACCACTAAAATGAAAAATGAACGCAAATGTATCAATACGTCCAATGACAGGGAGCTGTGAAGCTGACTGTTTTGCACCACTGCTTGCTTTTATTTTTGATCTTATTTAAACCATGGGTGAATTGATATTTCTAGTATGAGCACCATGCATTATATTCTGCACATAAAACATAATGATACATGAACGAATGAAAAACAATTACACAGTGGGGGGTCATGCTAATTTAGTTTAGATAATTTTTGGGTGCACATTTAAGCATGAATAGCAAAATGCGATGGGACATTTTTACAGATGGGGCACATCATCATTCTATTGAGGTAAAGATTATTTTAGGAAATTTAGAAACGTCTGCCCACTTTAGGCTATGCAGATATGAATGATGAATTCCTTAGTATACCCCATAGAGTTCTGTTGTTTCTAAAAATGATATACCCCACCTGTAAGTTGCAGAAAACTGCTCTAATTCCTTCTCGCCTTTTTCTGTTACTGAAGTTAAACATTAAAGACTACTGTACGTAAGGTAGACAAAATTTAAGGGACTCGAAACCCAAAAGAAATAATAAGGCAGTAAGCAGCTCACCAGGTGCCATTCCCATTTGCCTCTCTTCTATTTCCGGCAGTGCAGGGTAGAATCTGTAGCCGGGCTCTAAAGTTTGCCTTCCAATTTTATTCCTCCAGAATATTCCTGTGTGTTGTTTAAAGAGGAACAACACACAGGAATTTCACTTTTTTTTGTGTGTTGTTACTGTTTGCAGTGGCATCCTGATGCACCGCTGTGCACACTACCCCCCCCCCCCAGGTCGCCCTGTGTCACCCATCTTCCTTGTGCTGCCACGGCCGAGTCGAGCAAGTGTCCTAATTGACTTAGCGGCACGCTCAGCCAATCAGCATACTCTCTGTCATTCAACTTCTTTCTGCGCTGGCGGCTAATCAGCCAAGTGGCGCTGCTTAGCTGTCCAGGGCAGCCGTGGCGTGCCATTCAGAGAGGCTGGGCGCAGGCACGTGTACGGCCAGAGGTGAGCAGGGATGCAGCAAGGGCTCCAGGTTTCACACAAGGAGTGGAACTCTGATGGCCCTGGAGTCTTCTAGTTCATGTTAAAAGTGATATTAGTTGTTATTGAATAAAATTGGAAAGGGTAGTGGTCACCAATAATCGCCTTTTGTTGTTTTGTGTTTAAGCTATTTTTGCCGAGTAGTTTACTCCAAAACAGATGTAAATATGGGATTGGTACATCATGGAGTGATTAAATGGATCACACACAGTAGTAGCATATGTACAGAAAATAAGACAATATCAAGTCATCTATTATTTTCATATATACTACTTTATAGTTTCTATTTGTGTAAATCCAGCCTGGGTTTTCCTGGCATTACTTTTACTGGACAATTTAAAAGCCTACCTAATAAATACCATTCATTGCTTACCTAGTTTTTGCATGCTCCAATACATTAAAGTGGACCGAAACCCATTTCGTGGCCCCCCACCTGCTAAAAGGCGGCTACCACATCCCTGGCTTACCTGTAGCTGTGCACACCAATGCTAATTCCATCTGATGCACTGCTGGAGCTGCCAATAAAGGTGAATATACCAGAGACCACGGGGTTTTCACATAGGGGGCATCTCCTTATAGAATGCCCCGGGGGAGGCTAGTGGCCGGCCCTGGAATCTTTAAGATTCCTGTGCCGGCTGCACAGGGTTTTGATCCACTTAAAAAATGTTCTTTCTGGTAACAAACAAAAATGCACCTGTCTGTTTTTGATCACAGGACACATTTACCTCTACACAATCCTTAATTAGTCTAGATTGAGTTTACATTTAGTCTGTATCCTCTCCTTGGCAACAAGCATTACAGTTTCTAACAAAAATAAAAGTTTCTCTTTGCTTTTTCGAAATTCAAAATAAAACCTATTAAAAAGTATACACCAGCATTGAATAACTTCATGACGTTGGTGCAATATCAATTGAACGGATAGGTCTGTCTCACAGCCTGTCTCACAATGAAAATTCAGCTAAAATATACATGTTTAGTTTTAAATTTAAAGTTTTATCTGATGTACTGTTTTATTCTCTACCTGATTATTGTGCTCGATATTAGAATCTAATCAGTAGCTTACCTTTCATTGAGTGGCTCCAGTGATGTCTTTCCTCTGCTGTCTGTCTCCTTAGTAAAGATAATCACCTACTCATTCTGGTTTCCTTCCCCACCCTGCTGATGTGGTCAACCAATCAACCTTTGGGGCACAGAAAGGAAACACCACACTCCCTGCCCAGACATCCTAAATTGCTGCCTCTCTTTGCAGTTATGAAACCCTATGCTCCTGCCTCCTCTCTGATCTCCTGCAGCATCACTTGCCCCCTTTCTGATCATACTATGTGCTGGGAATAATAACTAGAGGCACAACAATGCACTTATTTTTTTTTTTTTTACTATGATATAGAGAGCGATCTCGGGCACATGTGTTAGAAACTGCCTGAATATGTAAAGCACACAGTGTGCTTACATCAAATCGCTGTTGTCACGCCCACTGTTTTCCTCAATGTTTCTCTGCATCTCCTTTGCTCTAATACTTTTACAAATAACTTAGGAATTACAAGGTATCTATGAAAACGGATTGGGCAATGGGACAACAATTCGGGCTTGCATTTTGTAAAACTTTACGTTTTTAAAGTGTTTGAATTCAGAAACACCAGCTAAGTTGACTTCAGGAGAAATATATATATATATATATATATATATATATATATATATATATATACAGTAGCATACATCAGTTATTGATGTTACCCTGCCTAATAACTGTAAGACCCTCATTATATCACCTAATGCATTTTACATTTGCCTAACACTTGGCTATCCAAGGAGAAATTATTTGTTCCTGGTGGTTTTGAATGAAAAATCTTCTGACAGGTGGCATCTGCCCAGATCATCTGGTTGGGCAGGTACAGTGACCATCTGATCAAGTCTGCTGGTATTCTGGATGAACAACAGTAATGGATTGCTCATCCATCATCTACCCCCTATGGCTGATCCACCTCCTTATTTATTGTTTTAATTCTTTATCAGTAAAATATGCAATAAGTGCACTAATTCTCTAACAGATTTTAGGACATAATTACATTTGTGTGTACAACGTGGAAAGCATAAAACATTATATCATTAACATTCAGCCCCAAAGTATCTGTAAATGAGTGTACCTAGTATGTGCACCTAAGGGACCTTAAATGTTAGTAGTTTCATTATCAGGTGGGAAGGGAGGTAGAGGAGGGGTAGTTACTGAATAGACATGATTAGCTTCTGCAAGCCAGATATTCAGGGGAGTCAAGGAATGTAATCCACAGAGACAATAGGGTTGATTCAGAGCCCCTTTCTCAATGTTTTCTTGGATGTCTTGCTACCAAACAAAAAAGAAAACCTTTCACACAAAAATCTCACTGAAAAAAGGCTCTCATGAATCAGACGAGGGAGAAAAATTTACAAGAATGGAAATGTTTATGCAAAAAGTGGGGAGAAAGGGGCTCTGAATCAACCTCAATGTCTAAATACATTTTTCATTAAAGTTGTGCAAGGAGAACCAGTGAGAAACATTAGGTGGAGTTGCCCATTTCCAGACAGCAGGGATTCAGGCCCTGGTGGTCAGCAAGAGACGTACCTCCTTATGTAATGGCCGTGGGACCACATCTATTTAAGCCTCTGTTGGCTTAACTAAGACCATAGAAAATATTCAGATTTTATACAAATTTGTATGTCTTGAATTATGCCTTCAGTTAGAGCTTTGCTTATGTTAACTTAAACCAGGAAATTCAGAGGCAAGAGAAGGTCTGACCTGGCATGAACTTGTACTATACACTAAAGAAACAGCAGGTTACAATCTTGAGCCCTATGGAAGTATGCAATGTATAGTATGCTGCAGAATAATAACCATGAACTGCTTGCAAATTTGCTCTTGATATACTCTGAAGTATACCGTGAAGTTATATATGATTGTATTAGTTATAGGTTGTAGACTCTAAAGTCGAAGTTCAAACCAGAACAGACATCAGTTGCTGTTTGCTACCAAGTACTGTAGATTGCTACTGTTGAGTCATGTATATTGGTGGGTTAGAAAAAAAAAATAATTGTGGCTGCATAACTAGAACAAGAAAGAAGTAGTGCTAATAGACAGGAAGTAATAGGTAATTTAATATGTAAGTCTACTTTTATTCTGTAACTTGCTTCATTTCATGCTTGAACTGTTCCTTAATTATTTTTCAGAAGGTCGGTGTGTGTGTGAACCTTAACGAAAATGTGTCCTGATGATGAATTGACTATTGATGTCAGTCTTTGGCTTACTGTGAGATAGCTGCCTTATGTGATTCATTTAATGTGTTGTTGCCATGGCAGCCGGCCCAACAAAGAGCCATAGTTCCATTATTCCTACTGCTTACAATATATACATGTTTAAAGTCTAGTTAAATTCTAATTTATCATATATGTAATATTGGTTTTTCTTTATAACAAATTATATTTAAATCTATGGTGGCCTACAGCTACTGGTAAGTAGTTAGATTTTCGTTCTGTTGCAACTGCAAAGTGCTTATAATCCAACTATATTCAGTCTTGATGTATGAGGTTTGACATTCTTAGACTGTTTTTATGTGTGAGTTCAAAGTGCAGCAAAACCTGTCAAGTGAATTTGAAAATCAAATATTACATATAAAAGGTTGTTGGTTCTACTGTCCTTAATATGAATATTTCTTGACTTTCTGAACCACTTTTAAATGCTTCCATATCTTTAAAACTAATGTAGAGGTGTTAAATGTGCATGTTGATTCTAGAGATATGCTTTATTTTTAAGGTGAAACCGTAAGAAATATTTAAAAAAATAAAATAAAATGCCTTTATCACTCAAGGGAGCTTTAGATAATCTGACTTCTAGTATCTCCTTTCCTCTTGGGAAAATGTCTTCTCACTTCCCCTTTCATTAATGCCATAGTTCAGTTTAATGCAACATCAGGCATCTTACTAGGATGTGATTTTCCTAATCCTGTATAATCTGGTCTAATGAGGAATTATCCTAGCTCTAAAAAATGGTTTACATATTGGATTCATGATATAAAAATGTGGTGAACGCAAAAGTTCTGCTAAGATCTGCGCTGAAAAGGAGTGGCCGTGGAACAATACCACACCAACCTCCAAAAGAGGGGAGCACCAGACTGAAGTAAAAAAAGATGAATCACTTTTATTAGAACCAATACAAAGACATTAGTTCTAATAAGTATTAATTCTAATAAAAGTGATTCATCTTTTTTGACTTCATTGTGGTGCTCCGCTTTTTGGAGATTGGTGTGGTAATGTTCCACGGCCACTCCTTTTCAACACAGTCTATGGTACCACTTGGGTGAGCACAATAGATATTGATTTTGGGTGGTGCATTCCTTTTTCTCTCAGTTCTGATAAGATCTATTTGTATTAACCTTAACTTTTCTGTAGGAATAAATCAAGGCAACTGGACCTACTGTTTCCATAGTCATCCTACTGGCTTTCTGAGTTCAGTTTGACTTGCAGAGGAATCTGCCAGCTATAAATGGTAATTCCAAACCACATTCTATACTATAAACAGGAGGTGAGGTATTGGTTGCATTAACATGACTAGAGTTACTAGGTGTTAGTTACTACAGTAGATGTGCTTAAAGTGGACCAACACCCAGGATTTTGACTATCCTGGGTGTTGGTCCACTTAGGTGGGGCACCCCGATCGGGGGTGCCCCGCTGTCTGAAACCCCCCCCGATCGCTGCAAAAACTCACCTCTCCCCGCTCCCACGTGACCTCGTCCGGCCAATGACAGCGCTCAGAGCAGCTCTGGTATGCGCGTCCAAAGCCGCTTGGACGCGCATACCAGAGCGCTGTCATTGGCTGCGTCTCTCGCTTCCCTCTAACAGGGAGCGCTCCTGCGCCGGCCATTCACAAAACGGCCGGCGCGGGAGCGCGCCCTGCTAGAGGGAAGCGAGAGACGCGGCCGCGTCTCGCGCATGCGCCGTTGGATCGCCGGTAAGGTGAGGATTGTGGGCCTCCTGGGGGGTTCCTCCCCGCGGGACATCCCGATTTCGGATGCCCCGCGGGGAGGGATCTGATCGGTCCGGGAATCTTATAGATTTCCGGGCCGATCCCCCCTGGGTGTTGGTCCACTTTAACATCAACAGGGGACAGAGGTCAATCCATGGCTTTGCACTTGCAGACCATGGAAAGCCAGAAAGTGGTTGCAGAAGGCATGCATAGGTATCAGGGCCAGATTTCCCCTAACAGTAAATTCAGACATGGAGAGATGTGTTGTAGGGAAGTGTTTTAATCACAATAAAGTCAAGAACACAACACTTACAGGCTTAATTTAGCATCCACCAAGCAGCCTAAATCTGTTTAGAACCCAGTTTTTAGAACAATGCAAAAAGAGATACAGTTAAATAAACAGTACAATAAAGCTACACTAAACATTAACCTTAGTAGTTTGTACAAGTGTAACTTTCTATGTGAGTTATTTTGCATTACATGGCATTTCATGCTTCAACCAATCGCAGACCACTCAAATTGCAGTTTATTCAAAGTAGCTTGCCACTGGGCAAGGCTGACTCCGTCTACCACATGGAATACTAATTAAGCATAGCCATGGCTTTGTAAGCACACATAAAATACAATTTTCCATCCAACCATTTGATAATGATTTTTAACATATTTATCACAAATCAAATATTTGAAAATCTGTCCCTAGCTCTTCAGTGTACTGGTAATAAATTGGATACAAATAATCACAAACAAATCGGGCTTCAAAGTAAAAAATTGGGGGGTAATGAAGGGAAAATAAATCTTCTTTTGGCTCTTATCTTCCTTCCTTTACTAGGTACTAACTGCCCCCAGGATAAGATTGCAAGGAGGGGGCTCAAACAGCTAGTTTAGAACAATGGTATCCTGTTAGAAACCAATGGCATAGCTGGGGAAAATGCTACCAAGCAGCATTGATAGCAGAAACCAAACAGTAATGTACCTGAGGTGGGGGATTCGGAGGTAAGTAATAAAAAAAGAGCAGTTTAAATGAACTACATTTTGTCCTGTATATCCATTCACAAGGCTTTAGGGGCTGGATGCTTTGCCATTAACTCCCGGCCCCAATACCTGCCTCCCCAAAAGCCACGGCCTATGAGGGCTATGTGAGCTTGTAGCCGTCAGGGCCTGGGTCTGGTCCCTGTGCCTTGGTCTAGAAGCCCACATAGCTGGTTTTACTAGGAGGAGGGGACCCCACACCATTTTTTATTTTTAAGGGTTTAACCCTTGAAGGATGGGGGTCCCCTCTGGAGAGGAGAAATTCCATGCTATTTTTTAAAAATTGTAACCCTTGATAGTCCGAATAGTAGTTGTCTTTAATTTGAAAATGTCATAATGCACTCTATCAGTTCCGGGGGCTCTCCTGGGCAGGAACAGAGGGCTACCAATACATATGTGGTATCATTGTAATTGGGAGCAATGGGGCTTTCATTCACAATATGGTTATCTTTATCTATTTTTAAATTTATACATTTTTTTTATTTTACAATTTTTACCCAAATATATCATGAAATCACTCAAAAAAAGTATAAACAAGATCTTTATGGTTGAAGCCCAAACCGGAAATCTGGAAATCTTTGGACATCTCTGCAAAAATTACGGTTAAACATAGAGCAGAATTGTGAGAAATAGCCTGGCAACAAAGGTTGACAAAATCTCAAGTAGACTGGCAGTTAGAAGAGTTAAAATTACCTATGCATTTTGGGTATTGTTCTGTTCGGGGGACCTTGCGGTTTCATATTTAGCTTGTTTTTTCTTTTTGTTTTGTCTTTTTATTTATTTTTTAGTGAAGCCCTGTGCAACCAATGAATTCCTCAAGGGTTTGTGTCCATAGAACTGTGCCCATGACAACAAGCCTGTTACATCTAGAAAGCTTGAGTCGTGTACTTTGAGATACTATATATTTTTTGGGGGGTATTTCAAATGTAAAGGGTTGTGTAAGAACCTTACCTGGGGGTCGTTCCCGCGGCGCCTCCGCTCGATCACGGCCAGCCTCGGTCTTCCGGTGGCCGCACGGGGCGGCCACCTCGCTGTCTTCCTCCCTTGCTGGGGCTCTGACCTCCGCCCCCTCCTCGGCGTCATCGGCAGCAGCTGGGGTTCCCGGCTGTGGCGGCTCTCATGTGGCGGCCACCGCGTCCTCCCCCTCCTCCTCGGAGGGGGGGCCCCGCAGGTCGTCTTGTGCTCGCGCACGTGAGCACGTCCTAGTTATGCCACCCGGCTGCTCCCAGCGCATTCGCCGGGGGCAAGTAAAATAGGACCTATCCTGGCTCAGTGGTATCAGCCCAGGGACTGGACAGCCTGGCTGGTCAGGGCGGTCCAGTCCCTGGGGGCGCTCCTATCAGGAGCATGTTCACAAGTTGCACCAATCATAAGTTGCACCAATCGGTACACGTCCCCTTCCCATTGGCCAGTTACCCCTTAAATATGTCCCTGCCCGGTCCACCAGTGCCCGTTATAGCCATTATTAGCTTGGGTTTGCTCTTGGAATTGCGTTTAGTGTGTTTTGATCCGGCTTCGTCTTTGACCACTCCTGTCCACTGCCCGCACCGTCCTTCTGCCTGTCTGACCTTGCTACTGCCTACCCCTTGGATACCGCGCTTCTGTGACCACCCGGCTTTGACCCCTGCCCGTCTCGACCATTCTCTGCCTAGCCCCTTGGACTGACGTTTCGGACTCTGTTCGCTTGTACTCCTGATTCGGGATACCCCGCAGTTCACCCGTCTTTACCATAAGCCAACAATCTTTGCGCCAGTAAGTCCTGGGGGCAACCGAGTCTGGAGAGGCATAACCCGTGTCTCCAGCGAGCGGGGGCTTGACTATAGGCACAAGAGGCGGTGGAGATTGGAGATTGGGGATTGTTGGCTTATGCAAGAAGGGTGTCCGGCGATCCCTGACAGGTTGTTTTCCCTGAAAATGGTGCACAAGGTGTGCTGTTTGTTTCTGGTGTCTCCTAGACAGGAAAGGGTTGTCTACTGACATATATGTGGTACCGTAAGCATGAGGAATGGGGCTTGCAATGCAATATGAAAACTATTGAAAAATTACATATTTTTTAAAAAAGCTACAAAATTTGAAAAAAAGCATTTTTAAAATTTTGTTCCACATAACTCACACAAAATTATTGCGAAAGCAGTGAAAACATGATAAAAAAGACATTTCATGTTAAAGGCCAAACTCTGCTGAAAAAATGTTTTAATTTTCCTGAGAAATCCCTAGACACCCATTCAAAAATCACAGTTAAACATGTATAGCGCAACAAATGATTAAAAATGACCTGGCAACAAAGGTTGACAAAACCTCTAGGTAGGCTGGCAGTGAAAAGAGTTACATTTTTTCATTTTGTTTTTTATTTTTTTATTGCCTAAAGAATATCCTCAAGGTGCTGAGCTGATCTAGCATTTTTATGTTAGCAAATGAGTGTTCTATGGAAAAAGTTTTCACTAACTGCATCTGTTGCTATTGGCAACTGTACGGCAAGTCTGTACACCAATATCTACCAGAAGTGAGAAGCGAGCTCTGTACTCACAGGACACTGTTTTGGCCACTGCTTAGGTGAGAAAGCTCTCGCACACTTACACATGCCCAGCAGCAGTGTTCTGTTTGAGCGCACACACATTTTTGTACTGAAAAATGCAATTGAAAGTGAGAATTATTTCCCGTTTATGAATAAATTATCTATTCAGATAACATGCTGTGGAAGCAGTGTGAAATCTGTGCTAAAAGATGTTCAGATTTTACACATTTTAAATACAAGAAATATAACCTATATAGACAGCATCTAATTAGCTGTATACTTTCTTACAGGGATTTGTTTGCTGTGTAAAAACCCACACATGCCAACTTATATGTATACTGTAGCTACAGCAGTCCCAACAAAGTGTTCCCTACCAAGCTCTACTTGTGCATTGTGCAGGATGGGACCTTAGAGCATCTACTAGCTGCTATGAACAATTCAGGCCTAGCAACGGCAATTTGATACCGCACCCAAGTTCCTTTTCTCCATTTCTTGCACCACAAGTACAAGCCATTGCAGGGCTCCAAGGTTTGCTCTTCTTTCAACTCCATGTTTTTGTGTGGTGCATAAAAAGGGTCTAATATCCACTCAGAAACGAAAGTGATTTAAAGCAGCTTCACTTTAAATACATAGGTATTTACATATAATCAGAGATTTTTAGATGCTTTGAAATGGCTTATTTCATACTGCTCCCAAGGTGGGAGGAAGTTAGTGTGTGTCTGAACAGGGACTTAGGGTGTGTCACGGAATTGTTTAATATTAAAAAGTCATATAAATGTGTTGACTAATAAGAGGAGGGGGCTGGAATAGAACTCCAGCTAAGCTTGTAGTTTTCTTCTCCTGGTAGGAAAAAAATCCAGGGGTGACAGGTTTGAGTGTAGCACCAGTGACAGAACCTGCCCTCCCCAATTTCCTCTTTCTTCCACTAAAAGTAAGAAACAAGCCCGGCTAGATATTTCTTGATGCTGGGTGTATAAGTGACCCCTCCTCCTGTCATCCAGCATATTTATATAGATTTTATCATTGGGAAATGTTTTCACGATAGTCCACCTTTAAAAAAGAGAGTTTTGTTTAAAGCTTCAACCTAGCAAAGCTCTTCGACTCTTGGTTGGGTGGCCAAGTCCTTTCCTGGGCAGTAAAGCTTATGTGTTTCACTATAGAAAATCACACTTTTTTTTAAAGAGATCTTTAAGAAAAAGTTAATAAAAAAAGGTCTAAAGGCTCTAAAAGTTAAGGTCTGTAGCCCTGATTGGTTTTAACTGATGTAAGCTTGTATTTGTGTATAAATCTTTTATTTGTTCATTTTTTTCATACAATGTGGGTGATGTGAAAACATGTATTATACAAACTAGAAAAAATCAACTATAATCAATCAAAATGTGTTTTCTGTATGTATGTGGTGTCTTTTGAACTGAAAGTGGTATTATTTGATCTTATGGATAAGCAGTTAGTACTTATTCAAACATAAAATGAACAAAATATATATTTTGGTTTTCCTGATGAATAACTGAGATTATATTATGCGAAAGAGAAAGGAACATGCTGCATGTCTGGAGTGGATACTGTGAATCCTCCTCCTGTTTTACAGCCAAGCCTTATAAAATATAAGCAAGATTGTGGCACTGATATCATTACCATTGTACAATGGAGGAACAGTGGTTACCATGGTTACTAAGGTAGCTTAATGGTTACAATATTATCAAGATGGATTGAAATGCGTCTATTGTTCTACTACATGGAGAAATCAATGTCTGGCCACGCATTATGGCACAGCTTAGCAGGCAGCAGGAAATCACCTTTCATATACAGTAAATGTTTACACATATAAATATTGTCTACATCCTTATTTCCTGTGATATTTATATGCTCTGCTCTAGAATTGTAGATGAGAATGGAATATTCTCAATATATATATATGTGTGTGTGTGTGTTATAAAATATATATATATATAATTATTATTATTTTTTTCTCAATCTTGTTTTTTTTCTATTTTTTTGAGGGTCAGATAAAGATAATAAGTTGAAATCTAAAATGTATAAATAAATTGTCATCTGGCAGTGTTAAAAAAAATGCTAAAAAAATAGCTTAAAAAAATAGGCTAGGCCCGGTCTGTAACAACCTCCAACAGATGATTGAAGGTTAGAAGAAGCTGGATACAAAATTACATTTTTTTACACTATCGACTGGGCAAAATGTTGGTTGATCAGTGTGCAACAACTATCAAGTCATTGAACGGGACCTGTTTTGGCCTGAAGCCTTAGGCTGGAACCATTGGCAACTAGTACAGAGAGAGCGGCCACCAAAGCTATTAAATAGCATTGGTGTGCACATAGTTTAGTTGGTTAGAAACTCATATTACAGGAACTAAATGATGCAAAATATACCTTCCAAACTACATGAAATTATAAGAAATGAAAAAGACAATAAAACATAAGGTAAAACTTGAATATGTTGCAAAAAACGTATAAGTTGATTTAAAAGCAAAGTCCACTTTGGTGGACATGCCTAACAGACCTTTAGATAGGGACTGGGTAAAGTAAACAGCCCCTATGGTACGTACCCCTGATCTGACGTATGTTGGTAAAGACCATAAAAGTAGGCTTTTCCTTTAAGTAAGAACTGGACAGAGGGGTAAACACTAGGTTACCTACAATGACAAGACATTTCCAGGAATGTCCAAGATAGTATTTGTTTTCCATTAATCGAATAAGTGCTGTGACTGATGACTGCAATATTTGGAAGCTTTCAAGTTAATCATTTAGATTACCATTTGTCTTGGATTATGTTTCTTATTTGTTTTTGGAGTTGGTGGTATTTTTTTTTATTACTTTATTACAGATGGGCTTAATATTAGTAGTAAGTATTACATTTAGGGATGCGCAAGCTGGTCAGTATCAACTATGAGACTACTGTGTTGACTTTTCAGTGATTTGTGGTTATGTGTAAAATGCTTACCTTTGCTTCAGTTAGTTTTAGGTTCAGGGTTAGAGTAATAGTTTATCTACCTAGACCATGCCCCTGGTGTCTCCTCTGCACAGATTGATTTGACCTGAGTGCGCCATCTCAAGCACTGCACACTGTTTTACCTAAATCTGCCCCCTGCAACGTTTGCATGCCTCGTCTCACTCACATCTCACAGCAATGAACCAAATGCTCACACACTGTGGCAGAGCCAGGGGTGACATTCTGAGCTTGCATCTTATACCTTTCTGAGGTTTGGCGTTGGTGAGAACATTAGGCTTTTTTTCCCATATGTGTAACTTGGGTAGCTGTTATGTGGGATATGTTTTGTAACATATTAGTTGCTTCTATTACTAAAAAAAAAATGAACAGGTCGTAAACAAACTGTGAAATAATAATAAACGATACATTTAAGCTCCTTTTACACACTTGGGCGAGGTGTATCGGCAGCGAGAATAGCACTACACCTACCACCTGTGTACTGGCAACTGACAGGTGTTTTAGTAGTGATGGTGTTTGTGATCGCTATTTGCTATACAGCAATTGCAATCTCCATATCTGCAAATATGCTGCTTGCAGAGCTTTTGCAGGGCAAGTGGGATCACTCCAAAATCACACCGCCAATATGTGACTGCCATAGATTTTTATCTTCAATTGCAGGCGATTGGAGGGTGATAGAAATTGCAATCGCCTCGCCCCAGTGTGAAAGAAGCATTACAGATATAGCACTAATATTTTCTTGTTTAACCATTGTTTATGCCAAAAACGTATGACTGAAGCCACAGTTAAACAGAAACACCCATTTGTTAACAAATTTGGTGTTGTTTCCAGTGGGGTGGGGTGGGGGGGGGGTTAAGGTAAGATAAGATTTTCTTTTACCAGGCATTACAGCGCACGGTGGTCTTCAACAATCGGAATGCCCACATTGCAAGGAACAACACCTATCTTGTTAAAGATGGGTGCTGTCACTGTTAACAGATATTTTCTAGGTAACCATTACAGTATGTTCCCTTAATTGGTCTAGATAGCAACTAGATAGAAGCTAACCTATAGACAGAGACGCCAACCTGACCCATTCCTGCAGGGTGATTTTTCTCCAGTGCTGCTCCAAGCACTAACCATGTTCCTGAACAAACCTGGGCTCAGCTAATTAACTGGGTAGATTAGGCGTTCTAATTATGGTATGTTGGGGTAAATGATCATTGTGAAGTGCAGCACTGGAGAAAAATCATCCTGCAGGAATGGGCCAGGTTGATGTCCATGTATAGGTTGGTATGTATGTTGTGGTTTCTAATGTGGTCAATATTTTTGACAATGTACATGCTAATTTACCACTATATATAATGAGAAAAAATGTAATTTTCCTGTGCCAGGTACATTTTTACCTGTTTCACCACAGAATGACTACCTGGTGTTTAGATAATTCCCTCCTTCCCCATGCTGATACTATCTTATTCAAATGTCTATCTTTTTGGTTATGGGGCCATCTTGTGAGTTTATACCAACCTGGCACAAGTCTGAAACCTTGGAAAATGCATAAATATATTAGTCATGATATGATGTGTGAAAAAATAATGTGATTTTCTTAAAAAGTAGTCTCTTTGTTTCTTCTCTTCCGCACAAGCCTCCCACATGTGTTTCTAAAGCTGAAGCCACCTGTTCTTTGTGGCAACTGACCAAATCTGAGGTAGGATGCCAAGCCTGACAAAATCCATTTGTTTCTATTGCTGGCTTTTACACAGCAGCTGAGCGGTGCAGATTTTTGCTTTCTGTAAGCTCCCCACCAGGTAAAATAAGAACGCTCTGTCACAGCATGAAAAATACATTAATGGGGGTAGGGCAACCGGCAGGAGGTCGCTGTATGTGCACACAAATCAGTATTCGTGTATGGGGTAGCATATAGCCTGCTGAATACTTAGAGAGATGGCTACAAATGTTATAGGAAAGCACGCCAGCTGAAGCAATGGCTTTATCTCGAATGCACAATATTAACGTTTTGCATTCTTTGCAAAATTGGAACACAGCTACTTTACATTGTAAATTCTGATCAATACTAGAACTATTCGAGTCAGAACAAAACCTGGGTATTTGAATTTCCCCTGTTTTGTTCTGTGCCCCCTGAATCTGGATGCATCGATTTGTGATACCCCCCCAGCAAACCAGAAAAATCAGCTGCCCAGGCTCCAATGGCACATGCGTGAGCTTTAGTCCAATGAGAGCGGCTTGCTGTGACTACGTCCAGGGCCAGATTAAGTGTGGTGGAGGCCCCTGGGCACAAAATCCAGTGAAGGCCACAGATACAGTATTTTTTTCTTTAAAATATAGTTATCAGCCAAGTAACTGATTGGTGGTTGTCTGGCACCCGGCCCTGACTACATCATGGAATGTCAGATCGGGTCCCTTGTACCCCCCTTGTGCAGGTGTGTGCTGCTCGAAATCTCCTGCTTTGCCATTCTGGGCAGGGGGAGGGGTGTAGTCGGCCAGCTGGTCCAGCAGAAAACAGTTTCCCTGCATAGAGCTGCCAGTGGCTGTGCTTGGTGGCTTATGTGCAGTGAGCAGCCACCGACTGACAGCTCTGCACCCACCCATCACTGTAATATTGCTTATGGCGGCTTTACTGCTCTAGACTCTCCGTCCTGCCCTGTGGTGGCTTTGGCTATTTGCAAAAACAAAAAAAAGGCTTGGCCAGATACACTACCACTGATAGTTTTGTTGCTGGCCCGCCAGACCAAGGACTGAAAATCCTCCTAGACCAGACTATAACCCAAAGGTTGAGGGAGGCTCCCTTTGCAGGGCAAGTGGTGGAAGCCATGGAGCTTGCGTCCCTTGCGCGCCCCTCATAATACGGCCCTGGCTAAATCATTCGGCAGGCGGCTCTCGCTTACACAAATGGGGAGCATGCATTGCCACATCCACAACCATGCACGCTCCCACTGCATCTCAATGGCTGGAACAAAAGTGTGCGGACTATACCTGGGATGCAGCAGTGCTCGCACCCTAAACAATGAGAGCTGTATGCCAAATGACGTAGCCACAGCAGACTACGCCCATTGGATGAGAGTTGGCGCATGGGAGGTTGGAAAGTGGAAAAGTGAGTATTTTTCTTGGGGGGTTCACACGGCGGGGCATCCCTTTAGTAAAGCCAGTGGCCGGCCCTAGAATTTTTTAGATTCCAGGCAGGCCGCAGGTGGGTTTTGTTCTGCTTTAAAGAGATGTGTAAATGTAGAAATGCTTAGACCACTGTCAGATCACTGCTCTCAGCTTAAAAGTGACACTTAAAGGAAAATTCCAGGCAAAGAGTTAAATTATGCTTGCCCCAGGCTGGCTGTCAGGGACTTGATCTTTCATTCACCAGCATTTTGGTATGCATTCCCATAAAAAACCTATAGAACTTCTTCTGCTTACTCCTCATTCTCAGTCCCCAAAATGAATTAAAGTAATTGGCAAGTCAAAAGTTAAAAAATAAATATGAGCAGCTTATCTGGAGTGGATCGACCATTGTGCTTCCTCTTCTGTCTCCCTCCTTAGTTTGGAAAATCACCTCCTCATTCAGCTTTCAGTCCCCACCAAGCTGACTTGGTCCATCAATCAACCTTCAGTGGACCAAGAATGGAAACTTGGTCCCAGACGTCCTGACTGGCTGCCTCTCTTTGCAGCTCTGAAACCCCGGCCTCCTCTCACACCTATGACAATGTGCTTACATCACATTGCTGTTGCCACACCCACTGTTTTTGAATGTTTTTTCTATGAGTCTCTACTGTTCTAATTATTTTAAGATTCTAATTCTTAAAAGATAACTACAGGGTCTTTTTGAAAACTGATTGAAGTGTAGGACAGTGCAACGTGTAGCCCAAGACAATGGGACAACCATCGGCTTACCTTTAGAGGCCTTGCAGAACAGATAGAGTTCAATAGGATTTATTAGGAAATATAAAGCAAGCTGAATAAAGGCGGCATGAAAGATGCAGCTCCTGACAGCCAGTACAGGGAGAGCAGAAAGCAGTCTCATTTTATCATTTTACCTGAAATGTCCCTTTTTAAAGTGTGATCTTCACAATCCCGGGTTTTGGTCATACTCCTGGGGTATCCCGATTTGGTATGGCCCATTGTGTGAAACCCTACGGGCAACCCATTATATATATGCTGCCAATCCCACAATGCAGTTGCAGCTCTCCTTCTGCTTTTTGTCCATGAATATAAAGAGCAGCTAACAAAGCTGAATAGGAGTGTAGTCTCTTTTTGTGATCGGCAGTTAATATATATTCATTTGTAATATACCAACTTACCAATATGCCAATTACCTATGGTGAGTTATCACTGCTTATTAGGTTACTGAAGTCTCCATCAGTAATGCCATTTTCTATGCTCAACTCATTGCTTTCCTATAGGTTTGTTGTACATGTATGACACCAACCTATAGATGCTATCGCTGCTTAGTTGGTTACTGGAGTCTCCATCAGTAATGTTGCTTCCCATACTAAGCTCATTGCTTCCCTATAGGTTTGCTGTAAATGTATTACACTAAGCTCAGAGATGCCAACTTGACCCATTCCTACAGGGTTATTTTTCTCCAGTCCTGAACTCAATACTGACTATTTTCATCAACTGAACTTAGATAGTTAGAACTTAGATAGTTAGATTTGGTGGGGCCCAGGTGTGTTCAGGAACATGGTCAGCGCTAAGTGCAGGACTGGAGAAAAATCCCCCTTCAGAAATTGGTCAGGTTGGTGTCTCTGCATTCTATGTTGAGCTACCAATAATAAGTTAGTTACTGGGCCCCATTTCTATATTTTTTTCCAAATCTTCATGCATTTCTGAAAGCAATTCAGAAAGATTTGAAAAGGACCCACCTGGAGCTGCATGCATGGCCCCTACCAATAGGGTGTAATCTTTTAAATGAAAGAAGAAATAGAATTTGTTGCTCTGGGCAGCTGCCCTACCTTTGCTGTAGGTCGTGTTGCATCTGCCCCATTGTCTCAAGCAATACCCTATGTGTAAAGCCTGTAAATCTCTGGTTCTTCGCTTTATATGTACATCTTTTGATGGTCTGTCGGTAGTATTTTGCTAAGCAACAAGCAGCCAGATGTAAGAGCAGGCTACTGGTGAGTTAATTTGTAATTAGCTGGTGTGAGAGACATCAGAAGATTAAACAGACTAATTACCTTATTTAGTTTTTAATTAAATTTAGACATCCTCATCTTTGTCCAGATTATGGGGCTTCTTTCATTTATAGCAGTGTGCAGAATGCTTACATCACGGATTTTTATTAAAATCTCCATATCTTATTACAAGGTTTAGGCCAGTTCCTGTGTCTCTGGTGCATTATAATAGAGAAAGCTGGTTGATTGAGCAATGTGGGCTGGAATTAACACTTTAGGTCTTTCTGTTCTTCTTCTTCTTTTACTTGGTAGATAGTAAAAACATTTGATAGCATGCAATTAAAAATTATATGTTATAATAGGCTTTTGAAAACCTAACTGGATTAATATTTTTTGTTGCATTTTAATAGTGTGGCACTCAAACTGATATTAGAACATATGCTTACTTGCTAAGATTTTGCTTTGTATTCCATAGTATTTTTTTTCTTTCTTAGCATGATATGTGGATGTTCTGAAGTCTCCAGATTGACTGTCTGCCCAACCTGTGTTGTTAAAAGGAAAAAAATGCTTGAAGTGTAAATTAACTTAGCTTTTCTTAATTTATTTCTACATTTTAGTGTCCTTTTGTTAGACTTTTATAACCATCCAGAATCTGGAAGCTACTTAACAGCAGAAAAGGGTTATTGGACAGGTTATTCTTTAAACTCTATGCTCTGCTCTGACATTTTGCAGTAAAAGCATGAGAAAACTAAATAGAACTCAGTTAACCTTTGAGAGATAAGGCAGCCTGCTCATAATTTGAGTATGGATTTAGATTGCACAGTTACATTCATTGCTTGGTTTCTAAATAGATTCTGGGAATACTTTATTTGAATTAATAACAGCAAGAGAACACTGATTTTCACTAGGTCTTATGCACGGCCGCCACTTTTTCAGGTGTAGCACAAGTAGACTACCATTGTTCCATCAAGAGAAAGGTGGCCTATGGTACTGGACATTGATTTGAAGTGGACCAAGAGAATAAGTAGAACACATTAAGAGTGGCATGTAAGGAGATATTCCAGAAATCAACACAGAGCTTCAAAGCAAGTCCAGATAATAATGAACAAAAATCGCAATCCCACTGTGTATGCATCTTCAAAAATGACAACTATGCCCTCCACCTTTAAGAGTGAACTCTTACCAGAATATAGGAAAGATAAATGCCAAAATAAGCCCCAATTCATAGGGTCAAAATAGCTGGTCGATCCAACACACTGCTGTTACTTGAATTGGCCACAGGAAGTTTTCCAAATCAGAAAGCGAGGACTCAAGTCACTCGCATGGAGTTATTTCCAATTGAATATTCAATCAAATACGTTATTGCAACAGAAATTGAGCAAGATGAAACCTGACATGCAGTAGCAGAGACACAACTCCTGCAGGTGAGTCCGAGCCACTGCCCGCTGCCTTGCTCGGTGTGTCCGGCTTTGATCCAGCCGCGCCTCACTCTCTGACTCTCTCACTCTTGCTAAGTCTTATGTTGTTGCAAAGAAAACACGCCACAACTTTAAAACTCTTGTTTTCTTAATTTGTTTTGTTTTTTTTTTTTGTTTCATTTGCATTTTTATGGGACCAACATGGAACCTGCGAAGAGAAAAAAATATACATTGGCACTTTTTGGTCCACATGTGTGTCTGTACATGCACGCGCATTTTTACATATTTACCCAAACTGGTTGATGCATATTTTTAGAGGGCCAACCTCGCCTGCGGTGCCATTTCTTCTTCAGGGTTTGTAGAGGGAGAGAACCCTCAGTTAGTATTTATGGTCATGTGGTGTTTGTGTAATGCTTGGGTATTCTTCTGCTTCACACCCACTCGAGTTCTGCGCCGCATCCATATTGGGTGGCACCATCGCTGTGCACTTACCCTCTGATGATTCTGTAGGGACAGAAAAGCACAACAGACCAGCACCAGCAAATGTGTAATTAGACTTTACATGCAGCACAACCTGTATGTTTTTTTGGGGGGTATTGGCCTACCAGAGGAGTGCAGGAGCTGTGGACGACTCCAAGCCCAACACACCCTCCTCTTCAGCTGGCTTCATGGCTGCTGGTGGTGCTGCTTCAGAGGAGCAGGTTCAGAACCGCCACCTTTTAAAAAAACATGTTCATTGGGTGAAGGTGTAAGGCGATGTCCCCTTGCCACTCACATGGGCTGCCACTTCCTTTGCCTCTTTTTTCATGTGTGTTGGGCTTGAAGTCATAACTTGGATCCATAAAGAAAACAACAAAAAATGTCCATTGTTAACTTATGTCCTCTGTTTGGGTCTCCTTTTACCTCTACATGCAATTAATTTACAGGAACAGTGCAAGCACCCAAGCCTTGTTTATGCTAATACTAACTAATCCAGCTCTCCCATCCCACAATAATAGCGAATTGCAAGCGCAGACACACTTAGACTAAAAAGGCACATATAACGCTCCCCTCCGCTACCACTGTCGGATAGGGCTCGCTGACCGTGGCCAGTATCAAGGCGAAGCCAGTTCTTCTATCCAACAATAGTAGTGAATCGCAAGCGTAGACGCACTTAGACCAAATGGCTCGATAGCGAAAACTGGCCTTCAACAGCCCGAAGGCATGCTTAACTACAGCCTGTGAGGCCTATGGCCCAACTATAAGCCTCCTGGCCAGGTGTCTGGGGCCTTAAGAAGGGTACCAGGAGCCAGGGCAGCAAGGGATAATGGGAATCACCTAAAAGACAAATGAAAATGGAAATTCAATTCTTAACATGCAACACAACATCAAAACGGCCTAGATCAAATATTAAGCAGGACCTTCAGTATGATTTAATGAAAAGCCCAAACCCTTAAAAAACGATTCCCCAGCAAATTAATATATTTGAAGTTTTTAGTCACTTATTATTCTTTCCCCCACTGGGCTGCAACTCTGTTCAGGACTCTAGGATACGGTCGCCGCCATCTTGACTCAGAAGCATCACATATACTGAGGAGTGGAGAGCGGGATAAATTACAGGGGGTGGGGTCATAGATGTGCTTTGCACAGACAGAGCAGAGCTGGGGTCAGGGAAAGGTCAGCAATCCCAGAATGCAGAGTGACACAGTCAGAAGACACTTTCTGTTGCAGGCTGCCTGATTCTCCTTGAGCCACCATCTTGGATGTTTAAAGGCTCATAACTTGCAGTAAATGCAGGTAGGATGATTTTTAATGTGAGCAATCTGTATGTACAGGGTGTGGGAAACATATAAGATAGACTCTTATTCTGAGTGAAGGACCGCTTTAAGTATTACAAAAGAGTAGAGCTAAACAAGCAAAAGGTAAGGCAGGTTGCTCGCACTAAGCATTTGTAACTGCAACAGGGAGAAGGGGGACATTCAAAGAGGAACATGAGCACAGTCAAAGTAACGGAGGGCAGGGAGAGCAATTGTCTAACATTAGAAACTTGAACCAATTACAAAAGGGGGAACATAATGAAAGACAAACACATTTTAAATGCAACATAAACTATAAACGGGCAGATCAACTCCAGCAATAAACAGACTTACCCACAACCCAACCGCCAGTCAGCTTGACACTCTCAAAACCGGTGTATAAACCGAACCTCCTCAAGATAAATGCATCGTGGGAGGAGCCAGGAAAGCGGGCCAAACGCTGAAAAAGCGAAGATTTGGCTCCACGACACATTGGACGTTAAAAGAGTGGCCCATCCTGCAGTTGCTGAAAAGAAGCCACAAATAAAAAGGGGTCACTAGACTGGCAACATCAAATGAACAGCAAAAATAAAGTAAAACAAGGGCCAATGGGACACAGAGAAGCTGCTTGGGGGGAGAGGAAGCTAGGATAGTCTCAAGAGAGGAGAGTGGGCCGCAAGGAGGAGCTATGTGGACCCAAACCGATTGAGACACAGGATAGCTGTTTGGAGGAGGTGAACCTAGGTTAGCCACGAGAGGATAGTAGGCTACAAGGGGGAGGAGCTATGTGGACCTAAACATACCAAAACATATACTCCTGAGCAGCTGGGGAAACCTGGGCCACATGCATACAATCAGGGCACTGCTCAGCAAAGGCTGGGATATGCCAACTGACAGTGCCCCTAGACTCTGAAAGGAGCCATTCCCTAAAAATTTAAGGCAGCCAACCAATTTGATCTTACCTCCAATTGCATGGTCCATTTAGTTTGTGTGTATGTGTATACTGTATGTACTCTATATCTTAGGATAGATTTATTCTTATCCCAGGCATGTTTAAATTCACTTACTGTTGATTTCTTAACTACTGTACCTCTGCTGGAAGCTTGTTTCAAGCATCTACTACTCTTTTTGTAAAATAATATATTCTAACATTACTCTCGATCTTCCCTCTGACTGGCTTCAGGTTGCCCCCCCCCCTTGTGCTGTCATTAGGTTACCTCTTAAAGTGGACCAAAACCTGGTTATTCCCTGTCCTGGGTTTTGGTCCCTCCCCCAGGGATGTCAAGGTTTGGGGTGCCCTGTTGTGTGAAACCCAAAATGCTGGCCAAACTCGCCTATTCTCGAGCCCACGGCGCAGGTGCAGCCGCTCGTCCAATCAGCTTCTCCAGCTCTGCCTATTAATGTGTGGCTCGAGAAGCTTAATGAAATCCCCAGCCGCACACATCGGCGGTCTGCAACATCACTTTCTTCCCTTGGCTGCACGCAGCCATGCACAGCCATTCACACTATTGACAAGGGAGCTGAGTTATGCTGGTGCTGGCCACACATGCGTAGTGGGCTTGGGTGTAAGGTAAGAATATCAGGCGCCCCGGGTGGGCGGCTGGGGCATCCCAGTTTCCTCACACTGTATAAATTACGTTTTTTTAATTCGCTCCTTATACGTTTTTTCGCTATTGTTGTTGCCGCCTTTGGACCAGTTCTATGTAAATAATATCTATTTGCATGTAAGGTCTTCAGACCTGCACACAATATTGTAGCTGTGGCCCCACCGGGGCAGTAAGGCAAATTAGAATTGGATCAAAAATTCCATAGGATTTGAACCCTAGCAGTAAACCTCACTTAAATGGTTTAAAATTTTTGAAATATTTATTAAATATTTTTAACACAAAACACTGTACATATACAAATGTATCATAGTATGATACAGGAAATAAATCCATATATTCTTATTAGTAATAACACAGCAGCCAAAGTCCTATTACTCTCTGGGCAGACATGTTTCACCTACTTAGACTTCATCAGCGCCCCCTAATGGCTGCAAAACACATATACATGGCACTATCAGTTTCGCATATATAATAACTGACATCATTTCATAATATCTTACAGAAAAGCCACAAATTGCACACCTTTGTGTTGTCAACATCTTACATAGGAATTGATGATGTCCCAGAGGCATTAATGAGGTATGTTTCTACTGATCTTAGAATAAGTGTCAGATGAATCTATATAGAATTCAATGAATCATCAGTATCAGTCCCTCTATCAGCGGAGAAAGTGTATTAACAGGGCCTACCTCGTATGGTGACTTTCTGGCCTGCCATGGCTAGGTTTGAACTCGTCTGTGGCTGTTGCCTAGATATCCAAAATGGCAAACTAAGCCACACACTATTGGGTAACCGTCCTCTGATCTCCAGATAGTGTGGGGTAACTGCAATCCGACTGGGTGGTAGGGCCGATGCGCCATAAGATGTTCGGGCCGATTGTTCCCGGCAACGCCAGCAGGCCTGACCTTTTCACCACACTGATGTGCGTTTATGTGCACTCCAAGATGTGGTCGTCCTTTCTGGTGTTGGCCGGAAGTGATGCTGTCTGTGTCATCATGGTCTGAATCGGTGAGGTCCCATGCGTCAGCTCTCTCTATCACAAGTTCCTAATTCTGTCCACAGGCGTGCTATAGCTGGACGCCATCTTATTGGAAACATTCGGCGGTGTTAATACTATCATTAAGTGCCCCCATCTTATCAGAGCATGAATGTCTTTCTTAATATCTCTAATATAATAATATCCCTATCATCCCCCCTGCCCCACTCATTAACTCATTTCACACTGTTAACTGCTCAAGGTCTCTCCTCCCTGGTCTCAAAGGCTCACCTGACCACCTGCCCCCTTGATCCCATTCCATCCCACCTTATCCCTCAACTGTCTCCATCTGTCATTCCAGCCTTAATATCTTTATTCAACCTCTCCCTCTCCACTGGTACCTTACCCTCCACCTATAAGCATGCTGTTATAACTCCACTCATCAAAAAACCCTCTCTGGACCCCTCTGCCCTCCCCAGTTACCGCCCAATCTCTTTGCTCCCTTTTTCATCCAAGCTTCTTGAACAGCATGTCCATACAGAGCTTACCAACTATCTGTCTACAAACTCCCTCCTAGATCCCCTCCAATCTGGTTTCCGCTCATGTCACTCTACCGAAACTGCACTCACCAAAGTCACCAATGATCTACTGACAGCCAAATCCAAAGGCCACTACTCTGCTCTCATTCTTCTCGACTTATCATCTGCTTTTGAACTGTTAACCATGCTCTGCTTCTCAATATTCTTTTTTCTCTTGGAATCCAAGGTCTTGCACTCTCTTGGCTCTCCTCCTATCTCTCTCACCGCACATTTAGTGTATCTTACTCAAACACCTTTTCCTCTCCCCGGCCTCTGTCTGTTGGGGTTCCACAAGGCTCAGTCCTAGGACCCCTACTTTTTTCAATATACACTTCCGGTCTCGGACAACTAATAACCTTGCTAGGCTTCCAATATCACTTTTATGCAGACGACACTCAGATCTACCTCTCTGGCCCGAATCTCTCTTCTCTCCTCTCTCTCCTTCCTGACTGTCTAACAGCCATCTCTTCCTTCATGACATCTCGCTCCCTTAAACTAAACATGGACAAAACAGAACTGGTCATTTTCCCACCATCCCACTCCCCTCCTCTCTCTCACACCACAATTTCTGTAAATACTCTTACAATAACTGCAACTCATCAAGCTCGATGCCTGGGCGTCATTCTGGACTCCTCTCTCTCGTTCACACCTCACATTCACTCCCTAGCCACCTCCTGTCGTCTCCAACTCAAAAATATCTCCCGCATTCGTCCCTTCCTCTCACCTGTCACCACTAAAATGCTAGTACATGCCCTGGTCATCTCCCGACTGGACTACTGCAACACCCTCCTCTATGGTTTGCCAACAAACAGACTAGCTCCCCTCCAATCTATTCTGAACTTTGCTGCTCGCCTCATCCATCTCTCTTCTTGCTTCTCCAGTGCTGCCCCCCTCTGTCAATCCCTCCACTGGTTACCTGTCTCCCATAGAGTTCAGTTCAAACTTCTGACACTAACCTACAAAGCTCTCTCTAACCAGGCTCCTTCCTACATTTCATCTCTGATCCAGCGTTACCAACCCAAGCGCAAACTCCGCTCTGCCTCTGACATTCTCCTGTCCTCTTCCTTGGTTACTTCTTGTCCTATTCCCTAAGATTTTCACTTCTACCCAAGATTAAATACATTATATTAATTATCTGAAGCCATTCGAATAAATGATGGATTCATAATTAATAGACTATTAATATGGATGTTAATTGTCCACCAAAGCAAACCTATACATTCCTGACTTATTTAGGGATTGATGAACTTATTTGGAATGGACTACTAAAAGAACTGGAAGTGTAGGGACAGGCCCATTTTTGAAAGGACATACATTTTTTTTTCTCCTTCTTCTTCGTATTCTTTTTACTTCCCCCTTTCCTTTAAAAAAAACAGTCCGTACGTACTTCTACAGGGCTCTGTACAGCGGCAGTGTTCCTTTTCTTGTATGTCTTTACAGTGTGTATTAATGTGTATTGGCAGAGGCACTCAAATCAATATGGTCGGGTGCAAAGGCTAGCGCTGGCGCCGCATAACACATGTCAAATGAAAGCCAGCACTCCTCATTACCGGATTTGCTTGTATTGTGCAAAAAATATATACATGCAGTATTCAAATTCCATCCACTAGTTTGCGCCAATATGCATCCATACGTCCAACGTTTCGGGGTGTTGATACCCCTTCATCAGGGACACACAAGCTTGTACTGCATGTATATATTTTTTGCACAATACAAGCAAATCTGGTAATGAGAAGTGCTGGCTTTCATTTGACATACAGTGTGTATTAGGATATTTATATTGGCCAATACAAATATGAGGAACTGCTATTTTTTTTGTAAAATCCTCTCTAAAGACAAGGGGACACACCAACTTTCTGGAGAAAGATGATTAACTCTCCAGAGGTGGCAAGCCTTTTTTTTTTTAACCATAAGAACTATAAATTTGTGGAATCGCCTCCCACAAGAGCTTGTTACAGCATCAATAGCTGACAGCTTCGAAAAACGATTAGATGTTTTTTTAAGAAAATAACTGTTACTATTTGCTGTTATATGTAAATAAATAATAAAATAAAAATATTTTTTTTCAACCATATTCACTATGTAACTATTTTAAGAGCATGGCAAAACTTAAGAGTATGTTAGGGAACCATTCACGTGCTTAGTTATCATTGCTGAAGGATCCGATTTCTACTTTTAAACTGTCTGAAAAATTCACTGGACTGGAAAAGCTGTCTTGGACTAAATGTAATGCAGTTTACAGCAGTTTGCATCCAATTATTAGGTTTATGCCAGGTCCTGCATAAATAGGCACAGTAAATCTGCTTATTCTTTAAACTGTAGGCTGCTGTCTTAAAGGGCTTTTAGATCTAATTTTCCTCAAGCCAAATATATATACGGTAGTTTTGAGTCAGTTCCCTGCTTGCTGAATAGTATGAGAGGATTTATGTTTAATATGCTGGTTCAGTTTGAGATGCATTTGTAAAGCACCGGTGGAGAGCCTATGCTTTATGTCCTAAACACAATCCGGTTGCTATAACAACAGGGCCTTTTTTTTTTCGATCATTGACACTCTTGTTCTGCCATGTGATATACAACAGTCATTCTGCAACACTAAAAATATATTCCCTTGTTTAACCTGCAAATTGATACTTAATACCATTTAAAATTAAAAAAAAGATCACACATCTGATTAGCTGTTCCTTAGTTGGAACTATTTTTATGCCTCACACTCCGCTGTGCTTAGAGATTTACTGTAGAAGGATTCCAGTTTGAGAGTTCCCTGAGTGAATTTAGAAGCCATTAATTTCCTTTTTTACTCCTTGTGCAATCTATTTTTTTTACTCCCTTTCAATTCTACTAGCATACATGTACATTAATAATTCGTCAATACCCCTTATCAACCATGCATGCTACATTGCTTGTCTCCTCCTGTAATATTAACATTAGTCAGCTTCATTAGACTGACTGGAAAGCCTTTACATGGCTTATAGATGCTGCACAATGGAGGGCATGGATCTGGAGAGGCATGGCTGACATTTTGATTGTCACAATTAGCACAACTTGGTGTTATTTTGGCCAGTACCTTAACATTCTCTTGGCTTCTGACAATGACAACACATAAATATTAAGTTTCTAGTATTTTATTTCTAGGCAGGTAAGTCCAAAGTAACGATGTGGGTTGCTGTTCTCTGCATATTATTCAACATTCTTTGCTGGAAGCTTGTGCATTGAGGGGGAAACTTTGAGATCTATAACGATATTCTGCCCCCCGTCACCAGATCCACAATGAAGCTACGGTAGATCCCAAAAATGTTAAGCTTGGATCCCATTTAATGCTAGAAATGTGTTGTGGCTCAGTTTCCTGTGTGTGATAAGTAGGGAACTTATGTTCATGCTTGGAAGGGGACTGCGGGTGTTTGGGAGAAAGTATTTTGGTGCCCAGTGCATTCACTGCCACAAATTACACATTTTTGAACATATCATCTGATGGATTGCTTTGAAAGTCTACCTAGTTTTGTTCTATTAGATTACTAACCTGATTTTCTAACTAACTTTTTTTATTTTTGATATACTTAATGACTTTTTTTGCTTTTCAACATGCTACATAAATTTCTGTTAGTATTCTCATTATTTGTTTTGCATTTGGAGAAGTTATACTAGCAGATACTGAGCCAGAGCTTGGTCATTTTATCACATGTAGTCATGTAGTAGATGGGCTGGGCCTGATAATTTTCTGTTTTCATTGCTTGTTTGGTGGAAACATAGAAGTAAAAGCAACAGCTATACTGTATATCGACAGGTCTTATAAATAATTACCGTATTTGCCGGCGTATAAGCGACTTTCTGCCCCTGAAAAACATGCTTACAAGTGGGGGGTTGTCTTATATGCCGGGTGCACGGCACTGTTCCCTCTAAGGCAGGGGTATTCAACCCGCGGGGCCGCTAGGATTCCGGACCCCATGGCCAGGAAGGTGGGAGCAGAGACGGGTGTCGGCGGATATCGCCGCTGGCGGCCGGGAGGGAAGGCAGCGTGCGGAGCCGGAGACGGGGAGGAAAGGCAGCGGGCGGGGCCAGCGGCCGGGTGGAGGGGAAGGCAGTGGGCGGGGTCAGAGACCGTGAGGGAAGGCAGTGGGCAGGGTCAGAGACCATGATGGAAGGCAGTGGGCGGGGCCGTTGGCCAGGATGGAAGGCAGCGGGCGGGGTCGGCCGGCCGGCCGGCCGGGAGGAAAGACGGCGGGCGGGAGGAAAGACAGCACGTGGGTGATTTATGAAGGAGCAGCCGGCTCAGCTGTCTGCTTCGATCGCAGGAGGCTGAGCGGCGCTCAATTAAAAGAAGTTCTGCAGTGCACTGCTTAATATCCTCCGGGCAGCAACAATCAGGACTATGCATTAGTTTGGCCCTGCATAGTTCTGTTTGCAGCTGCCCAGTGGATATAAAACAGTGCATGAAGCAGGACGTTTATGATTGTGCGTCGCTCAGCCTCCTGGGGTAGTTGCAGATGACTGAGCACGCCTTTTATCGCCAGTCAGCTTTTCCCTGGGGCATCCTAAATCGGGATGCCCCCACTGTGTGAACCCCCCTCAGGGCACCTGTAAAAACCCACCTTTCCCCTCTTCAACTCTCTTTTCTTAGCTCTGTCCCATCCCATCTCTGTTCCCAGCTTTGTCCCATGACTCCCATCCCATCTCTTTTCTCCCAGCTCTGTCCCATCCCATCTCTCTTCTCCCAGCTCTGTCCCATCCCATCTCTCTTTTCCCAGCTCTGTCCCATCTCTCTTTTCCCAGCTGGGTCCCATCCTATCTCTCTTCTCCCAGCTCTGTCCCATCCAATCTCTCTTTTCCCAGCTCTGTCCCATCCCATCCCATCTCTTTTCCCAGCTCTGTCCCATCCCATCTCTCTTCTCCCAGCTCTGTCTCATCCCATTTCTCTTTTCCCAGCTCTGTCCCATCCCATCTCTCTATTCCCAGCTCTGTCCCATCCCATCGCTCTTTTCCCAGCTCTGTCCCATCCCATCTCTCTATTCCCAGCTCTGTCCCATCCCATCTCTCTTTTCCCAGCTCTGTCCCATCCCATCGCTCTTTTCCCAGCTCTGTCCCATCCCATCTCTCTATTCCCAGCTCTGTCCCATCCCATCTCTCTTTTCCCAGCTCTGTCCCATCCCATCTCTCTATTCCCAGCTCTGTCCCATCCCATCTCTCTATTCCCAGCTCTGTCCCATCCCATCTCTCTATTCCCAGCTCTGTCCCATCCCATCTCTCTATTATCCCAGCTCTGCCCCATCCCATCTCTTTATTCTCAGCTCTGTCCCATCCCATCTCTCTTTTCCCAGCTCTGTCCCATCCCATCTCTCTATTCCCAGCTCTTTCCCATCCCATCTCTCTTTTCCCAGCTCTGTCTCATCCCATCTCTCTATTCCCAGCTCTTTCCCATCCCATCTCTCTATTCCCAGCTCTGTCCCATCCCATCTCTCTTCTCCTAGCTCTGTCCCATCCAATCTCTCTTTTCCCAGCTCTGTCCCATCCCATCTCTCTTTTCCCAGCTCTGTCCCATCCCATCTCTCTTTTCCCAGCTGGGTCCCATCCCATCTCTTTTCCAAGCTCTGTCCCATCCCATCTCTCTTCTCCCAGCTCTGTCCCATCCCATCTCTCTATTCCCAGCTCTGTCCCATCCCATCTCTCTATTCCCAGCTCTGCCCCATCCCATTTCTCTTTTCCCAGCTCTGTCCCATCCCATCCCATCTCCTTTCCCAGCTCTGTCCCATCCCATCTCTCTTTTCCCAGCTGGGTCCCATCCCATCTCTCTTCGCCCAGCTCTGTCCCATCCCATCTCTCTATTCCCAGCTCTGTCCCATCCCATCTCTCTATTCCCAGCTCTGTCCCATCCCATCTCTCTATTCCCAGCTCTGTCCCATCCCATTTCTCTTTTCCCAGCTCTGTCCCATCCCATCCCATCTCTCTTTTCCCAGCTCTGTCCCATCCCATCTCTCTTTTCCCAGCTGGGTCCCATCCCATCTCTCTTCGCCCAGCTCTGTCCCATCCAATCTCTCTTTTCCCAGCTCTGTCCCATCCCATCCCATCTCTTTTCCCAGCTCTGTCCCATCCCATCTCTCTTTTCCAAGCTCTGTCCCATCCCATCTCTCTATTCCCAGCTCTGTCCCATCCCATCTCTCTATTCCCAGCTCTGTCCCATCCCATCTCTCTTTTCCCAGCTCTGTCCCATCCCATCGCTCTTTTCCCAGCTCTGTCCCATCCCATCTCTCTATTCCCAGCTCTGTCCCATCCCATTTCTCTTTTCCCAGCTCTGTCCCATCCCATCTCTCTATTCCCAGCTCTGTCCCATCCCATTTCTCTTTTCCCAGCTCTGTCCCATCCCATCCCATCTCTTTTCCCAGCTCTGTCCCATCCCATCTCTCTTTTCCCAGCTCTGTCCCATCCCATCGCTCTTTTCCCAGCTCTGTCCCATCCCATCTCTCTATTCCCAGCTCTGTCCCATCCCATCTCTCTATTCTCAGCTCTGTCCCATGCCATCTCTCTATTCCCAGCTCTGTCCCATCCCATCTCTCTATTCCCAGCTCTGCCCCATCCCATCTCTCTATTCCCAGCTCTGTCCCATCCCATCTCTTTTCTCCCAGCTCTGTCCCATCCAATCTCTCTTTTCCCAGCTCTGTCCCATCCCATCTCTCTTTTCCCAGCTCTGTCCCATCCCATCTCTCTTTTCCCAGCTGGGTCCCATCCCATCTCTCTTCTCCCAGCTCTGTCCCATCCAATCTCTCTTTTCCCAGCTCTGTCCCATCCCATCCCATCTCTTTTCCCAGCTCTGTCCCATCCCATCTCTCTTCTCCCAGCTCTGTCCCATCCCATTTCTCTTTTCCCAGCTCTGTCCCATCCCATCCCATCTCTTTTCCCAGCTCTGTCCCATCCCATCTCTCTATTCCCATCTCTGCCCCATCCCATCTCTCTATTCCCAGCTCTGTCCCATCCCATCTCTCTATTCCCAGCTCTGTCCCATCCCATCTCTCTATTCCCAGCTCTGTCCCATCCCATCTCTCTATTCCCAGCTCTGTCCCATCCCATCTCTCTTTTCCCAGCTCTGTCCCATCCCATTGCTCTTTTCCCAGCTCTGTCCCATCCCATCTCTCTATTCTCAGCTCTGTCCCATCCCATTTCTCTTTTCCCAGCTCTGTCCCATCCCATCCCATCTCTTTTCCCAGCTCTGTCCCATCCCATCTCTCTTTTCCCAGCTCTGTCCCATCCCATCGCTCTTTTCCCAGCTCTGTCCCATCCCATCTCTCTATTCCCAGCTCTGTCCCATCCCATCTCTCTATTCCCAGCTCTGTCCCATCCCATCTCTCTATTCCCAGCTCTGTCCCATCCCATCTCTCTTTTCCCAGCTCTGTCCCATCCCATCTCTCTATTCCCAGCTCTGTCCCATCCCATCTCTTTTCTCCCAGCTCTGTCCCATCCAATCTCTCTTCTCCCAGCTCTGTCCCATCCAATCTCTCTTTTCCCAGCTCTGTCCCATCCCATCCCATCTCTCTTTTCCCAGCTCTGTCCCATCCCATCTCTCTTTTCCCAGCTCTGTCCCATCCCATCTCTCTTTTCCCAGCAGGGTCCCATCCCATCTCTCTTCTCCCAGCTCTGTCCCATCCAATCTCTCTTTTCCCAGCTCTGTCCCATCCCATCTCTTTTCCCAGCTCTGTCCCATCCCATCTCTCTTCTCCCAGCTCTGTCCCATCCCATTTCTCTTTTCCCAGCTCTGTCCCATCCCATCCCATCTCTTTTCCCAGCTCTATCCCATCCCATCTCTCTATTCCCAGCTCTGCCCCATCCCATCTCTCTATTCCCAGCTCTGTCCCATCCCATCTCTCTATTCCCAGCTCTGTCCCATCCCATCTCTCTATTCCCAGCTCTGTCCCATCCCATCTCTCTATTCCCAGCTCTGTCCCATCCCATCTCTCTTTTCCCAGCTCTGTCCCATCCCATCGCTCTTTTCCCAGCTCTGTCCCATCCCATCTCTCTATTCCCAGCTCTGTCCCATCCCATCTCTCTATTCCCAGCTCTGTCCCATCCCATCTCTCTATTCCCAGCTCTGTCCCATCCCAGCTCTGTCCCATTGCATCTCTCTTTTCCCAGCTCTGTCCCATCCCATCTTTCTATTCCCAGCTCTGTCCCATCCCATCTCTCTATTCCCAGCTCTGTCCCATCCCATCCCATCTCTCTTCTCCCAGCTCTGTCCCATCCCATCTCTCTTTTCCAAGCTCTGTCCCATCCCATCTCTCTTTTCCCAGCTCTGTCCCATCCCATCTCTCTTTTCCCAGCTCTGTCCCATCCCATCTCTCTTTTCCCAGCTCGGTCCCATCCCATCTCTCTTTTCCCAGCTCTGTCCCATCCCATCTCTCTTTTCCCAGCTCTGTCCCATCCCAACGCTCTTTTCCCAGCTATGTCCCATCCCATCTCTCTATTCCCAGCTCTGTCCCATCCCATTGCTCTTTTCCCAGCTCTGTCCCATCCCATCTCTCTATTCCCAGCTCTGTCCCATCCCATCTCTCTTTTCCCAGCTCTGTCCCATCCCATCTCTCTTTTCCCAGCTCTGTCCCATCCCAACGCTCTTTTCCCAGCTATGTCCCATCCCATCTCTCTATTCCCAGCTCTGTCCCATCCCATTGCTCTTTTCCCAGCTCTGTCCCATCCCATCTCTCTATTCCCAGCTCTGTCCCATCCCATCTCTCTTTTCCCAGCTCTGTCCCATCCCATCTCTCTTTTCCCAGCTCTGTCCCATCCCATCTCTCTTCTCCCAGTTCTGTCCCATCCCATCTCTTTTTTCGCAGCTCCGTTAGTGAGGATGTGACGATGGAGCAACATGTGGGTATGGTTTGTGGGTTGAGGGCATGGCCGCCTCGTCCTGTGCCCATTTATTATTAATGAGTGGCGGCCATTTTCTTGTAGCTCGGCTCTGGCATGGCCAGAGGGAAGCGTCCGCCATGATGCTGTAGACCACTGGTCAGGGGGTTGTTTGCAGGTGGTGCTCTGCACAAAGAACCATGCAGCTATGCATCCTCCGCAGGGGTTGCTCTCGCCGCCCCCACTCCCTATCCCAGCAGACAGCGCGCCGGGCTGTTGCCTCTTCCTATTGGTAGATGGGATTTGAGTGAAGGTGACGCAGGGACAGCTAAATGGCTTTCTGCTTCCAGCACAGAGGAGAGGAATGGATGTCGCCATGACACTTTACTCAGGTGAGCCCTGCTAACATGCTCAGGCTGTTTTTTGGTTGTTGTATATTTGGTTTGTTGTTTATTTGGTGTGTGGAAGGTGTGCGGAAGAGGGAGTAGTCTTATACGGCGAGTATATAACAAATTCTATATTTTGAGTGGAAATGTTGGGGGGTCGTCTTATACGCCGGCAAATACGGTAAGGTGTATAATGAAGAAGGGCTGTTGGTGGTGAATCTCTATAAATGGTTATTGGATGTTCAGTAGATGTGTAGTAGATGGATCCAGACAGATAATGTTTTTCTTTGTTCTTTTGACTCATCAAAATAATTGCAGTTATATGGTAATTGTTATGACATACAGCCCATTACAGATAATTTGTCATGTTTGAACTGGGGCCTGGAGAATCAGATGCAAGAAAGAGACAGCCATCATCTCTGCATCTAATCTTTTGGATCCATTTAAAAATAAATATCATTATACTGATTCCTTGTTCTGTTGACTTTCGCCCCATTTTGTTCCAAATCATTATGACCGAATGGAACTGCATATGTGTGTACAGACCTCAACAGACAAACCATGATATATGTACTAAGAGGCTAGGGCATTGGAGGCAAGAAAACCCCGGAAAGAAGAGAGAATCTGTAGGAGACGGGCAGCTGAAAATTTTTAGCTATGCCAGACAGCTGCCAAAGAGGTCCCTGTAGATGTGATGCAGTACAGAACTACACATATCCTCACTATGCGGATAGATATCAAGTTTTCTTCCCTTCTCTTTATTTGATGTGCTTATTATCTGTATATAGAGTAGACCATGTTAATTAAAAAAAATTACTACTATGAACCTCATTTAACCCAATTGGTTGACTTGGCTCCAGGAGTTTGTCCCTTTTAAGGCATTTTCCTTATGCTATATGTGATAAACTTTAATCTCTTTATTTTACCCAATATGGCCAAGGAGCTTTCATATACAGGGGGTAAAATAAATATTGAAGACCTCACCAATTTTTAAAGTAATTATATTTCTAAAGATGCCATTGACATAAAAGTCTCACTAAATGTTGGTAACAACCCATCAAATTAACACAGACAAAGAAATCAAACCATAGATGTCCATACATTATGTGTAATAATGAGAAATAACACAGGGTAAAAAGTATTGAATGTACTTCCTGAAATGTATTTAATACAAAAGCCTTTGTTGGTGAACAGCTTCAAGCCTGTATGGAGAAACTAGTCACATACATTGCTCACACAAACACTCTTCAAATCCTGAAGGTTCAGAGGGATCCTTCTATTAACTCTGACCTTTGGTTGCTTCTATAGATTTTCAATTGGATTCAGGTCTGGTGATTGGCTGTGGCATTCTAGCAACTTTAATTTCTTTCACTGAATGTAACGGGGAGGCCGATTTATTAATAGCGGCAGGTAGCGACAGTTGAGCGACTGTAGCAGTATTTTCACAGCGCCCGCTAGTAGTCGCTGTGCTTGGCCGTTGTTCGGTAGTTGACTCAGTCGGTTTGCAGTAATGTTGAATATGGGGTGACGAGTCGCTATTTGACAGGTTCCGCGATGTATGTGTGCGCATGATAGCGACTGGTCAGAGCTACCAGCTCCCACCACATTCATCAAAAAATCACGCTCAAAAAATTCTCTCGCTGTGAAATGCATGTTTAAACCCCAGAGCGCTGGCGGCAATGTGTTAAAAGTAGTTTTTTAACCCCCAAACCACCATATTTTTGGAAACCAAAAAAAAAAAATTTTGAAAGAATTTAGTAATATGAATACAATAATAGCAGACCTGTAATATCAATTCTGCACATTTTTTTTTTTTTTTACCTTAAAAAAATTAACTAACATGGCAGAAGTGGTCACAAAATTTTTCACATTAAAAAAAAACAAAAAAAAAACAAAAAAAAACAATAACAATTAATTATGAATATTTAAAGATTGTTCCATTTCAATGCATTGGAGAGCGCCAGGTAGCGAGAGGTCATACCTGTCGCTGTTCAAGGTCGCACGCTGGCGCTGTGGGCTGAGGCTGGAATAATGAGGAATGAGTCGCTATATGGCGCTCTGTCAGTCGCTAAGCAGGATTGGCTTGATAAATGTGTGATTGTGGTGGAGAGCCGGCGTTCTCGTGGTGGCCCGTCATTACCGGCCGCTCACCAGTCGCTACCTGTCGCTATTCCTTCATAAATAAGGGCCTAAGAGGTTTTTTTGGCTGTGTGTTTAAGATCATTGTCGTGCTGGAACGTCCATCCTCTGTTCAGCTTCATAATCCTGGTCGATGATAGCAGATTTTTATCAAGAATGTCTTGGTACATATGTCCACTCATCTTTCCTTCAATTAAAGCAGACCAAACCCCACATTTTACCTAGCATCCCCTGCATTGCTTACCCTATGTAGAGGACCTTTTGGAGGACTTTTTGCCAATTTGAAGTGCTCCTGCTTCACTCTAATCCCAGATAATGGCGCCTGTTTTAGCTGTAAAGCCCTGCCTCCTCCATTCATTGCCACTGCTGTGTGCGGCAATGATGTCATTGCCACATCTATACAATGACTACTCTTCTGCCATCTTACAAAGATGGGCAGCAAAAAAAACATGTTTTAGGTCAACTTGATGAGTGAAAATATCCATTTCTAGTTTTAAACTCTAAGAAGGAAATATCAACTCAGGGGCTTTGGCTGAATATATTTTACAAGTTCACTGGGTTTTATTCCGCTTTAAATTAAGCGTGCCAGTGCAGTATGCTGATCAGCCACAGACCATAATGTTCCCACCTCCAAAATTCAGTTTTGGGTATTTTTTTTAGTGTGATATGCAGTGTAGTACCTCCAAACATGGTATTATGGAATCCAATCTGGTTTTGACCAGACTATATTCTCCAAGTATTTCACAGGCTTACAGGCTCCGTAATGGAGTTTTTCATGGTTAGCATACATACATGCCATGGAGGTTGAGTACGTGTGAGTGGTAGTAGTAGTTGAGTACATTTGAGTAGTGTCTTTCTGTTTTAAATAGGTGGTCCGTGGCTCTTGGACAACTCTTCTAATATTTTTTTTCATTCCTCTGATATCTTACAGGAAGACGTGGCCATGGCCAGTTTATGGTGAAATTAATGTTATTTCCATTTCAGGACTATGGCCCCAAAAGTGCTTGCTGGAACCTTCAGTGGATTCTTCTGTAATGAACGAATGAATTGTAACATTAAGGTTACAAAGGTCTTGAGAAAGCCCATGTGTGGCACCTTGGTGATGAGACATCTTTTTATAGGCCATCAGTGGAACCGGCTGATATTAAGTTACATTAAGTGGCAGGATTGCTTTATGATTATGTGTTCAATACTTGTTTCACCTGCTGTACAGGCTAAATGCTTAACATCTCACATTTATCCAACAATGGTCTTTCTCTGTATATTTTCAGACCTATTTCTTATATAATTTTAATGCCTGCAACCATCTACATTACCTAAACCCATCAATCTTGCTGGTCAGGGGATATTCATGCAGGTTTGATGTCAAATGTCCAAAAGCAAGACTGTAATTCCATCCGTGGTCATATGGATTAGACCAGGGGTGGGCAATTATTTTTTCCATGGGGCCACATGAGAAACTAAAAATATTGTGGAGGGCCGCTGAGCTATGGGCGTCTAAGCAACGTCTAAGCTCAGCGGCTCTGAGTGCGCTGGCGGCTGCATCTCGAGCTTCCCTCTAACAGGGAGCGCGCCGTGCTGGCCATTCTCAAATGGCCGACACAGGCACGCGCCCTGCTAGATAGCGGGCATGCGGCCGCAGCTCGTGCATACGCCGTTGAACTGGGAAAGAAGGTGAGTTTATGGGCGACCTGGGGGTTTCACACAGCGGGGCATCCCGATTTTGGATGCCCCGCGGGGAGGGGATCTATAAGATTTCCGGGCTGATAAAGCAGGGTTTTGGTCCACTTCAAACATTCTGATGTGATAATTTCCCAGCCAATCAGAGAAGCCCTTGGCTTCTGGCAGTCTGGAAGGAACGTTCAGATCAGCTGGGGCAAAGTGTAAGAATGGTGGACAGCAGTAAGGGGGCATGGTGAGCGCATGGTGGGCAGCAGGAAGGGGACATGGTGAGAGCATGGTGGACAGCAGGAAGGGGGCATGGTGAGAGCATGGTGGACAGCAAGAAGGGGGCATGGTGAGAGCATGGTGGATAGCAGGAAGGGGGCATGGTGAGAGCATGGTGGACAGCAGGAAGGGGGCATGGTGAGAGCATGTGGGCAGCAGGAAGGGGGCATGGTGAGAGCATGGTGGACAGCAGGAAGGGGGCATGGTGAGAGCATGTGGACAGCAGGAAGGGGGCATGGTGAGAGCATGTGGACAGCAAGAAGGGGGCATGGTGAGAGCACGGTGGGCAGCAGGAAGGGGGCATGGTGAGAGCATGTGGGCAGCAGGAAGGGGACATGGTGAGAGCATGGTGGACAGGTACATGGTGAAAAAGAGACAGCAGGCAGGAAGGGAAAACACAAGCAAACGACATAATCTTTCTGAGCAGACTTACTGATGCTCTGGAGCTCCTACTCTGCCCTTTCAAAGTCCCCAGGTCTCTATCACCTGCTCATCGGGTCTGGCTTCCTCAGAGGAAGGGAGAATGTGCCAGACCCGACGAGCCGAGCGGCCGATCAGCTGCTGCTTAACCTAAGCCTCTCGCACTGTACACAGGCGATCACCTAAGTTAAGCAGCAGCCGATCGGCCACTCGGCTCGTCGAGTCTGGCATGTTTTCCCTTCCTCTGCGTCTCTTACTGGCCAGCTCAGCCCGGGCCGGTAAGAGCCTAGCAAAGGGCCGTATACGGCCCGCGGGCCGTACATTGCCCAGGTCTGGATTAGACCATGGTTTAATGTTCCACACATTAATATTTCTCCATTATACCTACAGTGTGACTATTCACCTACTAGTCTTAAAATGCATTAAACTGTAGATGTCATGCCCCCAGGCGAATAACAGCGCTGGGCATTGAAGGTGTGTTGGAAAATTCCTGGTTTAGGGATCAGAACTCGCGACAGGGAGGCAGCTCTAAGCCAGACAGTTAATTCTTCCCTGGAGGCCATAGTGATCTGGAACAGGTGATCTGGGCCTCAGTGCAGGCTTGTAGCAGAGCTGGGCCCCAGTGCAGGCTTGTAGCGGAGCTGGGCCCCAGTGAAGGCTTGTAGCGGAGCTGGTCCCCAGTGCAGGCTTGTAGCAAAGCTGGACCCCAGTGCAGGCTTGTGGCAAAGCTGGGTCCCAGTGCAGGCTTGTAGTGGAGCTGGGCCCCAGTGCAGGCTTGTAGCAGAGCTGGGCCCCAGTGCAGGCTTGTAGCAGAGCTGGGCCCCAGTGCAGGCTTGTAGCAGAGCTGGGCCCCAGTGCAGGCTTGTAGCAAAGCTGGGCCCCAGTGCAGGCTTGTAGCAAAGCTGGGCCCCAGTGCAGGCTTGTAGCAAAGCTGGGCCCCAGTGCAGGCTTGTAGCAAAGCTGGGCCCCAGTGCAGGCTTGTAGCAAAGCTGGGCCCCAGTGCAGGCTTATAGCAAAGCTGGGTCCCAGTGCAGGCTATGGCGGCACTGGACCCCAGTGCAGACTATGGCAGGCTGGGCCCCAGTGCAGGCTATGACAGAGCTGGGCCCCAGTGCAGGCTATGTCAGACCGCCAATGAAGGGTTGTAGGCCCAAAACACACACGGCTAAGACACTGGTAGGGCAGTAGGCCCAAGACAGACAAAGGCACAAACTGTGATGAACCACAAGGCCCAGCACAGACAAAGTCACAAACTATGAAAGCCTATAAGCCCCATTACAGACACACAAACTATGAAGGAATGTGAGCCCCAGCACAGACAAGACATGAACTTTGAAGGACCAAAAGGCCCAGCAAGGACAAGACGGCAATAATCCCAAAATCACAAAATTGGAAGGCCCGAAGGCCCCTCAAGGACTAGGAGGTATCATAAGCAAGGTTTAGAACCAGGTGTAAAACAGAGTAGTCATACAGGCATACTCAAATTGTAGGGCCATGGATTGGTTGAAGATGCAGAGCCAGAGCACATAATTCAAGGGACTTAGAAGATCCCAGGAATACTTACAACAACAAGGGTGGCTGAAGATCACAGGATGACCAAGCACACACAGGAATCTATGAATCGCTGAAGATCAGCCAACACTGGGATGTTGTAAGGTGGCTCCTTTTTAAACACCAACCAGGAAGCAGGCTGTCTTCCTGAATTAAAGCTGCTTAAACACATTGCCTACATGAAGTTCCAGAAGCAGGCTGTATGTCAGAATCTGTCAGTGGATTGTCCTTATAATATGTGTTACCCTTAGTCTATAGTTGCCCCTAGAGTGGGCCATACAGTATATCTGACTGTCTGTCTTGCTTCAGCCCTTGCATTGTAGCTGCATACTTTTAGCATGCAATTTTATGTACAATGTATCGTCCATTCAGCTGTGTTTGCTCAGCTGATACATTGGTTACATTCTCTGCTGCTGATAGGCAGAGGACTGGTTGAAAATATCAGTCACTAAAAGAGGGGGCAAATGATACTTGCCCTTTAAAGAAGCCTCTCTAGATTTCACTCATTAACACTAATATTTTAATTAAGATGCCAGATATCTAGTTTCCAAGATTTTCCTAGCTTTGGCTCTGGGTAACCACTTTTTTTTTTTGCTTTCGACGGTCTTCCTTTTGCATTGCTTCTTTGCTCCATGCTTTCACCTTTTTCACATAAATATGTATTTCATAACAAATCTCATCATATTTAGAATGCATTTATATGCGACTCCTGGCTCGCGATAATCCAGCTGCTCGATTTTGCTGCTTCTTTATAACCAAAGCTCTGCCAGCCTGTTTCAAATAATTGAAAACAACAGAAAAATGTATTTATCTTCTTTGCCATTTTTTTCTGAAAAGGTTGCTGACTATTTCATTTAAATACATAGGAAATGAGATTATACAGATCTGTATATATTCCTATACATAGGCAAGCACAAGATCATGAAATTAACATGAGATTAAAGAGGACCTCTACCTTAAAGGCTAAGGATCTAAATACATTGCACATTTTGCCTAAAGCAAAAACCTAAGGAACGTAAGCTTTAGTTACAGTGAGGGATCAAAACTAAAATGGGAAAAAAAGGGTACTAAGTAAACCTAGGGGCAATATTGGTTGTCTAATAGACAATGGGGATTAAAGTCAGGCCCTGCAAGATGCCAGCAGAAACACTCCCATTCAACACTGCTGGGTTCATGCACTGTAACCCTGGCACTCATGCTGTGATGGCAGCACCAAACTCTCAGCGGAGGCTCCTCCTGCACACGTCTTCATACAGCCATTGGGGCTTCAGTATGTGATCTCAGTAGCATTGGATAGGGGTAAGTTTGCTTAATGCTGTTTATTCTAGGAATACAACCATTTTTTTTCTTCAGGTTAATGTACAGTAAATATTTTATTGGTAGTGCTTCCTTTATAAGCCCCATACAATCCCATAACTGATACTTAGCCAGTCACTGCAAAAATATGATCGTAGTTTGTTTCTTTATTTCTTATTTTAAACAGCTAATCTGTTTTTGGGCAGGAATATCCTATATCTTAAAGTGGACCAAAACCCCGGATTTTGACTATCCTGGGTTTTGGTCCACTTCCCCGGGGCACCCTGATCTGGGGGTGCCCTGCTACGTGAAACCCCCCAGATCTCCCACATCAACTCACCTAACCCCGGTCCTACAGCGAATGCACGGCTGCTGGTCCAATCAGCATGCTCAGAGCCGCTGAGCGTTACAAATGGCCTGCACGGTCATGCGCCCTGCTAGAGGGATTGCGGGGATGCAACCGCGGCCCACGCAGGCGTCGTTGGACCGGGAAGTAAGGTAAGTGTAGCGGGCGACCTGGGGGGTGTCACACCTGGGGGGACGGAATGGATCGGCCCGGGAATCTTATAGATACCTGCGCCGATCCCGCTTGGTTTCGGTCCACTTTAATCAAGAGTAGGATATTTGCCATTTACATATTTATGCCCAATGCATACCCCCTTCCAACTCACGCGTTACAGTGCTCTTTAAACTGGGTCATCCTTACTCATTTAATCAATTAAATGTCTTCCTCAAATTCCCCCATTAGGGCCTGTTCAGCATGAGATCTGTCTGCTTCCTTGATCCTAAGTTTCCCCAAACAGGCTAGAAGTATTTCTTGGCTATTAATACTATGTGTCAACATTATCATTCTATGTAGTTCTCATATCCAAAGCCCATTGTATTGGGATAATTTTCCTGGCCACAAGTAGGGTCAAGATATGGATTAGCATTTTTTAAGTTGGCGTAAATGATCTTGGGTAGTGTAGAAGGAAGGAGGGTTATAACAGGTCACCTATGTTGAGGCGAGTTGCACAGCATATCCCCAAAATGTCTGTGTGTATGCATTACCACCATAGATTATGGTAGTGGGCTCTCTTTCACATCACCATTACATAAAAGTGGGGGAATTTCCTGTTGTAGTCCAAAGTATAATAATATCTGATAATACATTTGTAATTGGTTAATATTGTGATGCTTTAGGAAAGTAAATGATCGTAAAACTATTGCTGCAATGGCTATTATAAAAATTATAATTATATTATATCTCTTTTCCATTTTGCTCAGTATGACTGAGTATTGTCTTATTTTATGGGAGTTAGATAGTATTAATAATGGGATATAATGGGAATAATAATTCCCTTAAAAATATTTCCTGAGCAAGCATTTTCAGGTGCATTGGCAAGCTCCTCTGGAGTAGGCATGCTCCAGTCATTGTTACTGATACAGTGGGTGGGAAATCCCAATGCCGCTAGGGGACGGGCATTTTAGCCTGGACAGTTAAACCTACCTGTTCACCCTATCTTACTGCAAGGTCAGTGGGTGATGTCCAGAGGCTCCCTGCCACCAGATCAGTCACCTCTCGCAGAATTATATGTTCAAAATACAGAAAACCCCAGACAGTAGTGGATTAAAAAAAAACATCCCTACTCCCTAATACAAAGTAGCAGCTTCTGCTCTGTGGAAGTACAAGCTAGCCAAATGGGGGCCAGAGGGGTGGGAGGTTAGAATATATATCTATACACATCAGCTTATTGTGTGTGTTCCTATTTCTGATTTTTCAAAACGATAGCACAGCACCATGGTTATGAGGGTGGTGGTCCATGTCTTACTTTTTCCTCTGTCTTAACCCTTAGTACTGTGGCTATGAATGTATACTACTATTATGCTCCTTTAGGAATTAATGTAGTCATGTAAACATAATTTGTTTAGATCAAAATGAGCAATGTAGATTGGCATAGTGTTTTCCTTTCATTCTTGCATGAATTATCCTTCAAGTTAAACCAAAGGATTACATAGAAAAAAACTCTAGTACCCATATAAAAGTTGCTAATACAGGAATTATGGCATGTTATCTTAATGGGGCAAATGCATCTAGTTCAAATTAACCTTTTTCCGCATTATCTTGAAATTAAACTACAATATAATAACATTGAAATTACATTGTAATTGTTTTTGTTCTAAGTAAAAACATTCTTATTTTAGAAATTAAAGGATGATTTAAAAAAGACACCCTCCAACTCTCCATCACAATAATGAAATGTATTTTCTTTGTCCAATCTTTTTATTTTGCGGTTTTAGCTAGTGCTTCCCCTAGTGGCTGATTGTATGCATGTCATGGGAATGGCAAGGGACAGTAATAGTTCTCAAACTGAGAATAAAACAAGAAGAGGTGAATGCGGTAATATTAGCTTCTTACTAGAGCTGCCACCTGCAACCACAATGGCTGGCTGAAGTTTGAGCATAGTTGATGGCTGACCCTAACCATAACCTCCTGGTCATGCCAGAAAGTGATTTAGGATATATAGTTAATAATGTGTGATGTCACACGGTTCAATGATTTAGGATATAGTTAATGATCTGTGATGTCGCACAGTTCAATGAAGTTTAAGGAATGAACTACAGGAAAATACAAACCAGACCAGTTAATTGCATTGGAAGACTTATTGTGGTAATGCAACTTGGCAGCGTGATCCAGTTGAGCGAGAAAAACTCTTTAAATTCACTACACAGGTATCCAACTTGTGTAATGGGTTTAGAGATTTTTCTTGCTCAACACACAAAAAAGTGAAAAATCTTCTCCATCTGATTGGGGGTTGTTATGCAGCAGTTCTTCAGATGAGGAGTATTATACAAATTAGGTAAATCTATATTTTTGCAAACCTGTCAAGAAAACCTCTCTCAATTTATGAGTACTAAAAAGGCTGGCGAGGAGAGGCTTGGTGACAGTGGCGGACTGGGGAAAAAACTAATCCTGGGTTTTGAACAGCCTCACTGAGGCCCGCCCTCAGCCATCACAGCTGGTCAATGGTCACGGGCTATAGCACTGAAGGAACAGATCAGGGCAGGAATGGATATGACAATTAATAAAGTTATGGAACTGAAATGTTAGTATTGTATTATAATTGTGGCATGATTTGTATGCCAACCCTCAGCCATGTTGCAAAGGCCAGTTGGGGTTTCTTGGCACTGGGGCAGGAGGCAGTGAGGAGCAGCACAGATGAACCTGCAGGGGGGGGGGGATCAGGGAGTCAGGGACTGGATGAGGGTGTTAGAGGCTGCAACTTAGCTGGCCCCAATGCATTTTGGCCCACCAGGAACTATCCCGGGTCCCTCTATGGCTATGGCTAATCTGCCCCTGCCTGAAAAGATGGGTGAGGCTCTCCAGCTTAGGACAAAGAGGCTGGGGATCCTTGCCTTTTCTGAATACCCCATAGTATTGAGTGGCTCACAAAATTGTCTAATTTTTCAAATCTATTTAAACATGCGGGATAGTGAGTCAAGGGGTTACACTCCAACTGAAAAATAAGTTTCCACCAAGCTTGTGGTTTTCCTTCTACAAAAGGAATAAAATCAGAGGGTGACAGGTTTTTGGATGTACCAGTTTGCTCTATTCTGGTACACTGTTCAGAGCCTGTGGGGATAAACTATTCTAATATCTACCCAAAGCATTGCATATAAATAATATGTATCTACACAGATAAGAAAAGAGTAAGTAAGTAAGTTGCTATTCCAGCACAGGATGGCTCAGGGGCCAGGCTGTTCGTTCTCCCCTATAAAAGCAGAATAGTCATAAGAAACAAGCTTGGCTGGTTTTTTATACATGCTATCTAGAGCAGGGGTTCCTAACATTTTTTCATCAGTACCACTTTCCATTTTCGGATTAAATAAAGTACCACCTGAGTGGTGTGTGAGCAGTGTCAGTCACCTAAACCCTTAACCCTTTAAATGCCAAGCACGTAGTTTCTACGTGGTTGCTTCTCCTACCGTTAAGTGACAAGCACGTAGAAACTACGTGCCTGGCATTTCCCCCTGCTAGTGAAAAAATAGAAAAAAATAAACACTTACCTCTGGTATGTGTGTAAAGCTGGGGGTCCCCTCTTCCTCCGGGGGGCATCCGATCCCTCCCCCGTCATTCTCCATCTTCAGGAGAGGACCCGAAACCGGCCGCCCCCCGTCTCCACCGTCTCCAGTAATCTGTAAACCCCCCCCCAGCCTCCGCAGGCTTCAGGTGAGGACCCTCTTCCGGGTCCTCACCTCCTCTAATGGCGGCGTTGGCCACCGCCCCCTAGCCCCACCCTTTGTGGGCTCCTCCTATACCCACACCGGGCATCTGTCAGATGCCTGTGGTGATCGGAGCAGGGCGGGCGAGAGGCGAGGAGGCTCCTCTTCGCCTCTCACCCGCCCTGCGCCGATCACTATCGGCATCTGACAGTGACAGCGGCAAGGGATGCAGGATCGAAGGTGAGTACAGTAAAAAAAAATATAAAGATCATTTTTTTCTCTTTGTGTCTGTGTCTTTTTTTTTTACATTTAACCCCTTGTGAACTGGTAAGGGCTCCATGAGACCCCTATATCAGCTCACAAGGCTGGGGGATGGCAAGTCACCTGCGGCTAGCGGGTGACTTGCCATTAACCCACGGCACTCCCATTACCTGCCTCCCCAAAGCCCAGGGGGGGCAGAAGAGCCCGTGGCCACGGGCTATGCGGGCTTGTAGCCTGCAGGGCTAGGGGCCACAAAAGCTGGCCCCTGTGCCCTGTTTCTACAAGCCCTGCATAACTGGTCCCGGGCTGGTTACTTTGGGTAAGGGGGAACCCATGTCATTTTTGGGGGGATTTTTAAGGGTTTTTAACCCTTGAAACCTAAAAAAATGTCATTTTTTTTTCAATTAACCCCTTATGTTCTGTCACCCAGCAGCTATAAAAGGCTTCCAGCAGGTGAGCAGAAGCCAGTGATTGGGAAGGGACACAGTGCAAGATAGGTGGGAGGTATTAAAAACAAAATAAATAATAATAAAATATTTTTTTCACTGTGTGTGTGGTGTGTTTTTTTTTACACTTAACCCCTTGTGAATTGGTAAGGGATCCATGAGATCCCTATACCAGTTCACAAGGCTGGGGGCTGGCAAGTCACCTGCGGCTAGCAGGTGACTTGCCATTAACCCCCGGCACCCCCATTACCTGCCTCCCCAAAGCCCAGGGGGGGCAGAAGAGGCCATGGGCTATGCGGGCTTGTAGCCTGCGGGGCCAGGGGCCACAAAAGCTGGCACCTGCGCCCTGTTCCTACAAGCCCTGCATAGCTGGTCCCGGGCTGGTTACTTCGGGTAAGGGGGACCCCATGTCATTATTTTTTGGATAAATATGTGGTACCGTTCTAATTGGTAGAAATGTGGCATTCACATGCAATATGGTTTTCTTTAATAAAATAAATTTTTTATTTAAAATAAAGGAGGCAATTTTCTAAAAACATATTTATTTATTTTTTTAACTTAATAATAATAATAATATTGTAAAAAACAGAATAAAATTTACAAACAAGACATTTAATGTTAAAGCCTAAACTCTGCTGCTGCAAAAAAAAAAATATAATTTTCCTGAACATTCCAGCAAAAATAGCGCTAAATGGGGAAAAATGACCTGTCAACAGAGGGTGACAAAATCTCAAGTAGGCTGTCAATTAAAAGGGTTAAAAGTAGCTATGCATGTTGGGTATTGTTCTGTTCGGGAGTCCTTGCGCTTTCAGACTTAGCTTGGTTGTTCTTGTTTGCATATTTATATTTTAGGAAAAGGTGTTTTTTATTCAGCTTTTTCATACATTTTTTAGGAAAACCCTGCGCAACCAAAGAATTCTTTGAGGGATTAATTCCAGAAAGATGAGCCCACTACAACAAGCTGGGTACGCTTAGAAAGCTTAACATGTGTTCTTTCAGAGAATATATGGTTTATGGGGAATGTTCAAAAAGTAAAGGGTTGTTTTGGTTGAAAAATCGCAAGGTGCGCACTTTGTCTGCAGAGTTGAAATTTTCTAATAAAATTACCGTTACGCACATGCTTTACTTTGTGGTGTTTGGCAACTCTTCCATTGACAGTAGCTATGCATGTTGGGTATCGTTCTATTCGGGGGATGTTGCTTTTTCAGACTAAACTTGTTTTTTCTATGTATATAGTTTTTTTTAGGAATATGTGGCTTTGATTGCGCTTTTTTATCCTTTTTTTAGGGAAACTCTTTGCAACCAAAGATTACATTGAGGGATTACTTCCAGAAAACTGTGGCCACATCAACAAGCCTGGTACACCTAGAAAGCTTGAGGTGTGTACTTCCAGAGAATATATAGTTTGTTGGGGGTATTTCAAATGTAAAGAGTTGTTTTTCTGGAAAAACTGCAAGGTGCGCATAGCGCATTGCATAGTTTCCCCTAAAGCGTTGTTTCAGTTTGGGGGGAGTCTCCTGGGCAGGAAAGGGTGTCTACCTATACATATGTGGTACCGCTGTAACCGGAAGAAATTGGGATTTCACACGCAATAAGATTTTTTTGACAAACTTACATTTTTTTATTACAAAAAAACACTACAAATTGTAAAAAATAGATTTCACCCAAAAATATTGAGAATACACCTAAAAAATGACAAACGACATTTCATGTTAAAGCCCAGACTATGCTGAAAAAAACAATATATCATTTTATTTCCATATTTACATATTTTACATATTTCTGGGAAATCCCTGGAAATCCCTTCAAAAATCACATTTGAACATGGGGAGCGCAAAATAGTGCAAAATGGTCTGGCAACAAAGGGTGACAAAAACTCCAGGTAGGCTGGCACTTAAAGGGTTAAAAAAACATACAAAAATTGTACATTTTTTTTAAATGTGTGGTGTAAATCATGCTTGATTTGCAGATGGCAGCAAATCGGGTTGGAATACAGATTTGTCGAGTACCACCTGTGAGCACCTCAAGTACCACCTTTCGGGAACCCCTGATCTAGAGTTATGTGAACTTTATTGGGCCATTTTCTCACCATTGTGGTCCTTTAACACACATGTAATTAAGTTGCATATTTTAACATTTTTTCTGCAGTACACATTTAAATGATTAATGTGCACAGTTTATTATAGGAATATAAACTGGTCTTTCATAATGAAAATATATTCACATTAGTGAGCGTTGAAAAAGACGAAAAATCTACTGAATCTGCATCATTGTCTAAATGTGAAAATTGCTTTCTGTTAAGCTGTGCTGCATGGAATGTTTAGGCAATGGTTGCTGTAAATTCCAGGACATAAAATGCAAATGGTGATTTACTTGTTGACACAGCATATTGCACGTCCTAAGTGCTTGAATGCACTAGGAAATAATATGGAGACTCAATTGAATGGGGGGTGGGGTGCTAATGTGACCCAAGGGAATAATTTCTTATAATGTCATTGAATTTTAATCTGCAAGCTGGGCTTTTTGCAAATGTTGCTCTGGTTTTTAGAAGGAGGATCTAGCGTGCAGCCTATAGAAGGTAAATAAGGTGCTACCTTTATCTTACAGTCAATTTAAGTGCGCTCTAAATATGTTTGTCACTCCACTTATATTCTTTCCCGTGACTGCTGCTGCCTTGCTTGTGCCGGGTCTTCCATAGTGATGCCTCCAATGACAGTCTGTTGATAATGAGGATGCAGGCTTCTCTACAATTGATCCACACCACTGATGTCTTTGGAGACGGCATGTGCCTGCTCATTAATGTATTGCTGTAGCCTCACCACAGGGCTTCAAAAAGTAATTCGTTTTCAAGGCTTGTCGATGGGAAGGAATGTGCTATCAATTACTGCCCGTCTGATTCTTGGCCAGCCTAGAAATTCTCATAGCACCTTGTCTTGAAATTCTCAAATCAAGTGAGGTGGCAGATGTAGTGCGTTGGACTGAATTGATAATGTACAGTATGTATAGAATACAAGTTAAAAGAAATGCACGTTAGATACTGAGTGAGAGTTGAAAGATTCAGCAATAGTATTGACTATATTTGTATTACGAATCAGAATCAGGTTTATTGTCACCAAGTATATACATATATTATTTCATACACACAAGGAATTCGTTTTGGCAGGGGATCAATACAACCATCCTGGAGCGGGACTTAAAGAAGAGCTTACAAGATATATGGGGAGAAGGCCAACAAGGCTGATGGGGGTCAAATGTCATTTTCACAAAATTAGGTATTAATTGAAAAACCCAACTTCATGCATTTAAAGTCTATTCCCTGTCTGAAAATGCCCAAACACAAGTATACAGATGCAGGGCACATTGGAGCCTATAGTTTCATGACAACTATTAATAATCTAATTAATCATAGACCAGAAGGTAGCCTAATCTAAATGAAAATGCGCATCTGGGCTACGTGGCATTTGAGGGTATAATTAGGGATGAGCGAATCGGTTCTAACGAACCTGAATTCGCACCGAATTTCAGGGAAAATTTGATTCAGCACGAACCCGACTACTTGTGGTTCATGCTGACCGAATTTTCCCTGAAATTAAAAAAAAAAAAATGCCGGCATGCGGGCGGCGGAAGGGGGGGGGGCGTGGCCTAGCGCGTGGATGAAGAGGAAGTGAGTTCCTGAGCTCCGGTCCCCAACGGGCAATTAAAGCGACAATTACAGGCAAAGAAAGAAAAAAGAACGTTTGCAAGATGACAGGAAAGAAGCAGCGACAGAAGGAGAAGAATAGGAAAGCCGGAAATACCTGGTGCGGCGGCGAGAAGGGAGGATCCGAGGGCCGGCTGGCCAGCGAGGGCGTGGAGATGGCGACCGCATGTCGGGCGGCTTCATCAGGTGCGTCCGACAGTGGAGAGGACCCACCGGCAAAGTGTCAGCTGGAGCGGAGAGACGGGGCTGGTCGGATCGCGACGGGAGAGGAGAGAGGACCAGAGGCGGGGACCCGAGCGCAGATAGAGGAGGCAGCAGACGGGAGAAGTAACATGGCGCCCGGCCGCGGAACGCCGCAGGTACCTCCCCCTAGGCAACGAGCAGCTTCGCCTGTGGCGGCTGGGGCGAGACAGGCACCCGCGACAGCGGCCCCTCGGGACGGAGAGGACAGCCCTTATACACGGCCACAGACAGGGCTGGGGGAAACCGCATACCACAATGGGAGGCACATAATGGCGCCGGAAGACGCAGTAGTATGGGGCCCCGGGGATGGGGGGCAAGCCGGCCCATGTGAACAGAGTCCCCAGCAAAACTTAAGGAGGCACAGTGAGGGGGGGGGCGGAAAAAGGACCTATCCGGAGAAGGGGATAGTGGCACGGAGGAAGGAGAGAGGCACCCCAGGCAGAGTAGCCCAATGGAAGCAGGCCTGCTATCCAGAAGAGTTGTGGAGGGGAGAGGCTTGAACGTCCGGGATCCTGGAGGCAATTCAACTAACCGACTCTCATGTTATGCATATTCCCAAAGAGAGGGCAGCCTGGGGAGCAGAAAACCCCCCAAAGAGTCAGAAGCGGGGGCCCACAAGTCGACCCAAAGAGGTGATACCCTGCGGAGCATAAAACGCTGGATAGCTGTAGCTAATCTTGCTAGAAGACACTGCACACACATGGCTAATTAATATTCACTGCACAGGGTCCGGCAGGCTCCAATCATCACCAGCCACGTCATTGGAAAACACACAAGCACATGGCTAATTGATATTCACTTCACTGTGTAAACGTTACAGACTGAAGACCAATCAGGGCTTCCTAAATTAGGAAGCCCTGATTGGAATTTTTAAGAAGTTCGCTCATCTCTGGGTATAATGAGGGTCTGTTTCAATAAACTCCTTTCGGTTGAAGGTATAGACATCGCTGTAAACTCATTGTGTATAAGGGTTAAAACTACACTGAACACTTCAGCATAGAGCCACAGCAGCTTGATATTACAGCACACTGGGGACAGGTTTTTCACAGCCAGGTCTCCCTCAGCCTTACCCCTAACTCACTGTCATTTTTTTTAAAGAATGTAATTTACATTTTGTTGCTTATACCATGATAAATGCAGATATTCACCCAAAAATTACAATAATGTCTAACCTAACAGGAACCCTAAAGTGAACCTGCTCCCATGGTTGAAGCTGTTGTCATTGCTGCTGGAGACCACGTTGCCAATCTTTGTTGTGAGTTGGTTACCTACAAGTGGCCCAGAAGACAAGAAAGCAGGATTGCAGCGTGGATCTTCCATCATGGGAGTGGACAAAGGTCAGGAACAGGTGAATGATTTTTAAAATTTGTTTTGGCTTGTTTATGCACGTGGTGAGGAGGCCTGGGGTGTGATTGAGGAGTTAAGGTCTCAATTATCGAACCATTTTACATTTCTTTGGTTTTGTTCTATACTCTTCAGGAATTAGACAGACGGCACTGCCGTTTTCACTGTATTATTTTTATTCCCCTATCTAAAATTTTAAATTTCAATTCAAAACCTTTACCACCAGTTGCTGAGTGTCCCTTTTCATAACAATGGTGCTGTGATGTGGCAGATGATGCTGGAAAGAACTGTTCCCCATCAGTCTGCATGACAATTGCTTATTAACATGATTTATTTTATATTGATGCCTATGTCTGTGGCTACTTTTATGAACATGTGTCTTGACAGACATGTCTATTATTATCTTGCTTTTCTAAAGTTTGCTTGGACCCTGTATTATTCTATCTTCTTGCTGTTAGTGAAGGAAGTCAAAATTCAGTTGCTGTCCAAATAGGAAATTCTGCTTGTTGAGTGTATTATGCAATTGAAACAAGTTCTAAATGCAGGCAGTGAACAAAGCTTATAGAATACACCTTTTTTTTCTGATCATTCTTCCTCTAGAGTGAAGAGGCTTGTTTTAGCTTTCTCCACTGTTTTTAATGTACTTTCGGCCTTATTTATCAAGGGCTAGCGCCAGGTAGTGTCTGACGAGCGCCAGGTACCGCCAGCTAACGGCGACTACCGAATCAAGTACGCCCGGCGGCGGTCACAATGACGCATTTATCACGCTAAATGAGGCTAGCGCCGGCGAGAGCGTCAGGTAGCGCGGGATTCATCATGTAGCCGACTGCAACGAACAGCGCCGCTGCTAATCCCATCACAGCGACAGGTATGACCTGGCGCTCCCTGGCGTGGTCCAATGCATTTCAATGGAGCAATCTTTAAATAATCATAATTAATTGCTATTTATGTTTTTTTTTTTTTTTTTAATGTCAAAAATTCTGTGACCACTTCTGAAATGTTAGGAATTTTTTTTAAGTAAAAAAAAAAAAAAAAATTGTGCAGAATTGATATTACAGGTCTGATATTCATGTATTCATATTACAAAATGTTTAGAAAAACTTGTATAATTTTTACATATAAAAAAAAAGGTTGTTTGGGGGTTAAAAACTACTTTACACACATCGCCGCCAGCGCTCTGGGGTTTAAACAAGGAATTCACAGCGCAAGAAATTTTTGAGCGTGATTTGTTAATGAATCTGCAGCAAGCCGTTCGCTCTGGCCATTCGCTGTCAGGCGCACCCATACAACGCGGAACCTGTGAAACAGCGACCCCTAACCCCGTATTCAACATTACCGCACACCGACTGAGTCGCTGTCAACAAGCAAACCCCGGCCAAGCACAGCGAATACTAGCTGGCACTGTGAAAATCACGCTACTGGCGCTCATCTGTCGCTACCTGGCGCTATTAATGAATCGGCCTCCCCATCTTTTAGAAATGTAGTGGCCATGGGATTCAGTTCCTTTTTGACTGCCAACAAAACATCAACCTTATCTGCTAGTTGACCTGTTACTGGGTATGCAAATTCACTTCCAATTGGTAACTGGCTGGTTTAACATCTTAATTACCTGTCCTTGATAAAACCCGCGTAGGAAATATAGTCAGATGGTAAACAGCAGGCATTCATGATTTTCTCACATTTCACTATGTACAGATCCATTAACAGCAGTGTTGGTAGCCTGTGATTTACATTTCCTTTTTTCTGTAGGCCATAGCTGTCCATTCCTCTTTACCTCATATTCCCATCCCATCTTCTGCTCTGCATTTACCTTGCTAGCCAAAGCTTGGAGATTTTAATTAAAGTAGTGCCAATAGCAATGCTGTTTTTATAGAGTCTCTAGTATACCTTGTGGTAATTCAAAAGCATATTCAACTCTAGGCCAAACAACGTCTGGATTTGTAGAAATAGTCTTGTTTTTTTTATTTTGTATTTATAATGATTGTTTTGGCAAGTAATTTCTTTAGTAAAATAGATAATAGAACCAGTTGACCTAGTATGAACTTACAAATGATTTGCCTACATTCTTTCCTAATTTTACATAACTCCTAGAAAAATAGGAAATTCTGCTTGTTGGGTTTATTATGCAATTGAAACCAGTTCTAAATTCGGGCGGTGAACAAAGCTTATAGAATACACCTTTTCCTTGTTCTTTATTTTTGACACGACTTCTCTCTTCAAAACAGAACAGCTTTTCTCTTTAATCTCACATTGATTGTCTGACTTGATCATTCTTCCTCTAGAGTGAAGAGGCTTGCTTTTTTCTCAGCTGTTTTAATGTACTTTGGCTTTTAGAAATGTAGTGGCCATGGGATTCAGTTCCATTTTGACTGGCAACAAAACATCAACCTTATCTGCTAGGTGACCTGTTACTAGGTGTGCAAATTAACTTCCAGTTGGTAACTGGCTGGTTTAACATCTTAATTACCAGTCCTTGATAAAACCTATAGTAGTATAGTCAGATGGTAATCATGATTTTCTCACATTTCACTATTTACAGATCCGTTAACAGCAGTGTTGGTAGCCTGTGATTTACATTCCTTTTTTCCGTAGGCCATAGCTGTCCATTCCTCTTTTGCTAGCCAAAGCTTGGAGATTTTAATTAAAGTACTGCCAATAGCAATGCTGTTATTAAAGAGTCTCTAGTATACCTTGTGGTAATTCAAAAGCATATTCAACGCTAGTACAAACAACGTCTGGATTACTAGAAATAGTTTTTTGGATTTTGTATTTATAATGATTGTTTTGGCAAGTAATTTCTTTAGTAAAATAGATAATAAAACCAGTTGACTTAGTATGAACTAACAGATGATTTGCCTAAATTCTTTCCTAATATTACATAACTGTAAGTGTGTCTGGTAATTATTTTCAATAAACTATTGTATTTTGGGATGAGAATTCACCCCAATCTCTGCTGTTTGATTTGTTTGCTGTACTGAAAATCAGGTACAGCAGCTTTAAATATACAGAGACAATGAACAGCCTAGATATAATTGTGGATAATGATTTTTTACAGCACTCCCCCAACCACTAAAATATTAGAAAATCCTTTGGATCCATGGATTGCATGTAGGCATATCCTCAGCGACTGGTTTCGGGTGTCAGCTCGCCAAATAAAAAGCTGGTGACTAGCTCAATTTGAAGTATTTTTAATGATCAAGTAAAAGTTATGTTTCAGCATTTTGGAAAATACTTTCCTTCTCAAATCTTCCTTTTCATGGTTCTTTTCCAAGCAGCCCTCCTTTTATACCTCTATATTAGAGGTGAGTTACCAGGACTTTGTTGTTTTGGTACTAGTTGTGATCCAATCACGCAGCCTCTTTTTTATGGGTGAGTGTGATTTAAGGTAAGATTTAGAGGGTTTGCAGGGTGTTAATCAGTGGGAGAACCCCAGTAATTGGGGCGCTCATCTCCCCCTATAGCAGACAATACCCCTTTTATGTAAAATGGATGTTGGTCTAGTTTAGAAAAATGCATTCTAATGCTTGCATTGTCATAAGTGTTCATTGATTGACATTGGTAAGAAAGGTTCCCATTTAAAGGTCATCTTTAGAAATGTCTGTATATAAAGGAAGAATAATCAAGCATTAAACCCCCAGTGACTTGCTTTGGCGAACAGGATGATAATGAAACATTAAAGATCTATTTAGCACTATAAGATATGAATGGGCAATGAATCTGTTATCTAAATTAAATTCTAAATGAAGCCAATAAAATGCTCATTGTTTGGAGATAAAAATGAAGTACAGCAGCCTGGAGATGAAGGCAGCCTGACAATGAGTAGGCTATTGTTTGTCTCATTGTTTTTCTATTCACTATAGTAATAAAAGGCCCAGATAGTAGATGTGGTTAGATAAGAGCCCAGATGTGTGGGGTCCTCTATTACTAAATAGATTCTTAGTATTTTGAAAGCTTGCCATACTTTACAATTCCAGTTTAAAAATGCCTTTATCTTCCAAAAATATCTTTATCTTGTTGCAGTGGCTAAACTGAAACTAACTGATTTAAGAAGAACCAACCAGAAAGTGGCATTTGCAATAATGTGATTCAGCAGATTATACAGAACTTGCAAAGTATGCAAATGATAAAAACCCTACACAGAGAATGTCACCTGTATTCCTGACATGTTTCTATGTTGTTACAAAATACTTACAAAAATACTACTCTTAACGTTTTATTTTATGTAAACTCAAATTCTAATACTTTCCTTGGACAGTTGTTTAAAGCAGAACAAAACCGATCAGCTGCCAGGGCTGGCCACAGGCTTTTCCCCAGGACATCCTGAATTGGGATGCCATGCAGTATGAAACCCCCCAGGGCACCCTTTCCACACTCCAATGGCGCATGCACTGGCTCTCATCCAGTGAGGGCTGTCTGCAGTGACTGCGTCATTTGGCAGGCGGCCTCATTGTTTTGAATAAGAACTGCTGACACATCCCCTGCATCCCCGGCTGCATGTGCATTCTCCTGAGCCTTTTGCTGAATGACATAGTCAAAGCCCTCCCATATGCCTTTGGACCAGGGAAAGGTGATCTTTAGTGGGCTTTCTGGGGTGTTTTACACAGTGGGCCATTGCAATTTGGGATGCCCCAGGGGCATGGAACAAAGCTCTGGAATATCAAATTCCCAGGTTTTGTTCTGCTTTAATCTAATAAATCAATGAGTTCAGGTGTTGACAGGCCCACAGGAGCATCAGAGAATCCCTCAGTGGGTACTGGACTTTGGAGCCACCCCCCTGCCCAAAAAGGCCCCTAACCTAGGTGCTCTGGTTCAGATGGTGCTTACAGACCCAGCACAAGCCCTTAAATACAGGTTATATTTGCCATTGACTGTAGGATGGGCACGCAGAGTCAGTTATGCTGGTGGGCCCAACCAAGTGGCTTCTACCACTTCTTACAAGGGCAGCTAATAATATACTTTTATTTACAGGGGGAGGGGGGTACCACACGTAATCCAGTCCTGAGCCCAATACACCCCAGTCCAATCCTGTATGTATCTATATCAACATGTTTGTAAACGGATTTAGTTCTTTGCATGTGTTCATTTATTTAATAGGAAAGAACAAGAATCATGGTCACAGGTTTTGGATGTTTATTTCGTTTCAGTTTGCTGGTGGCTGTGGCATTAGCCATTTGAAGTACAGTGCAGTTGTAGGCCTGGTTGCGCAAAGATCAGGAGGTCTTATCAAGTTAAGTCTTACAGGTAATCGTTTGGTGAGCATCTGGACAGGGCAGTCTTTAGGTGAAATTGCTCTCTCACCGATCCTATGGTGCTGCTAATATCCCATAATGGTTTGTGTCCTCAGCAGTAGGCTTAACCCTTTGCTGGACCTGCTAACTGGTGTATGACCTTTGACTTTTAGGACTCTGTGTCTATGACCCCTGACTTTGGCCTAAGTTTTATCTTCCGCGCCTCTGTTCTCTACTAGGGGACCATTGCTGTCTGTGCTGGTCCTTTACTCTCCAGGGCATCATCTAGGTTCACCCCCTCATCCTCTTTTGGGGGGCTCCTTAGATGATCCTTAGACTCCGGGTCTCTGGGTCAAGGAATGGGCCTGGGCAGTAGTCTCCGCTGCCCACTCCTTCAGCATGGTACTCCTTGCAATCAGTGCTTCCCACCATTGAGTCTGACAAAATCCTCTGGCCAAGGATCCAACCTCCTTTTACTCCAAATGGCTCAGGAAGTGACTGCCTTGTTCCATTATATCGTTGTTTACCCACCTTGGAGGCTGCGGGTCACCCCTGCCTGCAGATTCTGCTCCTCCAGCCAACACCCACCAGCTGCTGCTTCAACTTCTCCTTTACATGAGCTTCCCATAAACCCACCTGACCACCTATCTGGTGATCAACAGCAGTTTCAGGCCTACCAAAATTTTTGTCTTCTGCACTTCAACTTGCTCAGACCTATCCCAAAGTTTCAAGCTGTCATCACCTTTCTTCGGGGCAGTCCCCAGGCCTGGGCCCACTGGGCCCTGGGCCCCATGCCTCCTCCTCTCACCTTATTGGATGCTGTCCTTCTGTTGAAGAATTACCCAAACCCATGCTCAGGAGAGAACCCTTCAGAGAATCCAGAATTTGTGTCTCTTATTGCTGAGACATTTTAAGGTGGCCTGCCCAGTACCCTCTCGGGATAAGCGAGAATCTCAACCAGTTATTGTCTAGTGACTGAACCCAAAAGCAGTTCAGTCACGTTCTATGGCCAGGATTCAAACCTGCAAACTTCTAGCCATAAGGCTGCTTTTTTAACACTAGACCATGACTGCCCCTTTTGAAGCAAGTTACCAGCCACCTGATCCAGTGGTAGGGGACAGCTCTGAGTAATATGAAGTAGAAGAGATTCTGGACTCATGATTCAGGGTTCAGGAATCCAGTACCTTAATAGAGGCCATTACAGGGCATCCTGAGGTCACAAACTTACCTCTGTGCCTGTGCTGTCAGAGTGGTATCCTGTCCAGCAGAGTCCTGCGGAGTGGAAGTTCCCCCATGGCATCCTTGGGTCCTGCTCCTCCCTCTATGGTGTTGCGCAATCCTCCTCCCTCCCCCTGCTCCGGCCAGCCCCCATCATTGGGAGGTTGGTCAGCTGATCCCGGGATGCTTCAATAGTCGCCTCCCAGTTCCTATATAAGGAAACTTCTGGTTGAAAATGGCACCTCTGCTTCTCTACTGTGCCACCTTGGTCCATGTGATTTCTGGAGAAAACCTTGGATAACCCACGATTTATCGTCTTACTCTGTTCTCTACCAGGGGACCACTGCTGTCTGCACAGGTCATTTACTCCCTAGGGCACAGCCTGGGGTTAGCCCTGCAGCAAACCTATCCCACCTTGCTAAGGGACCCTAGAAAACACCAGGGTGATTCTTAGACTCTGGGTCGAGGATTGGGCCTGGGCAATAGTCTCCACCTCCCACTCCTTCAGCAGTGGTACTCAGGTCTCACAATCAGTACTCCCCACCATTGAGCCTGGGGCTGCTTTTAGTCATACCCAAGTGTAATTACTGTGTCCAAGTCAATAGGAAGGAAAAGAAGATCTCAGAGTTTTCTTACTCAAATCATAGTTTTCACTTGGGTACACTGACCCCACAACCCTTTGTCTTGTGTTAATGTTTTTTTCCTACAAGCTATTGCAGTTAGCAACTAGTCCTAGCAAATAATGGGGGTGGGGGGGCCATATCCATTGGGTGGAGTTTTACATCCTAGTGTCAAGTCTCCTAATAAGAGATCCTTAGAGAAATGTATGTCTCCAAGTGGATATCAAGTAAAAATATTTTTTATCATTGAACTAAAATGCCATGTACTGTAGTATACAGTCAATTGTGTACAAAGCTTTGTAACCATAATACTATTGTGATTACTGTTATGAAGTATTTGCTATGTGCTCAAGTGAGTCAAGCTGGGAATTTGTATATCTTTAACTCATGAGCAGATTGGCTACCTTGCTGCCTGATTTTTGAGCTTGTGTTCATAATCAAGCCTCAAGAGATTGAGTACTTTGAAATATTTATAACATTGAACGGCTAGTCTAGTTAAGGGCTCTGTTTTCTGCTTTAAATAAACACTTGTTAATGTAAAGATACTGTTTAAATAAAGATCCCATTACCTGGTGGGCACTCAAGTCATTAATCTACATTCAAATACATATTGGTGAACAATACACAGACATATGTATCATTGGTTACCTCACTACTATAAGGTGTCGTTGTTTTTTAATTTGTATTTTACATATGTTAAAGTGGACCAACACCCTGGGGTGATCGGCCCGGGAATCTATAAGATTCCCGGGCCGATCACCCCCCACCCCGCGGGACATCCGAGATCGGGATGTCCCGCGGGGTGAAACCCCCCCCAAGCACCCCAACTCACCTACCTTATCTTCGGCGGCGGCCGGCCGCCGCCGCCTCCCTCGCGCCCCTGTAGGCGTGCGCGCCTCCGCGCCGGCCGTCTGCGAATGGCCGGCGCGGGGGCGCGCGCGTCAAAAGTGACGCGAGGGAGGCGGCGGCGGCCGCCGCCGCTTAGACGTCCCAGCTCTCCCCTTGTACGTCGGCGCTGGGAGCGGGGAGAGGTGAGTTTTTCGGGGGGTTAGGGGGGGTTTCACACAGCGGGGCACCCCGATCGGGGGTGCCCCACCGAAGTGGACCAAGACCCAGGATAGTCAAAATCCTGGGTGTTGGTCCACTTTAAAGTACTTAGTTCTTTTTATATCCATCAAAATATTAAACTGCTCTATACTTGGAAATCTGATTAAGAGGGAAATAATTGCTCTTCCTTTGGCTTCTTTCCAGTGCCTGCAGCTTCTGTCTGACTGAGAGACAGACTGTAGCATTTCATTCGTCTCTGTGCTGGACTTCAAAGATCGTTCTTGTTTTTGTGGACAAATACATTCCGAAGTTGTCAAAAGTAATAACTTCACAAAGAGTGCAAAGAGCCAATAGCAGTGTAAAGCATCCTAAATAGTTGAGAATCTTTTGGCATATTTGCATAGTAATGAAGCAAAAAGGCATTCTACAGGATATTGCTAGCTTTACAGTAAAATAATTACTTAGAGCTCAGGATTCCTTATAAATATTTGCTAGGTCTCCATAGGTATTTTTTAAAAGGATGCTTGTTTTGCACATTTTATTCATATTACTATTTTTGGGTTTGCTAAAAAAGCAAATACTTAATTCTCATAGATTATTTTAGTTGCAGCGTCTAGAGTAAATTATTTTTCAACCTCTTACCATGGAGCTGTTTCTATAATAAAATGCTGTGTCTGAATCAATTAATTGTGCTGAAAAATGTTTATCCCATTAGAATCTTCCATGCGTTATTAATGCTTTGTAATATAGTTTCTACAACCTGGTTGTACACACTCGGCATTCTTGCTTAGTGCCACATAATAAATGAGCATGCTAGTTTTGTAAATAAGAAAAGGGCCTGTATGCAAATGCCTTTAGCAAATGATTTAATGTGACTCCTACTGCACACTATTTCATAGGGTGGATATCGTGAGTTATGGAGGACACTGGCATCAGATAGAAAGAAAGTTCATCCATAGGTACAAACATGAGAACAAATATGTAGATGGACAACTATACACTTGAAGAACATATGGTTGTATAACTGTAGAGACAGCCAACGCTGTAGCTGGTGGTCTATAGGAGTATAATTTGATCTGGTTGTTAAAAGCTGAGCCAGGTGAATTATATGAATTATGTTGTATGTATCCAGAGAGCTAACATAAAAGCTTCTCAATTTTTTTAGATTGGATGGGGCAGGGGTTGTCAATTCAAAATGTATTTAACTTGAACCATAAAGATGACCTACGCAAATACATGGATAAACTAAAATGGAAAGTTCAACACGTGAAAAGAATCGGAGCATGGTCGCCGCCATGCAGCCATGCATTTGAAGGCTTTGAGCTACTTCTCAAGGACTGTGTGGGCCCTATAGTAAAAATGTGTGTGTTCATTGTATCATTTTGCAGGCCAGGCACACTCTTAGTTGATTAAAGTGGCACTACAGGGGAGCCTGTCTTGTAAGGAACACGTCATTCAAAATGTTTAACAGGATGTCCAGTCCTTGGTTTGTATCGTCTTGTACCACATTACCTAAAATTTAGGTAAATATGATGTTTGTTTTTACATTTTCTTCCTAAAATAGGTTTGTAAACCACACTGCAGACACTAGTATTCTAAAACAATGAAGCATTAGTACACGTTTGACTTTTGTAACGGACCGTTGCATTATATTTCCTTGCAGTAACATATGAATGTCACGTTGTAAGCTGTAAGCTAGTTTGTTATATTCCTGGTGAAAAATGAGGTAAATATGTTCCTGCTTTAGGCAATCCTGTATAGTGACAAGTGCTTGCATTTAGAACTCTGATTTAGAAGTAATTTTATTGTGCAGATGTCAATCATAATTTGTAGGTTTATAAAATAACCAGTGAAGGCAATGAGTATCTGATTTATGCAGCTCTACGGTACAGATTGGAAGAATGGTCGAGTCATTTCAGAAGTAAATTGAGATGACACCTCCAATCATAATGTATATGGCAGTTTTCATATCTAGTAATGATCTTAGCATGTCATTATTTATGTTCTATATAATATATTAGGTACTGAGGGAGTTAGCCTCTGGAATAACCCAAAATGATTCGGCTAACTTTTGAAGCACAGTAGGAGCTTTTTTTTTATAATTTGGCCCATTCAATGCATTAGCCTCAGTATTATGGCTGGGGGGGGGGGGGGGCATACCTCCCTCTGCAACATTATCTACCTGTCTTCCTACAAGCTTCAATTTAATAACTTTAAGAGTTTCCAGAACCACCCCTGCCCGTGATCTTCCCCTGCAATGCAGTTAGACAGTCAGGATTAAAGCACACTTGTTTGCTGACTGAGATGCGATCTTGGGCGTGATGATTGGGGGCTATACAAATTGATAAAAATAAAAAGTTACAATTACCAAAAAATAACTATATCCCACAGAATGATCATGCTCTGTGTAAATATGCATTTGTATGTAATATAATTACCCAAATTAAGATACATAGCACTACATGGTACTAACAGAGACAAAAAGTCAGGAAAAATAACAAGTCAGCATATCTCACTTGGGCTAGGATATTATTATATGGCTAGCATCATCTGTGTACTTGAATTTATCATGTACTTTTTTTGCATTTTTCTTTTTTTTTTATTTTAAATGTAGCTTGGTTTCTTGTAAATAATATAGTATAGTTATCAAGGCTTGATTTCTGTTGGCACACAATACAATTTAACAGGGGTGTTTTCTTCAGTGTTGATCTAATTGGACAGCATCTTTTTCTTGTTGTTTCGCAAAATTGGGAGAGCCTTTCATCCTTATTCATGGGCATCTCTGCTGTATGGGGTGCCAAGCTCCCGGTTGAGCTTGGCATTCTGCCTCTGGGTGCGGCACCCCCCCTGCATTGTATTGCGTTGCCACCTGGGCACTTTCAATTCCACCCTGCCATATGCTGGAGACAGGAACCGTGTGGTTGGGAAGCATGTTGTTATACCCACATCAGCCACTGCATTCTGATTCCCATCCTCCACAGTCCAGACTACTGATAAGCTATCATCGGATACCTAGGCTACTCGTTGCAGAATATAAAAACCAGAATGGGTTATTATAAGAGCATGCTTAAAGTTGACCAACACCCAGGGGTGATCGGCCCGGGAATCTATAAGATTCCCGGGCCGATCACCTCACTCACCTCACATCCCGATCTCGGATGTCCCGCGGGGTGAAACCCCCCCCCCCCCAAAAAACCCCAAACTCCTTACCTGATCCGCCGCCGCTTTTGCCGCCGCTTTCGCCGCCGCCGCCTCCCGCGCGCCCCTCTAGACGTGCGCGCGCCCACGGCGGCCGTCTGTGAATGGCCGGCGCAGGCGCGCACACGCCGAGAGTGACGCGCAGGAGGCGGCGGCGGACGCGCTGTCTTGGACACCGCTGTCACCCGCTTGGACGTCGGCGGGGATTGGACGGCGCAGTCACGTGGGAGTGGGGAGAGGTGAGTTTTTGGGGGTTTCTGGGGGGTTTCAGAGAGTGGGACACCCTCGATCGGGGTGCCCCGCCGAAGTGGACTAAAACCCAGGATAGTCAAAATCCTGGGTGTTGGTCCACTTTAAGTGTGCATTGGCACAGGGTAATGTAGTGCCTCCGTACATTGATTTACTTTTTAATTATTGGGTTTGTGGTAAGATTCTGTCTATTATGGTGGGGGGATGGGGGAGAATTTGTTTTCCCATAGTGCTATTGAGCCTGGAAACTGCCCTGCTCCGTCCAGCAATTGCTAGGCTACTTTACAAGCTTCTCAACAACAAATTCCCGGAACCTGTTTTGAGATTTGGGATATTGAAGCTCTATAGATGTGTTGCCAAAATTATCAGACAGAGACATTATTCACAGATTAATAAATAAAACGCCTTTTATTGGGTATCAAATAAAATGTATAGATTGTTTTTACATCATTCATGGTCACAAGAAAACATTTTTTAAATACCTCCCAAATAACCTGCTATTATATACAAAACATAATGTCCAAGGAGGAAATTCATAACTTTTTTTGTTTATGCAAAGCAAATTGCTCAGCGCTTTTAAACCCCATGCATTGCTTGTCAAAAGAAATTAGTCTTGGCTTTGTATTATTTTTGCACACAGCTCATTTTTTTTTGATTTCTTGCACATATTAAATAGCTAGAGGCTACGGACATTTAAATGACCTTATTTAACTATTATATACACTGCTGCATTTGGCTAATGTTCAGTATTAGGATGTAGATAATCTATATATTGTCTGTTGTCTCTGAGAATGAAATCCCAAAGGAAGGGCAGAAGAAAATCATTTAATGTATCCTTGATATATCCTTGAGATTTAAACAACAAAGAATTGTCTTTATAGATGTGTATAATACTTATTAATACTATACTATACTTAATACTATAGTATTAGTTCAGAGCATTATCAAACAATTGATTTTCTAAGCTTTGCAGCATTTACACTATTTGTTTTAGGGAAAAAACTAAATGTTTTATGAGCTCATTATTTTAGTGTATTATATATTTCTGGATAACACAAAACATTGATCACCAAATTAAAATTGCTTTAAAATCGAATGTACGAGGTAGCTTGGTATTCTTTGATACACACGTTTCTTGTCTGTATGGTTTTAAGTTCTATTTCTGGCCACAAAACAAAGTAAAAGAAATACCTTTTATCCACTTTAGTAGAGGCTACCCAGTCATATAATTGTATAGTATATAATTGTATGTACCCATTCCGAAGCACTAGTTTTCAATGGACATTTAGGTTTAAATAGGAGGTGGCATATATTTTATGTGTACAGTAGATTAGCACTGTCCCAAAGCCTGGGGCTAACCAGCAATCCCTGAGGTACAGAGTCCAGAACACAAAAACACAAACAAGTTAATGCAGTTATGGCTGGTGAAGTCTACTTTATTATCAACACACCTACAATAAAAAAATATTGGGCAATACAAAACCACCTATATAGAAAATATAAAAAAAAACAATGTTGTCAATAGTCAAGACACGGGGGCCCCAGCACACCTACCAGGGTGCTATCACACTATGTCACATCAACCACACCAGACAAGCCAGCTTTAACTTAAACTCATGCAAGGGGGCCAAATAGTCCTCAGCTGGTTAAGGCAGCATCTCTACTTCAGCAATAAATATAGGAATCAATCCATATAATTTAACAATAGCTGGAATCGTGGGACATCCAAGGTTTATGCCATCATGGGTAATGTCAAACTCTGTGCTCAGAGTCACTTTAGGGGAGCGTGGATGGGAAGAAGGCTAGGCTGTTGGGACACGGTGGAGTCTTAGCAGCATAGTACCTGCTGCTCCAATACTCAGTGCATGGCCTAGGGATGTTGTCACCCTCTGATGCCAGACCTTTTTTCACCATTTATAGGTTACGCTATATATGTTTTTTTACGTTTTTATTTTTGCATTTTAATAACAGTAACGCCTAACTTACAGTGCCACAGGCACCAACTTACATTACACCAACCTATACATAAAAATGTACATTCACACACCACCAGGACCTGATTTGCGCTATATATGTTTAACTGTATTTTTTGCCGATAATTACCAGAGATTTTCAGGAAAATTATATATATATATTTTTGGCACAGTTTGGGCTTTGACGTGAAATGTTTTGTCATTTCCTGACAGCCGGAAGTGACTGGAATCTGATCCTCTGCCCCATGCCCGGCTTCCTCCAATCACACCCGGGGCACTTCTCCCTTCTGCTGCCGGGAGGGGTTTTTAAACCAAGCTAAGTGGGATAGCGTCATCTCGTTCAGGATATAAAAGGCCTGCGCCTTGTGGCAGAAATGAGTTATCACAATCTGCCATGCGGGGCAGAGAATAGGTGTTCTTTGCCCCGCTATAGACCCCGAGGAGGGGGGAGCAGAGGGCCCCGGGTGAAGGGGACAGATGAGTGTCTTTTTATTTTTTTTTTTTGGCCACAAACCTGGGGAAATGCCAGGTGCATAGAATCTATATGCTGGCCGTTAACAGTAGGAGAAGCGAGCACGTAGAATCTAAGAGCTTGGCATTTAAAGGGTTAAAGAGAAGTAGGAATGTGCTCATCCAGAGAATGGGCCTCTTTTGCCTATATGTGGTGCTGGGCATATCTCAATCAACCCCTCCCCCTAACAGGTAGTCCTCTAATATTATGAGAATATGCTTATGTTTTCATAGTTTTCATTGTTTAATCAAAGAAAATTAAATAAATATCCAGACTAAATAGAGCTATACCCATATACTGATACTTACGATGGCAGAATAACATTATTATGTGCCATTTATTAAGTTAAAGACGTTTTATGTAAAGGTTCAGGGCTTCAGTTTCATGGTCATGCTGTGTTGCAGACAGGCTACCTTGATGTCCTGTGGTGACTTTCTACTTTCCTAGGTTAGAAGTTCTAGTTCTAATGTCAGATTCTATTTCTCTGAGATGAGGCAGAACTGTGAGCTGGCCATATTCATCTTAAAGCTTTTTTTTTAAAGGCATAGAGAATTTTATAATTTATTATTTTTTTAAGAAAGCTTCCTGTTTCCATGTCATTTGGTGTAAACCGTGTCATGTGGTTATTCTGACATTTATTAATCTATGACTTGATAGTATAAGGTTACAGGCTCTTCTGTTTGGGAGTTTCTCCTGTGAATTGGGTTGGCTCACCTGGATATTATACATTCAACCTAATGGCAGCGCAAGATTTTTCGGTCTATGGACTAAGAGATTTTTGTTTTGACTGGACAGTGTTCCCTGAAGTTGTATCTGGAATATGGATCAAGAGATCAATCATTATGCATAGATTGACAGCCTTTGTCTACCAGCTTAATGTCACATGGCTCTGGGACAGGCCAGAGATCTATGTTCTGTCAGCCTCAGTTACTAGTTCCTTCTGACAGTTCTTTTTACAGAGATTATTCTTCTGTGGCTCAGTAACCCTCATGGTTATTTTGATAGGTAAATTTCCTCTTTGCTTACTATACAAAGAAATGGAGACTAGATATCATCAGTGGGACACATTGAAGTGGCAATGAAGAGGAACAACACCCTGGATTTTTACTACCCCATGTATCATTCCTCTCCAGGAGGTCATCCTGGTTTGTAATGCCTGCTGTGGGATCGCTGGCAAGTTGCATATAGTAGGTGATCCAGGGGATGCCCGAATCCCAAATCCTATCCCATGCCTGGGGCATTCTGTCTTTGAGACTCCAGGTAGGACATTGTTCCTCTTCAAATATTTCCTTCCTTAAATAAAGTACCTCCAACACTCTTTTCTGTCGCCATTTAGCTGCGCTCAAAGTACAGTCTTTCCCTGCTCCTGGAGCACCTGCATGAACACATGACTGGATGGAGGGGGATAGAAGCCATCTGGGAAATTAGCCGTTAGAACAAGAGATGAAGAACCGGTGAGAATCATAATGTGTATGTTAAAGCTTGCCTGTATTTAAGCATAGTTTTTTTTTTACATGCACTTTAACAATGCTGCTGCTCAGGTACATTATATCTTTTCCTCCTAAATGTTTACTTTAGAAAGCTATTTAAAGGTAGTGTTCCTTTAAATATTTAATAAGTAGTGTTTTCTCATAGAGGAGGGCTGATATACTCTGTTTAAGATTAGTATTGTTTAGTATTAATGTATGTGTTATTTTGACAGTTTGTCCCACCTTGAATGAATATTGAGGGAATCATGAGGAGATTAAAAAGAATGGCCTGGATCATACTGTTTATGTGTACCCAATTGGAAAATGTATTAATAGTTTAGTTTAAATACATTCTTTGTACATTGTAATATTGCTTACAAACAAGTATTAATTTCTTATGTAAATATATTATAGCCTGATAGGAGCATAATGTTCTCTAATATTCTCATATAGAATTATTGCATCCAGAAGAGGTACTTTAAAGTGGTAAAGTATCAGGATGCCCTGCTGTGTGAAACCCCCCCAAAAGCCCCAAAAAACTTACCTTTTTGGCGACGGACAAGCCGCCGCCTCCCGGGCGTCCCTCTTACAGGGCGCGCGCCCGCGCCGGCCATTCACAAACGGCCGGCACGGGCGCGCGCACTGCTAGAGGGGCACGCGGGAGGCGGCGGCGGCTGATCCGTCGACGATAAGGTAAGGTTTTTTGGGGCTTTTGGGGGGGTTTCACCCCGCGGGACATCCCGATCTCGGATCGGTGTGGGAGGTGATCGGCCCGGGAATCTTATAGATTCCCGGGCCGATCACCCCTCGTTTTTGGTCCACTTTAACAAGGATCAAAACTCAATTTTGGTTTATCCGCTGCCCCCCGCGGCCCCCTGTCTGAGTAGCTCAGATGATGCAGCCAGCACGGCGGTGGCCCTGTCCTGAAAAAAAGAACGAGTTTTATCACCGCCGATGCCATGGCAGATTTGAGATAGCTGATTGCCCTGCTGTGTGAAACCCCCTAGGTCACCCCGATCTGACTCAATCTTTCCCAGTTCTACGGCGCATGCACGGCCTCTCCTCCAATAAATAGATTCCAGGGCTGTTGAGGCTTGGGTTTACGCACTGTTGGTAACATACATTGAACATTTACCTGTCGTGGATAAGATAATCAGCACATGCCCTATGGTTGTGAGTGTTTAGGGATGCCATTAGTACTGTAGCAAATTTGTTAGGTAGTTGTGTATCCTCAGGGTTGTAGCAAGTACCTGTATGAGAGGATTCAGTCAGTACTGTAGCAAGCAAGACTGTATCAGCTGAATATTCTGAAACAAATGACAGGGTTTGCATGTCTGATGTGACCTGTCAGTAACCATGATTAGGTGCCAGGAGTGGTTGCCTGGATATAGGGACTTACCTAGGTTCAGTTGTCTTAGGAGAAAGTGTGGTAGCTAGTTAGGAGCAGTGTAACTTGAAAGGGGTGCAAGGAGTTGACCGCACTGGGGTCCAGAAGGTCAGGGGGCCCCTTTATTGCTGTTTTCCACCTTACTTTACCCATATTTGGGCTCACTTGCCATAATTTAGATAAATGAAGCACCAAATGTCTCTGCAGTTTTATTCATTAGTTGTGTAGCTGCTTCAAATTGAGTTAAAAGACAGAAATAAAATGTTGGGCCTTATAAGTTGTCTCCTTGGTGTGCAAGAGGTAAATATCTGGGTAGGTAGGTGGAACCATTTCCAAAGGCGAGTATAGCTGGCAGCGACTGGTTTGACTGGTTCACGACGCATGTATGGAGTTTGTGGATCCACCGTGTAGCTTGGTATGGCGGTGGTTAATATCTCCAGGTTGTAGGCACGTAGGTGGGCAGGGTGATGACTAGGTGTACCATTGGGTGGAAATGTTAGCCTATGCTAGTTTTGTGGGTGGGTGGGCAGGCAGCACCAGGAACGGCCAATGACTGGCCTTCTAAGTAGCTAGGGTGAGTAAGAGAAGCATGTGACAAGCTGCTACGTAGGAGTATAATAATGTTGCGAAGTGTGGGTGGCCCTTTCATCATATTGATGGAACCTTATGCATGTCATTTTTTACTGAATGAATGGGATAGCATTGTAGTATGGGCGATGGGGCACCTTTATTATGTTAAGAAATCAATAATTATTATTTTTATTATTATTGTTTATTTATATAGTGCATTCCTCTTCTGTAGCGCTGTACAAAGTAGTAATGTTGTTAATCAGGGCCAGTGGGAGATGAACACAGATCAGCCCCTGTTGCTACTCCCTGTGGGAAGAAGGAGGCTAGAAATGTTTGCGATAAAAGTTAGGGTACACTGTTTGGTCTGTATTAATATCCTTGAAGTGTGAACAGTGTTTAGCTGAACTAATTTCTAATGGCAATTAACTCCTGCAGCATGCAAAGTACTGTATATCAATAAAAATACAAAAGGTTACCTCTTCCTAATACAGTAAAATATATTCACAGTCTGTCCGCACACCATGAATATGGAATAAAGAATAAAGGCTAAGTGAGCATGCATCTCCATTGTGAGCGTATTATTCATCAAGTATTAACATGATATATGTCTGACAGACCTTCTAATTAGGATTTGTACTGGAGTAGTAAAGCTGGATATTCTTATAATAAGCACTGGCGTTTAGATTGACAGTGAGAATTATTAGACTTCTACACAGCGTGAGGAGTCCAAGGGTGCTGTGTCTATTTGATGTACAAGGTGCATAACAAGTGGTTTTCAAGGCAGTTCTAGGCGCAGGGCTGATTTCTGTTTGGGTGTATCTGATTAGTAGCAGTTCCAAGAGATACTCTATTTCATGGAAACTGTGAGAACTCACACTTTTTATTTAAGCTGAGATACTGCAAACAAAGTCACGTGTCTACTGGTATTATTATTATTACTGCTAATTATAAAGACCACTGTTCTATTCTCCTTCTTCTCTATCTATCCTCTGCTTTTAACATTATTGACCATTCCCTTCTTCTCCAAATACTTGTCTATCTAGCAATTCAAGATCTTACATTTTCATGGCTCTCCTCTTACCTCACAGATTTAGTGTATCCCACTCCTTGCTGGCAGCGTAACCTTGGTGCCCCGAAGTCTGAACTCAACTTTGAACAGGATATATATATATATATATATATATATATATATATATATATATATTTAGTGCAAAATAGTTAAAAATAGCCTGGCAACAAAATCTCTAGGTAGGCTGGCAGTTAAAGGGTCAAGTTCAGATTGGCAGCCAATAGGGTGTCTCTTGGGGCCCCTCCTTTAGAAATTACTACTGCATCAGTGATTTTAAAGTGCGTGCAACTGCCACTCAAAGTAGTGGAATCGCCATTGCTGCAGCCAAGGTTTGTGTGGGGCAACTGCTATTGCCATGCAACTGCCAGAGTTTTTAGCTTCATGACATTCCGATTTACTTACATAATTAACAGAGTGAGAGACATATCTATAGTTAATTGTCAAGGAACCAGCAAGTAATGGTTATGTATAATGTTACTCTACAAGAAATGGGCAAGTTTCTTTACACAGTCAGCCTGTCTGATAACGTTTGCTGTATTGACATGGGTTGATACATTGTCATGCATTGCATTTTGCTGCATTAACCAAAATGCACACCAGCAAAGCATTCTACTGTTGTCTGATGCAAGATAGCTAGTAATAAAATCCTTGAAGTGTTGGAGGGCTGAAATACACACTATAGTGGAGGTGATATTATGAGGCAGGGGATCCAGGCCCACTCTGTGTATTACATTTTGGAGGTGGTGGTGGGGTCCGTGGCTTCCATAGTTACATTACGTCATTTGTAATCACAGTAACTACAATTATGTCCCCAATCTTTTTGCATTGAATGTGGTTGTCGAGGTGAGGGTACCTTTGCTGTAGATTTTCCTCTTATGCACATAATCTCTAATATACATTCATTCGGTAAAAACAATTTTGGAGGTGGTGGTGGATGGTCTGTGGCCACTCTACCAAGAATATAGTTACAGTATGCTGTTGTAAGCACATTAACTACATTTCTGTCCCCATTATTTTTGCTTTGAATGTGGTTCTCAACATTAGGTGAGGGGACCTTTGCTGTAAATGGTGCTTTTATGGAATCAGTCTCAATATAAAGTAGTTTTATTTAGCCCACTAATTTAAGCCTAACATGGGTCTCTCCCTAAGGTGGGTTGTCCTCAAGTCTCACTTACCATATAGCATTTTTTTCTGCCTTGGGCTGATGGTGGCTAACAGCCCGAATCTCCTGTCCACAAGTACCAAGTAATGGCTCTGTAAATAGGGTAAGCTATACACAAGCATTGCATGCTTAGTGGCTCTTTTCGTAGTGCATGGGATAACATAGACAGGAAAAGAGGTGATTTGCATGGCTCTGTCTACTTACTAAGGATCATGGGTAAATCATGGTATTCTTGGTCTGTATGTGGTCCTTTTTTGTTCATAAGATTCAGTTTGGTTGAATGTTGTACCGAATCAAAAGTTCTCTAATTGCCCTGCAAATCCATGTATATATTAAAATAAACCAAAATGGTCCAGTTTTTCAGGATTTATTTTTACTTACCAGTGTTTATACAAACACTGTGTGAAAGATGCATTCGATTTTCTGAATGTTTCTGAAAATGATCTCTATTAAGGGGAAGGCACTGGCTTCATGTTTGGAATGTAAAGAGACAATGGCTTTTAGCCATTCGGTGCCATCACTAAATTTAAAGGCACATCAAGTCATCACTTCCTCATTCACATGTTTGGCAGCCAGTCATGTGATCGTTGGCAACAATTGTAAATGAGCCGCCAAAGGGAGGAGATGGTGTAACATTCCAGTTACAGGTTTTCCACTATATTGCTAGACAGGTCTATAGAAAATAATCTTCTGCAGCTTCACAGAATATGACATGGTAGAGCAGCTTCATAAATAAAAATAATTGAAGCCTGCAGGGTTTTTAATTTATTTCTTGCATAATGGTTGAAGCCCTATTAAATCGTTCCCTTATCTTCTATACTTGTCATTTCATTTAACGATACTACTCATAAATATTTGAAACATGGCTGCTGCTAATCATTTTATTTTATTAATTTACTTTGTATGTTCAGGTTGAGTTTTAAAAAAAAATTAAGCTATCCTTTAAAATGTATTTGATTTATCTGTGAGACACTCTTAGCAGAGCTTGATACATTTGTATTGCAGTGGGTTGATCTGTCTGGCAGTGGATTAAAAGTTCCTTGCCACTGAGCTGGAAATAATTATGTGCTGAGTTTCAATTATGGAATGATCTTCCAATTATTTAGGGCAAAAACAGTTTACATGGTCTGCACATGAATGGGCATCAGAAACATCAACCGGGAGGCCGATTTATTAATAGCGCCAGGTAGCGACAGATGAGCGACAGCAGCGGTATTTTCACAGCGCACGCTAGTATTCGCTGTGCTTGGCCGTTGTTCGGCTGTTGACAGCGACTCAGTCGGTGTGCGGTAATGTTGAATACGGGGTTAGGAGTCGCTGTTTGACAGGTTCCGTGCTGTATGGGAGCGCATGACAGTGAATGGCCATAGCGAACGGCTCCCAGCATATTCATTAACAAATCACGCTCAAAAAATTCTCGCGCTGTGAAATGCTTGTTTAAACCGCAGAGCGTTGGCGGCGATGGGTTAAAAGTATTTTTTTTAACCCCCAAACAACCATATTTTTTGAAAAAAAAAAAAACAAGTTTTTCAAAACATTTTGTAATATGAATACATTAATATCAGACCTGTAATATCAATTCTGCACAATTTTTTATTTTTTTTTACCTTAAAAAAAACATTGCAGAAGTGGTCACAGAATTTTTGACATTTAAAAAAAAAAATAAAAATAAAATAATAGCAATTAATTAAGAATATTTAAAGATTGCTCCATTGAAATGCATTGGAGAGCGCCAGGTAGCGAGAGGTCATACCTGTCGCTGTTCAAGGTCGCTCGCTGGCGCTGTGGGGTGAGGCTGGAATAATTATGAATGATTCGCTATCTGGCGCTCTGTCAGTTGCTAAGCAGGATCGGTTTGATAAATGTGTGATTGCGGAGGGGAGCCGGTGTTCTCGTGGCGGTGACCGTCATTACCGTTCGCTCACCATTCGCTACCTGCCGCTATCCCTTGTTAAATAAGGGCCTATGTCTGATATGTAGAGAAGTACCATGAGCTTTCACAACACAGTACTCTGATATATGCAAGAAAATAATTTTATAACTAGGGAATGCTTGCATAACTAGGACAAAAGTGTAATACCAGAGGACGATGGGTGAAATATGCATTCCTGTTCTGGCAAAAGACTTTTGTGGGTTTTAGCTCCATCTTTAGTGTGCCATGTGCACTGCAACTTGGGGAAAAAAGCAGCAACCTGAGCTATAATTCTAGTAAACAGAGGTATTATTGTAGCAGTGAACATAATTGCTAATTGCTAGCTTTTTGCTGGTGTTCACTGCACTACTCTGGGCTGAAAGTGTGGTCTTTACTTAGAAAAAACAATTTGGTGCAAGCTGGTGAGCTGCAGCAGCGGATTTAGTTTAGAAAATTACAGCTCAGGGTATGGGACTCTGTGATGTCTCAGATCTGTGTCTTGGTTGTTTGGAAAACGTCATATAATAAGTTTAACAATAAATGTAAAAAGAGTTTCATTAGTTGTTTTTTAAATACTTGTTACCAATGTGATTGGAAGAACTACCATTCATTCCAATGGATGGAATAGTTAGTCAGGAGAACATGGCAAACTTTGGTCAATCTGGCTAATGCAGCGAATATGGCATTATGGTGAAGACGCTAGTAAATCAGTATGCTAGTATATGTGATGTATTCAAATAGAAGTCTATATAATATTTGATAATGAACCTTAGGCTGAGCGCCAGTCTGGCTAAAAATGTAATTTTTCTACACACATTTCTACATTAAAATGTCTGTTCCACAGGTAGAACAAAGCAAATTATAGCAACAAAAATAGGGATGTGCTGCTGTTGTGTTGACGTGTGGCATTGCAGCCCTGCATTATTTCCTCCTCGTAGATTTGGAAGCGTGAATTATTCTTGCAAACAGAACATACACAAATGACTGACACAGGCAAACAGCTTAATGTTTTGCATTTGAATGACTGTATTTTGTACTTGGCCCAGAATGATCTTTTGATGTTGATGCTTGAGTGTTGGCTTTCCGTGTGAATTCTATTTCTATTTACCGAGATGTTTTCATGAGCGATTTACATATATGTTACCTTCAAAAGCTAAATACATGTTTGGCTGTTGCCTTTGTCATCAACTTATTAGCCATGTAAGCTTAAAGTGGACCAACAGTCAAAAATAAATTAAACTAGACCAACACAACAAACAGTCTTCATGCATCCCTCTCTAGGGCAATTTAGATTGCATGTAAAAAAAAATTACCCTTTTCTAACGACTACTGGTATAAACTTTAAAAACAAGATGGCTGCTCATGTCATGCTGGGCTTCACTTTACTGTGCATTTCAGTTACGTCAGTTGGGAGAGGAAGCTCCAAAATGACCACTACCTTTCTTTTCCAACTGGTGCCAGGCTGTTGGTCCGGTTTAACTGTCTTATGGGTTTCATACCTCTTTTTTGTCATAGAAATTAGCTTGTCTGGTTTGGCTTCCAATGCAGCATTTGGTGTGGTTTAATGGACGGTTTTAGCAATGACATAGGTATAAAAGATTGATCGAGAAGTTGTCATTTTATTAAGTGGGCAATTACATCAGTACTAAGTCTAGAATGCACAGTATATTTACAACAGTTTTATTTACCTGTATTTATGGTACCAGGGAGCAGGGGGGTTGTGAAATCTTCCCAACCTCAAACTAAGCATAAAATGGACAGATAAATATCTTTAATAACTCCAACCAAAATGTTGTCCTGGTCGCGTTGTTAAGTTCCATGGAGCAGCTGGACCCATGCCAAGAAGAGAAAATCAGGGGACCTGGCTAAAGCAGCTGATCATGTTTCACAACTGTCACACTGTATAATTATAGGTCTCTTGCCAAATTCAGAGCTGCCCTGCAATGGGTGGAGATAAAACCTGCCTTTGGAGTGTCCGGGTTGGTATCAAAGCTCTGCTCTTGTTTACCAGTATAGATTTTCCTTGTAATCTATTACCCAATTAAATGAATAAAATGTCCACAAGTCTAACTCACTTGTCTTACTCAATTTTATGGAATTACACTATATTTGTGCCTCTAATTTCTTTATATATGTATTTATTATATCCTACGTTCAAACTGTAATTGTTTTTTTATGTGTGGTTTGGGCTGCATTTTCACTTTTTCTTTTCTAAAGTACTACCTTTGCAAAGTATTGCAAATTCTTTTTGTTCAGTCTGTTTCAGATCCCAATTATTTATACTTTCTGTCTTGCTGTAACTATAATTGAGCAAAATCTTTAATGTATAAAAAGCTTCTGTGTTACAATTTAATTCATATTCCAAGTTACAATTTCCCAGATGTGTTGTTATTTCACCTTTCATATGTTCAGTGAGTTCTACCACATCAATTTTTGTGATAGCCACGATCGCAGCCCTTTGGAAACCTTTCCTTAGATATCTAGCATATCATAATTGCTTTTTTTTTAGCTAGAGTAGCTAGAGGCATTTCTGACAACACAGCTGAATTTTGATCTCTCCTCACCTTGAATGTGCAGTGTAAATTGGGATGCTGTGGATGCCACAAACACGGGACTCTTTTTTTTATATTTGTGGCGATATAGTGATGGATGACCTTCCAGCCAATATTATGCTCAAGAACCTCAAGGTCTAGGACCTGAATGAACTTTGTATTAGTCCTCTACAAGGAAAATGAAGTAAAAATATTAAATGGAAATTAAGTGTTGCACTCTCACAACATGATAGATGGTAGATTAAATTAAGAAATAAATGTCAGTCACTAGCTATGTTGCAGAGCAGTGAGGGTATATACTGGGGGTTATAAAATGATCTTCAGAGTTCCTGGAATTTTTGGAACAGTTTCCTGTTGCGAGCTTTTCTTACTTAACCAATAATCCATTGTGTTAATTTTATCTTTTTAGGGTAGACTAGTAGGGAGTGTTAAAGGATGGGTGAGTAATTTTGTACACAGACTGCTAGTGAGGTGGGCTGTGTACTGGGGAGCTACACCAGTCTCAGCCCAGATCAATGCAGCCCACTGGGAAATCTTGCAGCCACCTCAAGGCCATTCTACCAATTGGGAAGGTACAGAAAATTAGGTTGATAATTCTAAAAGTTTGTAAATACCATTAGCCTATGGGGAGTCCAAATACATAAATACATGGACCTCTGCAAATTTCCTAGGTTTCGATTTTCCTAAGAAATGGAAGTGAAGGTTTAGATTAGACACGTCACTCTTGTGTCTTTATGTCTCTATTCTACATTGTTTCATGCTCTGGCCCTGTCCAATACAGGTATTATAACTATAAACTGTTGTACACATTTCTCTTGTCATCAATAGATATGACAATTCTGTTGCTTCTGAAAGAGTACTGGATTGTGTATTATATTATAGAACTAAGTAGGGCTGTGGGAAAGTAGTGAAGTAGAAGCATATACCTGGATTGCTAGTCAAAGGAACTTCCAGGCAGTCTATACCAAGTAATTTATTAATAATAATAATAATAATAATAATAATAATAATAATAATAATAATAATCTGTAGAGTACAACATGGAGGCAGCAGCACTCTACCTATATGGCTTTGCTCTAAATACGTACTCATAATACCAGAAAAAATAGCGTAGGCAGTGTGAAACCATTAATCAGTGGAATCCCTGAGCAGTCCCCTAAAATCTAAGCTTAATGCATTTTGATAAAGTTCAGAGCGTCTAAATTAACTTTGTACAGGTGGACGCATGCTGGTTATCAGTCTTGAGCTAACTGAACTTTTTTCTGATGAGACACTTGCATCCAACTTATGGTAGGGCACATCTTGGTGCTTTCTGCCCTGCCTTCATTACATTCAACCTGTAGTAAAAGGTATCTCCTGCTTATTAGAGGCAGCAGTGGCTATGTATAGTATGTAGCTTCAGCAGGGAGGGAAGTGGAGGTAGAGGCAGCTATAAAGGGACAGGATGAGACTGCTGTTCGATCCCCAGGGCCAAGCGTGCTGTCCATGGTTGTGTGTCTTCATATAGTTTCTCATATGCTGTACAGATTGTTCACATACTTACCTTGAATCAAGTCCTGACAGCAGATGTTCGAGATGACCATGATTTCATCACCCAGAAACATATTAAAAAGGTTATGTAAACACACCTAGTCTTGGGTTTCAGCTGCACCTCTGCATAGAGATCAAAATAGCCTGTTGTGGTTACTTTATAGTTTGATGGCCGCTGGGTAGTAACCTTTTTTTAAACTCCCCTCTCCCTGTCTCAGGTTGGTTCATACTATGCAGTTCCTCTGTTCAATGCTCTGTTGATCCATGCCTTCACACCATGTTGGGTCATGTACTCCTTATCCACCACCCCATTTCCTCAGTTCCTTATTCTGGAGCTGTTGGAGGAGGACATTTCTTATATACATCACTATACATGTCAGAGAACAGGTATATATACCAGGTAAACATATGGCTTTAATTTCTGCACAAAACATTGTTTAATGAGTAATAACATCTAGGAATATCACATGCATTGTATTCAACATACTTTTTGAAATTGCAAATATTTTAAGGGCATTAATTTTTTAGTAAGCTTGAATATTATGTTATATCGTCTAAGGCCAGCGGCTCCAGGTACGCTGACGGCCGCATCCCCTCCTACTCTCTAATAGGGGGCATGCCCACCTTGGCCACTCGCAAACGCCTGGCGCGGGCATGCGCCCTGCTAGGAAGATAGCAGGGATGCGGCCTCGTCTTGCCCATGCGCTGTTGGACTTGGAAGTGTATAGGCCACCTGGGGGGTTTCACACAGCGGGGAATCACGATTTCGGATGCCTGGGGGGAATCGATCAGCCTGGGAATCTTATAGATTCCCGGGCCGATCGCGCGGGTTTTGGTCCACTTTAATGTTTAAACCAAAGCAGTGATAAAAGTAAAACCAAACCAGATTTAGGCAGAGAGTGTGATCGGGTAACAGGAACATGTCATTTGATGATCATGTAACAGACAGGAAGAAAGTTGGAATCTTTAAGGACAAACTTGTGCCAAGTAAACCTATGAACATGTCATTGGTCCATTTCTAAACGGCGAATGGTGAAAGCTCATCGGATATATATTTATTTAATTTGCCAATAGAGAATATGGGAGAAGACTGAACAGCTAAGTCAGGAAGATGTCTTTACATGGTATAGATGTTAGGATTGCAAACAAAGCAGTTTTTCTTTATATAAGCCTGAGAATAAATCTCAGAGAGATAGACAGCCAGGAAAAAATGGGGAGGGTTAGTTTCTGCAAGAGTGACCATTCCATCATCACACCCCTATCTCATTACTGGGACTGCTCTTGTGTTCCACTTTCCTCTAACAAACATTTTTACATACATTAAAACACTAGAACACATGGTTTTAATAGAAATAAGGCCTCATTTAATTGTTTTTCAATAAATATTTGTTCGTGAGATCACAAAGGTTTTGGGATCAAGAATATATTATGAAATGCTGTCAGCACTTTCCGTGGTAGCCCCTTATTTTACCTGTATCAGGTAAAACCGTCTTTGTTGGGCTTTCTTAATTGTCATGTCACGTGCCCCCCCCCCCCATTTCAGATTCAGAGTGATGATTGTGTCCAGGAATTTTGCGTCTGTACGAGCACACACAAATAGAATGCTAGCAAACCTTCATGGTACATGTGATGAACAGTTTTCAGCGTTTCTGGTTAGGGATTTGTTCCTGACCCTAGCAATAAAAGCATTGCAAAATCTCAATGTTCTCTCCAATTGCTGCTCTTTTTCTCGATAATGGTGTTGCATTCCCTTTCAGACACTCATACAAGTTGCCAATCACCCTTAATGTTCCCAGCATTCCGTGCACCTGCAGTAAACAATTCCTCACACTTGCTTTATCATTGAATTTTGTAAAGCTAAAGCTCTGGTGCTCTGTTTGTTCCAAATTCAAATGTATTCCTTGATTTGTTTTTCTTAGCAATGGGCTTAGCAGCAAGTCTGATTATCAATTCAGTAGCATAAAATGTATATGGAAAGACTAATACAGAAGGACCATTTGAGACATTTGTTAAAACATTACCCGCTAATTACTGGTGGAGAGAACACAGACAAGAACAGCAATGAATATCCATGGGAATCCTAATCGTCTCCATAAGGCATTTGGCTCTCATTGCCCTAGTTTGAGCAGCACTAAATTCTGAACATTATCTTAGGATATTGATAGTATGAGTATGTGTTTAAATAGAGAAAACAAGATTAGTGCAAAATGTTCTTGGCTAAGGGTCTGTCTTGTAAGGCTTTGAAATAGTGTATTATATATATCAAGAAGTGTTATTGTTTGAAATGTTCTCTAGGGGATTTTAAGTGTGTACTGTAGAATGAGGTTATTGGTGTCCCTGTCTGTAGGCAGGTATAGACAATGTAACGTTCTTTCCATTAAAATCCATGATTTTATTAATAACAGCTTTTATGTTTATTCTGTTTGCTTTTTGAACTCTTTTGGCAGGCCTGATTTAATGTGACATATTAAACATAATAATTGTCACAGTCCCATGAAAAGTTAAACTGGTCCCTATTTAATTTACATTCCACTGCAAAGAATTAAGGAAATGGAGTGCTAAAGGCAACTTTTTGCCCTCATTGGCTTATCTAAATCTAATAGCTATTTATGATTTAATATGGTTGGTGAACCATACAGTGTCTATGTATTATATTGTATTATATTATTAGAATGTTTATTTAGGTAATACCAAAAGGTAAATTGATTTTACAGCACCACATGAAGTCCATTGCTCATAAAGATGAGCATCCAAGTGAAAAATGAAACACTGTTTTGATAATTGAATTAACATATTTATTCAGGCTTTTTTTTTTAATTGATTGAACAATTAAATCAAATGATTAAATATCTGCAGGTGTTTGGCAGATAGGACGTTGCTTCATTACAAAGCCAACTCCTTTTCATTGTGATGAGACTAAGGATTTAATTGAGCAGGTTTTGAGTTTACAATTCAGGAAGATGTTATCTAGACTTGATATTGTATTTTTTAGATGTTTTGTTCATAAAGATGAGCAAACTTCCTAAAAATTTGATCCGGATTATTCCCTAAGGAATTCAGGCTCGTCCAAATCAAATTGTAAGGAATCAAAAAAAGAAAAAAACAGAACTAGCCCTCACTAGCCTTGGTGTGGGTGTCCCCCCTGCTGCAGAGGAAGCAGATCCTTGCCTGCAGGGGTCTTGGTAACCTGAGGAGTGAGCTGCTGAGTGAAATGACATGTGGCATGAAAGGCTCCCACTCCTGGTACTCAAAAAAGCCTCTCTCTATGGCAGGAATGAGCGGTGGGAGCCCAGTACAGAGCGGAGGATCTGTGTCCTGCGTCCGGGTGTCTTCAGCAGTTTTGAGACAACATCTGCGATGGACAGTGGGGAAGGAGGTAGTATTGGTGTCAAAGTGGAGGCTGATTCGTTACTAATGGCAGGTATCGGCAAATGAGCGTCTGTATAACGGCGCTTAGAGCGACCGCTAGTTGATGCTGTAAGTGGGTATCGGGCATTGTAACAGAGCGCCTCAGTCGCTCTAGTAACTTGGCAGGCATTGATGTGATGTATATTGGGCACTCTAACACCAGTACAGCGCTGCAGGGAGCAAAAGGTAGCGCCAGCTCAGTGCAACCGGCTCTCGGTGCTCCACATCAAACTTCAAAAAAGGACACACACACAGTGTCGGTGCTCTAAATTTGGTCGCTATAGCATAGAGCGCCAAACGTTGTGTGATTAAATTTTGTTTTTGGACACATATCCACCAATAACAAAGTGAAAACACATGGAATGACATTGTTTTAACACTGGGACATTAACACTTTAGTGCCAGACCTGTAATGAGAATTCTGCATAAAAATATAAAAAGTCCCAAAAATGTATAAAAGTGTTTGTTTGCAGCAGGAGAGGTCACACAATGATTTGAGCAAAAAAAATTAAAAATGTCAAACATGCTGTTTAAACACAAGCAAATGAAAGCCCATTGAAATGTATGGGAGAGCGACAGTGAGTGAAAGGTAATACCTGGCGCTCTGGAAGCCGGCGCTATACACTGAACCGCCTGTAATAATACATTGGACGCTACATGGCGCTGTTAGTCGCTCACCAGATTCACTTTCATAAATGTGCCTACAGCGCCCAGCATTCACCAGATGCTGCCTTCCGCTACGAGGCACTACCTGCCGCTATCCCGTCATGAATAACCCCCTTAGACTTAAAGGAATTTTTCTGATGAGGTGTTTTTTTTATCACTTTAACCCTTTCAGTGCCAAGCACGTAGATACTACGTGCTTGCTTCCACTCCACTTAAGTGCCAAGCACGTAGTATCTACGTGCTTGACTTTCCCCCCTGCTAGTAAAAAAAATAAAAGTCAAAAATACTCACCTGACCCCTCGTTGGATCCGGCCGGGTCTCCTCTTTAATTTGGTGCCATCCGATCCCCCGTGGGGGGTCGGATGGCTCCAGGAGAGCCCCCGGAATAGCCCCCCCCCCCGTTTGGCAGCAGCAGCTGCTAACTGTAAAAAAAAAAAAAAAATAAAAATGACATTCACTTACCTGTGTGTGCGCTGGCTCCCGCTGTCCCTCCTCTTCACCTGGGGGGCCTCCGATCGCCCCCCAGGACTTACCGATCTTCAGGAGAGAGCCCGGAAGGCTCTCTCCTCTCTCCTCTCCGATGGCGGCCGCCATCTTGCCGCTAAGCCCCGCCCCCTTGGGGGCGGGGCTATGACGTCATCCCGGTCCGTCGCAGCGTCAAGCCCCGCCCCTTTTGGGGGCGGGGCTATGACGTCATCCCAGCCCCGATCACCGGCTTCAGCGTTCTCAGCTGTCAGATGCCGGTGATCGGCAACGGGGAAGGAGGTGGCAGGAGATCCTCTGATCTCCTGCCTCCCCCTTCTCTGATGCCGATCACCGGCATCTGTCAGCAGAGCGGCGCGGGACAAAGGAGCTTACAATCGGAGGTAAGTACAGTAAAAAAAAAAATTTTTTTTTTTTTTAATAAAAAACTTTTGTGTGGCGTTTTTTTTCATTTAACCCTTTGTGAACTGGTAAGGGGTCCATGAGACCCCTTATACCAGTTCACAAGGCTCTGGGTATGGCAAGTCACCTGCAGCTAGTGGGTGGCTTGCCATTAACCCCCAGCCCCCCATTACCTGCCTCCCCAACGGCCAGGGGGGGGCAGAAGGGCCCGGGCCACTTAGTGGCTATGTGGGCTAGTAGCCTGCAGGGCCAGGGGCCACCAACGCTGGCCCCTGCGCCCTGTTCTACAAGCCCCCATAGCTGGCCCGGGTCGGTAATGCTGGGTAGGGGGGACCCTACGTCATTTTTTTTTTGGATTTTTAAGGGTTTTTAACCCTTAAAATTCCAAAAAAAAATGGGGTCTCCCCCCCTAGGAGGGGGAACCCTATGTCATTTTTTTTTTTAATTAACCCTTTTGTTTTCTGTCATCCAGCAGCTATAAAGGCTGAAAGAGTGCTCCACTATGGATGGGAGGTAAGTATTAAAAAAAAAAAAATAAAATATTTTTTCTCTTTGTGTGTCTGTGTTTTATTTTTACATTTAACCCCTTGTGAACTGGTAAGGGGTCCATGACCCCTATACCAGTTCACAAGGCTGGGGGAGGTGGCAAGTCACCTGCGCTAGCCGGTGACTTGCCATTAACCCCCGGCACCCCCATTACCTGCCTCCCCAAAGCCCAGGGGGGGGCAGAAGAGCCCGGGCCCACTGGCTATGCGGGCTTGTAGCCTGCAGGGCCAGGGGCCACAAAAGCTGGCCCCTGCGCCCTGTTCCTCCAAGCCCTGCATAGCTGGTCCCGGGCTGGTTACTTTGGGTAAGGGGGGGCCCATGTCATTTTTTTTTATTTTTAAGGATTTTTAACCCTTAAAAATCCCCCCAAAAAATGGGCCCCCCCTCCCGGGAGGGGGGACCCTATGTCATTTTTTTTTCTCGATTTAACCCTTTGTAGTGTGGATGGTAGTTGTATTTTATTTGTAAATGTTAAAAATTACTTGTTTCAGTTATGGGGGTCTCCTGGGCAGGAACAGGGGGCTACCGATAAATATGTGGTACCGTTCTAATCGGTAGAAATGGGGCTTTCACATGCAATATGGTTTTCTTTAATAAAATAAATTTTTTATGTAAAATAAAGGAGTCAATTTCCTAAAAAAAAATTTTATTTATTTATTTGTTTTTTTACTTAATAATAAATAAAATTAATAATAAATAAAATTTACAAACAAGACATTTCATGTTAAAGCCTAAACTCTGCTGCAAAAAATATATATATAATTTTCCTGAAAATTCCAGCAAAAATGACACAAAACATGGCGCAAAACATGGCGCAAAATGGGGAAAAATGACCTGTCAACAGAGGGTGACAAAATCTCAAGTAAGCTGGCAATTAAAAGGGTTAATAGTACCTCTGCATGTTGGGTATTGTTCTGTTCGGGGGACCTTGCGCTTTCAGACTTGGCTTGTTTTTTCTTGTTTGCATATTTATATTTTAGTAAAAGGTGTTTTTTATTCTGCTTTTTTATACATTTTTTAGGGAAACTCTGCGCAACCAAAGAGTTCTTTGAGGGATTAATTCCAGAAAGATGAGCCCACTACAACAAGCTGGGTACGCTTAGAAAGCTTAACATGTGTACTTTCAGGGAATATATGGTTTATGGGGGATATTCCAAATGTAAAGGGTTGTTTTGGTTGAAAAATCGCAAGGTGCGCACTTTGTCTGCAGAGCTGAAATTTTCAAGAAAAATTACCGTTACGCACATGCTTTACTTTGGGGTGTTTGGCAACTCTTCCCTTGACAGAACCCATGCATGTTGGGTATCGTTCTGTTCGGAGGATGTTGCTTTTTCAGATCATACTTGTTTTTTCTTGTTTGTATATAGTTTTTTTAGGAAAATGTGGCTTTGATTCTGCTTTTTTATCCTTTTTTTAGGGAAACTCTTTGCAACCAAAGAATACATTGAGGGATTACTTCTAGAAAACTGTGGCCACATCAACAAGCCTGGTACGCCTAGAAAGCTTGAGGTGTGTACTTCCAGAGAATATATAGTTTGTTGGGGGTATTTCAAATGTAAAGGGTTGTTTTTCTGGAAAAACTGCAAGGTACGCATAGCGCATATCACAGTTGTATTTTTTCAGAAAATCCCCTAAAGCTCTGTTTCAGTTTGGGGGAGTCTCCTGGGCAGGAAAGGGTGTCTACCTATACATATGTGGTACCGCTGTAACCGGGAGAAATTGGGGTTTCACACGCAATAAGATTTTATTGACAAACTTACATTTTTTATTACAAAAAAACACTACAAATTGTAAAAAATTTATTTTTTTAAATTTTTTTGCACATATTTCGCCAAAAAATATTGAGAATACACCTAAAAAATGACAAACAAGACATTTCATGTTAAAGCTCAGACTCTGCTGAAAAAAACAATATATCATTTTCCTGGGAAATCCCTGGAAATCCCTTCAAAAATCACATTTGAACATGGGGAGCGCAAAATAGTGCAAAATGGTCTGGCACCAAGGGTGACAAAAACTCCAGGTAGGCTGGCAGCGAAAGGGTTAACCATGTGTGACCTGGTAAGGGTCCCCTTATACCAATTCAAGGGGCAGGAGGGGCCGTCAAGCGGGTGACTTGCCAAAACCCCTCATCCAATTACCTGCAGGGATAATTTAACACTCTCAAGGTCACATGAGCCCTTCGCCTGTGTTGACTGGTAGTCTTTTAGGGCCAGCTGCTCAGCCTCCGAACCCTGGGCTATAAGCCCACCTCGTTGGTGCCTGGGCTTCTTTTATTTTATTTTTAATGTTTATGGTCAAAAATAACAAACTGGTTCATGAGTGACATCCTCTGCCTGGCTGCAGAGCATGGGAGTGGCATGGGACACCCGCACCAAAGAGTAGTGAGGGAGGAGGTGAGTTTGGAGATATTTCAATCATCACAAATTCCAAGAAATTAGGATCTATGCCGAATCAATTTCCCCCTGAAATTTGGTCTGAATTCCGATTTGTTTGAATCGGTATGCTCATCTCAGTTTGTTCTTCATTGGACTGACCACCTCCATTCAGAATACTTTGTACAAGAATATAAGTGGTAGCTCCAATTAAAATTCTGTGTTTAGCATAAACCATATGGAGGGAAGGTGTTTGATTGCATTATAATGACTGGAGCTAAGAGTTGTTCTTAAGCCGTCTTGTAATGAGTGTTAACATAGCATTGCATCTGGTAGACAATAGGTGTTACAGACTCCTACCTCTAATTAAGCTTGACTTCTCCATTTTAAAATAAATGGCTTCTTTCATACATCTTTTGAACCAATCTTCCTCTGTACCGAAGATTACTGTCATGAAATGAGTGTTCTTTTAGGTGTGGGTACTGTGCAAATCAAACCCTCCTAAATGCCAGAGAATGAAAAAACTCTCCTTCCAAGATGCTGTGGATCACTGAGCTGGACTGCATCCACAATGTTGCTCTTCTTATGTTTCTGTATTTTTTACCCCGTGTTTAAGCCCTTAGTAGATTTAACATACTGTATGAAGACAGTATCTAAAAAAGTCTTAAAGTGTAGCATTCTGCAGCAACCCTACAGGCTGCTGAATACTCCACTCCTGGACATTCAGGATCGGGAAGCCTGACTGCTTAAAAGCATTTGTAAATACCCAAAATCCGGATGGTTTCTTACTAGTCCCCATGCCACTTGAGTGGCCCATTCCCATCTAGAAAACTATTTTGGTAATGTATGCTGCCTGTACATCTGCCACACATATGTCATTAAGCTTTGCAAATTCCTAACACTCCCCCATTTAAAATCCATGCTTTCGGCTGGATAGTCATCAAGATGCATACCTTCTTGTTCCTGGTGCCCATAAGGTGCATAGTGCGTGGTGCATATTAACAGATTGGGGGGATCTTACCATGCAAGTATCTTGGTGTCAAAATAGTTGAAGGTGGTCCACAATTTGGCCAAGATGGGCTGGCTGCACAGTTAGTCCCATAAAAGAAAAGTACCAGAAATGTAACATTTTTGCCTCACAAATAAAAGATGACAGACGAGAAACAAACGTGGTTACAGGAAATGCTGTATTAGGCTTTTCTACAGAAAATGGAACTTTGTATTGTACAAAGAAAACCCATCTAATTTCTACCTTGTAATGAAAGTTTCTTTCTCTGCAATATTTGTTTTACAAATAGTGTATCACTTCTCATCTCATTTTTCATATTTATTTAGCAAAAAGAATGACAATCAGTAATTTAACCACCAAATAAAAATGATATATATTTGCAATCTTTGAAACGTGAATCATTTCTACGACTTCTGAAAAATAGTATTTTGCTTTTAATCTCACTCTAAAGTCAATGAGCTGAGGATTTATTCCAAAGATTGCTATTCTTTCCAATAGTGTCGGGGTTATATGACCTTACAGTTAAATGGACTCTTCTATTTGTGAAAATGAGCTGGTGACACAGGGCTTCTCATTTAGAAACAATCTTGACCTCACAGTGAATGTTTCATGACCAAATGTGACACAAATGTCTGCCCTAACATGAGTGAAAATTTTAAACCAGCAATTATGTTTAATCAGAAATTCATTTTTATCCCACCACGGGCTATGCTTGTATTATGTACAAATGATGTATAAGCAGCTTGGTGTTTTTCAGAGATTGATGGCAATGGATTTCTTCAAATGATAGCATGTTTATGACAAGGCATTTTCAGTTTAATAAACTCTTTACATTTACATAACATTGGTTATATCTCGAAATAAAGTGTGAATGTGATATGGAGTCAGCCATCCATACAACTATTCCGAATATGAATTATCTTCTCACTGCAAATTGCTCGGGAGAAGTGAGATTTGGCTCCAACACAGCTGATGGGATGTTCTGGAAGAAAGTTATTACTTCAATTTATACTGCTTGCACAAACATATTGCATATATATATATATATATATATATATATATATATATATATATATATTGCTATTTGGTTCTGGCAAAATATTTTATAACTTGTCCTGCCATTATAGTTTGTAGGACAAATGTGGCTCTATCTTCACTCAAATTGTCTGTAAAGAATCCTAAAATAACTAAACAGGCAGAGTGACTCAGGGCCAGTCATGTACACCATACAGGTTTTCACCTCTCTGTGCAGCCACCCCCATGGGCAGCCATGTGGTCCCGAATCCTAGTAGTTGCATCAAGAGGATAAGGAAATTATAAAATAAAGCTAACTGAGACTGGGTTAGCAGTAGAAGGGTTATACATGGGGGGCATCAAAAATTGGATTGCCCCCTCTGCTGCTGACCAACAGGCATCGTTGTGACCAATAGTCAAGGAATGTTAAAAGTCACTTTTAAAGAAAGCTGTATTTTCTTTACAGTGGAACAAAACCTGGGTCTATCCCAGCTTTTGTTCCATGTCCCGGGGCATCCCAGATTGGGCCGCAATGCCGTGCATATGTAATGCTCGGTAAGAGGCATTGTTTACATGCAGAGCAATAGAGGGCAATGGAGAAAGCAGTGGGCGCATCACCAGCAGCGAGCCTTTTCCCCCGGCCCCAGCCTATCTGAATGGTTGGGGACAGGAGGGTGCTCACAGGGGCTGTAGCAGCCGGATGTTTACATTACTGAGGGTGCCAGGAAGCAGGTGAGTTCTTATTCTGGATGCCTCCAGGGAAGGCCAGCAGCTGGCCATGGAATCTTTTAGGTTCCAGGGCCGGCCTCAATGGGTTTTTTTCCGCTTTAAAGCACCTTGGATATAAACAGACAAATTGCGTAATGAGAAGTTATTATAAAAGAGCAGACTTACAAAGCCCCTGGAAGCTGTGAATTCTTATTTTATTTCCATTCTGTCTTCTCTCTCATTAAGTTTTGACATGCTGAAGCACCCACAAAAACTGTCCCTGGCTGCTCTGTCCTTGTACTGTCACAAAAAAAATCCCAGTTAAAGCCTTAAGCTTTCTTTTATGAGACCCAGCTTTTCCACCCTTCTGTGGCAGTTTTATGACCTTGCAGACACAGATGGGTCCTCCTATTAGCAAAGAAAAGACAAGCTTCTATTCTCAGATTGAATGACAAAAATAAAACAAAGCACACATCCCCTGCCTGGTAGAAGCAGCACCACACTTAAGCGTGAAGATTTAAAATGCTTATTTTATTTCTTTAAGCAGTTTAAATGTCTTCGGGTTGCTGCTTATTGTTACTGCATTGACTTTGAATGCAAGTATCCCAGTAATTTACCCAGGCACTGAGGGGTGAATGAAGATAGACCTGTATATTGCTTAAAAAAACCTTTGCTGTATTCTGCCGGACAGTGTTGGAAATGTGAACACTTTTCCACTTCTTAGTTCAATTTATTTCAAACACAACAAACAAACTATTGTAATAGAAGGACATGACACAGTTCATTGCATTGTGTAAGTTAGATTGCTTCTTCAGGAAAATATCAAAGTTTCATATAAAACAACTTGAGCTGAAACATCAAACTAGTGTATGTGTGACAAAGAAATGTAGTTATTATCCCCAACTGTATTTTAAGCAATGTACTACCATTACCTTAAAGATGATTGGTTTTGAAGTATAGTTTCATATTTGCATGTTTAAAAAATTTTTGGAAAAGAAATTATGTAATTTTGAACCTATAGCCCAGATTTTTTTCCTTGATTAGAACTCGCATCGGAAATCTTTTTTTTTTTTTTTGTTCTATCTAGTAAATCTTGATTTGCAACAGTAGAGACAAGCTCAGTCGCCTACTATTTTTTAAAAAGGGTTTCCAGCCCCATATAACTATCACGCCTTCTGTAGCATTTGGTTCGAGCAAGCTACTGACTTGCTTCTAACTTACCTAGGCTAAAGAATGCTTTCTTAAAACAGACCAAGAATAACAGGATTTACCCTTGACTCTTAGCAGTAAGCAGACCCATGCAAAAAAATGTCTCTAGAAAGAGCAGGCTTGGTGTGCAATGCTTGAGTATATCTTCTAATATTTACACAGCAATCGCTTCTGCACGTCTGGATTGTTGACTGGTGGCCCACGGCACAAGGCTGGAAGTGATGGCTCTATGGGGGGTGTGAAACTTGAGAGCACTGTAACAGAGGAGACCAGACACTTAGGGAGAGACACATGTAAGATTTAATATAGTGAGCTAAATGATACTGTACTACTGCTTGTCCTGGTATAATTAAAATTAGTAAATCTTGAGGGAAAATTTTGTTTGTGCTGTGAAATGCTTTTTCCTACTAGCTGTTATGTTAATACGTTTATGCATATTACACATTGGCTTATATGTGCAAAAATGTCCCTGTGTTTATGTCACAATCATGTTAACAAGCTAAGAAATCTCCTCCCTCCCCCAATCAAACTTTCATGATAATCTAGATGCTTCGACATATTCCTGCAAATATATATTGACCTGGGTAAATGAAAACCTTTACAGGGTGAGCCCCCTTGTGTGCTGGTGGAATCTCTGGTAGCAGTGGCTATGGTTAACTTTGAAGGCCCCCCAAGCCTTATATATATAGTACACTCAACCTTGAAAAACTTGTGTCTTGTTACATCCAATTGTGTTAAAAGACCGAAAAAAGTTTACTGTATGAGCCTTAAAGGGCCCCTTTTAATATTCGCACCAGGGCATGGGAACCAAGAACAGCTGAAGAAGGTGGCTCCTATTATACCATGGGTGCTCAAGGGCCACAAATAGTCCAGGATTTGCAGACTTTCACACATATATGCACTTGTGTAATAATTAGCGCTGAGTCTACAGCTCTGTCTGAGTGTAATGTAATATTGGGGTTAACCAGCAGTAATCATGGTCGGCTTTAATTACAATCCAAAGTATGTCATGGTGTAAAATTATCTCAAGCAAAGTCACAGCACACAGGTATGGTAGCCGAGGGTAAGGGTTATGGGACCACAGCATGGGGAGCTGACAAAATGTTATCACAGCAGACACTCAACGGCAAACAGGATCAATGAAAACATCAGCTTGTTTTATTAGTATTAAGAAACCTTAATACCTTAAGAAAGGTTTAATACTTTAATCCATATCACGGTCAAATACATAGTTCATAGTTCACAGGCCATATAAACGTGTATTTCTGGTAGAAAGGCAAATACAGGCACACTTGCTTTATAAGTACATTGCAGTGAAATGGTTAAATTGCCTTGTGTCCAACAGACATAGAACACAGGTACACTTAGTAGAACGTTTCAGCATAAGGGCTAGGCAGCATTATAGTTTCCATTAAATGTAAGCCTTTTTCCAGAGGGGGTTTTTGAACTGGGCACCCTCTCGTAGTGGTGACTGTCTATGGGGTATCCCAGACTGGGACACGGAATTGCCTGGTATCAGCAGAGAGTAAAACACAAGGGGAACCTCTACCCGATGGCATCTGAGCCCAGATCGTTCCCCAACACAAGGGCTTCTCCCTCACACAACAGTCACCACAGTGCAGAGTTCTCAGACAGGGGCAGCCACACCTTACCGGATTCTCGGGCATATCGGCTTGCTCCTCATGGCCTGTCAGTCCCTTTGGATTCTCTCTACTTCTACTACTACTCTTCTACCCCCCTGGCATAGGGTCCTGTCTGCATGGACTTCCCCGTTCCTCAGTCTTCTCACGCTCTCTGCAACTCAGCGCAAGTCTGCTAAACTACAGCCAATTCCTCCTACTTGCTTCCAACTGGACACCTGGACCTTATCTCTGTAGTAGCCTTACCAGCTGTGTCACACAGGGAGGCTAGGTCTTCCACTTAGCATGGTTATGGAAGATCCCTCTGTCTTTCACTTTGGCCTCTCCTTATAATACCTCTGCTCTATACAATGTTGCATGCAACTTTCCCTCCAAAAAGCTCCCACCCAGTTTCTCAGCAGTTTCCTGTAGTTCTCCAAATGTATCTTATGCCTCCTGACTCATCCTAAAGGAGAATCCTACACCCAGATTCTAACAGTCTGAGTAAAATTCTCTTTTTCATTTGTTGACTTCTACTTCCATCTAGAGTGGGAATAGCAACACATTTTATATTTTACTGGAAAATTCCCACATAACCCCCATTTTGAGAAAAAAAGTTGTGGAAGCGTATTTTTCATTTTCCTACATGAGCACAAATTCTTTCACCTGTGAATCAGTGATGAAATCTGCAATACCTGTCCTGTTGGTGGCCCTAGAGGGTGAGGGTTGAGGAGCATACATGTTTTAAACCATGTGCATGAAAAGTCCTGGAAGCAGGCTGTCTGTTGTAATGGGATTCAGGCTTCCGCGCACCGGACGTTCAGGAAGCAGGCTGTCTGCCTTGATGCCTGCATGCTCGGGGAACTGCACATGTGTGAAAACGTAGAAATCTGGGAGCAATTCTGCTAGCCGTCTTTTTCAATTTGTGCCATCTTGCTGGCTTTTTTCTAATCATGTGTGTTCTGTGCAGTGCATATTGGCTGTTGTCTCTTACCGCGCTTGGCCGGACGGCACTTTTCCTGTGTGACGAGCACCCTTGGGATTCTCTGGCCGTCCTTGCGTTCCAGCTTGTGTGCTATATGCCCTATGGCGACGATGTGCAGCCAGTTACAGCCAACACTGAAGCCTGGGGGAAATTTGAATGGGCCAATGAGCCCAAGCAATAGTTAAAGTCATTACACACCAAGTTTATACAACAAGGTTAAATTTCTTGCAAATAAATAATAGCTTGTAAATTGTATATTAACATGGGAGACCAGTGTCTCAGCAGTATAGCTTCAAAGGCAAATTTTAATAAAATCATTGTGGCCGGCCTTATTATCTACTGCGTGTGTGATCTTGGAAATCCTTGGCCTGGTCTCTGACAATGCTTCTTGTACTGCAACCGTGTCTTCCTGTGTACCACCCATGAGAGCTTGCTCACTTGTAGTCTCAGCAATTAGAGGGTATTGTTTGTGCTTTAATTCCTCAGGGGAAACCATACCTGGGCACGCATGTCCAGCAGCCTGCAAAACTGGAGCTTGTCCACTGTGAAGCGGCACTAAATATTGGGCAATATCTCAATATTTGCTGCAGCACAGGGGTGGAAAGGGCCAGGTAAGAAAAAGAAGCGGGCCCCGCATGGCCAACACTGCCCCCAGCCCCTGGCACACTTCACTGCCACACTAGTGCCTACAGTGACTCAGAAAACCCCCCTCTTTCCAGCTCATGCCTAGCAAGGGGTAAACAGTGCGCATACAATTTCTGCCAGCGTGCTAAGCATGGGATGATCACTTAGGAGGTTAAAACACATTTCAGTTTGTGTTAGACATTTGTAAAGGCATTTAGGGAATACCAGAGTCCATGAAAATATATCAGGACTGAGCTATTAATGCCAGAGTTTAGAGGAATGTAGAGTTCAGGATCATATCTTGGATAAAAAGATTTTGGAATGTATAAAGCTGCTCATCTATCTATTCTCTGTGGTGAAAGATTCTCTGAAACATTTTTTACATATGATGGTATTTTTTTCCGGTAAGGCCTTAGGCTTTACACAACTTTATAGTACTCAGTGCCTGGCCTGCAGTCAGCCAGAGATAGTTTTAGTGGCTTAATATGAGTTTTGAAATAGGAGATTTTTTTTCTTAAAACAAATTCAGGAAGATCACCTGTAAAGCTTGCTGTCTGGGGTGTGGTGGTCCTAAAAGTGAACTTCATGTAGTTTCACTGAGTTATTGTTTTCTGGTGGAAATTTGATACTCAAGCCTCAGTGGGACATAGGGTAGGTCGGAACTCAGGTGTTACCTAAAGGTATATGTTTTTAGGTCTAAATATCTAAATGCCCTTGCTCCCCCAAAATATAGTGTACCCCCTTAGCTTCCTATTGACCAGGTTGTGTTTGATTAGAGATAAACCGAATCTGCTTTTATTTTGTTCTGGTGCAGGTCGGTGCAATATTCTGGTTTTGCAGCACTCGAATGCAGTAAGGGTCCCCACACACCCTATGAGATGCCCAGTACAATAAATGGCACAACCAACTAAATAACAAATATATCCCAAATTTTCGTTCACTTATACATAACCACAAGAAACAATATAACACTATAGACAATGTTAAAATACATGTACACTATCGACACCGGGGGGCGCCAGTGTTACATCCTCATATAAATACACCATAATGATCACGCAATGTAACAGAAAACCATCTGGGACACGTGAAAGTAATGCGTATTAAATATATAAACAGTAAACATCCATAATGTGCAATCCCCAAAGGAACCTATCCTTCATTCAATACAAAAATGTGCAATATAACCTCTCACATACTGATATACAAAAAAGTGCCTGTGCAATAAAATGATCCCAATATACAGACCAGCCGGGGTAAATGGAAGAGACATACAACAAATAATTATATATAATACGAACCCTCTGGACCTCCCCCCGCCAGATGCCCGCCAGCGCGTGTCGTGAAGAAGACACATCACTTCCTCAGGGTGAATACCAGCACTCGGATTTGAAAAAGTTTCCTAAAAGATCTGTGTAAAGTTTTTTTCTTTGTATTTGTACATAGAGATAATAGTTATACTTGAGGTCCGCTTTAACATAATGATAATTACATTGAAAGTATAATTCCTTTAAGTCCTTTAAAACAGGGGTCCCAAATCATGTCTTGCAAGGCCCACTAACAGCCCAGGTTTTGCAGATCTCCACACAGATGTACAGGGGAAGTGATTAGTCCAGCAGTAGAGTTATAGAGTTTTAGAGGTTAGATATGTGGAGTTCCACACAACATGAACTGTTGGGGGGATTTGTAGGAGAGGATTGAGAAATGCTGCTTTAAAACATTTGTTTGTAACGCTACAGGTTTCTTTTAAAAGAACAATGTCATTTTAAAGTGGAACTATCTTCATATTTTGTAGTTTTAACATCTATATATAAGCTACGGCTCTACTAATAAAAATCCCAAATGTACCTATCTTTAGCTTGAAAAAGAGTGTCTTTTAATAACTTTCACCCTATTTAACCGTAAAAGGCTTCTTATCTCTCTTGACACGATTCTTACACTTATAGCTGATGTCCCACTGTGTGAAACCTCTGGAGTCTCTGATAAAGTGACCTTTACCGGCTCCCACAAAGCTGTCTTCAGTGGCAGCCACATCCCTGGTTTCCTCCGTAAATGTGGTGCACTCCCATGCTTAGCAAATCAGCTGGGGATGGGGCACTCCCCAGGCTACAAGGAAACATGGGATACAGCCAGCCAGCATTCTTGAGATCAGACACTCTGCAATCTCATAAATGCCGTGTGGGTGTGGCCTCAAAAAAAAACCTTTGTCATACTGGGTCACTGCCAAATCTGCTGTAGGCAGTGGGTGGCACTGAGGGGGTGTAATAAGGGTTTTGCGCCACTAATGATAGCATTATAAACTGATGTTATACTATAAAGAAAGGGAATGTCTTCCATTCTAAAATTACATTAGTCTGTTGAAGAGGACACACAGATCTTTACACACAGATCTAATTCAGAAATGTTAAGGTTCTAGTTTAAGGTTCTATTTTTTTCCTCTTCCTCTGCTATTACAGACACATTACTAGTGTTTACTTAAAGAATTGGCTGAATTTGACCAGAACGTTGCCAATATTCAGTTTTGACCAAATTGAACCAAATTGGCAAAATTTAACACTGATACGAATCCCAACACTATTTAAGTTACTATGGTAAAACATTTGGAATATAAACAAGTGAGTAGAGTCTTATCTCTAACCTGGTATGAAAGCACACTCATATTCCAGGGCATGCATTAGTAACTCTGCAGTTAACAAGAAAATCCTACTGAAATGAGGTGTGTAACTCTCCCCTTGGTTTCCTTGGAATCCAAAAGTTGTCCACAGAAAAATATTTGTAGGGTGGGGGGGTCCTCTTAAAGCTGAATATTTTTAATAGGAAGGTTGTCAAGGCATGCCTTGTTTAGGCTAGAGCTTTATAATTATAACTAATTGCTGTTTGTTTCATATTAATACAAAATGCTAAAACAATGAATCGCCCATTTTTTTTTTTTTTTGCAGGCTTGTTAATTCAGAACTAGCTGTTCTCCTCAAACAATAAAACCCACACTACACTACATTGCTCAATGGAAATGTGCTAGAATACATTAATCCCCAGCTACTACAGCCTTCGTTTTTCTTTCTTTCTTTATAGCAAACATATTAGATCTCAGGGAGCAGAATAATAATCAGTTGTAAATAAAGTACTCAAATGAAAAGCTAGAACTCTTTAATCATAGGCAGTACTGTATGCATAAGCAAACATTCCCTTTGTTTAAAACCGTGCTCATCAGCAAGTCAAGGACACCAGTGGATTTGCCAGCTGAGAAATGGCTCTGACCTGGAAGCAGCAAAGCAGCAGTAAACACTCAGTCTGTCCTCAAAGGAGCAAAAGTGAAAATGGCATAGGTTGTGCTAATGAGACGGCGTCGCAGCAGGTTATGCAGGTACATCATCCACCATCAAGTGTCTGCTTGGGCCTCCGTGGACTGGCATTCAGCCATAAAGTTCAACGCTGATTGCCCAGAACATAAAAAAAGACTTGAGAATGCAAATGTATTACTTGGCTAAACTCCAAGAAATCAAACTTGGAGACCTAAGTCTACGGCAAACATGACGAAGAATTGTTAAAGAAACACTGGGAGAATTCTTGAAATTATGACTACTGGAAGTTAAATACCTACTTGGTGATGAACCCATTTTAAGGATTACAACCACAGATGCTTGATGAAAGGGCTTCTGTTAAAAAGTGATAATTCTTGTTAGACTCATTATAGTAGGTGTATATAATACTAATAAAACATCTACAATATTAAATCAGATACAATCCTATTTGTGTAGACTGAGGGCCTGATTTATGTTTCCAATAGTTAGTTCTACCTCCTTGCTCCATGTGCACTGCACCTGGGAAACCCATGGAGACAGTGCCTGACACTGTGAGCGCATAGGTTAAGCTACTCATTACCTTGTGTGGCCTTTTGATATGTATTACCTCTGGTATGGTTTTCCAAAACTCATGATTAAATGACCAACATTTTTACCTGCATTGTATAATAATTGATAAGCAAATGCTCAATGCATTTTATCCTTGTATATTTCCCTGGGATGGTTAATGGATCCGTTGCATTTTGTGTAGCATTAGATTTCTTTTAAATGTATTTACATAAAGGACTGACTTTTACATTTTTGGTGCTAGAATTGTTGCGGTGAATATATGGAGAACTATTTGTTGGCATTTTGCTGGGTTTGCTTGGCTGGAAAAGGGCTATTTACTTGTTTGGTGCAATCTAGCGAACTGCCACAGATTTAGGTGAGTTTATGGGCAACCTGGGGGGTTTCACACAGCGGGGCATCCCGATTCTGGATGCCCCAGGGGGAGGGAATCAATCGGCCCGGGAATCTTATAGATCTCAGTGGGTACTGGTCCACTTTAAGAAACAGTCTTGGAAGACTTACCACTGATTCCAATGGGGTTTGCTGGAAAAATCTGTCTTACTGCTCAAGTGTTTGCCAGTTTCACCCAGCTACACTGAACTAGTGGTAAAAAACAACATGGGCGTAGTTGGGCAAACATAGCACATTATGTTTGGTAAATGTGGCAAACAAGGTGAAAACCTGTGAATAATGGAAAAATATTAGTAAATCAGACCCTGAATATACAGCAGACCTTTTAACCCAACCAGCCTACTTATTGGCCTAGAAAGTTGTATTATTAAACTGGACCAACACCCGATTTTACCTTAACGGGTGTTGGTCCCGGTGTCTGTGCTTTAGAATAGACTCGGGGCGGGCATCCAGAATGGCTGGAGCCCCCTCGCAGGTAACTTAAAAGAACATAAAACTCACCAGCGCCGGCAAAGGAGTCCCGCGATTGGCCGCCGGGCGGTCACGTGGGCCGCAGTCGCGTCCTCTGCGCTGGCCACTGGCAGGACCTGCCCACGTGACCGCCTGCCAGCCAATCGTGGGACTCCTTTGCCGGTGCTGGTCTCTCTCTCTCTCTCTTACACAATATTATATATTATATATAATATTTAAGTACATCTTTCCTGGCTGAGAGACCCCCTACAACAGCCAGATGAAAAGTACTTCTTGGGATGGGGTCATGAGCAAGAAGATCCAGGCACACAACTAGACCCTGGAGCACAACTAGCTGCATCAAAGGCCCTATGTTTTGTACACCTGATGAATTGTAGACAGCTTATTTACAGTGCCTAGTGAGTAAAATAACTATAAGCTATTCAATAACCTTGAAATTTGGACAAGACCAGAATATTACAGGTAAAACCAAAATGATCTCCATCTTCTCATAGTTCCACAAAATAAGCAGCTGACATTTACTCCCTAGCATACACATAGGTGCCACAGCACACCTGGAAGTGGAGCATATCTAGGCATACTGAACATTCTGTAATTGCTGGCCATTGTGGGCTCTGCTTTGCAAGGAACAGTAAGACCAATGTCTTCTTGCATGTGTGTATATAATTTGTATCCTAAATATATACAGTGAAGAATATGAAATCCTGGCTGCCATTCACGTTGTTATAGATTTTATGTGTGGATTGCTATATTTTATGCTGAACAATACAGAAAGAAGAATACTACAGTTAATATAATAATGTTGTCATTACTTAATGGGTATATTTATTTGGGAATATGAGATTTGCAGGGAAGTTGTTTGGCTGTGAAGATGGACCTCATTTCTGCTGTGTTTTATACTAATAGGTATATGCAGTGTTGGACTGAGGTGTTTAGGGACCACCAGTATTATTTATTGTTAATACACAGGGGATACTGACAATCGGTGTGGGAACAATATCCATTTTGTAAAAATTGCTTGTTCTGGATTAAGAAGAAAGGGGGTGGGGTCATTAAAATGTCTCTAGTTCCTATGACCAGGAGTTCCCCTCTCATCTGACCAGTACCAGTTATAGAAGATCCTCAACACACATTAAGAAATAAACAATCAATGTCCTCAATCAATCTTCTTAACCTGACTGGGGTTTTAGCTGGAAAGGGTGTCAGTGAGAGCTTTTTCAATGAAGTAGATGCATTTTCTTTCATTTGTAAATAACCGCTAACGTGGTACTTAATAGGGTGCATGGAGGCTCTCCACATTTTCGATAACCTGATCATTATTGTCCCTGTCAGTGTAAGCCAGCCTCTGATCACAGCCAAGAAAGCACATGACTGGTAAAGCTGTGCCATGATGTGCCTTTTCCAGCTCAGCCATGCCCAGGAATGGCAGTCAGTGGCTTCACCTAGAATGCATAATGTGTTTACATATAATAACATTTCAAGATGTGTGAAATGACTAATTTTACATTTTTTTAATGTGAGATAATGGGGAGGAAGTTAACTTGTGCCCTACTTTATGCCCAAATTAAAAAGTGTTTAGCAAAGCACACACTTGGAAGTGAACTGAAATATTGAAGTGGGTGCTGTCACCTGAAGGGGAATCCCAAAGTGGCCATCCTTACACATACTGTACATGTCACCAATAAGGAGTGTTACTGGCTATCAAGATAAAGCATTGCTAATGGCATATCATTTTCTCATTTTATTTTGGACTTTTTTCCACTTGACCTTCCTTTCCGCTGTAGAATGTACCTCCAGCTCCAGTCTGTGGCATCAGTGTTTTTGCTCCTATTTCTATGAGTCCTAGAAGTGGCTTTACTTTCCAATGAATTAAATGCGTTCGATAAAACAAATTGCACCTTCTGCTTACATTCCTGCTGGAGAAAAAAAGCATTTAACATGTCAGGCTTACTTATGGCCTGAATACTGTTTAACCCACACATCTTGTTTTACTATAGAGCCACGATTAGCATGTGCTTGCTTATTGAGCAGAAAATGATTTTAGTCAATGCATGGATACGTTTTAGCCCTGACCCCTAGGCTTCCCATGCTTCATGTTTCCGACTGACCCTTTTCTCTTTCCATTCCTGTTTGCTAGTATTTTCTCATTTGATGCTGTTTAGTCTCTCAATTACAAAGTCACTGAAAACAATCAATATCCAAGTAATAGGATAGTAAACAGAGCTGAGCAAGGTGGTGTGGGTAATGTTCTAGCCTCTGAAAGACTAGACGGGATGTGCAGTGCTTGGGAGAATAAGAGTGAGCTTTCTTGAACAAAGGAGATCTTTAATGACTGTGAAACTTAATTCATTTTTTGCCATCACATTTATCTTTTCTAATGGAGAAGAGCAAGGTGGTCCTATTAAAATGTGTCTGAGGATTGAGCATTATAGACTGGTTATTCTCCCCCCTCCAACAGAAGACATAGTGGTTTGTGTGTTTGCTCATTGTATTTTTATTACCAGAGGTTCACTTTAGCCCCACAATATATAAAAGAAACAATTCACATCCTTTCTTCCTGTTGGCACAGAATTACTGTGTACAAGGCTTTGCACTATATTGCATTATATTGCTTTAAAAAAAATATATATGTGTACAGCACTTGACATCGGGTCCCAGATTTTCCATTGTCTGCACCGGGTCCCAAATTCTCCTCAATGTAATTTCTGTAAGAAGATTTATTAAATGTTTTATAAAGGGATGCAATGCAGGGATTTTCTCATCACATGATTGGATTCCAGTATTCTTCCAAAGGCACACTTCCTTCCTTATGCAGCTTTTGACTTGGTAGTCCCAGATCCTCCATTGTTTACACTGGGGCCCCAACCCTCCATTGTCTGTACTGGGCCCCAAAGCCTCCATTGTCTACATTAGGTCCCAAACTGTACTGCAGTCCAGACCCCCTATTGTTTGTAGTGGGCCCAGACTTTCCATTGTCTGTACCTGGGCCCAGATGCACCATTATCTGCAATGGGGTCCAAACACCTAATAATAGTCGTACTTTTCCCCTCTATCAATGAATTCAAGCATAAAAATGTTCGTTAACCGTATCACACAAGAAATAGAACAAGTAGACACCAAAGGCACCAGACCTAATACATTTCCCCCTCTCATAAACAGTCCCTAAAAGAACTAGAAGAAAATAAAAACATTGATATTAAACCAGCAGATAAGGGGGGAACACGGTGGTAATGACTAAAGGACAATACGAGAAAATGTGCCTCAAAATACTGAGCAATAAGGAATGGTACCAAAGAACCTCATTGAAGAAACTAAAGAAGGAACAGGACGAATACAGCATGATCATAGACAAAGCACACGAACACAGAGTTATAGACAAATCAACCTGGGACTTGAAAGAGTTGAAAACCCAGTCACACAGACATTTTACGCCCTACCTAAAATCCATGTCAAATCCAAGTCAAAAAGTAATCCCCCTGGTCGCCCCATTGTGGCAGGGATAGGCTCTCTAACATGCAAAGCGAGCGAATATGTGGACACATTTTTGAGACCCTTCGTGGAGGTACTATCCTCCTATGTCAGGGATACCCCCCACCTTCTGCAAATTTTACAAGACATGACAGCCCCCCCGATTTCTACACTAGTTACACTTGATGTGAGCCTTATATCCAAGTATACCCCATAATCTAGGCCTCCAAGCGTTTAGACACAAAACCTGCTTACCCTGGTAGGGAAACATTGGGCCCTAAAACATGGAGGATCACCTAAAGGAGTATCTTTCCAGGTACTCGACAGAATACACCAACACCCTAGAGGTGGTGATATAAGAAAAATAACCTTACAGAGGGAGACCAAGTAGATCTCGACACTTAAAGCCCTAACCCCCCAGGGCTCAATGATGCATAGAGCTTTGTCCCTTTTCTCAAATACCCTACCTTACCCATTAACTCCCTTACCCACCCCACCACATATCTGAGCATCCAGTTCACAAGTAGACACAGAGAACGAAATTTAAAACAACAACACCTTAAATCCCATTACCGCAGCCCCCCAACATCACCTAACACAAATAGACAAATAAAATTTAAAATAATAAATAAAAACTAGGTTGAATGGATAATCACATATTAAGAGTTATCAACCAATCACATACACTGACCAAGCGGAAGTAACATATAAACTAGAAGAATGGAAGAAGGCATTTGATTCTACAATATTGTATTTATATGCTTTATGTGAAGGTAGCATTCCCCTTTAAGTGCCCGTACCATGACATGCAAATGGTCCACAATTGGGAATAGCCAGAAAGATGGCGCCCATACAATATCACTTATTGTCCTCCCTAAGCATGATATCCCACCAGAAAAATGGCGCTTATACATTTTTCTCTCCTAACATGGGCCACCCCACCAAAAATATGGCGTCTAATAACACCAGGGGCAGCCGCCTCGTATATAACCAGAAAAATGGCGGCGCCCTGGAATGCGCACACTCCACAGGCGGAAGGGGCCGCCTAGCCTGAAGTGATGCTGAGATCGTCACCCGATACAGCTGCCAATACCGGGCAGCAGGGCGATCTGAAGGACGGAATCCCTGCCCTGTACAGACGCCCCTGGGCGGCCTCCTGGAGGCAGGACCGACCCTCACACGCTGGCCTACTTCTAAAAGAGCGCCCCATGCTCTTCGTACCGGACCTCCTACACCCTGGGTGGTTGGCAACTTGCCTCTCTGGTGGTGAAGTGTTGTATTGTCATGTGTCTGTATGTTTCTATTCAGCTATTCCACTTTTCAGTCTGGTCTTCCGCACCAGGACATTCTAAAAACCTCCCAGCCTGGGCATGACGCTTTCCGTTCTTCAAACGGATACCTTCATAATGATACTCATTTAAACCAAAACACTCTCTATTTTGGTCTCATTCATCCACAAAACATCGTTCAAAAAGCCATCTGGCTTGTTGGCCAATCACTCCTGAGGATGGTAATGATGGACTTGATTTTCCTCCATTTGTACATACTTGTTCTGACTGCAACTTGGTGGAGTCCAAAATATAGTAATTTAGAAATGTTGTAACCTTTTTCAGGCTGATGAGCAACACTTCTTCTGAGATCTTTGGAAACCTCCTTCAATGATGTGTCACCAAATGTATTGTAAAGCTCAATTCTTGTTTAAATAAAACAGGTCACCCACTCACACCCAACCTCATCCCATTAACTGAAAACAACTGATAACTGACTAATTTCACCTTTAAATTTTCTGATAATCCTACATTATCAAATGAAACCCAAAGGCGATCTGGGAGGGCAAAAACACTGAATTTTAGGAAGGCCAACCTCCCCAGGTTCAGGGCTGTACTTTAAGACATGGGAGCATCTGTTGAGGAGTAAGGATACAGATGCCAAATGGGAGTGCTTTAAATCAATTGTGAGTACCAACCTTGCAAAATGTATTCCTATGGGTAACAAATATAAGCGGCTAAAATTAAACCCCTCATGACTGACACCTGTGCGCTCAGCTGTAATCCTATACTGAAAAGTACAGTACAAAAGCAGTAAATAAAGCATGTAAGAAAAAGCACAAAATGAAAAAGATGTGGCCAAAGAAAGCAAAACCAACCCTAAATGTTTCTTTAAATATATATTTTCAAATAAAACTAAGGAGGTTATTTAAGAAGGGATAGTGCCAGGTAGTACCTCATAGCGTCAGGCAGCACCTGGTGAAAGCCGGGTGCTGTACGCAAAACCACATTTAAGAAAGTGAATCTGGTGAGCGCCTCTAACAGCACCATGTAGCATCACATGTATTAATCCAGGCGGCTCAGAGTATAGCGACGAAGCTCTAGGCACAGGAGCGCCATGTAGTACTTGTTGCTCTATAGCTCTCTCCCATACATTTCAACGGGGCTTCATTAGTTGTGTATAAATAGCGTGTTTGGTAATTAAATTTTTTTTTGCTGAAATCATTGTGTGACCTCTCCTGGCTGCAAACAAACACAGATATCATCCAAGAAAGACTAAATAATTTAAACATGAATAAGACTGCAGGACCAGATGGACTTCACTCAAGAGTTCTTAAAGAACTCAGCTCTGTTATCTCATCAGCCCTGTTATTGATCTTTAAAGACTCATTAAAAATTGGTATATTGGCGCAAGGCAAATGTGGTGCCCATTATTAAAACGGGCATTAGTTTTTTCCGGGTAACTACAGACCTGTAAGTTGACATTCCTTGTGGTAAAATTGATTGAGGGGCTGTTAAGGGACTACATACACAAATATGTAACTATGCATAATATTCTAAGTGACAACCAGTGCAGTTTTACTAAGGATGGAAGCTGCCAGACTAACCCGATTGGCTTCTATGAAGAGGTGAGTAGAAGACATCTATCCTAAGATAAAGAGAACATCCACACATAACAGCAGACTAGATGGACCATATAGTCTCCTGCGGTCAACCTTCTATTTTTCTGTGTAACAAAATGCTGCATCTGTACTTTTTTAAATTTTTTTTGTGGCGACAATTAATTATCCTGATTTTTGTATTTAAAGATTTGACCACTTCTTCTGTTAAATCACAACAATGCATATATTTTAATGTACATATTAATTAGTTTCCTTTCAAGGATCCTCTGCTTTTGCCTATATACACTGAAAACCATGTAGGATGCTAATTTGAAATGCTAACAAGGGGCAAGAAAACATGTGAACAATTTGACCTGTTAATAATTTATTTGGAGGAACATGTGGTAGTACGGTTTCTCCATGCAGAGCTCCCAGCATGAATCCAGAGCCCTCGAGAGCAAGGGCTTACAAATCAAGGGATTGAAGTGAGAAACTTGAATATATGTATACATTGTTAGCAGCCATGGTTTACCAGGAGTCGCGGTCTACAAATAAGGGCAGCTTTCTGGTAAAGAGTTAGAGAACTGCTTGTATAATCCACTAAGCAAAGGGTAGATATCATATTGTAATTTCTGGAAATCTGGTTTGCATATTAAAATAATGTACACAGCTTGCCGGCAATGTGCGGCGTTCCACTTATTAATGCAGGGTCTGACTCAGCCATGGATTTAATGCAGTTGCACAGCTTCAGTCATTGGCAATATTCAGTTTGTGGAAGAAAGATATGTCGCCACTCTAGATTTGTGCAAAGCCGCTCAGTCTCGGGAGAGCTAGCCATTCATTATGTTGCTTCCTCTAGAACCATTAATTTTTCATTACTGGAATGCAGCCTACTGATTGGTGGAAAACATTTTAGATTTAGCAAAAAAATCACCTCCACATCTTGTAAATAATACATACAAATCTGCCCTATAGCAGCTGCTATGTACATACCGCAGGAAAATGGCTTTTCCTTCCATATTTCTCTTGTCAAATCTAGTGATCTCTTATGCATTTTTCATGTGTCTGATGAATTGAGCATAAATTGCCATAAATTAACTGACATTCACTGCCTCTGTTTGACTCAAATGGCATGTTTTTAATAATTCATTTTCATTATCTGGGAAATCTGGAAAAATATTTTTAGAATAAAATGAATTAGCTGCTAATTTATTTAGTGTCTTAATTCAAGCTAAAATAATTGTACAAAAGCTTTTGGCTTTCTGGATGTTTAACCTTTTGAGATGCAGACAGATTGTTTCATGTTTTAATAAGAATAAATTTCTTTCATTAGATGTACACTTTATAACTGACTTTTATCTTGGCATATTGCTTTTTTTGTCACCAGCTCTTTGGCTGCTTTCACACCAACGCGATTGCAGGGAGCTCGCACTTTCAGGCAAGCGCCCTGCAATCGCTGTGTTTAGTGTCTGGAGGGCGTTGGTGTTCTCCACCCAATAGAGTGGAATTGCAAGGGCAGCAGCCTCTAGACGCTGCAGGCAAGGTTTTGTGCTCTGCATACACCTGAAGCGTATGTGAAAGTGCCCACAGATTACTATGGGCAGCTTTTCACAAACGGGTGCGGGGCGCTCACCCGAATGCACGAGGGCTCCACATCCACGATGGTGTGAAACCAGCGTATATCTGTTCATTGTGCCATATAGAGCTGAGTTGGTGGACTTGGATCTATATGCAGATGAGTGGCTACACCTGAGGGACTTTCCTGTGGTCCCACCTGAAATGGAATGCTGACAACCAGAGGGAGTTTACATACTGTATGCCAAAAAGAGATATGTTCTCCATATCTCCAAACCCAATAATCTATATTAACAGGATGCTCAATGGGTTACACTTGAGTTTGTGTTCCAAGGTCAGAAGATTATATGGGAACATGGTTTAACTTGTTACATTTCTTTAAATACTTTTAAAGTGGATGGAAACCCTTTTTTGGGGTCCACCTCTCATCTGCTGGGCCCCCCTGCCCAAGTGGCCAGGCACTGCTGTTGGCTTGGTGGTGGCCGGGATTTCAAAGAAAGGTGGTCTGCAGCTCCATGAGTTGCATTTTATTTAATTGACTGATATTGGTTTGAAAGATTTCATTGGCCATTCTATAGACCCGGTTCCAAAAGCGGGCTAGCATGGGGCAGGTCCACCAGGTATGTAGGAAGTCCCCTTCTTCATTACAGCCCATAAAACACGTGTTTGTCTGCTCCGGGAACATCCTTCCCAGGCGACTCGGCACCATATACCAACGAAACAGCACCTTATATGCTGTTTCGGTTGTTAGCACGTTGAAGCAGTTGACCATACCTCTGCCCACTCCTTCTCCAACTGACAGGGGTCAAGTCTCCCAACTTTCTACATAACCATGGCTCTCCACACTCCACACATGAGTCATTCAGAGTGGAGTATAGTAAGGAGATTATCCCCCTGTTGTTAGAGTCCACTTTCGGAAGGGAGAACTCAATTTAGTTAGAGGTAACACCCAGTGTCTTAATTGAAGGTACCAAAAGTATTCCTTCTGGAGGACATTGTATTTTACATAAACCACTTTCATCAACTTTTGGAGCAGTTTTGTACCTTTGGGCAAAATAAAGGCTTGAGTAAAGTTTGGATAACCGAACAGGTTGGGTTACAGATCATTCTCTAACCTTGCCAAGTACCACCTGTGATAACTGTACCACAGTTTGGAACCCCTGCCCTAATTAACAATTCGCAACTGGGGCAACTATGAGTATTTTTAGTCGGTTTACCCATCAGATTAGCCTTAAGCAAGTAAGCAGTAAGGGATAATATTATTTGAATTTGATTGTTGTATATATTTGTATATTTTACAGTATATATAAGGTTACCATGTCAAAAAAAAAAAAATCCTCTCCCACCGCCCCTCTAAATAACTGCAGTGGCTCCAAACTAAATTTTGGCTTTATACATGTCTGTCAAATGAAAAAAGTTTGTTTCTTTTATTTTTATTCTAGCGTGAAAACTATCTTGTGCTGCCTTGCTATTAGGATATTTTAATTTTTAGGGTCAGCTGTAACTCTTAGAGGTCAAAACAAGACTAGGTGAGAATATGCTACTACTTTTTAGGAGAGAATAATGCTATTTGGTTTTATTGTCTACCTTGGAAGTGATTTTGCACAAGGTGAAAATATACATCTGGTTGCTGAAGCACTCCAAAGGTAGACAATGAAGGTGTGAAAGGTGGTGACTTTTCTCACCTGGTGCTGAATAAAATCTTTTAGTGCCCTTCTATATTTATGGAATTGTATTGCTTAAAGGAATTGCTTTTGTCTGAGATGTAAAATGTCAACCTCCTCAATGTGTATTTTAGGGTGTTAGGGTTCTCCTACAGTATTTTGTAAATTGTCAGTAGATTCTAGCAGTATATTGTTGCTTATAGGCATTCTTTAGTCCTAAGGCTTTCGTTGATAGTTCTGTGTTTAAATGTTCTGTATATGAACATCACAAACCTTGTGTCACGGACCGGGTGGAGCGGACTTGGATGTGGATCCGCTTTGACTGTGGAACTGATGGTGAGTGCCGTGTCAGGGGAGCAGAATCTAAGAGGCCACCGGTATTCACCAGAGCCCACCGCAAGGTAGGTTGGTCTTGTAGCAGCGAGTGACCCCCAGGTCGCTACCCCCCAACAGCGGCCCAGTTCCACAGTTAGCCGAGGTTCAGCGTGGTGCACAGGGGCAGGCAAAAGATGTAGTGAGTACAGGCAGAGGTCAGGGCTGGCAGCACAGGTTCGTGGTAAAGGTGAGTATCCAAGGCAGAGGTCGGTACACAGGTGAGCAATCCAAAAGCAACTGATTTACAACTGGCATGGAAAGACCAAGGTCCGGCACTGAAGGAAAGGAAATGCCCCTTTAAATAGGGGAAGTGGATGCAGGATTGGATGACTAGACATCAAACAGTGGTGTACAGGCCCTTTAAATCTCAGGAATCCGGTGCGTGCTCCCTCTGGTGGACGGAGACATGCGCGCACCTGACCATGCGAGGAGGAAGCATGGGGGGAAGGGAGACGGCTGGGAGCAGCCATGGAGGTGAGGGAAGTGCTGTGAGATGGATGACGGCTGGATGCAGCCATGGAGGTAAGGAAAATGCTGCGAGATGGGCACGCAGCGCTCGCCCTAACACCTTGTCTCTTTCATGGACGGTCATTGTATATCTGTATTCAAGCTAGACTATAGTGTTTTGTTGTGCCCCAAATAGCCTTTTAAATTAAGGGGGTCATTTCCGAAACACTCGCCTGCCATTCACTGTGCATTTGCTAGTTTATCTAATTTGCTATACTAAAAATGGTGTATTCCCCAGGCCAAGGCTGTGTTTGCCGTATTTACGTCCGTTCATCTTCATAGGCTTTTCGGAGCACATACTTTTGTGTAAAGCAGCGAACGCTGGGGAACATACTAAATCACCCCCTAAATTAAAGCTTTCAAATATCTTGTTGTTTGTGCATTCTTTTAAAGGCCATTTTACACTGAACTGCTTTCTTTGTGTTAGATTAATGATACTTCAATGCATCAAAAGTGCAAAGAATATCCTGCCTATTGAATAAATATGCAGGCTTTAGAGCTTGGTTGTGGCAAAGCTCAGCATGCTGTGCCTTGAATACAACATGATTCTAGCTTCAGCCACTGTATGCCATAGAAGGTCGATAATGGTGCTGGGCAGACAAAGCACAGCGTACCTTGCTTTATCTGCATTTAGGCCCGATTGTGGTTTGTAAGTCTATGGAAAATGCCATAGATGTACAAATCACAATGCACTGCAATTCAAAGTGCAGATCCATGTTTAGGGGTAAAACCCTTTTAGCAGTTGATTGCTGCTAGGGAATAATCCACTCCAAGTTATATTATGTTGAATGATAATTACTTTTTATTTTTCTGCATTATGTAAAGTGGATGGACTGGAGCCTGCAATCACTGTATTGTTCTGCAATGAAAAAAATGTGAATACACACAATGCACACCCCATTGTGATACCTCTCTTGACCCATAGAATCAATACAGACAGGATGCAATGCTATGTTTGCTTCTGGTTAACTTTATAGTTATTTTATAGTTATTTGGGTTCTTGGAGGGTGGGAGGCCATGGCATGACCAGTCACTAGCCTGTGTTTGGCTGTCAACCCTCGAACAAAAATCTAATGATTTACCTATAGTTCATAGCTCATCTAACCCCACCACAGACTAGAGATGCCCATGAACATTGTTGCCCACCAGGTCTTCAGTACAAGACCACTGCCGAGGCTACAAAGGTCAGGAGCAAAAGAGAGCAGGGACTGTCAAAAGGGAGTATATAGGTTTAAAAAGCATCATGGGATAAAACTATAGATAGGTAGTTAGTTTAGCCAAAGTCATACACAGGAAGTTGGTCCTCTAAGCAATACAATAGAAGTATAATCCTAAAAAAATGGGTTCAGGCAACATTTTGGGCCATGTAGTGAGGAAAAGAGGCTGCAACAGATACACTTTCAAAAGACCAATCAATCCACAGGCCAAGTTCCTCACAGCAGTCGCTAAAGGGCTACAATAATCAAAGGAGGGGTCTTTTAGAAAAATATGTCAACCCTAACTTAACCTAACCATGAAGTTGCTATACCTCCAGTAGTGCAGGCCATATGACCCGGACTTTCACTGGGTGCCAAAAGCACTGCCTGTGGTCTAGATGGACTGGAAGAGATTGTCCAGGCAAAAAAAAAAAAAAGCTATACTAGCCTCACTCTTACGGTTTAAGGATAGAGTGCACAGGGCCACAAATGAACTCGTAGGAAACCCCTGCTGTGAGGCTGGCTGGCTGTGAGAATTTTTTTAAATGAAAATGAAAACCAGCTTTTCTCCCAGACAGGCACTGTACACGGCGGTGGCAGCTGTGTGTGTGAGGTGCTGCTTCTGTGATGTGATCACCAGGTATCTCAATAAATATATTAAATCTACAAAATAAACTAAACTGACTGAAAAAAAGGTATTAAAGATGAAACATACCCTGAGTGGCCCACCCTGAAGTCTAAAAGACTCCAGTGCTGGCCATTGGCCTTCCCCTGGGGCATTCCAAATCAGGGTGCCCTACTGTGTGAATGCCACATGGGTTGCTATAAATAGCTGTGGCTCGCATCCTCAGCATCTCTGGGCTGAGTGTGCTCCCACGGAAAGCCATTCAGATAGGCTGGGTGCCCAGAGATGCAGCCACTCGGGCTCCCCATTGTCGAACTCTGCATGCAAACAGAGCTGTTTACCAAGCAAGCTGATTTAGGAAAGGTATTTTACGGGCGATTTGGGGGAGTCTCACGTAACAGGTCATTTCAGGATGCCCGCAGGGCAAGGAACAAAACTGGAGATATTGAAAATCCTGGGTTTTGTTCTGCTTAAAACAAACAAAGCTGAATAGAAGAATACATGGATAAAAGGAAAATGGTGTTGTAATAGTAAGAGAGGGAAAATGACAGAACACTGAAGCATACTGTAGAACACAGCAGTGATAACATAAATAAAAACTGTTAAATCATAATAAATCTGGAGAGCATCTCGCTCCTATACCAAACTGCCTCCAGGCTCAATATACCGTATTTTTTGCCCTATAAGACGCACCTGCCCATAAGATGCACCTAGGATTTGGGGGAGGAAAATAAGAAAAAAAATATTTTAAACCAAAAACACACCATTACAGACAGTGTGGCTTTCCCCTATCCCATTCCCATAGGCAGTGTGGGATGCCCCCATTCCATAGACAGTGTAGCATGCCCCCATCCCATTCCCCGTATACCAAGTGTGGCATCCCCCCATCCCATTCCTCGTATACCCAGTGTGGCATCCCCCCATCCCATTCCCCATATAGGCAGTGTGGCATTCTCCCCCCTCCCATTCCCCATATTCCTTTTTTACACACACTTTTCCTTATCATTCAAAGCTTTAACCACATAAGAAGTTTCTTGAAATCTGCCTTCTCAGACAACATCAGCAATTTTTAATATTCAAAATGTAAATGTATGTGGATCTCCTGTCATTCCCAGGTGTACAGGGCCTGAGATTGGCAAACATCCATGTCTAGTCTCATACCGTGCAATGCATGTAACTGGCCCATTGGTACCAGGAACAGATCTCTAGGACTTTCCACCAAAAAGCTATGCCACATATTAGTTTTTAGAAGTTTTTAGTTACCCCCTTTCTAGAGAAGAATCCCAAGGAATGTGTATAAAGTTTATAAAGGTCAGTAGCATGAAGGCCCTCTTGTCTTTTGTCTGGGGGTCATGTGTGATGTGTGGAGGAGGGATCAGGATCCAGCAAGCTCTACATATCTCCTGTAGCCGTTTGCAACTAACATACATTTTCTCTGCTAACTCTGATTGTAACACTCTAATATAAAGAATCATTGTAGATCAAAATAGCATAGCAATTAATATTTAAAGGATGAATGTAATACCAATAACAATAAATTAGTAACTACCTGTCAAACCCCGGGGACCCCCGTCTTCTTTGTGAGCCTACAACCTCCAATCTCCACAGCTAGCTTCACCTTTAGCCAAGCCCCCGTTTGCCGGGACGCTATAAACGCCTCGCCGCACACGGTTGCCCCAGAACTTATTAGCTCAAAGGAGGTAAGCCCACGGGGTTGAAGACGGATGAACCAAAGGTAAGATTAGATGTAATACGGTAGCCGAGGTTTACCATAAAGTCAAAGTGACACATATTACACATCCGGAATCAAAATCTTTTTTTTTATTTCACATTCTTTTGCTTAAAGTTACTTACTTATTTACTCCAAATCACCTTGCTGATCGCTACAAAGCATAAATGTAACATAAAAACGTACTGTCTTCCCCCAGACCTGGTAATACCTCTGGTGATTGAATTATATAAACGGTTATATAAATAAAAAACTTGTCACTACCTATTTGAAATAAACTTTCTCTGCACAAAAACCACTTCTGTGAAGGCCTCCACAATGTTGGCAATTAGGTTTAATGAGCCTTCAGAGAGATAAGTATATAGTGCAAGTGTGTAAGCATAGATTTATGATAATGGATAGGAACAGAATGGGTTTCAATAAAGTCAAGGGCAAATAAATGGATGGGGAAACACGTCCCTGCCAGTAATTTGCACCTTCTGCTCAGATTTGTTTATTTTCATCACTCTCTTCAGATTTCATGCGGAGTTGTGGAACACCTGTCCTATCTGCATCTGATATATCCCTGTGACTGGCATCCTCTTTCTGAAATGTGACCTTTGTCTGATAAGCCTATATGTTTTCCAGCAGCATGAATGACAGAGTATTACACTGAGTTTTACAGCGACTGTATAAAGCTGCAAACACTCAGCTATAGAGATCCAGCTATGTCATCTTTTCATCATGACTTAAAATGGGACCTGTCATACCTTGCCAAATACCACACTCCATGAAAAAGAAAACCGCAGCCAGGAATATCGTTTCTTGCAGCAGCCAGTATATGTTTTACATGCTTTGAACAGTCATTTTTATACATTTCTTTTAAAGTGAAAGACCTAATACTTAAGATAACATCTTAAAGGATCTATATTGCAGGAAATCTGCTAATAATAAAAATCAGCAAAAAAATGCTAGATGGCAGGAAGATGGCTTACTTATATACCCTGCATAAAAAAATGCACTAAGCTTGTAATTTTTATTTTCTGAAAGAAACAGGGATTACAGGTTTTAAAGGTACCTGTGAGGAACAGGGGAAATATTACATTGCATTTTATCACAGATGCAAGTCCGGAGTTCCCCTTTATTTCCCTCCTAGTCATCAATATGCACTCAGGAAAAGGAATTAGCATTTACAGGTTAAACAGGGCAGATCACAGACCCCCCCCCCCCGACTGTCACACCTCCAGTTGGTCTGCAGCTTGCTGGACTCCTGGCTGTGAATTTGTCACATGAAAGAGGGGAGCTGCAGACATCCGGCACCAACACAAATCGGACCATAGCTGCGCCTCCATGTGTCCCAGCACCAAACCAGGTACAGAATCAGAACCGGCTCACAAAACCGCACACAGGGATAGGTTACTGTGGGCTCAGCAATAAAGGAAAACCAGGTAAATGAAGATCTATGGTTCTGACCCACAGTGGGAGGTGACAATCCGTTCCACAGAGTGGAGGGGGTGGAGGGGTCTCGCTGCATAAATAGGTTAACCCTGAGCCAGGCATTTGTCACGATTCACACATGCTGGAGGTGTCCACCCACCCAGCTTGCCACTTACCACTTGTGGAAGCTCTAACCACTACTCTGCAAACTGCATACTAAGGTAACTGAATATTGTTTCTCTGTGTAACTCACTCTATCCTGTAACCTTTTTAGAACAGCATTTTGTATCATCTGTATCAATTCATATTCCATCATAGCCAAATGTTTGTTATCACTGCCTAGTGTGCTTATAGCATTAAAACTTAAAATTTAACTTGAGCGATCTCTTTGCCTTAAACCAAGAATCTGTGTGTCCGCAGGCTTTGGGCCTGGTGTTTCTAATAGGAGAACTCGGACAAAGGTTTTCTTGGGAACGCGGTCTGTGTGTCCGGAGGTCCCACGTTTATAGTTGGATCACGTGACCCGTGGTTCCCTGACAGTAACATTCTATGTTTACAAAGGAGGAAGCTGGAATGCTGTGGGCAAATATTAGAGTGGATGATGTTGCTTTTCCCCATAGGCTGGCTCAGTGAGTTAAAACGTTCTCACCTTTTAAGTGAGGAGGCACAAAAGCATTTCCCTTCCGCATAGATGGCTATTTCGAAAAACTGCCCCCATTTATAACTTCTAGTCACAGGGTGGACAGCAATAGAAAGTGAAGTGTGCCACATTAGCCCAGACTAAATCTAAAAATTGGTGATATTTCATGACAACATTATAGCTAATATTTAGTAACTTCCTTCAGTCTAAAATGACTGGACTTCTCATTTAGGGTGCTGCAAACATAAGAGGATGTCCAACTGTAAATTGGTAAGGCAGGTGCCTGGTAGGATAGGGGGTTGGGCTGCTTTATCATTGCATGTACATTGTTTGAATAGTGTGCTCTTAAATCAATTAAATAAATAACTAAATCTCTGGTTGCTCTTTTAACTTGTCCATGCTTCTTGGTTATAATATACACTAACAGAGCTGGCTTCTGGGCTGATATAACCTGTTAGATGACCAGGGTCATGCTTGCATTACTACCAGCCTGTCAGGCAGGACTGGTTGTAGTAAAATGGCCCTGCAGCCTGTCAGGATCTTGAAGGTCTGTATTAAGGAAACGTAGAGCATGATTTTAGTGACAGTGACGTTGACACCAGCCAAGGCCACGAGGTATGGTTTTCATAGCAATACGTTTTTACATGCTGTTGCATATAACAAGAAACAGATTGGTGATGGCACCACTAATAGCAGCAAAGCCAAAGTAATATAAATGACCAGAGGGTGCACCCCGGGCTCCTTACATATATATATAGCAAATAGCTAGAAAAAAGACCCAACCAGGGAGACCGTATAAAGCCAGGGCACTCAACTAGGTAACATGTATAGCAATACGTTTATTGTGTACATTGAGCCATCATATAAAAAACAAGCAACAAAATGACAAGACAAATTAAAAACATGACTATAACATACCCGGGAGGTATATGATACAATAAATATATAAAGCTGATACGGATCTAATCAATCACAATGCTAATAGAAATAGTTCTTTATGAACCAAAAATATATATATAATACATGCGGCTAATCAAAAAATATACTCCAATGATGTAAAAACCCTGGATATTAGATTCTTAAACCATATAATAATAGTATACTAAATTAGTTTGCCAATAACTCCTAAAAACTAGTGTATAAAGTGACCGTGCTCTAATATTGCTAATACCTATAATGTGCTAAAGAATTAATATATAACAAAATACAATTCATGACAAAAAACCTCTATGTGTAGTGGTATGCATATGAGTTAATGTGTTGGAGGAATAAATACACTATAAAAAACTAAAGTAAAAAAGAGTGGACTAAGATCTCTAAGCTCCAATGGTTAACATGGGATGTGATAGTAACCATATGAAGGCCAGCACCAGCTGGTCGTTTATATCACAGAAGAAAACAGATCACATAAATAACAGGGAATTGAAGTAAAGTCAAAGTTACCACAAGTAAAATACTAATCCATCCCGGGTGTATGAAGCTGCCCCGCACACTCCGCTGTGTGCCCACAGCTTTTCTAGGGGGTAGAATGAACTGACCTGCATCTCCTTTTGTACTTGCCAGCCCCTCCCACTGATGATGCCCGGATGTGACGTGTATCTGCACCAGGAAGACCAGCAGGTGGGACGCGTTAAGCGTCTCTCACCCAGCTGGTCGGCAGCCTAGCCATGCCCCCTCATACGCAGGATACCTGCAAAGGGAGTGCGTGCTGCACCTCCACCCTTCACAAGGCCCCGGTTAACCCCTGCGTGTGCAGTCACGGGGTCGCAGGGCAGATGCAGACCCAGGATGGTCACGCTTATTGCCTCCCATCCCACCACCCATCCCACCCCATCCTGCAGGGTAGTGACCTGGCCGCCATCACTGCCCCAGCAAGGAGGGGGCCGGGAAGGGGGGAGGGGAAGGGAAGAGGAGCAAACCTGAGCCACAGATGTAAACAAAGAAGAGGGAAAGAGGTGCAGAAGGTCACACACAGGTACAAAACAGAGGGGAGGAGAGAACAACAACACAAAAAACGACCCAGCCTATATACTCTAAAATACTGCAAAGTATATAGGCTGGGTCCATTTTTGTGTTGTTGTTCTCCCCTCCCCCCCCTCTGTTTTGCGCCTGTGTGTGACGTTCTGCACCTCTTTCCCTCTTCTTTGTTTACATCTGCGGCTCGGGTTTGCTCCTTGTCCCTTCCCCTCCCCCTCCCCCCTTCCCCCCCACTACAGAGGTTTTTTGTCATGAATTGTATTTTGTTATATATTAATTCTTTAGCACATTATAGTTATTAGCAATATTAGAGCATGGTCACTTTATACACTAGTTTTTAGAAGATATTGGCAAACTAATTTAGTATACTATTATTATATGGTTTAAGGATCTAATATCCAGAGTTTTTACATAATTGGAGTATATTTTTTTGATTAGCCGCATGCATTATATATATTTTTTTGGCTTATAAAGAACTATTTCTATTATCTTAATAGCATTGTGATTGATTAGATTCGTATCAGCTTTATATATTTATTGTATCATATACCTCCCGGGTATGCTATAGTCATGTTTTTAATTTGTCTTGTCATTTTGTTGCTTGTTTTTTATATGATGGCTCAATGTACATAATAAACGTATTGCTATACATGTTACCTAGTTGAGTGCCCTGGCTTTATACGGTCTCCTTGGTTGGGTCTTTTTTCTAGCTATTTACATGCTGTTGCCCTGAAAATTACTTTACCACTATAAACCACTATAAAGTCAAAGTGACACATATTACATAACGACTATTCCCCCTGTATCAAATGTGGAACAAAGAGAATGTTTTAGCCGTAAAAATATTGCCCAGTGGTCTGACTTTATGAAAAACATATTGTGGCTTTTTATCTATTTGTTTTTTTTATTTTGTATAACTACATATTTTACATAATCTGCCTTACTTACTTATGTGTATTTGAGGTCCATATGAGGGGTGAGTAAACAGGGTGACTGATCTGGGTACCATTGCTGGGGGGGGAGGGGGTTTAATCCCAGCTTTTCTGTTTTATGCAGATTGGTCAGGGCCACTTTTAGTGGTGCTGTCCTAAACTTCAATCCGTTTTCAAAAAGACCCTGTAGTTCATAAGGTATTTGTAAAAGCGCATTGGAGATGCAGAGAAAAAAATAGGAGAAACAGTAGGTGTAGTAACAGCGATGTGATGTAAGCACACTGTGATGAGTGTGAGAGGAGGGTGGGGTTTCAGAGCTGCAGAGAGAGGCAGCCAGTCAGGACATCTGGGCAGGGAGTGGTGGGGTGAATTGGTTGTTAAATCTCCCCTGATCTCCGCCATCCTCCCCTGATACCAGTAGGGGCTGGGGCTCAAATGGCAGCTGTTCACTTGTGTGACAGTAGGACTTCAGCAAGAGACCAGTACATTCCCACTACTGCATGGGATTGAGTGACTCATTTGTTGTTCAAGGTCCTAGCATCAGCGTTTGTGCAGAGTGCCCCCCAGGGAGTTGTTTTGTACGTTGTTGTCCAAAATCGGATAGGCACAGGGGATGGAAGGGTTTGTTTGTGGTGTTACACTTGGATTTCCTCTTTAATAGGAAAGTAATGGGGTGGGAAGTTGTTTACCAGTTCAGCTCATTGTTTGTTTAAATTAATTATGTTAATTAAAAACATTTCAGATTTTGAAATTCTCAGCATAGGAGCCAGTAGGGAATACAATGCAATAAAGATGAAGTATGTTTATTAGCGATCTCATTTATATGGTAAGACAGAAACATTACGTTGCATTCTGAAAGGTCTGAGTGTACAGAAAGCAACGCTGCATTTTAAACTGATTTCTATTAATGATAACCATACACATATGGACATGTTTCAACAAGCTGCCAGTTAATCCTGATTATTAAAAGCCAAATTACAAACAGAGATTCAGTACACAGCCAATACAAGTTAAATGTTATGTTTCTTACTATCTATCCAAAGAAGGGGATCCTAGACTGATTTGAGCATGGCTAGCTAATACCACGCTTAGTAGAACTGTCTATACATAGTGGATGTTGTAGGAGCAAGGTTTATACAGGATCTGGACTACTTCATTACTTCATTTTAGCAATAGGCCTATCTAACTCCAAATAACATTTGAGTATGCATTTTATATAATTTTCCACAAAACCTCTTACACTTTCTTGTGTGTCATAAAATTATATTGATATTACAAATTGGTAAAAATACTGTAGGAAATAAATTTGTTGGGTGGCACTTTGTCAGCTACTTACTCTAAACTTAGAATGTTGGGTTTGCTTGTTGAAAGGCTATTCTGGGACCTTTTCAGCTTGCTTTGGATTGTTCTCATCTTGTCTATCTGTATCTGTTGGTTTACAATGGCATATGTCTGAGACAGTTTTAACTGGACGATCCATTTGGTAATCATGACTTTTTGTGGTGCTGGAAGGTCACATTCATGGCTTATAGTTTGCCAAGTTGTAGGGCAGGAGTGATGTGTGTGGAGAGCTCCACTTTAGCCCCTGACCTCCACTTTGGCCTAAGTCAAGAAAATTGGTGATATCACCTGATAACATGAACACTTTTTGTGTGTTTTTTTTTTTAGATCTCAGAATACAAACCGCAGCTGAGGGCTCCGGATTAGGAGTACATATACACATATTTTCCAATGGACTCTAAAAAGCTGGTGTAAGCGGGCATCAAATCTAAGTACAAGTTTCACTAATAGAATAGAATATTTCTTTATTCGCCAAGTATATACAGACATACAAGGAATTATCTTTGGCAACAGGTTAAGGGGGAGTTGGGGAAATTATAACAATGGGGTAATTACAAAACATTTTGGACTTAGTTCTGACCAATGGGGATCAGGTGCTTGAGATCAGGGTAGAAGAAAATCTGAGGTCCAGTGCATTGTATTGGTAGTATAGTGCATTGCATTAGTAGTATAGTTTTGGTTTTGTGCTATTGCTGCTTGCTAACCAGGTGTGGATTAAATAGGGCTGGGTTCTAATTAACATAGCAAAATAACTTGTGACATCACCAACTAGAGGAGAACATTTTGGACTTAGTCCTTATCAATAGGGATCTGGTGTTTGAGATCAGGGTAGAAGAAAATCTGGGGTCCAGTGACCATCAATGCTTATGGTTCAGGAAAATTATGCAACACCACACTAGAACCAAAGTGCTAGACTTTAGGAAAATAAACTTTAAGGAAATGGTGGACTATGTAGAAAGGGAATTAGGGGAGTGGAACAGAGTAGCAGAAGTGAGTTCCCAGTGGTCACTATGCCCATCTTAAAGGCAACTAAGCAATATATGAAACAAACTAGCAAGAATAAAAGGAAGAAGAACCCGCTATGATTTACTAGGGAATGCGGCACTATCGTAAAAGAAAATAAGTCTGCCCTATAAGAAGTATAAAAAAGTGGAAGTGTAGTTGACAGGGAAGCATATAAAATGAAACATAGGGAAGCAAAACTGATTATAAAATTGCCAAATCTGTGAAGAGCGAAATAAAACCAGATTAGTAAGGCAATGGGTCCAGACGGAGTCCACCCCAGAGTTCTAAGGGAACTCAGATTTGTGATTGCAGCCCCTCTTACTAATTTACTAAACCATTCCCTTTCAACTGGTGAGATCCAGATGATTGGAGAATGGCTAGTGTCGCACCAGTCCATAAGAAGGGGAGTAGAGAAGAAGCCAGTAATTACAGGCCAGTTAGTGCCTGGTACATTTGGAAAAAAACTCCCCAAAACTGACATAACTGACAATGCACAGTAACCAGAAACCCAGCAGCACTTCCTGGTGCAGATGGGCTGCAGCTCCAGGACAAGGAGTTAGAAAAAGGTCAATTAATTTTTATGTGCAGCAATCTGAATTTCCCTGGGGAGGGAGGCATATAAGCAGTTTGTTGTAAGGGTGTTTGTCCAGTTTAAGAATATCTAAATTGACTTATACCAATATTCTGTTTGCTTTATATTTATCTTTACCCTCCAAGTACACTAATCCATTGCCCATGGACAATCCTGTTAGTGGGGTGGGCATGCATGAGGCTCCCCTGGGAGGCAAGGCTGCAGTACCCCTGTGGACTACATTAATACCAGCAGAGCTGCCTATCAATACATTTGTTGTAAGGTCAAATAATGCAGATTTTGGCTGCTTTAAAGCTTTATTAAAGCATCTCTCATTTTGTTATTCTGCTGTTGTCCACCAAAATGTTTAGAGAGTGAAATTCTCCTGCAGGGTTAATCTGAAGTAGTTTACAATACAAATGGCTATAATTGCCTTTTTTCAGGTAATTGAATGAAGCTGATGTTGGTAGAGGTTTGACTAAGCTAAACATTTAGTCAGTCACAAAATGTTTTAACCTATAACTTTTTAACTGAGCCTGACTTTTATTTTACTGCTTTTAGTATTAGATTTTGCTTACTAGCTGATGAAAGTGATAATAACTTAATTTCATGAAAGTGTTTCTATAGAGGATTAACTGTATACAGCACAATATATGCCAGGAGTTTAAATACAGGACTGAGTTTCTTTGTTTTATCTTGACAGGTTTATAGGTAAAATGTAAATCTTCTCCAAAATGGAAAGGCGCAAAGAATGCAAAAGACAGCAGCTGGAGTAAGAGCTCTTCATGGTTCCAGGTCTCCTTCAGCGGCTGCATTTCATAGACCGATATGCTGATACTGAAGGCTCCAACACAGAGTTGCGAGGTTTATTTCTTGGGTTCGATAAATGCATTTGTTAACAATTCCCTGGACTCTGTAAAGTTCAGCGCATTATTGTGATGGAAGAAAACACACACCGGTGTGTTTGTTACTCTCAGATTGTGGATTAGTTGCTGAGCATTCGCCACTCCAAAGGGCCAAAGAAGGTGTGATGGATTTATCTTCAGAAATGAGCAAACATGGGAAGAATCCAATTAGTCACAAGCTTGAAGATCAGAAAAAGGTATGTCTGTATATTACTCTTTGTGCCCTGGAATACACCCCCAGGCTAACTCAACTGAGCATCTTATTAAGTGTATATTATATTATATTAGATGTTGCTGATGATCTATGAAGAACCCCCATGGGGTTAGGTTTTTCATAAAGTTCATCACTAGGCTTTCAGCCATTTGAAGCCATCACCCAGCCATTTTTCAAAATAAAGCATATAACCTATATTAGTGTTTGTAAAACAACAATATATTTATTATTCTTAGGGCTATCCCGTTGGCTTTTCTTAAATATTGGCACTAAAAGTCAAAGGATATCTGCTTTGGCTTTCATGTCCCTTTAAATTGAGGTCAATGTAGTAAGTGGCCTAGCGTTAAATAAAGAACTGTTTTGTGCTTAAAAAGTGTAATTGCTTTGCTCAGCACAATGCAGCCTGCATTCATTGTTACTGATGTATAATAGCTACAGAGTATTCCCATTTGCATAGTTTGGTAAATAATTAATAATGTTTTATTAGAAAGGGACAGAAAATTAGCCATGGAGAATGTAGGGCCTACTATAGTTGGGAAATTAGATTTTTAACTGAACTGTGTGTCTAGTGTAAAATGGATTTATAAAAAAGTTTTGCTTAACTAGCCATGTTTACATGTTAGGTATTTTGTGAAAATGTGTGGGGAACCATGTAATTTTAAGACAAGTGTGACGTAATAATTTTTCTGGTCTTGCTGTCTAATTTGTAGAATTGGGATGTTTTTGTGATGATTATTTGGGTGGTTATTTTCAAATGTGTGGAGAGCTTCCATATCCCACTGGAGAACTTTTCACAGTCCGTAATCTGTGTTTGAAGTTTGATGAAAATTTCCACCTCAAAACACAAGTGCAAGTGAGATAGTGAAGTCTAGGTAAGGTGCAATACATTTACAAAGAGGAAAATATATTTTCACTAATTGGCAAATGCCCTTCTGGATATTTGTGTATTCTTTTTAACAAACAACATAATATAATTTATTGTTAAGCATAATCAGATATGTTTGACCTTTGATTAAAGATGCGCAACACACCCAATTTTCACTTTTTGGGGTGTTTTATTGTTTTTTGGGGAAATTATATTTTTCTTTAATCGGGTCTATATTTTTTCAAGACTGATCTTGCTATTCTTAACCAAGCCCACCGGAACAAATAACAGATGATTATTGTAATGAAAGACTGAAAGGTTTGTATTAAAGGTCATCTGTGGTTAAACATCTTGATCCCTTGCAGGGCCAGTTTCTGAAGTGAAGTGGGTCTTCTGCTGTCATGCTTATTGTTAAGCATAATCAGATATGTTTGACCTTTGATAAAAGATGCGCAACACACCCAATTTTCACTTTTTGGGGTGTTTTATTGTTTTTTGGGGAAATTATATTTTTCTTTAATCGGGTCTATATTTTTTCAAGACTGATCTTGCTATTCTTAACCAAGCCCACCGGAACAAATAACAGATGATTATTGTAATGAAAGACTGAAAGGTTTGTATTAAAGGTCATCTGTGGTTAAACATCTTGATCCCTTGCAGGGCCAGTTTCTGAAGTGAAGTGGGTCTTCTGCTGTCAGCATTAATGCTCACACTGTCTGCTTGAGTACTGATAGCATAAGAACCATTGTGCCTTAAAATGAAAAAAAAACCTCTATACTCACCTTTGTCCTCTGCAGATGATTGCTTTTAGTCTGGGCTTGGTGCCTTACCTGGATGGCAGATACAAGTCCCCCACTGCCTGGCCCAATTGCAGTCAAAGGAGGAGGCTGTATGGTGCGAGACTGTCATCTGCTATTCAGTTAAGGCACCCAGCACCAGGATAGGGGAAATCATCTGCGAGGGACTAAAGGCCAATATTTTAGCCTGGACAAGGCACTTGTGCATGAAAGATCAAGGCTGTGATTGTATGCGTGTTTTTGTTTAACCACAGGTTGCCTTTATTTTGCATAAATGATTTTAGTACAGCCCATGACATTTGTGATCCATTTGATTTACACTCAGTGAAACTGGCCATACACTGAAGAGGTTATTCCTGTAAAATAGATGTGGGAATCATTATTTATTGCCAGTCCTTTTTGTCTTATGAGAAGGGTTGAATATCTTGCATGGAGAATTCTTTCTCCTCTAATCTCATCTGTATCTCTCAGCACCAACAGAAATAATATTCCGTAATCTGCCACCAAATTGTTGGTGGCAGTTACTGATAAGGGGGCACTTTTAAGTGAATAGAATTATGCCTATATATTGTATACAAATATTGCTCTCAAAATATGCATCCTTCTTATCAGCTGTCCTCCACATACAGTTATATGCCACCACTCTACAATTCCCACCACAAAAACAGCCAGTAGCATGCCAGCCAAATACCCGCAAAATGAGAAGAGCGTAATATGCCACCACTCAGCTTCAATTCCCACCATAAAAACAGCAATTAGCATTCCAAGAAAATGCCCACCACATGAGAAGATAGTAGTATGCCTCCACTCCGATTCCCATCCTAAAAAAGCCAGTAGCATGCCACCAAATGCCCACAACATGATAAGACGGTAGTACACCTCCACTTTTCCCCAATTCCAAACATAAAAATAGCCAGTAGTATTCCAACCAAAGGCCCGCCACATGAGACGACAGTAGTATGCCACCTCTCCACTCCAATTCTCAACATATAAACAGCCAGTAGCATGCCAACCAAATAGCCACAACACAAGAAGACATTTTTATGCCACCCCTCCCCTCTAAGCAAATACCCACCACAAGAAAAGTCAGTAGTCTACTAGAAACGCCAGACTGTATGCTCTGAGCTAGATCTACTATGGGGTAATTTAAAACTGACCTGTAGACATCCACTTTTTGAAACTTCTAATCATCCTGTACACCCTTCAAGTCTCAAGAATAGCTAATTATTTTTAGCAGACTGGCTGGAGTGAGGGGATGAGAGCTATTACATGGATAATGTATGCTGGTCAGTGATACATACAGAACATACAGACTTTTCTATTTCTCCATTCTACACCTCCTTGTCCATGTATTCTTTTTGTATTTATGATCCCATCTTTCTATCTAAAATACCAACATTTCTTAATTTCCCTCCCTCTGTAAATGCCTCCTTTTTGTCTGTATTTCTCCTCCACCTAACAAATATTTAAGGAGCAAAGCAGCAAGCATACTGTTTGCTGAACTCTTCACAATTTCTGCAGTGAAGAGTGAGCTCCCTTAAAGTTGAGGGTGTAATTAACAGTGGGTGTAATACTATACACTTAAACATTAGAGGGAGCTTACTCTACCTAAAAAGCCGAGAAGAAGTAGCATGCATCTAATCCTAAAGTTCCATTGATATATTGGCTATTTTAACCTAAGTACTATTGGCTGCTGCATAAAAATGTAATGGCTATAACTCTGCTTTACTAAGTCATGTTAAGGTTTCATACAAATATTCCGTGAAGACAAATGTATACACATTGCAGTTAATAAATATGAACACATTTCACTTCTGTTAAACAGGCGCTGGGAGATAGCATGTCGATCTGTTTGTTTGCTTAGTTCAGCCTTTTTAACAGTTGTTTATGTTGGCAGCAATGCACGCAATTGAGATAAATGCTAGTTTGTCGGGATACATATTATTTTGGGATTGAATGCTTTCTTTTGTAGTGGAGCGGGATAGTTTATGTACTTCCGAAAAGATTTAGTGAAAATTTGCTTTTGAAGCTGTACTGCTGAGACCCTGGTCTCCCATGTTAATATGCAATTTACAAGCTATTATTTATTTGCAAGCAATTTAACCTTGCTGTATAAGCTTGGTGTATAATTAAGAGGCAATGCTCCATTAATCTTTTTAGTTTATCTATGGTAATAAAAATCATATTGTGCATGTCATTCTAGTTTGTGATGCCAGAGCCAGAATGATATTGGTCAACTATAATGTTCTATTCTCGATGTGATTGAGATCTTTACAGTGTATGTAAAGCATAACGTTTACTGCTTGAGATAAGAAAGAAACTCTGTGGCTAATTTTAGAAATCCAATATTCCAATATCCAATATAAAAAATATTCCTTATCGTTCTTTAAAGGTTTATTCACCTACATTATTGTAGATCTATAATAAGATGTTTTAACAACTGGGCCTGCTTCCAGTGTCTATACTTAGAGAGTAATTTAGATCCCTAGTGAAGCAGCAAACCCAGTTGCTTAGGTTTGTTATTACAGAGAATATTCGTCATATTACTAATATAGTATATAGTCAGAGTGGGGAAACCCGGCCGTGCTTTCAGCTGCAGGTGCCGGCTGTCAGCAGAGCTCCAGTAAAATAAAAAAATCCCACCCCATTCACAGCAGCATAAAAGGGGTTCAAGAACCCCACCCACAGCTCCCTAGGCCTTACAACAACCAATTTAAAGCCATTTTACACCACCAAAGTTCGGGTCCCGATTGAAATCCTTTGGGTTCACTAATGTTTGGCGGAACACAGCGACCACAAACTCCCGCTGGATTTGCTCATCCCTATTCAGAAGGTTAAGCTCTGTCCATCATGGAGTTTGGACACTTGATAGTATTGCTCCATCTCTTAAGGCATGTAACCTCATCACCTTAACTGGACTTTCCAGGTGTCCAAGATAGATGGATACGGACAGACTGATCACATAGGCTATCAGGTTGTAGACTCTGGCAGCCTCAACCCTGCTCTCCGTGTTTCCCTGGGTCACATGTGTGTCTCCTGTAGTGCTTTCACAGCCTCCTTCGTAGCAACCCCTGTCTAGACTGCCACTCAGGTGTTTTCCTCTTAGATCAGCCTCCCAATTAGCATAGTTGGCATAGTGGACCAGATTCTTTTGTTTGGCCTGCATGGTTCTCTTGCTAACCTGACACTCCATATAAAGTACCTGCCCTGTCCATCTGCTATGCTGCTATTCAATGTAGTACTGTATGTGGAAGATGGTGGCTGAGCCAGTGCCATTACTATGTTACCACACATACACATGCAGCCTACAGTGGTCCTCAGGGCAATTTTTGGTCTTGATGAATGTTTCTAAAGAAATTTAGTTTTTCTGATTTTAATTGAAAACCTTAAATCAGGTAATTGCTGCAACAGAGATAAGGTCATCCACTGTGACCTCTAATTTGAATTCAGATCTATAAATGCATCAGCCATCACCTAACTGAGCACATTATGTTATGGGAACATGCTATAGATATTATCATACAGTGATCTAATGTAATGTACAGTTGGTTCTTGCTTGGCCCTTGGAAAAAAATGTGCTTTGATTTCCTACGTTCATCTTCTAATGAGAAATGTTATATCCCCCCTTGAGTGACTGAGAGCAAAATGATATACATGGGCAGCACTTTGATATTCCTAAGGTGCTTTTGATCTATGTAAGTATGAAGTCCCTAGTAACTATAATTAGATATGTGAACATATTATACAGTGCTTTTTTAATAATAGCAATTTTAAAGATCATAGAATTTATGTTAGCAGTAGTTTTCAATAAATTTACTTTTTATATCTATAAATGACCTGTGCATGAATGTATTGAGCTTCGATAAGTCAGCCTTTTATTTTGATACAAATAGGCCACAGAATAATGACTGACCCACAGCCATGATGTTAAGGATATAGCAGTGCAGGGGCAGGACATAGGCTGAAGTGTCTTGGCTTGGGGTAGATTGAGGTGGGGTAATGGGGACTTGGGGGAGATCTGGGTGTCAGGGAGGGGGGTGTTACTAGTGTACTGTCAGTAAAGAGTGAATCTACACACAGCTTTTGAGTGAGGTGTTCTGCCCAGTCCATCCGCTCCTAAAGCATTGCAGCCCAATTGAAATTGTCCTGGGTCTCCATATTGCCAGGCCACCTCATTCTACCATGTATGATTTTGGCAATATATACATTTGTCAAAGAAAATGTATCGATAATTAAAAATTGGAGCATAGTGCACTTACCCTACCTAGTTGAGACCTACTGCAATGGTCGGGTTTAGTTGCCCTAGCCTTCATTCAATGGCCCGCCCCCCCCCCCCCCCCCCATCTGCCACTCTAGTCATGCAGAATTCTGCTGAGAGAGGAGCTCTAGCTGATTTCACCAACCTTAACACCACCATCCGCATTACAGTGTGTGAGTAGTTTTCTCCACTGTGTGCCAGACGGGCCTGTCTCTTATCCCACCTGTTTACTGTAGTCTCTATAGCGGTAGAAGAGCAAGGAAGTTAGTAGTTCACTTCCAGTAAGTTTTTCTACTGTTGCACAACTTCCAGAGTTCAAAGATAGACAGGGAAAGTGGCTCCGCGCACACTTCAAATTGCTGCTTATAGCCACATGGCCATAGCTTTGGCCTTGGCAGAAGATCCCTGACTAGAGACAAAGCTGGGTGCATGGCAATGTAACAGAGGTTAGAAAGGTCTGGTAGGTTAGGTAGGTATCATTTACTTCACCTACACATGTCCTAATAGTCTAATTCTGTGTTTGCAGCAACTCAAAGTAAATGATCACGCTCATGTGTATAGTGATAAGTCAACTAGGCTGGTGTTTTCTAGTTTTACTGCTTGGTAGTAGCTTTCTTTATTTTCATATGAGATGGAGAAGTCCAGTTGCTTTTGACTTATCATTACAGATATGCCACAAGTGCTCTGGTCTGTCAGGGGGCATGATTTATAAAGCAGTTATTTATTTGGTTCATTGTGCTTTGCTTATTGTTATATAGCTTACAAAAGGGTTGTGTTTTTGTGGTTTTGTTAAAACCAAATACCTTATTTATACCCCTCTGCTATGACCCTCTTTGCCATACAATCAATTACCGGTACTCTGATCTAAAGTCTTGAAGCTGCAAGAATTTTTTGCAATATACTGTAGACATTTACAAGTCTGTTGTAGGCTTCAAGTCAAAAATGTTCTCATTTTCACCAACTCATTGAGCTATCATACTAAAATGTTTCCATCATGGTTTGTGATTTTGCAATGTTTGATTATAGAAGCAGCAAAAATAGACTTCACCAACATATTTCTTACAAATTTATTAGCAAAGGCAGCTATATATAGTTTATGCTTGATTGCATGGGATGCCTCATCGGTCTTTAGGCTCCTATTTAAATATGACTACTTTTGCAATCAAATGATGCGCCACCAATTCCAGTATTGTCAAAGTAAATATTTGTACCTTTTTATATAATGTAAATATAATATAAATGCCATATCATTGCTGAATTTAAATGATTCGCAAAATCTATATAATGAACACAATTAATAATAATGCAAAGTGCCACATTAACCTTTTGAGGACAACCAGTGGCAAAGCTCCTAAAGACCAGAATATCATTTTGATTGTGACAATTTTGGAAGCTTTAATGAAATAATGCTGTAAGTAAACAATCATGCACTCGAGATGAACTGGCCACAGAGAATTTCTGATAGGTTGCACTGCTTTTGGACCAGGAAGCACCCTGGGGAGCTCAGTAGAGATATCACTGCTGGTCACAGGATGGCCAGGGGCTGATAAAATCTTGGTTTGATTTCTGCCGCTGGAACAAGAACCGGAATTACAAACTCACCTTTCACCAGTCCTACAACACATGTGCAGACTTTGCCCAATCTGAGCCATTTGCTGTGCATAATAATGCTCAGCAAATGTTTCTGCATTCGGCGATCAAGAGCGAAAGTGGGTGCATGCTGAGATACGGATGTGCTCCCAGCCTATCTGAATGGGCAAAATGTGTTTTTCCACTGCTGTGGTCATGCCCATTCGGAATTGTTGAGACTGCCTGTTGGCTGATCTCACATCCCTGTCTTCCCTCTAGTCTGGGAAGTATCTCCACTGTAGTGTGCCTCAGCTAAAAGGGAACCTGGGGATGAGGGCAAAGGCAAAGAAAGTGCCACGAGAGGCAACAGAAGGTTATCCTGATTTCAGATGTCCTGGGGGCAGACTTGTGTCCAGCCCCTGAGTTTTAGACTCCGCACAGCTTTACAGCCACTTTCAACAGGTTACCTAGACCTAGAGCATCAAGTGGTGGAGTGAAAGTTGTGCATAATTAAATTTTGACATTCTATATTTGCAGACAAACTATAATAAACACCACTAAATTGCCCCTCTAAAGCCCCCCTTCCAGCAATCAGTTACATATGCTATTTGAGAGGGCTTAAAGTGGACCAACACCCACGGGTGATCGGCCCGGGAATCTATAAGATTCCCGGGCCGATCACCTCCCTCCCCGTGGGACATCCGAGATCGGGATGTCCCGCGAGGTGAAACCCCCCTAAACACCTCAAACTCCTTACCTTATCTTCCTCGCGCCCCTCTAGACATGCCCGCGCCGGCCGTCTGTGAATGGCAAGCGCGGGCACGCGCACGTCAAGAGGGACGCGCGGGAGGCGGCAGCGGAGGTGCCGCTTGTCCGTGGCTTGTCCGTCGGCGCGGGGAGAGGTGAGTTTTTCGGGGGGTTCGGGGGGGTTTCACACAGCGGGGCACCCCGATCGGGGGTGCCCCATCGAAGTGGACCAAGACCCAGGATAGTCAAAATCCTGGGTGTTGGTCCACTTTAACCCCATGCAGATGTTATGGAATAGCATGCATGTTTCTGTGCTCCTGAACTACATGGAAGTGGGCACTGCCTCAAATCTTTGTGCAATCAGTCCTTATTTCAAGCTAGAAGTAGAAAGTCATCATCTGTAATGACTCCTCATTGCTTTGCTCACAGCTGAGAGCTCCTAGATACATTTTAGAAAAAAAGTTTGCTCTAGTCTAGGCAGCTGCCCCACGATTAAGATAACATGAAGATATAATGTTATCTCTCTCACACATAGAATTCCTCCAGCAGCTGTTTATTCACTGTGTGTGTGTGTGTGTGTGTGTGTGTGTGTGTGTGTGTGTGTAGCTTCTCCATGTTTCTGAGGCATATTTTTCTCTAGGTGTGAATTGCTTCTGGCACAGCTCACCCCCTCCCCATGCTCATGTGTAAGCAGGACTGTGAGCTGTGTAGCAAGATCTATTTTCTGGAGCACTGCATTCGTAAAATATTCCACAACATCTACATGACATTAAGCCATCTCAAAAAGCATTCTCCACTGATGGGGAAGCAATTTACTAAACTTTCTTTTTTTGACTGGAGGTCCACTTTACCTCTGTAATAATAGTTTTAAATAATGTGTAGAAGCAATATTAATGGGTTGTACTATTTATTCTACCTTTTTTTGTGTCAGTTAAAAATATCCTCACAGTTAATACACACCTTATCCCAATACCTCTACTCTCTACATTTAATTAGTCAGTTTTGGGAAACTGCTTCTGAATGGTTCGGCGAACCAGATACAATTTCAACTGAACTTGAAAGAACTGGCTAAATCCCACCTTAGACATAATGTATTGGGTCTGGGTCACACCTAGATAATATTCGTTATCATGCAATGGTATGTAATTAAGAATCTTCGAAGGATCCTGGCTTTTTATTGGCCCTGTTCTTAGAATGGGCTTGAAAAGGAAATTATGCTCTTAGGATGTTAAATGTTTATACAACATCTGCGACGCTGTTAGAATCCCCCTTGCCTGCATGCATGAACAAAGACTATTAGTGTAACCTAGCAGGTGTCATTCACTTACCTTACAGCCACTGACATAGGTGGGAAAGGCAACTAGGGCACCTCAGGCCTTGTAGGCCTGGACTTGACTGTCTGTCTAGTGTTAATACTAACCCGGGCCAGAAGAAAACAAAAGCTCATCCCTCTCTTTGTAGCTTTTTGTCTCTTGTGTAGTATTGGAAATTGGCATGAAATTGGCAAAGATCAAAGCATAGCTTTATAAATGGCATAGTGTGAAGATTTACAGATAACATAAGGTGTGGTTACACATACTTTCTCTTCCATTTTACTTCAGGCCATCAGATTTAATTCAGAGACGATTGGGTTAACCTCTCCCGAAGGGTGTGGTCTGCAAGAACAAAGGTGTCTCTCCACCTCCCGGGCCTATATCCACCTGGCTGACTTGATGCACTTCAGTTTTCTTTCTTGCAGTGGTCCCTGTAATGACTTATCTGAACTCCTCTACCATTTACTTTTGTTTTAAAGGAATTATACCTTGGAAGCGGGGGTAATGGAAACCTGACTGTTCCTTGGCCCTTATACTCCTTGGATCTGAATGGACCCACTTTGCCTCCGCAGCTAAGCTGCATTCGGATCAGGATGGTAAGGTAAGCGCCAGGGTCTTGGGGCGGTGTGGGGTGTCACCTTTTTGTTTTTTAAAAAAGAGTGACACTCATTGCTGAGAATTCCGCCACAGGAAAAAGCAGCCATAAGGCTTTTGTCTGGTGAGCCTGATTGAGGGGAATCAGGGGAATTAATTTCCTTTTTATTGCTCTTCCCATGTGTTTTTACTGGTTGTAATACAAAACACGATTAGGCCCATGGAGACAATCCCCATGAGTCTAAGGACAGGAGCACCAAACAATATTCAAAAATAATATAATTTATTGATAGAAAATCCATATAAAACATACACTACATAACATACTGTACAAGACTAACAAATTAAAAACACTGCATAACACCCCAAAATTTCATCCAGTGCTGTATAGTCCAGCATAAAAAGTACCTGGGAAAACTCCTAATATAGACACGTATACAACCCCTAATAATAAGTAATAGTATCCTACTGTGCCGGCACAGATAACCCCTATATACTACACTAATAACAATATGCAAATAAAGTGACAGTGCATAACCATAAATAATGATAAAAGTAATGAATGCTATACAACATATAAGTAACACTAAATAACTGTAAACCCTGATACAATATGGAGTGAAGGTGCTAAGTGCATATATATGAATGGCCTACAAAAAATGATCATATACACCTGTGAGTAAGCGAATCAAATCAAGGTGACAATGGGCTGAACCAAAATTTTAAAGCACACATATAACGGCAAACAATGCTGACAAGAAAAGAAAAGGGGTGAAAAAAATCACGTGGAATCACGGAGTGGGGTCTGGCAGTGGGGCAACCTACGTTCGCGGCCGCCCGTGCCGCTTCGCTGGGTGAGTAACTTATCTAAATCCAGAGCCTGCTATAAATACCTGTGCAAAGTGGCTGTGTGGGTGGGCCAATACTGCGCGCCATGTCAGGGTAGATCGAAGAGTGCGCGCACTGCCAGACCCCACTCCGTGATTCCACGTGATTTTTTTCACCCCTTTTCTTTTCTTGTCAGCATTGTTTGCCGTTATATGTGTGCTTTAAAATTTTGGTTCAGCCCATTGTCACCTTGATTTGATTCGCTTACTCACAGGTGTATATGATCATTTTTTGTAGGCCATTCATATATATGCACTTAGCACCTTCACTCCATATTGTATCAGGGTTTACAGTTATTTAGTGTTACTTATATGTTGTATAGCATTCATTACTTTTATCATTATTTATGGTTATGCACTGTCACTTTATTTGCATATTGTTATTAGTGTAGTATATAGGGGTTATCTGTGCCGGCACAGTAGGATACTATTACTTATTATTAGGGGTTGTATACGTGTCTATATTAGGAGTTTTCCCAGGTACTTTTTATGCTGGACTATACAGCACTGGATGAAATTTTGGGGTGTTATGCATTGTTTTTAATTTGTTAGTCTTGTACAGTATGTTATGTAGTATATGTTTTATATGGATTTTCTATCAATAAATTATATTATTTTTGAATATTGTTTGGTGCTCCTGTCCTTAGACTCATGGGGATTGTCTCCATGGGCCTAATCGTGTTTTGTATTCCAAGTATTGCAGTGTAGCACAGCCCTATTAGTATTTGTGGTGCACCACTTTTGGTTTTTTACTGGTTGTAAAATTCAAAATTTGTGCCTGCCGCTATGGAAACATTTTAGGCTTAGCATAGCAGCGAGCACCGGTGTGCGGCTCTTTTTTTCCCCGCTCGCGCTGGACGATTTATGTCCGGGTGAAACGGCAAGCACCACTAACATCGCGGTTCTCCTCCGGCCGCTCGCACTGCAACATTTTCGTCCGGGACTAAGCGGCAAGTACCGCTAACATCGCGGTTCTCCTCCGGCCGCTCGCACTGCAACATTTTCGACCGGGACCTAATGGCTAGTACCGATAACATCGCGGTTCTCCTCCGGTCGACTTCACTGGAAGATTTTCGGCCGGGCGAAGCGCCAAGTACCGCTGAGATCGCGTATTAATCACCCTGACGGAGGCATCTGGGGTAATCGGATCTGGTCCTTTATTTCACCCCATGTCCAGTATGCAAACACACTGGACGAGGATAGCACGGTGTGCAGGGTTCTGCTACTGTAGTAGTGGATATGGAAGACAATTGTCTCCTCCCTGCAAGGGCTCTGACCCTTGTTGCCGGTGCCCTCTGAGCTTAAAACCCCCCCTGGCAGCCTTCAAGCGGACCTAAAACCTTTAAGTCATATGAGCTATTAAGAAGGTTTTGGGAAAAAAAAAATCCTCTGAGTTTTGAAGAGGGTATTGTGGCTGCCATAGCCTCCTTCTGAGTTTTTAAACTCTGTCGGCAGCCCTCAAGTGGTCCTAAACCTTTAGAAAGCCATTTAGAAGGATTGGCTACTAAAAAGGTTTTTAAAGAAAAGATTTATCCTTTAAACTTAAAGAGGATATTGTAGCTGCCATAGACGGAAGTTATCCGTCGGGAGGATTTATCCAGTAGGGACTCGTATTCAGAAGTCCTCTACACAAGGGGGTGCTCAGTTAAGATGGATGGATGGTTTTGATTTCCTCGATTCTGGAGGATGTTGCAGAGCATACACTTTATTCTAATCTGATCAATAGGGAATGGCAGAAGTCAGGTTGTCTTCTGCCCATTCCTAAAGTACTAGATACTATGTATCCCTTTCCTCCAGATCAAGATTGAATTTTGGCTCACCCTCCTGTGGTGGACGCTCTGGGGCCAGGTCTTTTTAAGATTTTGGTTATGCCATCCTCGGATAGTGCTTCTCCAAAGGATCCAGCGAATAAGCGCGTGGATCAGGTGACATGTCCTGCTTGTTCTATTATGGGGTCGACCTTGCGGCCTGTCTGGGTAACATCCATAGCATTTTTGGGGAGCAGGAGGTTGTTAAAACAAATGGACTTGAAGAGTCGTAGGGGTCATTGATGGAAGTCATGCAGGCAATCAAGACCAGCTTGGCTACAAGCAGGTTAAGTGCCAGAGGCCTAGCTCTGGTGTTAGCCTTAAGGCATGCTTTATGGCTTAAGCAATGGTCAGCTGACATAGCCTCCAAAAAAGAATGACAGGACTCCCCTTAAGGTGGGGTGTCTGTTTGGGGAGTGCTTGGTTGACATGGTAAAGCATGCTGCTAGTGGTAAATCATCTAATCTGCCACAAAAGCCGAAGTCTGATACTGTTTCCACAGGGCCTCTATTACTCCGGGGTTCCGGTTAGAGGTTCGGCCTCTTCGGGATACCGAAGAGATTTTTTGAAAAATACAAAGTTCCAAATTAAGGCAACAGGTGTCTGGCAGAATAAAGCCAGACCCCCTTCAAAGCCTGTTCAGGCATGAAGGGACGCCCCCGCACTTGCAGGTGTGGGGGGACCGCTTCTGCATTTGGCTCATATTTGGAGGCTTCATGTAACAGATATTTGGATACAGGAAGTTGTGTCCTCAGGTTACAAGATCAAATTAGGAGCCAGACCCCCTTGGAGATTCTCTTGCTCAGGGGTATCCCGAAATCCGCAGAAAGCAGAAGCATTGAGATCTGTCGTATCTCGCCTTTTTAGAGATTGGAGTTGTTGATTCACCGTGAAGTTACTCCAGCCGGGCAGTGTATATATAAGGATACATACATACATTGCTGTAGGTGGCCTACATCTTCAGTTTGTGGCGTTACCCTTCGGTCTATCTTCAGCACCAAGGGTGTTTAAAAGGTTTTGGCAGGTCTCATGTTTCTCTAAGAAGTCAGGGTAGACATATAATCCCTTACTTAGACTCTCTGTTGATATGGGCCCCATCATGTCAGGGGGCCCAGAAGAATACACAGACTGTCTAATCGACATTGGATAATTGACTATCCAGTCAAATTCTTAAGTCAAATATCATATCATAGCTTCAAGAGTTATTCTTTCTGGGACTGTCATTAGACACGTCTCAGGCAAAAGTGTTTTTTCCAACACAGAAGTGACTCTTATTCCAGGCCAGGGTACAGGGTCTCTTGGCTTGCCCTCACCCGACGATTCATCAAGAAAGAAAGGTTAGCTCACAAGGGAGTCCCAACCATTCTGGTGGCTCCCCGGTGGCCAAGAAGAAGCTGGTTCTCATCCATAGTAAGGATAAGGGCAACTCGTGGAGGCCTCTAAGGCATCCCAATTCACATGTTTTGGCTTGGACGGCCTGACTATTGAATCCTTTATCTTGGCAGAAAGGGTGTTCTTCTAAAATAGTCATGCGTACTATGATTCAGCCCAGGAAGAAGCCTTCATCAATGATCTACTATAGAGTCTGGCAAGCATTATCTCTTGGTGCAAATCCAGAAGGTTCGCTGGTAGAATTTTTTTTCTGTTCCCAGAATATTTGATTTTTTGGCAGAAAGGTCTTGATGAAGGTTTTCAACCGAGTACTTTAAATGGACAGATATCTGCTTTATCTATCTTTTTATTCAGAAACCCATTGCTGTAAATAAATGTATCAAAACATTTTGTATAGGGAGTCGCTCATGTGCGGCCTCCTCGTAAGCTACTTCTGCCGGTTTGGGACCTGAACTTAGTTTTATCAGCTCTTTATCAGCGTCCTCCTTTTGAACTATTGGCAGATGCATCATTAAGTTTATTGACTCTTAAGGTTATCTTTTTTAGTGGCAATAACCTCAGTAAGGAAGGTTTCTGAATTAGCAGTTTATCAGTTAAGTCTCCTTATTTAGTGTTACATAAGGACAAGGTCGTCTTCTGCTTTAAACAGGATGTTCTTCCTAAGGTGGTTTCCATCTTAATGAAGAGGTGAATTGTCTTCCTTATGTCCTACTCCAGTGTCCGATAGAGAGAGGATTCTACATTGCTGGATGTAGGGAAAAGCACTAAGATACCATCTCACTGCTACACAATCTTTCCAGAGAGTCCACGGAAAGGTCTTCCACCATCTAAGTCTACCATCAGCGATGGATTAGACAGGCAGTGGTTAGAGCTATATTCCCTAAGGCAAAGGATTCTTCTTTTAGGACTACTACTCATTTGACAAGAGCTATTGGAGCTTCTTGGGCTTTTTTAGCATCAAGCTTCAATAGAACAAGTATGCAAAGCCGCTACTTGGCTTTCAGCTCATACATTTACCAAATTCTATAAGGTAGAGCCTTTGGTAGGAAGGAATTACATACAGTGGTAATTAGATGGTTTTGGAATGTCTTATTCCTGAATGGAATAAGGGTTTTTGGAATGTCTTATTCCTGAATGGAATAAGGGTTTTTGAGATGTCTTATTCCTGATTGGAATAAGGGTTTTTGAGATGTGTTATTCCTGAATGGAATAAGGGTTTTTGAGATGTCTTGTTCCTGAAAGGAATAAGGTTTGGGGATCCCACCCGAATTTGGATACTGCTTTTGGAGGTCCCAATCATCTCTGAATTAAATCTGATGGCCTGAAGTAAAATGGAAGAGAAAAGAGAATTCTGTGAGTACTCACCTGTAGAAATAATTTCTCTTCCATTATTACTTCAGGACATCAGACCCTCCCTGTCTGCTAGGTTACTATGTCCATGTGTTGGATGCCTAGTTTAGTGGAGTGGTAAATATGTAAATAGTTGCTGTAAATAATGATCAGCATAATAAAAAAAAAAATTAAATGGAGAGAGGAGTCTTGTATTTTGTCTCCAGCCTTTTGTTTCCAACAGGATAGATATGCCTCCCGGGCGGCTGGTTCTACTGCTTTTTAATTAAACTGAAGTGCATCAAGTCAGCCAGGTGGATATAGGCCCGGGAGGTGGAGACACACCTTTGCTCTTGCAGATCACACACTTCGGGAGAGGCTAACCCAAACATCTCTGAATTAAATTTGACGTCCTGAAGTAATAATGGAAGAGAAATTAATTCTACAGGTGAGTACTCACAGAATTCTCTTTTTTATTGCAATCATAGCATTATCAAAGTACAGTTTTGGCTGTCTGGCATAGAAGCCAAAATGGGCAGATTGTGTTATTATCATTAGCCCGCACCTTGCATCACAAGAAGGAAATGACACTTTCAGCTTGCATGTGTAATGAGTCTCAACACTATCTGTAGCAAGGACTATTATTAATGCAACAACTCTTAGGCTTGAAAGAAAGAGCTGAGGGATGACGTGAAATATAATGTATCATCCAATAATTGCCTGACAGTGTAGCCTTGAAAATATTTTTAAGGATAAAATAAAACTGGAGCTGTTGGATTTAATATTATTTAATATATTACTCACTTGTGTATTGTATTATGTTAGAGCAGGTGTCAGTTTAGATGATCGTAGATGAATATTAGCTATGGTTCAAAAACCTGCAGAAAAGAAGGGAACTTTATATTAAGTGTATGCAGCATGACATAAATGAGAAACATGACAGTGCTGTGCAACAATTGGAAGCATTCAGCAATGTGTCTTATTCCCGTTTTAAAAGCAATGGCTATGGTAAATTCCAAAGGGAAAGTAGGTAACTGTTACCTAACAAGCATATATAAAAAGGTCAGACCGCAGCACAGCAACAATCAATCCCCAGAAATTCAGCCACACTGCAGCAAAATATAATTAGAATAATAAGTTTATTATCACACTGATTAAAAAGCATATAAACACCACACTAAACAAGACATTTGTGTGAGGGCAACAACTTCTGAACCTGATATGCCAAAATAGACACATATTAAGAGTACCCACAAGTTATAATAATACCGATCAAAAATGTTGGGTTCTCTGTAATGCTTCTAATCTACAGACCATGCAATTGTGTATAAAGTGCAAATATAAATGTAATTTAAAAAATACAAAAGTATCTAGCTTAAGTCACAATTATTCTATATGTGTTGTAAGATCTTCTGGGCACAAATGCCAGCAACACGCACTCGCAGCACCAGGGAAAATTGACCCAAACTTTTTTATCTTTGCAGAATTGAAAGCGGACCAACACTCCTTTTACACTGAATAAGTGTGTGTTCCATTGTGGGGGTTCCTGGTTGTGGATGCCCCCCACGCATATCTTACCACCAGCCTGAGATAACCTTACCTGCTCCATGTCCCACCGTCAAAATGCAGCCCTGTGATTGGCATCTGGCAGTCACATAGTCCACACTGCTTTGGGCCTCTGATAGTTTGACCACTTGACTGCCAGCAGCTAATCACAGGCTTTTCAATGTATGTTTCCAGAGTTCCTCATGTTAGATGTCTTTTAGCATTCAAGTTCCCCTAACCCATTCACTAGTTCAATACCATTACCCGCACCTCCAGTGGTCAGAGTGGTGGCCCATAGCATGGGCCTGGTGATGAGCACTGACATGTGCTTTAGGGCATAAGGGCTGGCAATGCTTAGGCCTGGGGCCAGCTCTATGCTTGGTTTGCTGGGTTGGTAAGCTTTAAAGGGGGCACATTTTCTATTTTTATATTTTTATTGGGGGGGTATTTTGAAAAAATAATAGGGATATTTTAAAAAAATCAAGGGAAAAAAGTGTGGTCCCCCCCTTCTAAAGCCTACCAACCCGGGCAAACTAAGCATAGGGGCTGGAAATCTCTTGGCAAGACCTTTGGAAATCAGCATCCATTTTCTCTGGATTTCCATCATTTGTATTGTTGTCAGAGCTGATAGAGAATAATTTCTTATGATCAATACAAACATTTTAGAATAATTACTGATAGTTGTATTTATATTGAAATGTTAGTGATAGATCCATGTTGATTTGTTTTTCCATTTTAACCCATGAAATAAAGATGGTAATATAATAATTTAACACATAATTGTAGTTGTGTTTGGTCATATTGACTATGCTGTCGAAATAGACCATGATACTTATTTACTAAAACAAAAAACAAACTCAGCAATAAACTCACATCAAAGCACAAAGCATTTTCTTTATAAACTGGCCCCTAACTTGTTAGCTACCTTACTCCCAAAGGAGAATAACTACATCATATAGCCAACCTATCTAATGCAGAGGGTTACAGCATATGCCATAAAATATTCTACTGACAAGTTTGCTGTGTGTGAAAATATTTCCCCCAGGATCAGAATTATTTTAAAATTACCTAATATTTTTATGCATGGTGCTGTAAATTATTAACTGTACCTTTATATAAACTGACGTGTAATTTAGATTCACCAGCATTTGAAATCACACCTGATTTTATGCCTGCTGATGATTTTTTTTTTTTTTTTTTTTTTGCTGTACAGGCAGTTTGTGGTTACTCTTGAGGTTAGGGTAATCTACGTATCTTTTCTGAACAGCCATATTTCTATGTCAGATGTCTGTCAGTTATTTTATGACCTTGGGGCACTGCGAGAAATACATTGCTTTGGGCATTGTCATTAGTGATAAATGAAATGTTGTTTGGAACTGGGCAGTAATAGCATTGTGCTGTGTGTTTGAATAAATAGAAATACATCACAGGTCACAGGTCTTAATGAATATCCTCGACTGTTGATAACACCACATTACATACATCGGAGAGAAGTAATGGAATAAGGTAGTGTAGTGTTTTAAATCATTTTGGAAGATATACAAGTAGAAGGCCATATGCATTATTTTTTAGTGACTGTTATCTCACAACAATATATTACAGTAATTTTGTCTGTTTTACGTGTAATTTAACTTGGTGGAACCCTTTTTCTAGGTAGGGGTTGACTACACATAAAAAAGAATCCTGAGACCTTGTGTAAGAAGGATGGGCTAGTCCTTCCCAACAGAAAGTGAGCTGTCCTGGAAAGATTTTAGGGTAATATTTGGGCAGTTGGGAGAGGACAAAGAGAGAGAAAGGATGTGGGCACGAGGGCCCTGTATCTGTAACTATGAGCAAGTAATTTTAGGCCTATTTAGCAATTGTAAATAGTAATAGTACATTTTAGGAATTGTTTTATGTAATTGCTGTGTCCCTGTGATACCTATACTGTCTAGGGGTTAATGTAACTGTTTAGGCTCTAATTTTATATACATTTTGTATTATTTTATATATGTATAACTGTCCTGTATCATAAGTCTGTGCACACAAATCCTTTTATACACAATCATTGGTGTGATTCCTTTCGTCACCCACAACCTAGAACCTCCAGTGAGCAGTTATTGTTATATTAATCATTGATATTTTCATTTATGTTTTTATAATATAAATTGCTTACACTTGCAGCAGCTTGATTTGGGTTTCCCACTGTTACTATGGACAGTTTTCTAAGAAATTCACTGATTTTCTTCACCACTGCTGATATTGAATGCCCCAAGTTCTATTCTGTTTTCCTTGCATCTATCTAGATATCATTTTCCCCACTGAGTTTGCTTTAGGACCCAACATTTCTGGCATAGGGGCCCTACCATACTACAAAGCCCAATTTAATCTTGTACTTAGGCCCTTATTTATGAAGGAATAGCGACAGGTAGCGACTGGTGAGCTGCCGGTAATGACGGGCCCCGCCACGAAAACGCCGGATCCCCACCACAATCACACATTTATCAAGCCAATCCTGCTTAGCGACTGAGATAGCGCCAGATAGCCACTCATTCATCATTATTTCAGCCTCAGCCCACAGCGCCAGCATCCGACCTTGAACAGCGACAGGTATGACCTCTCGCTACCTGGTGCTCTCCAATGCATTTCAATGGAACAATCTTTAAATATTCATAATTAATTGTTATTAATTTTTTTTTTTTTTTTAAATGTGAAAAATTCTGTGACCACTTCTGCCATTTTAGAAACCGACTGAGTCGCTATCAACTACCGAACAACGGGCAAGCACAGCGACTACTAGCAGGCGCTCTGAAAATGCCGCTACAGTCGCTACCTGCCGCTATTAATGAATCGGCCTCTATGTTTAGTTGTCACAATTGGATGAATCTGACCAATTCAGCAGGGTTTCCCCAGTTCTACAGAAGGGAGGAGACCTGACTCAAATAAGTAAAATAAGTAGCACAATCATTTAATATTGCTTCTATACAATTTTATAATATTATACAGTTTGTTGTTTTTTGAATCCCACCCCTGATCTACCCTTGTTATCAATCTTGGTAGCTAAGTAAACTTTTATGTGCTCTTACGGTGAGTGAAAAACATATTTTAGTTATCATGAAGATGAAGGGGCACACACAACTGTTGCTGAAAACTAAAAACTTACTAGGAGGATTTTTGATTAAAGCAGAACACTGACCAAAACCTTTCATTTTGGATAGTAAGGGAATGGAAATACAGTTGAAAGATCTCCTTGTGCTTAATTGTCTAGTACAGATGGACAAGCAGCTTTGCATACTGAAGAGCCATATATGCTATTTAGACAAAAAACACAGACCTTTTGTAGTATGTTCTTAAGCCATTTTAGGCTGGCCTTTGTTTTGTAAAACAAAAGTCAGATAAACTAAAGGCAGATACACATCGGTGTCCAAATATTTCAGGGCTACCAGTTTTACTCATATCTATGGACAGCATTCATTGGTAAGGTAAGCATCAATGTTTATTGCCACTTGTATCAATAAATACATTGCCACATATAAAACTGAAAAGTGCACTGTTTAAAATCTAGTAACTGCAATAGTGAGAGCATTTTCCCCCAAATATGCATTAAAGATGTCTTATTGAAAATGCCAAAAGAGGCTAGAGGAGCATGGGATAGGACTGTCCATAGGAGCTACAAAACTGCCCTTTGTGGACTTGGCTTCTTGATGCGAATTGAAAGAAAACAGTTAAGGTCTGGCAATTGGTTGTTGTAAGTGGAAATGGAGAATGGTCTAGAGAGAGTAGAGATCTGTATAAGCTAGTAAATAGGGTCACTGACAAGGCTGGTTGTTATCCTACCAAGAGTGTTCTTTAAATACAGATTTGCAGTCTCTTTGATGCAATTGCATTGGTACGCTGCTTTTCAGCTATTTCAGTTACAGTGAAAGTAAATTATTCTGCAATTGTTGGCCTCTGTAGCCTGATGTAATGGATTCATAATACTCCACCACAAGCAATACATTTTCTCTAATGTGAAGTATAATGTGCAGAAAAATAAAAAATTACTGACAGTAAGCCTTGTTAGCTGCATGCCTCGTATTCTTTTCCACTTGAGAGCAGGGTATGCTATACTTTTACACACTCTGAATTATTACTTTGTATCTTTTGTGCAAATCTTTGTTTTAAGAAAGGGGGTCGATTCAACACCAGATGCAAAAAATAAGTGCATCATAAAGTAAAACGTGCACTTTAGGTATTTTTTTTTAACCTGGAGCTCCCTAGGAAGATAATAAAAACAATTATTTTTTTATCCTGATGCTAAATCACCCCCTAAATTTAGCACCAGGAACAAAAGTACATTATTTATTTGGGGTTAAAAATTGCTATTTTGTATATTGTCTATTTGGTACCAGTGTCATTCCATTGCATTGTCGACCTATGAGTTGATTCAGCACCAGTGTCATTCTGTTTCATTATCTACCTAGGAGTCAACCAGCACCATATGGGCATCATTTTTAACGTTTTAGTTTAAAACAAACTAGATGTATGTATGCATTTTAGTTGGTTTGCTTTCTGATTCTTATAGCTTTGATGACTGCTTTGCACAATCTTGGCATTTTCTCAATAAATGTCATGAGGTAGTGGCCCGGAATAGTTTTCAGTAGACAGGTTTGCCTTGTCAGGAAATGTGAGGAATTGTTTGCCTCCATAATGTGTTTGAGATGATGGGTTGTGTTGTAGAGAAGTAGAATTGTTAGGAAAGATGACCATTCATTATTACATAGAGGCCAGTCAGTCTGAAAATCTGCAAGAAGGTATTATCAATGGCAGTCATTAAAACCATCAAAAAATGGTGAAACTGGCTCTCTAGAGGCCCACCCCACGTAAGGAAGACTCTTCTGCAGGCAATACGTTCATTAGAGTTACTCAGAGACTGTGAATTGATGAAACCCAGATTAATGCATCACAGAGATCAAAAGCCAAACATATCTCAAAGTAGAATGTGAGAATCAGACCTCGCTTTAAAGAAGCCGCTAATGAGGAACAACAACAAGAAAATTGCATGGGACTAGAAACACAAAGTTTTTTGGTTCCTACTTCAAAATCTTTGCTCTGGGCACACATTTGCACATTTGTATGGATGGGTTAAAAGTGGGGTACGAGTTCCGGATACACTGGTCACATGCTTACACTTGCAGCAGCTTGATTTGGGTTTCCCACTGTTACTATGGACAGTTTTCTAAGAAATTCACTGATTTTCTTCACCACTGCTGATATTGAATGCCCCAAGTTCTATTCTGTTTTCCTTGCATCTATCTAGATATCATTTTCCCCACTGAGTTTGCTTTAGGACCCAACATTTCTGGCATAGGGGCCCTACCATACTACAAAGCCCAATTTAATCTTGTACTTAGGCCCTTATTTATGAAGGAATAGCGACAGGTAGCGACTGGTGAGCTGCCGGTAATGACGGGCCCCGCCACGAAAACGCCGGATCCCCACCACAATCACACATTTATCAAGCCAATCCTGCTTAGCGACTGAGATAGCGCCAGATAGCCACTCATTCATCATTATTTCAGCCTCAGCCCACAGCGCCAGCATCCGACCTTGAACAGCGACAGGTATGACCTCTCGCTACCTGGTGCTCTCCAATGCATTTCAATGGAACAATCTTTAAATATTCATAATTAATTGTTATTAATTTTTTTTTTTTTTTAAATGTGAAAAATTCTGTGACCACTTCTGCCATTTTAGAAACCGACTGAGTCGCTATCAACTACCGAACAACGGGCAAGCACAGCGACTACTAGCAGGCGCTCTGAAAATGCCGCTACAGTCGCTACCTGCCGCTATTAATGAATCGGCCTCTATGTTTAGTTGTCACAATTGGATGAATCTGACCAATTCAGCAGGGTTTCCCCAGTTCTACAGAAGGGAGGAGACCTGACTCAAATAAGTAAAATAAGTAGCACAATCATTTAATATTGCTTCTATACAATTTTATAATATTATACAGTTTGTTGTTTTTTGAATCCCACCCCTGATCTACCCTTGTTATCAATCTTGGTAGCTAAGTAAACTTTTATGTGCTCTTACGGTGAGTGAAAAACATATTTTAGTTATCATGAAGATGAAGGGGCACACACAACTGTTGCTGAAAACTAAAAACTTACTAGGAGGATTTTTGATTAAAGCAGAACACTGACCAAAACCTTTCATTTTGGATAGTAAGGGAATGGAAATACAGTTGAAAGATCTCCTTGTGCTTAATTGTCTAGTACAGATGGACAAGCAGCTTTGCATACTGAAGAGCCATATATGCTATTTAGACAAAAAACACAGACCTTTTGTAGTATGTTCTTAAGCCATTTTAGGCTGGCCTTTGTTTTGTAAAACAAAAGTCAGATAAACTAAAGGCAGATACACATCGGTGTCCAAATATTTCAGGGCTACCAGTTTTACTCATATCTATGGACAGCATTCATTGGTAAGGTAAGCATCAATGTTTATTGCCACTTGTATCAATAAATACATTGCCACATATAAAACTGAAAAGTGCACTGTTTAAAATCTAGTAACTGCAATAGTGAGAGCATTTTCCCCCAAATATGCATTAAAGATGTCTTATTGAAAATGCCAAAAGAGGCTAGAGGAGCATGGGATAGGACTGTCCATAGGAGCTACAAAACTGCCCTTTGTGGACTTGGCTTCTTGATGCGAATTGAAAGAAAACAGTTAAGGTCTGGCAATTGGTTGTTGTAAGTGGAAATGGAGAATGGTCTAGAGAGAGTAGAGATCTGTATAAGCTAGTAAATAGGGTCACTGACAAGGCTGGTTGTTATCCTACCAAGAGTGTTCTTTAAATACAGATTTGCAGTCTCTTTGATGCAATTGCATTGGTACGCTGCTTTTCAGCTATTTCAGTTACAGTGAAAGTAAATTATTCTGCAATTGTTGGCCTCTGTAGCCTGATGTAATGGATTCATAATACTCCACCACAAGCAATACATTTTCTCTAATGTGAAGTATAATGTGCAGAAAAATAAAAAATTACTGACAGTAAGCCTTGTTAGCTGCATGCCTCGTATTCTTTTCCACTTGAGAGCAGGGTATGCTATACTTTTACACACTCTGAATTATTACTTTGTATCTTTTGTGCAAATCTTTGTTTTAAGAAAGGGGGTCGATTCAACACCAGATGCAAAAAATAAGTGCATCATAAAGTAAAACGTGCACTTTAGGTATTTTTTTTTAACCTGGAGCTCCCTAGGAAGATAATAAAAACAATTATTTTTTTATCCTGATGCTAAATCACCCCCTAAATTTAGCACCAGGAACAAAAGTACATTATTTATTTGGGGTTAAAAATTGCTATTTTGTATATTGTCTATTTGGTACCAGTGTCATTCCATTGCATTGTCGACCTATGAGTTGATTCAGCACCAGTGTCATTCTGTTTCATTATCTGGAGTCAACCAGCACCATATGGGCATCATTTTTAACGTTTTAGTTTAAAACAAACTAGATGTATGTATGCATTTTAGTTGGTTTGCTTTCTGATTCTTATAGCTTTGATGACTGCTTTGCACAATCTTGGCATTTTCTCAATAAATGTCATGAGGTAGTGGCCCGGAATAGTTTTCAGTAGACAGGTTTGCCTTGTCAGGAAATGTGAGGAATTGTTTGCCTCCATAATGTGTTTGAGATGATGGGTTGTGTTGTAGAGAAGTAGAATTGTTAGGAAAGATGACCATTCATTATTACATAGAGGCCAGTCAGTCTGAAAATCTGCAAGAAGGTATTATCAATGGCAGTCATTAAAACCATCAAAAAATGGTGAAACTGGCTCTCTAGAGGCCCACCCCACGTAAGGAAGACTCTTCTGCAGGCAATACGTTCATTAGAGTTACTCAGAGACTGTGAATTGATGAAACCCAGATTAATGCATCACAGAGATCAAAAGCCAAACATATCTCAAAGTAGAATGTGAGAATCAGACCTCGCTTTAAAGAAGCCGCTAATGAGGAACAACAACAAGAAAATTGCATGGGACTAGAAACACAAAGTTTTTTGGTTCCTACTTCAAAATCTTTGCTCTGGGCACACATTTGCACATTTGTATGGATGGGTTAAAAGTGGGGTACGAGTTCCGGATACACTGGTCACATGCGCACATTATCATTATCTTTGTGAGACAAAGAACGCATGAGCACTGTGGTTCCCATCATAAAGTATGGGAGTGCTTTGCTTGTGACAACACTTTGTTTCTCAACAGGGCAGTGACCCCAAATCCACCTCTAGGCTATGCAAGGGTTATTTGACCAAAAGGAAGATTGATGTTGTGGTGCTTTAGATGACATGACCTCCACAATTACCAAACCAAAACCTAAGTGAGATGGTTCGAAATAAGTTAAACCACATAGCTGAAGGAAAACAGCTCTCAGCAGCTCTTGAAACTTCCGAAGGAATGTTGAAAACAATACAAGTCACTACCTTACAAAGTTGACTAAGTGTATTTCAAAGCTGTTCATTTCAAATGTCTTCATCCTAGTTTTCATGTCTTCAATATAAATTTATTTAAAAAAACAGAATGAAAAGGTGTGGCCAAACATCTGGGTGCAACAAAGTCCTTCATTTTATAGCCATACTTTCTCTCTAGTTAGGCCACCTCCTGATAAGAGAAGAGATGTGGTCTGAATCCCCCCTGCCTTTATTACAATGTGTGAGCAACTTTATTTGCTGTGTGCAAGGGGGGGGGGGGGCGGTCTATCTGTTTACTCTAGCCTCTTTGCAGTGCAACGATCTAATGCAGTCTAGTGAACTCCTGAATAGAAAGAGATAGAACAGGGAATGGAATTTGGCAACGACGGCCTTTAGAGAGCAGGTCATGAGGGATTAGCTGTGTGTGAGGTAAGGTAGATGGTAAATGCTTTAACTGCAGCTATACTGTTTTTAGTTTTCAAAGTGGACCAAAACTAAAATTTGCCCCCCCCAGGGAATCCTGATTTGGGATGATCCGCATTGTGAATCAGTCCCCTGTGCCCTTATACTTACCTCATTTGTCATTCCCATGGCACATGCAAAGGCCTCTATCGCTATTACGGCTGTGCGTGCTTTCTTTAGCAGGCAGGCCTTAATGACTGCATGCTGGTCATACTCAGCCCCAGAACTTGGCCCTGTACCCAGGGATTATGCCCTGCATGGCGCCCCCTGGTAGCCATTTAGTGAGCATGCACAGCGGGGATGCTAATGAAGGCCTGCACCTTCACTGTTGGTTTGAGGTGTTAGGTGAGTTTACAGGTATGGGGGGTGAGTTTCACCATGCAAGACATCCCAGATCAGGATGCCCCAGGAATCGAAGGGCCCTAGAGTCTTTAGACCTTTGGGCTGGCTAAAATGGGCTTTGTTCCACTTTTAGTAACCAGGATTATAATATTAGTTTTTTTTTGTTAAAATGTGTGGGTTTCTGTTGCCTAGAATGAGCTGGGTTTATTGATAAATCATTTGAGCCATGCATGATGTGCCTAATTTTTCATCCTGTTTACTGATATTTTGCAGTTCACTGAACTGCAAGGAAATTACTTATTAAATGTAAAAATTGTAATATTTTCCATTACACTATTAGAGATTAGAAAGCAGGGAAGCCATAGAACAGATTAAACCTTGCTCATAGGAATGGAATAATTTTTTAAATGTGTGATGTATTCATTAGCAATCCAGAGAAGTTGGGTAAAGTGAGAATTTTCAAATTACTGGCCGTAGATTTTGGGAGGAGAAGTAGGGGCTGCTTAGTTTGATGAAGTAGCTAATAAAATTATTTAACTGCAGACTAGCCACGCATAAAATTAAAAAGACAGGACAAGGTTAATTATTAGATTCTGCGTGTTGGTAAAGAGCTTTGTGTTGCCCGTGTGTCACCTCACCTTACAGCACTTTCATCATGATTAAATAGCGCTCTGCCCAGGCATAATATCTGTGAGGGAATGTTAGCTCTGCTGTAAATGATGATTTGGAATCAGGTAATGATGTGTTCAGGTGCTTCTGTGTGTTGAGTGTGCTATAATAAGCCATTCATTGACTGTTTTTTTTTTCTATAGCTCTACTAAAAACAAAATACTATTTCGGGTTATAATTACCACCATTCGTTTCCATCTAATGAGCAAAACATTACACAGGCCTGTTGCTGTGACAACCTGCATCTTTTTCTGTTAAGTGTCTAATGTTAATTTATGAATATGAGGTTCACAGGGTGAGAAAATATCCCTGATCTGGTTTGGAAGTGAGTTGTGTGCATCAAATCTGTTATGTTCCTTCTTTTTATTTGTCTCTGGATTTCAGCGTGTGACTAGCTGACAAGTTATATTTTAAACAAATTAAGCACAAAACCTGTAGTATGAGTGTAGGTACTGAATTAAACCATGAATAGCAGCAGTATAATACTTTATATAACGTGACTGACAATAAAAAAGAGGCTATACTAAACAGTGACAAATGCTACATGATACAGAACTACAACAAGAATATGAAAAAAATACAAAACTAAACAGAAGCAAGGTAAAGGCTGGGTCAATGCAGGAATAATATGGACACACTGTTGATATGGTAACAGATGAGAACTATATGCAAGAATCTGGGCAGAGTCCTTAATATAAAAGCTGAGTCATATTCTTGTTGTATAGCGCCAAGATGATAGCGCTTAAATAATAATAATATGCAGAAATGCCTGATTGAACCACTACAGGACCAGAAGAAGACCTAGATTCTAAAAGATTCTGTCTGAAACCCTTCTCTAGGCTGCATTCCAAATTGAGATCTCCCCACGTGTATAAAACTCATTTAGTCCCCGGATTTCAAAGTGGTAATATCAGCTGAGCACGTTGCTTTGTCACAACATCCCCGCTCCATCAACTCTTGCACTTGCCTGCAGACACTCAGGTGTAGGCAGAGGGCCCATATGACCACCACAAGATCATGGGACTGAGGCCCGTATTTAACAAGGGATAGCGTCAGGTAGCGAATGGTGAGCGATAATGACGCTCACCGCCACGAGAACGCCGGCTCCCCACCACAATCACACATTTATCAAGCCAATCCTGCTTAGCGACTGACAGAGCGCCAGATAGCGAATTATTCATCATTATTCCAGCCTCACCCCACAGCGCCAGCGAGCGACCTTGAACAGCGACAGGTATGACCTCTCGCTACCTGGCACTCTCCAATGCATTTCAATGGAGCAATCTTTAAATATTCTTCATTAATTGCTATTAATGTTTTTTTTTTTTTTTAAATGGCAAAAATTCTGTGACCACTTCTGCAATGTTAGATTTTTTTTTTAAGGTAAAAAAAAAATGTGTGCAGAATTGATATTACAGGTCTGATATTAATGTATTCGTATTACAAAATGTTTGGAAAAACATGTTTTTTTTTTTTTTCAAAAAATATGGTTGTTTGGGGGTTAAAAAACTACTTTTAACCCATCGCCGCCAGCGCTCTGGGGTTTAAACAAGCATTTCACAGCGCGAGAATTTTTTGAGCGTGATTTGTTAATGAATATGCTGGGAGCCGTTCGCTATGGCCATTCGCTGTCATGAGCTCCCATACAGCGCGAACCTGTCCAACAGCGACTCCTAACCCCGTATTCAACATTACCGCACACCGACTGAGTCGCTGTCAACAGCCGAACAACGGCCAAGCACAGCGAATACTAGCGTGCGCTGTGAAAATAACGCTACTGGCGCTCATCTGTCGCTACCTGGCGCTATTAATGAATCGGCCTCTAAGTGAGTTTTACACTGTGGAGCATCCTAGGCAATGGATTCATCCTGACCTAGAGATTGTTAGCCTTTAGAAGATTTTTGATTCTCTTCAAAATCTTACTTGTAATCGTGTCAGGGAGGGCCCTGGTGCACAGGGACATTAAACCAACCTTATTCACCGTTTTACATCCCCAGTGAGCCTGCAATACATACTCCCCCCCACATCCTCCTGTTTCTTGCCCCCATCATACCTGATACGGGCTTCCTTGGAATCTTTAACTAGAGTGGCTTCCCAAATTAGGTTATTGACCAGGTTCCAGGGTATTAAAAGTGTCCTGAAGTCATTTTTGACAACTTTAAAGGCAGAAAAATTTGGCACAGATAATTCTGAATGAGCAATGCAGAATTTGCTACAGAGGCATGGTGGGAGCGGGCAGGAGCGTGGAGGCTGGCGCCGTTCTCAGCTGTCATCAGAGGACGCGTCATCAGAGGGCGACTGAGAGCGGCGCCGGCCTACACGCTCCAACCATGCAGGTAAGTGTTTGCTTTTTAAACAAATGCCGGCATGGTGGGAGCGGGCAGGCCGGCTGCGCTGTCAGCGGGCCGGCTTCCGCCGCCCGCTGACAGCGTAGCCGGCCTGCCCGCTCCCACCATGCCGGCATTTTTTTTTTCAGATGAGCGATTCGTGAAAGTTCGATTCGGGCGAACCCGAATTTCTTGGGGAAATTCGGCGAATCGCCCCAAATCGAACTTTCAAGAAGTTCGCTCATCTCTAATAATCACTACAGAAGTGACAGAAACAGAGCACCCGCTATTCATAACTTATCCTCGATTGGGAATGCCAAGCTGGCAACTGAAAAAGCGGCCCGACCCTTGTGACCACCAGTGCTGCATTTCCGGCCGAGGATCAAGGATAAGTTAAGAACTGGGGGCATTCTGTCGGGCAATGCACAAGGGGGGTTCCAGCATTCTTGATGCCCCCCACCAAACCTGTCTGAATGTGGCTGGTCCCACACCCGTTAGCAAGGAAATGGCAATAAAGGGATCATTTTCCCTATCTAGCAAAAATAATATTGGCTGCTATCTGAAAAACTATCAAATCTGTTGATCTACAAAGTTCCTCATTGTTCTTTACAGCTTTAATGCACACTGTTCTTGACATACTTTTCCACCATTAGGCAATCTAAAGTATTTTCATGTTTTAGTTAAGTAATTTGTTCACTTCTAATCCAGAACAGTTTCTTTTCTCATTTGTCGATCAAATGTTTATTGCAATTCAGAATGTCCTCATGGGATCAATTGTAAGCCTTAGCCAAGCCATTTGTCATTCTGTGTTCCAGGGTAAAGATCCTTCATGGCCTTTAGCAGCATAATTAAAACAAAGGTATAAAGCAGCAGATGACTCTAGTCTGTAGTCTGATAATGTTCAGCTTTTCTTGACCCTTATTGACTGTGACAATTAAAGAGGTGAACGCTATGTAATTAATAACTGTTCTGGCTTCTCTTTTCCCAAAGTGGTCTAGTATAAGGTTTAGCAATTTACTAATTAATAGCTCACTGGACACAATGGCACATGTAGATGGTATAAATTAAAATCCCTCACATCTGCCCTGTACACTTAAGGGTAAATTAAGTTGTGTTGTAATGGGGGGACAATTTAAATAGCACGTATATAATGAGAGCGAGGGAGGCTTAAATAATTTTAAAACTGTTATCATTTTAATTTATTTGAAAAACTATTGACTACTAAAACTATTGACTGCTAAAACTACTGACCAGCTAACACTCTTGGTTGTATCAGAAGAATGGAGTCACTTATAATATTTAGGATTAAACTGGCTATAATAAGCCCACACAGCTCAAACCAAATCTAAACAAAAAAGCTTGACTTGAGATACAAGCTTTACTGTAGAATAACTTTATTTTTTGCTTGAGCTAGACAGAATCGACACAAATATGTTTGAATTTAATTTTAGATGAAATCCGACCAGCAACACTTTATGCATTTTGTTCCTCTCCAGTACTTTATGTACTAGTTCCCCCTGCTGCATTACTATAGGATATCTGGTTGTTCCCAGTTGGGTGCAGACAGACTGGCAGAGATACACAGGAATGTGAAAACAAGCCTGCACTTGCCCCACTGCCAGCTTTCCATTAGAGTTCTATCCTAAACCCAGTGGTCAACTGGAGACAAAAATGTTACTGGGATATTAATTAAATAGTGGGACAACCCAATTGTCCCTCACTAGATCGGTACTAGCCTCCTACTACCACCTTAACAATTAACTACTTTTCTTTTAACAATAATTTTTACTAGGAAAACATACCATGTATACAAATATTATTTTAAAATCTTAAAGCCATACAATCACTAAAAATAGTGTTGTCTTATTTAGCGGATGTGTTCATAAACTGTGTTAGACTCCTCCACTCTCTCTTACTGGGATATTGCTGGTCCACAACCACTGGTCCACACTGAAGGAACAGATCACGGGCAGAAGTTATGACCAAAGCCTTAGTGTTGTTGATTCAGATATTGTGGCAGAGGTTGTAATGATGCTGCAGGGGCAGAACATGGTCTTGGCTGAGGGATACTCTGGAGGCAGGAATTGAAGGGGGTTGTTAATCAGCAGCACACTGACCACAGGAATTCATCCTGACATGGTGAGGTATAGGCGGGGTTACACCCAGCTCACGCAGCACTATAGCAGAGCCACCCACTGGGAATTTTTCCAACCCTCCTTATGGCCAGTTCACTCCTGCCTAAACATGTTAAACATCATACATTTATTACATAGAAAAACCTTTCCAGTAAACATTGAACTAGAACACTGAGCTCTTATTACTTAGGTTTATTCATATTTAATTTGATTAAAAAAAGCTAAAGCATAACCCAGTGGCTACTTAATTAGCTTGAGCCAGTTACACATTAACTATTGCTAATTAATTTAATTTCCTCTGGAGAATGTTCTGATAATAGAATTTTAGTTTTTATATTATACCAAGGCAAATGAATTCTTAAAAAATGTAACCTCCAAATGGAAATTTAGTGACTCTCTATTTTCGTTAAATATATTGTATATTAATTGCTTGTATGGCTTTTCTCTACATCTGATATGCAGAAAAAAAGAATTAATGAAAAACAGTAATATAGCTTGTTGGAGTTCAAACATAATCTAGCATTAAGTAGATACAAATGTTACTCAATCATCTTGAGCATTTGCTAATTAAGAAAAATGTCACGCTTCATTTAGTAATAGAAAAAATAATATACCTGATATGCAGCTACTTTTTTGCTTACCAATAGGTGTCTGATATCTGTTCTTTTTTTATATGACTGAGGCCAGTTCCATTCTTTTATATTTTCCCTACCCTCAAAGAGAGAAAGCGATATCCTTATTTTATTAGCAGATAAGTGATATATATATATATTTCTATTATAATGTAAAATACTGAACTTTTTGACCTATAAAACGCACTAATTTTCCCCAAAAGTTGGGGGAAATGTCAGTGCGTCTTATTGGGCGAATGTAAAAAAAAAAAAAAAAAAGATATACTTACATAAACCTCGCACTGCGGCCTCCAGCCGTTGAAAGAGCGGCGGAGAGAGCAGGCTAACCAAACCCCGCACACTGTCCCCACTCTGGCTACTGCTGGCACCGCTGGAATTTCGCGTACTGGCATGCACACAACCGATCCATGCAGCCGGTGGGCGTGGCCCGTGCCTGCGTCTCTGCTGCATGGACCGGGTGTGGGCACACGCTGGGCAGTGGAAAACCGGCGGTGCTAGCAGCGGCCGGAGCGGGGACAGTGGGCGGGATTTAGTTAACCTGCCCTCTCCCTGCCCACCACTCTTTCATCAGCCTTGCACTGTGGCCACCAGCCGATGAATGAGCGGGGGGTCAGGGAGAGGGTAGGGTTACTGAGCCCCGCCCACTGTCCCAGTTCTGGCCTCTGCTAGCACCGCCGGTTTTCACGGGCTGGCATGTGCACACACCCGGTCCATGCAGCCGTGACGTGGGCGCAGGCCATGCCGACTGGCTGCATGGATTGGTTGTGCATACGCCGGCCTCAAAATACTGGAAATGCTAGCAGCGGCCGGAGCGGGGGCAGTGGGTGGGATTTAGTTACCCTGCCCACCACCCCTTCATCGGCTGGTGGCCAAAGTGTGAGGCTGATGTAAGCATATCTTTTTTTTTTTTTCCAATCCCTAGCATGGGTTGTAGGGGAAGGGGGGGGTAGTCAGCCACAGTGCATATGGGCAATGAGACAGGGGTGCCACACTGCCAATATAGGGAATGGGATGGAGGCATGCTACACTGCCTATATGGGGAATGGGATGGGGGCATGCCACACTAACTATGGGGATAGGATGAGGGGAATGCCACGCTGCATATGGGAATGGGAGGGGGAATGTCACACTGCCTATATAGGGAATGGGATGGGGGCATGCCACACTGCCTACATGGGGAATGGGATGGGGGCATGCTACACTGCCTATATGGGGAATGGGATAGGGGCATGCCACACTGCTTATATAGGGAATGGGATGGGGGCATGCCACACTGCATATATGGGGAATGGGATGGGGGCATGCTACACTGCCTATATGGGGAATGGGGGCATTCCACACTGCCTATATGGGGAATGGGATGGGGGCATGCCACACTGCCTATATAGGGAATGGGATGGGGGCATGCCACACTGCCTATATGGGGAATGGGATGGGGGCATGCTACACTGCCTATATGGGGAATGGGATGGGGGCATGCCACACTGCCTATATAGGGAATGGGATGGGGGCATGCCACACTGCCTATATGGGGAATGGGATGGGGGCATGCCACACTGCCTATATGGGGAATGGGATGGGGGCATGCCACACTGCCTATATAGGGAATGGGATGGGGGCATGCCACACTGCCTATATAGGGAATAGGATGGGGGCATGCCACACTGCCTATATGGGGAATGGGATGGGGGCATGCCACACTGCCTATATGGGGAATGGGATGGGGGCATGCCACACTGCCTATATAGGGAATGGGATGGGGGCATGCTACACTGCCTATATGGGGAATGGGATGGGGGCATGCCACACTGCCTATATAGGGAATGGGATGGGGGCATGCCACACTGCCTATATGGGGAATGGGATGGGGGCATGCCACACTGCCTATATGGGGAATGGGATGGGGGCATGCCACACTGCCTATATAGGGAATGGGATGGGGGCATGCCACACTGCCTATATGGGGAATGGGATGGGGGCATGCCACACTGCCTATATGGGGAATGGGATGGGGGCATGCCACACTGCCTATATAGGGAATGGGATGGGGGCATGCCACACTGCCTATATGGGGAATGGGATGGGGGCATGCCACACTGCCTATATGGGGAATGGGATGGGGGCATGCTACACTGCCTATATAGGGAATGGGATGGGGCATGCTACACTGCCTATATGGGGAATGGGATGGGGGCATGCTACACTGCCTATATGGGGAATGGGATGGGGGCATGCCACACTGCCTATATGGGGAATGGGATGGGGGCATGCCACACTGCCTATATGGGGGATGAGTTGGGGAAAGCCACACTGCTTATGGGAATGGGATGAGAAAATGCCACGCTATCTATGGGATGGGGGAATGCCACAATGCCTGTAAGGAGGTGTTAGCACAGCATTTGGTTTGGAATATTTTTTTTTCTTATTTTCCTCCTTCAAATCCTAGGTGCGACTTATAGGGCGAAAATACAGTATTAAGTTGACATTTGGGCATATTTCAACATATAGATACTTAATCTTCATTTCAACAGTATTGATTGATAAAGGTGATAACATATCATGCATCATTACATTGGGTATTACATAGCTTAACCTAAATAAACAGAAAGGCAAGTTTCACATTTGTGAAAAATTAGAAACTTGTCTTATTTAAACTACATACATTTATTCAATTTGCTCCTTGTTGTTTGGTTGTCTTTGGTCCTCCTGTGCTCAGTTCAAAAAAACTGAGGGTTTCAATAAAAAAATGTACAGCTTGCAATGAAGATTCTGGGAATGGAAGGGATTTGGAGACTGCCAACCACTAGACATTACTGATTTCAATGACCAGAGGAGCATTAGCAAGTAGACAAAACAACTACACTACCAACTTGCTCAGGTCAGGTTGTCCCAGCCTGAGAATGCAACTTATGATGCTATAAGTCTCTAAGAACTGAAGAAGTTGCACTTTTAATATCCACACAGAAGTTGTGACAGGTGGTAACCATCCCTATCCAGAAAGACCATTAGTGCAAGCATGATGTTTGAATACTCATTAACACTTGGGCAAAGACCAGGACAGGCAAGGCAAGGATAAGGAGTGTTTATTGGCTGTAGCACCAAAAAACATGTTTGGTGAAAGCCAAAGCCAGAATTAAGAACTTGAAGCCAACTATAGAGCATGGTGGGGAAAAGCAGTGTGAGCACCCTGGAATGGGGGTCATATCAGGGGGCATGGCACATATGTGAAGGGGCTTCTGCATTGCCCACCTGCCAAAGTTGGAAACTTGAGGGTGACTGCTACTGAAACCTTGGGGGGTACCTTGCATGACTTACTGAGTGCTCCTTCTACTCTTTGTGTCCTCCTCCTTCTCCTGAGAAGTGTCCTGAGCTTCATTAACTTTCTGTGCCCCATCTCCTGCCTCCTCTTCCCTGTCACTGCTTTCTTTTGAGTGCTATTGTTGATCAGTTGTTACGTTGTAACAAGCAGGTTGTGCACTGTTGCTAAACATTGAGGTCTGGGGGGCAGACCCCTGGACCACCCCTCGAATGCTTCCTTGTGGAAAAACTATGTTTGGGGATGTTGCAATATTCACTGTGTGCCGCTCCATCATCAGATACACAATGCATTCTTCATTTTACCAGAGGGTGCTTGAGGATAATTTAAGGCCATCTCTCTTAAGAAAACTGGATTTTGCAACATGACAGGAACCCTAAACATTTCAGTACATTCACCAAATGATAGCTAAAGATTTAACAGTTTGTATAATACTCAAAGCCCGACTCTAAACACCGTCATTAACATTCAATCCCCATCTACTTTTCATAGATAGCTATTTCTATTGGCAACGTACACCAAGAAAGGAGGAGTACGTCCTGTACACACAGAACACTGCTGCTATGGCCACTGCTGAGGTTAGGGAACTCACACTTACTTATGCCCAGCAGCAGTGTTTTGTGCAACTAACTGCAATCTGTTGCTACTGGCAACATACACCAAGTCTGCGCTTGTCAATAGCAACAGATGAAAACTGCTTCCATAAAACACACAATTGCTAACGTCAGAAAACATCAAAAAATACTAGATCAGCATGGCACACAAAAATAAAAACTTTCATAAAAGGGAATGAAATTTCTAACATTTTTTTAAATTAATGTAATATTTTCATAGCATTTTTGTTCTTTTTCATTATCTTGTTCTATCAGTATTGTTGAAATGCATTTTGAAACTTGTGGCAGCAAAGGTGTGCCCAGCACTCAGAAATGGACTTAAAGTCCTGCAGCGCGGCACACCCTGGGGTTCTTTTCAGCACCCGTCTACCTTTCACTGGTAACATATGGGACGTTGCCCAAAATCTGCATCAGTCAAAGTGACTTGAGATTGACCACTGTATTCATTGCAATTGAGGTGGTGTGTCGGGCACTGCCATGGCTCACGCTCTTTGTGGGAAGCTTTTAGGGCATGCAAGGAGGCCAGGGGACCCAATCTCAGCAGCAGGATTGAACAGCTGCTGGGTAAATATGGCACTGCTCCCTCCCTACAAGATGCAGGAAGAGAAAAGAGTGCCAAGTCACCTGACCAAAACCCATGGCAATTGGCCAATCGATTCCTTCCACCCGGGGCATCCAAAAATGGGATGCCCCACTGTGTGAAACCCCCCAGGTGGCCCATACACTTACTTTGTTTTCCGATCCAAGAGCACATTCGTGAGCCATGGCCGCATCCCCGCTGTCCCTCTAGCAGGACACGTACCATGCCAGGCATTTGTGAATGGCCGGCGTGGGCACACTTCCTGTTAGAGGGTAGCGGGGATGCGGCCGTCAGCAAGCTCAGAGCCACTCACCATAGACAAAGGCTTAGAAGCTGACATGATCGGTTCCGAGCACCATGATTAAACGAGAGGCCGCGCATGCCCCATAGGACCACAGGGAGGTAAGTTTGCTTCGGCGACCTGCGGGGTTTTACACAGTGGGGCACCCCCGATCAGAGTGCCCCAGGGGCAATGACCAAAACCCAGGATTTTGACTATCACATTAAAGTGATTCAGCAGAGAAATAAAAAATCAAAAGGTTACCAAAATTTACCTTTTGTCTTGCGCCGCTGGTCACTGCAGATTCGGGGCTCCACAACTCACCTGATTGCTTCATCGGGGCCCCCACTGCAGCCGCTGCCTCTTGCTCCTTCCACTGCCAGGTGCCCAGGATGAGATTGATGGGACAGAATCACGATTTGCCATCAATCACCAGGGTGTGGCCAGGCCCTCTTCGTTCATTGCAACGGTAGGTAGTGAGGTAGTGGGCGAAGCCTTACATGCCCCTCTTTATTGTAGTGAATGGATAGGGTGTGGCCACACCCCCCGGGACTGATGGTGGGGGCATGGTCTGGCATCGAAATGCCAGAGAATCAAGATTCAGGCCACGGACATCTGGAGGCAGCGGCGCTGGACCTGCCGTGACCAGCGGAGCAGGACAAAGGGTAAGCAATCTTTTTTTTTTTTTTTATTTCCTTGTTGCAGGACTTTAATTAGTGACGCGTATTACTATTGCCACATCTGTATATGTATTTATACTTTTCTGTATTAAGTTGAAAAGGCTCTCAAAAGCTCAATAGCCATTAATACTTGTAAAGAAGAGCCTTTTCAAATCCTGCTGACCCCCCCTCCCCAATGTCTACTTTAGAGAGTCATGACGTTCTGGGTAATTACCAGAATACTTCTACAACTCATCTGGCATTCTCATGCTGAAACCTGTTTGAATTAGTCTTATTTTTTCAATGAAATGTTTCTACCACAGATGATTAATAGATGATTATGAAACTAGGTAATGTTTATGAAAACTAACTGGCTTTGAAATGTTTTATTCCTTGTCAGCATAAATCCATTTCTAAGTGCTTAGTTAACTTCAATGCATTTTTTTAACAGCTTTGAAGGATAAGCTGCTTGTATTACATATTTACATATTGTGTGTCAGGAATTATATGTAATATTTTGTCATATAAGCTTTTGTTGACAATGATTAATTGCATTTAATTCCCCCAGAGACTTTTAAAGTTAAATCTCTTATCTACAGATAACATATAAGAGCCTAGACTATAACGTGCACATAAATTGTACAAAATAGGCACAGTGTTCATGGAAATGTAAGTGGCTTAACAGACTTTTCAATACTTATTGTGTGCCACTCCAGCAGCAGGATGGTCCTCTGGGTGGGTGGCTACAAACATTCCTGTGCTTCTCCCAGGGCAATGCCCAATGTTAGATGTGCAGGACTCCAACATTTTGTGTAACAAGGATCTCTCCCTAAAGTGGCTTGTAACTATCATTATTATGACACTGAGGCTACTTTCACATCTCTTTGGATGTGTTTGCTGCCTGTGTTTTGCATTAAAGGCTTTTGATAGGGGTTTGTGTTTTGCAGCCAAAAACATGCATGCATTTTATTTGTGTTTGTAAAATTAAAAAAGATGTGGGATCCCAATCCTCAAGCTTACCAGTTGGCATAGCAGGTATAAGGCCTGGCTCCCCATGGCTCTGAGGCCAGATGGTCAGCCTATGGCCTTGCCAGGACACCAGCCTCTATACTTCCAAAATACCAGGGCCCTTGCTGTCTAGCCAGTAGGGTGTGGGTTACTGGGCAGGGGATACTGGTGAGTAACCCATTGGTATACCCCTTAAACAAGCTCCTCTTAAAATGTTATTAATTGCAACCATCTCTTGGTTCTTACATCAATATCCATGTATTTAACCAAATAATATGTGCTGCATTTGAGTTGTCATTTGAACCTTGCAGTGGCTCAAAGGGCAATTGATTATTCTCCATCGTAACAGAGGTGCCTAAAGGAACATTGTAATACGTTGTTCTAGTTATGCCAAATGGTAGACTGTAAAAGAACAATCCGAGCATAGAAAGGTCAGTTATTCAATTTTCAATCAGCTGAGTATGAATAGGATTGATGTAATTCAACTGAGAAGTAAAATATCATTCCAAAGCTCGAAATGTTCTATGTTGAGCATTAAACTGTGTAACTGGATTAGTAAAAGCGGGTGTACTAATCCAGTTTAGTGTGAATAGGCGATTTTGATAGATGTAGCTGGAACTGCTCGTTTTCCTGCTGGGACCATGGTGCAAATGTCTAAATAACGTATTCAGCAATCTAATATTTTCCTTCTTACTTATCCTTTTATCTCCAAGATTGATGACAAGTGAGTAAGGATTCTCTGAGCGCCCCTCTCTACCAGGATCGTTCTTGTTGCTGCGTTTGGGGAAAAAGCTGAAATGGGATTTGACCACAATGGCACTTGCTCATTTGAAGCTATTAAAAACTCAATTAATATCATGAGTCATGCCTTGACAATTCAATTATCGTCTGTGACCTTCCCATGTTAATTGCATCAGTTGCTGCTGCTTTAATAGAGCTCAGGATCCTCATTTCATATGGCATGATCAGCAGGCATAGGTTTACATGAATATCAATGCTTGCCAAGGTTGTATATCACAATGAGCCATGAAGCTGGACTGGGGAGAAGAATCTCTTCTGAAATGCCTTGACAAGTGATACAAAGTAAAATTCTCTCAAATGCAACTTTCTAATCTTCCGACTCACTGACCTGGAAAGAAAAATCCCCCCTCGACAGCAAGCTGTAAGATGTGAATGGATTGAATTTTCAGCATCAGTGTACATATAGAGACTGGACTATGATAAGTGGCTTGAAGTCACTTGATGCTGATCTGCAGGCTTTTCAAGTTTGGGTCTGTCTATCTAGGCAAAGAAGAGCGTAAATGTTAATAAAACTTACTATTTACACTTTCATAAATCTAGCAATGCTCTTTTTGCTGTGCGGGATTCTCACTAGTGGAATCTAGCCTCATTTTCTGTCTGGTCACCAGATATGACAAAGCTACAAGTATGGGTTACTGTCACAGGACCTCCTCTCTTGGGCCTGTGATGCCCATTGGAGAACTTTTCACAGTTCCAATGTATGCCTTGGCTGTCTTACTTGCTATGTCACTGCATGTAAAGTTACAGTGTCAGCAGGACCAGATTAAGAATGTCAATAGTACACCACCACCCTAAGCCCCCCATCTCACTCTACAACCAGAGACTGCACCCTACTGCACCACAGCAGACCATATCATGCAAGGCCTCCCAAGCTATGGCTTAAAGGCCGACTAGGAACAAGTGGTGGAGATCCCCTAGGGGGTGAAGTGTCTGGGGCATGCATCTCCTACCCATATCGCCCAACTGTCCCTGATTTGAGTCCATTTTCCCCTGTCCCTTGTTGATTTCTTTTGTGAATCTTTGAGGTGTAACATGCAGATCTGCATCAATAAATGATTAATCTGCCCAATCAAAGTGTTTATTTTGTTGCAACTGTTACAATCTATTTCCTATCCTTCCCTCAAAGAGTGGGTGTGGTTTAATTTGAAAATTGCCCCTCTTTCCCACCTTGAAAAGTTGGAGGGTATACTTACCTATAACCCAGCCTGTGCTTGTGATAGCGTCTAGCTTGGGGTGCATTTCTCAGAAGTCATCACTGAACTTATTAGTGAGAGAGTGATTACAAAGCAACTCATTTGTACAATCAACCCGGGGATAATATTGTGGAGGGTCATTCCTTTAATGCTGAATTCTTTGGTGTGATTGACCATTCACTGATTAACCACATGAGAGTTTGGAACAATTATAAGGAACCCTACCATCAGATTGCCATGTCTTTTTGGATTTGAAGTCCGGTAAGAGGCTTAATATCTTGGTGGAGGACACACTGGACAGCCAAGTGACTTCAAGCCACTTATCCTGATTGAAGTGTATACGCTTTGGGATTGGCTTACATATATCGCTTGGTTACAAGGGAGCTCTGTGCCTATACAACCGCTACATTCTGTTTACTGGAGGTTAGATAATACGACTCACTTGTAGGCACCCCTTACAGTCTGCTTAGATAATACTACATATTTGTTGATACCCTTTACATTCTGCTTCCTGGGTGTTAGAAAGAAGCTACTTATTTGTTGCCACCCCTTGCATTCTACTCACTGAGGGTTTGATAGACTTACTCACCTCTGCCCACCTTCATTGCACTTACTGGGACAGGCAGCATATACACTGTGCCCAACAATGCAGAAGGCAGCAAAAAAGGGACAGTGATGTGGCTGTGGTGCTGCTGGTGATGTTGGAGCTGGCATGGCGGGGAGAGGACGTATTTCATCTGTGTCTGCTACACTTCAGGTGCCACGGTTTGCAGTGCTTTTGTAGGCCACAGTACCGCTTCCAGAGTGGGAAGACCAGAACAAGTTGAGGCAATCATAGATTTTATGGCGTGCAGTGCTACCAGTTCCATTGGATTGTTTTCCACCCACTCTACTTCTGCTGTGCACAGCACTGTGCCCTAACCCCCTTTAAATTTAGCAAGGTTGTCACTAATGCTCTATGATAACACTCCTATCTCCTATGCTCCATACCGTGGACCATCCACCTGCCCCAGTTGCAGACCTAGGGTTCCCAAATCCAACTTATGTTGGAGGAGCAGGACGTGGCCAGCGGAGCATCATCGAACACGTGCACTGATGAGGAAAGCCTACAACTCTCAGCATTGTGAAGGCTGAGAGGAAGGGTAGTGTGGAGGATGGGGTGGAAGAGAAAATTCTTAATAATCTCATCACCACATCCATGATTAGGTACCTGCAATCGAGAACAACAACTAAAATAACATGCAAGCTCCTGAGGCTCCCTCTGCTGCTTCGGTTGACTCAGCCGCTACCACTGCCTCCTCAACGTCAAGGCCAGCAGCAGCACCACCATCACCAAGTGTGCCCACACATCCCAGGGAAGTCTTCAGCTTTCCATCTCGCAAACTTTAGAGTAAAAATTGAGTTTTGGGCCCATTTCACCCATGAGCCCTGGCTCTGAATGCGAGCATTTCCAAGTTGCTGGCCTTTGAAATGCTCCCATTGCTCTTGGTGAAGACGAACAGTTTTGAAGATCTGATCTGAAAGCACTTTGGAGGTTATCCTTCCGCCAGTATGGATTGCAGTTTGTTCCTCCTGTTGCCTCCTTCTCCTACTCTGCTTTCTCCTTTGCTTCCTTCTCATGCAGTCAGCACAGCTTCAGCATCACCAATTTGAGCACAAGGCCAGCAGCAGCACCATCATCACTCTCTGAGGAGAAGGAGCAAGTCCCCAATGCAGCAGGGGGACCGACAGCACCTCACAGGCTAGGATGAGCATGGCCACAAGGTGGAATGCCTTATTTCATTTTTCACCACATCGCCTACCATCAGATACGGCCCATAGAACCAGGAGGCAGTCTTTGATTTGCATGGTGGATGAATATCTGTTGACGCATTGCTTCTCCTGGTACTGATTGATGGGTCCTCCCCATTCAATTTCTGGTTCGGTAAACTGGACACATGGCCAGAGGTTGCCCTGCGACAAGTGTCCTATCAGATTGTGTGTTCAGCACCACAGGGGGTGTAATCACCGACAGGAGGATTCGCCTATCCACAGCCAACATGGACACGGAGTGCAAATGTTTGCTTCCTCCTCCGCCGCCTCTTTAACCTACACCACTACAACCACCTCCTCTGTCTCCTCTGACATCTGTAAAAAAATATTTTATTAAACTTATGTATAGATATATTTATTGATGTTAAGATTATTTATGTATGTATATATTGGTGTTAATATTTATTTCTGTATATATTTATTGATATTATTAATTTATTCATTTATGTTTATATTGATGTATTTATTAATTTTTGTTTTCTGTGAGTGATTATTTTGAGCACTCCCCCTTTCCTGGTGTGACCCCCCGATCTGACAAATATATTATATTATATTTCTGTATTTCTTTAATTTTTTTTGTCTTCTTTTAATTATTTTGAGTACTTTTGCTACTGCATTTTGTGCAGGGCAATCACTCAGGTGTTACCCCCATTTTGCCTCGCACACATGTAAAAAAAACGATTTTTTTTAATTTTAGTTATACATTTATTTTTTTCTGTCATTGTTTTGAATACTTTCCCTGGCCCATTTTGTACAGGGAAATCACCCTGGTTTCCCCATCCCCATCTTACAGGCATTTTTATGGTCTTAAAATTTGGGTCCCCATTGACTTCAATAGGGTTGGGGTCTGGGGACCCAAACCAAACTTTTGCAATAAGTTTGGTCGAACTTGTCGAACCTGAACCTCAGTGGGTTTGCTCATCACTAATAATAAAGTATAAATTAGTCATTGTTATCATATAACATTTTATTTTCACAGGTGTGTAATGATCATGGTCTTTACTGTTTTTCAACCTGCGGTACACGTACTCCGCATGGTTCAATGGTGCACCAACAGAGTCACTCTGATAGGTCTGGTATATTATTTTACCAGTAAACATTATTTATTCTTTCTTGCTTCAAAAATTGCTTCAAGGCCAGTGACCTACTTAATTTGGTAACATTAGTAATAGATCCCCTTTTTGGGGTACTTGGTTGCAGCTGCTTGTCGCTAGGGGGTACTTGGCATAAAAAGGTTGAGAACCACTGCTTTAGTGTCAGCTCCCTGTCTGAGCAGAAAGACTTGAAATGGAGAGAAAGAAGGTCCTTGGTGTACCTGCACTATGACCTCATCCTGCAGCTAGGATAATATTTACCACCAATATGGCCACTGCGCCTGTACAATATCGTGCTTTACATTAGTATTGAAAGCAACTGCTATAGGACTCGGGAATGACTATACATTCATGTCTGGTTTTTGTTTCTTTTTATAATTCATCTTCATTGTCTGTATAGAAGAAGCTGATTAAAAAAAATTCTTTAGCTAAGCAGTAAAATTTTTTTTTTCATTGTTTTGTGCATTTCAAAACACAATGCTTTTGTGTTTGCATTTGTAATAAAACATGCAGCATCTAGGCTGACTGCGACACAAGGTTTTATGTACTATGCCCTATAGAACTAAGAAATGGCAATGCTCCTTGCACTCCGTATTGCTGGAATGTTCCCTTTCAACTCAGTTTTATGCAGCTTGTGTTTAGTGCCATCTACTGGCAGAATCACAAATCCCCACATTTAAACTAATCTAATTCTTTGTGTGTAACACTGACACTGCTGGACTGGCAGTAATAGGAGCCTGGTCTATAAAGTGCTCCATTCTGAGCCATTTTGCTGACATTATTAGCATTCACCTTGGTGCATCATCTTTTTTTTTTTGGTGCTGTTTTGGTAAGCCTGCATAGAATGGCGCTGTTCTTATATAATTAGCTTGCATTGGCACAACAGGCTTATCCCCTATAGGCTAACAAGTGTCAGTGCATGTTTGTGGCAGGGCCAGATTGAATGTGGTGGAGGCCCCTAGGCACAAAATTGGGTGGAGGCCCCAGATACAGTATTTTTTTTTTCTTTAAAATGACAGTCCAGCCAAGTAACTGATTGGTGGTTGTCTGACACCTGCCTACATACTGGAATATCAGATCAAGTTGACAATTAATCATTGTCTGGGTGCGTTCAGCTTGGGAACTGCTGCTTTACCATTCTGGGTGGTGGGGGGTGTAGTTGCCCAGCTGGTCCAGCAGAAAACAGTTCCCAGCATTGAGCTGCCAGCGTTGTGTTTGGCGGCTCATGTGCAGTGAGCGGCCTCTGATTGACATCTCTGTGTAAGCCATGTACCGGTATGGGCTCCCCAGGATACAGTGAAGCCACGTGCAGGAAAAGCGACACCAGCATTTGTAAATCAAACTTTTACTACAATAGTAATCAAACCCACTTCAAGAAGTCTTATGGGATGAACAATAAAACTTGATTACACACACTCAGCTTGAGCTGAGAACCCCTGTGCTACACAGCTAGATGACCCTGATTGGATGTTACAGAAAGCACTAGTAATTTCACCTACTAGTGGGCGCACCATACCTATTAATACCCTATGGCTGGAACGAATGTTTGTGCGGGTGCGCACTAAGGGGTCCTTGGCGGTACAGCACAGCAGCTTACAATACTATAACCTTACAATGCAGGAAAAAAACCCTCCCCTCCCCAGCACTAGCCCAGAACCCAAAAGAACAATGTTGCACCTGGATGAGTGAGTGATCCACTGACTGAGGATGGAGATGTGGCGCAGTTGTCAGCTCTCTCAGGAAAACTGTTCCGTTAGTCCAGGCAGCAAACAGGGAAAAGGTAAACTCTTTGGGCCTATGTAAATCCTATCTAACAAACTAATAGGCCTAGTCTCAGTCTGTACAGTTAAGCATGCATGCTGTATGATTACTGACCAATGATGTCTCCACGCCCACGCTCACAACCATGAAGAACAGCAGGCTGGCTCCACAGTTCTTGGTAGCTGAACTCGAGGAATCCTCTGCTCCTGGCAAGGATCAGGATTCAGTCCCTCTATATACCACATCTGGTCTCCGCACCACACGCAGGACTCCCTCACACAGCCTTCTGCTATCCTTTTCAAGATAGAGGTCGCTCCACTTCCTTCTTCTTGTAGTTCACACACCAACGCTGAGTCATTTCCTTCCTCTGGTTGTAAATCACAGCCACAGCTTAGCTGCGTGGGGGAAACAGCAGCCCCTTGTGGCAAAACAGCAACACAGCAGTCTCCAGGTAATGACATTTGCTTAACTCTCTTACATCTGCACCCACCAATCACTGTAGCGCTGCTGATGGTGGCTTTGCTGCTCTGGACGCTCCGCCCCGTGTCTTTTAGGTGCTGCCTGCCGAAATATAATTAAAGTTATCTAAAATTCACTGGTGTGATAATGTGGGAAAAAGTGCATTTCATTCCATTTTTTTTATTCCAATATGGTTAGATGAATGCATTGTTGTAAAAAAACAGATTTTTGACAATTTGTGGCAACATCTAAGTCATGCAACTGCATTTATGACATGCTACACAAACTTTTTTTTTTTTCAAAATGTTTCATTATTTTTTCCCCAGTTCGCTCCTGAGTGGACACCTGAAGGTGTCATGGGCCCTGAAATATGTCCTGGCATCCCCAGTGCTGGTGCAGATCCTCTGTATGAATGTCAACATAAAGGGGTTACATTTGGGCTCATGTACATGTTCATGTACTTTTAGGCTTCGGGACATGGTGTTTGCATTCAGATGTGGTAATTTGTTATTTGAGGTTAAAGGTTAGGATTTGGCTTAATGGATCTATGTTTAATGGGACAGTTCAGGCAAAAAATATATATATACAAATTAAAATGTTATCCCCTGCAGCTGATCTATCCTATTTTGGTTGATTAAAACGTATTGAATCACCAGATCAATTGCCCTGTCTAGCTACATTTCAGCTGACCAGTACCCAAGGTGTGAAATGTCCACCCCCACGTATCAGTCACAGTGACTAGCCATGCCTGCTGCATTCATTGCAATGGCCCGGTCCTCATCTTTTTTTGAAATATGTTGCTGCCATCAAATTCTAAATTACTTAATTTCTATATTCTAATTCTCCCAAGTACCATCTGGGTGGTCTGTATGGCTCACCTAACACTTTCAGGACCCTTTGGTACAGTTTTGTATTTACAGAGGAAATCATGATTTGATTAAAATCCCTGTACAGGAACAAACTAACCTTTCCCCACATTATCTTTAGTGGGAACAGAATAAAATGAACCAGGATCTCAAATGGAGGAGAGACACATGGGGCAGGCATCACAGGAGCAGCTTGCCGCCGTATTATTGCCCTTTAAAGTATAGATGGCAGCAGATCAAGTTGGCATACCGATCATTCTGCAGCTTTGATAAGTACCATCTGATAAGAGCTCAGGTACCACCAGTGGTATCTGTACCACTGGTTGGGAGCCCATTTTCTACTATGAAAAAAATATGGTTATATGCAATTTACAAATCATTGCATTCTTGTTTTCTTCAGTTTTTTAGACAGGGCCCCAACTTATTAGAAATTGGGGATGTAGAATGTCCACAATAAATATGTGTAGGCAGCTCTTCTTTGCTTGGCAGGTATGCAAAGGAATTGTACACTTCAAGGAGCCCAAAGCTGGCAATCAAAGTTTACAGCATCAGATCTTTGAATGGCAGCCATAGATGCAAATGTAAATCATGGCATTGTGGCAGTTTGTATATAAAATGTCAATGGAGATCTCCTTTAGCTAATTCTATGTTATCCTGTTCACAAACCTTAGCATGATGTTGGCTTTTGGTGTTTCTTTATCTGCTAGTATGCAAGTATAAGGTAGGATATGGGCATTTTGCCATCTTCTCCCTAAAGCTAGTGTTACACTGTGTAAGGGATTTGCTTCACAAATACCGGGAAACATTTGCATGCAATAGTTTGGCACAGAGATTGGGTCTTCCTGACCATTGCCCTATGTTCAGCTATAACTTCATGCTTCTGTTTCCGCACATTACATGATTTATGGCTTTACTGTAGCTATCCAATATATCTACACTGTGAAAACAGCTTTTCTTTAAACTGTGAATGATCCGCCTAGTCATGCTGGATTATTTCAGGAAGGTTTTTCCTTAGGAGTCCCTTCTCAGACTAATCCTTCAGGCCGATATATACTGTATATATATATATATATATATATATATATATATATATATATATATATATTTATGGAATGCTCACAGCAGACATAAAGTTGAACAATGCTTTAGGCTCACTTAACCAGTTTCCTCTGCAGCCTATCGATTTTGAATGCCCCACTTTGTTAAAGTGATTGGCAAGTCAGAAGTTAAAAAATAAATATCAGTAGCTAACCTTACATTGAATCCCTCAAGCATTGTCCTTTCTGCTGTAGCGGTCTGCTTAATTAGTAAATCACTTCCTCATTCTGCTATCAGTCTACACCCCACAGACCTGGTCCTTCAATCAACCTTCAGTGGACCGAGAATGGAAACACTTCCTACTCCCTCCGCAGACATCCTGATTGGCTGCCTCTAAAACCCTGTCCGCCTCCCTCCTCTCTCCTTGTGCACAGCGCTTAGTGTTCAGACGTCTGGCTTCAGTCTTTGATTAGGCTGCCAGCAATCAGCAGCCTGCCCTATATTCCTGCATATGCCATTGTTTGCCAGCTTTGGCACAGATCAGACACCCACCCTGCAACAGCAACCCCCCCTTCATCTGGCCACACTACACAGGCTGCAGACAATCTGAGTCTGCACCATGTCTCTTACCCCCATGATCTGCTCTCAGTGTGATTACATCACATCACTGTTGCCACACCCACAATTTATCTTAATTTTTTACCTGCATCTCCAATGCTCTAATATTTATTATTATTATTGTATTACTATTTTTTATAACCTAGGAAGTACAGGGTGTTTTTGTAAACTGATTGAAGTTAGGACAGTGCAACATGTAGCCCGGGACAATGGGACAACAATCGGGCTTGACATACTCACCATTCAGAGATCCTCTGATGTGCCAACGGCAGCCTAAGACCTTCAAGACTGACTATAACCAAACAATCTATTGTAGGGAAGGATACCAAGGCAGGATGCCACAACAAGAAACTGTTAAGAGGACTGAATTTAGGCCCACTGTAAGTTGATCCCATGACTCTCCTAGAAGGCAGTTGGCCTGTACTCCCTAATGTCAAGTAGGTAGTAAGTGTCTCATGAAGAGCTTGTTAAGTTTTCTTCTGCATCATATCCAGTCAATGAGAATGGTATTCTCCAGATATATTTGACAGTAAATTTGTATATTGATCTAACTGAATGCTACTATTTAATCAATGCGAATATTTAATGATTCACATAGAAGCATGGAGGAGTGACTACAGAAAGAGACCATATGATCCATCAAGTCTGCCCTTATGTGTATACTGTATGTACTGACTTACACTACTAAGGAAAATCTTTTGGTGGATTTGGAAAAACCCTCATCTGCAGAACATTTTTCATGCAGTGTTTTAGAAATGCTATGTCAATATTTTCATCACATTATATTGTTCTTATTGGGGGAAGTTTTGGTAGAATATTTATGATTTCTCCATGCTCTAATTTCCGACTTGCTGTGGATATTGCTAATGTTAAGGTTCTCCTTCTAGACAAAAATAAGCACCTCAGTGGAGACTGTTATTTAGGATTGCGTGTGTGAAATGAATAAAATGTGTGGACTCTCTATCAGCACCATAGGCATGCACCTTGATGTGCAATGCTATAATGCTTTTCAAAGCCTATATGTCTCAAAGATATTGAAATAAATGATTGCTTTAGAATCTATAACTCTTGAGATTTATTTTTATTTGCAAATTAAATCTTTCCTAAAGCTTCTTTTAAAGAATACAGCCAAACCAAGTGTCTCTGACTGCTGACAAAAAATGAATGCTGTCCTGGTTATTATAGACAGATTACATTATTAATGGCTAACACTGGCATAAATAATGTTAGGTAGGTAGGGGGAATAGTCCCATGAGCCTATACCTATAGGTCTTGTTCAGTAAAGGATGATAAAAACTCACCTTAGGCGATCCATAGGATTGCCTGCATTAAAAATTGAAGGTGGTTCAAAATTTTACTATTTACTATTACTATTCCTGGTTTTGATCTGTCCCCCTGGGGCATCCTGATTTGGGATGCCCCACTGTATGACTCCCCACTGGTTCCTCAATATACATACCTTGTCGGTGTTCCTGTGGCACAGGCATGGATCTCCTCCAATCAGCTTCTTTGGCTACACATTAGCTGCACTCACAATCGGTGTGTGCCATCCATGTAACGGCCTTCCACGGCCCGAGAAAGATGTGAGAGATTCCATCGCTGGCTGTAGATGCGCCTGGGCTAGTATGCAAGGTAGGAATATCGGATGAATGGCGGGGTTTCACATAGTGGGGCATCCCGATTATGGGGTGGATATCTAATTGAACCTAGCATCTTTTTACATGGTGCTGATTGCACCCCTATTTTTCAGGTCTCATGTTGCCAGGCACATGCATCACAAAAACCTCTGCAGTCTCTTCCAAGTAACCATACACGTGATAGCTGCCACCACTAATTGCTGTAATCTGTAATGTACAGTCTCACGGTGCTGTTGAGCAATTAAAATGGTTAACAATCAGTGAGCAAGCATTTAAGGTGGTCATTGTAAACCATGCTGATTAACTAACGATATACGATAAGGCAATCCTCTTAAGACAGTAGATTTGTTAGAGCAGTTAAGAAAATTTCTTAATTAGCAGTAACAAATTGTCAGGTTAGTATGATGCAAGATAGATGAAATAAGTGCAGGCGGGTACAAATCAAAAGAAAAACAGGAATCTATATATCGGCATCAAGCTGATCATGCAGCTGGTCGAGGGCATTAAATGACAGTGATGGGGCAAATTCTGATGCTGACCAAACAACTTATCATGCGTACTTTGAGACAGTGGCAGGAAAACCGGTGCCCGGTTGTTATGTCTCCCCAAGATTCCTGTCATCAAGTGGAATGTCTCATCTAGGGTTATCGAGATTAGATATAATGCATCCACAATAGTCTGCTTTTGGTTTTGCTTGTAGTAAATTCCGGCTTAGATTCTGTGGCGTGATAGACCTTACAATGCAACTACATATGATTCCCTTTCTGGTTTTCCTTTCAGCCCACAGGTATTCTGTTGTAACCCGCTCATGTACTGGCCTATAAGATACATAGTGTGTGCACACGGCAGTAATCCCTCACCTACCCCCACTCCACTGGCGCATGCGCAGGCTCTGATCCATCCTTTGGGCAAACAGCTCTGATTGTTTTGCATGCGGCTGCTCTTGCTCCCCTTTTAAATCAATTAGAGCCATTTACTGAAGGATGTAAACAAGACAAAGGGCTCTGATTGGACAAGAGCCTGTGCATGCGCCATTGGACTGAAGAGAGGTGAGTCCCCCGTGGGCACGGAACAAAACCCTGGAAAGTCAAAATGCTGGGTTTTGTTCCACTTTAAATCTGCCATTTAGTTGGCAGACTATTAATTATCAACATTTTTAACAATAAAATGTAAATGTAAGAAATACCTACATCAGAAGTGTACATTTTAGTGCCAAATAAACATCATTGTTTTGATAGTCCCTCCAAATAAGAAAACTACAGTATATAAAATCTAAAAAAGGCCAAAAAATGCCAAAATGCACCTTTTAGATGTGGAAAGCAATTACTTTTTTTTAGCCTAGTTGTCTGTCTCTATGAACCTTGTAAAGCTGATTTTAGAAGACGTGTCTTTGAAGTTTCAGCACAGTAATTTTGCTCTGGAAGCTGAATATTTTGTGATGTTGTGCGGTATTCACAACAAGTAAACATATCTGTTGCCAGTTGGATGCACATCCCTTTGGCAGTGCTGAGTTACCCGCCTATGCTTGTGACAAACTGCATCCACTGACAGTTGCTAAGCCCTGCGACTGCACTTCTGTTGGTAAATAATCCCCGTGGTAGGAAGAGAGTGAGAGATGGACTTTAATAAAAAGCTGCAAAAGGTATCATTTCAGAGCACCATGTTATTATAGCATATTAGTATCTCGAGGACAAATCTCTGGAATGTATCTATAAACAGATGGATGTGGTGAACCACAACTTCTGCTGCTCCGACTGAGGCCGCTTTGAGGGCGCCTAGTTCAGAATAAATCTGTCTTACAGGAGGTTGGTCTTTCAGTCGAACAATGAATACAACACATTTGGGTCAACATCCCGGGGCTCTGAGGTTTAAGGACTCTTTGAAACTGCCCACAGCATTAGAGTTGGACTTCACACAATTGGGTTGATTCAAAGAAACATGTAACAGCTTGGATTTTGCTCACGATCATCCTATTTTTTACGTCCGCTCGTGCGTTCGTATGAACTTGCGAGTGATTCAATAAGCAAATACGTTTCTATCCTAAAAGATACGTCCGTTCGTATGATATCTCCCGAACTTGCCTCAGTCAGTTGGCAATCGTAAAAATCACGTTCATGTGCTCACCTGTTGCGGCGGCAGCCTGTTTTGTCGGCGGCTTCCATCGTCCAGCTCTTCCAATTACTTGCGTTTGCCTCTGGTTTTCATTGGTTTTTGGCCTCTAAGATTCGTGCGTTCGTATGTTTATAAGATCTTGCGCATGCGCACCCTCAACCAGAAACTTACATAAACCCCGTAGCGGCTGCATCCAACTTCATTTCTCGGTCCCTTAAACTTACCTAAACCCCTTAGCGCCTGCATCCAACTTCATTTCTCGGACCCTAAAACTTACCTAAACCCCTTAGCGCCTGCATCCAACTTCATTTCTCGGTCCCTCAAACTTACCTAAACCCCTTTGCGCCTGCATCCAATTTCATTTCTCGGTCCATAAAACTTACCTAAACCCCGTAGCGCCTGCATCCAACTTCATTTCTCGGTCCCTTAAACTTACCTAAACCCCTTAGCGCCTGCATCCAACTTCATTTCTCGGACCCTAAAACTTACCTAAACCCCTTAGCGCCTGCATCCACCTTCATTTCTCGGTCCCTCAAACTTACCTAAACCCCTTAGCGCCTGCATCCAACTTCATTTCTCGGTCCCTCAAACTTACCTAAACCCCTTAGCGCCTGCATCCAACTTCATTTCTCGGTCCCTCAAACTTACCTAAACCCCTTAGCGCCTGCATCCAACTTCATTTCTCGGTCCATAAAACTTACCTAAACCCCTTAGCGCCTGCATCCAACTTCATTTCTCGGTCCATAAAACTTACCTAAACCCCTTAGCGCCTGCATCCAACTTCATTTCTCGGTCCATAAAACTTACCTAAACCCCTTAGCGCCTGCATCCAACTTCATTTCTCGGTCCATAAAACTTACCTAAACCCCGTAGCGTCTGCATCCAACTTCATTTCTCGGTCCCTTAAACTTACCTAAACCCCTTAGCGCCTGCATCCAACTTCATTTCTCGGACCCTAAAACTTACCTAAACCCCTTAGCGCCTGCATCCAACTTCATTTCTCGGTCCATAAAACTTACCTAAACCCCTTAGCGCCTGCATCCACCTTCATTTCTCGGTCCCTCAAACTTACCTAAACCCCTTAGCGCCTGCATCCAACTTCATTTCTCGGTCCATAAAACTTACCTAAACCCCTTAGCGCCTGCATCCAACTTCATTTCTCGGTCCATAAAACTTACCTAAACCCCGTAGCGCCTGCATCCAACTTCATTTCTCGGTCCCTTAAACTTACCTCAACCCCGTAGCGCCTGCATCCAACTTCATTTCTCGGTCCATAAAACTTACCTAAACCCCTTAGCGCCTGCATCCAACTTCATTTCTCGGTCCATAAAACTTACCTAAACCCCGTAGCGCCTGCATCCAACTTCATTTCTCGGTCCCTTAAACTTACGTAAACCCCGTAGCGCCTGCATCCAACTTCATTTCTCGGTCCCTTAAACTTACCTAAACCCCTTAGCGCCTGCATCCAACTTCATTTCTCGGTCCATAAAACGTCACCAAACCACATAATGTACATCTGTCTTTATTTTTTTTAGTGTGTATGTAATTTTGTGTGTAGTTGTTTTTTGTTGCGCATATTAGAAAAGACACATTTATGAAGGCTTAAAATATTTTTTTATTTCAATATTAATTTTTTAAAATTTCCTATATTTATTATAAATTTTAAAAATTTGTAGTTAGTTTTTTTACTAACTTTTTTTTACTTAAATAGTTATCTGGGAAACATTTTTTTTTTTGTTTTTTTTTCTTTTTTGTAAGTAAAATTTTGTGTAGAACATTTAAAACATATAAAATTTTTATAAAATACAGTAAAATGTATAAAACAATTTTAACAAAGTAGCCAGGACCAAGGGCACTATTCATCCTCCTCTTCTTCATCTGTTGGCCCCAACGTCGCCTGTATGGCCAGCAGCTCGGCCACCAACTCCTGGATCCTTTTTTTTTTCTCTGCCTTGGTTTTTGGCATAATCCCTGTAAGCAATAGAGAAAAAAACCTAAATAGGAGTACCAGACCGGTTGGTATGCTGTAAATAGATTTGTGGTTAATCCAATACATGTAAATGCATGACATATGTCATTCTTCCAAGGGCTAAAGTTAATGCATTTCCAACAGGTAAGTATTTAAACTCCTTAAACCGGACCTTCAACATTATTTAATGACAACCAATACCTATTTCTAAATGATTATGCACCAGATCAAAGTACAGTTTTGACGTTTATGGCTTGCAGCGCCGCCATCTGAACTCTGAAGCCTAACAATTAATGAGGAGTGGAGAGTTGGATAAAGTACAGGGGAGTACGTTACAGTGGTGCGTTGACAATCCAGAGCATAGCTGGGTTGAGGGAAAGGTCATCAATCCCACAATGCATGCCAGGACCTTACTTTTTACAATCTGTATCCCATGCTGCCTGTAAATATTGCGCCTTCCATATTCCGCAATATGGGCTGTTTTCACGCTCCTAACATGCATTAGATGGCTGAAGTCTGTTTTTCTATGTTTCCAATCTGTAGGTACAGTGTGTTGCCTAATTATTAGCTATGTTCTTAATACGAGTTAGGGTCCGCTTTAAGCTAAAGAAGTGGCCACATGAAAGTGTTAACTACACATTGGCTACGCCTTTAGTTATGTGTGTGTTATTAGCTTACAAAACATTAATCTGAATCATGGCATGGAGACTTACGGAGTTGGTGGCCGACAGATGGCTGGTTGGGGCCAACAGGCTGCCCTTGGTCCTGGCTCTGCTGTGAAGAAGTCCCTGGAGAAACATGTGACATTTGGTTAGTATTTGTAGAGAGTCACTATCCCCAACATATCTGGCTCCCAGTCTGGCTGACATCACTCACCTTCGCCAGGATCGACTTCAAGCATCTCTGCTGCCTCCTCCTCCACTATCTCACCCGCTCCTGAAGCTTCTACAAATACATAATAAAGGATAACTTAGTTTTTGGCCTGACATGTATATCTTTGTGCCTATACATGAAGAGTGACATACCAGAGCCTTCCCCATGCGTGGCCAGGTATGACTCCACGCCCACGCGCCTTGGCCCCTCCTCTGTGGTAAGGTCCAGGGGCTGGTCTGAGGAGGCCACAGAGGAGGGGTAGGTCCGTCGCCCGGGAGATCCACCACCTTCACTCACAGATGCAGAGTCATGCAGCACTGGTCGGCCTGTACGTCTCCGGGTGCGGCGAATTCTGAAATCCATTTCCAACACTACCAAAGAAAAGTCATTATAAATAAAGGCATAACTTAGACATTTGGAACATATAACATGCAATTGCTTGGTACTTACTTGGGAAATGGATCCCAAAAAACCTCCGCACCCGGGGCATGTGCAGACGCTTCAGGTCCGACCAATGCTGCATTATCTGGGTGTGAGTGAAGGTGGTGCTGGTCACACGGTGGATCTCGGCGATGATCTCCCGGGCGATGTCCCTTTTCTCGCACACATTGGGCGCGAAGTCATACCGGCGCTGAAGCATGATCTGAAAAACATAATGGACACAGAGCTTTTACTTTTACACACAGACCCATATGTGTTGCATCACAAGTTGAGTATTTAATGTCATTAACACACACATTTCGAATGGCCGCCATTTTTGGGGAGTGCCTTAAAGAGGACGTTGACTGTGATTGACAGTCTGGTCTTATGTTATATGTATCACACACCATGTACATACAGATAATAGCCAACATCAAGAATCAGGCCACCTGCATCTATGGCATGTTAGGATGTTTTAAACATCCAAGATGTAGCCTAATGCTTAGGCTTTTGGACCACGTGTGTGGCTTCCCGTTGTGTTTTTATGGCTTAGGAAAACAGTGTTCCGCAAACATCCGCATCAAGGTCCGAGACAGGCCAGGTTTGACAGCTCGCCCCGCTACTCCACAGGTTAATTAACTGTTGCTAAGCCGGAGCAATTGGCCGAATTAGGACATCAGCATAGACAGGTGAAAACGTGGCCAGGCTCGGCCCTTGAGGATGAAGTGTGAGGAGCCAGTGATTAAACATTAAGAGACCCCAAACTAGTTCCCAACGCATCATTTACATTTAGGCCATCATTGACTATTCTATTAAAATGCACAGGCAGCCACTTACCAGCATGAGGATCTCTTCCTGTTGACGGGTGAAGATAGTGGGCGCCATCTTTAGTCTTCTTCCAGGCAGCAGATAAGTGAAACCCCAGCGGTTTCCTGGTTCCGCTCGAACGTACGTTCGTACGAGCGCGTAGTCGTGCGCATAGGCGTCACACGCTGGGCTCATTATTTAAAGGTCCTTTCCCCCCAAGCTCATTCTCTTTGAGCATTTCTGTACGATGGCACCAAAAAAGGCGATGAGCAAGCGACCCCAGGCAAGCAAGACCGCGGAGGGCCCCACCACAAGGTCCCAGCAAGCTGGCCGAAAACTGAGAGGCAAGACTCCCACCTCGGCCCCACCAAGGGATCCTGGACCCTCAGGTACCAAAAAAAGGGGCCCCAAGCCCCGTGCCCCTGCAGCCAAGAAGCTGGCAACTGCAGCACCCACCACCTCTGCCCCCAGAACAGGCAGCACAAGTGAGACCACACCGGCCATGCCTTCAAGTAGGGCAGTTCGGAAACCCATGCCCCGCAGCAGGGCCCGAACCCCATCCAGGGCCAGAAGCCCCTACAGGGCCCGAACCCCATCCAGGGCCAGAAGAACCCCATCCAGGGCCAGAAGCCCAGCCAGGGCCAGAAGCCCCTACAGGGCCCGAACCCCATCCAGGGCCAGAAGAACCCCATCCAGGGCCAGAAGCCCAGCCAGGGCCAGAAGCCCCTACAGGGCCCGAACCCCATCCAGGGCCAGAAGAACCCCATCCAGGGCCAGAAGCCCAGCCAGGGCCAGAAGCCCCTACAGGGCCCGAACCCCATCCAGGGCCAGAAGAACCCCATCCAGGGCCAGAAGCCCAGCCAGGGCCAGAAGCCCCTACAGGGCCCGAACCCCATCCAGGGCCAGAAGAACCCCATCCAGGGCCAGAAGCCCCTACAGGGCCCGAACCCCATCCAGGGCCAGAAGAACCCCATCCAGGGCACGAAGCCCCTACAGGGCCCGAACCCCATCCAGGGCCAGAAGAACCCCATCCAGGGCCAGAAGCCCCTACAGGGCCCGAACCCCATCCAGGGCCAGAAGAACCCCATCCAGGGCCAGAAGCCCCTACAGGGCCCGAACCCCATCCAGGGCCAGAAGAACCCCATCCAGGGCCAGAAGCCCCTACAGGGCCCGAACCCCATCCAGGGCCAGAAGCCCCCGACCTGGCACCAGCCGGGAACAGAGCCCCCGACCTGGCACCAGCCGGGAACCTAGCCCCCCAAGAGGGCCCCGAATTGCAACCATGACCACATCTACACCTGGAAGTTCGGTGGCCAGCCACGCAAGAACACCCAGTCCCTTGGCCAGTCCAGTCCAGTCATTGGGAAGCCACCAATCCGGCCATTCCCCTACCCAGCCCCAGGCCATAATGTCACCACATGTGTCTGCACACATGGAGGAGCAGCCAAGCCAACCATCTGGCCGCACATTGCGCCGCGGCCAGTTGAGTGGGAGATTCTCCCATGACCAAAATATGGCATTGGCTAGTGGCCTTACATTATACTATGACGAGCTATATGGGAGCAAATCCAAACACACCACCAAGCAGCGCAAGATGGAATTGTTTGAAACCATCCTCCGACAAGTAAATGCAGCGGGGGAAGAGAGGAAAGATGTGTCCCAAATTCAGAAGAAAATCTCTGATCTGAAGTATGCTGTACGGCAAAAAGAAATTAAAAGGCATAATTACAGGTAAATAAATGTTTTCGCTAAATATAATGTTTGGGATGTGCTGTATGCCCCTTTTCTGAGTACCAAACGATTTTCTCTTTTCAGCATGAAAACTGGAGGTGGCTTTCCATCTAAATTGGAGTTTACCCCTGCTGAGGAGATTGTGCTTGGACTTCTCCATCCGGTCGCGGTCGGTGGACATGCTGGTCTAAGGGACACAGACTCCCCGACCCGTACCCACGGTGAGTACTCTTAAATCTGCATGTTTGCCTGTTTGCTAAATAATCTACAGTTCACTAGTAACAAGATAACGGGATGCCCCTATGGTTTGCCTTGCTTGGCCTCGCACTACTGTGGCTGTTTGTGTCCTCTTTTGGTCCCTGGGAATCACACATTTAGGCCCACAGCCATTATGGCAAAGATCAAATGTCCAATTGGATTGTTAAAGTCATGAAGTTTCGCAAGATAAGTGAGATATTTTGAATCAATCACAAAACACACATCATTATGTATGGGTTGCCTTTTGGTTGTGTGAGTTGTGTTTGAGTTAACAATTTAATTAGCCACCCACAAACATATGTGACCAAGAGCAGCGAGACTCAACTGGCGGCCCGGGGTCCCAATGCGGGCCTTGCCACCACATTCAAGGACCCCTGCCCAGACAGCCCTGCACTCAGTTACTTCTGTGTTGACGTGCTCAGAGCTGCCCCCTTGATCGGCCATGTAGTGGTTGGTCTCCTGCCCAATGTCATGGCTCCCTGAAACATAGCATTGCAATATGAAGTACTGCACAGGAAGTGGCATTGCAAGGTACACAGTAACTTATTTAAATTTTCACTGGCCACAATCATGTCCCGCTGCCCCTGCTCTGGCCCATGTGCCACAGTCCCCCCATGCCCCCCCCCACATAAGCCCCATACATTTGTAACAGATTGGCTCCATCCATCCCATCACCATCAATACGTTAACTCCCCCCTTTAGACATCCAATCCCTGTCCCCTCAGCTCTGGCCCATCCAGCCCAGCAAGGGCAAGCAGCCTTTATTAGTTGGCACTTAGAAATCTCCAGCCCCTCCACCAGTGTCTTTATTTTTAACTAGACACCCCCTGCGTCAGCACCATGGCCAGACATTCACCTCTCACCACATACCTTTAAATGGGCGTTTCAAACAATTGTTTGAGTACCCCGGACCTAGCGAATGGTAGGCTAAATCCAAAAATGTGCCTTGAAAGTTGGATGCTGACTGGGTACACTTCATGACTTAGAACTGAGGTCACTTAGCAGTTTGTCCGAGCCATTGCACCTATGTAAACTTGCGTGGGTTTGAACAAAGGTCACCATTGCTCTAGAGTTGAATAATATTACAAATAGAGCTATATTTGATTACCTATCAAAAAAAAGGTTATGTGTGTGTGTTTACGTGGTATTTTTTTCTCTTCTTCAGCCCAGCATGATCCCTCAGCAAGGGTAAACTCACCCCCCAGTTTGGTTATGCCTACCAGGTCCGTACAGCATCGGAGCCCAGATCAGAGATTTTCGGTAAGTTAATTTAGTAGCATAAATACTAACAAGTGCTTAAGAATGTGTTAAACTGTTGAAATCCTAAATTGGGACGCAAACTTAGCCTTTTTTTTTTTGATATGTCCCTACAGACCCGCACACTCATGGAAGAGATCCAGGACATGGAGGAAGATGATGATGTCTCCGTACAGGGCACGTCGGATGAACTCCCCCTGGGTCCCAATTTGGAACTGCTCGATAATGTTTCTCTGGCCAATCCTCAGCAGCAGAGTGAATCTCCATCCATTGTGCTTGCACATGGGGAGACTGACACTACAGTCCCCAGTGTTCACTCTGCTGCTGAGGATTTGCAAAGCAGGCCGGTTGCTGTTGAGGGTACGACACCACGCGGCAGGGCACGCCCAAGAGCCAGGGTAATTGTGCGGCGGACGCCATTACGCCGCCCCACAATTTCCCAGGGGAGGCAGAGTGCCCTGCTTCAATTATGGACCCAACAAAGGGACTCTTATGACGCCCAGCTCGTTACAGAGCGTGAGCAAAGGCATGCCGACATGGTGAACATCCATACCAGTCTACAGGGCATCCTCGCGGAGTTGCGTACCCTCAACAGCAACGTGGCCAATGCAAGTAATGGCATCCAGTCAGCCATGGCTGAGATGACCAATATGCAGAGAAACATTGTGGAGCAGTTTCAAATTCACAATGCTGCCATGGCCCAGGCTAGGTCCCATTCCCATGGACCTCCACCTGGACCTCCACCTGGGTATTATGGGCAGCCACCCTATTAAGCCATGGGTGTGTGGGACATCTTTTCTCTTAACCCCCACTGTATTTACTTGTCCTTTGAGGTTTCAAACAATCCATTTTGTGTTGCTCTGGCAGGTTGTGTTTTGTATTTGCTCCCATATAGCTCCTTAGAGTAATGCTTAAGGCCACTAGCCAATGCCATAGGTCTATGTGGAGTTTATCTGGCCACTTATGGCTTTACCTATGTATTTGGTTGGTGCTCCTCCTGTTTGCAGACATGTTTGTGTGACATTATGGCCATGCCCAAATATCCCTGGGCACAGGCAATATTAATGACTGGACTAGGCTGGCCTTTGGACTGGGTGTCCTTGTTTGGTTGTGCCACTAACTTCCAGGTGTAGATGTGCTCGATGTTTTTTTTAATGTTATCCATTTGTTACCACAGATGTATGTGGACTGATTTCTGTTAACCACTATAATTTTTCATTTGCTAAGTAAACCAAAAATTTCACTTCCAATACTTGTGGCGTTTTTAGTGGGAAGACTTTTTTAACAGCTTGGCCTAAACCAGATAATTTTGGTTGGAAGAGGTGTAACAATGCACAGCGAAAGCTAAGGAAACTACATGAAATACATTAGGCAACAATTAAGGTCGAAATGTTTTACTTAGAGGTAATGCCACATTAGGGCAAAACAACATATGTTTCCAAAAGGATAACACAGACATACAGAATGGTGAGACAGGGAAAAAAGTTAACTAAAATGCTGGCTGATCAGGTTGGCTCGAACAGATTGGCCAGACTCACTGGGGGGCCCCTCAAAATTCTCGGCTTCATCCTCGACGGCTGAAGAGGGCAGGCTGTCCACATAACGTGGGACACGTTCCATGATGGCAAAATTGTGCAAAACAGCACATGCCATTATAATGTCGATCACTTTCTTGGGATCATATTGCAGGGCCCCCCCAGTATGGTCAAGGCAACGAAAACGTGTCTTCAGCAGACCAAAGGCCCTCTCCACAACAGCCCGGGTCTTGCGATGCGCACGGTTATACGCTTCCTGAGAGGCATCCTGGGGCCGCAGCACAGGCGTCATGAGCCAGGGTAGAAGTGGGTACCCGGAATCACCTTAAACAGAGAATTAAATGTAATCAAAATTAAAAAGGCAACACAACCAACACCCAAAATTTCACAGATATCATAATGATGTAAGGTAAAGTGTTCCCAAAAAAATACAGGGCACATTAGGGCCCACAAAAATTGCACTAAGGTATCACCTAAATAAAAATGGCACTTCTATATACCAATTAATTAACAAACATCTGCACGGCCAAGGGTATTTGTATTTTACATATATTTGTAGTTTTCAGACATGTTACAATTAGGATGCTGCGGAGGGACTATCCACATTTCTCTGGAAACTACAATGTATGCAGTTTAAGTCCACTTTGACATTTAACGACCAATAGTCCCAAAGGAGCCAAAGGTCAAAGATCCCTATCCACATTTCTCTGGAAACTACAATGTATGCAGTTTAAGTCCACTTTGACATTTAAAGACCAATAGTCCCAAAGGAGCCAAAGGTCAAAAGATCCTTGGGTATAAACTCCAAACCAATATATTTAGGCACAAGGAACTTACAGACATCCTAACTAAAGGGAAAACATTCTGAAGGCCACAGCGAGACAAGGATTTTTAGGGTAAGTTCCTAATATATGAGCCAAGAAAAATGCAGTTGTACGCTTCTGTAAATTTATCCTTAAAAAACATATCAACAAATACAAGATTAATGCCACATTTAATAACACACAAATAGGACACACTTACCAAGCAGCCATGCCCCCGAAAATTCACCTGCCTCAAATCTCCGAAACAACCCAGATCGCCGGAGGATATAGGAGTCGTGGGACGATCCGGGGTAGCCGGCAAGGACACTCATAAACCGCATATCCGGACCAACCACGGCCTGGACATTAAGTGAGTGTCCCATTTTACGATTCCTTAAGGCAAAAACATACAAAAAGGGTAATTGATATTTGACCCAAACTAATAAATTAACCACAAAACATGTCTGCACTCTATTGGGAAAGACTAATGAAAAGCCGAGATAAAGCAGCTACACAAATGAGGGATAAACAAATATGCTGCCGCAAAGGAAAACAGGTTACATGACACGTTGGGCAACATAATAACCAATCTCAATACCTATATATATACTCGTCGGCTGCCCTAGGTACGAGTGCCACATGTGTGCAGTCAATTGCACCAATAACGTTGGGCATGTCGGCCACATTATAAAACCCAAGCTTAATGGCGTTTCTGGCTGCCATATCATCAGGAAAATAAATATATTTTTGAGTTATGGCAGCCATGCCTTCCAAAAATTTAGATAGTGCGCGGCTCAGCGTAGGCTGTGACATCCCCACGGAGAGGGCACCCAGCCTCTGGAACGAGCCGTTCGCCAAAAATTGCAGGCAGCCAAGCATCTTGGTCATACCTGAAATTGCATGCCCCTTCCTTGTGGTGCGGGCTAACCATGGCCGCAGCTCACTATATAATTTATGGAGGGAAGCGCGATTAAGCCTGGTCAGCTCGAACAGCTCAACATCATTCATGCTATCGATGTTCATGCGACGACGCAGGGGCAATCTGCTCTCAGACATCTCGATCAACTCAATGCCAAAAAGCATAAGCCCTTGATGTGCCACAAACTCGCTCCGCTCCATCCTACTCCCGAGGCCAAATAGCTGCCGGCAAACATTTCGTAAAGCAGCTCTTTAATGGGCTTCAAAACAATTAGCAATCACCTCTCTGAATTGGGCGCAAGCCCATGTGAAGGACGTAAAAAATAGGATCGGACGCAAATAATACGATTTGGACGGGAAAAACACACGAACTAACGCAAATTATACGATTCTCGTACGAAATGCGTATGTTCATATACGTCTATGCGCGAACGATCGTGCGAATACGAAATGGCCAAAAAAACCAGAAAAAATGACAAACACCCACCCAAACTTACGATTCTCGATACGAAATCACTTAACTTTTGCTCTTTGAATCGAGGGGAATCTCTGCTCTTTATTTAATCAAATTAAACAGTCGCCGAGTGTTGGTTCCTGATAAAACAAAACAGGTTAAATGAGTTTATTTTTTGACTTACCTTAGAAGTCTGCTTAAGTTCCAGCTTTTACAGTCCAGACAATCATTTCTAGAAAAAAAAATATAACAAAGTTAGGTTTTTGGCTACTGCATCAAAAATATGCAATTGTAGCTCATATTTAATCACAAAATGTATGTGATGTGATGTATGATATACTATGTAAACTTTCTTTATGGCTATACCATTTTTAATCTATTATAAGGGGAATATAGCCAGGAGAATCTAAACCAGAGAGCCAAAGTGCTCTACTCCCATGAGCCAGGGGACTACTACCCAGTGAGTGACGGGCTGGATGATACTGAGACTGAGAGTGTACTCTCATATGCACACATACATGTAGAAATGGTATATTAGATTAAAAAAACTAGTATTCACAGAAAGCATCAGGTCACTTTGAGTGTGTGGGTATCCACTTGGCAAGTGAAGTTCAGTGTGGGGAAATGTAAAGTAATAGACTTGGAATCTAAGAATCTGCAGGCCACGCACATCCTTGGGGCAGTAAAACTGGGCAAGTCACTTGAAATGGATCTGGGGATATGGCGACCACATGCTAAATAAAGCAACAGCTTCCAAGTTTACGAGGTTTCCAAGATATTACAGACATCCATACATTCATTAAAAGAGCTAGGGATGTAATTTTGCCTCTTTACAAGGCACTGTTGCGCCCACATCTAGAATATGTCATCCAGATTTGGGCTCATAGAAAGGACGCTCTTATTTTGAAAAGGGTGCAGAGGAGAGCCACCAAACTTAAAAGGGAAAAGAAGTATCTTAGTCATGAAGAAAGATTACAGGTATATTTTTGATCTTGAAAGGAGATGTAAAAGGGCAGGGGATGGGGGGCATGGTTAACTTGTATGAATATATAAATGGCAAATAAAAAAATATTACATTTTATGTAAATATCCTCTCTTAGAATAAGGAGGCACTCCATTCATCTGGAGAAAAAAAGATTCTCCAAAAGCGATGGTCCTTTTTTACCATAAGAACTATAAATATATGGGATAACCTGGTACAGAAGCTTGTTACAACAGCTGGCTTCAATAAAGTATTACATTATTTTTTTTATAAAAAAATAACATTAACAGTTCCTAATATCGGTAAATAATAAAAAATAACTTTCCTCAACCCTCTTCACCTGCTTTCAACCATATTAAAGCAGTCCCACAACCATTATCTGCATAATATGTGTGGGGCTGAATTGTGACAGAAGGTTTGCAGGCATCTATGTGTATGTGTGGAGGGGGCTAAGCAGCCCCACACATATTATGTAAAAGATGGGTGTGTATATGCATTAACTATGTAGGAAGATCAGTGTGTAAACTATCCACTCTTTTAATATGATGTACCAGCTGCTGATGGACCGTACACTAATTGTACCCCATTGGTTAAGCTCCAGGTGAACACATTACTTCCCATGCATTTGGCTATGGAGATTTCCAGATATTGCTACCAAACGTTAAAATGTAGCTCAGTGCATCAAAAAGTGAAATGTATTGTTATTAACATTATTTACAAGCACCTTGAAGGGGGGAGTCCCGATTGATGATTCTCCCTAACATATGTCCCCCCCCCCCCCCCGGCAAGCTATATTTCACTTAAAGCGCCATTATAGTCAAGTCACCACTTCCTCATTAATGGTGTAAGGCCCCAAAGGGCAGTTAATTAGGTGGCCAATGGAAAACATTCAAGTTTGATGTGCAAGACCACTAGGTTATCCATATTAGTCACCGGGAGTCATGTGATTACCAGTCACTGGTGAATGAGGAAGGGGTTAACATGTATACAGGACCTCTTTAACTGCACCATGCTCCACTTGCAATATCAAACCTCCGCAACCCCCCCCCCCCCCAGTGGTCCACTGACCTTGTGGTAATGAAGCCTCTGGGATTCAGGCCCCAAAAAGCATGTGACCCTTAAGCAATTGCTTATTCCATTTACACTGAGTGCAGGTAAAATAAAAAGAGGATTGGATAGCTTTAATCACTTTTCATACAAATGTACCTGAAGCTTTTAAAGAGCCCATGCACCTGTCAATTTGGAACAGCACTTACCTATTTTGCGGACTCCATTTTAAGGGATCCACGGTGTAGAGACACAAAGTAAACCAGGGCTGAACTGATAATAATTCAAATTCAGGACTGTGGACAGCAACATATCCCATAAGATGTTCATATTAAGTACCTACAGTTCTAAATTAAAAAAAAACACCTGTTTAGTTTAACCTTTTTATCTATTAAGTATTAATATAATATTGTTAGACAATAATCAGTGGTAGAAAAATCCCAGATGTGGATAGATTGATTAGGGGCTTTCACACTGAGGTGATTGCTATTTCAAATCAAGACTTAAAAACAGCTTTACCTGCAATTTTTTGGCGTTAGTAAAGCTTGTGACCACACTCCATTTAGTCACTATCGCAAGTGCTATCGCTTGCAAAATGCTGCACGAGCAAAGGGGGTGGGAGTAGCTCCATCACTATTATTTATACAAAATCATCATCATTATTATTCAGGGCCTGGGAATCAATTTACCTCCCAGTTTAACCCTCTCATCATCTAAGTATTAAGCACCAAACATGTCTAGCTATGTGGAAAAACAGAGATTTGGTTGCACATATCTGCAGATACATGTGGAAGCCACACTGCCCCGGCAAGGCACTCTGTGTTTAGTGTGGTCCCTACTCTTATTTTCGAGTCCCCAAAGTTGGGACATGCAATGCAGCCAGAGCTACTCACCTGGGAAGCTGCCAGCCTCCCTTTAGAACACTCCATAGGGAGAGATCCATGGTGGCTGAATCCCTCCCTGTGTGTGTTCATGGCAATTCAAACTGAGCAAAGGGGGTGGGAGTAGCTCCATCATAATGCTGCACAATAGCCTCGGTGTATATCCAGCCTTAGGGACTTATATAATAGACAGTGTCATGGACAATTATGCCGCTTTATAAATTAACAATAATAATAATACAAAATAGTCAAGGTTGGCACAATGGCAAGGTGCACTAACCAACAGCGGTTGTTTGTCATCTGGACCAAAAACGTAAATCAATGCATCTATTTTCTTATAGCCATTAAAATCATTATCTGAACCTTATGAAATATACTAATAAAAACAGGAAACAATCACTGAAAGAGGAAATTGAAAATGTGAATTTTATTTGAATATTCGATAAATATGCTTGGCAAATCCAAATTTACGTTCACATTTTTTAATTAAGTTGACAAAAGTCCAGGAACATTGTATCTCATAGGATGATCTCCGATTTTGTTTTAGAAGTTAGAAAAATACTGTCATTGTTATTTCTGTATTCAGATTAGAGATTGTGGTTAGACTGTGAACTCTGGTTGTTGGAGGTAAAGCAGCCTGCCTCGGAATCCAAAGACAATCCTAACAGCAATGTTCGGGAGACCGGGGAATAGCAAAGATGTCGTCAAGCAGCGCCACAGTCTCCTGACCAATACTGCTGGATTTCGGGACAGGTTATTTTTTTATTTATGTAACCCCCCACACTGCTTCAGCACTTGGGGAGGATCATGGAGCCGGGGGCTGGATTGGCCCTTTAATTCATCTATCATACTACTTCTTGTCTTAAACTGACCTTAGACAATACAGGACAGTCACATGTTCAGCCCATTATCTTTAGCTACTGTAGCTAAGGCTGGGGTTTTAGTGGGAGACAGGAAGAGCACCTTGATGCAATTTAGCCTATCTTGGCGGTTAATTAGATCTCCAAAGCTTAATGCACTGTAAAATGCAGGTATAGATACCATCTGGCAATCAGACCTAAAGAAAGAACAGCCCACAATGAAGCAATGGGATTTTTAAATTTCAATGTCTGCTGAGGTATACCAAGCTCATTTATCTTTTCTGCTTGACTCTGCATATTCCCTGTGTGGAGGAAATATCAAGATGCTGCTCTACTTTGCTGGGCTCCTCTGGTCTGACGTCGATACTGCTCAGCAGATTTCCAGGCACTCTTCTTACAGATGTAGTTCCATATCACTGTGTAATTATATGCTACTGATGTCCTTGTGCCAGGAAATCTGTGAGCTGTTCATTAGTTTGCACGGAGCTCTGCTGTTTGTATTTGTCTATGATAAATTGTTTATTATTATATTATTGACTTGCTGTCAACATTTTAGGCAATCTTTGTCCTATCTTAACCAGCCCCCCAGGCTGAGCATTTAAACAAGTGGCACATTTTTCTATGGCCTGGATTGTTCATATGTCTGTAGCCCATTTAGGGAATAGAAAATATAGACGTGACCAATTTTTTTTTTTAATCTTTAAATCTTCCTAAATGTGCATAGATGTCAAAGTCCACTGTCAAGTCATCATCAAGACTACAGGCTCGGTTCATCCCAAATGCAGTGAATGGAGACCTGGATACAGTGTTTATTGCCAGTGCACTTTGACATCCATGGATATTAATGATGATAGTAATAGTTAGAGGTAGATTTACAGCTGTGGTAGATACAGTTTGGCAATCATACAAAAGTGTGTAATAGGGTGTATATTCCTGGAAAACAATTTGGCTTTACTGGATAAATGATCAAAACAATGGAAACTGGGGTCCAATGTCTCTAAATGTAAAAACATGTACTTGGGTTGAAGGATTCCCTTCTCTTAGTGTCTTATGTACTTAAGTACTGTGTTAGACAGAACTTCAGAAAAGAGAGGTTTAAGGATAATGATTATTGACAGCTTTAAGAGCGGGCAATAAAACCAATAACAGTGGGCAAAGAAAACAGAATACTCGACTGATTAGTGTGAGGCAACACAGGAAAGGGAAGGATGTGACATGCTTAAAGTGGACCAAAACCCACCATAGTCAATATTTTTGACCATCCTGGGTTTTGCTCCTTTCCCCGAGGTGCCCCACTTTGTGAAACCCCCCAGGACACCACAGCCAACTCACCTCTTCCGGTGCATCTAAGAGCAGTGGCTCTGATGGCCGCATCCTCCACGTCTCTCTAACAGGGAGCGTGCCCGCATCAGCCATTCACAAATTCCTGGCGCGGGCATTCGCACTGCTAGAGGGAAGCGGAGGATGTGGCCGCCAGAGCCACTGCTCTTAGATGCGCCGTGGGATCAGGAAGAGGTGAGTTGGCAGTATAAAGGAGCTGGCGATACTGTTTTAGTTGGCCCCATTTTCTGACTGGTCACTGAATAGAGGAAGTTATTGAAAAGAAAAACTGGTAAGAGGACTGAAAAGTGGTGACAATCACAAAATACGGGGTTCCTATGGCAGAGACACCCCTTTGATACCCACATTTTTCTGATAAATGCATTTCCCAGGTGAGAAAACTTTTTTTTTTAAAAAGAAGTACAAATATTCTAGCAACTGTAACACTCAATGTTTGGTTTAAAATCAAATTTAATTGAGTTGTGACAATTCTATAGTGCCATTTTCTAACTTGCTTAATTATATATTTGATTGTAATGGTCTTTTTCCTTATTTTTTTCCATTGTATAGTATTCTTTTATTTTACCTTTTTAATTAAACTTTACAAGTTGTTCTCTACAGTGTTCCTTCTTGGTAAAAGGGAAAATCCTGCATCCCTGAAGTTTTGCCTTCGCACTCTGACCCATCCTATTTCGAATCATACGGTTACATGTGATCATGTATTAGGCACCTCTGATTGGGACTAGTGTTCAGTGTTGAACATTTGGATTTGCTGACATGTGAGGTAAAAATGCTCTATCTGAAGAAAACAAGTTGTATCCGATTAACTGGTCCAATTAACATTCTCTGATCGGACGGGGCAATCATCACATGGGCAACTGGACTTTCTATATTTATATTGGAGATGCTACGGTGCTCATCTCAAACCCGAATTAATCCATTTGCCTTGATTTATTAGTACAGATATTTCTCAAAGTATATGCCTTGTTTTCCTCACCAATTAACATGTCATACAGATGGTTTGATTAGTCCTACTAGGATGCACCACTCCAGGATATAGACAACCATACTGTTTCCATGAGGTAGCTTGATGCTGAAAAGCTTATGAAAGGCAGAACTTATAAGGCTTTAAAAATAATAAGACCTAGAAAATACAGTTTAGCACTGCATGAAATAAACTTACCCTTCTCTAATTGTTTATCTACTGTAGAACATATTTCCCTTGCCAGCTTCAGCATGTGCTCCTCTCCGCCAGTCACATGGGAGCATATCATCCCTCATGGGCTGGGAAAAGACATTTGTGGCCATTCTGGCATAGGTTGTAGCTTTTAGATCAGCATTGCCTATCTGAAAATGTGACCGTAACAATATATGCTGCAGAAGACCAAAGTCTTAGCTTTGTCCTATTTTCCTTTGGTCATTTACATTGTCTAATTCACTTGTGAAAATGGTGTTGCCTTTGCCTAATATCATATACTGAACATACTGACAGATACTATGTTTCTGAGTTAACCAAGACTTCTGTATTTGCTCTTTTCTCTCTTTTTTATCTTTTCCTTTGATTAATGGGCTTGTTTTTAATAACGGGCTTCCACGCAAAATGAAAACTCAATCATGAGCAATTTATCTGTTTGCTAACAATATAAATTATAATTCAGTCTTGCCTTGTGCAGCGGGGGGAAATCGCTATTTAATCAATATGCTTTCATTGCTGTAAAACTGACTCTGCAGTGTGAATGCTATGCCAATATCCAATGAGCATGATGTGAAATGCTAGTAAGCAACCACATCGCTATTGCTGGGGAAAACACTGACCCGCTATGTGATTACACCAAAACCATGCACCCAAATCTGCTTATGTAAAGAATCCAGGCAATTTGGGGGAAGCCGCATTAAAAGGCTTGTTTTCGTCAATTAGAATGGTTTGTTCTGGCCAGCTGATAGGATACAACTGGAGAAAACAAGATTAGGGGTCTTGAGTGATGCTGGCCGGGAATACATTTCTGTGTGCCAGAAGGTAAATGCAATGCTGCTGTATGGATTGAAGGATATTTTGAAGCTTTAAATCCTAAAGCACTGCACACAGCTTTCCAGAAGTGGTGATAGTGCAGATGTTAAGTGATCTCTTTTTTTTTTTAGCTATTTACGAATAATGTATGCTATTTTGGAATGAGTCACGTGATATATTGTCAGGTCCAGATTATGCGCGTCCGGGGCCTCCACCACTTGCCCTGTAAAGTGGCCTCCTCCAACCTTTGAGTTATGGTCTGGTCCAAAAGGCTTTTCAGTCTTTGGTCTGACAGTCCATGGGGCCAGCAACAAAGCTATCAGTTGCAGTGAGGCCCCCCTGCAGCCTTTTTTTGTTTTTGCAAACCTGCAGTCAAAGCCACCACAGGGCAGGATGGAGAGTCTAGAGCAGCAAAGCACTGTCAGCAACGCTACAGTGATGGGTCAGTGCAGAGCTGTCAATCGGCGGCTGCTCACTGCACATAAGCCACCAAGCACAGCTGTTGACAGCATAATGCAGGGAACTGTTTTCGACTGCACACACCCCCACCCAGAATGGCAAAGCAGGAGTTCCTGAGCAGGGGGAGCCAGCAAGGGGTCTCATACTGATTTTGCGCATAGGCTGGCTAGTCTTGAGAAGCAGATCTCATTGACAGCCCCTAAGAATGCCTTGAGTAAGAAGCGGCATCTGGAGCCGATTTACTCGGATGACGATCTTTTTGATTGCTTGGGTTCTGTGGAGGAAATCGAGTTGCCGGATGATTCACGCTCAATGGTGGAATATTCTGCTGGCGATGACAGTATCTCTGGTTCCTCCTCGGATGAGGAGTCTTGTCTCCCAGATGATACGGAGAGTTTACTCTCTTCCATGTTTGATACCCTACATATTGTTCCTCCCAGAGTAGCTAAGAGGAAGCAGGGTGATTTATTTCGGCCTGAGTGGCAAAGACGGGTCCTCCCGGAGCAGCCTCACTTTTCTAACATGATCCTTAAGGAATGGGAAAGGCCCAACAAGTGATTGTCGGTCCCTAAGGGCCTGGATAGGCGGTACCCCTTTCCTGTTGAATTGGTTCTGTTATGGTGCCACCCTCCCGAGGTGGATCTTCCCGTGTCAGGCTTGTCCAATACCACCAATATGCCGTCGCCTGACAATGCTTCCTTACGTGACCCTGCAGACAAGCGCGGCTGTCAGCTGGTCTGCCATGCGTTCACCTTTGCTGGTGCCCTCTTTCGCCTGGCGTGATCAATCGTCTCTCTAGCCAACAGGAGAAAGGTGAGACACCTTGTGGCTAGAGCTAAGGCTCGCAAGCGGGCTGAGGAGTATATGGAACTCAAGACTTGCTTGGATTTCATTGGCTTTGTTGTTACTGCCATGGATGATATGGTCAGGCTTGGTGCCAGGATTTTGGCCTTGCTTGTTGCTCTGCGCCGCTTGCTTTGGTTGAAGCAGTGGTCGGCTGATGCGGCTGCCAAGAAGTCCCTCACAAGTCTACCTTTTGTGGGAAGCCGGCTGTTTGGGGAGCGCTGGGACCTTCTGGTCAAGGATGGTAGACTCCCTCAGAGAAGGAAGCCCGCTCGGTCCCTTCGGAACCCCTCTTCTTATCGGTCCTTTCGAGGAGGAAGAGGATCTTCATTTCCAGGTGGCCGCAGAGATAGCTGGGCCAGAGGTAGGTCCCGCAGCCAACCCAACTCCTGTCAAGTCCAAACCCCCTGCCCCCGCCCCCACCCATCCGAGGGGGGGGGGACGGATCTGCTGTTTGCTCAGATCTAGAGGCGGCACGTCTCAGATCGGTGGATTCAGGAGGTAGTGTGCTCCAGTTACAAGATAGAGCTGGCAGCCAGGCCACCCTCAAAATTCCTCCGTTCAAGGATATCTCGAAACTCGCTAAAAGCTCAAGCTTTGAGAACGGCTGTTCAGCACCTCCTGCGGATAGGTGTGATTTGCCCTGTACTCCGGCAGGAACAGGGTCCGGGATTTCATTCCAACCTGTTCACTGTTCCCAAGAAGGACGGAATGCTACGGCCGCTCCTGGACCTGAAGGGTCGCAACAGGTTTGTAAGAGTCAGACATTTCCACATGGAAACATTGCGGTTGGCGGTGAGATCGCTTTGGCCAGGCGACTTCATGACCACGGTGGACATCAGGGACGCTTATCTGCACATCCTGATTTTCCAGGGACATCAGAAGTTCCTGAGGTTTGCGCTGGAGGATCAACATTACCAGTTTGTAGCACTCCCATTCAGGATATCCTCAGCCCCCCGTGTGTTCACTAAGGTGCTGGCGTGCATCATGGCTATCATGAGGAGTCAGGGTATTTGTGTGTTACCCTATCTGGATGATTTGCTGATTTTGGCCCGGTCCCTTCAGCAGGCCGAGAGCGATACTCAGACGGTGCTGTCAACCCTGGAAGCCTTCGGTTGGGTAATCAATTACCCCAAGTCGTTTATCACTCCCTCAACAGTGAGATCCTTCCTGGGAATGACAATAGACACCGCTCAGGTCAAGGTTTTTCTGCCACAGCAGAAGGTTTTGGGTCTCTAGGCGCAAGTGCAGGCCTTAGTAAAGTATTTTCTGGCTGCGACTGAATCCTTCAGGAAATCAGATTTGCTCTTTGTCCTAACAGAGGGTTCTAGGAAAGGATTGCCACCAGCCAAGTCCACTCTCAGTAAGTGGATCAGACAGGCGGTGGTACAAGCATATTCTGCCAGGGGGAAGGAACCCCCTTTTCGGATCACAGCTCATTCTACCAGAGCTATTGGTGCCTCTTGGGCTTTTCAGCACCAGGCATCAGTGGAACAAGTTTGTAAGGCTGCAACTTGGTCTTCTGTTCATACTTTTACAAAGTTTTACAAGGTGGATGTCAGGGCCTCAGCTGATGCTGTTTTTTGGCCGAAAGGTGCTTAAGGCAGTAGTGAAATTAACTACATGCTGTTCCGCACTGGAAATCCCGCCCATATGGACACAGCTTTTGGATGTCCCAATCGTGACTCACCTGTAGAATTGTTTTTGTATCCATCCAGTCCAGGCCGTCCCACCCTGCCCTTGTGTTCATTATGTCCTGTATGCCTGTTATGGTGATCAACCATTTTTGTTCATAGGACACTAGTTTTTCTAATTTTTGCATAGAGAGAGTACAAGCTGAAGCTATGTGAAGTAACATGGTTTCTTAGGCCTCCCAGACTGCCCTCTTTTGTTGAGTACTGCTTTTTAACCATTGGGGAATGATAGAGGGACAGCTGCCTTTATAGGGGTCCGGGAGGAGCTACATCTCGCAGTCAAGTGCCCTCTAGAGGCGAACACCCAATCGGGAAGATATTGGGACGGCTGGACTGGATGGATACAAAAACAATTCTACAGGTGAGTTTCACAGAATTGTATTATTTGATTAGACCCCTGGCATGAGTTATTAAGTTATTTTCCCGTTTTGTGTATGTATATGAGGGTTGTTTAAAAAGTTATGAACTGAAAATTTAACTTTCTACTTTTAAAATAATCCTCTTTGACTTCAACTCACCTCCAGTGATCACATGCTCTCAGATTGGCTGTTTAAGATTTGTTGCTGCTGCTGGAAAACTGCCCATTTGGTTGCATTTTCATCAGGAAATCTTTGCCCACACAGTAATTATTAGGAGTTTATTCTGGACTGTAGGGTGGATGGTTAAACTCTGTGAAACTGCATTCCCTTATAGCAGCTTGTGATTTGCGAGCCTTGTGAGCTAGTGCATTGAAGCAGCAATACTCCTGCAGACAACCTCCCACACCGTTTCTCCAGCATAGGTGTCTACAGTAACTGTTGTCTTGTGTGGCATGAATTCAAGTAATATAACAGTTTCAAAATGTTGCCATGACCGTTTTAGCTGATTGCTGTTTATGACATTTCTCTAGAGTTGGTGACCCTGTGTGTTTTCATTGCATGATCTCTTGTTTGTCTCAGGGTCAGGGTTGGTGCCGACGAGTCTTTTGCTCAGGGGTCAACATTAAACCATTTCCTGTATGGGAGTTATATTTAATTGACTCCCTTATTACAGCTGCTTGGCCCAAAAATAGTTGACTATTTCACCCATCTTGGCACCGCTTCCCCTGCTTAACAGAGGAAGCTGGATTAATAGATGGAAGGAAAGAAGGAAGGAAGGAAGGAAGGAAGGAAGGAAGGAAAGAAAAAAAAAAGAAAAGAAAACATGGTATGGCAGAACAAATGAACAGAACGAAAACGTTTTATAGAATGCATAAAAAGAATGTGCACAGTAAGTAAACTGACCAGATGCCACACTTTTGTCCCACTGCCCCCCCCCCCCCCCCAAAAAAAAAAAACCTCTGGGTACCTAAATGTTCCGCTTTTATGACAAATCCAGGAGGTCTGGTTAACTTACAAGTGGGGTCCTGCTTGAGCATAGATATACAAGCTGTTCTTTAAAGTGCACCTGTATGTATTCACAGTCTATCCACAGCCCAGTTCCCCAAAATGTCCTGTGCTTCTTTTTTTTACCTCAACCTTTGCCCAATAATTATAACACCAACTGGATGCAGTCAGCCATATTGCTCCATCCCCAGTGATGATGCAAGCAGTTAGAATACACACAACTGTATTCTCCTGGTGTTTTTATGGATATTGGGCAAAGGCGTTAAAATAGGAAACACGGGCTGTTCTGGGGCACTGAGCTGGGGACGGAAGGTGATGGCATAAATTTCCTTTCTCAGTATAGGCACGCTTTAAGCCTATGTCTGACGATGGGGCTAAACCTGCATGGAATGCTGCTGATATTTGTTCCTCAAAAGCCTGTGAATAAGCCACATCCCAAACCACACGCTCACCACATGCATTACCCTTAACAATGATCAGTTTACCTAAGTGTCCCACTTGAAGTTCCCAAAAATATAGTCAGATCACCAGTGAGTGGCCCACAGGCATTTCACCTAATGGCCCATCTGCCCCTGGTTGCCAGTGCCCACTCCCAGTTGCTGCATCTTGCATAGGGTCTGTCTGGGTGCGGAAATAGGTGGATCACATAACACAATGTTGCGGGTGCCCTTCCAAAGTTTAGAGGCCCAGGTAAGCCAGGCTCTAACCCCCACCCTGGCAACAAATAGAGAAAACTGTTGACAATGTTCTTCACAATCAGAAACAATAAACCATCAAAAACTTTTTTTTTTTTTTTTTAAATGGTAAAGCCCAAATTGCTATTTAGATTTTACTACTGAAAGAACAAGATAAATAGGATAACCAGCACTCTTGGCTGCAAAATGAAGCTGACTTCTAAGAATGACCATGTTTTATTTAACCTTCTCAATAAATATCCAGTAAAAACAGACCAAACCTATTTTCTTTTAAATAGCTGTGGTGCAAAGTGAGTACAAGTTGCGCATTGCATCACTCATGCCATTTTGTCTTAAAGATTCTGGTTTGAAAGTTTGATCAATGTCAAACAAAAATATGACCTGAAACCTGAACGATTGCTCCATGGTTCTTTTTGTAAGGCACAGGATCACCTTTCTATGTAATTTTACGCTCTTAAATACAGCAGTTCTGTTTGTTCATGAAGTTTGTATATGACAATTATGGTGAATGCTTGGTCTTCTAAAAATGGTGGAAGTTTCCTTTGAGGTTATCATTTCACTTCCAGTGCCAAACCCACAACTGATGCACCGTTCTTTGGACTTTTGTTCATAATTTGAAGTTGGAGCGCTGAGACTTTCTAGTGTAAACTACTAAGCAACCCTTATTCAGGAGTTGTTTTTTTTAGACACCATAGCAGCTAGTTTTAGTGTTTTACATACACACAGCAGCAGGAAAACTGAATTTTTATTACATGGTACCAGTAACCTTAAAAAATGTATTTGCTTTGTGTCGTAGCATTTAGCTATCTTATATAGAAGCCGTCTTTCATGCTTCTGTGAATATGAATTTTATAATAAACCGACCAAATAAAAATAAACCAAGTATATTATTCCTTAGTGCACATAAAACTAAAAATGCTAAATTACAGATGTACCAATCGGCCAGTGTGTCTGAAAACAACACTTATGATAGGACAGGGCTTGTGAATTCCAGACAGTGGGGATGTCAAATAGGCAAGCCCAGAACTTGTTGTAAATAAAGATCACCCACTTTTTTTGCCTAGCCCTTCTGCCCCTCTACTAACTGCTCCCGGGGTCCTCCTTCATATTCGGATAGACGCTACCATGTTTTTTTCCCATCTGCCCCCATGGCACACAAAGACACAATATCTCATCTTGGCATGAGCCAAAATCTCGCCTATCACAAGATTTCGCTCTGAACCACAGCCCGAGTCCATAGTCTGGAGCCCCTGCCCCCTTCCCTGCTGTCAGATTATACACGTGATGACAGGCTCATTTATTCATTGTGGCACCATGACCTGGCTTGGGCATGCGCAGTAGCGGTTCTACCGCACACTAACTGAAGGGAAGGGGGCGGACGTCTGGCTTTGGTTCCGGCTCAGATGAAAGTCTTGCAATAGGCAAGATTTCATTCTGGGCTGAGCCAATGAGACATTGCCATAGGATTTATATGGCAAATAATAGGGGTTTATGATGCAGCAGTCTGCTTAGGCTGGGGGGGGGGGTTAATGGTAAGTTTTTAAAAAACCTTTTTTATTCAAAATGGTGAGATGGCTGGGGGCATGATTGAATGCCTCCAAGTCACCTGGAGACTGGGCTAAGCTTTTAATACAGACACATCAGCCCTGTCACTGTCTACCTACATCTGTCAATTTCTGTTGACTCTTTTTAAACTTCAGTGGTAAAATGGAGAAATATTGTTTTTTTCTAAAGTATATTTTTCATTTAAAAGCATTAAATTGTCACTGGTGCTTAATACTATATCTCCCTGAAGGATAGATTATCCTACAATGAATCTGTATTAATGGTCAATTACATGTGCAACTTATCAGATGAAACAGATGAATATATTTCCACATTGTGTGCCTCCCTCTTTTTGGAGCATCCTGATTTGGGATGCTGATGTGTGAAACCCCAAGAATTGGCGTAAAACTCATGTTACCAGCATTCCTCTTGTTTCTACATCAGGCCATCTGAATGTCTCTGCTTCCATTCAGGTCCTTATAGATGAACAGGCATAAAACACTGATAGGAGGAGACCTCCTGCATGTGCTATGGGAGCAGGGAAGAGGAAAGCAGAGAGGCTTTAAATATGAGATTCAGACTGCAGGGCATCCCAAATAGGGATGGCTTAGGAACAGAGACCAAAACCCAGGATATGAAAATACACCAGTCTTGGTCCACTTTATACCAAAATTCCTATGTGACAATATAAATCAAATAAACATCACAAACAGTGTATATTTATAACCACAAGCCCTCCGCAAGCCCTTGACTCCAAAGCCTGGCACACACCTTGTTCCTCTTTTGGGACCTAGCCCCATGTGATGGCCTGTGTAGCGTGGGTTATGTATTCGATTATGAAAAAGGTAATTTTGGTTCCTTGGGCAAGTCCTTGCAAGGACCCATGTGTGCGATGGGCATCCCGATTGATGATTCCATGATGTAGAGGATGTGGGATCACTTTAAAGGTTCACTTCATCCTATAGATAAACATGTTGCTGCCCCACTGAAGGGTTAGGGGAGTAGAATTTGTTTTTATGTTCTGCTTGCCAATAGCATTTAGGACTGCATGTACTTTAAATGTTTAAAAACATGAATACATTTTAAATAGGCCTAAGGTCAAAAGAGTACACAGGGTCCTTTTATCTGCCACCCCTTGTCTGCTTGAAGCCTAATAGAAAGTTTTAAATTTACTGTCCAGTACTAAAGAATAATTAACTGTCACAAGTAAAATGCACCATAAGTTCAATGTATAAGTATCTTGTAAAAGAAAAACTGCTTAGTTTGGAAGCTTAAACCACCCATCTACCAGGTCATTATTAGGACTGACTGCATACTAAGACTGGGAAGGAGATGTTAAAACTATGCAGAAATTTATGGACAGTCCATAAAAATACTCTGACGTTTCAAGATTGTGTCTAAAGTCTGTGAGAATACCATGGATGTCTGTAAAAAGTATTGATTTTTACTGCGAGTGAATGTAAGCCAATTGCTCTGCTCAAGTCACATATTTTAATGCCAGCTTGACTAATTATTTCTTAGTTGTCTCCAGAAATAGTTCTCTGCATGTCGTTCAGCACTCAGGAGTTTGCTTTGCATTTGGGACAGGCCTTTGTTATATATAATGATAGTATAAACATATTACTAATTCTGCATGAGTGTTGTGGCCAGTATCAGGAAATGTAGGTTCACAGGCAAGGTCAGTGATAAGAATCCACAGAATATTTACCCACAAGTCAAACTTTCCTATAGCAACTGGTAAAACTGAAAACACATTGGCGATCACGGCCAGTAAGGGGCCGGTTTGTCAGGAGAGGAACCAGAACTTACAAAGGTGACTCAAAGCTCGCAGTGATACCACTGAGATATCATCTCTGCAGCCATGAAGACCAGGTGTGGGGTGCTGCAGGCAGGAGCATATAGTTATAGAAAACAAGGAGGAGGTCCATAAACTTAACCCAAGGTTGAGGTAGGTAACAAAGGTGCCAAAGTCCAAGCAAGAGAATCAGTCCATGGTCAGTGGGTAGGCCGAGACCACAACAAGAGCAGCGTGGTCAAGAAGAGCAGGGGTCACAATGGATGCCACAAGTAAACACAGGGTGCAGATCCAGGAACAGGTACATGGACGCTGACCAAACAGCAATGACTGTCAGCCAAGCAGGATATTTTATAGCTGAAAAAGCCTAAAATGGGGCACATTCTCTGTGAAAGCCCGAGACACTTCCTGCACATGCAAGCATGTGTTCAGAGATAGCCTCGAACACAAAGGTGACTTTCAAGAATCAATCAGGGTCATTGCACACTTGTATGTGTGTCCTGTCAGGTCTGCCAAGACTCATTATGTGTCCTGCAGGTGTCCATCTACCTTTATATGGGTTTTAGCCAGTTACTAAGTGAGGAAATAGGCAGCAACATATTTCTTGCTGCAATCAGGAGGCAGCATGGCTCTGGGACCTTTGGACCTTTTGGCGTTCTGATTTGTGAAGAAATGTATCAACCTATGTAAGGGGGTAAAATAAAATGACAGGCTTCTTTTAGCATAGATCTAGACCCAAGATGCCATAAATCTATTTGGAATCAGTTTGTGTACAACAAAAAGCAGGTGTTAATTTCAGCATAAACATATACAGCTTGTGGAGATGAGAAACAAGCAGCCTAGCCCATATTCAGAATACTACTTCTCTTCTTGATCCCTCTCTGCAAACTAAACAAGCAATTAAAGGGCCACTCCTTCCTGAAAGAATAAACATAAACCCCCAAAAGGCATCTCCAAGCCCTTCCACTTCTAACACCTAGTGAAGGGGTTCTCAACCAGTCATACATGTACCACTGGTCATATGCGTGATCCTATCAGTTGGTACATAATAAGGCTACAGACCAAAATGTATCCCAACCTGGTCTGCTGCCATCTATATTTGACCCTAACCTGATTTGCTTTATAAATACATAACTGTATTTTTGTTGATTTTCGTACACTTTAGATGGTTTTTTGTGTTTGAAACAGTTTTAGGTGTTTGACAACCTATCCAAGGTGGTACCTGAGATAATTAGAAAGTGATAAGTGGTACTTCATAAAAAAAGCTTGGGAACCCCCCAGTGCAGTGTATAAATTCCACAGGGATATCAATATGATTTTGAGATCCTCTGGATTTTCCATTTTAAGTAGTTCACCTTTGAGAGTTTTTTCCAACTCAGAAAAGTAACACAGTAAATGCTCCCAAAGTGAATCATTCCAAATATGCCAGAGGCTTTAAATATTATCTGGATAACCCCATTCATTTTTTTCATACATTTTTTGCAGTCTATAACTAACAAGTAAAGTATACGAGCACTCTCACAGAGAGGGTAATTCACTAAAATGTGGCACACTCCTCCTCTTGGGCTCCAAGCTGTCCCAAATGAACTCAAGAGCTGACTATATTTTAGTAAATTTGCACGTCTTAAATCTTAAATAAATGATACTAAATTTAAAATTATAAAAAATCTAAAAAAAACATCTTTAAGGATTTTTGGTAGGAACATGTTTGCAGTCTCTTAATTATGAGCCAAAGCAATTCAGAAACACAATTTTGACTAGTGTTCAGAAGAAAAATAAGGAAAGTCCAAACAAACGAGCCATTTCCAGTTAATTAGTGACGTTGGTTAAACTGATATGTCTGAACTGTGACAAGTACAGCAACAGCAGAGTCACATAATTATACCTTTTAATGGATATATTTAATTTGGAGAGGAAACAGTATTTCTGTTTTCCTCTCTGGCCCTTCTTACTGCATATAAACCAGTTATTTATTTTACCGCTTGAACTCTGAAGGAAAATACAGATGAAAGAACTTGGTCGTACTGTAAAGCATTTCATGCAGTTTAAGAGAGTGCAGCTTTACCACATGCTTTTAAAACTTGAGTGAGGACTCTCACGCAGGGTCAGTTTGGATTGCAGTGAACTCTATCCTTCATATGTACAAGAAGAGAGCTGTCATTGAGCTCCCAAAGCCAAAAACTGCTCTGCAATGTGTTCCTATACACTTAAACACTTAAACATGTCAATCAGAGACAGGCCAAGATCATTTTTTTAAAAAAGTTGTTAATGCGTAAGCTCTAGCTAATTATTCTAATTGCATCATTAAAGACATTTTTCTTTGCTAGAAAAACTTTACTTAGTCCTTCTTGACTTTAAGGAATGTTTGTTTGCAGAGATTCTTCTTTTAAAAAGCTAATAGTAAAATCAAATTTTGACCTATGCCTTCCCTTCCAGGCAGACAAACTTGCTCTCCCTCATCCTTCAGATCTGAGAACAAATCAGTCTTGTATTCAGCCTTCAGTTTGGTAGACTTTCTTTTCGAGCCTGCAGTGCACATGGCAATGGAGGGAATGCTGATTCTGGAAGGGCAGAGGCAGACTGGCAATAGGGAGGGCCGTGCAAATTCCCAATAGGCCACAGTTATTTGAGGGGAGGTTGAACCAGGTATAGTTCCCAGCATGCAGCCCACCTCACTCGTAGCTTGTGCTGGAAGTCACTCTCTCTATTCAGGGCATTACTGATCCTGTCTTCCAAGTCTTCCCCTGCCCCTCCATACCCAGCCCCACTATATTTCACAGCCAAGACACCCGAGCCAATGTTCTGCCACAGCCCATGGTCTGCCCCTTTAATGTTATAGCCTCAACATCATCGCTATGGGGAGAGGTCATAGCCACCCCTACCTCAATACCTACTCCTACAATTCTAGAGACAAGATGGCGGCGCCCGTACCCTAGAGTCCTGAACAAAGTTGCAGCCCAGTGGGGGAAAGAATAATAAAAAAGCGACTAAAAACTAATAATTTTAGATGCTGGGGAATGTTTTTTTAGGGGTTTGGGCTTTTCATCAAATGATGCTGAAGGTCCGGTTTATTTGTAGGCCATACTCACCCTGCCCTGTTCCTTATAAAGAAAGTGTTGGTGGAGGGCAGCTTGTCTCACTAATCCCTGACCTTCATGAAAACGCTAAACGATGTGAATAATGAGTACAAAGAAAGCTGGCTTCCCAAACCATCCCTCCTCCTCTGTATTGCCTAAGTGGAGAGTGTAACAAGGGTAGCTAGTGTCTTGAAAACCAATAGCATCAGCATCGCTACCTTCTCATCTAGCCACTAGTTCCCAGCCCAAAACATTACCCCTCACCTCGGCAAGACAGCAACCCCAAAACTAGCAGGGAAGTGTTGTGGCTCCCCCTTCATTTTTATTCTTATTTATTGTGGATTGAGAAATCTGAGAGCCTTCTGTACAGCGCAGGGCATCCCATGGTTGTGGAAGCATAGTCTTAACTATAGCTCTAACCCTATTGTAAAAATCACTGTGCGCTACCCTATCACCCAGTTGCTAACCTGCCAGCTCCATTTTCCTCTATAGATGTGGCGTCCTATTCCTGTGATGCAAATTACTCAGTGTCTCCCAGCGATCTCCCAGCTATTATTACAAGAAGGAGAGTAGTACCCATAATAATGTTGTACCCATGGATAGGGACAGGGAGAAAGAGGGATTTGCTCAATTAAGAGGATACAGTCGGCTCTTTTTTTATCCTGTCTCCCAGAGGCAGTGTGTTTGGTGGCTAATCATCAAATTTAGTCCAATGCTCCCGACTGGAGAATTGTTTTTAATATTTGAGCCGGTTATTTTCTGATATGGAAAAATCATGTATAAAGCAATCTCCAAAGTACACGGACTCTATTAAACACTTAATACTTTTGTTCTCCAGAATAAGTGATTTTCCATCTAAATGACTCTGGAACTTACAATATATTCAGCGGCCCAAGCACTAAACTTTCATATGTGTATTTTCATTAAATGTTTTTTTAGTCAGAGCATCAGTGAGATCAGGAAGACTATTTGCTCTAATACCTTTGGCTGCATTTTAAGATACATTTTAGCACTTAAATTAAAGCTGATCAAAACCCAGGTTTTTCACTCACATGAGCGTCCGGTTCCATGTGTAACCCTCCTGTTTCACACAGTATTCTTATCTCTCTCGCCATCCCAGCGCACATGCACAGGCACTCCTCTGAACAGAAAAGATCGCCAGGTGATGCAATATATTCTGATTGGTTGTCGTCACCCTGCAATCTATTCTGCTAAATGAATAGAGTTACGGGTGCCTAGCGCCGGGTGCTTCCCTCTAACCAATGCACGTTCACGCAGACTGCTCAGAATAGCCTGGTGCTGGTATGTTCATCAACCACAGGAAGCTGGTGATGCTGCCGCAACCTGCACATTGCGCCATGGGATTTCCGGATCATTAAGTATACTGGGCGACCAAGAGGATTCACAGAATTAGGTTGTCCCCGATACAGGAAATCACCCAGAACTAAAGTCTTTTATAATCCAGAGTCAGGACTAAAGGGTTTTGGTCTGCTTTAAATGTTGCCTTGTGTCATGTCATATATATTATATGGGTAATTTATAAAAATGTGAAGAGGCGCATCGCGTTTGCTAATGTTCATAAAAAGTCCGACCAGGTTTAAATCATGCTGTCATTCAGGCCCCATGCTCTCTACTGTACCGTATTAAACCGGACTAACTGCCTTGCACAATTGAAAAAGAAACTCCCTAAAACTCATTTGCCCCATTTGCATGCATGATACTGAATCATTGTCAGCACTTACATATGCTCCTGCCTCTACACTAAAACGCCACCTCAGCAGCTCCATAGGACACCATTAAAGGGGGGAATTGACCATGGCAGGAGTTTCAAAAAGGTAAATTAATTTTTATGTGCAGCAATCTGAATTACCCTAGAGAGTGATACATATGAGCACTGTATATTGTAATAGTGGTTGTCCGGTTAATGAGGAACATCGGGGGGTTAAGACCTCCCCCAAATCTCACCGATCTGCTGCCCCCCCTCCGGTTTTACCTTTGGACACTATTAACTCACCTCGCCAAGGGTCCATTGGTTTCCGGGCGACCTTCTGACAGACAGTGCCATCTTGCATCCCATCAGGCACTGCGCACTGCCCCCAATCTTGCGCCTGTGCAGTGGCCATGAATGGGATGCAATGCGGCCGCCCGAAATCCTGCGAGACTTTGCTGAGCTGCGAGATCACCGTGGGACATTAACGAGCATGGCTAAGGCCGATTGGGGGGGAATCGCCCCCTTTCTATTTTAGGGCTATGTCCCATAAGTGGTAGCTGTAGGAATGAAGCAGGCCACTGGACTTGCTGTTTTACATTATTGAAGATGTTTTCTAGATATGGAACAAATAGCCCAGCTGTAGAACAGAGCACAGCCTTTGCTATGTTTACTTTGAACTTCTGATATATTTAATACTCTAGGATCTCTGTTTGGATTTCCTATTTCTTATGATGTACTGTGTATAATGAGTTATCACTAGAGATGAGCGAACTTTTGAAAAATTCGATTCGACTGATTCGCCGAATTTTCAAAAATCGTTTCGACCCGAATAAATTCGCGACGAATCGCTATTAAAAACGGCTATTTCTGAGCCTCCTAGAGCCTCAATAGGGTTGTAAACCATTCAGCCTTGCTGTAACACGCACAGGATGCATGCTGGGTTAGTTAAATAATACTTTGAAGAAATATCACATGCAGATCAGAGGCATCGCTAATAGAATCGCAGAGCGGCACAATTGCAGAGAGTTGAAGTGGCATCACTATGAGGGGCAGAAGGAGCCCAAATATACACTGGAGTTGGCCTCAGGAGCCCAAAAATTGGATGAATCACACCCTGGAGTTGGCAGAAGTTGGCAGCAGCAGCAGCAGGAGCCCAAATATACACTGGAGTTGGCTTCAGGAGCCCAAAAATTGGATGAATCACACCCTGGAGTTGGCAGGAGTTGACAGTAGCAGCAGCAGGAGCCCAAATATACACTGGAGTTGGCTTCAGGAGCCCAAAAATTGGATGAATCACACCCTGGAGTTGGCAGGAGTTGACAGTAGCAGCAGCAGGAGCCCAAATATACACTGGAGTTGGCTTCAGGAGCCCAAAAATTGGATGAATCACACCCTGGAGTTGGCAGGAGTTGACAGCAGCAGCAGCAGGAGCCCAAATATACACTGGAGTTGGCCTCAGGAGCCCAAAAATTGGATGAATCACACCCTGGAGTTGGCAGAAGTTGGCAGCAGCAGCAGCAGGAGCCCAAATATACACTGGAGTTGGCTTCAGGAGCCCAAAAATTGGATGAATCACACCCTGGAGTTGGCAGGAGTTGACAGTAGCAGCAGCAGGAGCCCAAATATACACTGGAGTTGGCTTCAGGAGCCCAAAAATTGGATGAATCACACCCTGGAGTTGGCAGAAGTTGGCAGCAGCAGCAGCAGGAGCCCAAATATACACTGGAGTTGGCTTCAGGAGCCCAAAAATTGGATGAATCACACCCTGGAGTTGGCAGAAGTTGGCAGCAGCAGCAGCAGGAGCCCAAATATACACTGGAGTTGGCCTCAGGAGCCCAAAAATTGGATGAATCACACCCTGGAGTTGGCAGGAGTTGACAGCAGCAGCAGCAGGAGCCCAAATATACACTGGAGTTGGCCTCAGGAGCCCAAAAATTGGATGAATCACACCCTGGAGTTGGCAGAAGTTGGCAGCAGCAGCAGCAGCAGGAGCCCAAATATACACTGGAGTTGGCTTCAGGAGCCCAAAAATTGGATGAATCACACCCTGGAGTTGGCAGAAGTTGGCAGCAGCAGCAGCAGGAGCCCAAATATACACTGGAGTTGGCCTCAGGAGCCCAAAAATTGGATGAATCACACCCTGGAGTTGGCAGGAGTTGACAGTAGCAGCAGCAGGAGCCCAAATATACACTGGAGTTGGCTTCAGGAGCCCAAAAATTGGATGAATCACACCCTGGAGTTGGCAGGAGTTGACAGTAGCAGCAGCAGGAGCCCAAATATACACTGGAGTTGGCTTCAGGAGCCCAAAAATTGGATGAATCACACCCTGGAGTTGGCAGGAGTTGACAGCAGCAGCAGCAGGAGCCCAAATATACACTGGAGTTGGCCTCAGGAGCCCAAAAATTGGATGAATCACACCCTGGAGTTGGCAGAAGTTGGCAGCAGCAGCAGCAGGAGCCCAAATATACACTGGAGTTGGCTTCAGGAGCCCAAAAATTGGATGAATCTGTTAGGCACTTACCTCATCGCCGTCCCTGGTCCCGCGGCGCGCTGTCAGGTGGCTCCCGGCGGGCGGCTGGTCGCTTGTCTCCGGGTCCGCCGTCTTCTCAGCGCCGTCGTGGGGTCCGGGGGCTGGCGGCGCGGGACGCTGCTGGAGCCGGTGTGGCAACGTGCTCCGCGCGGCTGCGCGGGCCTGTCATTCCCTCCGGGGATGCGGTACCTTCCCCTCCTGCCGGGGGCGCGCCCGACACTCAACGTGCTCGCGCGCGCGCGCGAGCACGTCTCTTTTATGCCTCCCGGCGGCGCTTTCCCCAGCGCGCCCGCCGGGGGCAAGTTTGAAGTATCCAGTCTCTGGCTGGATCCTGGGATTGAGCCCAGGGACTGGTCGGCCTGTCTGGCCTGGGCCGTCCAGCTCCTGGGACCTATCCCATGATCCGGTGTCGCACCAATCACTCAGGTTCCCTCCAATTCCCCTTTTCCCCAATGGCCAGCATTTATTATAAAGCCCTTCGGCTCCGGGTTCCCACTGCCCGTTATAGCCTTTGGGTTCTGGATGTGCGTTGCTGACTTTGTGTACTTTGGATCTTGGATTTTGACTTCTCTTGCTTGCTGCCTGCCCTGACCTCCTGCTTTGCCCGACTACGCCCTTGCCTGACCCTTCTGTACTGCGCTCCGTGACCTCCTGGATTTGACCTCGGCTAGCCTCGACCATCCTTTCGTTACCTCCTCTGGATACCTCGCCCCGTGACCTCCTGGTTTGACCTCGGCCTGTAATTCGGACTCTGTCATCCGGCATCCTCGTGCGGGATTCCCTGCCAAACATCTTTCTGCACCTTAAGCGGGTATCCTTTGCGCCTTATAAGTCCTGGGGGCAACCGACTGGGAGAGGCATTACCCGCGTCTCCTACAAGCGGGGGCTTGTCTATAGGCGGAAGTGGCGGTGGAGATTGGGGGATACCAGTTCAAGACAGACGGGTGTTTGGTACAGTCCTGACAGTATAACGGGCCAGAAGAATGGACCAAATCCTGGAACAGGTGCAAGCCTTAACAGCGGCGGTGGAGCACCTGGCTCATCGGGTTGCGGCCCAGGAGAACCGTCCTGCTCCTAACGTCCCCAGTCCTCAGGGGGCCCCGGCCGCAATGTTTGTGGAACCCAAAATTCCACTCCCGGAAAAATTTCACGGTGACAGGGCAAAATTTGCCAACTTCCGGGACTCTTGCAAATTGTACTTCCAGCTCCGTCCTGTCTCTTCAGGGTCACAAGAGCAGCGGGTCGGCTTGATTATCTCCCTCCTTCAAGGTGATCCTCAGTCCTGGGCCTTTAGTTTGGCATCCCAGGATCCAGTTCGTCTCTCTGTGGACAGTTTTTTCTCCGCGATGGAGGTTCTTTATGACGATCCCGACAAAGGGGCCACAGCTGACGCTAAGTTGCGTACTCTTCGCCAGGGACGCCGTCCAGCCGAAGATTATTGCTCGGAATTCCGTCGCTGGGCAGTAGACTCCCGCTGGAACAATCCTGCCCTCTGCGGCCAATTCCGGCTTGGTTTGGCTGAATCCGTCAAGGACACAATGGTGAATCATCCGGAACCTCAGACCCTAGACGAGTTAATGCACCTCGCCATTCGCATTGACCGTCGGCTTCGGGAAAGACGCCAAGAAAAAGGGTCGCATGCTGAGACAGCTTCAAGGTCCGAGGCCCCACTAGCACAATCTTCGGAAGAGCCCATGCAACTGGGTGCCACAAGGCTCACCGAAGTCGAGAGACGTCGACGCTTATCCGAGGGGCTTTGTCTGTATTGTGGTGGAACCGGCCATATGGTCAGATTATGCCCAAAGAAGCCGTCGGGAAACTCCAGAGCCTAGGGGGTTTCGAGGGGGCCCTCCTAGGCTGTAAGGTATCACCTCAAGTATCGTCTCCAGTTCTTTTTCCAGTCCAGATAAAGATTAATTTTAAGTTTCTGAATTTAAAGGCTCTCATAGACTCCGGAGCAGCCGGGAACTTCCTTGACTCTGAGCTAGCTCAGAGTTTAGGAATTACGCTCCAGTCCTTGCCAACTCCCATCCGGGTCTCTGCCATTGACGGCACACCTGTGGCTGGAGGCTTAGTTCAGTTCAGAACCCTTCCCGTACAGTTCAAGGTGGGAGCTAATCACTCTGAAGTGATTAGTTTTTTAGTCTTGAGTATGCCTAGCACCCCTTTAATTCTGGGATTGCCATGGTTGCGAGAGCACAATCCCCAAATTGATTGGGTCTCAGGGCAAATCATAAAGTGGGGGCACCAATGCTTTCAGAATTGTTTGAAATTCCCGGTCAGGGTTGCGCAACTGTCCCCAGCTGGAATCCCCACTCCGTACTTAGAATTTGCCGACGTCTTTTCTGAAAAGGCGGCGGACAAACTTCCTCCCCATAGACCATGGGATTGCCCTATCGAACTACTCCCCGGTACCATGCCTCCGAGGGGAAGAATATTTAATCTAACCCGAGCTGAAACCATCGCCATGCGGGAATATATTGTGGAAAACCTAGAGAAGGGGTTTATTCGGCCATCATCTTCCCCGGCAGGAGCAGGGTTCTTTTTTGTAGAAAAGAAAGATGGGGGGCTCCGCCCCTGTATTGATTATCGGGGTTTAAATAACGTTACTGTTAAAAATAAGTATCCCCTGCCACTTATTGAGGGGTTATTTACACAGGTGGTTGGGGCGCAGGTGTTTTCCAAACTCGACCTTCGGGGGGCCTATAACCTCATCAGAATTAGGCAGGGGGACGAGTGGAAAACGGCCTTCAATACCCTTGAGGGGCACTATGAGTATTTGGTAATGCCATTTGGTTTGTGCAATGCCCCCGCGGTCTTTCAAAGTTTTGTAAACGAAATTTTTAGGGACTATCTTGGCCGATTTGTGGTCGTTTATTTAGACGACATTTTGATTTTTTCTTCATCCCTGGAGGAACACCGCAAACATGTGCGTATTGTGTTGCAAAAACTCAGGGAAAATTGTTTATATGCCAAGTTAAAGAAGTGTCAATTTGAGGTATCCGAGGTTCCGTTTCTCGGCTATATTATTTCTAAATCTGGTCTATCCATGGATCAGTCTAAAGTGAAGGCAGTCTTAGAGTGGGAGCAGCCCAAGGATCTGAAGGGCCTGCAGAGATTCCTGGGCTTCGCTAATTTTTATAGAAGGTTCATTAAGAACTTTTCTTCTCTAGTAACTCCATTGACTAATCTTACCAAGAAAAGCGGGTACCCCTCAGTTTGGCCAGTTCAAGCCGTTCAGGCCTTTGAGAATCTGAAAAGAGTGTTTAGCTCCGCCCCGGTCTTAGTTCACCCGGATGAGCAATCACCCTTCTATGTGGAGGTGGATGCCTCGGAATTTGCCGTGGGGGCGGTTTTGTCACAATATCATGGGTCACCTGAACGCCTCCATCCATGTGCTTTCTTCTCCAAAAAGTTCTCTGGGGCCGAGAGAAATTATGATATTGGCAACAGAGAATTATTGGCTATCAAGCTGGCCTTCCAGGAATGGAGACACTGGCTGGAGGGGGCTCAGTACCCAGTTACGGTCTTTACAGATCATAAAAATCTGGAATACATTCAATCTGCAAAAAGACTAACTCCAAGACAGGCTCGCTGGTCCTTGTTCTTTTCCCGGTTTAACTTCTCTATCACCTATAAACCTGGGTCCAAAAATGTTAAAGCGGATGCCCTGTCTCGGAGTTTTTCTTTCCCTAACTCGCCCGAAAGAGTGGATATTCCCATCTTACCCCACTCCCTGGTGGTAGCCGCCATCCAACCCCAACTTCCTGATCTAGCTCAGTTCCAAGCCGAAGCTCCACCTGAGAAACCTGAGTCTGTCCAGTTTGTGCCCTCTCGTTACCGCACTGCCTTTTTGTCTCATTTTCATGATACTAAAACAGCGGGTCATCCGGGGATCAAGAAAACTATTAGCCTATTGTCGCGCCAAGTTTGGTGGCCATCCATGAGAAAGGACGCTCAGAATTTTGTCTTAGCCTGTAAAGTCTGTGCTCGGAGTAAGTCTTTAAGACATTCTCCTGAAGGCCCGCTGCTACCGTTGCCCACTCCTGCCTCCCCATGGACCCATCTGGCCATGGACTTTGTTACTGATCTGCCCCCTTCCCAGGGATTTACAGTTATTTGGGTAGTAGTGGACCGCTTTAGCAAGATGGCTCATTTTATCCCTTTAAAAAAACTTCCCTCAGCTCAAATATTAGCTCAACTCTTTGTCACTCACATTTTTAGAATTCATGGTATTCCAGTAGATATTGTTTCGGATAGGGGGGTCCAATTTGTCTCCCGTTTTTGGAGGGCCTTCTGTTCTAAGTTGGGTTTCACCGTCTCTTTGTCCTCGGCTTTCCATCCTCAATCGAATGGACAAACCGAAAGAACTAACCAATCTTTAGAACAGTACTTGCGTTGTTTTACGGCCGATACTCAGACGGATTGGGCCTTCTTCCTACCGTTTGCTGAGTTTGCATTAAACAACGCCTCACATTCCTCCACGGGGGTTTCTCCCTTCCATTGCGTCTATGGCAAGGACCTGAAGTTTTCTGCCCTTTCTGACCAACCCTCTAGAGTTCCCTCCGTGGATGAATGGCTGTCCAAATGGCCAGGGGAATGGAATAAGATCCAGCAACATCTAACTAAGGCTGTTCTTCAACAGAAAAAGTTTGCAGATCGCAAACGTTCTTCTAACCCTAGTTATGAGGTGGGAAATTGGGTTTGGCTTTCAACCAAGAATTTAGCCTTACGCCAGCCCTCCGCTAAGTTAGGGCCTAAATTTATCGGCCCCTTCCCCATAACACGGAAGATCAATCAGGTTACGTACCAGTTAGCCCTCCCTTCTTCCATGAAAATTTGTAGATCTTTTCACGTTTCACTTCTCAAGCCTGCAAGAAACCATGAACCCAATAATTCCCCTGGGCCTGTGCTAGTCGATGGGCATCAGGAATTTGAGATTGCCCGGATTCTTGACTCCCGCCTGTTTAGAAACTCTCTTCAGTATTTAATTGACTGGAAGGGGTACGGCCCGGAAGAAAGATCTTGGGTTCCGGCCAGAGAAGTTCATGCGCAGAATTTAGTGAAGAGATTTCACAGAGAGAATCCGTTGAAACCCAGCTTGGAGGGTCCAGTGGCCCCTCCTCAGGGGGGGGGTAATGTTAGGCACTTACCTCATCGCCGTCCCTGGTCCCGCGGCGCGCTGTCAGGTGGCTCCCGGCGGGCGGCTGGTCGCTTGTCTCCGGGTCCGCCGTCTTCTCAGCGCCGTCGTGGGGTCCGGGGGCTGGCGGCGCGGGACGCTGCTGGAGCCGGTGTGGCAACGTGCTCCGCGCGGCTGCGCGGGCCTGTCATTCCCTCCGGGGATGCGGTACCTTCCCCTCCTGCCGGGGGCGCGCCCGACACTCAACGTGCTCGCGCGCGCGCGCGAGCACGTCTCTTTTATGCCTCCCGGCGGCGCTTTCCCCAGCGCGCCCGCCGGGGGCAAGTTTGAAGTATCCAGTCTCTGGCTGGATCCTGGGATTGAGCCCAGGGACTGGTCGGCCTGTCTGGCCTGGGCCGTCCAGCTCCTGGGACCTATCCCATGATCCGGTGTCGCACCAATCACTCAGGTTCCCTCCAATTCCCCTTTTCCCCAATGGCCAGCATTTATTATAAAGCCCTTCGGCTCCGGGTTCCCACTGCCCGTTATAGCCTTTGGGTTCTGGATGTGCGTTGCTGACTTTGTGTACTTTGGATCTTGGATTTTGACTTCTCTTGCTTGCTGCCTGCCCTGACCTCCTGCTTTGCCCGACTACGCCCTTGCCTGACCCTTCTGTACTGCGCTCCGTGACCTCCTGGATTTGACCTCGGCTAGCCTCGACCATCCTTTCGTTACCTCCTCTGGATACCTCGCCCCGTGACCTCCTGGTTTGACCTCGGCCTGTAATTCGGACTCTGTCATCCGGCATCCTCGTGCGGGATTCCCTGCCAAACATCTTTCTGCACCTTAAGCGGGTATCCTTTGCGCCTTATAAGTCCTGGGGGCAACCGACTGGGAGAGGCATTACCCGCGTCTCCTACAAGCGGGGGCTTGTCTATAGGCGGAAGTGGCGGTGGAGATTGGGGGATACCAGTTCAAGACAGACGGGTGTTTGGTACAGTCCTGACAGAATCACACCCTGGAGTTGGCAGGAGTTGACAGTAGCAGCAGCAGGAGCCCAAATATACACTGGAGTTGGCTTCAGGAGCCCAAATATTGGATGAATCACACCCTGGAGTTGGCAGAAGTTGGCAGCAGCAGCAGGAGCCCAAATATACACTGGAGTTGGCTTCAGGAGCCCAAAAATTGGATGAATCACACCCTGGAGTTGGCAGAAGTTGGCAGCAGCAGCAGCAGGAGCCCAAATATACACTGGAGTTGGCCTCAGGAGCCCAAAAATTGGATGAATCACACCCTGGAGTTGGCAGCAGCAGCAGGAGCCCAAACATTACTTTAAAGAGACCCTGGGGTTGGCTTCAGGAGCCCAAAAATTGGATGAATCACACCCTGGAGTTGGCAGAAGTTGGCAGCAGCAGCAGCAGGAGCCCAAATATACACTGGAGTTGGCTTCAGGAGCCCAAAAATTGGATGAATCACACCCTGGAGTTGGCAGAAGTTGGCAGCAGCAGCAGCAGAAGCCCAAATATACACTGGAGTTGGCCTCAGGAGCCCAAAAATTGGATGAATCACACCCTGGAGTTGGCAGGAGTTGACAGCAGCAGCAGCAGGAGCCCAAATATACACTGGAGTTGGCCTCAGGAGCCCAAAAATTGGATGAATCACACCCTGGAGTTGGCAGAAGTTGGCAGCAGCAGCAGCAGGAGCCCAAATATACACTGGAGTTGGCTTCAGGAGCCCAAAAATTGGATGAATCACACCCTGGAGTTGGCAGGAGTTGACAGTAGCAGCAGCAGGAGCCCAAATATACACTGGAGTTGGCTTCAGGAGCCCAAAAATTGGATGAATCACACCCTAGAGTTGGCAGGAGTTGACAGTAGCAGCAGCAGGAGCCCAAATATACACTGGAGTTGGCTTCAGGAGCCCAAAAATTGGATGAATCACACCCTGGAGTTGGCAGGAGTTGACAGTAGCAGCAGCAGGAGCCCAAATATACACTGGAGTTGGCTTCAGGAGCCCAAAAATTGGATGAATCACACCCTGGAGTTGGCAGGAGTTGACAGCAGCAGCAGCAGGAGCCCAAATATACACTGGAGTTGGCCTCAGGAGCCCAAAAATTGGATGAATCACACCCTGGAGTTGGCAGAAGTTGGCAGCAGCAGCAGCAGGAGCCCAAATATACACTGGAGTTGGCTTCAGGAGCCCAAAAATTGGATGAATCACACCCTGGAGTTGGCAGGAGTTGACAGTAGCAGCAGCAGGAGCCCAAATATACACTGGAGTTGGCTTCAGGAGCCCAAAAATTGGATGAATCACACCCTGGAGTTGGCAGGAGTTGACAGCAGCAGCAGCAGGAGCCCAAATATACACTGGAGTTGGCCTCAGGAGCCCAAAAATTGGATGAATCACACCCTGGAGTTGGCAGAAGTTGGCAGCAGCAGCAGCAGGAGCCCAAATATACACTGGAGTTGGCTTCAGGAGCCCAAAAATTGGATGAATCACACCCTGGAGTTGGCAGGAGTTGACAGTAGCAGCAGCAGGAGCCCAAATATACACTGGAGTTGGCTTCAGGAGCCCAAAAATTGGATGAATCACACCCTGGAGTTGGCAGAAGTTGGCAGCAGCAGCAGCCCAAATATACACTGGAGTTGGCTTCAGGAGCCCAAAAATTGGATGAATCACACCCTGGAGTTGGCAGAAGTTGGCAGCAGCAGCAGCAGGAGCCCAAATATACACTGGAGTTGGCCTCAGGAGCCCAAAAATTGGATGAATCACACCCTGGAGTTGGCAGGAGTTGGCAGCAGCAGCAGCAGGAGCCCAAATATACACTGGAGTTGGCTTCAGGAGCCCAAAAATTGGATGAATCACACCCTGGAGTTGGCAGCAGCAGCAGGAGCCCAAACATTACTTTAAAGAGACCCTGGGGTTGGCTTCAGGAGCCCAAAAATTGGATGAATCACACCCTGGAGTTGGCAGAAGTTGACAGTAGCAGCAGCAGGAGCCCAAATATACACTGGAGTTGGCTTCAGGAGCCCAAAAATTGGATGAATCACACCCTGGAGTTGGCAGAAGTTGGCAGCAGCAGCAGCAGGAGCCCAAATATACACTGGAGTTGGCCTCAGGAGCCCAAAAATTGGATGAATCACACCCTGGAGTTGGCAGGAGTTGACAGTAGCAGCAGCAGGAGCCTAAATATACACTGGAGTTGGCTTCAGGAGCCCAAAAATTGGATGAATCACACCCTGGAGTTGGCAGGAGTTGACAGCAGCAGCAGCAGGAGCCCAAATATACACTGGAGTTGGCTTCAGGAGCCCAAAAATTGGATGAATCACACCCTGGAGTTGGCAGGAGTTGACAGTAGCAGCAGCAGGAGCCCAAAAAATGGCCTAAAGACATAAATATGTTTTGCACCATTTGGAAAGTGTAAAACGTGGCACCATGCTGAATCTAGTCGCATGCATCAGGCATTGGTGGGTGGAAATCCTGGCTGATCCATCCCTGATTCATTTTGACAAAGGTGAGTCTCTCCACATTTTTAGTTGACAGACGAGTTCTCCTCGCCGTAACTATGGCCCCCGCCGCACTAAACACCCGCTCAGATGGCACGCTACTTGCCGGGCAGGACAGCTTTTCCAGGGCAAACTCTGCTAGTTGCGGCCACAAATCAAGTTTGGCTGCCCAGAAGTCCAGCGGATCCTCAAGGTGTGTTGGCATGGTCATGTCAAAGTATGACATGACCTGCTGGTTCAGGTCCTGCTCCAGGTCTTCCTGCTGCTCATGAGTAGCCTCACTATGCGGGTGTAGAAAGCTACTCATTAGCGACTGAAGACTGAGGCTGCTGCTGCTGATGGAGCTTCTGCTGCTGCTGCTGCCAACCCCCCCAGCGGCCATGGCAGTGGAAGGTGAGCGCAGAGGTCCCCTCGAGTCAGACCTGCGAGAGTATGGACCATGGCGCAGATAGGCATCGGCCAACTGCCTACGTAGAATGTCTTTGTAGTAGTTGAGTTTGTCCTCCCTCTCGGTGGGTTTAAAAAATGCCCCCATTTTGTGCCGGAAGCGAGGGTCCAATAAGGTGGACAGCCAGAAGTCATCCCGCCGACAGATGGAAACAATTCTGGGGTCACTACGCAAGCACGTGAGCATGCTTCGTGCCATTTGCGCAAGTGACTCGGATGGACTACCTGTCTCCATCTCCACTGCATACTGCCACGGTGTGCCCGGGTCCTCTGTCTCTCCTTCCTCAAAAACCTCTAGCTCCTCTGGCTGCTCCTGCTCCTCCTCTCCTGTCCGCTGACTAGATAAACCAGCCATTTCGCCAAGCCTAAACTGTGTTTCGCTGGGCAACTCCTCCTCCTCCTCTTCCTCCTCCTCCAGTTCAGCTCCAACGGGGTTCATGTGGCCGTAAGATGTAAACGCCATGTCTCCAGTGCCCTGACCAGCCATGGTTTCCAACATGTGCTGTAGTACATGAAGCAGTGGAATCACGTCGTTCATCCCGTAATCCTGCCGACTGACAAATAAAGTGGCTTCCTCAAAGGGCCTGAGCAAACGGCAGGTGTCACGTATGAGCTGCCACTGGTTGACATTGAAGTTACACAGGGGAGTCCCCCTATCTGCTTGGATCATCAGGAAATCCGTGATGGCTTTTCTCTGTTCATATAATCGGTCCAACATGTGAAGGGTGGAATTCCAACGGGTGGAAACATCGCAAATCAGACTATGTTGGGGGATACCATTCTGACGCTGTAGCTCAAGAAGGGTGTGTTTGGCGGTGTAGGAGTGGCTGAAGTGCATGCAAAGTTTCCGTGAAGTTGTTAGGATGTCCTGCAGATGGGGGGAACACTTCAGAAACCGCTTGACAACCAGATTGAAGACGTGAGCCATGCAGGGGGCATGGGTCAGGCTTCCTTGGCGCAGCGCAGACAAAATGTTCTTCCCATTGTCGGTAACCATGATTCCCATTTTAAGTTTTCTCGGAGTAAGCCATGTTTGGATTTCCTGATGAATACATTTAAGCAGTTCCTCCCCTGTGTGACTCAGTTCGCCAAGACAAACCATGTGAAGCACTGCGTGACACCTCCGTGCCCTGCACACATGGTAGACTGGAGGGGCACTGAGACTTGAGCCTACAGTGGAGGGTGAGGAGGCCGAGTCGCACGGTGTCACAGGCCCAATGGGCAGAGAGCGCGGAGGCCGAAGCGGCGTGACCTGTCCAAGTTGCTGCTGCAAAGGGACCACATTCACCCAGTGGGCCGTAAACGACATGTACTGCCCCTGACCGTAGTTACAGCTCCAGATGTCGGCGCTGCCATGTATTTTGCTACACACCGACAGGCTCAAGGACTGGCCCACCTTCTGTTCAACAAAAGTGTGCAGCGCTGGTACTGCCTTCTTGGCAAAGAAATGACGGCTTGGGACTCTCCACCTCGGCTCGGCACAAGCCATCAGTTCTCTGAAAGGTGCAGATTCCACCACCTGAAAAGGGAGCGACTGCAGCACCAGCAACTTGGACAGGAGCACATTCAGCTTCTGCGCCGTAGGATGAGTGGGCGCATACTGCTGTCTCTTGGACATGGCTTCGCTGATGGATTGCTGGCGGGATGCATGACTTGGAGGAGGAGGAGGAGGAGCAGGAGCGACAGAGGATGGGTATGACGCACAGCTGCCTTCGGCTGAGGTGCTGGAGCCTTGGCTGGCAGAAATTGGGAGCTCACTTGGTGAGGAAGCAGACTGGACCACTCCTTTGGAGCCTCGGTTCTCCCAGGTCGTTTTATGGTGACGCATCATATGTTGATGCAGGGCCGTGGTGCCAACATTTGGACCCTGGCCACGCTTCACCTTTTGCCTACATATCTTGCATGTGGCCATGTTACCCTCCTGCGGATGCCTCAGGAAGAACTGCCACACTGCCGAGTAGCTACTTTTCCCACCCCCTGGCCTCACTGATTCACTGCTGCTGTTGCCAACTCCAGGAACCCCTGCTCCACTACCTCCCGATAAGGTAGACTGCCGCACAGCAGGTGCTCTACCCCGGCCCCGGCCCCGGCCGGCTCCAGCCTTTGGAATTGTGCCCCCATGCTGACTGCTACCACCTTGCTGCCTCAGCTGCTGACTCCGGGGCAACCTGCGCCCCTCTTCTCCTGATGATGACGATGAAGCCCCTTCATCACCCGGCTCCCAAGTGCGATCGGCTTCATCGTCATCATCATCATCACCGAGTTGTGGCTGTACGTCACTGATGTTCGTGGATTCGTCAACAGTGTCTGGCGCAGGAGCTGGAACGCTCGCAGCACCCACGACACTGTCCACATCACTATCTGTCTGCCTAGCTAGAGAAGCCACCTCCATTTCTTGGCTGGGCAGTAGCTGCTGACTGTCCTCTATCTGATGGTCCTCCTCACTAAAGAGTGGAGCTGAACCCAAAGCATAGGATACGTCGCTGGGGGAGGGAACGGCGTAGGACAGAGGCAATGGGAGGACAGGGACTGCTCTCGGGGCATGCCAACTCAGGGTTGTGTCAGAGGAACCTACCGACCCTAGACTGGGGGTCTCAGACGTAAGTTGTGATGATGTTGTTGATGAGCGCGTCAACCAATCTACCACGGCAGATGCGTTACTGGTGGAGACCCGACCGCTAGCAGATACTGGCAGATTAGGTCTCTCAGCGTGACTCCTGCTGCTACTGGCCCCCAGTCTGATGCGAGCTCTGCCTGCGGAATCTTGGCCTCTGCCACTCCTCTTTTCACTTCCAGGCACTTGTCTGCCCGACATAGTCTAACTGGCGTGGGAGTAGGTGATATTTTAAGATCCCCCGGGCAGCGGTGGGTCTATATGAAACAGAATATAATGCACACCAAAAGTGAGCAGTAACACTCAGCCTCCAACAGGCCTGCTTAGTGTAAATAAGAGAGCTGCTTAGAGTAAATAAAGAGGGGTATGCTATGTTACAGAATGGGATGCCTCAACAGAAGTGCACCTGGCAGGCAGCAGTAAGCCTATGCCCAGCAAAAGTGTCTTATAATATAAATATAATAAGAGCAAATGCTTATATGGTCTTAAACAGAGGCTGCTTTAGTCACAGAATGGGATGCCCCCAAAAAAGATCCAGTAGTACTATGCCCAGCAAAAGTGTCTTTATCAGGCTAATTTCAAATATGATAAGAGCAAATGCTTATATGGTCTTAAACAGAGGCTGCTTTAGTCACAGAATGGGATGCCCTGGCAGGGACAAGTAGTGCTATGCCCAGCAAAAGTGTCTTTATCAGGCCTAATTTCAAATATGATAAGAGCAAATGGTTATATGGTCTTAAACAGAGGCTGCTTTAGTCACAGAATGGGATGCCCCAACAGAAGTGGACCTGGCAGGGTCCAGTAGTGCTATGCCCAGCAAAAGTGTCTTTATCAGGCCTAATTTCAAATATGATAAGAGCAAATGGTTATATGGTCTTAAACAGAGGCTGCTTTAGTCACAGAATGGGATGCCCCAACAGAAGTGGACCTGGCAGGGTCCAGTAGTGCTTTGCCCAGCAAAAGTGTCTTTATCAGGCCTAATTTCAAATATGATAAGTGAAAATGGTTATACGGTCTTAAACAGAGGCTGCTGTAGTCACAGAATGGGATGCCCCAACAGAAGTGGACCTGGCAGGGTCCAGTAGTGCTATGCCCAGCAAAAGTGTCTTTATCAGGCCTAATTTCAAATATGATAAGAGCAAATGGTTATATGGTCTTAAACAGAGGCTGCTTTAGTCACAGAATGGGATGCCCCAACAGAAGTGGACCTGGCAGGGTCCAGTAGTGCTATGCCCAGCAAAAGTGTCTTTATCAGGCCTAATTTCAAATATGATAAGAGCAAATGCTTATATGGTCTTAAACAGAGGCTGCTTTAGTCACAGAATGGGATGCCCCAACAGGAATGGACCTGGCAGGGTCCAGTAGTGCTTTGCCCAGCAAAAGTGTCTTTATCAGGCCTAATTTCAAATATGATAAGTGAAAATGGTTATACGGTCTTAAACAGAGGCTGCTGTAGTCACAGAATGGGATGCCCCAACAGAAGTGGACCTGGCAGGGTCCAGTAGTGCTATGCCCAGCAAAAGTGTCTTTATCAGGCCTAATTTCAAATATGATAAGAGCAAATGCTTATATGGTCTTAAACAGAGGCTGCTTTAGTCACAGAATGGGATGCCCCAACAGGAATGGACCTGGCAGGGTCCAGTAGTGCTTTGCCCAGCAAAAGTGTCTTTATCAGGCCTAATTTCAAATATGATAAGTGAAAATGGTTATACGGTCTTAAACAGAGGCTGCTGTAGTCACAGAATGGGATGCCCCAACAGAAGTGGACCTGGCAGGGTCCAGTAGTGCTATGCCCAGCAAAAGTGTCTTTATCAGGCCTAATTTCAAATATGATAAGAGCAAATGCTTATATGGTCTTAAACAGAGGCTGCTTTAGTCACAGAATGGGATGCCCCAACAGGAATGGACCTGGCAGGGTCCAGTAGTGCTTTGCCCAGCAAAAGTGTCTTTATCAGGCCTAATTTCAAATATGATAAGTGAAAATGGTTATACGGTCTTAAACAGAGGCTGCTGTAGTCACAGAATGGGATGCCCCAACAGAAGTGGACCTGGCAGGGTCCAGTAGTGCTATGCCCAGCAAAAGTGTCTTTATCAGGCCTAATTTCAAATATGATAAGAGCAAATGGTTATATGGTCTTAAACAGAGGCTGCTTTAGTCACAGAATGGGATGCCCCAACAGAAGTGGACCTGGCAGGGTCCAGTAGTGCTATGCCCAGCAAAAGTGTCTTTATCAGGCCTAATTTCAAATATGATAAGAGCAAATGCTTATATGGTCTTAAACAGAGGCTGCTTTAGTCACAGAATGGGATGCCCCAACAGGAATGGACCTGGCAGGGTCCAGTAGTGCTTTGCCCAGCAAAAGTGTCTTTATCAGGCCTAATTTCAAATATGATAAGTGAAAATGGTTATACGGTCTTAAACAGAGGCTGCTGTAGTCACAGAATGGGATGCCCCAACAGAAGTGGACCTGGCAGGGTCCAGTAGTGCTATGCCCAGCAAAAGTGTCTTTATCAGGCCTAATTTCAAATATGATAAGAGCAAATGGTTATATGGTCTTAAACAGAGGCTGCTTTAGTCACAGAATGGGATGCCCCAACAGAAGTGGACCTGGCAGGGTCCAGTAGTGCTATGCCCAGCAAAAGTGTCTTTATCAGGCCTAATTTCAAATATGATAAGAGCAAATGCTTATATGGTCTTAAACAGAGGCTGCTTTAGTCACAGAATGGGATGCCCCAACAGGAATGGACCTGGCAGGGTCCAGTAGTGCTTTGCCCAGCAAAAGTGTCTTTATCAGGCCTAATTTCAAATATGATAAGTGAAAATGGTTATACGGTCTTAAACAGAGGCTGCTGTAGTCACAGAATGGGATGCCCCAACAGAAGTGGACCTGGCAGGGTCCAGTAGTGCTATGCCCAGCAAAAGTGTCTTTATCAGGCCTAATTTCAAATATGATAAGAGCAAATGGTTATATGGTCTTAAACAGAGGCTGCTTTAGTCACAGAATGGGATGCCCCAACAGAAGTGGACCTGGCAGGGTCCAGTAGTGCTATGCCCAGCAAAAGTGTCTTTATCAGGCCTAATTTCAAATATGATAAGAGCAAATGCTTATATGGTCTTAAACAGAGGCTGCTTTAGTCACAGAATGGGATGCCCCAACAGGAATGGACCTGGCAGGGTCCATTAGTGCTTTGCCCAGCAAAAGTGTCTTTATCAGGCCTAATTTCAAATATGATAAGTGAAAATGGTTATACGGTCTTAAACAGAGGCTGCTGTAGTCACAGAATGGGATGCCCCAACAGAAGTGGACCTGGCAGGGTCCAGTAGTGCTATGCCCAGCAAAAGTGTCTTTATCAGGCCTAATTTCAAATATGATAAGAGCAAATGCTTATATGGTCTTAAACAGAGGCTGCTTTAGTCACAGAATGGGATGCCCCAACAGGAATGGACCTGGCAGGGTCCAGTAGTGCTTTGCCCAGCAAAAGTGTCTTTATCAGGCCTAATTTCAAATATGATAAGTGAAAATGGTTATACGGTCTTAAACAGAGGCTGCTGTAGTCACAGAATGGGATGCCCCAACAGAAGTGGACCTGGCAGGGTCCAGTAGTGCTATGCCCAGCAAAAGTGTCTTTATCAGGCCTAATTTCAAATATGATAAGAGCAAATGGTTATATGGTCTTAAACAGAGGCTGCTTTAGTCACAGAATGGGATGCCCCAACAGAAGTGGACCTGGCAGGGTCCAGTAGTGCTATGCCCAGCAAAAGTGTCTTTATCAGGCCTAATTTCAAATATGATAAGAGCAAATGCTTATATGGTCTTAAACAGAGGCTGCTTTAGTCACAGAATGGGATGCCCCAACAGGAATGGACCTGGCAGGGTCCAGTAGTGCTTTGCCCAGCAAAAGTGTCTTTATCAGGCCTAATTTCAAATATGATAAGTGAAAATGGTTATACGGTCTTAAACAGAGGCTGCTGTAGTCACAGAATGGGATGCCCCAACAGAAGTGGACCTGGCAGGGTCCAGTAGTGCTATGCCCAGCAAAAGTGTCTTTATCAGGCCTAATTTCAAATATGATAAGAGCAAATGCTTATATGGTCTTAAACAGAGGCTGCTTTAGTCACAGAATGGGATGCCCCAACAGGAATGGACCTGGCAGGGTCCAGTAGTGCTTTGCCCAGCAAAAGTGTCTTTATCAGGCCTAATTTCAAATATGATAAGTGAAAATGGTTATACGGTCTTAAACAGAGGCTGCTGTAGTCACAGAATGGGATGCCCCAACAGAAGTGGACCTGGCAGGGTCCAGTAGTGCTATGCCCAGCAAAAGTGTCTTTATCAGGCCTAATTTCAAATATGATAAGAGCAAATGGTTATATGGTCTTAAACAGAGGCTGCTTTAGTCACAGAATGGGATGCCCCAACAGAAGTGGACCTGGCAGGGTCCAGTAGTGCTATGCCCAGCAAAAGTGTCTTTATCAGGCCTAATTTCAAATATGATAAGAGCAAATGCTTATATGGTCTTAAACAGAGGCTGCTTTAGTCACAGAATGGGATGCCCCAACAGGAATGGACCTGGCAGGGTCCAGTAGTGCTTTGCCCAGCAAAAGTGTCTTTATCAGGCCTAATTTCAAATATGATAAGTGAAAATGGTTATACGGTCTTAAACAGAGGCTGCTGTAGTCACAGAATGGGATGCCCCAACAGAAGTGGACCTGGCAGGGTCCAGTAGTGCTATGCCCAGCAAAAGTGTCTTTATCAGGCCTAATTTCAAATATGATAAGAGCAAATGGTTATATGGTCTTAAACAGAGGCTGCTTTAGTCACAGAATGGGATGCCCCAACAGAAGTGGACCTGGCAGGGTCCAGTAGTGCTATGCCCAGCAAAAGTGTCTTTATCAGGCCTAATTTCAAATATGATAAGAGCAAATGCTTATATGGTCTTAAACAGAGGCTGCTTTAGTCACAGAATGGGATGCCCCAACAGGAATGGACCTGGCAGGGTCCAGTAGTGCTTTGCCCAGCAAAAGTGTCTTTATCAGGCCTAATTTCAAATATGATAAGTGAAAATGGTTATACGGTCTTAAACAGAGGCTGCTGTAGTCACAGAATGGGATGCCCCAACAGAAGTGGACCTGGCAGGGTCCAGTAGTGCTATGCCCAGCAAAAGTGTCTTTATCAGGCCTAATTTCAAATATGATAAGAGCAAATGGTTATATGGTCTTAAACAGAGGCTGCTTTAGTCACAGAATGGGATGCCCCAACAGAAGTGGACCTGGCAGGGTCCAGTAGTGCTATGCCCAGCAAAAGTGTCTTTATCAGGCCTAATTTCAAATATGATAAGAGCAAATGCTTATATGGTCTTAAACAGAGGCTGCTTTAGTCACAGAATGGGATGCCCCAACAGGAATGGACCTGGCAGGGTCCATTAGTGCTTTGCCCAGCAAAAGTGTCTTTATCAGGCCTAATTTCAAATATGATAAGTGAAAATGGTTATACGGTCTTAAACAGAGGCTGCTGTAGTCACAGAATGGGATGCCCCAACAGAAGTGGACCTGGCAGGGTCCAGTAGTGCTATGCCCAGCAAAAGTGTCTTTATCAGGCCTAATTTCAAATATGATAAGAGCAAATGCTTATATGGTCTTAAACAGAGGCTGCTTTAGTCACAGAATGGGATGCCCCAACAGGAATGGACCTGGCAGGGTCCAGTAGTGCTTTGCCCAGCAAAAGTGTCTTTATCAGGCCTAATTTCAAATATGATAAGTGAAAATGGTTATACGGTCTTAAACAGAGGCTGCTGTAGTCACAGAATGGGATGCCCCAACAGAAGTGGACCTGGCAGGGTCCAGTAGTGCTATGCCCAGCAAAAGTGTCTTTATCAGGCCTAATTTCAAATATGATAAGAGCAAATGGTTATATGGTCTTAAACAGAGGCTGCTTTAGTCACAGAATGGGATGCCCCAACAGAAGTGGACCTGGCAGGGTCCAGTAGTGCTATGCCCAGCAAAAGTGTCTTTATCAGGCCTAATTTCAAATATGATAAGAGCAAATGCTTATATGGTCTTAAACAGAGGCTGCTTTAGTCACAGAATGGGATGCCCCAACAGGAATGGACCTGGCAGGGTCCAGTAGTGCTTTGCCCAGCAAAAGTGTCTTTATCAGGCCTAATTTCAAATATGATAAGTGAAAATGGTTATACGGTCTTAAACAGAGGCTGCTGTAGTCACAGAATGGGATGCCCCAACAGAAGTGGACCTGGCAGGGTCCAGTAGTGCTATGCCCAGCAAAAGTGTCTTTATCAGGCCTAATTTCAAATATGATAAGAGCAAATGCTTATATGGTCTTAAACAGAGGCTGCTTTAGTCACAGAATGGGATGCCCCAAGAGGAATGGACCTGGCAGGGTCCAGTAGTGCTTTGCCCAGCAAAAGTGTCTTTATCAGGCCTAATTTCAAATATGATAAGTGAAAATGGTTATACGGTCTTAAACAGAGGCTGCTGTAGTCACAGAATGGGATGCCCCAACAGAAGTGGACCTGGCAGGGTCCAGTAGTGCTATGCCCAGCAAAAGTGTCTTTATCAGGCCTAATTTCAAATATGATAAGAGCAAATGGTTATATGGTCTTAAACAGAGGCTGCTTTAGTCACAGAATGGGATGCCCCAACAGAAGTGGACCTGGCAGGGTCCAGTAGTGCTATGCCCAGCAAAAGTGTCTTTATCAGGCCTAATTTCAAATATGATAAGAGCAAATGCTTATATGGTCTTAAACAGAGGCTGCTTTAGTCACAGAATGGGATGCCCCAACAGGAATGGACCTGGCAGGGTCCAGTAGTGCTTTGCCCAGCAAAAGTGTCTTTATCAGGCCTAATTTCAAATATGATAAGTGAAAATGGTTATACGGTCTTAAACAGAGGCTGCTGTAGTCACAGAATGGGATGCCCCAACAGAAGTGGACCTGGCAGGGTCCAGTAGTGCTATGCCCAGCAAAAGTGTCTTTATCAGGCCTAATTTCAAATATGATAAGAGCAAATGCTTATATGGTCTTAAACAGAGGCTGCTTTAGTCACAGAATGGGATGCCCCAACAGGAATGGACCTGGCAGGGTCCAGTAGTGCTTTGCCCAGCAAAAGTGTCTTTATCAGGCCTAATTTCAAATATGATAAGTGAAAATGGTTATACGGTCTTAAACAGAGGCTGCTGTAGTCACAGAATGGGATGCCCCAACAGAAGTGGACCTGGCAGGGTCCAGTAGTGCTATGCCCAGCAAAAGTGTCTTTATCAGGCCTAATTTCAAATATGATAAGAGCAAATGCTTATATGGTCTTAAACAGAGGCTGCTTTAGTCACAGAATGGGATGCCCCAACAGGAATGGACCTGGCAGGGTCCAGTAGTGCTTTGCCCAGCAAAAGTGTCTTTATCAGGCCTAATTTCAAATATGATAAGTGAAAATGGTTATACGGTCTTAAACAGAGGCTGCTATAGTCACAGAATGGGATGCCCCAACAGAAGTGGACCTGGCAGGGTCCAGTAGTGCTATGCCCAGCAAAAGTGTCTTTATCAGGCCTAATTTCAAATATGATAAGAGCAAATGGTTATATGGTCTTAAACAGAGGCTGCTTTAGTCACAGAATGGGATGCCCCAACAGAAGTGGACCTGGCAGGGTCCAGTAGTGCTATGCCCAGCAAAAGTGTCTTTATCAGGCCTAATTTCAAATATGATAAGAGCAAATGCTTATATGGTCTTAAACAGAGGCTGCTTTAGTCACAGAATGGGATGCCCCAACAGGAATGGACCTGGCAGGGTCCAGTAGTGCTTTGCCCAGCAAAAGTGTCTTTATCAGGCCTAATTTCAAATATGATAAGTGAAAATGGTTATACGGTCTTAAACAGAGGCTGCTGTAGTCACAGAATGGGATGCCCCAACAGAAGTGGACCTGGCAGGGTCCAGTAGTGCTATGCCCAGCAAAAGTGTCTTTATCAGGCCTAAATTCAAATATGATAAGAGCAAATGCTTATATGGTCTTAAACAGAGGCTGCTTTAGTCACAGAATGGGATTCCCCAACAGGAATGGACCTGGCAGGGTCCAGTAGTGCTTTGCCCAGCAAAAGTGTCTTTATCAGGCCTAATTTCAAATATGATAAGTGAAAATGGTTATACGGTCTTAAACAGAGGCTGCTGTAGTCACAGAATGGGATGCCCCAACAGAAGTGGACCTGGCAGGGTCCAGTAGTGCTATGCCCAGCAAAAGTGTCTTTATCAGGCCTAATTTCAAATATGATAAGAGCAAATGCTTATATGGTCTTAAACAGAGGCTGCTTTAGTCACAGAATGGGATGCCCCAACAGGAATGGACCTGGCAGGGTCCAGTAGTGCTTTGCCCAGCAAAAGTGTCTTTATCAGGCCTAATTTCAAATATGATAAGTGAAAATGGTTATACGGTCTTAAACAGAGGCTGCTGTAGTCACAGAATGGGATGCCCCAACAGAAGTGGACCTGGCAGGGTCCAGTAGTGCTATGCCCAGCAAAAGTGTCTTTATCAGGCCTAATTTCAAATATGATAAGAGCAAATGGTTATATGGTCTTAAACAGAGGCTGCTTTAGTCACAGAATGGGATGCCCCAACAGAAGTGGACCTGGCAGGGTCCAGTAGTGCTATGCCCAGCAAAAGTGTCTTTATCAGGCCTAATTTCAAATATGATAAGAGCAAATGCTTATATGGTCTTAAACAGAGGCTGCTTTAGTCACAGAATGGGATGCCCCAACAGGAATGGACCTGGCAGGGTCCAGTAGTGCTTTGCCCAGCAAAAGTGTCTTTATCAGGCCTAATTTCAAATATGATAAGTGAAAATGGTTATATGGTCTTAAACAGAGGCTGCTGTAGTCACAGAATGGGATGCCCCAACAGAAGTGGACCTGGCAGGGTCCAGTAGTGCTATGCCCAGCAAAAGTGTCTTTATCAGGCCTAATTTCAAATATGATAAGAGCAAATGCTTATATGGTCTTAAACAGAGGCTGCTTTAGTCACAGAATGGGATGCCCCAACAGGAATGGACCTGGCAGGGTCCAGTAGTGCTTTGCCCAGCAAAAGTGTCTTTATCAGGCCTAATTTCAAATATGATAAGTGAAAATGGTTATACGGTCTTAAACAGAGGCTGCTGTAGTCACAGAATGGGATGCCCCAACAGAAGTGGACCTGGCAGGGTCCAGTAGTGCTATGCCCAGCAAAAGTGTCTTTATCAGGCCTAATTTCAAATATGATAAGAGCAAATGGTTATATGGTCTTAAACAGAGGCTGCTTTAGTCACAGAATGGGATGCCCCAACAGAAGTGGACCTGGCAGGGTCCAGTAGTGCTATGCCCAGCAAAAGTGTCTTTATCAGGCCTAATTTCAAATATGATAAGAGCAAATGGTTATATGGTCTTAAACAGAGGCTGCTTTAGTCACAGAATGGGATGCCCCAACAGAAGTGGACCTGGCAGGGTCCAGTAGTGCTATGCCCAGCAAAAGTGTCTTTATCAGGCCTAATTTCAAATATGATAAGAGCAAATGCTTATATGGTCTTAAACAGAGGCTGCTTTAGTCACAGAATGGGATGCCTCACAGCAGACTTAAGATCAGTTCAGTATATATGCACAGTTAGTTACTATAAGCAGCCTGAAAACGCTAACAAAGCCTGTCAGCCAGCTAGTAACACTCAGGCTGGATGAAAAAAAAAAAAAATCTCCCTGTGACAGCCTCCGTTTTTCCTACCTTTCCCTGGCTTTCTGTCTGTCTCCTGTCTGTCTCCTGCCTGTCTCCAGCCTGTCCCTGTCTGTCCCTGCCTGTCTAACTGCCTCAGCTACACAGCGTCCTGTCTCTCACGAATGCAATAGAGAAATGAGGAAAAGCAAGATGGCCGCCGTTAAATACCGCTGTGACGTCACCGGGCTTGCTGGCTGCTGATAGGCTGCATGTGACTGCCCCAGCTTGCACTGGCGCGGGATACATGTCCAGACATGTCCCGTCCGCCATCTTAGAATGCCTGTAAATGTAAATGAATGGATGTTAAAGGAAAACTTCGAGTGATCGAATCGCGGGGAAATTCGGATTCGATCCGAATCGAATTTTTCCTGAAATTCGGATCGAATCCGGGTTCGTCCGGATCGATTCGCTCATCCCTAGTTATCACCATACAATTTGAAAATATCAGAGAAGTCTGTAATACATACCGGTTGTTTTTTGGGATTACATGTCTGATGAAGAGAACTAGGTGTTCATGTGAAGGTTCTCATTTATTCAGGTTATGATATATCTGTAGGGATACATCAAGGCAACTAGATTTGCCGTTTTATGCCCTGAAGAGATATCTCTTTAAGCTTTCACATTGCAATAATCTTGAAGAAATAAGTTGTAGATTCAACACATATCACATGTCTAATAACCCTGTGTTAAAACCCCAACCAAAATGGCCTTCTAACAACTTAAGGCTCCAGGCATGCTAATATGATCGATGCCTTGCCTCCATACTTTAAGGTAGACAGAAATGTGGGTTGGAGATGTTAGGAGCGAAAAAAGAGAACAAGTATTCTTCAAGGCTTAGTTAAAATATACTGGGTTGATCTTTAAAAGGTGTCAGATTTACTCTTCACTTTCTACTAAACAAAATATATGTCTTGTCCCAAAACCCGTGTTTAGTCATAACCTGCACTACACACTCCCTGCCAGCTAATCGCTGAGTCAGAATATAATCTCACTATTTGATTTCTATTGTTTAAAACTAGAAAACTAACCATATATATGTGTATATATATATATTATACAGATCTGTAGCTGATCAATTGACAAACCCACCCTGCAATTAAAGCAGGTTCTAAGCATTTTCAAGAAGCTGTTGATGTGAGAAATACAATGGTGAAGAAGAGCCATGGCATGCAGGGATGGGGTTTGGCAAAGAACCAACATGGTTTTTGTGCCAACTCTACCAGATGCTGGCTATGTCTAGATATTTTCAGATAAGGTTAAGAAATGGCATACATGTTCAGCGTAGCTTATAACTCTTGTGCATTCCATTCTCATTCAAGGAAATAGCTGAATGATTAAAGTAAAAAGCAAAATAAGACCGTATGTCGGTGCTTTTTATTCTTACCTCTTGGCTATGCATTTAATCTGTTGTCAGTGAATGAAAAAAAAGAATTTGTACAGTTTGGAGGAGGACAATACTTTTGAGGCTTTTATAGAAATGAAGATAGGAAACATGATACACTCCAATCTGAAAGGCATTCCGTGTGATAATATCAAACCTAACACAAATTAGCCTCTATTTTGTCTGTGTTATTTCGGTTGGTTGTTTTTTTTGCTGCCTTTAACCCTTTAAATGCCAAGCACGTAGTTTCTATGTGGTTGCTTCTCCTACCGTTAAGTGCCAAGCACGTAGAAACTACGTGCCTGGCATTTTCCCCTGCTAGTGTAAAAATTTAAAAAAAAAAACCTACCTCTGGTATAGATGTAAATCTGGGGGTCCCCTCTTCCTGGGGGGGGCATCCGATCCCCCCCCGTCATCTGTCTTCAGGAGGGGGCCCAAAACCGCCCCCCCCGTTTTCTCCGCTGACACTGCGCCTCTAAAATAATAAAAAAAAAAAATGACAGTCACTCACCTGCCTGCCCGATCCCTCCGCCCGGCTCTTCTCTTCACTGGGGGGGGGGGGGGCGGGGGTCCGCAGGCTTCAGGTTAGGACCCTCTTCCTGGTCCTCACCTCTTCTAATGGTGGAGATGGCCGCTGTCCCCTAGCCCCGCCTTTTGTGGGAGGAGCGGGATGATGTCATCCTTATGTTCTGTCACCCAGCAGCTATAAAAAGCTTCCAGCAGGTGAGCAGAAGCCAGTGTGTGGTGTGTTTATTTTTTACATTTAACCCCTTGTGAACTGGTAAGGGGTCCATGAGACCCCTATACCAGTTCACAAGGCTGGGGGCTGGCAAGTCACCTGCGGCTAGCGGGTGACTTGCCATTAACCCCCGGCACCCCCATTACCTGCCTCCCCAAAGCCCGGGGGGGCAGAAGAGCCAGTGGTAACGGTCTATGCGGGCTTGTAGCCTTCAGGGCCAGGAGCCACAAAAGCTGGCCCCTGCGCCCTGTTCCTACAAGCCCTGCATAGCTGGTCCCCGGCTGGTTACTTCGGGTAAGGGGACCCCATTTCATTTTTTTTTATTTTTAAGGGTTTTTAACCCTTAAAAATCCCCAAAAGAAATTGGTTCCCCCCCCCCGGGGAGGGGGGACTCTGTCATTTTTTTTCTCGATTTAACCCTTTGTAGTGTGGATGGTAGTTGTATTTTATTTGTAAATGTTATAAAGTACTTGTTTCAGTTAGGGGGGTCTCCTGGGCAGGAACGGGGGGCTACTGATAAATATGTGGTACCGTTCTAATCGGTAGAAATGGGGCTTTCACATGCAATATGGTTTTCTTTATTCATTTTCTTTATTTCAGATTAAATTTGTTTTTTCTTGTTTGCATATAGTTTTTTTTAGGAAAATGTGGCTTTGATTGTGCTTTTTTTTAGGGAAACTCTTTGCAACCAAAGAATACATTGAGGGATTACTTCTAGAAAACTATGGCCACATCAACAAGCCTGGTACACCTAGAAAGCTTGAGGTGTTTAATTCCAGAGAATATATACTTTGTTGGAGGTATTTCAAATGTAAAGGGTTGTTTTTCTGGAAAATCTGCAAGGTGCGCATAGCGCAGTTGTATTTTATCTGAAAATCCCCTAAAGCGCTGTTTTAGTTTGGGGGAGTCTCCTGGGCAGGAAAGGGTGTCTACCTATACATATGTGGTACTGCTGTAACCAGGAGAAATTGGGATTTCACACGCAATAAGATTTCATTGACAAAGTTACATTTTTTATTACAAAAAAACACTACAAATTGTAAAAAAAAATAGATTTTTTTAAATTTTTTTGTACATATTTCACCCAAAAATATTGAGAATACACCTAAAAAATGACAAACAAGACATTTCATGTTAAAGCCCAGACTATGCTGAAAAAAAACAATATATTGCTTTCCTGGAAAATCCCTGGAAATCCCTTCAAAAATCACATTTGAACATGGGGAGCTGCAGAAGGATCTGTTGCCCAACCTGATTTGCTGCCACCTAGACTTTTCCCAAGCCTCATTTGCTCAAGTACAAAAACTCCAAAAGGTGATAACAATTAGTTATGTATATTTATGAACTTCTAATATAGTTTAAGGTGGTTTACAACCCATACCACATGACACCTGAGTTACACCCTTGGTGAAGAGGTCTACTTAAGAATAGTTTAGAGCTAATCTCATAGCAGTTGGCTATGACTACACCCTTAGTAAAGTGGTATACCTTATTAGTATAGCTTAGAGTTAATCTCATAGCAGTTGGCTATGTTTTCCCCCCGTAGTAAAGTGGTCTACCTTATTAGTATAGCTTAGAGTTAATCTCATAGCAGTTGGCTATGTTTTCCCCCGTAGTAAAGTGGTATACCTTATTAGTATAGCTTAGAGTTAATCACATAGCAGTTGGCTATGTTTTCCCCCCGTAGTAAAGTGGTCTACCTTATTAGTATAGCTTAGAGTTAATCTCATAGCAGTTGGCTGTCACTACACCCTTGGTGAAGAGGTCTACTTCAAAATATTCTACAGGTAATCTCGAAGCAGTTGGCTTTTACTGCACCACTGATAAAGAGGTTCACTTTAGTGTAGCTTGTTGTTAATGATCAGTAGGTACCTTAAATCTATGCACCTGCTCTTTGAATTTTAAAGTATTTTTTTGAATTATTGTAGTAGGATTCTTTACTTTTTTTTACCAACCTCCTTTCAATCCTGCCCATTGAAATGTCACCCATGACCCCCTTTGAAGCTAAAGTGCTGCAGACATAAAGACCAGGTATGTTTTTTGCCAAATTAGGGTTGGGAGAGTTCAGTGGGTTCAAGATGTACACTGCTGCTCAATAAAATATTAAGTCGGATAACTGTGCCACAGAAGAAACAGAAAATGTCCACCCCTCCATCCATTTTGCTTCTCTAAATCCGAAATGAAATAGGTTTAAGACAAAAGTCTTCTTTAAGCTCCAAATTGTTTAATAGACCGAGGACAAGGTTTTATAGACATTAAAGAGCTAAGCAGATACAACTAGTTGAAGATAGAGCATGCCAATTACTTTATATCGTGGATCTGAGAAATTAAAGGAAGAACATTTGTACTGAATACTTTCATAAGCATCTTTCTAAGCAACTCCTGTCATTCACAACTCAACTTCCAAGCAACTGCACTGAATACTAATTTCTAAAGAATGTCTCTTGCTCAGAAGAAGCTTGAACTATTCTGCACAGACTGAACCTACGTCAGTTACTTGGCTCAGTTACACGGGCAGCTTTCAAGCACCAGTTGAGCTAGATTTTACAACTTCATAGGATAAAAATTTGGATAGAAATAAAGCAAGTATTTTGTATTATCCCCAAGTCTCTGCTTCTCTGTCTGACAGAAGGGTTTAAGTAACTCACTAGGATTTAGAGTAGTCTGCTTTCAACACTGGTGCGTTAAGGTGACTTGAGCGTTTAATCATCTGTCAGTTAATAAGAAAAGCACTCCCTGGTATTTACAGTTATTTAGAAGCACTTGAAGATCATTTCATCAAATGTCGCTGGACAGAGGTAATGCTCCAGACAGCTAATATTGAAGCAAATGCTATGAAGAAAATGCTGCTGCCAGGGGCATAACTACAGGAGTAGATACTGTATTGGGGCCCATGAGGTCAAGGGGCCCCACCGTTGTTGCTCCTCTATCTCATTTATCTGATTTTTGCTTATGTGGCATTATGTATAAAAAACTGCATTTGTCTTGGCTGTTTTAGTATTTAGTAGTCTAACTGCATTCATTATATTAAAGAGGAACATCGAGGGAGGTTAAAACCTCCCCCAAGCCTCACCGATCTGCCCCCCCCCTCCTCCAGAGCATGCTTTACTCACCTCACCAAGGGATCCATCTTCTAGGTCCCTCGGTCCCGGACGACCTTCCGATATGTGGCACCATCTTGCATCCCATAAGGCACTGTGCACGACACCTGATCTTGCACCTGTGCAGTGCCCATGAATAAGATGCTATGAGACTGCCCGAAATCCCGCGACACTTCACTGATTGGCCCAGGAGCATGGCTAAAGCTGTGCTGTCACTAACAGATGGCTAAGCTGGCATGGGGGCAATGATTTTCAGTCCAATGTTCCTCTTTAAAAACTGCATCCCACTGTTACTTTATGAGTAGTCAGGGGCGAAACTTGAACACGGACTTTAGCCAGAAATCCATGTTCGAGTTTGATATCCGGCCCAAATACGGAAAACCAAGTGGTGCAGCAGCAGGAAGCACTGCTGTAACTTGCACTGCCAGCTGTCACTAGAAGTGTCCTCACTCATGGGAGCTGGTGCCCATCTTACTGTAGCCCCGGCTGGGGCTGATTTCAAACGAGGCTGTTGCTGACAGCAAGAGGATCGCAGGGCCGAGGTAAGTTAGAGCAGTGCTTCCTGCTGCACTCTCTGCGCCCTCCCCACCACCACAACCACCCCCCAAGTTTGGGTCCCCATTGATTTCAATCCCCGAACCTGAATATTTATTCAAAGTTCGAACTTGCCGGACCCGGACTTTTGCTCATCCCTATTTATGAGCAAAGCTGGGGTCTCATGTCTGCAACATGGCCTAGTCACATTTTGTTACGCCTCTGGCTGCTACTATACTATGTTGCATATGGATTATCCTGCTGGAGATAACAAGTCCTTTATAAGGTCAGAAATGCTTGTTATTTTCAATGAATATATTTACTAATAAGAAATGTCTCCTTCTCAAAAATAAAAGCCATTTGCATTCGTCACATCTCAAGGTTGGCCATCTTGGCTGGTGAAGCTATGGTTATGTATGCAGGTTGCAATGCTCTTGAGCAAGGCACCTAACCCCCCACTGCTCCCCGGGCGATGTCGCTAGGGCAGCCTACTGTTCTATGCACTCACTGTTCCTTAGTGTGTTAAGTTCACTGGTGTGTGGTTATTTTGTGTTTTACACATTTGCACGAATCGGTTAAGTGGAGCATGAATGGCTGTTAAAAGGCAGCAAGCAGATTACCTGATGTCTGTGCCTCTCCTCCATTTCCTGCAGCACAGGGTAGAAGCCATAACAGGGCTCCAAATGTGCCCCTCTTTCAGTTTCATTATCCTGAATCACATACAAAAGTTGTCTAACAGCCATTCTGTCCCCAGGTGCATTCAGTGAGAGCAAGCATGGCAAGTGCTCCTACAGCTGGTCTCTGACCACAGCAGAGCATGCTCAAGACTCATAAAGATGAACCATGCATGATATGAACTTCCCAACCCAGCCATGAAGTAGAAGCAAAGAAAGCTGCTCTGCTTAGAATGCAAAAAGTATTTACATATAACTGAGTTCTTGAGATGCTTTGAATTGGACGATGTTCCACTGCTTTCATGGGGGATAAGGCGGAAAGAAGACAGTGTTTGCCTTAAACATAAATATTCTCATCATCATCAGAACTGTATTGCATGAGAAAGGCTGGTTGTGTGTGTGTATATATATATATATATATATATATATATATATATATATATATAGTGCCCAGTTGTAGCATGCCTAGCATATCTGATGTTTGACTGTAAAAATTCCCATGGGAAATTCCAATGGGGGAAATAATAAAAAGTGACTAAAATGTAAAATATATTAATTTTAGATGCTGGGGATTAGTTTAAGGGTTTGGGATTTTCATTAAATGATGCTGAAGGTCCAGTTTAACTTAAAAAAGTGCCCCCCAATTTTTTGTTCAAATTTTTCCCTGAAGCTTCACTTTACAGACCAGATACATTTATATTTTTTTAAAGAAAAAACAAAAGCACCTTATGGGTTATGAAGAAAATGAAAGCAGAGTAAAATATTGTGTACTGTTTCCAAAAACATATCCTTACCTCATCTGAAAAGTATATGCCCCAGCTATAAAAATGCCACCTGTCAGTTGCGGGTGAATTTGTACCGGAAATATTAGGACATTTATTTTTGCACTTTTTTATATGTGTTATAATAAAAAAGTTCACAAAGAGTCAGTTTCAGATTTAATTCAAAAACACAACCAAGTCAAACTTGTGTCACAAAATGAGTAGCATGACCCTCAATATCTGTGTAAGTCAGCTAGTTTCAAGCTTGTGCAATGGCAGGGACGCGTGAACCCATGCATGGTCGCATTCATACTGGAAATTCAACCTTTCAGGAATGAAGACTTTCCCTTTCTTGCTCTTACATGTCTGCCAGGAAACCCTTGCTTGTGAGCAGTAAGATAATATCGGCATTTATGGGTCGCTTTAACATAAAATCGTGACATAAATGTTTCTTTCCTTGGAATATGTATGTTCCAAGGTAATAAATGAACGATTTACCAAGTATTTTGCTTGGCTTTTCCTGCTCCCTAGTTAAAAAAAATAATAGGTTGCTTATTAAGTCCAGATTGTAAAGACCTAAGTTTTACAGGGTAGTAATGTACAGGAATGAGTTTGAGGAGGATTTTCAGTTTTCTTTAATACATGCTGGTGGTGTGATGTTGAACTTTTCAATGGCCAGTGTTTTTTGTGGTAATGCTTTAATGGACTGTATTGATGGCAAGTAGTGTACATGAGTGTTTTCTGTTAAGATAGCAAACTTGTGCTCATAAAAGCTGAGCTTACTGTTTATGAAGGCCCTGCATCTGTGCACAAGATGTTAGCAGCGGGTTTTGCCCGCAGAGTACTAGGCAGATAGAATCTCCTTTCTGACATATGTAGGCCTGCTCATAAATCTAAAGATGCTTTGTCTTTGGTATTAGTCTTGTCATGACAAGCTTGTAAACAGTGAAATATGGCTTTAAACTTACATATATGCAAATTACAGTTACACAAGGCTGTGTGAAATACGTGCAAAAAAGGCCTTTTACAAGATTAAACACCCATCATCCCAGGTCGCCTTTATCCCCCCACCCTCCCACATCCTGGAGTGAACTCAAAGGGACCCAGGCACCTGCAAATTTGGAGTACCACCATAAGCCACTACAAACAATGGTAAAATCACAAAATTATCTACAACCCGGGGCAACAGAGGGATAGCCCACTGCTGCAAACCAAGGGAAACCTTGCTTCAATCTTAGAATGATCGCGAAAAAAGGTTCTACAACAACCATCTCCTCAAGGTACTTTACCACCACAAAAAGTCAGCCAGAACTTGACCAGTACCTGTTCTACTCCCTCTCCAGTATACAGACTAGTAAACCCTCAATAATTGCAACAAATTCAGGCTACCCTATTTTATGTTTCCCTTTGATTTTCTAGCATTTCTAGGTGGGACTTGTTGCTTATTACTTACCTTAAGACTATTCACTTGACAAACCCAATGACCCCCCTCCCTCGGTTTCCCACTAAAATAAATTTCTAGCTTTAGTGATAAAACATTTGCTTCTCAGTAAAACATTGCAGTAGGTCTCATATTGGAGGGGTAAATTAGTTTGTTTATATTGTTTTGTTAAATTTTGAAAACCAGTATTGTTACAGCTTTAAATTTACAGCCATATATGTCAAGGCATAAAAATGTAAGAGTTTATTTCTTTAATACCCACAGGTAGGCTTTGCTTTGAATTCATTTAGAGCTAGTATGTGATCTGAGGACTTGCTGTATCCACTGTAATCTTGTCACCAGGGACTACGCCAGAAAAAAAGTAAATATAAAGCCTTGAAATGCACATAGCATGTCTACAAGATTGAGTATTGTTGGGGGGAAACTGCTGGTGGCTTTGGCTCAAAGTACGGGGTTCCTGTACAGATGACACTTGCATATTTATTTTTATTTCAGCAGTTTACTTCCTGTTTGTTCACCGACATAAACAGAATGTGAACCTGATTCTCCCTAATTATGGTCATTGTACTCCAACAAGTATATGTCATGGTCAGCCGATAAACTCACACACATTTCAGCTTCGGCTTTAACAGACTAGCTCTGCTTTATTGACTTCTCAGCATAGTGGCACTCATAGCACATTCACAGGTTAAAGCTGTAGCTTCCATACAAGGCAATCTCCAATATCAACGTATCTCAGCACAAATCCACTAAATTCAGTTCACAGTTAATCACCCTGACCCTTGAAGCAGCATGGGGGCTGCGTGCGCGGGTAGTTCTTACTAAGGTTGGCCGGTCTGTTGCCCTGGGTGACACCACGACACGTGAGATTGTATTGTTTGGATTGTTTACCGGCACTTGCACTTTTCATATTGTGGTTTGGGTTTACATTTAAAGTCTCTCATCATGGTTTCCTGTGCAACATTAGGTGGATAGAAAGACAGAGTGAGAGGGGGGTTTTGCTTCATGTTAATTGGTTGTGATAATGATATGCACTAGTGTATATATATAAAAAAACTTTTTTCTTTCATTGTATATATATTTTTGTTGGATTAATGGTATGTCACAGTTTAGCTAATTAGATATGTATATTTTATTCATCTGTATGTTAGCACTATAGCATAGTTTGCTTTATTCACTCTATACTTTAATTGTTGCTTCTTTTTATATATGCATGTGTGTAATTTTACACACATTAGCATATATACACTCACATATTTGTATATTGTTCTGTGTATATATATATTTTCTATACATATTTTTTGCATATATTTGTATGTTTACCATTTATGATATGTTTATTAGGGTTTAGTTACACCTTTCTCACACATTTTTTGTGCCGGCACAAAAAAGATAGGGGGTTTTTCATATATACATTTAAAACAACCTTTTTTCACCCATGGGCATGATATATATTTGATAGCCCTTGTCTGGGCAGTATACATTAATTATCAATTTTCGGCCATACCGTTTGCTTTTAATTGTCTTTGTTGTGTGTATATGTTTGATGGTTTTAATTTTTGTACCAATTAAATACTTTTTGTAATTGAGAATTGTGTAGTGGTGCTTCCTGTGGGAGGTAGGTGTGCAACTTGCATGCCAACTCCAAGGTGTGTTGAGTTCACAGTTAATCACAGTAACATAGAGCCTAGTCCACCCCACTTTGATGTGAACACTAGCTCTTAGTAAATCAGGCAGGGAGTCATGCAGAGCAATGGTTAATAAGGGAGAGCCTCGCCACCTTAGGGACATTGGTCACAACTTGGGTTCTAAGCTTTCAGTAGCCCCACTGGTATGAGCACCAATCGGAAAATGTCCAGGGACAACCCTTCCAACCAGGTTCAACACTTCCTCAGGGCTTAAAGGTTTCCAGCAGGGGCAGCCGCACTTCACCAGAGGTCAGGCTTGTCTCTCGGCCTTGCACACTTACGTCAAAAGGTGGCTCCTTCTCAGGTTAGTTCCACGCCAAAGGCTCCCCCAGAGAGTCTCTCTCTCCCCTAACAGGTTCCTCTCCAGACATTCCAAAACTCTTGCACTTGGAAGCAGTATATCCTCCTGCTTGCTGTTCCTGCCCCTCTCCGATCTGGCACCAAACTGAGCTTTTATAGGGTGACCCAGCCAGTGACCTACTTTAAACTCCACCCACCATACCCCTGGTATATAGGGAAACTCTTCCCACAGCAACAGAGAGAAGAGGGGGCTGCCCCCCTCAGTGAACCCTGCTGTGCAAGGTCACCAACTTCCTACCATAAACCCCATACCTAAGAGGGGCATCCCAAACCTGGAAGAGCCAGGAGATCCTAGCTTCCCAGGGCAGGATGAAGCCGTCCAGCTGGACACACATCAATCCTGCAGTACAACCCAAGGCTCCTGCAGCTTCATGCCGCCAGGGCAATTAATCCATGCAAAAGGCCCCCAAAGCACCTCCACAGCACCAAGGGTCAAACAAACCCATCCAGCACCAGGGCTGCGGGGTTAAGGGCCGAGCATTCATGTCTCCAGCCAAGGTAAGCTACACTCTTGCCTTTCCCTCTAAGCCTAGAGAACCCTCTGTTCCCTTCTTTACTAAATCTTCCAAGACCCAGAAGAGAATACCCCAGTGGACTCCATTAACCCTATCCTGTGTGCATCTTAACTTTTCTACCTCCCTTGTTCCCAAATTAACCCCCTTTTGATGACACCAAGATGTGGGCATGATTCTTTTTACCCTATCACAGTCACAGATGGCATTAAAGTGGACCAAAACCAAGGATTCTGACTATCGGGGTTGCTCCGCTCTGTGAAACCCCTCAGGTTACCCGAACAAACTCGCATCTTTCCGGTCCTACAACGTATGCCTGGCCGCTCGTCCAGCCAGTGTGCTCTATTCCACTCAAGCCTCTTCATCTTCCCTGTATGTAGCTGCTGCATATGCTGAGTGTACAGTTCTTGGCTTCCAGCATGTGAAAGGGTGGCTAGCGAGGACCAAGTTAGTTTTTTTAAGCTGCTACAAACAGTATGTAGGAGGGAGGTATGGAAGGGGAGTGGGTAGTGTAAATAACTGTAGATAAAGTCTAGAGTTTGGTCCCAATTATTGCCATTCCTTTAGCCTGATAATAACATCAATTACATAGCAGAATGTAACTTTGCCCCAGGATGCTTGAGAGTTAGATAGCAAATTTAATAATAAGCCTCATAGATGGTTGTGCTTCACAGATGCATTTTCTGTCTGTGCCTGTAAAGGTGTATAAAATGTTTTACACCACTAGATTTTGTCCTGATCGACTAGATAAAATTGGCTGCCAAATCTTAAAAATAGACTTATATATATTTGTAAAATAATAAACAGAGTAACAGGAAAAATAGTTAATTGCTGTTTAAAAAGGGTTAGATTAGACCTTCCTGAAGTTTCTAAAACCCCCTATCATGTGCATAACTATAGGGGGGGGGTGCACCTGGGCCCAGGAGGTCGGGGAGGGGGGGACATAATTGGTGCTACTCCACCTCATTTATTTTGTGCTGCTTTGGCATCATTTAGATAAAGGCAGCACAATTTGTCTCTGCTCTTTCAGTTTTTAGATGTCTAGTTGCATGCAATTGAGTTAAAAAAAGGTAATGAATGTATGAACCTTGATAGGCCCCATTAAATGTTAGCACCAGGGCCCAGTAAAATGTCATTATGCCACTGCCCCTATTATATTTTGCAGATATAGTCTCAATCTCATTATGAGCCAACTAGGTATAGCAAAGCTATTGCCATGCTACTTGGGGTCTACAATATCATTATTCATATCTCCCAACACCCCCCGAGATACCCGCTACATCTCCTCATTGAACTAGCTAATCAGGATGTGATTCTGGACTTGTACTGCAAGGTCAATTCAAAGTCCACTAGAGGGCAGACTTTCATAACATATAGGGTGTCATATAGGGTCATCCAGAGTTTAAAAGGTGTTGGCTTTATTAACATGAAGGTAAAGGACTTGCAGGTAATTAACTTTGCTCCTTGCAGTGTAAATAGATTTGGGTGATTCATGAAGCTCTTTAGTTTTTTCTGAAGCAGAGGTAGAGACCGCTAACTTCATGGCACATAACTCTTCCACCAGAGTCTCTCTCTACAGCAGTGTTCCCCAATCCTCTCCATGTTTTGTGGATCTCCTCATAGCCGACTCTAAAGCTCTGTCTGAGCACCAACTGCGTGTAGATCTGGAAAACCTGACATGTTGGTGGCAATCAAGGAGAGGATTGGGGAACACTGCTCTACAGTAACTGTTTAAGGGATTGTTATCTGGTGCTGAGCTTTCCAAAACAGGGACAATGCCCAGTGGGCTGCACTGCTTTGGGGCTAGTTGGGTTGCTGCTTTTAACACCCACATTCAATCCCTGCCCCTTATTCTCCCTCTCAGCCCCTGTACCCACAATCCAAGGAACCCCAGCCCCTAATGCTATAGCCCTGGCATCATGGTGGGGGGAGGGCCCAGCAAGGATTTCCCGGGCCAGCCAGCCAGCGGCTGGTAAAATCCATGGCTGATTTTTGGCCCCTGTCCGCCACTGCCATTGATTATAAACACTGCTAAAGGACGGCTTCACATCCAACAGGGCCGCACATGAGAGTCGACGTCCCTATTACAATTTTGGGCCTTTAAAGTGGACCAACACCCAGGGGTGATCTATAAGATTCCCGGGCCGATCACCTCCCTCACCACGGGCCATCCGAGATCGGGATGTCCCGCGGTGAGGGACCCCCCCCCAAAAGCCCCAAAAAACTCACCGCCTCCCGCGCGCCCCCCTGAAGTGGACCAAAACCCAGGATAGTCAAAATCCTGGGTGTTGGTCCACTTTAAAGGCAGAATTGTATGTTCTAAAGCAACCTCTCCTAGTACCATCAATCATGTTCATGTAGATTTATATTACACAATTTGCATAATAGATTTAACACAGTCTGGTGTGTTTTTTCCCCAAAATAAGAAAGGAAAGCACGTTTTAGGATGGCAGTCCTGTTGTCTGCAATCTGGAGCCCATTTACAAACCTAGGGAAAGTTTGTGGACATATTAAACTTCTTGGAGTATGGCCTTAAACAATATACATGCCAGGTTTGTAGACAAATAATAAGGGTGACAGACAGATTTATAATCCAACCCTTAAATAACAGGTTATGGAGTAAATTGTCCTCACACTGGATGCAATTCAGAATATACATTGAAGTGATTTTAGAGTTTATTTTCACACTATGCAATTAAAGGCTTTAGAAGGTATACAACAGAAGCTAAACTCAGGAGCCATGGTTACTAGTGAGCAGCCATATTTCAGAGCACTAATCGCCATGTCATAAACCAGAGACATTATGCACGTTTGGAAAACCTAGTAACTGTTTGTTGTCGAGTCTGATTTCTGCATCCCCTGCAATGGCTAACAGTATATATGGTATATAATTAGGTTTTAAAATGGCTAACCGTAGTTATGCCACAGTCTGACACAACTTGCCGACCGTAAAAAAAATAGGGATTCCCACTGGATTCAGTTTACTTGATGCCTGCAGATATCTACTATCTGGGTCAATTTAAAACAATAGCACTGTGTTTGAGCACTAACAATTAAATCTGAACTAAACCCTGCTGGGCAACTTTGTGCCAGGTGGGGTCCTGTTTCACGACACCCTAGCTCACAGCTCTCCTTCCACAAGGTAGCGATTATAAACGACAATAGGTGGTATGAGGTACAGATGTCGTTCCACAAGAAAATATGTATATATGAGTATATCTGAATCGCTGTGATTATCGACATCGGGAAGTGGACCTTTTTAGTGTGGAATGGACCAGGGTCCTCCCTTTCTCCAAAGTTGTCAGTGAGGGTATCTGTTCACTTAAACTGAATATGAGGTGATGTTGTATGTAAAAGACCCTTTTAATGTGGACCAACACCCAGGATTTTGACTATCCTGGGTCTTGGTCCACTTCGGTGGGGCACCCCCGATCGGGGTGCCCCGCTGTGTGAAACGCCCCCGAACCCCCCGAACTCACCTCTCCCCGCGCCGACGGACAAGCCGCGGACAAGCGGCTCCTCCGCCGCCGCCTCCCGCGCGTCCCTCTTGACGCGCGCGTGCCCGCGCTGGCCATTCACAGACGGCCGGCGCGGGCGCGCGAACGTCTAGAGGGGCGCGAGGGAGGCGGCGGCGGCCGGCCGCTGCCGAAACTAAGGTAAGGAGTTTGGGGTGTTTGGGGGGGTTTCACCCCGCGGGACATCCCGATTCCCGGGCCGATCACCGGTGGGTGTTGGTCCACTTTAATAAGGCATCAGTCACAGGCAAATTTGCCACACCATTGCTCGTGATCTCTTAACATTCTTGTAGGCCCAGGTTTGAATAGCCAATGTTCGTTATTTCTTCAGTGGGCAGAGCAGTTTCCAGGCTATGTTTCAGGCACATGCTACAAAATGGCTCTAGTCTGGCCAATACTCTTTCTTTTACCTTTTTATAGTTGGCCAGTAAAACATTGCTGTGGTTCACCTAATTGGGTCAAACGACCTTGAAGCAATATAGTATATATATATATATATATATATATATCTTCAAAAATCTTTACAGTCTATTCAGGTCAAGTATTAAAACATGTTAATGTATATGTGCACACAGGGAGCAGAGGTGTAGTTAGGCTTTCTGGCACCTGGGGCAAAGATTCAAAATGGCGCCCCCCACCTGTGCTCTGCCCCCCTTTGGTGCCCCCCTGACCTGCTGCACCCTGGACACGTGCCCCCTTCTAGCCACTCCCCTGACAGGGAATGTAGGTTAAGACTAGGGATGGAAAGTAAATTGAAGCAGAGATGGAGGTAATCTCAAAAAAAAAAAAAAGAGAGTTGCAGGGAAAAATGGAAACTGTATAAAAAAAAAGGCGACGGAAGGAGCATGAATGGATAATATGGAAGGAAACCGAAAAAAACAAAGGGATTGCAGAAAAAGAGGGAGATGAAGGGAATGTTAAATAATGAGAGGGGAGGGAATGTCAAATTAAATGGGAGGCGAAAAGGGAATGTGGAAAATATAGCGAGAGAAAGTGAAAGACTACTAGATGAAATGTGGAAGAGAAAAAGATGGCAGGAATGTGGAAAAGACAAAGTGATGGTGGAAGTATGGAAAACCTCATATGGAAAAAGAGAGAAAGATAGAAGGAATGTGGTGGAAGACAATTAGAAGGGATTAAGGAGGTAGTAAAGAAAGAAAACTAATGGGAAAGGGGAAAAGAGAGACATACATGGAAAAAGACAAGGAAATGGAGGGTTGGGTGAAAAGAGAAAAGGAGGAGAGAAGGTGGAACATATAGGGTAATAGAGAACAACTGTAACAGTGCGAAAGAATTGAATGAAGGAAGAGAGAAAAACGAAGAGAAGAAACTAGAGGAAAACAGAAGGAATGGGTTAGAGAAGAAAATGTGTTTTCTCCAGCAGTGCCACCGGTGTTGAAATGTAAGAGATTCTGGATAAGACTGCTAAACCAGCTGGGAGGTGACTGTATGTTACACTCACTCAGCCAGTGTTTGAAATGGTGCACACCCCTAAAGCCAGCTAGTAGCAATGTAACAAATGCTCTTTTTACTTTTGTAACACAGTCCATTCAGGGATGCTGGAAGGACTTGCATACCTTTTTATCACCTTTTATCACTCAGTGTCCCAGTTTGTCAGTGACCCCCCCCCCCCATGTAATTTCTAGCATTTTATATTTTGTTTCCTGTTTATTATGAACATGTATGTAGGCCAGCTCAGGCTTTGTTTGGGTCTTCTTATCTGACTTTAATTATTGTTATGTCTTTTGTGGGGTTATTGATCTCATTCGTCTTTTGTCTTTTACTTTGATTATTTTCACAAACGCTGGTTCTGTCTGTGTCATGTACCAGCACATCCTTGTCATCCTGTTCTTATTTACTCATGTCTATTCTGTGGTGAAACTGCTTCCATGTGCAGTTACCTCCTGCTGAGAAGCTACATCTATTCCTGAATCTTCCTGGAGCTCCCATCTTCTAGTAGTTACACAGGTGACACATTACATTACAAACTGACCTTGTTTGCAAAATTAGCTTGGATTATCCAAAAAGCTAAGACGAAATAACACATAGCCTTAAAAATTGGTTTAAAACTTCCTTAGTGCTATTGACCATACATTGTAGCACAATAATGTATGTAGAGGAATTGATTAATGGTGACTGCTTTGTGTCCATTATTTAGCTTTTTTAATACAGTAAACTGCAGAATCGGCTATTTTTAGAGCTATAAAAACTGGATGATTTGATCCTTGTGACCTTCTGCACTGCAGGAAAATCCTTTGTCTCAATGAGGTTCCCAGCCAGTGTTACCGAATACCACTGGTGGTAATCAGCCAGGTCACAGACTGACCAGTACCCCAAACTGTTTTACTGCTAACTAAACTTTACCCAAGACTGGTTTGCTCCACAAGTACAAAACTGCTTCAAAAGGTCATGAGTACTGTGTAGGTGTATTTGATACACTTGAAATGGCTTTGTGCGGGTGTGTTTTTTTTTTTTTTTTTTTTAATTCTTGATTTTATATTTTTTCAAGATGTAACATAAGGATTGTACAATGATTACAGAGACAATAAAGATCTGGAAAATTAAACGGCTAATGCGTCCCTTTGTGTCTACACCGACACAGACTATAACCTGAAGGAAAATACACATCTAGTCACAAGTGCAGTATTATCACAACAGTAAAGGAGGAAGGGGAAAGGAGAGATCATTGGGGGGGGGGGGACATCTAGTCCGCGGGAGGGAGGGGGGGGAGAAGTGGCGAAGGGGCGTGTGGCTCTAGGGCACTTCCAGGATCGCCTTACACTCATCAGAGCCCAGAAACACCATCCAACTATACCAGGTGGTAGTGAACTTTTCAGACCCACCATCCCTCACCAGTAGGAGGCTCTCAAAGCGCATTTTGTCGTTTACTTTTAAAATCCAGGTTGCTAACGACAGGGAGCAGTCCCGCTTCCACATTAGTGGGATGCAAGCCTTGGCTGCATTCAATAGATGACATTGGAGCGATTTTTTTTTAATTTTTGAAGGGAGAATTCGTTAAGTGAAGTAGGCCGCCTCCAGACTGTTGGGTAGGTGGTATTCTGAAACTGAGTTTACTATCCTCCAGATTGAATCCCAAAATGGTCGAATCTTGGAACAGGACCAGAAAAGGTGTAAAAGGTCCCCCCTCGCCGCACCGCACCTCCAACAGTTTGCCAAGGAGTTAGGAATCCACCTACTAACTAGAGTGGGGACCGCATACCAACGGGTAAGCAGCTTGTAGTTGCACTCCTGGAATTTGGTACACACAGAGGTTTTGTGCGGCGCGGAGAGGAGCCTCCTGATCTGGTCAGGGGACAGGGAAATATTTAGGTCTCGGTCCCACTTCCTAACGTAATGCGGCACCTCTTCACTCGCGGGGGCGATCAACAACCTGTACATGAGGGAGAGGACATGTTTTTTAGTATTATTGCTCGTGCAGATTTCTTCAAAGGTCGTGAGAGGCCTATGTTTAGAGGGTAAATTCCCCAAGGACCTTAGGAAATGCGAAAGTTGAGTGCTTTGCCATCACGCCCACTCGAAGAGCCCCTTGGTTTGAGCTAATATTGATAGATCAGCCCACTCCCCATCCCCCCAGAAATGTTTAACTCTAAATATGCCTGCCCTTCTCCATTCCTTCGATCCTGGCCCCTCACACCCCGGAGGGAAGGATGGGTTTCCCAGGACAGGAGTCAAAGGGGAGGGTCGGGGTGAGATTTCCGAGTGATTGGCAGAATACTTCCCTATTTTTAAAGTGGCCCCTATAGTAGGATGTTTTAGAGCCCGCGGCACATCTTTACCCTCCAACCACATAATGTTCGGTAGAGGCATCTCCGCGGCCTCCTGTTCTAAGCCAACCCACTGCTTGTTGTTCCTGTGCAGACACCAGTCAACTATTCTCCCCAGGTACACAGCGGAATGATAAATCACCAGGTTTGGGAATCCTATTCCCCCATTCTCCTTTGTCATAGTAAGCGTGTGTCTATCAATCCTATGTAGTTTTCCCCCCCAGACAAATTTGGCAAAGAGGGTTCTAACCCCGCGGAGAAAAGCTTGTGGGATCGAGATCGGGAGAGCCTGCATAAGGTATAACAACCTAGGGAGAAGGTTCATCTTAAGAGCGTTGCAGCGCCCAAACCATGACAATTTTCCAAGAGACCATTTTTTTTTTAATATTCTTTATTTTGATTTTACACAATAAACATTACACACATAAGTTCCAGTGGGGTAAGAGAAAGGGATCCAGGATACAACAAGTCAACATGTACATCTTACAACATCATTGCTCACTTTCCGGTATAGCCTTGTACCTCTTATATAGTTACACCAACTCCACTAGTCTCATCGGGAGAGATTCACTATGCTCGCCAACTATAGCCTACGTGGAGAAGAAGACACTATATCTGCGGCTGCTTAGGCTACCTCCACTCAGCTTCAGGCTGATCTTGGGGCCTACTCCCTCTCTTGTACTGGGCTATCTCCCATTTGCCAAAGGCTTCCATCACTCTTTCTGTCAGACTTTCCCGGATACCCCTCCCTCTAAAGTGAACCCACTGTCCACAAACAACAAGGGGACATGAAGAACATTAGGGTTGGAGAGGGGAAAAAAGAGGGGGGGGGGGAAGGGGGGGTGTAGGGCCGGGTCAATATTCGAGCTCTACTTGTAGCTACTCGGTCACTAACATTGGCTAAGGATGGCCTTTTATCAACCTCTCGTCATCCCTACTGGCTCAGCACAGCGCAGCGGCACGGACACACCCCGGGGGCTACTGATCAAGCAGCTCCTTAAATTCGTCTGACTCCCTGAACATCAGCCATAGCATCCAGGTTGTCCTATACTGTTCATCTCTTTCGTGTAGGGAAAGTGTAAGGTCTTCCATTTTACTTATGCTCATTACTTCCCCTAGCCAGTCCCTCACTGTCAGGGTTCTTTTTTGCTTCCAAAATCTAGGGATCACTTGTTTGGCCGCGTTCAGCTGATGTACTCATAGGGTTTTCTTATATTTTCCTACTGAACATTCCAAGAGGTGGAGCAGAACCTGAGCTGGGTCTTCTAGGATTTTGGGAACCTATGATGTGTGAGATAACAGGCAGAACCTCCTCCCAGTATTTCCGTATCCTGGGGCAGGTCCACAGGATATGTAACAAGGTTCCACGCTCAGCACCGAGCACCGGCAGGCGTACATCCTGCTGAACCTGTCGGGCGTGTAGTACCAGCGTGTCAAAATGTTTTAATTGGTCTCCTGCACCCTTGTTGCGACCGAAGACTTATGTGCCAGTGTCGCTATTTTCTCTCTCTCTTTCTCACTTAATGGTTTGCCCAGATCAGCTGTCCACTCGTCCCAGAACGCAGGGGGCGCCATTTGCTCACTGATAAGTAGGGAGTATATTGCGGATATTAGGTGTGGAAATGGCTGCTCACCCATTCATATCTTTTCAAACCCTGTTAACTCCCTACTGCTCCCTCTTCTGAATCTCAGTGATGACAAGAGAGACTGAAAGCGCAGGAGAGTCCCCGGGTCCAGCATATTGTTGTCAAATTTAGCCCTCAGTTCCTCCAAAGTGGCCCACCCTCTTCTTGATATCAAATCCCCACTTCTCAGCTGATGCCGTCCTCCCCACTCTCTAAAGTATACTCTAAAGATGTTTGGGTGTAGGGGAGGGTTATCCACAATTGGGACCACTGGGGATGGCCAGGGGGATATTCCCACCCGCCCTCTATAATTCCGAAAGACCCAGATGGTTGCCGATATGGTCGGGTGAGCTCTAGCCCCAGGGATTAGGGAATCCCTGCTCCAGATGACTGCATCTAGCGGGTTTGCTGTAGCCATGAGCTCCAGCTGCACCCATCTCTTTGTCTCACGACAAGTCTGCCATTCACAAACTCTTTGCAGGTGCGTGGCCACCCAGTACTGCTTCATGTCCGGGAGCGCCATCCCTCCCATGCCTTTAGGTCTACACAAGGTTTGCAGTTTGAGCCTCGCCCTCTTCTGTTTCCAAATAAACCTCACTAGTGTCTTGTTTAAATCTTTAAAGAACTGGAGTGGGATCCGAATCGGGAGAGCCTGGAACAGGAACAACAATTTGGGTAGTATTGTCATCTTAATGATGTTTACCCTCCCCATCCAAGAAAAGGTAGGATGATCTCAGCGCTCCAAATCCATTTTTATTCTTTGGGCCAGTGGGAGAAAATTCAGTGACAGGATACTCGACAACTGACTCGGTGACTGTGTATCAAGATAGGTGATCGAGGTTTTTGCCTATTTGAAGTAGAATGACTGTTGAATGTTCCCAACCATCTCCCCGGGCAGAGATACGTTGAGAGCCTCAGACTTATCAAAGTTGATCTTGAGGAAGGATAGCCTCCCGTATGACTCAAATTCCCTCATCAAGACAGGGATGGAGACAGCCGGGTCCGTGATGAGGAAAAGGAGGTAATCCGCATAAGCGGCCACTTTGTGGGAACCCTCCTTGGAGTCAAGTCCATGGATGTCAACGTTATCCCTAACCCTACACAGGAACGGCTCAAGTGAGAGCGCGAAAAGGAGGGGCGACAGAGGGCATCCCTGCTTCGTGCCATTGCGGATCTGGAACAATTTGGAGCTAAGGCCATTCACCCTAACTCTGGCGGAGGGGGTAGTGTACAGTGCCTCAATGAGCATCCTCATATTGCTGCCCAGGCCTATGTGTTGCAGAGTTTCCCGCAAGAATGGCCAACCTATCCTATCAAAGGCCTTTTCTGCGTCTGTGGAGAGTATCATCATGGCCGTCGCAGAGGATTTAGCAATATGCATAACATTAATGGCCCTCACTACATTGCCCCTAGCCTCCCTGCCCAACACGAAGCCTGTCTGATCCAAGTGGACCTTCTTGGGCCACTATCGGAGCCAATCTATTGGCCAGGATTTTCGCATATGGCTTCAGGTCCACGTTGAACAGGGAGATGGGCCGGAAGCTTTTACAGGACAGCGGATCTTTGCATGTTTTGTGTATTACTGTAATGTGGGCCTCTAGATCCCTATTTGAGAAAGCACCGGGGGCTTCTTCGTCTATGATCGTGCTCCAGGCTCTAACCAACCGGGGGCCCAGCAATGAGATGAAAGTCTTGTAATATTTAACTGTATAGCCGTCCGCTCCCTGCGCCTTTCCCGATAGCTAGTGCTTGATGGCTTCCGCCAGCTCCTATAAGCTCATAGGGTTTCTAACGTTGCCGCGATCTCTTTCGGGATCCCCGGCATCCCTGAGCCGTCTATATACTCTTTTATTTTTCCCAAGTGCGTCCGCGCCATCGGGCAGCCGGCCAGGTCGTACAGGCCGGCGCAGTAGGACCTAAAGGCCTCTGCGATCTTTTCTGAAGTAAGCTGCTTCATCGCTGATTCATCTAAGATCTCTGCTATATAGTTCTGGGCGTGTTGTTGCTTAAGGGCTCTGGCAAGTAATGCCCCGCTTTTGTTCCCGTGCTCATAGTATCTTTGCCTACACCTCTTAATTACATACTTCGCTTTTTGTCTAAGTAAGGTATTGAGGACTTCTCGGGCCTGAGTCAGTTCGCTGAGAGCTCTCGCAACTTCCGATTGCTTATGGGACAATTCCAGTTGTTTGACTCTCTCCGTGAGGCTCACCATTTGGGCCGATCTCTCTGTTTTCAGTCTGGATGCATGGCTAATCAATTGCCCCCTAATTACACATTTGTGGGCTTCCCACAGGGTCATTGGTGAGACTTCCTCATTATCATTATCTCTAAAGTACATTTCTATATCTTCCCTAATTGCTTGGATTATTGCCTCATTTTGTAGGAGAGATTCGTTCAACCTCCAAGCAGAAGGGGGCGGGGGTCTGTCCAGGAGGTCTATATCCAGATAGACAGGAGCATGGTCCAAGAAGGAGGTCGGGTAGACCCCCTCCCCCGAGACCAGGCCCATCAGACTATGCGAGACCCAGAGATAGTTGATCCTGGAATATGTCCCATGTACACTCGAGTAAAAGGTGTAATCCCTAACTGCAGGGTTTTCTGCCCGCCACATGTCCACCAGCCACAGGCCATGTAGCTTTTTGCTAAGAGACCTTAATGCCAATTGAGAGAACACTGATCTACCCGCCGAGGAGTCCAGGAGGGGTTCAATGGGCAAATTGAAATCTCCTCCCAGAATAATTTTTCCCCTCAGCGAATTTCTCAATCCCTCCAGTGCACGCTTGAGAAACAGAATCTGTCCCTGGTTAGAGGCGTAAATGGAGGCCAAGGTGTACATTTTTTGGCTTATTTTCCCCTTGACCATCACCAGTCTCCCTTGCAACTCTTTTCTTCTTGGCCTCTGTCGCGCAGCTGGTGAACACGTGCGGGAAGAACCTACTACTCAGCCCGGGAGCCGCAGTCCTTTTGAAGTGCATCTCCTGCAGAAAAATAATCTTTGCTCTATATCTTTTTAACTCCTGCCAAAGGATAATTCTCTTCTCTGGTGTGTTCAGGGCCCTAGCATTCAGCGACACTACCTTCACCTAATTCATTTTGCAGCAGCAACACTGCTGGCCACCCCGACTCAGACTCACTTGTTTCTTCCAACCTTGAGCCTGCTAGGGAGTAGTTGGGATGAAGGGACACAAGGAAGAAGGGGGGATACGCGTAAGGAGGGACTCCGCTTGGGTTGGCGGAGAGGTATGGAGTGGACAAAATACAAAACAGTAACAGTAACACAACTGAGTAATAACTAGAGACTACTAAGTAGTCAACTGTGGGCCCCTCAGAGGGAGCCTCCGAACGTGGTGCCTTTTTTTTTGGAAGAACTGTCAAATCTCTTAATCTGTTACTACAACTTGCTCTTCTTCTTTTTCGTTCCCCATCTAGGGAGGTCAATGGACTTCCCCAGAAGGGTGCACCATATAAAACCTGTGGGTGTGGAGGATCGGGACCAGGGATAACAGGGAGAGAGACACACTAAGTCTGCTGCCGCCTAATGCTGCACTGACAGGCGCCATTATCCAGAGAGACATGGGGGGGCATCGCCAATGCACGGCCCCTGTGTTCCACCCAAAAATCTTTAATTGCTTACCAGGAAGATGGGAGTATGGAAAAAACAAAGGAAAAAACGAGAAGCCCACTACCACACATGGCGGCTGCACAGCTACTCACACCTGACCGCCGGGGGACGACCGGCCAAAGGGGGGAGGGGAACAAAACCAGACTTTTAACAAGATACACGTGTAAACTACGGCTGATACAACTCACCCAGCCAATCCGCAGCCTGCCACGCCGTCCCCCCGAACCCCCCCCCCGCCCCACGTGATCTGCCCTCCGAGCAGACACTGCAGAATTATGCTACTTAAAGTGGACCATCACCCTCGGGTGATCGGCCCGGGAATCTATAAGATTCCCAGGCCGATCACCTCCCTCCCCGCGGGACATCCGAGATCGGGATGTCCCGCGGGGTGAAACCCCCCCAAAACCCCTCACCTTAGCTTCGGCGGCGGCGGCGGAGGAGCCACGGACAAGCGGCTGTCAAATCGCTTGTCCGTCGGCGCTGGGAGCGGGGAGAGGTGAGTTTTTAGGGTGATCGGGGGGGTTTCACACAGCGGGGCACCCCGATCGGGGGTGCCCCACCGAAGTGGACCAAGACCCAGGATAGTCAAAATCCTGGGTGTTGGTCCACTTTAAATCGGAACGGAGGGACGTGGGGGCCCGCACAACAGACCCAACGGCCTCAGATGCATTCCCGTGCCTCTCCAGATGAGCGCTTATCACCCACCAGGGAGGAGGGGGTAAAAAGTGAAATAGCGGGGCAAGCCTCCCAACAGTCACCCGAGAAGCCCACCACCACATATGGCGGTCACATAGCTACTCCCGCCCGACTGCCGGGAGGAGACCAAAGCTGAACATTTAACAGGATACGTATGCAAACTGCAGTCGACACTTTTCACCTGGCAGATCTGTGGAATGCCGCGCCGCCCCAAGTGAACCACCCGCCATGCAGGCGCTGCAAAGTTATATTACCTGAGTTGGGGTGGAGGGCCGCAGGGGCCCGGATGACGGACCCAGCATCTTCAGATTCTACTGCTGTCGACCTCCCGCCTCCCTCCTACCCCTGCGGGGACCCCCCCAGGCCTCCGCAGGAGCTGCCTGTTGTATACCGCAAGGTCCAGGGCTGTTTCCAGGAAGTGAAACAAATCCGGCAACTGGCAGGGGCCTTTGAGGACAAATAGACCCCCATTTTTCCGGACCAAGAGCTGAAATGGGTGGCCCCATCTATAGGTGGCCCCCTGCCTCTGGATGGTGTCCAGCACGGGTTTCAGCAGCTTCCGCATATGTAGAGTCCTCCGTGAGAGTTCTTGCAGGATGATGACCTGGGCACCGTGGAATGCGATCGGGCCCTTCTCCCAGGCCCGTCTAAGCACATCTTCCTTAATTTTGAAAAAATGCACCCTACAAATGATATTTCTGGGCCTGTTTGCGACGGTGGGCCGGGGCCCAAGGGCCCTGTGGACCCTGTCAAATTCGATGTGATTTAAGCTAGGCAGGCCTAGGATTTCATTGAAGATAGACGTCAGCACCGGTGCCAGGTCTTTCAGCTCCACTGACTCCGGAACTCCGCAAAGGTGAAGATTTTTCCTGCGGCTGCGATTTTCCACATCATTCTGGGCCAGAAACAGGTCAGATAGGAGGCGTTTATTCCCTTCTTGCTGCTGCTCAAGCATCTCCACCCACGTTTGCAGTGAACTCTGAGCGGCCTCCACGCCGTCCACTCTTTGCGTGACGTCCGCTACTGCTTCCTGCAGGGCCGCAAGCTATCTTTTTATGGTGCCTTCCATCCTGGAGACATAACCATCAAAGTCGCCCCTTGTCGGCAGACTCCTCATGGCCACTCTGATATTGATTTTCACAGCGTCTGCCACCGAGCGGGACAGTAGATCTAATGGCACAGCTAGGGGTAGCCCCCGCTGAGAAGAGGACCCCCCCACTGAGCGGATGGGGCACGTGGGGTCAGCAGCTTCGGCCTCCAACTCCATCTCCACTGGGCTCCATGTGAACTGGTCTCCCGGGAAATCGCCCATGCATGCCCCCCCAGGACCTGGTCTCCTTCCTTATTTCCGCTCGGCTGAGCGGTTGCCACCTCCATTCGGTCCGGCTCTACCATGGGGCTGCGGGGGGTGAGCCCGATTGGCTTCCCCATACAGGAACAGGGCTCACCGGCAACGGCGGGGTGCCCGTAACGTTGCTCAGCACTGGGGAGAGCAGGGCCCCCCCGCCCGGCGACTGGCACAGTCTCTGTGGAAAGCAGTATCCAAGTGGCTGAGCTCTCGGCGGGGAGTCCGGGCTGCACCTCCCTGATTCTGCTGGACCCAGGGTCCGGGCTTCGCTTCCCACCTGGCTGGGGCTTTCCTGTCTCAACCACATGGCAGCATGGCCGTGTGGTGCGTCTCCGTCTGCCCCCCCAGGGCGCCCCCTGCCCGAGAGGAAGCTGCGTGGCAGGTGTCCGCGCCGGTGACATTATGAGGGCTGGCAGAGGGGGAGGGGCGCGGGGTGCCAACTGACCTGTGGCCCACCGGGTGCTCTTCCTCCACCCTCCTCCATGCTGTGCACCTCCGCCGCTACAAGCAGCCGGGCACGCTGCCCTCCGCAGCACGTGTCCTCGGCCCCGCTGCTGTGGACGCTCCGTCCCCGTTCAGGGATCTCCTCTCTATTCGGGGGCCTCTCTTCTTCTCGAGGTGCGGGCCGATGACATCGTTCTCGTGGGGTGGCGCCCCCGCCATCCTCCATTTGCGTCGGCTCCTTGCCTGCCGCCATTTTGGACTCCGCTCCCGGGGAGCCTTTCCCTCCTCGCGGCTGGAAGATAGGAGGCGTTTATTCCCTTCTTGCTGCTGCTCAAGCCTCTCCACCCACGTTTGCAGTGAACTCTGAGCGGCCTCCACGCCGTCCACTCTTTGCGTGACGTCCGCTACTGCTTCCTGCAGGGCCGCAAGCTCTCTTTTTATGGTGCCTTCCATCCTGGAGACATAACCATCAAAGTCGCCCCTTGTCGGCAGACTCCTCATGGCCACTCTGATATTGATTTTCACAGCGGGACAGTAGATCTAATGGCACAGCTAGGGGTAGCTCCCGCTGAGAAGAGGACCCCCCCACGGAGCGGATGGGGCACGTGGGGTCAGCAGCTTCGGCCTCCAACTCCATCTCCACTGGGCTCCATGTGAACTGGTCTCCCGGGGAAATCGCCCATGCATGCCCCCCCAGGACCTGGTCTCCTTCCTTATTTTTCGGCTGAGCGGTTGCCACCTCCATTCGGTACGGCTCTACCATGGGGCTGCGGGGGGTGAGCGTCTCCGTCTGCCCCCCCAGGGCGCCCCCTGCCCGAGATGAAGCTGCGTGGCAGGTGTCTGCGCCGGTGACATTATGAGGGCTGGCAGAGGGGGAGGGGCGCGGGGTGCCAACTGACCTGTGGCCCACCGGGTGCTCTTCCTCCACCCTCCTCCACGCTGTGCACCTCCGCCGCTACAAGCAGCCGGGCACGCTGCCCTCTGCAGCACGTGTCCTCGGCCCTGCTGCTGTGGACGCTCCGTCCCCGCTCAGGGATCTCCTCTCTATTCGGGGGCCTCTCTTCTTCTCGAGGTGCGGGCCGATTACATCGTTCTCGTGGGGTGGCGCCCCCGCCATCCTCCATTTGCGTTGGCTCCTTGCCTGCCGCCATTTTGGACTCCGCTCCCGGGGAGCCTTTCCCTCCTCGCGGCTGGAAGAAGGCAGGAAGAAGGCTGGGATGGCTCATTCCTGGCTCATCCACTGCACTCCTTTGCTCTTCCCCCTTCTAGTCATTGACTCAGGTGGGTGTTCTCGGCACCTGTGTGCCCTGGGCTTTGATAGCTAGTGTGGAGCTCTCCTCTGTCACGTCTCTACGCCGCCATGTCAAGCCACGCCCCCCCCAGAGACCATTTTGAGATATCTTCCTGAAATTTTTTAAGGCGAGGGGGGAGTTTCGGCTGAATGTTCTAGAAAGGTCGCTCCCAATTTTGGTTCCTAGATATGTAATGCTATCTTTGGCCCATTTAAATGAGAATGAGTTTTGTATGAAGGTGAACTTTTCTGTTGGGATATTAATATTATGTATTTCTGATTTTGAATAGTTAATTTTATAACCTGAGAGTAACCCATACTGTTTAAGCTCGTCCATTAGGTTGGGTAAAGTGATTTCGGGGCCCGCCAGGCAGAAGATTAAGTCATCTGCATATGCAGCCACTTTATATTCTGCTTCTGCACCTACTATGCCTCTAATGTCTGGGTGTCTCCGCATTCTACAAAGTAGTGGCTCAAGGGTCAATATAAAAATCAAGGGTGAAAGCGGGCACCCTTGTCTCGTACCATTGGAAATCACAAATGAGGCTGAGAACATGCCATTGACCCGAACTGACGCCGAAGGACTATTATAAAGGCTGAAAATCCACCTAATCCACCTAAGTGCATTCAGACCTAAACCCAGGTGTTGTAGGGTGGCTTTCATAAAGAGCCAATTAACCCTATCAAATGCCTTTTCGGAGTCAGTCGCAAGGAGAAGGGCCTGAATGTTCCTTTGTTTTGCCGCATGAATTAAGTTCAACACTTTGATAGTGTTGTCCCTGGCTTCCCTGTGTGGCATGAATCCTACCTGATCTAATCCAATTACGTGATGAAGGTGTGGGGCAATTCTGGTGGCCAGGACTTTGGCAAAAATGTTTATGTCTGAATTTAGAAGTGATATAGACCTGTAGCTGCCGCACTGCGAGGGATCCTTCCCCTTCTTCGGCAGCACAGAAATTAACGTCCTTAAGGCGTCTGTCGGGAAGGAACCGCCGTCTCTGATGTCGTTAAAGGTCGACAACATTCTGGTAGCAAGGAGTGGCAGTAGCCGCTTATAATATAGAGCTGGAAGCCCGTCTGGGCCCGGTGCCCTTCCCGCCAGCTGTCCCCGTGATTGCCTTCTGCAACTCCATTGGAGAAATGGGATCTTCCAAACCCTCAACGACCTCCGGCAGCAAGATGGGCATTCCGGACTCACATATATATTTAGCTATTAAGGCCATCTGATAGGATCCCCTCTCCTTCGGCAGGTTGTACAATGATTGGTAAAACCTCCTGAAGGTCTCTGCAATCTCACTCGTCAGATGTCTAACCCTCCCTCTAAGTCTGTAATTATAGGGACAAAAGTCTTCACCCTTTATGACCGCAGGGCCCTAGCCAAGAGTCTGCCGCACCTATCTCCTGACTCATAGAAGGCTTTCCGGCACTTGGTCAATTGCGCCTTCAACTTATCACAACAGAGTGTTTTAAGTTGTTCCCTCAATGATGTCAGGGCGGAGAGATGTGCGGCAGCCTGGGACTGTTTGTGAAGTTTTTCAAGCCTTCTTATCTCCACCAGTTGTTCTAGTGTGCACTTTGCCTTTTCTTTTTTGATTGTAGAGCCAATTTTGATAAAGACCCCCCAAATTACACATTTATGGGATTCCCATAGGACTCCAGGGCTTATCTCGGGGGAGGCGTTTAGGGCAAAGAACTCTTGGAGTTCTTTTTGAATTTCCGCTAGGACTGCTTGATCGTCTAATAATGAAGTATTAAGCCTCCATGCCCACCCTTTCATGATCAAGCTCGGTAGAGCCGCTGTAAGCATCACAGGGGCATGATCTGAAATGGCAATATTGCCAATATCTGTTGCAGAGACCCTGGATAGAGAGGCATGCGGGTTAAGGAAGAAGTTTAATCTAGAGTATGAGTTATGTGGGGTGGAAAAGAATGTGTAATCTCTGGCTGTCGGATGCTGGATTCTCCATGGGTCTATTAGTTGATGTGAGGTGATACATTTTTTTGAGTCTATTCAATTTGGTGAAGGACAGGTGGGGTGCTCCCCTGGAGGTGTCGATGAGAGGATCCAATGCTAAATTAAAATCACCCCCGATAATCAGTTCCCCTTCTCTAAATGTAGAGAGACTTTCCAACACCTTTTCAAGGAAGGTGGTCTGACCCGAATTCGGCAGGTAAAGGTTAGCCAAAGTGTAGGGATGGGATGCTATCTTCCCTTTCAAGAAGATCCAATGCCCCTCCTCATCTGTTTTGATGAAGTCATCGAGCTCCCAGGGGAGACCAACATCAATCGAGATGCTGACCCCCCGGGATCTCGAGTCAGAAGAGTAGCTATGATAGCTCTTTTGGAAAGTTCTGTTGCCGAAAGAGGGTGATCCACCAGCCCAGAAGTGGGTCTCCTGAAGGAAGGCTATTTGAGCCTTAAGCCCCTTTAGGTTCCTCAGGGTAAGAGACCTTTTTCCGGGCTGTTAAGCCCTTGGACGTTCAGGGAAACTATATTAACCTCTGATATTGCTTTGGTCGGTACCACTTGTTTACCACCCCTGTCCATTATATCAATGTATAATGGGCCCACACCCAATGGGAAGGAAGAGGGGAAGGGAAAGGGGGGGACAAAGGTTATCTAATTAACCCCCCAAAGCGAGGATGTACTGTAACCGTGGATGAACTTTTAAAAATACAAAACAAAACAGAACTAACAGTATTCCAAATATGGAGAACAAAAGGCCTCAGGCATCAATACGTCTGTGCCTAGCCTATTGGGGTGTGTAGTGTCCGGCCGGAAAGGCGAAACTCAAAAGCAAGTGCCTCACCATTCCCTGACCCCAATTTTGACCCGTACACCAGCCAATCAGCCACCTCTAATAATTACAATGGAACATCTAAGAAGAGAAGAGAACCAGAGGAAAAACGACCAACAATTACTAACAACGTAGGCAAGTCCTAAAGAAAGTGTCGCTGGGTAATACTCCCTGCAGCTCTTCTATATCAGAGTAAAATTGACCCAGTCAGCTAGACCCGAAGTGAGGGAATGGCGATAGGCTGCGTGGGATCAGTGCCAGTGGGCTCCCTCGGGACTCCCAGATTGTCGGCGCGGTGTTCCCTCCTCCACTCCGGATAGAGATGCCAGAGGGTGGGGATAAGATCTTAGCCCACCCTGTGAATTGCCAGGGGGGTCGGAGCAGCGTCGCGCAGAGGGAGAGTCACTTTGAATGTTCCGGTGCAACCATCTCCCGTATGGGGCGGAGGTTCTCCTGAGACGTTGCCGGTCTCGGTAATTCCTCGGGCCTCTGCGTGGTCTGGTCGAGGATCCTTATGTTAGGAGGGAGACCTCTCGGGACAACCAGTCTGGGACCCGGCCAGCTCACAATGGAGGAACTCAAACAGGCCTTCTAACTCGTGATGCGACTTCAGGATGAAATTGCTCTGATCTTTCCTCACTATTAAATGAAAGTGATATCCCCATCTGTATGTGGCTCCGGACTTCACAATAGCATCAAGAAGGGGCTTAAGGGCTTTCCGCATCTGCAAAGTCCGTTTGGATAAGTCCTGAAGAATTTTGACCGTAGCTCCATGGAAGGTGACCCAACCTTTATTCCATGCCTTTAGAAGTATCTCCTCTTTCAGCGAGAACAAGTGGACCTTACACACCACATCTTGCGGGAAGCTGAGGTCCAGGCTTTTGGGACCTAGGGCCCGGTGTACTCTATCTAGCTTGATGGTTGTTTCTGGGTCCCGATCGAGGACTGTGTTAAAGATACCGGAGACGACGCTCTTCAGGTCTTCCCTCCCAGTCACCTCTGGGATGCCCCTGAGGCGGAGGTTATTCCTCCTGCTCCGATTTTCTAGATCATCCAGCTGGAGAAAGCATGTTCGTAACATCGCTTCTTGCCTGTCGCATCGGTATTCTAACGCCTGCCTATGATCAGCTGCAGTGGCTCCCACCGTCTCGAGTGTATTGACTTTCGCCTCGAACCTCTGAAACCTGGTGTTTAACTGTCGCCAGCTCCTGTTTGAACGTTGCTTCGTATTTTGCAATGAGGCTTTCAATGTCGGATCTAGATGGGATGCCCTTTAGAAGCAAGATAGTTTCTAAATGGATATCTCCGTCCTGAGACTCAGACCTTTCAGGGTAACCATTGTTAGGCGCGACCTGCAAACCGGCCAGAGATAACGGCTGTGCGGCATGTGGGGATGAGAAGGATCCTGGGTCTGCTCATGTATTCTTTCTGGGGACGGCATCAGGGGTGACGGCGGTGAACCCAATAGGGGTGGTCTTCCAAACTCCTCTAAGCGTGTCCCCAGTGTGGTGTCTCTGTGCCTTGGGATCCTTTGGTGAAGCGCCTCAGGCTGGGTGGCCCCACAGACAACTGTGCTGTGTACTGGTGCGCGTGAATCAGAAATTGCACTTCTCCTAGGCTCCTAGACAAACTTTGTCAAGGTATTGGAAATAGGTGTATAGCCCCCTGCTTTTCCACTAGCCATGTTTTTCCCCTTAAGTGATCCTCCTGGGGGTATGGCAGCCAAAGCTGCTTCCTGCAGACTGGTTGGAGACTCTGGAGGGGTGGGGGGGTGGACAGTGTGCTGCTTTAATACTTGTTTGTTCCCAGATCATGGGCTTAGAGGAAGTCTCTTTAGGGGAGGATGGAGAGAGGCGCACAGTTTCAATAACATTTTTGTAATTATGTGGCCAGCTTGTAGGGTCAGTATGCTCTGCGACCCCCCCCCCCCGCCAAGGTTCAGAAGGGGGCTTCCGCCGCGTTCCCCAGCTTCGCCGAGCCTATGTCAGCAGCCCGAGCTTCCTCCTCCGCTCCCCCTCCCTGCTCTCCCCTCTTCAGTGATGCGGGCGGTGATGCAGGTGGTGATGTGGCCGCTACCGACTCTGCAGCCGCCATCTTGCTACACCCACCTTGCTCTCGGCCGTGCTCCTCCGGCTCCCCGCACCGCAGATCTTCACAGACTTCTGTCCCTCCTCCAGACAGGGGACCACCGAACGCCGGGCACTCCGGGTCAGACGCCTCACTTTGTGAAAAGGTGAGGTAATTCGGCACCAGCTCCTCCATTTTCTCCCGCTCCGCCGCCATGTTGCCGGCCGCGCCTCTACCACCGGTGAGCCATTTCCCTGCTGTCGCCCACTCCGGGGGGCTCTTCTTCTCTCCTCTGCCATCCCTCCTCCTCTGCTTCCTCTTAGACATGCTATGGGTGGCCAAGATGGCACGGAAATGCTAGCTCTTGGGGTCTGGGTTCAGGAGCACGGTCACCCGCATCTTCTCTCCTCCATCGCCGGGACACGCCCCCCGTGCGGGTGTGTTTTTAACACTGTTTTAGGTGCTACCAGACCTTAATTACCACTCACGTGTTACTTGAGATATTTAGAAAATGACAAGTGGTACTTTGAAAAAAAAGGTTGGAAACCCATTTGATACAGAGTACAGTGGAGCACCAATGAATTGTATTGGAGCAGGGGTGCTAGTGAAGATGGTACAGGGCTTCTGCATTCTCCGGTTTCTGAAGTGGTGAACAAAAGCATATGAATGCTGCAGGAACATCAATGGGTATGTTGTATGACTTTTTAAGTGGTCCTACTCTTGCTCAGCTTTGAGGCCAGGCACCCACTCCTGAACCATGATAGCCTGCCCAGGAACCTGCGCCTCCAATGCCCCTTCTCCTGACTCTTCATTTACATCACTGCTTTCCTTTGAGTGCTGCTTTCACTTGTTTCATAGTCATTACCTGGCTGCTCATTGTTTCTAAGCAGCCCCTAAATTAAACTTTGACTATACTGTGCCACACTAGGTCTTTAATTATATAAAGAAAGTATACTTTTTCAATTGAAAAAAAAGAGTAGCAAGCCACCATAGGAAGATAATCATGTCAGGCTGAAAGCGAACAAAACACCTGTTTGACCACTAATGGGTGTTGGTCTGGAGTCCTCATCCACATTTCAGGCTGCCAATGGCCAATTACGTGGTCTTGTTTGGTCGAGGGATTGAGGAGCAGGTAAGGTCAAACAGAGTTTTTGAGGGAGGGGGTACGGGATATCGATATGGGGATATGGGATACCCTCCACAAGATCCATACATTGGCGGCCAACACCCATTTTATAACAATATGGGTGTTCTACTCTAAACCTGACATTGTATCTCACTAAGGTAGCTTTTTCCTCTAGCACAGAAATTTGAATAGGCCTGTTAGAACTAGTGAAATTGTTGCCCTTGGTTAGCTTTTAACGAGTGTCCTGGCAGACAGTATGTAAAAACTCCTCTCTTGCTGCTCCCTCACTAGCCATTGGTAACTCTTCTTACCAGAGAGACCTAGGCCACTGGACACACTGTGTTTCTGTATATGAAATTTAGCAGGTTATGCTCTGTAATGTTACTGACACATGATGGCAACAAAAACCTTATTAATCTTCATTGACTTTGAGTGCTATAATGTGAGATAAGAATGAAAATGACCTCACACATGCAGTAGGCAGCCTGTCTGACAGAAGGCAGAGAGGTCGGGAATGAATGAACTCCACTGAGCAGTAAATCAAGTGCATCTTGGAAATTCTGGTCCAGACAAGAACTGCATGTTTTATTATACAGCCGTATGTGATCCTGGCTGGTAGCGCTCTGCACATTAAATTTATATGGCACACACGCACACAGTGTCATTCCTGTTAATTAGTATTAGAGAGGTTTTCTACAGGGGAAAGTGCCAGCTAAGAATTCATGGGAAAATGATTATGGCTAACCACACGGCAATATGTGAAGTACGTACTGTTATATATTTATAATGATTTCTTATATAAATCAGGAGTGAGCCGGTGTTCCAGTGTCTGCTTTTTCAGTTTCTCAGGGAATAACCTGACAGATGAAAGTAAAAGCTTGGCACAACGTGTTTTGTAGTTGCCAGTTATGCTAGATTATTTTAGAGGCAGTTGAATGGCTTTAAAATATTCAGCGGAAGGGTCATAGTCTTGTTGACCAGTGACTGTAAAAAAGTATATAGAACGTTTAATATCGTAATTAGCCTGAGAGGCAACAGCTTGAGCACTCACATTTTGTCCATGAAAGTCACCATAAGTAACCAGCTTTCTGAAATCAATCGATTTTCAAAAAAACTGTATATATATATATATATATATATATATACACACCGTATTTTTCGCCCTATAAGACGCACTTATTTTTCCCCAAAAGTGGGGGAAAAATGTCCGTGCACATTATCAGGCGAATGTAAAAAAAAAAAAAAAAAACAAAATTAAAAGAAAAATAACTCACCCGTTTCCGGCGCTCCCGCGTTGTCTGTCACACTGCGAGAGGCCAGAGGAGCGGCGGGGGCTCTGTCCCGGCCCCGCCGCTGCGATCGCTGTCTTTTCAGGCAGCGATGACAGCGGCGTGGCCAGAGACAGAGCCCCTGCCGCTCCTCCATCTGTTGCCTCTTCCGGGCTCAGAGCACACGCGAGCACGAAGGTCCGGGCAGTGGGTGGGCGTGGCCTGCACCGGTGCAGGCCATGCCCACCCGCTGCCCGGACCTTCGTGCTCGCATGTGCCCAGGAACAGCAGATGAAGGAGCGACAGGGGCTCTGTCTCTGGCCCCGCCGCTGTCATCGCTGCCTGAAAAGACAGCGATCGCAGCGGCGGGGCCGGGACAGAGCCAGCTCGTGAATGGGGTGGGTGTGGCCTGTGGCGACGCTGCGGCGCAGGCCACGCCCACCCCATTCACAGAGCCGGCCGCTCAGCGCAGCGGTGTCAGCGGACAGGTGAGTTTAACTTTTTTTTTTATATATACATGGCGCCTGCCTATACTAATGGGGGGAGGGGGGTAGGAATGGGGGGAGAGGGGCCACACAGCCTATTCTAATGGGGGGAGAGGGGCCACACAGCCTATACTAATGGGGGGAGGGGGATGCCACACAGCCTATGGGAATGGGGAGAGGGGGATGCCACACAGCCTATGGGAATGGGGGGAGGGGGATGCCACACAGCCTATGGGAATGGGGAGAGGGGGATGCCACACAGCCTATGGGAATGGGGGGAGGGGGATGCCACACAGCCTATGGGAATGGGGGGAGGGGGATGCCACACAGCCTATGGGAATGGGGGGAGGGGGATGTCACACAGCCTATGGGAATGGGGGATGCCACACAGCCTATGGGAATGGGGGGAGGGGGATGCCACACAGCCTATGGGAATGGGGGGAGGGGGATGCCACACAGCCTATGGGAATGGGGGGAGGGGGATGCCACACAGCCTATGGGAATGGGGGGAGGGGGATGCCACACAGCCTATGGGAATGGGGGATGTCACACAGCCTTTGGGAATGGGGAGAGAGGGATGCCACATAGCCTATGGGAATGGGGGGAGGGGGATGCCACACAGCCTATGGGAATGGGGGGAGGGGGATGCCAAACAGCCTATGGGAATGGGGAGAGAGGAATGCCACATAGCCTATGGGAATGGGGGGAGGGGGATGCCACACAGCCTATGGGAATGGGGAGAGAGGGATGCCACATAGCCTATGGGAATGGGGGGAGGGGGATGCCACACAGCCTATGGGAATGGGGAGAGGGGGATGCCACACAGCCTATGGCAATGGGGGGAGGGGGATGCCACACAGCCTATGGGAATGGGGAGAGGGGGATGCCACGCAGCCTATGGGAATGGGGGGAGGGGGATGCCACGCAGCCTATGGGAATGGGGGGAGGGGGATGCCACACAGCCTATGGGAATGGGGAGAGGGGGATGCCACACAGCCTATGGGAATGGGGAGAGAGGGATGCCACACAGCCTATGGGAATGGGGGGAGGGGGATGCCACACAGCCTTTGGGAATGGGGAGAGGGGGATGCCACACTGCCTATGGGAATGGGGAGAGAGGGATGCCACACAGCCTATGGGAATGGGGAGAGAGGGATGCCACATAGCCTATGGGAATGGGGGGAGGGGGATGCCACACAGCCTATGGGAATGGGGAGAGGGGGATGCCACACAGCCTATGGGAATGGGGGAGGGGGATGCCACACAGCCTATGGGAATGGGGGGAGGGGGATGCCACACAGCCTATGGGAATGGGGAGAGGGGGATGCCACACAGCCTATGGGAATGGGGGAGGGGGATGCCACACAGCCTATGGGAATGGGGAGAGGGGGATGCCACACAGCCTATGGCAATGGGGGGAGGGGGATGCCACACAGCCTATGGGAATGAGGAGAGGGGATGCCACACAGCCTATGGGAATGGGGGGAGGGGGATGCCACACAGCCTATGGGAATGGGGAGAGGGGGTGCCACACAGCCTATGGGGATGGGGAGAGGGGGATGCCACACAGCCTATGGCAATGGGGGGAGGGGGATGCCACACAGCCTATGGGAATGAGGAGAGGGGATGCCACACAGCCTATGGGAATGGGGGGAGGGGGATGCCACACAGCCTATGGGAATGGGGAGAGGGGGTGCCACACAGCCTATGGGAATGGGGAGAGGGGGATGCCACACAGCCTATACTAATGGGGGGAGGGGGATGCCACACAGCCTATACTAATGGGGGGAGGGGGATGCCACACAGCCTATGCTAATGGGGAGAGGGGGATGCCACACTGCCTATGGGAATGGGGAGAGAGGGATGCCACACAGCCTATACTAATGGGGGGAGGGGGGATGCCACACAGCCTATACTAATGGGGGGAGGGGGGATGCCACACAGCCAATGGGAATGGGGGATAGGTGGATGCCACACAGCCTATGGGAATGGGGGGAGAGGGATGCCACACAGCCTATACTAATGGGGGGAGAAGGGGATGCCACACAGCCAATAGGTATATGGGGAATGGGAGGGGGGGATGCCACACTGGGTATACGGGGAATGGGATGGGGGCATGCTACACTGTCTATGGAATGGGGGCATCCCACACGGCCTATGGGAATGGGATAGGGGAATGCCACACTGTCTGTAATGGTGCGTTTCTGGTTTAAAATATTTTTTTTCTTATTTTCTTCCCCCAAATCCTAGGTGCGTCTTATGGTGGGCAGGTGCGTCTTATAGGGCGAAAAATACGGTATATATATATATATATATATATATATATATATATATATATATATTCTAGCTTTTTAGAAATTGTATTCTAAATGCAGAATTCTCATGCGACCTACTCACTGAAATCATTAAAATCATTCCAATAGGCTGTGTTGCTGTATGTCACTAGCAAGCTCAAACTTGTAGACTTATCTTTAGATGGCAGTTTGGAGTATGTAAACATTATTCTTGTTGTCACAGTTATCGGGGTCTTTGTCCATACCAAAAGGGTGACAAGTAGCGCAAGGGGTTTTACATGATATGTGCAAACAAAATAAATGAACTTGTATGTGCAACAAAATGAAAATAAATCTGCCTTCACATTTTGGATCTAGCAAGAGCTCCGTCTGCAGCTGGACAAAATTTGGTGGTTTTAAAAACTTGTGAGTTAGGCAGGGGCTATTTTCATATGCTACTGCTTCTGATGAATTCTTTAACAAGGTGAAACACATCAGAAAGAACAATCAGGGAAACAATGTATTTAAATCTGCTATACTATCAAATATTTTTATGAGCTTGTAGATCATACTTAAATTGGAATGTATAAGTCCAAAGTGTACAGTCAAACCATGTAGTGTACATTATATTTCTAAGCAGGTATTACATTAAAGAAGCAAAGGATTTGAAATGGACAAGCACTGAAAAATAATGTACGTAACACAGCCTTTTTGTCCACACCGTTCCCAAAGGCCATAACGGGGCACATAAGACACTTAGACACATATGTGTTGCCCCCTACCTACCAACCACATCTCATATCACCTCTGCTAGGTCACCTTGCTAGAAAAGAGCAAAAGAATTCCCCAAGCTCTCTTCTCACAAAGTAAATGGGGGGGGGGGGGGGTGCTTATGCTTGGGTGTAGGTCCATCTAGTGTGCACTATGAAACTGGAACAACGCCCATTTCCCCTTCCCCGGGGGGGAGCATATGAAAGGTACAATTATTTCTTCTAGTGGCCCTAAAACTTTAGAGGGTATCGGCAATTGGGATGCCTCCCTGCATAGGGACCACCAAATTTGTTAAAAATTACTGTTGCTTGGGTTTAAGGCATATTCCATCCCATCTCACTGTCTAGTCCAATTCTGATGCTCAGGGCCTACCAGAATTACATGGATGTGATTACAAGTGTACACAAGCACAGAACAACTGTACATTATACACCCTCTGTGACCCGAGCCTGGGATAACATTCTCCATTTGACTGATGAGTTTTAATTTGCAAAATCACTGTAGCCAGTGATACAAATATGAATACTGAAAGTGATCATATACCCAGAAAGGTAGTTTATTTAGTCCCTATCTCCAGCCCACTGTGTTTCTTTTTTTCTCTAAAACATTTTCACAATATTCATAAATGCACTAGAAGGATACAGTGTGATGTTCCAATAGTGGCCATATCAATCCCCTTAAGGGTAGAAAGGGGTTCTTTTGACAAGCCCATCCCACAGGAGCATATATATATATATGAGGTGGCTTTAAAGCTTTTCTGTGTGCAGTTATATTTTATGTGGCAGTTTCCCCAGCCTCCCCAGCCTTTCAGAGCTCTTGTATAGTGGGGGGGGGGGGGGGGGGGGGGTGCTCTATTCTCTGCTTTAGCTATGTGCAGCTCTTGTTTGTGTGTGACTGAATAAATCATTACTGGACAGCACCAGTGGGCGCTACTGCATGGCCAGGGAACCATATGACCTCTATTAGAACATCAGGCTGGATCCTGTTAATGTTTTAAAAAATATTGTGCAAAGGCTTTAAAATACGTTTCTACTTGAGGATGGTAAAGAGGGCCTATTGCTCAATTAAGCCATCCCCCCTCAAAGAGGGACAAATGAGAACAACGAGAGAAAGGGAGACATGGTCTCAAAAGTTGGACAGTCGCTCCACATGAGGAACAGTTGGGAAGTATGCTTTAGTACAAAAAAGGCTATTTTGGGTCAGTGGGCTGTGGATAGGAGGTAGCTACATAATCCACCCTTCTGGGTATAGGATCACTTTTAAATAAATGAAAAAATTAAGTAGGAAATAAAACAAAGAATTTCAGGATGGGTCCGGTCAAATGAGCAAACAAAATCCCTAAAAAACTACTGCGATTATATGTACAGTAGTTGAGACTTTTCTTAGACACAGTCTACATGCATACATTTTTTCATAAGGCTATAAGCTGTATTTATATTATTTTATAGTTATTTATTTCATACATATATTCTTATCGACATCAAAGTCTCCCTCCTAGTCAAGCTCCGTTCCCTGAACTCCATATGTTGCCAGCCTAGGCCAAAAACCTGCTGCTCATGATTATACCAGATGTTACACTCTCCTTGAGCCAATGGAAACCTTATGGAATAGCTTTTTTTATTTCAGGCCAACAGAATATGCCAGTTTAACTGAGACATTAAAAAACCTCTTTACTGACCCAAATACAGTTTTTTGCCAGAGGTCTGAGAAGCGCTGGTTTTCCAATGTTAGATGAAAGCAGTCATTTGCCACGGAGCCCCTGCCAGGGAGTTTACGCAAGCCTGTTAACATCTTTCCCCCAGTGCAAGCTGTCCTTTTAACACTTAGCAAGTGCTACCCAGAAGTCACGTTGATTTAAAAAGAAAAGCCATTAGATCATTTTGCTCTAGAATTTAGGTTTACATGGAACATAGTCCTAAGTCTAAAACATGAAATTAAAACCTGCCATGTGTTAAATATTACTCTGTAGTGCTGCCATTATTTGTTTTATTTATTTTAAATGCAAAAAGTGTTAAATGTATTATGAATACTAATTGGTGTTGAACTGAAGTACCTTGGACCTACCAGAGGAAATATTTTTTGGGGGCCCACTATTGGAAATAATTCTTGGGACCCACCAATGGAAATCATTTTTGATAGCCACCCTTTAGCTGCATAGAAATAAATGCAAGACCACTCTTAGTCAAATTCTTCACATTGTGCATAAATTGTGCTAAATATCAATTAAAAGCAAAAGTTACTGGGTGAATAAATAACAAACTCGCTGAATCCTTTGCTGTTGGCAAGCCTCCTGTACTCCTTCCGAAGATAGGCTGGGGGGGGATATATATATAAAAAAAAACCTACCTTGCCAAAGGATCCCCCTCTTCGATCCTGCCGCACAGAGTGTATTCTCCACTATCTGTGCGCTTCTGTCCATCAATCCAAGTGAATGGGTGGGCAGGCCAGGAATAGAATAGGGAACCTGCTGTGTGTGGCAGTAACAAAGATGGGGCATCCTGTTACTGGAATGGCCTGATGATTGGTGCTGCATCCTCGCCAAAATTCTAAAATAACCAAGGGGAGTGTGGCCGGAGGGGAAAGGGTTCAGGGAACTGAAAGCTATAACTTTCCACCCCTTTCCTCAGTATGTGATGCTTCTGAGGCAAGACCGCGGCGCCCAAGTGCTGAACAGAGTTGCAGCCCAGAGAAGGAAAGACTAAAAAGTAAGCGAAAAAGCATCAAATATATTTGGTTTGGTTTTATTAAATGATGCTAAAGGTCCGGTTTAAGAAACAAGACATCTGCCTAGACTGTCCCTTTAATGCACAGTATAAAGCTCTGTTTATAGAACAAGGGGAACAGTGATATTCTCTGTCTCCCTGTGGTGCACTCCCTTCCCGCAGTGGGTGATGCGGCTGCCTGCACTGTGGGACTGCTGAAAAGGTGAGTTCTGTGGGTTTCACACAATGGGGCACCCCAAATTAGGATGCCCAGGGGTTGTTTTCAAGTCTGGTCCAGTTGCAATGGTAATTGGTCCAGTTTAAGATGTATATTGCTGATCTGCAGATGATCTTCTGTTAACCAATTATTATCATGGTTTATTTATATAGTGCCATCTTCTTCCATAGCGCTCTACAAGGTACAATTACAAATAAGGTAAAACATACAGTACAGAGGCAGAGTTCCTCAGGGGCAACTCCAGCAATTATTAACAGCCATACCCAGCAGCCTGTCCTCCCGAAATGTGTATACTATTTAACAAATCCCCAGTCGTACTTAATCCCCCAGCCCACCCTATTATTGCTTTTCACAATTCCATAATCAAATTAGAGGAGAGTCTGAGTTTGGAGATTATATGACCTACTGAACCAATACTGATTTAGAGTGAATCAGACATATCTTGTCAAGAAAAAACAAGGGGGTTAAACCAATATCTGTAGGCAGGGCCGGTGCCAGCACAGGGCAAACCTTGGAAATTGCCCAGGTTTCTGGGATCTTCAGGGGCCCACTCAAGCTCACACTTGGCCATGGTATTTTACAGTGGACCTGAACCACTGAATGCCGGGTACTGTGTATATCCCTGTTCATGGCTGGCCTGAGCAACAATGGAGAAGGTGGCATGGAATGGAGGGCAGTTGATGGAAGCTTAGAAGGTGGCGAGAACCAGGTGACAACTGACAAGGACTGGAGGGTGATCAGCAGCAGGAGATGACTTTTGTGGCAGCGGAGCTCAAAGGTGACATCATGTGGCTCACTACTTTGGGGCCCACTAACACTGTCTTGCCCAAGGGCCCACACAAACCTGGAGCTGGCCCTGTCTGTAGGAATATTTTTTAAAAGATGTATTAAATGTTACATAGCTTGTTACATAGCATGGAAATCCTCTTAGCAGACCTGATTCTGAGATAAGTAATGACATAGGCAGAATTGGGTTACAGTAATAAAGATCACTTTGCAACTTAACTTCCGAATCTTAAGAGTCGTTACCACAGGAAGCTCATTATTAGTGTAAACTGCGAAACTGTTTCATGTTTAACTTCTTGGAAAGATGTGTGCTTGTGATGAGGTTATGATAAAGATACCTTACACATAAAAACACCTTCCGGATGACTCTTGCATAGAATGATTAAGAACTAGTTCACACTGCATTTACCATGATGTGTTTTTTTTACAGATTAAATGCAAGGGCGTATGAGATTGTATGATTTCTTATGAGGCTAATTTACAACAGGTGCATTACATTGCACTGAATTTTAATGAGGTGGAAACATGTGTTAATGCACCACAACGGGATGCACTTAAGAAATCATTAGAAACCTTTACCACATAAAATGTAATCAAACACTTTGCTTAACCCAAATCAATTGTTCTGACAAATTTACAGAAACCCGTTTCAAATGTGGTACCATTTCATATTTTACACTTACAGATGAGCAAGAACTTGGATGTTACCAAACTCCTATGGGTTAGTTAATGTGATTGGCAAGTCAGAAGTTAAAAAAAAAAAAATATCCGTAGCTCACCTTACATTGGAGTCTCTCCAGCGCTCTCCTTTCAGTCTCCACTTCGCTGACCAGGTCCTTCAATCAACCTTCAGTGGACCGAGAGAGAAAACACCCCAAAATCCCTCCACAGACATCCTGATTAGCTGTCTCTCTCTGCAGCTATGAAATCCCGCCCTCCTCCCTTCTCTCTGGTCATAACAAAAATGTTAAACTCCTGGGAGATCCCAATGGTATCTGCTTCCTGTGCACTGCTTGGGGCCACTCAGGCCTTACCAGCCGCCTCACTAACCACTTACTGAATTCATCTAACTCACACATAACAGGCACCTATTGCCAATAAAACACAGTGAATTTATTATAACCATACACAAATTGGCACAACATTAATCACACTCTGCTGCTTTGAACTGTAAAACAAACTGGAGTCATCGATACCCCATTGTGCTGTAATATTATACACGGGATGATCCCACTTGTATGCTTTAATGTCGTTTTGTTTTGTGCCTCCGCCTTTGAAAACTGAGACCTGTAGTCTGTCAGGCTGCCCCTCAGTGAAACTGAAATGAATATGAAAGTAGAATGGCAATTGGCTGTGGGCGGTCTAGAAGAGGTGTGGTTTGAGGATCAAATACAGGAGCAGATTGGCCGCCCATCACCCTGACGAAGCCTCGGTAGGCGGGGTGAAATGTACGTCGGTAGAGTCTTTCTAATAGTTGAATCCTGGTCCTCCATGAAATCCTACTTATTTTCACTTGCACTCATCTGCTGCCCTTTAGTCTTTGGAGTTGCCTTTAGATGCATCTATGGGTTCAGCCTCAGGGACATCAAAACTCTGGGTCAGTAGGGGGTACACATAAAGTATACTCCAGGTCAAGCTTAGAGTCAGGTTGTGGTTTATATGTATTGGGCTGTGGATCAGTCGTTTGTAATTGCTCATCTTATCCGTTATTTATCTTTTCTTTTTTTTTTATTAATTTTTCCTAACAACAATGTGTTTACCTTAGCAATGTACATCAACGGGTGTGTTAAAAGTACAGATCACAAAACTTCCTCACTCTGGCTTGCTAATCATCTGATTGGCTAAGAAAGGGGCAACAGCTTTAACCCATTCTGCTGTAATTCAACTTTTTCAGATAGGGATGATCAAAGTCTTGTGTTCTGTTATTAAAGGGTTACAGGCAGTGTTCTCAGCTGGAAGTGTCATTACTGCTGCTTGACTTAGCCAAAGCTGTTAACTGTGCTCCTCTGTTACAGTGGCGCCATTCCAGGATATGTATTCAGAATTTTTTTTTACTCAAGACCAGAAAAACCACTCCCATCTTAGGATCAAAGAAATATAGGAAACCCAGAAGCAACATGGGTTTTGGTCCGTCCCCCTGGGGCACCTTGGTTTGGGATGCCCTGTTTGCTCCCGTGAAACACACCTCTCCTCAGTCCAACGGCTCATGCAACTCTCGTCCAATCAGCTTCCAGCTGTATATATTAATGTATGGCTGGAGAAGCTGAATCTCAGTCGCGTGCGGCATCACTCGTATCCTTCACAATTTGCACAGTTAGGAAATATGTGGGGAGAGTGGATCTCATGTGTGTTCTCCTAGTCTAGCAGGCTTACCCTGGTGCTAGAGAATCACTAGAGAACAGGAGTGGACTGGGGTACTGTAAATGTTGCTGGTGGTATCTAAGCCACATGTGGTCTACTTCATCTCTATAGTTCAAGGTTGAGAATTCAGAAAATAATGTTTGAAATTTAAATTGGAGAAAAACCCAGGATTTTGACTATCCTGGGTTTTGGTCTTTGCACCCCCCCCCGGGCGTCCCAGTCGGGGATGCCCCGCTGTGTGAAACCCCCAGATTGCCCAATCTCACTTACACTTCCCCGGTCCTACAGCACATGCGCAGCCCTCTCGTCCAATGAATGTAACCAATTTAACAGGGAGTGTGCCCGCACTGGCCATTCACAAATGCCTGGCATGGGCACACACCCTGTTAAAGGGATAGTGGGGATGCTTGCGCATGCACCGTTGGACCAGGAACGAAGGTGAGTTTTCGGGGGACCTGGGGAGTGCCCTGGAGACGCCAGGGTGGGTTTTGGTCCACTTTAAACATTGTAGTTTGCTACAATGGTTGTATGCAACAATTCATCTTTGCCTTAGAAAACTGTGACTTGAAACATTTTTTTGCATATACTTTAAGTTGCCCTTTTCCTGCATGAGAAAACCATAAATGCCAAAAGTTCCCTACACTGATCTCTATGTAAGAAATAAGGACCTATTGTGGGAAATGTATTCTTGTTTTTTATGCCTCTAGGTGAGACTAATTTTATTTTATGGTTTTCTACCAAGTGGAAGGAAACAACAGAGGTCAACAAACAGTTTTTGCTGAATATGTTTCCGGCTGCAAAGCGTGTTTAACAGCTGCATGTTTTGGCCACTTATACGGTCCTGCCTCCCTCCTTTTTTTTCTTAAACTGGTAATAGAGCGCAGTGTTTTTCTCAGAAAGAATGTATGCTGTCTGTGAGAGCAGTCAGGGAGAGCTGGAGTCGTGCTCGCTATTTTGACAGTTGCAGTACAAAGTCGTTTCATATGTTTTTTCCTTTCCCTGTGGTTCGTTCTTAGCTTTCATTCTGGGAAAGCCCATACTTGAAATGCCTCTAAAGAGGTGGAGAATAAGACTTAATCCCAGACACAGAGATCTGTGAACATTACCTTCAAACGCCTCACGCCCCAAAGGAGTGTTTAATCTTGCACTGCAACCAACCGGCTAAACAGATCCTGTGTGTGTATCTGAGATGAAGAAAATGCTAGATGAGGAATGAAAGTGTGTGTGTTTCTTATCCCTAGAAAAACACATGGCAGATACTTCATCTCATACGATGCTAGAAAACGAGATGAGCTGAGCGTGGACTGCGCTAGATGAAAAACCTGCAAAAGTTCCTTTTTTAGGTCTGTAAACCTAAAAAGAAAAAGAATGTCTGTGCTTGGTGTGTCCTCCAAGTTAAGACAACCAGCTGTGGGATCAAAACCAATTCATAATGCTCTTCCTATACCACACGTGGGCAAGAGCGTGCCACAGCACTACCAGCCAAGGTCCATGGAGTTGATGAAGCCTGAGAAGTCATTCAGTTCTTGTCAACTTATGCAAAGACCATCCTGTGACTTTGAAGAGAGGAACCTTTTTCATGGCAGTGTCAGAGAAAAAGAAGATCAAAAGGTCAGTACAAACTCACATGTAGAAATTATTACTTTAAGTCTTACTGCTATTGCTCTTTCATTCATACCTGTCCTTTATTACCATGCGTGCCCAATAAATGGCTCCTTATTTTACTTGATCAAGAATGTTAAGATTGTATTGCCCCTCACACACGTTTTATGTGATGTTACTTGACTATGCCTATAGTGGTGCAGTTTGTCAATAGGTGAAAGTCAAATTTCCCCAGAATATTGGTGATTTAATTTCACAACTGTTTATTTGCAACCAAGGGGGCGAACAAATGTAATTCATTGTTGAATGCAGGGTGTTTATTTACAGCCTGTGCCTTCAAAGTATTTTCAAAATTCACAATGTACTGTAGTATACTGCCCCTAAAGGCAAAGTCCCAGCATTCTTTACAGACCTTATATCAGGGCTGTCAGAGGGGCGCAAGGCTCCCCTGCTTAGCCTCATCTAGTCCTCCCACAACCCTGGAATCTTCTGCTGTACCTTGTGACCAAAGATGTGTCCATCATACTGGTGGTGTGCACATGAGTTATACATGGTGTGGGGGGCTACATTGTTTTTGTTCCTCGTCCCAGAGGAACTCCCCAGAGCATTGGGTCTTCTTACCTTTTCTATACCATGTATATTAAAGAGCAGCAGAGAACACAGCATGAAAAGGGAGAGGCATGCATCCGTGTGGCCAATTCCTTCCACCTGTGCCAGCCATTCAGATAAGCCTGGTGCACAGGCGACCACCAAAGTCCAGGCAACCTTGGGGGTTTCACATTTCAGGGCATCCCAATTCTGGAGACAGGAAGATCTCCGGTCTGGAGTTTTATAGACTCTAGGCCAGTGTTTGTTCCACTTTAACAGAGCAATGTTTGAGTTTAGATGGTTTAGGTAGATGGGTGACATGGGTGATTCTTTAGGTAGATGGGTGACAAGCCAAAATAAGTGCTCCTGCTCTTTTTCTCACCTGGACAACTTTCTCCTTATCCTTTTACCTCTTTTACACTCTCCAATTTTATCTCCCGCATTATCACTTTTTGGGCCTTCCAAGGGCCACAGACATTTCACTGCACAAGTTATGCTGTGCCATGACAAGCTAAAGTATATTTTCCTATGCCAGCACAGCAAAACACCTGGCAAATGTATCTTATCCAACCCACATGATGGTTTAATGCATGATAGCAAAATAAACAGGCTTACATTGACTACTGAAAAGGCCAGAAACAAGTCCGTTAGTTAGTGGGTGGGCAGTGCTAAGAGCAGCAGAATGCTATCAACAAGTGCAAGATTAAGAATGTAAATAGCAGATTATCTACTTAGAATGGATACATAACCTCCTCATAGCAACTAAAATAGTTGTGATCAGGCATTCATCACTTGTGCTATACCTCTGTCTGTTATAATAGAAGCTCTTCAGGATCAAGGATCAGGAGACAAGAAGGTAAATGTGCCATTTTCCAAGCATCAGCGCTAGCTAAACATTAGCCACCACCTGAGGGCGAAGGCGATTTGTTCTTGAATGGGAGAGCAACCAGAGGGCATTATTCTGCCTGGCCCACAGGAATCATGGACCACAGCAGAAGCTATTAAACTAAATAACTAGAGATGTAGTTTACTGAGATTTCATTTAATACATATTAGAACCTTGGGTGGAAATCCTGCCTTGGTCAGTGTTTCAGATTGTCCACCAAGGCAAAATACAATCTTAAGGGTACTTAGATGTCTAAATGTATTTAGCCTCCCTTTATTAAACGTGTTGCTATTATTTATTGGGAGATGTTTAGTATTAAATATACATGTGGACCACTCTAACTTTATTTTGATATGGTGTGACTTTGAAATAGATTTTTTAGCCTGGAATAGTCTTAAAATATTAGGAACAGCTTGGACATTATTCTGTCTGTTATTCTATACAAGAGATGTGGCTTTATTTCCTGTCTGTGGTTGCAAAACATTTAAATAAAAGTACTTCCTGGCAAAACTGACAACCCCCAGTTGGGTCTGCCAGAACGTGGGTGCATATTGATGTGCACACCTGCTGGATAAACCCAATAGGCTGCTGGGCATGTGGGGTGGCAAACCATTGTTATGGGCTTGCTAGGGGGATGCACATTCAAGGCTGGACTGAAGCAACTTGGGTCCACCAGAGGAAATTGTTATTGAGACCCCCCCATTTAGCTAAAGAAATATTAGCCAAATAACAAATGTAAATCACTTAATAAAAGCCATGACTGTCAAACAGAAAAGAGCGGTAAAATAAAACAAATGTACCTGGAGATAGCTTGTGGTTATAGCAATAAATAAATTGATTGACACATTGTTTTAAACTGTTAAGCTAGGTGTCACAAGTAGATTTAGCTGTCACACAGATCAGGAGCCACAACAGGCAAACACAATGTTCAGACTTACTGTGTACCTAGTCATGAACAATTGGCAAGTGCTGTTAACACAATGTCAACATTTGCAATGTGCTGCTATAAGAATGCTAAAGCAGACCTCCACCCTATTTTTTTTCTCATTGGCTGCTCATCATCCTGAGTCAGCAGCTCTTAATGCTGCATTAAGCATTTAAGACACATAAATAAAGGCCTGTGGGTAAACAGCCTTTTCAGTACATCGGGAAAATTATTTAGCTCTGTTTTTACTGATATTTATATTCAATACTGCATCAAATGTAGTTGAAATACCATTTCTAACAGTTTAGTGATGTTAAAGTGGACCAACACCCACGGGTGATCGGCCCGGGAATCTATAAGATTCCCGGGCCGATCACCTCCCTCCCCGCGGGACATCCGAGATCGGGATGTCCCGCGGGGTGAAACCCCCCCAAACACCCCAACCCCCCGAAAAACTCACCTCTCCCCGCTCCCAGCGCCGACGGACAAGCCGCGGACAAGCGGCTCCTCCGCCGCCGCCTCCCTCGCGCCCCTCTAGACATGCGGCCGCCCGCGCCGGCCGTCTGTGAATGACCGGCGCGGGCACGCGCGCGTCAAGAGTGACACGCGGGAGGCGGCGACGGAGGAGCCGCTTGTCCGCGGCTTGTCCGTCGGCGCTGGGAGCGGGGAGAGGTGAGTTTTTCGGGGGGTTCGGGGGGGTTTCACACAGCGGGGCACCCCGATCAGGGGTTCCCCACCGAAGTGGACCAAGACCCAGGATAGTCAAAATCCTGGGTGTTGGTCCACTTTAAAGAGGAGCATCGGGGGAGGTTAAAACCTCCCCCAAGCCTCACTGATCTCCCCCCCCCCCTCCGGTTTTACCTTTGGGATACATTAACTCACCTCGCGGGGGGCTCCATCTTCTGGGTCCCTCTTTTTCCGGGCAAAGCTCCGACGGGCAGCGCCATCTTGCATCCCATAAGGCACTGTGCGTGCCCCCTGATCTTGGGCCTGTGCAGTGCCCATGAATGGGATGCAATCCAAAATCCAGTGAGACTTTGCTGATTGGCGTGGGCCTTTCAAGAGCCCGGCTAAAGCTGTGCTGTCACTAACAGATGGCTAAGCTGGTGGGGGGACCGATCAGACCCTGAAGCAGCCGGATGTCACCACAGCAGACTGCTTCGACATCCGAAAGGTAAGTACTGGCCGATGGGAGGGGAATCGGCTCCTTTTTATTTTCAGTCTGATGTTCCTCTTTAAAGCAGATTTTAAATGACCTATTAGGATTGTAAACCTAAATAAGTCTCTTAACTTTTACCAGCAGTTACTTTGGAAGGTGTACTACTTCCTTTGCTCGAGGATCCTTTCTCTCTGACCACCAAGTTGCTCTTTTACAGTGACTCAACCGCTTGACTACAAGTCATGGGACAGCTTGTCTAGTCCCTAGGTAGGCTTGTCTCGTCCTACCTAGGGACCTGTTGGGGGCAACTTGTATGTTTGTTAGGTAATAAATTGCAACTTAGAGCATCATACATTTTTGTAATGAACATGTGCTATATTTAGTGCTATGCACAAAAATGATTCAAATGCGTAAAAGACCATAAACATGACCTAGAGCTGGCATGAGATTTAGAGCTGTTATGCCATGACAAAGTCAATGTTGTATAAACTTTGGTTTTGAGTGTTTTGTCAGCTACTTAGAAAAACAGTGTAGCGTAACCAAGCTGCTTAATTTTTTGTAACAATACAAAAAATCGCTTGTTCCCCTAAAGACAGATTTCACACTAGAGGGTCAAAGAAAGTCTGTGAAATAGACACTTGATGCTTGACCTCAGCAAAATGCAGGTACTCTGTAAGCTAAGCCATATAGCTTAAAAAGTCTGGCTTCTGTGTCATGCTAACTTTTCCTACCAGCAGTGGGATTTGCCTATTATTGGCAATTTCCTAACCTTGCATAATGTGGTTGTTGGCATATCAATAGCACGTGGCTATACAATTACAACATCGTTTGAAATGGTGGTTTTACTATTGTATTCCCCAATGCCGATCTGTTTGACAAGGATTAGATGAATTCCCTGAACTTTGACACACGTTTACTTTATTTTATAAAGTACCACTTCCTATTCTCTAATGCTCTCAAGTACCACCTTGGTGGTACACAAGGGATGTCAGTCACCTAAACTTGTGTTACAAATGTTCAAAACAACTATTTAAAGTTTATACAATGCAGCAGATCAGGTTGGGGTACAAATTATTTTAACTCCGAATAGGAGTACCGAGTACCACCAGTGGTACATGTACCACAGGTTGAGTAACCCTGGCCCAGATCCTAAAAAATGTTTTGCCTATTTACTTTAGTGTCAGGTTCTTTTTAATCTTATCTAGAGAAAACGTTATTGGGAACCCACACCCCTCACTGTGTACAGAATATTCTGAGAGTAAAGGTGAAAAAAGAGAGGTAGTGGTGACCCTGAGGGGGCAAGAAGTACCTCATGTATGCATGTTTCCAGCATAGTCAGATGTCCAGATCAAAACTGTGGGACCAAGTATTTGATTTGTAACATACTGTGAATGTCCAAACCTCTTCGGCATAACAAGGTGGCAGCTGACAGCCCAGACTACTTCCACTTGGGAATAATGGTATTGTGGGCAAACAAGGTGACAGGCAAGGTCAGTATCAATATCCTTTTATTACAAAATCCAGGGAGTTTCGTCCCATCACGAGTGTGTGCAGCTTACCATGTCAGGGTTTATATTTTCTTAGCTGAGAATTTGTATGGGCCAAGCCTTATCCCCGGTGCCCACTGGTGCAGGTATGGACTTGCCCTCTTTCCATGTAGCATCTAAAGGCTGGTGTGATCACTGTAACCTGACAGCATAACTATTTTTTAGGGATCCTCTTAGCTCTGCTCTAAAATAAGCTTTTATGCCAAATCAAAATGTGTTACTTTAAGATGCATCTAAAAATATAAATGATATATTAACCAGACAAGATGTGAGATTTACTAATAGAACATGTACTAGAAGATGCAATTAAAGATGATCAGTCAATAACCATAAAATTGTAATAACAAAAGTGATTTGGCAGAAATGACCAAAGAGTTGAAATAGCTGCTTGCGAAATGTCCACCCAAGATACTAGTGGATGTCTGGCCAGACATAATGTGAGTCATGTTATCTTTTACTCCACGCCCTCTGCGACTGAGGATTCCCTCTACATTGCTCATATTCCAGATTTCCCACACTTCAGTCCAACCAGCTGTTACAAAAGCTGTCTGGAGTATCCAGAAAGGATAACGAAACATCCGGATGAAGGCAATATTTTGTGTTATAATTCAATTTTTGGTGATTGATTACTTTTTATATTATTTTTATTTAACAAAAGCATCAGTTAAAGACAGTGGTTGTACCTAAAGCATAGAAGATCGTTCACAGAAATAGAATATACTGGAAAAAATATACACATGAAATGTACACATAAAATGTACAGAAATAAAATTCTGCTAGTGGTGAGTAATTTTAGAAGGCGCATTTTCCAAGAAGGCCTGAAAAGTGATTATCCTGCCACCTTCAAATCTATGACCTTGGAAGATGTGTCATCGCTCATCATTTAAGATAAGTGTCTACACTTAGACACCAAAAGGAATACTCACCTTTATTCCCCCACAGCTGGTTGTTAATGCCAGGCCACCTCTGCCATCAGTAGCAGTGATGCTGCCACTCCCTCTTAGTTCACTGGGTGGGTCGTGCCATTGACCTCGTGGTTCTGGGAGTTTATGGTAACTGTGCTGTGAGGGACAAAAGGTGAGAGTATTCCTTTTGTTTTTTTTTCAGTGGATGAACAATTACTTTAATTGATTGTGGACACATTTTCAATGAGTATACATGTCATAGTTTTCGAGGTGGCAGAAGAATCTTGCCTTTTAGGCAAATACACATTCTAAGATTACACAACAGCTACAAATGCGATGCATTTTCAGATCCAATGGTTCACTGACATTGTCATGGATGCAGGATAAATTTCCTTTTACAATGTTCATGCCTCCTTTTGCCCAAACTTTAGTTTACTTAAAGAGAAAATGTTGACCATTAAGGATGACCCAAGGTCAATTTAACCATATTTAAAATATCTGAATTAATACACAAAGTATGTAAGATTTTTGTAAAAAATGTCAATTCATATTTGGTTTCCCAACAGTAATTGTTCTAGTGGCTAATCAGTTGCCAATATTGCGAGTTTATGCTAATAAAGTTACAAAACTTACTTTTTAGTCACCAAGGGATGTTCAGTATCCTTTCATTGTAAAACCTAGTCCCCTCAGGAGAGTGTGCAGCTTACCATGTCAGGGTTTATATTTTTTTAGCTGATAATCTGTATGGGTTCATGCCTCCCTTTGTCAAACCTTTATTTTACATAAAGAGAAAATGTTTTCCATTAAGGATGACCCAAGATGACCCAAGATAAATTCATAGTTAGTTTTTGGTCACCAAGGGTCTGCATTTTAAAATTAGTCTTAACGTTAACTAATTTAAGGCCTATTACGTTAAAGGTTTGGGATTAGGGAGGTTTATTTATTGAAGTGTTTAAGACTTCTCCGCATATTTGGACAACTTATGCTCTGAAAAACCCAATAAGGTGTGAGAAATATGAAAAACGAAACTAAAATTGTATGGAGTTGGGCTATAATGTATTACATAAAAGACTACATATTCATGCTTTTCATTCATTCTGCAACACGGAACAGCAGAGTTCTGTTAAAGGGCACAGAGGATAAACATTATTTATATTGTGTACTTTTCCCTTCACTGCATTGGCATGGTTATCTGTGGTTATTGTGTTTTGATTATGTGAAACAGAGCAGGGCTCTGTGTTTATACAGATCAGACTCTATATGTTTGTACAGTAAAGCACACAGAAGCTGCAGTGTTGATGATACACTCAAGCTGTATGTGAAAGTATTGTCCCTGATACTGTGCAGGTATCACAGTGAAAGAATTGTCTCTATGAATATGAGCACTCCTGACTTTACCGGCTAGTCAGGATGTAAATCTCCGAAAGCTTTCCACAAAACAATAGCCCATTGACAACTTGAAGATTAGTTCATAAAATAATTTATTTACACCTTAACCCCAAAGTTTCACATGTTCTTGTATTATTCACATATGTTTTTCTTGCAGGTGGCCAGCAATGTCAATGTTGCCCCTGCGAGAGGGTTGTGCATACTGGATATTATGTAGAAACCAAGTCATGGAATTTTTAGATGGGTTGAGGAGTTCTCACCAATTTTAGAGTGCATACACAGTGTTGTACTGTTCATGTTTAGGGATTGGATTTCTTGAGTGTTCATTACACATTACTGTGTTGCCTGTTTTGGACATGCCAGTGACATGCCTCTTACCTTTTCTTGTAGGTTTGGTGTGGCTATTGGGCCTTTGCCTTGCTGTCTAAACGAAATCCTTGCTTGGTTGTTCACAAGTTTTTAAGGCTCTTTTCCTTCCTAAGTGCAGTGTTGGTGTTCAGATCCCCCACCCAGAGGCACAGAATTCTAACAACCCCCATGTTGTATTGCTGGTGGTGCAAATCAAAGAACAGCTGCTATTCACTATCAACAAGTGTTCTGCACACGGCAATGTGCAAATTACCAAACTGTAATTTTATTTTATCATGCATCCTCAACATATTTTAACCATGCTATTGTTAAAATACATTCCTTTATACTAATTAAACTTTACCAATGAAGCAATAGGTCAAACAAGACTTTTCCTGGAAAAAGTTAATAGGTTTAGAAATTTAGGTTTGGATAGCCCAGGGAAGGTTATAAGACATATGTAAAATTGCAATGAAATAACGAATGCAAACTTTAGCACAGTAGTGTGTACAAATATTAGGTTCTCTGACCCTCCAAGCCTACTCAGAGCTCATCCCTGGCACAGGGCTTCCATTTGGGTCAAGGCCTATCTGCACTCTCTCACTGGTACACCTTACCCTCAATGCAAAATATCTGCCCTTCTCAGCAGTATTTGTGGGTGCTTTTGCCCAAGGCACCATCCTGATCTGTGCTTGTGCACATATGGCAGCTATTGTAGCGTTTTGCCCAGCCTGACACATGGTACCTCCTTTCGCAGAGCTTCTTGCTCACCGGGAGTCACAGACTCGCTTCTGAGGGTGATCAGTGTCTTTTTGTAGGCCATCTGGCCTGGACTGGATTGTGCTCATTGGCCAGCAGATAACACGCACCTTCCCTTTCGTGGCCAGACTCCAGGCACCTTTCAGTGACTTTCCAGCAACCCTTTAAATTACCAGTCATATAACAAAGGGAAAACTTTCCTAGAGTCTATATACAATACAACGCCGTTTTCTGGCATTGAAAAGGCCTGTTTAATCTAACAATGGTCTCTAATCAGGGATGGCTGCAGGTTTATGCAGGCCCTTGGGTGAGAGATTCTTAGTTGGCTCCCTTATGGTGTGTCTGTTACATGCCACATGTTATCACTTCACCCTTCAGCTCTGCTGCCTCAAATGGGTCCTCTTCATCATATGATCCTTGTCTGATCCATACTGCCTTCTCCGCAGATTCCGAGCATCCTTCAGCCCTTGCTGCCATTCTCCACTGCCTCTGAAGTGGCCACCTGAAAATGCCAGTGGTACGAGCATACTGCAATCTGGTGCCAGACCTTGCTAACTCTAATAAATGTATAACCATGTTTCTACTATAGAAATGATGTGTATGCTTCTAGAGATTTCTGACCCTCATACTTATATTTCTCTACAATTGCAGGTAAATAGAAATATCATGGGCAGAGAATCATTATAGGAGATGGCAAAAAGAAATCACAACTAATAGTGGTCAAATGGGAAATGAAATGGTGCAACCATATACACCTAACCGTTTTTACTTTTCTCTTGTGAATGTTTTGCAAATTGTGAGTTGTTTAAATAAATCCACTTTGGCTAATGAATTTGTTCATAATAAGTGATCGGTTAGAAGAATGATTTTAATTTGACATGTTGGAAATTGTGCAGGGCCTAGATTATAAAATCAGATACAAGCAAGTCTATGTACTAAAACATTTTCAGGCTTCAAGAATGCGCTATAGGAACACTTTGACTGAGCTTTCCTGTGCACTGTAGTCTGGAGATGACGCAAGACCCTTTTAGGCTAGCTGTGTGAGCACAGAACAGAGGAAGGAAGGAACATACTGTAAGGATTTTTTCTAAAGCATGTTAACTTTGTGTAAAGGAATTGACAACTTATTGCCAACTTTTGTTAGGTATGTTGCCAACGTGATGCAGAGAAAAGGCTCAGAAGTAGATAGTATCAATACTGCATTTCTTTATTGGCGTTGATTAATGCTTTAAAGTGCACCAAAACCCTCTGTGGCTGGCCCTGGAATCTAAAATACTCCAGAGTGGGTGATTGCCTATCTCAAGAGAATCTGGATTTGTGTGAAATCCCCTGCGATCGGCAAAAATCTTACATTTACGGCGATACACTGGGGCATCTTGCAGCTGAGGTGCATTCTGACCCTCTGCCAATCAAATAGGCTGGGTGTGGGAGCATGCCTCAGACCGCAGGAAAACTAGGTATGCAGCTGCTCCCCATTCCGGAACTCTGTCTTCAACCAGAGCTGTATGTTGTGCCCCAGGAAAACAAGAAAAAAATTGTATGGTAAAAATTGTGGCTTTTGGTCCCCTTTGAAGAGGACAAAACATGTTTTGCCTGGCCCTAGGCTCTAGTGATTTAGAATTACCTGTCCTAAGGGCATCCCAAAGTAGAATGCCCTGCAGTATGAAATACCCTGGTTTTGGCCTTAAACTCTCCTCAATCTACATACCTTGACCATACATTGACAGTATGCATGCTCTGCCTGCCGTGCCCCGCTGGAGTGAGGATGTTGCAGGCTGCTGCACAGTGTGATGAGCATATGAGGAAACCAGGGGGTTTCACATTGCAAGGCATCCCCTTAAAAAGGAAGGGGGGCAACTTATTTATAGGGGGGCAACTTATTTATATGAGTTTTGGTTTACACTAAATAAATCCAAATATAACAATGGCACCTGAGTCATATTGTCATTTTTATCGGTAACTGTACACCAGCATATGGCCAAGTTTGAATCTCCAACTCTTACCGGGCAGCGCTTCACAGCCCACAAACAAATTGTGATGGCGCAGTGTGAACCCAGCATTAAAAAAAACGTTATTTAATATGAAACTAGCACATTATATATTATTTTCTTTATTTGGTGCATGGCATCATTACATTACATTTGTTTAAATAAATCACTGCACTGTAGAGCATGTATGCAATAAAACATTTGGATGATTACCTAAGATTTTTAAGCTCATTGCTGTACAGCAAGTACTGCCAAACTATTATTTAGCTTTTGTTCCCCTTCTTCTCTTTACACTTTGTAATAGACCCTTATACAATAAACCCACATCAATCTTCCTTGCCTGGATATGCCTTAATGTGACAAGAACCTGGTGATTTCTTTGTACTGCTGAAGTACAGCGAATCCGCTTTGTATTTACTATACGCTTGTGACAAATAACTCCTCAGACTTCCTCTGTGGATTCAGATTTCCGCTTCTATCTTTTAAATATATCTACGAGCGGATAAAGATTATGTTTCGGATGACTTACCCAGAACACAATGCAGGAAGTTGTTTCATTTCTCATAGGTGACTTACTCAAAGGAACACATAGGGCTGCATGGCCCACTCCACATTACAGACACAATAGGATTTCCTGACAATGCGTCAAGCAGTTTTTACAAAATAAAGTTAGGAAAACAGAACCATGTTATAACTCAGGCTTAATTGCTTAGAATAATGCATCACACCAAAAAGATGATTGATAAACCTTCAGTAAAAACTTTTCCAGCCTCTTGGCATATGGGAAAGGAAAAAATGACCCCTCCTTTTTCAAACTAAAGTTGTTTTGATATGTTTTTGGTTGAGGTTGAGTCTTACCTAATATATATCAATAGTTGCCCCTCCCCCCGAACTAACAAACATCAGATCCAGTCTTGATCATTATGGCTTTACTGTACTGTATTGGTATCTGCTGGTTTTTGTTGGTCCACAATGTCTCGGATGTATTTTTGGATCCTCTTGGATCTCTGAGTGCAAACAAACATGTAGTCCTCTATATAAAAACAGAGCAGCAAAAAAAGAAAGGTGGCAGTAACTAAAAGGAAGGCTGTATCTGCCACAGGCAGCTCTCCCATAATTTTGTTCATGCTCTAGACAACTCTTTCATAACAGTTTACCAATCGAAAACCGTTTTCTTATCACTTTGTACTGTCCTCTATCTGGAGTTTATCTTGTACAGGCCACAAGCAGCTCTCTCATCATGGTCGTTTGGCCACCTATTAAGGCACTGTAAAAAAGTTGGTCAACACATAACCACAGCCTAGGCACTAGGGTCCAAATGTTTAGAATTTAGAAGCCCCCACAAACAAAAATCATTAGATATGTGGAGAAAAAAATTGTAGGACAATTTGTGGTCTTTGCAAATTATTCATTGCAAAAGTAAAGCTTTATAGCCTCCCCTGGAGGGACCTTCTTTAGAAGAATCCTAGAATGCCCCCCCCCCCCCTCCAAAATAAAATCTCTCAGCTAACTATGCCCGTGGCAGCACAGGCTATGTTCTGTCTAGCTAACATGCGTATAACATAAAATGTTTGAGCATAGCCTAATGCAATTAAAGGGGGCACAAACATAGGTTGGCTTTATTGTAAGAACCTCTAGTCTAGCACAAATCGAATAAATAAGGTGAAGGAGCAACAGTGATGGGGCCCTCTGAACTTAAGGGCTCTATACACTGTAAAGGGGGGCATGTGACAAGCCCTACTGTGGAACCCTCCCTTTGTAGGAGTCAACAAGTACATGCAAACATGATGTGGGACCTAAACTAATCATTTCAAGAGCTCTGCATTTCATGCAAGCTGATTTATGCGAGAGAAGGTAAGTATGGTGTTTTTATATGCTTGGATATTGCCTTAAATTATTCTCCATTAATTTATTTTTACTGATAATCTAGTGTTCCCCCTAGTGGCTGAAAGCAGGCCACCGCTTAACAGTTCCCTGCTACGATGGAGCCTAAATCACCTGTAATATTTCAGCCATGAGCTGATTGTCTAACAAAAATGTAAGAAGTTAAATATTTAAAGATGGAATCAAATAGTACAACATGTTGCCTACAATAGGGCTTTGGTGAGAGCTTTGATTTGATTTTATTTCATTTGATACACAAGCAGCCACTAGCCAAAACAGGTACATAGGTGGGAAAAAGTTATTACTGAATTGGGAGGGAATTTTAAAATGACTTTTCTTTCCTTAGTGAGTACCCCTTATTACACAGCTCTATTCACAGTGACTAGGCTGGGATGAGTGGATAGTGGATACACAGGGGCCATAGATGGAATGGACTGTCATCAGCCAGGGTTGTTAAGGCCCGGTTAACACTACTGTGAAGTGCCATACATAAAAAGCACAGAGCTACTATGCTTTTTATGTATGGGATTGTATTTTGAACTTATTGGTGAGATATAGGTTATGCACGTGTAGTGTCAGGAACCGCTTACCTGATCCCCATTCCAGCGACGTCTCCAGGCGGCCAGCTGCAGCTGTCACTGTGCGGCGGCCGCGCCGAGCGGCGTCGGCTCGAGCAGCGTCGGCTCGAGCGGCGCCCAGCTCAGCCACGCCCCCCGCTTCCTCCTCCAGGAGACGTGCTCGCGCGCGGCCGCGAGCACGTGTCTGTTATGCCCTCCGGCGGCGCTGTGCGGCGCGCACCCGCCGGAGGATCAATTAAAGGGTTAATGAATCCTAGGGGATTGAGGGCTTCGCCCTCTTCTGCTCTGCAGCCAATTACCCTTGGAATCCTATGTGCTCCAATCAGTACACTGCTTCCCTCAGACCTGTTCCTATAAAGGCAATTCCCTCTCAGTTGTGAATTGCCTGTGATAGCGCTCAGAACCCTGTGTTACCTACTCCTGTGAAGTCTAGCCTGTTGCCGATTTGATTGTACGACCATTCTCGATCCTGAATCCTTGTTGCCGACCTCTGCCTGAATTGACGCCTCTCGATCCTGAATCCTTGTTGCCGACCTTTGCCTGAACTGACGCTTCTAGATCCTGATCCCCAGTTGCTGACCTCTGCCTGAACCCCGACTACGTCTTGCCTGACCCCTGATGCCGCTACGATCTCTGCCTTCCCGTTATCGACCTCTGGCTTGTCTCTGGACTTCCGTCACTCACGCTCTTGCTATTGGTTCTCCAGTCCTCCCACATATAAGCTTACATCCTTTGAGCCATTAAGTCCTGGGGGCAACCGATCCCGGGTAGGCGTATCTTGCGTCCCGGCAAGCGGGGGCTCCTACAGGTGAAGCTGGCTGTGGAGATTGGGGGTTGTGAGCTTATTAAAAGGGCTGGAGTTACCCCGAGCGTGACATGTAGCTTGTTTTTTCTTTCAATTTAACCTGTACACAAATTTGGAGCGTGGTATCTTTATATTTATTTTTTACTACTGTGAAGTGATAGAATTTTCGCAATTTTGTTGTCATTTTTTGCAGTGATGTGGCAGCAATTTTGTTCCAATTCAATGGACATGAATCGGAGATGCTTTTCATAATAACAGCTGAAGGAAATGCTTTTTGTGATCACCTATGTGAAAGGGCAAATAGGATACTATGGGCAGCGAATGCGGGCAGATGCAATCGCATTGTGGCAGTGTGAACCAGCCCTCAGGGGTGGCAGGTTAAAAGACTAATGGTTGCAACTTCCTCAGTAGCCAGGATGTTGTTATTACCATAACTGAGAACATCAGAGATGATTCATTGCCTGGAGTTGAACTTAAAAATAATCATATCCTTTTTTTTTTCTTTGGAAATACCACAAAACATTCATACATTTCCCACCCTCCTTTCACACTGCAAATAAAATAAAGCAGCCATTGTTATTCGGTTTCATCTGTTAAACTGGGCAAACTGGATTTGTCACATAAAATTTATGGTGATTCATCAGCTGTTTGTCATCTTTCATCAACAGCCAAAGCCTTCTATAAAGTTCAGGCCTCTTGTTTTTCACCCATCAAGTTCAAATCCATCCATGTATCTATTCTTTGACGCCTACAAGCTTTTTCCCATGCTGGATCCACTATGTCAAATAGTTTGGTGCATTGTGTGAGATGTGCACAACTTCCCCCGTTCAGGTGTGGGTGCTGTCGCACAAGTGGCTGACAAATATAACTATGTAACTTTTTTCTTACAAGAGCTCTGCGGCTTCTGTATGTATTACTCAGCACATCTCAGCCCACAGGGAGCACACTGTGGATTAACTGTTTGAGGACCACAGCCATTGACTTGGTGCTGCATCAATGTAACTGCTGGTAATACTAAACGACTCAAGAGGATACACCCCTCAAAAATATCACCACACCTTCGCAAAAGTCGCCTTCTCTCATCTCTGATGCAGAGCAATCTTAAAAGGGGGTCAGAACTATGGTAAGAATACAGAGCTGGAATGGAGTGATGAAACGGACAGCTTGTATACTCCTGTAACGGGCAGGCAGAGCTCTCTGCCAAGATTGGATCAGAATAAAGTACTTGGAATCTTGGGTAACTTAATTTACCCAAGGAACATACAAAGTAATGTAAATAATGGCCCTCAATTCAAGCAAAGTACTAAGCAGGAATCATACAGCAAAACATTTACCTTAGCATCAGGCATAAACACACACAACTATGGAACTAAATGCAATAACATAACATACCTTAACCTTAGGAAAACTAACAAAGAAATTCCAGAGCTTGAACTAAGACAGGACACACTGAGGGCACTTACCCAAGTCGAAAGGATAAAAGTGGTCCCAGCAGAGTTGAGGTGCAGGATGGACAGCCTGACAGGTGAAAGCTCTGGATTAAGATTACAGCCTGGCAGCCCTTGAAGTAAAAAGACCTATGAGCTGCAGAGAAGGATGGGAGCCTAGCAGCTTAGAGAGACAGCCAGGAGTTGGCCTACTTGCGCATTGGTCTACAGTCTTCCATATAATGTCAGTAAAGAATAGGCTTTTAGGTGCCCCCAGAGAGTCCTACCAAAAGTGGGCCTGTTTAAGAAAAACCCTGCTGCACTTGACTGAAAATGTGGCCCATATAAACCAATTGTCACAGATGAAGGTGGTAGAGGACCATGGCAGTTCAGGAGGATACCAGCTGGTGGCCACTGGAACAATAACTGTACTGAATAGCATCACATTGCCTACAGCCCTGACCCAGCAATTCCTTGCCCCTTGCATTGTTCCATAATCATTTTCAAGCGGTTTCAGAATAAGTAAAGCTGTGAAAATGGCAGGTGTACATTAATGAGGTTCTATACTCTTTTTGGTCAAACCAGCTGCGCCGGTACTATGAATGGAAGCTGGGGTAGCCAATGCACATGCTAGTATTTAAGCCATAATTTTCCTCCCACTGTAATCTTTGTTGTAAGACCAAAACATATTTTGCGTGACCTTCTCAGCATGGGTAATAACTGAACGTTTCTTCCTGCAAATGTCTTTGGATATACAGGAAGTTTTCCTGCAGCAGACCTTTGCCAGATTCACTGGCTCAGGTTCACTATGCTAGAGAAAGATTGAGAAATCATTAGTGGTTCACAGTTAAGTCATTGTGCTGAGACCAAGCCCGCAAAACAATGAATAATGATTCTAAGTAGAAGCTGACATAAAATTGTTATTAAGAACAAAGTGCTCGACCTTAGTCATTATTTCAGTTTAGTTTTAAGAGCAATGGCACCCGTTAAACGTGTCTAGTTGTGAATGACGGTGAAAGGACATCACTGCATAATGTGAGAGTGGCCTTCCTAATGTGTTAATTAAACAAAACAAAAACCGAAGACACACAATTGAACTCTCCTCACCACCTCCCTCTGCACCCAGATATTTATAATTCATGGAGAAGATAAAGCCCCAGGGTTGATAAATACCTCCTACTTTGCTGGAGTCCAGAGCCTAATCTGCCAAAGCAGAATTTACAGACTGTCCCAGAGCTTCATTCACTGTGCACAAAGTAAAGTGCAGGTCTCTGGCTGCTGCTCAGACAGAGGAAAGACATTAAGCTCAGGATCTGGATTTCTGCAGGGTGTATTCTAGAGATGAGCAAATCTGTTAAAAAATTGATTTGGATGATTTGCTGAAACTGCACCTTTTTTTTAATGAATTGCTGTTAAACTTTTTAACTTTAATTCTTTAATGTGAAAGTCCTGTCTGACTTGACCCTACTGATGCTGAGAACAAGCCATTGTCGGGGGTCATAGTCATAGATGCAAAATCCAGATAGCAAGCCGAGTCATGAGGAAGAAATAAAGTTGTGGTTTAATCTATGATGCAAGGTCAAATGAGGTTGGGTCAAACACAAATAGATCCAAAGATTTCTTAGCAGGCTGAGGAACAAAAGGGTTAGGAAGATGACCACAGGAATCTTCTGGCTCCATATTGCTGGCAGAGACTTACTTATAAAGGCCTTAGAGCTCCATGTTGGTCAGCTGACAGTTAGCACATGTATGATGGTGCACACCATTAACTGTATACATTTACCCTGCATGTGCACACTATTAGCTTTATCCCATGCACACATGCGTGTTGGATTGTGACAGTATGGCTCCGGCCATGACTGAGTGCCCATCCAGCCAATCAGTGCAACAGAATTGGGGAGTAGCCATGGCAGCAGTTTTTGGAAGTACTGCTTCTAATGGGGGAGCAGGCAGCATGCACTGGTAAGTTAAGCCTAAGTTTACCAAATCATGGGGTATTAAGTCAAACTGGACTTTTGCTTTAAATTATGTATTTTACACACCCCTGCAACACTAGAAAACCATGCACAGGCAGGCTATGGACATATAGACTGCTTTCTATGGTATTTCCCAGTTTCAGCCCACCCCAACCTTTGAATGGAATAGTGAGTCACATGGTTAAAATGACACCATCTGCCTGACGTGGCCTTCTTGGGTTTTATTAGATTATAAGCACTCTAAAATGTACTATATTCTGTCCATGCTGACCCAAAAATAGGCTTTGAGGCCTTATACTGCCAGTATAGCTATAACTATTTAGAAATTGTGAAACATCATTCTCAATAGCTTCATAAGAGATGTCACTTAGGTCTGCTATTATATTGTACACTCAACTTGGTTCTCTTTGCATTTCATTTGTCTATGGGCTGTGGTTAACATTTAACCCCACTTCCTATTGAATTAATTTGAAAGGTGGATATTTTCAAACATATCTGTGCCCCTGGGTTACTGGCCCCTGTGTCCCCCTATTGTTTTTTTGGTAATTAGCTTCCAGTTTGATTGACACAGATAAAAGGTGCGTTTTAATTTCACCGCAGACCATTAAATAACCTTTCCCCACTGTATTTAAATTTGGAATAATGGTTAATAAAAATGTTTTTCAGTATTATTTTTTATCCTGTAATTCAAGAATATCTGATTTAAGAAACACATTTTCTTTAGAACTGACAATATTCTTAATTATATACATGGTGGCAGGAAATCATATGTATTTTTATGGTCAATGCAGAAACCAAGTAAAGCAGTGTTCCCCAACCCTCCTACTCAAGGCAATGAGTAGAAAGATGTGGCTGCACTGTGGGATAATGCATAAAAAGTCCACTTTATTCCAGCAATTAAAAGCAGTAGAAATCCATAAAAAGGTTTCGTTTTATGACTAAGGACTAGCCTGTGTTGTCTGAAACACGCAAGAGGACCTTCCCATCCATCACCCAGGTCTGATGTCATGCACTGATTTTAGTTGCTGCTTGTTTTAGTTGCTGCTTGTTGCACATTTGTATGGATTTCTACTGCTTCTAATTGCTGGACGTTTTATGCATAATCCTGGAGTACAGCCACACCTTTTTGCTCATTGCCTTGGAGAATTAAGACAATCCCGGCCACGCATCAGGAGCGCCTTCACAGGCAGTAGAGCGATACCATTCATCTTTTCCTCCTCCTCAAGACCTGCCAACAGCTCATGTTTTGCGCATCTCCACGTAGCCACCTCTATAGCCCTGCTGCTGCTGTAATTGCTAAAACATGACCTATGCTGGGCCTTGAGTAGGAGGGTTCAGATCACTTAAAGAACGAGGTCGTGTTAAAGTAGTCATTTAGTTATACTGATGAAATGAGCCATTCATTATTTTTATTTCCATAAATAATTACAGGTTTAAAAGGGAACAACTGTCAAGAAGTAGACTTTCTTGGGTGGTGTTGTTTTCTGGCAGGGCATCCTTTTTTGGGGTGCTTGACTGTGTGTTTTGCCCCAGATCACTAGTAAACTCACCTTTTCCTCATTCCTACAGTGCATGTGCTCAGCCAATCAGCAGCACTCATTCATTAAGATTTCTTTTGCCACACTGACGTCAGTGTAGAAAGAAAATCTGAATGGAGTGAGCGTCACCAGCCACAACCCCACCCATGCCTCTAACTACAGGCAGCTCTGGGCCCACAATTTAGGCCTTGTGTGGGTGTGTGCCTAGCTAGAAGCATGTCAGGGATACGGCTGCAGTTCAGATACATACATATAATGCACCATGACAGCCTAACCCTGCCTATAGAGAGTTTGGGGTTCTTATCAGGTTTGCAAGACTCCTCCCTCTGATTAACATGGTCCATTAACCAAAGCAAGACTGACACTGACCCTGGGCCGCAAATTGCCCAGTGGCCATATGATACCTCCCAGGCGGCCCTTGCCCATGATAGTATTCAGTTACTTCGGATATGCATCTGTTGCTGACCATTGCCCACCCTATCTTGCTTATTGCCAACCCTTGTCCCTTTGGATATTGTAAATTCTCTGACGTTGCATCCTGGTTATCCTCTTTTGCTGCAAATCTTGGAGGAATGAGTATCCAATATTGGCACTGTCTGTTCCTAAACAACCATGCTAGCTTATGGCATGTTTCTCCTGGCCATCCTCCTGATTTAAACCCATGTGTTGTGTGCCAACATATAAGACATTTGTCATCCTCTCTTGCACGTTAAAGTCCTATGGGCAACTGTATTGCAAGAATACTGGATTTTCATGCTAAATGTGCTGAAAATGATCTAGCATGTGGGGATTGGCCATGTAGATTAAACATAATACTCTGATGTGATTGTAGTTGAAGTTGTTTTCAATATGTTTTTTTTGTTTTTAAACGTATACAGTATGGTCCAAATTAGATTACAGGTAGTTTAGACAAAAAACAATGTTTTTTAATCTGATGCTATTATCAAATTGAGATGATGAAATCCAGGTCTCTTAGAGAGCATAGCACCATAGTCCAATATTTTACCCCTAGGCCCTCAGACCAAGGAGCCTGAGTTCAGAAACCACTGGTGACCTAGCCCCATTAAGTCCACTATCTTTACTTGCTCAGTCAAATGCTCACAGAAATTAAATAGAAGAAAAGTATGGTTCCTGAGGGAACAACTGTAGTACCAGGTGTTTTCATGTAAGTAAAAGCAAGCTAAGAAGAAACAGTACAGAAGTACAGCTGAAAGGCATGTAAAGAAATAATATGAGTACAGGAAAAAATAGAAAAGAAGAAAAAAAATAAGATTGCTTTCTCATTATCTCACATAATTAGTAGAAATATATTGAGGTCATAATGGAGTCAAGGCCAATGTGCATCAGCCAAGGAGATCTTGTAGTGCTTGTGAACCAGAGAGATGTAGCTCCACGAAGGCTAATGACAGTAAGATACTGTATGAGTTGCCTTGGCCCCACATACAACTCAACTCTGGAGAAGGAACCCCCCCCCCCCACACACACACACACATTTGTGAATGGAGAGGATTCTGCAGAAAAGATCGCAGGCTGTCTCTTCAGCCTTCAGGGGAAAACACTATACATAAAAGTACTATAGAGTACATTTCCATATTGAAAAAATATACAAGAAAATAACAAAAAAAATTTGAAGCAATGCTGCCTTGACTTGTTTCTACAGATATATCAAGCTGTAAATTCACTAAACACCAGAGGGTATACCAATAGATGCTCCAGCCAAAGCCTGGAAAAGAGCTATTCTTCTCAAGTGAGACCAGTAACACATGTTGGATTGATGTCAGCGCCACCGGATTGCATCTATTGCTTGTATTAGCCTAATTTAACAATCAGACGTGGGCCATGTATAAGAGTTTCTCTGCTAATACTGACCATACGTTATTACATATAAGAAAGAGCTAAATTGTCTTGTGTTATGATGTTTACTCCCATAGAGGCCAATATGGACCTAGGCAGAGTAGGTCTAGGACCCCTGCTTAATTACAGTACCACGGATTGTGTTTCTAAGAAGGTGACCGAGTCTTCTGGAATACACTGAGCTTTAGGCACTTAGGCTAACTTATTTACTGATGACAAATGACCAGACTCCTGTAAATTAATCTCTGTTACAGATTATGGGGCAGGAATTGGAAATAGTTGATGTTCACAGTCACTCTGTGGCCTCCTGAGCACAGGTTTACTTTGATGAACTTTGGAATAGATTTTATTACAGAAAACCGACACAACACTTTAAAACAACATATGACAATGTACACCCAAAGCTGCATCTTGTGTAACATAAATCATGAATCAGGCATTAGGTAGCGTTGACAGAAGCAAAACAGAAACTATGGGTCAATGAAACCTAATTAATCTTACTCACTGCTCAGTACTTTCCAATCTGTACACTGAAAAAGGGGAACTTCCTGCAGTCAATGTATTACCATTTATTGTGTATTATGTTGTTTGCATTACAAAAGTGATCATTTAAACAAACAAAACTTTTAGTCTAATCCTGCCCAAACACTGGTTTTTAGAACCCTATTCAGTCCAGGCCCACAAGAGGACGAGGTAATCCCCTCATGGGCTCCTGCTGGGCCCCATATCCTGAAAAAGCTCCCTGTGCTTGCTCTTCCTATTGAGCTCTGGGGAACAGCTTCGTCACCTGTTTCAGTCCTTTGTACAGCTCCAGAACAGATTGCACACTTTGGGTTTGATTCAGAGACTTAAAGTGGACCAAAACCTGTGTTGTGGGCCATGGAGTCTTAAAGCAGAACCAAAGCGGATCCGAGTCTTGTTGCATGCCCCTAGGGCATCCTGAATTGGGACGCCCGGCTGTAGGAAGCCCCCAGTTCACCCATAAATACTCACCTTTCCACCACCCAATGGTTCATGCGCGAGCTCTCATTTGGCAGGGATGTTCTCATTGACTTGAAACCATTCAGTTAGGGTGGGATGGGAGTGCATGCATGGCCAGGGATGCAGCAGTGCTTGCTCCTGCTCCAGCCTAACTGAACGGCTGGGACGGGATCGCGCTCATGACCCCGAGGATGCAGCAGCTCATACTTCCCTTCAAAACAGATCCGCCTGCCAATACCCATTATACCTTAAGTATAACTGAACTGTATGTAGTCATTATATATCTAAAAAGCACAAAGTGTTCATAATACTCATATCAACAAACCGTATATCACATTGTATAAAAGTAAACCTAACTTCTCTCCAAATACTATAATGCGATCAATACATTGGCATTTTAGTATAAAAATAAACAATGAAAAGTATGAATGAAAAATTGTCAACAACTTGCTAACTGGGGCTGCCAGGCCATGACCACAGGGGTGACATGATGCTTTAGAGGTGCTACTGTAGAATAGTACGCTTAAAATCCTGTCTCCATTGGATGTTTTTCCTATAGTAGAAGAAAACCATAAGCTTGTTGGAATTTTTTTCAGTTAGGATGTATAGGTAAATCTTACTCCTACTATTTATTATGTTTATAAGGGTTGTTAATATTCAACAATTTTGTGGTTAGATCTTCCTTTAATAACAATTAATGATTTGTGACATATGAATACATTATAATTTGCAATGTTTGTTGTTATAAAATCCCAACAAATAGCCAGAGCATCTACAGAATAAATGAAAAAAGTATAGCCCCATTTTAAAGCAGACCAACAGTCAAAAATGACTTAAACCAGACCAACACAACAAACAGTGCTTATATGCGTCCCTCCCCGGGCAATTTAGATTGCTGCACATAAAAATTAATTTACCTTTTTCTAACCCCTGCTGGGGTCAATTTTAAAAACAAAATGGTGGCTCATGCATTTGCAGGCCACCTGCAAATGGGAGGTGCTCCTGGGCTTACTGTGCATTGTCAATTATGTCAGTTGGGAGCGGAAGCTCCAAAATGGCCGCTACTAGGGGAGCTAGGTTGTTGGTCTGGTTTAAGAAATATCTGTGCACTTGCAGTAGAATGTAACACAAGTGGCAACTAATTTACCAAATGCCACTGCATAGAATATACTTCATTTTGTAGAGATCCTTTTATGTACCTTGATCTTAAATGTACATAAATTTGATTTACACCATAACCATATACTGCTGGAAAATGTCATGCAGCAGTCAGTCAAAGAAACTTGGATTCTGCCTAAGAATATTTACTTTCAACTATAAAAAGAGGCGATGGGAAAGATTGAATTATTGACATGGGTGTTGTACTTGAAATGTGTTGGCCCACATATCCTTAACCCTTCTAGTGCCAGCTACGTGAGTCTCACGTAGCTGCCTCTCCAACCGTTAAGTGCCAGCTACGTGAGACTCACGTAGCTGACTTTAGAGCCCCATAAAAAAAAAAGTGCCAGCGATTCTCTACAAGCATCATCATTTCGATTTCCGCCCCCGGGCTCTTCAGGAGGTGGCCCGGAATAGCCCCCCCGCTTCTGCCGCCGACATCTGCAAGAAAAAAAAAAAAAGGTAAATGTCAGTACTCACCTCGCAGCGCGATCGCAGTCCCCGGGTCTTCTCTTCACCAGGGGGGGCTCCGATCCCCCCCCGGGCTTTCCACGCTGCTAGTGAGGACCCAGAAACGGGCCCTCACCAACAAATTGTAAAAAATTGATTTTTTTTATTTTTTTGCACATATTTCACCCAAAAGTATTGAGAATACACTAAAAAAAGGCCAAACAAGACATTTCATGTTAAAGCCCAGACTCTTCTGAAAAAAACAATATATAATTTTCCTGGAAAATCCCTGGAAATCCCTTCAAAAATCAAGGTTGAACATGTGTAGCGCAAAAATGTGAAAAGTAGTCTGGCAACAGAGTGTGACAAAAAATCTAGGTAGATTGGCACTTAAAGGGTTAAATAATGATCTGTTTAATTGGCCCATTCACTAAATCAAAATGTACTCGCTATTTTAGCCTTAAAGTGAGTAATTAAACACAATTACATACTTATTATATGCCATTCAGGGTTACAGTGATACATTTTAGTTTCAATATGTTTTTATTGAATGAGAGATTTTCAAGAAATACACACATAAGAGCATGGAAAAAACAACACAAGACTTTACATTACATTACATTAGCAAGGGGATCCTAGGATGGATATGTCGCGTCTACTTCCATGAGAGGGGACACCCTTCTACGGTGAGAGGGCCCTGGTACGCCTCAATCCCGACGGGGCACCCGAAAGGACCAGGCCCGAGGTGTCCGCCAGCAGATGCCAATGGTGTCTAATTCAACAACCGGGTCACCTCTCAAGAGCAGGTACTCTTCCATCCCTGGCTTGTTCCCTCTCCCAAGTCCGAAAAACAGTAACCCAGGTCATCCCCCTGTGAGTCGAGAAAGAGATAAAGGCAAAGAAAGAGGGGAAAAAGAAGGGAATATGAAGGGCAGACAAGACAAACAAAGCGAGACAAAACCAAGGACAAAAGCACAAAGAGAACAGGAACGGGAATTCCTGGGGTTCCGAGCCCGCGCCCCCTCTAGACTCCCCACCCAGCGAGGCCCACTGCAATGATCGGAAGGATAAAAAGGATAGAAGGAAATATGGTAAATATAGTAAAAGGCCCCACGCCCCCCCCCCCCCCCCGGGCCACCACCCCAACGCTCGGGCCTCATCCGGCCTCCAGTAATGTCTGGAAGTCGGGAGTGCACCGAGAGACCTCCCATATCGTCCACGTCCCGAGGAATCTCCGGGCGCCCCCCTCCATCCCCTCCAACATCAACCCTTCCAGCCTCTTGATGTTCTCCACCTCCCCATACCACTCCACCAAAGATGGGGCAGTCGTGGACCGCCAATGTCTAGGTATCACTGACCTGGCAGCCGTGAGCAAATGTCTTAGTAGCCCCTTTTTAATTGTCGGCACTGACCCGGGGATCATCGAGAGGAGCGTGACCTGCGGGGTGTGGGGGATCTTTTCCAGCGTCAAGTGTTCGTAGATTCCCAGCACTCCCTCCCAGAAAGGCTGTATCCTCGGGCACTCCCACCAGATGTGTAACATATTTCCTTGGGGTCCACCGCACCTCCAACAGTCCCCAGAGTCTGCCCCCCCAAATTTCACCAGATCTGACGGACATCTGTACCACCTTGCCAGGATTTTGTAGTTCCGTTCCTGAGCTCTAGACGCCACTGACAGATTGTGGGTGAGTTTAAAAGACTTTTCCCAGTCATCAGGCTCAAGCGTTTGTCCCAAGTCCTCCTCCCACTTCCCGCAATACCGAGGCAGCCGTCCCTCCTCCCCCTCGTCCCGAAGAATCTTGTAGAGAAGGGAGATCACATGTTTGGGAGGAGAAGGGTCTCGCAACACCTTCTCCAGAGGTGTAAGAGGGCGGGATAGGCAAGAGGCTGGCGTGATGGATTTGACATATGCCACCAGCTGAGCGTGTAAAAGCCAAGAGATACTCCCAGTCTCCCCCCGGGCTCGCATGTCGGCGAGCGAGGGGGGGCCTGTTCCCGACACCACCTCGCCCAACCTGACGTCCCGGGACGAATCCCATATGAGGAAGGACCAAGCATGCATCCCAGGTGGAAAAAGCGGGTTGTCAAACAGAGGGGTCAGGGGTCCCGGTCTGAGTGACAACCCTCCCTGCCTCAACAATCTGTCCCATATCTTTAGCAGAGGGCCAACCAAGTACGGCAGATCCTGGGTCCCAGGTCTGGAGGGAGGATCAATCCAAGGCAAGGCCACTAGGTTGAGGGGGGAGATGGCCTGCTCCAGACCGACCCAACATTTATCGTCTCTATGGTGGAACCAATCCGACAGGCGGACCAGCACTGAGGCAGCATGATATGTTCGAAGGTCCGGGACCCCAAGCCCTCCCCCCGGCTTAGACCTGAGCAGCGTCTCCCGTCGAATTCTGGGCCTCCCACTACCCCACACAAATTTAAAGAGGACCCTCTGGAGGGATTGAAAATAGCCCCGTTCTGGGGCCAGAGGGACCGCCTGGAATAGATACAAAAACCTCGGGAGTATGTCCATTTTGAGGATATTCACACGGCCTAGCCATGAGTGCTGCTTCTTGTTGTAGGAATTGAGGCTAGAAATCGTGGAGTGCAAGAGTGGGGCGTAATTAAGTTTGTGTAGGGTCCCCAGGTCAGAGGGTATCTGGACGCCCAAGTATTTAATAGCCTCTTTCTGCCACCTGAATGGGAAGTTTGCCTGCAGGAGGCTCTGGGTTTCAGCAGGGAGTGAGATATTCAGGATCTCCGTTTTGGACAGGTTCACTTTGAAGTTGCTCAGTTCGCCGAAGCGTTTGAACTCCGCTAGAACAGAGGGCATGGACGTGTGAGGAGAAGTAATGTACATAAGTAAGTCATCGGCAAAGAGAGAGAGCTTGTGCTCCCTACCCCCGCAGACGACCCCTTTGATGGATGGATTCATCCTCAAGGCGTTAGCGAGATGCTCCATCACCAGCACATAAAGCAGTGGGGACAAAGGGCAACCCTGCCGAGTGCCGTTCCGAATACGGAAGGATCCAGATAGGGAGCCGTTAACCCTCACCTGCGCAGTGGGGCCCTGGTACAGAGCCATAATCTTAGCCAACATAACCGGGCCTAAACCCAACTGTTCCAGCGTAGCCCTCAGAAAACCCCAGTGCACCCTGTCGAACGCTTTCTCTGCGTCTACCGCCAGCGCACATGCAGGGATAGCCCGCGACTGCGCGTAATGTATGAGAGAGATCGTTTTGATGGTATTGTCCCTTGCTTCCCTTCCCGAGACAAATCCCACCTGGTCTGCATTGATCAGGGAAGGAAGCAGTGGCTGCATCCTGAGGGCGATAATCTTAGCGTAAATCTTCAAGTCTACGTTGATCAATGAAATGGGTCTGTAGTTTCCAGGCTGGGTAGTGTCCCTGTCGGGCTTGGGTATGAGCGTGATGTGAGCCTCCAGGGCTTGTCTCGGGAAGAAGCAATCATCGGATACGGAGTTGAACATTTTAACCAGAAAGGGAGCCACCAAGTCCCCAAGCACTTTATAGAACCTGGGGGTAAATCCATCTGGGCCTGGGCTTTTACCTACAGGGGTGTCCCTTATGGCCTTCAGTACTTCCTCAATATTGAACGGGGCCTCAAGAAGGTCGCACTCCTCAGGGGGGAGGGTGGGGAGGGCCGTCTCTTTAACATAGTCCACAATCGTGGCGCCTTTCGACTGGCCTGGGTCTCTGGGCGACCTGGGTTCAAGGTTATAAAGTTTAGAATAAAAGGTTTGGAATTCCCCGGCAATCTGGGTAGTTTTGTGGAGCTCTGACCCCCCTTCTCCTCTAACCATGGGGATAAACGTGCAACCCCGCCTGGGATGAAGAGACCTGGCAAGCATCCTACCACACTTATCGCTATGTTCGTAGATGCGGGCCCTGAACCTGTCCCGGTACTTAAGAAAACACTGGTCATAGAGGCCCTTCAGGTTTTGCCTAGCGTCCAGTAGCTCCTTCAGAACGGCTGGGGCGGGAGCAGTCTTATGCGCCTCCTCCAACTCCCCAACGCGGGCCAGGGCTGCCTCAATCTGGGTCGTCCTTTCCCTCTTGAGCCTAGATCCATGTTTGATGAAAACCCCCCGAAGTACACACTTAAGGGCCTCCCACTGCACTGGAAATGGGGTCTGATCGTATTCATGATCAAGTTGAAAGTTGGTTATAGAGGTTTTAATTTCCGCTAGGCATAGGGCGTCCTTCAGCAGGTTATCGTTTAAACGCCAGCTGTATTGTCTAGGGGCAACTTCCGGGGTCGGAAGGTTCAGGAAGACCGGGGCATGGTCCGACCACAGAATTTGACCAATAGAGGTATCAGGGTCGCGCGACAACGCATGGTGGCTGAGAAATATATAGTCCAACCTACTATATGTATTATGGGGGTGGGAGAAAAAAGTATAGTCTCTTGCCCCCCCATGTTGGACCCTCCAAGTATCCACTACCTGTAGGGAGCGAAGCGCACCTCGCAGCTTATGTAGTTTAGAGCAGGGTATCCCGGACCTCCCCTGGGAAGAGTCAAGTCGTGGGTCCAGGGCCAGGTTGAGGTCCCCTCCCAGCACCAAGGTACCCTCCGAGAATTCCTCAAGAGCATGAAGTATCCCGAGGCCAACCTCCACCTGAGCCTGATTTGGTAGGTACAAGTTGGCAAGGGTGTACCCAGCCCCCGAAAGCTTAAATTTGAGGAAAATGTATCTGCCCTCTGGGTCCGTTTGCGATTCAAGTGGTGTTAGAGGGACACCTTTGTGGACTGCAATAGAGACCCCTTTAGATTTACTTTCTGGGTTAGGGCTGTGATACCATCTGTCGTAATACCTATTCCTAATCTCCGGAATCTTCCCCTTGCAGAAATGCGTCTCCTGCAACAGAAGGATATCCACTCTCTCTTTATGGAAGCCGTATAGTATTTTGGCTCTCTTCTCGGGGACATTCAACCCTCTGGCATTAAAGGTGCAGATCCGAATGTCCGCCATGTCGGCCCAGAGTCAGGACTACAACCCGGGGGGGGAGGCGCCGCGGGGGCCAATGGGACACGGGCGGGGGAGACCGAGGCCGCGAGGACTGGGGCAGGAACCGGACCCCAGGAGGACAAAGACACACAGAAGACAAGGAAAATACGGAGGTTCTGTAGAATACACAGCAAGGGGAAGTCGAGAGACAGAAAAAGGAAAAAAGAAAAAGAGAAAAGAGATAGAAAGAGGAACCAAAAAAGCCCTACCTTATAGAGGAGGGCAAAGGTAGAATAGAGGGTAAGCCCTCAAAAACCACGCGTACCTGTCGGACAGGGTCCAACAGAACGGCGCGAACAGTAGTTGTGGAGGTAGCCTAACCACTCAGGAGCCACCCCAGAATGCACAAAGTGTTAAATAATTGGGCTCCCTAGCCCCGAACCAACCATAGAACATTGAACCCTTAGTTACTGAAAATAACCTCACGGGGCCGTTCCCCTGTTTCTTTAACGCCTTCCCCCCTCCCGCCCGAGGAGCCCAGGAGGAACCCAGGACCGGGCAACCTGGACGCGATAAAGCGCCAATTCAAATTCAGATCGCCCAACAACAATCACCAAACAGCCCCAGGGGAGCCCTCCCCCCATAGGGAGTGTAACAATCCCGGGACACCCCACCCCCCCAACAGCCCCCCCCCGAACACAGTAACATATTGTGCCCCCCCATCCCGCCCCACGGCCCGCCGCATGCCGGCACCCCCCCCCGCCCCAACACAGGGCGGGTAAGACAGAGAGGGGGGCCAGCACCCGGGGGGCCACGGGGAGGGAGGAGGGCCACGGATATAACACAGCAAATCGTAAACAGTAAGCTATAAACAGTAGTAAGATATGGCAAATGGTAAAGGAAAAACGTTAAACAGTAGCCGAAGAACCTTCTCCAGGCAACCACCCGACCACCCCCCCCCCCCCAACCAGCACCCCGATCAGGGGACCGGCATCGTGGTAGTCACTGCATAGGTCCTTATCATAAGGGGCGTCGAGAGGGACAGTCACTTCCAGGAGGACAGGGGCGGTGTGCGTGGGGGGCCGCCGGGGGGGGGAACCGCCACCAGGTCAGGTCAGGCGTCAAAATGGCAACAAGGGAAAGGAGTGTGATGTGTGTGGTGTGGCAACAGAAGAAAAAAAAAGGGGAGGGAATGGACGGGGCTAACGGCCGCGAATCGGCCCCGGAGCATCACCCCTCCGGCCCCTGATCATCCGGGGTCTCCGAGGCGCCCGCTGAGGCATAGGGGGCAGGGGGTCAAGCGCCAGCCAGTCCGGGACCGGGAGGGGGTCCGACTCCAAAAAAATAAACAGACCCGGGAGGTCCGCCTTGCTTCTGAGGACGTAGGTGGAATTGTTCCTGCGGACCACGAGGTGGAATGGGTGGCCCCACTTGTAGGACGCGCCGACCTCCAGTATCCGGTCAAGAAGAGGTCGCAGCAAACGTCTCATCTGGAGGGTGCGACGTGACACGTCTGGTAGGATCGTGACTTGGGAGCCCCGGAATCCTATCTTCCCCCTCTCCCAGGCCATGTGCAGGATCTCCTCTTTAACTTGAAAGAAATGAATTCTACATAAGACGTCTCTGGGAGCCTGAGGGTCCCCGGCCGGGCGCCCCGCCACCCTGTGGATTCGGTCAATAATCAGCTCAGCGTCCGGTGGCTTTCCCATCAGGCCGTTGAACAGTTCTGTCGCCCAAGTACTCAGGTCCTCCGATCTAATGGATTCCGGTATGCCGCGGAGCTTCAGATTATTGCGTCTGTTTCTATTCTCCTGGTCGTCCGTCTGGAGTCTGACATCAACTAGCTGTTGCTGATGTACCGCTAGGTTTCTCTCAAGGGTTGCCAAGCGCGTGTCGTAATCCGGGCGGGACTCTTCCAGTGACGCCACTCTAGTATCCAGGGCAGAAGCTTTCTGTTGGAGGTCCTCTATTTCTCTGCGTAAGGCTCGTTCAATCCTTGTAGCGACAGCTTCCAAGTCAGCTTTAAGCTCAGCCTTTGTCGGGAGAGATTGCAGAAGATCCCTGAGACTAGGATCTAGTGGGGACTGTGGGAATAGCTGGCCAGTCGGGGCCCGCGCCGAGGGCATCCCAAATCGGGGGTCGCAGGATCCCAGTGCAGGGACAGGTCGTTGGGCACGCTCCGGGTCACCCACTCCGCCCCCACCCGTGCACAGAGGGGGATCACCGTCCGGTAGAGTGATGTCAGGGCCAGGCGACCAGCCCAGAGATGAGGTCTCTATGGAGGCACGCGTAGGGGTGCATAGATTCCCCACGTCCCCGGGAGTTTGGTGGATCTCTGCCCTGACTTCGAAGGGGCTCCGTGCAGGACCGTCTCCCCAGGCATGAGGGGCAGGCGGCGACCGGGGTGGGCTGTCTCCCCATGTAAGGGGTGCCTGTGGGGAGGAAGCTGGAAACAGCCACTCAGGAGCCGAGGGGTTAAGCTGAGGGGATGGTGGTGCACCCGTATGCCCCTTTAACTCTCTCTGCCCCAGCTCATCTAGGGCACCCCGAGGTGGAGCAGTGGTACATGGTAAGGAGGGCACAGAGGGCGCCGACATACATGAGGGGGCGGGGGGGGGCCTTCCATCTCCTGGTCCCAGAGGCTCCGTCCCCGCCGTGTCCACCGCACTAACCTTCCCCGCCAGAACGGGGCCAGCGGCAGGGGCGACATCCTCTCGCCGGGCACGCACAGGTCCGGTCTGGTGTGCTGTCCGCGGGGCGGCCTCCAGGTCGCAGCGAGGCCCCGCTCCGCACATCCCGGCCTCCGCATCGCAGCCGCCCGGTGACGTCATGGCGGGTCCCGACAGCGCCGCAGCCGCCACTCCCGCCGGGCTTCCAGCGACCGGCACGCAGGTGGGCAGGGGGCTCACGTGTGGAAGGGGATCCGGCCGCTCCAGTGCCTCTCCTGCAGTCTTGCGGCGGGTCTCCGCGCGCCCCTCACCCGCGCTGGGACTTCTGGGCGCCATCTTGGATGGCTGGGTCTTCCGCCCCGTCGGATCCCGGGGGCCAAAAAAGCTATCGATCTCTCGTTTTGGGGGCTTTCTGGCGGGTCCCCCGGTCTTCTTTTTCCTCCCACTCCCTATAGCGTTCGATTAGAGGGGGTTTTGGGAGCCCAAGTCAGCTATACAGTAAGGGGTGACAGCAGAGCTAGGAGCCGCACGTCCTCACTCCTTCATGGCCAGGCCACGCCCCCTACACTGATACATTTTAAATGAGCCAAAAGTGTATGTCTTAAAGGGTTAGTCAAGCCAGACTGCCCTACCTGAATCCACCCCCCACCATGCCTTACTTAATAAGCGCTAAAGTAGTGCTAAAAAAACACTAAGACACTTACCTTGGCCTTACTCCAGCTTTGGCCATTGCTCAATCTCTGTGCCGGACGCCGCCATCTTCCAGGGGCTGCACAGTGCCGCAGGACCGGAAGCTCCCTGCGCCTTGCGTGCGGCCGTCCGCCCATTCAAGCAAGATGAGTGGGGGGGCGGATTCAAATAGGGCAGTCTGGCTGGACTGGACCTTTAAATGGCAGGGGTATTTTTAGCACAGACTATTATGATGGCGTCTTGTCATTCACTTGTGGGTGAATGTTGGTGAATAAAAGGGAAGCCACTTATACTGTTTTCAGTCTTCCAATATATACCACGTATTGCAGACCCATATGCACAACCTAAGAATCAAGAACATAGAAGAAAGCCAATCAGGCTGCTGCCTGCTTTGGAACATTTCCACTCTAGTCCACATGATTAGAGATACAGAAAAACAAGCTGGAGCTTTAAGTTAAAACAACTGAGATAAAGTAAACTTTCTATTAACCTTCATGTCTATGCACCTTCCTACACTTATGCATATAAAACCCCACAAAGCCACGCATATGCACTATACACAAATCCTTTTGTTCTTTTTATGTTTCTTTCCATTTATTTTTATATTTCTTTTCTTTCCATCTATTCTTTCTTTTATTTGTAATTGATTTTCTGTCTCTCTTTTCTTCCCGTCTTTCTTTTTGCCATTCCTTCAATACTTTTTCATTCCTTCAAATTTCTTTCTATTCTTTAGCAGTATTCACTATACATGCAACTTTTTCACCATGTATAAATTATCATACCATACTGCCCTATTTGGGCCTATTGGGACTCAAGGGCCCATATAAAACGGGAGCCCGCCCTGAGTTTGGTTAGAATTTCAATGTTGGGGAGGAATTTTAAAAATACTAGGTAGACAGTATAGTGACTGAAAAGCTGTGAATGACATTCTGTTTTATTATAGGCCTGTTTAAATGGAGAGGGTCACATTTTTAGCTAGGAGGAGTTCTAACTTTGAGGAGCACCCCGCTAAGTACATAGGATGACAGTGAAAGAGACAACAAGAAAAGGAAGGGGGATGCCTGCTCACCCCATAGGTACCTGAGTGGCAATAAGGAAACTGGAGGGGGCAACACAGACCAGGGGCCCACAGAATTTTGTAAAGGATTTGTAATGAGAAGGAAGCTATGTCACTTCCTGTATCTTGGACGCCAGTGGAGGGTACAGATACACAAAGACAGAGCAACACGAACACCTGGCTAGTCGCCAGCTCTATTACCACAATTTACACAGCAAATTAAAGTGTAAAATGAAAGAAACCAAATTTTCAAAATGTGCATGCAGCACCTTGCAATAATGGAGCAAATATTCTTCTATAATGATTAAACCAGTCATCCCTGGAACACAGAGTAATATAACCATAATGTCTCTGAGGGGTTAAGCGTGATTTTCAATGTAGTAGTCGTGGTCTCTTTTTACAGTAAAGAAAGATCATATGCTGGTATATTGCGATGGGCCTGTCAACAGCATAACCATAAAATGTAATTTGTGATCACTTTGTAAAGTGCTTTTTTTCATGAGGCTTCAGGCTGGTTTGCTTTTTTCCGTTACACGTCTCCCATGCTTTCCTTTAGGGCTTCTAAATTAAGTCTGTGGTTAGCATGAGTCTGGGCATTTAACAAAACCTGCGGGCACACTGACAATTTCACCGGCTAGAGAAAGGTGTAAAGTTCAGGACAGTCCATGACTTACACAACTACGCTATCTTAAATTGTGTGTAGCCTCTTTCCAAACAGACAAAACGATCTGAAGTGTAGAAAGGGAATACTGGGGGAGCGAGTTCGGCCAGCTGTGCATAGTTCAGCTGTTGGCAATGTGTCATTACAAATATTGTATAGTTTGTCGTGCAGAGCGTAATGGAGCATACATAAATGGCTTTAAAGATCTCATAGTCTGTGCAGCTGTAAAAGATGAATACTTTCCATCCAAAAGGAGAAGATCAGGAGTACAACTGGGTAGCGATAACACTTGCTTAAAGGGAAACCGCAGCAAAAAATCTGGTCTTCTTATCTGTGGCCCTCATACAGTGTCTGTTTCAGTATGCAAGACTGTACGCAATTATGAGCCCAGATTGAGATGGCTAATATTCTCTATGGGAGCATCTAGGTCAGGTACTGAGCTGTATATGTTCAATTAGACTGAAGCTGAAGGGGACATAACATTTTAGGAGAAGCCCGGACATTTGAAAAGCAGCAAACTGTAAGCAAATGTATATAACAGTAAGCAACAGCACAATAATTGCAATAATCTATACTGCTGTACTGCCCAACAGGAATCATTAAGGTTTAAAGTAGTGTGGAGTACAAACAGTTATATTTATGGCAAGTAATGGGTAAACCAGCCATTCAGTGAAGTGCATAATCCAGAGGTGCTAATGATGAGATGAGCGAACTTCTCAAAAATGCGATTCGGGCGATTCGCCGAATTTCTCAAAGAAATTCGGGTTCGTCCGAATCGAACTTTAGCGAATCACTCATCTCTGGTGGGAGCGGGGAGGCCGGCTGCACTGTCAGCGGGTGGCGGAAGCTGGCTTCCGACGCCCGCTGACAGCGCAGCTGGCCTCCCCGCTCCCACTATACAGCAAACACTTACCAGCATGGTGGGAGCGTGGAGGCCGGCTGCGCTGTCAGCTGTCATCAGAGGACGCGTCATCAGAGGAAGCCGGCTTCCGACGCCCACTGACATCGCAGCTGGTCTCCCCACTCCCACCATGCCGGCATTTTTTTTTTTTTAATTTCAGGGAAAATTCGGTCAGCACGAACCACTAAAAATTCGGGTTCGTGCTGAATCGAATTTTCCCTGAAATTCGGAGCGAATTCAGGTTCGTTAGAACCGATTCGCTCATTCCTAGTGCTAACCAATATATTATTTTAAATACCTCTTTTGCCTGAGACATGGGGAGAGGAGTGCCTGTCTTTACTTAACACAGAGGACTTGTTTTAGTTTGTGATGCAGCAGGTGGGGCACCACACCCTACCAACTCTGAGGCTCAATTGCGAGACAAGAAAAACATTGGCGGAGGTTAAAAATTGTTTCTGGGGCAGCCAGAGAGATGGAGACATACTTCATATTTAGTCGTCCTGCCCTTACGCATTTACCTTCTGGAATAACATTTTTGACCTAATCAATTCTGTGCTCCGTATTATCCTCAAAAAGGACCCTTGGACATCCCCATAACAAACCAGCCACACTGCCAAAAAATCAATACCCCTTTCTTATTTTCTGCTCTCTACCTTTTATTTCTTTCTACTTTCTATCTCCATTTATCTATTGTTCCCCTTCCTTTCCTTCTTTTCCTACTTAGGTCTAGCTACACAAATAGCACATCTTATGCTGTATTCCTCTGATTTGGTTTTGTCCCTATCACCCGATCTGCTGAACCAGTGGCTTAATACGCCATGATATAAGCAGCTAAAACACACCTGATTGCACACTCCAAAAAACAATGATACTTAGAGAGATAGGTCCCTTTGACTGACAGGATCTGGGTGCCTGTCTGGTAGAGGGGTGGTATACTGTTGCTTAAACTGGACCTTCACCATGATTTTATTGAAAAGCCCAAACCCTTAAAAAACAATTCCCCAGTATCTAAAATTAATACATTTTAAGTTTTTAGTCACTTACTTATTATTCTTTCCCCCACTGGGCTGCAACTCTGTTAAGGACTTTAGAATACGGGCGCCGCCATCTTGACTCAGAAGCATCACACTTACCGAGGAGAGGAGAGTGGGATAAAGTACAGGTGGGCGGGTTATAGCTGTGCTTTGCTCAGACAGAGCAGAGCTGGGGTCAGGAAAAGGTCAGCAGTCCCAGAATGCAGAGCAGCACAGTCAGAAGGCACTTCCTGTTTGCAGGCTGCCTGATGTTCCATGAGCCGCCATCTTGAATGTTTAAAGGTTCATAACATGCAGTAGATGCAGGTAGGATGATTTTTAATGTGGACAATCTGTATGTACAGGGTGTGGGAAACATATAAGATAGACTCTTATTCAGAGTGAAGGACCTCTTTAAGCAATATTGTTATTATACCAATCCAGATGCAACCTCCACTCTGCCTCTGACATTCTCCTATACTCCTCTTTGGTCATCTCCTCGCACTTCAAGAATTCCCCCTATGCCTCTTTGATACAGTGAGGAGGGGCTTGGCTTTTTATTATATGCAGAAGTATTCACACCTTACAAACTGCTCAGTCACCATTAGCAACCAGCTTAGAAATACAAAAGATATTGATCTTAACTTGATAGTCTCTATGAAACCTGTTTAACCAGAAATGTAAGAAGGAATGCAATAAAACATGTATCTTCTATCCTTCTGCCCGCATTATTTCTCACGCTGTGAGTATTTACTTTTAGTCAGACTTTTGACTGCCCTTTTGCAAAGGAACTAAACTCATGGCATGCCATTTTGTAACTGAAAGTTAATACGAAACCTGCAGCAGAAATGTTACAGCAATAAAATTAGGTGCATCAGCAGTTATGAATAGGAATTTCCAAAGAGAATATTTTTCGGGCACGTTCTATTAGTCTGCTCCAAAGAAACTATTAGGAGATTAATTCCCATGTTGAATTAGTAGATAATAAACAATCATTTCACACACTGTATCATTGCGCAGCTGTAGCTCATTATCCGGGCTAAGTCAATGATAAGGACATGGGAGTAAAACATTTAGAAAATTTAGAAAAAGCTAGTTATAATTATAATCTACAGATTTAAAGCAGACCTAACATCAAATTAGGCTTTAGGTCTTTACAATATATTCCTATCTGCTCAGTCCCAATTTGGACTTCAAAAACAATACATCTAAAAATCTCCCCAGGTCCCAGCTTTTTCTGCGACACCGCTTTCCTTTAGCTGCTACTGTCTAATAAGTGGCAGTTTCATCACCTGATCACTGTAGCAGCTTCTGCTGCTGAGATTGGCGAACAAGACTATCATCATTTCCCTGCTGCTTAGCTGACTTATGTTACAGTTTAGTTAGAGTTGGGTTCTAACTCTGCTACCTCTCCTATCAGAGAACATTATAGCTTCTATGAGGGGAAAAGGTCCTTTTTAGTGTATGGTTTGGAAGGCCTCCTCCTATTAATTACACATCTAATGACAGCCGTGTATATATTCACTTACAGCCAAATGTTTGTTAGGATACACAGAATATATATTCTGTGGGGAGAAGTCCTATTCAAAGTGTCACCAGAGAGGTTTAGGATAGTAGTTGGATTTTGTGCCCGAGGAAAAAGACAGGCCGCTGTTGTAATCAACTTCTGGGTCAGCTTCTCATACTCAGGGGCGGACTGGGGCTAGAAAACGGCCCAGGACTTTTTGGGGCACACCGGCCCTGCTGCCCTGTTTCTGGCCCGGTATAGTATCTTAATGTCACTATATATACAACACCTTATTTTCGCTCCATAAGACATTACAGGCAGAATCCCCTATTACAGGCAGTAGTTGGTATCCCTCATTAAAGCAAGTGAGGGGCATCCCACAGAGGCACGTTGTAGCATCTTCCATTACGGGCAGTGCGGGGCATCCCTCTGTGCAGCCAGTGCGGGGCATCCCTCTGTGCAGCCAGTGCGGGGCATCCCTCTGTGCAGCCAGTGCGGGGCATTCCTCTGTGCAGCCAGTGCGGGGCATCTCTCTGTGCAGCCAGTGCGGGGCATCCCTCAGTGCAGCCAGTGCGGGGCATCCCTCTGTGCAGCCAGTGCAGGGCATCCCTCTGTGCAGCCAGTGCGGGGCATCCCTCAGTGCAGCCAGTGCGAGGCATCCCTCAGTGCAGCCAGTGCGGGGCATCCCTCTGTGCAGCCAGTGCGGGGCATCCCTCTGTGCAGCCAGTGCGGGGCATTCCTCTGTGCAGCCAGTGCGGGGCATCTCTCTGTGCAGCCAGTGCGGGGCATCCCTCAGTGCAGCCAGTGCGGGGCATCCCTCTGTGCAGCCAGTGCAGGGCATCCCTCTGTGCAGCCAGTGCGGGGCATCCCTCAGTGCAGCCAGTGCGAGGCATCCCTCAGTGCAGCCAGTGCGGGGCATCCCTCAGTGCAGCCAGTGCGGGGCATCCCTCTGTGCAGCCAGTGCGGGGCATCCCTCTGTGCAGCCAGTGCGGGGCATCCCTCTGTGCAGCCAGTGCGGGGCATCCCTCTGTGCAGCCAGTGCGGGGCATCCCTCAGTGCAGCCAGTGCGGGGCATCCCTCAGTGCAGCCAGTGCGGGGCATCCCTCAGTGCAGCCAGTGCGGGGCATCCCTCAGTGCAGCCAGTGCGGGGCATCCCTCAGTGCAGCCAGTGCGGGGCATCCCTCAGTGCAGCCAGTGCGGGGCATCCCTCAGTGCAGCCAGGGCGAGGCATCCCTCAGTGCAGCCAGTGTGGGGCATCCCTCAGTGCAGCCAGTGTGGGGCATCCCTCAGTGCAGCCAGGGCGAGGCATCCCTCAGTGCAGCCAGTGCGGGGCATCCCTCAGTGCAGCCAGTGCGGGGCATCCCTCAGTGCAGCCAGTGCGGGGCATCCCTCAGTGCAGCCAGGGCGAGGCATCCCTCAGTGCAGCCAGTGTGGGGCATCCCTCAGTGCAGCCAGTGTGGGGCATCCCTCAGTGCAGCCAGTGTGGGGCATCCCTCAGTGCAGCCAGTGCGGGGCATCCCTCAGTGCAGCCAGTGCGGGGCATCCCTCAGTGCAGCCAGTGCGGGGCATCCCTCAGTGCAGCCAGTGCGGGGCATCCCTCAGTGCAGCCAGTGCGGGGCATCCCTCTGTGCAGCCACACAGGGGCACCCCTCAGTACAGCCAATGAGCGGCATCTCCCCTCCCCCGCCGCGCCTTGTGATGCCACTCACACGCCCACACATGCTTACCTTTGGTTTCTGATAGTCGGAGAGCCTGCCTGCCTGACCCACTGTTCCTGCCGCTGCTGCCGCTGCTCTCAGACACACAAACACACATGCTTACAAGCACTTCCTGGCTGTTGCGCGCTGGTCGGTGGGCGTGCCCCATATGGCCGGCGTCCATTGTTTTCATTGGACGCCGGCCATATGGGACACGCCCACCAACCAGCGCGCAACAGCCAGGAAGTGCTGGTAAGCATGTATGTGTGTGTGTGTGTGTGAGAGCGACGACGGTAGTGGCAGCAGCAGGAACAGCAGGAAGGGAAGGCCACAACCCCGTGGAAAAGATGCTGCCCCTCACCCTCCAGCATCTTTTCCACTGGGTTGCGGCCTTCCCTGGCGCCGGCCTACCGGGATTTTGCCCGGTATGCCCTATAGCCAGCCCGCCCCTGCTCATACTGGTGTGGCAGTGGAGTTATATACAGGATGAGATCGGGTGCCAGGTAAGTGGGTTTTCTCATGCCCTCTAGTAGGTGTGATCTAGGGTCTTTAAGAAAAGTTCACCAAAGGGAACTTTTCCTTTAAGACAGGTTGAGAGGATGTTTTCAAAGTGAATCTGTCACCAGGAAGGTAGTTGGAGGCTTCAGTGTGCCTGTTGGAATCAATAGGCTGCTCTGGTCTGCCCTTTTCCAGAATAATTTGAGATATTTTGCAAATATACTGGGGGTGGATCTTCATTTGCGTAAAGTAAAAGCAGAAGGGATAACTGTCTATGTATTTTACAATGTTTATTTATGTGCTGCTTTTACAGAGGGCCGAATTTAGTGAGGTATTTTAAAAGTACAGTTAAGAGCTCCACTTTATAATTTATACATCTGATGACTGCAGTTTTTTAGAGCTTTTCTGCAAAGTATCTCCTTCTTTGTGAGTTAAAAATGTCCGACTATCATTAAAATAAAAAAACAGGAGAAGAAAGAAAAACAGAACATGCAAAACTAGCCCTGATGACCTCAGGTCACTTGGCTCTATTAAAATAATTCTACCTCAGGTTAACCACAGGGAATTTCCATTGGAAAATTATTCTGACTATGCATAATGTGTATGTGTGCTAGGGACATTGGATTGTAAACTTTATGAGGGGCAGGAATCGATCTGAATGCTTCTATGCCAAAAATAAGACAATAATAGTATGAATAAAAAACAATAGTTCTTTCAGGGATGGAACACACAGCTAAGCTGAATTGGCACCATTAACATAATGGCTTTTAGCTGGTGTTCTGTTTTCTTTAATGCAAAACACTTTATTAGCACTTGAATTAACCCATGGTAGAGTTTTTTGACAGTTTTTGTTTTTGTTCAGAGGTGATAGGGTGAAGTTTACAGTTTGCGTTTTTGGGCAGATTGAGTACCTCCAGGTACAGTACAGGTCCAGGACATGTCGGTATTAGGCTCTTTTATGCAAACACTTTACTAGAGATGAGTGAACGTTGGTTTGGGCAATTTGCTGAATTTTCGTCATTTTATTTTTAATGCTTAAGTGTTTAACCATTTAAAAATGAAAAAACACAGCATTGCCTTTCTTACTTTTAAGGGTTACGCACTTAATAAAAAACAAAACAAAACAGCATGGGGTTCCCCCTATCCAGTAAAACCAGCCCAGGCACCAGCTTTTGGGGCTCTGCTGCACCCCCCAGGCTTTGGGAAGGCAGGTAATGGGGGTCCCATTTCCCTGTGAACTGGTATAGGGATTTCAAGGACCCCTACGAGTTCACCAAGAGTTCAATGTAAAAAATCACAGAGACATAGGATACCTACCTCCAAATTATTGTTTGTCTCCGCAGAAATCCAACACTGTGTCCCACCCTGTCCACTGCTGTGCTCCCTCCTAGTATAAAAGCCCCTCTCTGTGGTGAGAAGCCAAGCTGTCAGAAGCCCAGCAGGGGCAGTTGTATGCTGCGAGACCAACACAGGACAACTACAGAGCTGAACGGGACAGCTAAAGAGCAGGTGAATTAGAATTTCAGGAAAAGTTCGGTCAGCATGAGGCCAAAAAATAGGGTTTTGACAAATCGAAACCTTCCCATGAATTTTGGAGTAAACTTTGGTTCTAGCAAATTGGTTTGCTCATCTCTACTGTCTACCTAATATACCTTGAACTAATTTTAAATGAATAAAAAGTAGCAGTGTCTGATGTGGTTAGGGTAAGAATACATTTCTCTGGGTTGTGGGTACGGCAGTGTTTCCCAACCCTCTGTTGGAGAACAGGTCATGTTTTGTGGATCTCCACAGGGCTCTACAGCTCCGCTGCTACACTAATTACTTCATCTGTGTATCTGTGTGGAGATCCACAAAACCTGACCTGTTGGTGGCTTTTACAGGAGAGAGCTGAGAAACACTGGTGTACGGGGTCAGATGGTTGGGTGATACCAAAAGAGTACATTTTAGTAAAGAATCTTTAATTTATAGTATAAGCCGTGAGTTGTTATTCCTGCATTATCTCAAGGGAACTTCATTTAAAGCGGTCCTTCACTCTTAATAAGAGTCTATCTTATATGTTTCCCACACCCTGTACATACAGATTGTCCACATTAAAAATCATCCTACCTGCATCTACTGCATGTTATGAGCCCTTAAACATCCAAGATGGCGGCTTATCACAGCCTGCAAACAGGAAGTGCCTTCTGACTGTGCTGCTCTGCATTCTGGGACTGTTGACCTTTACCTGACCCCAGCTCTGCTCTGTCTGAGCAAAGCACAGCTATAATCCGCCCCCCTGTACCTTATCCCACTCTCCTCTCCTCAGTAAGTGTGATGCTTCTGAGTCAAGATGGCGGCGCCTGTATCCTAAATTCCTGAACAGAGTTGCAGCCCAGTGGGGGAAAGAATAATAAGTTAGTGACTAAAAACGTAAAATATATTAATTTTAGATGCTGGGGAACCGTTTTTTAAGAGTTTGGGCTTTTCATTAAATCACGCTGAAGGTCCGGTTTAATGAGGTGAACTTGGCTTTCCCTAATATTCTGGGATGTTTACTAATCATTACAGTGAATTGGAAAGAACACACTGGAATGTGTATGATCAGTCATTATTTGTGTTTCCTTTGTAAATAAGGGTTTCGATGCAGCTATAGTACTTAGTTCTTGTAGGAATGTTTATGAGAAGAAACTGTTGTGGTTGACCGATTAGGCTTTTTTAACTTAAAGTGGACCAACCACATCCTATGGAAGGTTAAATTAAAAAGAAAAACATGTATCAACATATCAGTGTCCTGGGAATAAATTGGATAAAATTACTCACAAATGATTTTGGCTTCAAAGGGGGAACATTAAGGGAAAATGAAATCTTTGGATTCTTATCTTCCTTCTAGCACTACTTTCAATAGTCTGTATCTTCTCCCACAATGCGATTGTGAGGAGGAGTGCTTAAACAGCAAGTTTAGAATAATGTTATCCTGTCAGAAACCAATGGCATACAAATGGGACACCATCGGGAAAAAGAAAATTAAAATCTCTATAACAGGAATACCAAGCAGCATTGAGGGCAGAAAACAAGCAAATGGTAATGTACCTGGGGTGGGGAAGCAAATTCAAAATGATTTTTTTACCACAGACCTATGATGTGCAAGTTTCAGCAATAAATGTATGGACTCTTCTAAACGAGGGTCATGCTAATTATTTGGAAAAGCATGGTGCACCAACTGTATGCTTTGCAGTGTGAACTGCAACCTGCAACATGGGGAGCTTTTTAATTTTAGCACACAAGAAAGTGCAATGTTTTCGTTCAATTTTATTCCCAAAATATCATTTCTACATGCATGGCATTTTAAAAGGCAAGGGACACAATTTTTCCAATGAGGAAAGAGTATTTATTTTTAAGTTTGGAAAGAACAGCACCCTAGGGGCTATGCAGAATATTTTGGCATTTTATTCTGCATACCCAATAGGGCCCTGTTGTTTCTAAATTCCTAAAACCGAACCAACAACCTGGCACAGTTGGAAAAGAAATAAAGTGGACATTTTGGAGCTTCTTCTCCCAACTGACATAACTGACAATGCACAGTAACAGGAAGCCCAGTAGCACCTTCTGTTTGCAGGTGGCCTGCAAGTACATGAACCACCATTTTGTTTTTAAAAGCAGATGTTAGAAAAAGGTAAATTAATTTTTATGTGCAGCAATCTAAATTGCCCTGGGGAGGGATGCATATGAGCACTGTCTGTTGTGTTAGTCTGGTTTAAGTTATTTTTGACTGTTGGTCTGCTTAAAGAGCTAACCATAACTAATAGGAAAAATTATGTACCTCATCTGTAAAAATGCCATATCACAGACAAGCATTTTTATTGCACTTTCGTGTGTGTTAAAGTGAAAAAGCTCACCGGTATGCAGGTTGCGATTCATAGAAACATAGAAACATAGAAGGTTGACGGCAGAAGGAGAGCTTACGCTCCATCTAGTCTGCCCTTATGTGTATACTGTATGTACTCTTTATCTTAGGATACATGTGTGCTTATCCCAGGCATGTTTAAATTCAGTGACTGTTGATTTTTCAACTACCTCTGCTGGAAGTTTGTTCCAAGCATCTACTACTCTTTCTGTAAAATAATATTTTCTAGCATTGCTCCTGATCTTCCCCCCGACTAGCTTCAGGTTGTGCCCCCTTGTTCTATCATTAAGCTTCTTCTTAAAAACACTTCCCTCCTGAACCTTATTCAATCCTTTCACATATTTAAAGGTCTCAATCATGTCCCCCCTCTCCCTTCTTTCCTCCAGACTGTACAAATTAAGTTCTTTAAGTCTCTCCTAAGTTTTAAGTTTAAGTCCTTCCACCATTTTTGTTGCCCGCCTTTGGACCCGTTCTATTTGAATAATGTCTTTTTGCAGGTAAGGTCTCCAGAACTGCACACAGTATTCTAGCTGTGGCCTTACCAGGGCTCTATACAGCGGCATCACAACCTCCCTCTTCCTACTGGTGATGCCTCGAGCTATGCAGCCAAGCATCCTGCTTGCTTTTCCCACTGCCTGGCTACACTGTCCCCTCATCTTGCAGCTATCAGTAATCAGTACCCCTAAATCTCTCTCCTCAGAGGTCCTGGCTAACACAGTGCTGCCCATACGGTACTCAGAGCAGGGATTCCTTCTACCCAAGTGCATGATTTTACATTTAGAGACATTAAACTCTAGTTTCCACTGTTTTGACCATCTATCCAGTAAAGCTAAATCATTTTCCATGTTGCAGACACCTCCCGGAATATCCACCCTATTACTAACCTTTGTATCATCAGCAAACAGACAAACTTTTCCTACCAAGCCTTCTCCTATGTCACTTACAAATATATTAAAAAGAATGGGGCCCAGGACAGAGCCTTGCGGCACACCACTTGTAACTCGCCTTTGTTCAGATTGCACGCCATTTACAACAACGCTCTGATACCGATCCCTCAGCCAACTGGAAATCCACTGAACTATCCAGGGATTGAGTCCTACCTTCAATAACTTATCTATGAGCTCCTTATGTGGTACAGTGTCAAAGGCTTTGCTAAAATCCAGATAGGCGATATCCACAGCACCACCTTCATCTAACACTTTAGTGACATTGTCAAAGAAATCAGTAAGATTGGTCTGACATGATCTGCCCTCAGTAAAGCCGTGCTGTTTTGGGTCCAATAGGTCATTCATTTTTAGATGGGAAATTATCTGTTTTTTTAAGAGTGTTTCCATTAATTTGACCACTATAGATGTTAAACTAACTGGCCTGTAATTACTGGCTTCTTCTCTACTCCCCTTTTTATGGATTGGTACGACATTGGCCATTCTCCAATCATCTGGAACCTCACCAGTTGAAAGGGAATGGTTAAGTAAATCAGTCAGAGGGGCTGCAATCACAAACCTAAGTTCCCTTAGAACTCTGGGGTGGATTCCATCTGGACCCATCGCCTTACTTACCTTTAGATGTGCCAGCTCGGCTAAGACATCAGCCTCTAGAAACTCCGGAGCTGTACTTTCCCAGCGGGATGCTGTGCTATGGCCATGCCTGCTACTATCTGAAAATACCGAACAAAAGTAGCTATTCAGATGGTCAGCCACAGCCTTATCTCCGTCAATATATTTATTTTCCCTACTTCTAATTTTTGAGACTGCATTTTTTGAGACTGCATACCACAAGGCTCACCAGTAGGCCAGTGCGCCTTTCTTTACTAAATAATTAGCATGACCCCAACACTTTTATTGTCTTTTATTTCTCAGGAAAGTACAGTACAGTACTTGTAGCCAGTTGTGTGGGGTTTAGGTTCCATTAGAAAAGCTTGTGGTTTGGCAATGGATTTCCAAGAACAGAAGAAATGCATCAAAAATGGAGTTTCACATTAGATCTAAAATCTGGCTAAATCCAAGAGCAGTGAGGACACAACACAATCAGAGGAAATATGCTTAATCCTGACCCACTAATGTATTATTTCCGTGTTTCCTCTACTTTATTTTTCAAAAGAATCAGGAAAAAAGCAACATATTGTATGGTGCACTGTGGTTTCACAAAAATATGTTTATACTTTCTACATATGCAATGTTTATGCTGATATCCTCAAATGATATGATTGCCAAGGCTTACTGCATTTAATTTCCCCCTTTTTGATGTATTTCAGTTGGAAAGTTGATCACAATGATATTTGAGCTGTTTTATATAAAAATTGTCAAACCCTTCACGATTAAAAACCTTTTATGGAAATCCAATTTGGTACGATGCAATTAATCAATCTTATAAGTAGGGATTAACGAACACCCCAAAGTTCAGGCGAACTTGGAATAAAAGTTTGTGTTTGCGGAACCTAAGCCCGATCCCCACTGAAATCAATGGGGACCCTAAATTTGGGGGGGGTAGGGGGGTGGCGGGGGGACAGAATATGCAGCAGGAAGCGCTGCTGTACAGCCCCCCACACACACAAAGCGTGCCACACACCCCACGTTCCACACTGCCATACACACACAATGATATATTGCTGGTCAGCAAGGAGAAAGAAGAAAAATAGGAAGCAAGGGTCCCCATTGGGGATATAAACAAGTGGTTATTCCGCTAGGTTTGTTATGGTTGTAAAGTGCAAAAATGCTGACGGCCAAAAGGGAACAGAAATTTTTATATAAAACAGCCGTCCTTAATAGGAATTGTAAGGCAATGTCCCAAAGTTCTTCACGATAAATGGTGCACGGCCGAGGCCCCAGCAAGGTGGCCGCCGCTTCCCATAAGTGAGGCTATTCCTAGTGCCAGCTGAACAGGGACTGTGGATCGGGGCACAGGTCTGTTACAGCAGATTCCTGAGCAGCCCATCAATCAGCCTTTCTGTGTTCAGGCAGGCATGGTTTTGTTACATACAGGAATGGATGGGCTGCATTTATCCATATAAGGAAGATAAATGCATGGTCCAACTGACATTTCTTTAGTCAGAAACATAGAAACATAGAAGGTTGACGACAGAAGGAGACCATACGGTCCATCTAGTCTGCCCTTATGTGTATACTGTATGTACTCTTTATCTTAGGATAGATGTGTGCTTATCACAGGCATGTTTAAATTCAGTGACTGTTGATTTTTCAACTACCTCTGCTGGAAGTTTGTTCCAAGCATCTACTACAGGATAGGCACTGTAATATAAGAAGTAAACTTGTTTTCTTGTTATCCTCTAGATAAGACTAAAAGGTCCCTGATCTAAGAAAAGAGGGGAATTCCCTGCTTTGCATACTGGCACTGGAAGCCATATCCCTTCATTCCAGCACTGTGTAAGCCAGCCCTGCAAGCCTAACTGGCTGCCATCAGTCACATGCTGCCTAGATGTGTGGAAAGTAAAGGCTGGTCATTACTGGGGATGCGGCTTCCAACACCAACTCATCACGATGCCCCCGCCCTACTGCATAGTTCAAGTCTGGTTTTAGCCACTTAATTAGGTCACATTGAGATGCTATTGCTGCTTACAATAATATAAAGCAAACCTGACACACATTTTAATTCAAATCCAAAACTAGATAGGCAGTGGCTTCTATATTACTTTAGCCTGTCACCTCTAATGACTTACAATAGTTTTTGATCCACACAGCAAACATGCATATAAATCATGGCCAATTGAAAATTGTCATCTGAAAAGTTACTGCAGCCGGGATTTTGCAGCATATGCATTGAGTCACTGCATCCCAAAGTTTGAAAATGTATGCAGTCATCCAGTTGCAATTAGTATCTGTTTATTATGGTCCCATTTGATGGTCTGCTTACCACAGACCTTAACAAAGGCACACTCTGCAATCACATTTTCCTTTTTTAATTTGCACCCAAACGAAACTCAAAAGAATGTAGTAGGAAATCTGCTAAACTGGACATAAAGAGCGGAGCACTAGAGGAAAGGAACAGTTATAACTGTTAAACTGCCGCAGTTTCAATTAAAAGTTCTTCCCGGCCTTCCAGGCTTTAGACTGCTACCCTTACTGTAAATTCAAATCAAGTCTGTGGTCCCAGTTAAGAGTGTAACTTTATATTGTTCAATGTATTTTGCAAGTATGGGCTTGTATACACCTACCCTGCTAAATATAGTTGATATTGACAGACAACAGCTACACTAGTTTCTGTTTAATTACAATAACTCTTCCACAATGCATAGCATGGGCTGCTTTTAAAGTAGACCTAAACCCCCCACTGACAACTCGGATACTTAACTAACCTAATCCTTTCTATTAAGCCATCAGTGAAGCCTGCATTAAAGAGATACTCCCCTTTTCCTAGATCAGATCAATTTGACAGATGTGGCAATAGCAGTGAGCAGCTTTTTCCTCTTCGATGTAATACAGAGCTCTGTGCTTAATTTCAATCTTTGTTGGTAAAAGTCATTTTTGACGTTTGGACCACATTAATATTGAAAAATTGTGACATTTTATAGCTTATCAAGAGGCATTTTCTTCACTTGCTGCTGGGGCCAGAAATGTGTGCATTTTACCCATGCACAGGATCCCCATATATTGTCCCGACCACCACTTTTCTTGCAAATGGATTTTTTGTTAAATTTACTTACTGACTTCGGTTATCAACAAGTGATGGGGCTGTCACAGTCTGCAAAATGTTTTTCTGTTTTTGCCTTACTGTATTAGGCTAAAACAAAATGTTACTACACTTTAATTTGTTACCCCCCCCCCCCCGGTCCCTGCTTACTTCTGATACTGCTGTGAAACAAGTCAAATGTAACGTTGAATAACTTAAAGCACAACTGCATCTTACATATCTCTGCTATTGAGACCTGACCTGTTCTAATGCCTCACTCGTCTTAGCAGACTGCTAACTGAATTCAGGAAAGCAGAGTGTCAACTGCACTATAGAACTGATGTGGTTGTTTGAAACACTCTCCAGGCATGCTCAGCCTGTGTCTGCTTGAAGCCCCCATTCCGCCTTCCAATGGTTGAGGCTGTCTGAAGACTACAGGAGGGAGTAGGAAGTCTACAAATCTCTTCACCTGACATGAGGCCCACTTTAAATTCATACTGTAAAGTCTATAACATTGAGCAATAGGCACTTTCTCTTATGACAAATCTATTTACTCAATAGGAATCATGACTTCAAATCTTTTTACGCCATAGAAAATCCTGGCATATTTTGCTTGATCAGAGGAGTAGCTAGGCTTTCTGGCACCCAGGGCAAAGATTCATAATGACACCCCCTTCTGTGCTCAGGCGCCCCCCTGACCTGCTGCACCTGGGGTACATAGATAGATAGATAGATAGATAGATAGATAGATAGGCCCTTAATATCCTGGACCAAAAAAATGACATAAACCTATTACAACTTTTGGTTTTGAGCCTGGTTGCCTCTGGATAACACTAGGTGCCGCTTCTACCCTACAGCTAGAGACTGGAGAGAAGGCAGGTGGGTCATGACATATAAGTTGCTAGCTGGGGTAGACGCTCTAGCTCCATAACTATATTGACTTGACACTTTCTGGCTCCTCTGATTTTCATGGGGCCTGGCCTAGTGAGTCACTAACAACTTAAAATAAAGAGTAATTTAAACAGCACATATGCCAAAACACCAGATGTACTTTAAATCTGAAATATAATAACATATGGATGTCTAATGAGCAGAAATGTTTTCACGTGTTTTTTTTTTTTTCTTAATTTGGGCAAGAATGGGAAAAAGGTTATAGCTACAAATCATGTAACAGCATCTGGAGTTATAGTACAGATGACCAGAAAGGTTATGCATTTGCTGGAGTACTGAAATTATATATCTATGGATGCTAATTCCCACCCTCAACAAAACAGGGGAAATGAAATTAGCCTCAGTATTTAGCTTAGTCATTTGTAACTCCCTACTGAAAAAGGCAGAAGGCAATATACTACTCTCTCGATTGAAGTTCTTCCTACACAAGGGGTTAGCATGTGAGAGATGCCAAATATTTCATATCAGTGATACTGCATTATTCCATGTGAAAAGAAAACCTCAGCGGCCTCATGTAGAAAACATATGCTCATCTTATCCTATTCAGAAATTTCAGATGTGAAGCAAAAGATGAGTAAGGTGGCTATAAAGTCTCACACTGCTATGATTTAAACAGCAAATTCTACACTACTACTATTTGTCAGTTATTACCCCAAATGAAGAATTACCTTGGCATTATGTACTTTAATGATTAAAGCATATTTGGAGACAAAATAGTAAGCTATACTCCAGATGCCACAAAAACTTTTAGTACTGTTGATAGTGTTCAGCTATTTCCAATAAAAACAGTCCCAAAAAAAACATTCATTTTGTTAAATTACCTCCCTAACTTTGCAGTGACCTGCCTATAGTCCAGCTCCCATTTGCTGGGAAGCACGACACACTCACCCATACACGGTTGCCCCTAGAACTTACCGGCACAAAGCAAGTTGTCTGAAGTAGGGAAGGCAGAGAACACAGTATATCGAGTCATGGTTTAGTCAGGACAGCCAAGTTAATTGCGAGTAATCGATCCAGTAAAGGTTTATCCTGAAGGAGCAGGTGTAAGCAGATTCCAGGGACCGGCCAAGGATCATAGGTTGGGCAGACAGAGATTGCGTGATATCCAAAGAGTCGGGCAAAAGCGTAGTCGGTAAGCATGGCAAAAGTCAGCAGCAGATACACATGGAAAGCAGCACACCTAAAAAGCTGAACGCCATCACAGGCAGTGTGTGCTGGGACTAGGTCATCTTTATATGACCAATAAGTCTGAAGGGCAAGGGCCACAGAACAGTGGCCCTTTGAGTTAACCCCTGCCTTTTAACCTCAATTAGCAAGGCATTGGACATCTAAGCATGCAAGTGTGTATCTGCAATGCTGGGTGGATTCTTTAAACTCTGCTTATAGTTTGGTTATCACAGGGGCAGGGTGTGCTGGCAATAGGTCTGCTTTACTTGGCCACTGACCAAGGGTGTTAAAGGGCAAGGGCCACGAAACAGTGGCCTAATTGGCCACACTACACAGAGAAAGCCAGGCAGAAACACTTTGCATTAATTCCCTGCCTCTTTGACCTCAATGAGCAAGGCATTGGGCAGCTAAGCATACTGGTGTGTTTATGCAATGCTGGATGGATTCTGTAAACTCTGCTTATAGTTTGGTCATCACAGACATGGTGTGCTGGCAATAGGTGTGCTTTATATGACTGCGGACCAATGTGGCTGAAGAGCAAGGGCCACAGAACAGTGGCCTAACTGGCCACACTACACAGAGGTAGACAGAAACCCTTTGTGTTTACCCCCTGCCTCTTTGGCCTCAATGAGCAAGGCATTGAGCATCTAAGCATGTGAGTGTGTTTCTGCAATACTTGATACATTTTGTAGACTCTGTTTACAGTGTGACCAAATACAATTTGGATCTAATAAACATCTCTACAATAGGTGAATGGAAGCACATTGGGGTTATGGCAAGCTTCTCTTTCTCACTGGAGAACTTCTCAACTACTTTTTTCCAGTATTTACTTGAGTACAGAGAACCTCCAAACATAATGTTGATTTATTCTAAGTGTGCCATACACTCCACTTCGGTCTTCATGACATCTGGGCAATCTCCAGTAGAGGGAGAACTTCTGCAGAGATGAATATGCAAAAAAGAAAGCCCCTCCCGGTCCATATATACCTGGGACCTCCTACAAATTCCCCAGTTCCTTCTCTGCAGGGAAGGCGACAAGACAGAAGATGAAGACTTCTTTACTTACAGGTAAGCCTCGCGCCCGGCCTTCTATTATCCCTATTACTGCCAGGACCCTTCGAAATTGCCCTATATTGAGCCTCCCAGCTTAGGCTGCGGGTCCTGGTGAAGGTAGGAGCACCCTATGGGTGCAGCAGGAGCACTGCTCCACCGTGAGACCTCACTATGGGGTAGGCGGTTATCCAGGTTTCTTGGTGATCCTGGTGTGGGATGCCCTGTCCCTCTAGGCGTCTGGCTAGCTTCTGGCAGGGTTCCCCCTCCTTCCGGGTCCCTTATTCCCCTCCGGGGGGGGGGGGGGTTGCCTGGCCTGACCTGGTCGATATTTCGTTTTCCCCAGCTTGTGTCCCTGTGTGCTGAGTGTTTTTTACTGTTTGTGTGTGTGAGTGTCATACTGCCTTTACTGGCATACCAGGGACTAATGGCAGCCCTCAGGCTGCGTTCGCGAAGGGGGCGGGGCCGGGCTCTCGGCGCGGTAGCCCCGCCCCCTTCTTTGGCGCGATTGCTGTGCTAGTTTTCTAGGGGTCCGCATTTCTGGGAGGGGGGCGTGGCCTCGGCAAACGCGCATTCTGCGCAGGCCCGCCCTCCCCCTGCTCTCCCTCCTCATGCATGAGGCTTCGTGGGGGCCATCTTCTTGAGCAGGCCGCATAGCAATCGGTGTGGTAAGGGCCCGATGGCCACTTCCTTAGCTTGTGTGTGTGGGGGCTCCTCTTTGGGATATGGTATATATATATATATATATATATATATATACCTGTATATACATATTGTGTGGCTGCAAGATCGAATGCTGTGGCCTTTTACAATGTAAGGTTATGGCCATTTTTACACAGCTCTGCACTTATGTTGCTTGTTTTGTGTGTTACAGGTTGCCCTGTATATGTGCATATTAAGGGGTCCCTCCTGGTCCCGGGGTCCCTAGTGTAAAATTGTCCATCTAAAATCCTCCCACCGGGACTTTTAAGGGGCATCCCGGGTTGCTTATGCATAATTCCCTGCGGTCTTGCGACTGACCACAAAAATTCACCATATGGCGGCTCCGCAGGATACTGGGCTTGGGATCCCTCTGGGACAATCCGGGCCATGTGTGGGGTGCGGGGTATCCCTTGCGGGGGAGAATGTGCTGATCTGTATACTATGCGCACAAAAGGCCATAACGCGGCCTTCTGGGTCGGCTCCTCCCGCTCCCCACCTTATCCATACCCCAAGTGACATTGGTACCAGTGGGGAGTCACTTTCTGATGTTTGGGCTAGGTTGGCCAGCATCGAGAAAATTATTGCTAGCACGGTGGGCAAGAAGGACCAGGCTAAAAAGAGACATTTGTCGTCGGCCCAGCCATTGTGGGATGTTGACGACGAGTCCGCTGATTTGTCAGATTATTCCCCGTTAGAGGAGGGGGAATTGTATCAGGAAACAGAGGCTGACTATGTTCAGTCTGGGAATTCCAATGTCGGGCAGGCGCTGGTGGATGCCGTAGATACGGCCACTGTTTTGTCACATTTATTGGAGGTGTTGGATATTGAACCGCCTGAGGCGCCCCCTCTTAAGAAGGGGGAATTTTTGGGGGCCTGCAAGCCCCGTCTGGAATTCCCTACCCAGGGTCATTTTGATGCGCTGATCCTTAGAGAATGAGAGAGGCCCAGTCGGCTTCCTGGTGTGCCTCAGGGATGGGATAAGAAATATCCTTTTCCGGTGGAGGCGGTTAAGCGCTGGTCTTCTCCTCCCGAGGTTGACGCGCCTGTTTTAGGTTTGACCAACTCTTCTGTGCTGAACACCCCTGACGCCACTTCCCTTAAGGATGGCGAGGATAAGCGCCTTGATCAGATGGCGTGCCACGCATTTGCCAACGTGGGCTCGGCCCTGCGGCCTGTTAGTGCATCTGCCCTGGTGTCACTACCAGGTCTCTTATCAGGGACTGGCTGAATAACGCTCAGTTTGATCCAGCTGGCGCTGAGTTCGCTATCCTTAAGAAATGTGAATTGTTCATGGATTTTGTCATGGCTGAGATGGAAGATTCTATTGTCGTGTGTAGTAGGACTTCAGCCTTACTGGTGGCTATGCGCAGATTGGTCTGGCTCCGCCAGTGGACAGCGGACATTGGGGCCAAGGAGTCGCTCACAGCTCTTCCCTTCTTGGGTTCGCGGCTGTTTGGAGATAAATTGGATGCTGTTGCTAAAGGAGGTAAGTTACCTCAGCGGAGGAAACAGCGCAGCCCCTTTCGGGGGGCGGGCTCGTTCACTCCTTCCTTTCGAGGGGCCAGAGCGACTAGGGGTTTGGCCTTCTCAGGTGTCAGGGGCTCGTCCTGGAACAGAGGCAGAGGTCGGGCACGTCCCGCGCCTGCCTGGGGTTCCAAGCCCAAGCCTGCCGTTAAACCGGCTCAGCAATGAAGGGGCGCCCTCACCCCCAAGGGTGGGGGGGCGCCTCTTCTTCCAGGTCTGGGCCCGGGAGGTCACAGACAATTGGATCTTGGAAGGGGTCTCCTCTGGGTACAAACTGGAGTTCGAGTTCTGGCCGCCCCCAAGATTCTTAAGGTCTCGGGTGCCCTCGGACCCTCAGGCTGCACAGGGGCTCCTGTTAGCAGTAAAAAACCTTCTGGACATGGGGGTTATATGCCGGGTGCCTCTGTCGGTCTCGTGTGATTTCATTTCTGGGCATGAATCTGGATACCATTCGGGCCAGAGTGTTTCTGCCCCAGTCCAAGGGGCAGGGGATTCAGGGACTGATCCGCCTTCTTCTGGACAGTCCTTGTCCCTCTATCTGACAGGGGATGAGACTGGTGGGTTTGATGGTATCCTCCTTCGAGGCGGTGCCGTTTGCACAGTTTCACATGAGATCTCTTCAACTTCACCTATTGACGTATTGGGACAGGTGCCCTCAGTCATTGGATCAACCTTTCAGGATGTCTCCCAGGGTTCGGCAGTCCTTTCGGTGGTGGCTGGACTCGAGCAATCTGGTGAAGGGCAGATCCTTTCTGATCCCTTGTTGGGAGACGGTTACCACGGATGCCAGCCTGTCGGGCTGGGGAGGTTATTGGAAGAGTCATCAGTTCAGCAGGGTGTGGGGTCCCCAGGAGGCTCACACCCCCATCAATGTCTTGGAGCTCAGAGCCGTTCGACTGGTTCTGGCTCGGCTGACCCCACATTTACGGGGTCTTCCGGTTCAGGTTCGTGCGGACAACCGAACTTCACAAACTTCCGGCCTTTGTGTCTCTTTCTCAGGATCCTCTGTCTCTAGCAGTGGATGCCTTGTCCCTTGCTTGGAAGGATCTGGGGTTTCTGTACCTGTTTCCGCCCGTCTCCATGCAGGGCAAGGTAGTTCGCAAACTGGTTCTAGAAGGGGCACCAGCGATTCTGGTGGCTCCAAGGTGGCCAAGAAGGGTTTGGTACGCAGACGTCGTAAGGATGGCCGTGGACCAGTACCGGCTTCCCTTGTTGCCGGACCTGCTATCTCAGGGTCATCTACTTTACCCCAATTTACAAACGCTGGTTTTGACGGCTTGGCTGCTGAAACCTTCATCTTGAAGGAGGAAGGTTTGTTTGAGGCTGTTGTTCAGACCCTGATTAGGGCTAGGAAGTGGTCTTCTTCTGGCATTTATTATAGGACTTGGAGGTCCTATATTGATTGGTGTGAGGCCAGGGCCTTGCCTTGCAGGGTTTTTTCTATACCCAGGATTTTGGAGTTTCTTCAGCATAATCTGGATCTTGGGTTCCAGCTTAGTACTTTGAAAGGACAGGTTTCTGCTCTGTCGGTTTTCTTCCAGAGGTCTTTTGTTTTACACCCGCTGGTTAAGACCTTTTTTTCAAGGGGTGGCGCATGTGCGGCCCCCTCGGAAGGCTGTAGTTCCTGTTTGGGATTTGAATTGGTTCTTTCGGCTCTGCAGGGTCCTCCTTTTGAGCCGCTGCAGGATATTGCTCTTTTGGTTCTCACTCAGAAGGTTGCCTTTTTGGTGGCTATTACCTCTGTTCGGCGTGTCTCTGAGTTGGCGGCCCTGTTGATTCAGGCCCCTTACTTTGAGAGACACCAGGATAAGGTGGTTTTTCGTTTTAAGCCGGATTTCTTTCCTAAGGTGGTGTCTGCTTTCCACCTTAATCAGGATATTGTTCTCCCTTCCTTGTTTCCTAAGCCTAACAATGACAATGAGAGGGTTCTGCACAATTTGGACGTTGTTCGCTGTGTGAAGTACTATTTGGTGACTACTTCTTCCTTCCGCAGGACGGATGCTTTTTTCGTGGTGCCCTGCGGGCCCAGGAAAGGTTTGGCACCTGCTAAGTCTACGATTAGCAAATGGATTTGTCAGGCCATTGTTGGGGCCTATTCTGCTAAGAGGAGGACTCCTCCTTTTAGGGTCACTGCGCACTCTACTCGTGTGGTCGGTGCGTCCTGGGCTTTTCAGCACCAGGCTTCTGCTGAACAAGTTTGTAAGGCTGCTACTTGGTCTTCCGTTCATACTTTTTCCAAGTTTTACAAGGTTGATGTGCGGGCTTCAGCAGATGCTGTTTTTGGCAGCAAGGTTCTGCAAGCTGCAGTGGTTTGAGTTTGTACATTCTTTACTGTTTCTGGTTCCCACCCATGACGGACACTGCTATTGGATGTCCCAGATGTCATGAAGACCGAAGTGGAGTGTATGGCACACTTAGAATAATACCGTTTTGATTGTTAAGGTTATATTTGGTTCTTCCTGGTCCCTTTACTGCTTTTATACACTGGGGAATTGGAGGTCCCAGTTATATATGGACCGGGAGGGGCTTTCTTTTTTGCATATTCATCTTTGCAGAAGTTTGCCCTCTACTGGAGATTGCCCAGATGTCATGAAGACCGAAGTGGAGTGTATGGCACACCCATAATACCCATTTTAAAGGTGAGTACTCACAAAACGGTATTTTTGTATTTATTGATCATACCTAGCTTTCTGGTAGAAAAGGTTAAAGGTGAGCTTGTTCAGTGTGCCCATGGAAACTACCTGAGGTGCATATACATGGACATATAGGTGTGAACATTCAAGTGCAAAGCCTTTGCATTGACCACATGGTTGCTAATATCTATAGATACAGTGAATATGCAGAGGAACACGTTAGGGTTAAATAAAACTTTATTGGATATCTTTCCAGTTTCACTTTGCCAGTATGTTCAGAGAACTTCCAAACATAATTTAGTGGAAAGGTTTTTTTTATATCCCCTCATAAAGTAACTTTCCTTGGGGGAATCTGCTTTGGACTTTGGACATATTATCTATATTGTGTACAAATGTTTTCCAAGAATTAGAAAACAACCCCTAATTTCAGTGTTCATATGATAAAGCAGCACCCAACCATGCCTAGTGATTGCGGGGCGATTGCCCTACAATCCCCAGTGTTCAGCATGTGAAGGGCATGTATTTGCAGCACCCTTCAAAATGCTTCAAGCAAGGCTTTTGCGGGGCGATGTGATTGCTCTGCAAATGCCAAATGCAGATGTAAAAGAGCCCAAAGGTTACTATGGGCAGCGTTTCACAGGCAGGGCGTTCACAAACGTACCACAATCGTGCCAGTCTGAGAGAAGCCTAAAAGTTGAAAGTTATAAATGTCCTGTCAATAAGAAATAGTATGGATCTGACCATGAAGGGGTTAGGATCCCCATCTGGCTGGAGCTCCACTTTCCCAAACAACATTTCTTTTCTGAAGCGGTGAAAAGCTAAATCTTACTTTAGACATTAGCAGATATTTACAACAGCAGTGGGCCAGAACACCATGGGGGTTTACTACACCTGTATTACTGCATGTTCCTCATAAATAAAGATTCTCAGTAATAATGTAGAGGCAAACAGAGCACAAATGTGTATTTCTAACACAATAAATGTGAATGATGGGTGTTTTTAGTGACAAAGCAAGCTAATGGCAGAATAGGGAACAGCCTTTTCAAACTGCTCCGAGCTGAGAAAAAGTCTGTGATTTGTAATATCCATGGAGCATAGCATGAATATTTTACCATGCTTTCCTACTTTATTTTTCATTTTGTAAAAATATACAAATAACAAATGTGTAAGGTTGAGGCCAATAAAACGAAATGTAACTATATACGAAGCACAGATGGCTCTGTATTAGCCCACATACTATATAAAAAGGAAGGATTGATGTGCTGTATTATTGAATTAGGAATATATGGGATGAAGTCTCTGAAAATCCAACATCTGGAAATTTATTTTTGTTTACAGACAAGGCTTAGTGAACTTTGTCTGGCTTTTTCACTTTCTCAGACTGCTAGCTGTTAGCATTTGATTCGCTCAGACAGGGACGTTTAGGGAGGAATAGCACTTGGGTGTTAATATTTTATGCTCAGGCCAGTCATTTTGGCATGTGTAGCTCACGTTAAATACAGCCACTTTAAAAAGCATTTGTCTGGCAAAAGAGATGAAGAGTTTTCAAATGACCTTTACCCAGTATTATTCATGTATTTTTCACCTCCGGGAAGTGACTTAAAAAAAAAGATGGTAAACTGTTAAAAGAAAGTTACAATTGTTATGTCATATAAAATAAAACCGTTACACCATACCAGTAATGAAAAACATCACACTTATGGTTGTAGAAATCTACTTCAGCTCATATACTTACTATTAACATTTAAATGTTGCTGCTGACCCTAGAAATGCACATTTCTATGTGGTTGGATCAGCGCAATTACAATTGTGTTAAAATGTGTTTCACTCTAACACACACCTCATTCTTCTTAAAGTGGACCAACACCCTGAAGGATCAGCCCAGGAATCTATAAGATTCCCGGGCCGATCCAATCCCTCCCCGTGGAGCATCCAACATCGGGATGCCCCGCTGTGTGAAACCCCCAGGAGTCCCATTCACCTTACCTGAATCCTATCCAACGGCGCATGCGCAGGCCGCGGCCGCATCTCGCGCTTCTTTCTAGCAGGGCATATGCCCGCACCGGTCATTCGTGAATGGCCTGCATGGCGCGCTCCCTGTTAGCGTGTTTGGAGCGTGCAGCGTGGTCGGAGCTGTTGAGCTATGATGGCGCTTAGACGTGGCTCCCAGCGCGCTGATTGGACAAGCGGCCGCGCAAGCGCCGTAGGAGTGGGGTGAGGTGAGTTTTATTAGGAGGGGAAGTGGACTAATACCCAGGATAGTCAAAATCCTGGGAGTTGGTCCACTTTAATGTAGTTTAAAATGTGTACTACTGCCGCAACTAAAGAGGGTCAAAAACCATGCAAACAATTAAAACATGCCAAGATTAGTCCCTTTCAGAAAAAAAAAAAAACATATAAACTATATAAGTCCATAATAGTACAGCTTAATTATCTTTGGCTGAGCTGAAGGCTAGGCAACCCTCCTAAGTCAAGATATTTTGTTAGAAGAAAGTCTCAAATATTAGAAGTACTACCAACAAGTCCTGCTAACCATGGTGGAGAAAGGATGAGTGGAAGGGCATCAACTGTCCTTTAGTTAAATTTACCATATTTATGGACAGTCCCATTTTAGGGCATTGTGTCCCACTGCACCCCCAAAAACTCTGGGGACACCTAAATGTCCCACTTTGCTGATATTATGGGTAAGACTGTCCCACAGAATGCAGGAGGTCTGTTCAGTTTACAACTGCTCTGACTCTTTGGCTGAATGGCGGTAGTGGAATTCATGGATTGGCCGAACATTGGCTTAATCACCAACATGTTTTATGGGCCAAAGATCCCTGGAACATGTGCCGGGGGGGCAGGGCTACACCTACTTACACACATGAATTATAGAATGCTGCAGCTATTTGTTCTTCAAAAGCCTGTAAAGAAGCCCACCTCTAAATCACACCCTCACCACATCCATCACCCACAAACTGGTTTAAGCTGTGCTACTTTGAGGCCCCCAAAAGATGGTCAGTTTACTTTTAGTTTATTTAGGCGGCCATTAATGACATATGATAAGATGTTTCCAGGCCACTTCTAGAGAAGGATGATTAAAGTGACAAATAAATGTAATCTAAGAGGGAACCACGTTTTTTACAGAAAGTCTGTGTCACTATTTAAAACCGAACTTTGGGGACCAAGAACATTGTGCAAGCTTTGTCTACCACAGGGCTCTGTTGTGAGGAAACTGTAAATGCTAATCCAATCATATTGCATGTTGACTTTGAATTCAAAAACACTGCAATGCCTTGCCACAATACTGTAAAAATATTTTTGCTGCCTAATTTCTGTGACCACGTACTTGACCACATACCTGAGAAGTTTAGTTTTAGCCTTTCCCCTCCGTGGTGTAGAACAGGCTTATGTGGGATCTGGGCTTACAATAAAAAAGATTTTCTTAAATTCCTGTTACTTTTTTATTATTTAATTTCATTGGATTCTAGAAAACATCAGTATATTTATAAAAACAGTTGCAGAGGCCTCACTTAGTTTTCCTAATTAAAACTAATGGAAGTCAAAAAATGAAAAATGTGCTTCATCAATTGAAGAAGGAACAAATCTTCAACTTTGACTATAATAATTTTGTTCTATGCACCCAGGGCATCCAAATTTGGGACAACCCCCCCATCACCTCTTTTGCAAACCCATGAACCCTGTGCAGGCTCTTCTCAAATAAGTCATGCATATTAATGAGCAAAATAAAACGCTGAATGAATAGGAGCAGAAAGTATTGCTTTGGTCTTTGGTTGTGCATACACGTGCAATAGGCCTGATAGGCCTGGCGTGGTGTGTACGGAAGCTGAAGCAATGCAGGGGATGTCACTGTAGCTCACACAAGTGCTGTAGGATTTCCCGGAGAGGTAAGATTTATGGTGAACCAGTTATAACATGGCTTTAAACTGCCTAGGTGGCCAGGTGTTCAACTCATGGATTCCAGCTACTAACATAGATGATTGGTATACCTGTGACTGCTGCAAATACATATTTTAGATCTCTACTAAAAACACATGACAAGAACATCAGGATAATTTCTTATCAGGGATAGGGGCTGGAGACCTGAAACAGTGAGAGGCAAGATTGGACTAATGAATATACTGAGAGTTTATTAAACACAGAGGGGGCTGGCAGCTGAGGATGTTGTGTGGCGGTGGAAAGATGGCTACAGTATTAGCTTTCCCACTTATATGACCCTCAAAAACTGACCTTAGGGAGAAAAAACATAAACTGCACTTTGAACTTCAGTGTCAAGTCTCAGAATATGTGAAGTATAAAGAAAAGTATTGCCTTCAGACAAAAACTGGACAGAATACAGATGCCGTAACTGTTTGCATACAGGGGATCTAGCCAGCACAAATTCTCAATTCATCGACGAGAAACTGGATGAAGAGCAAGCAAAGCAACTCTAACCAGCCAGAACCTGTAGACCCAAGGGTAGACACAATCAACCAATGAAGCAAAATCCTCCCACAAGGCCTCTAACTGAACTGGAAGATGTTTGTTTAGGCAAGAAAAACAACCAGCACCTGGCCTGTTTGTTGAAGAAATAATGATCACACAAACTGGTTTATCATACATGGCGGAAGCAGGCCATGAACCTGACAAACTTTCATTATTGTGCAAATGAAAGCTGAGCTTCCTAGAGTATGTGCATGTTCAAAAAATGCAACATATACTTAAGAAAACAATAGTAATGTGTAAAGTAGATTTTACCTTAAAAGATATGAAAGCCCAATGCCATAAAAGATAAAAAAATCCCTTCTCCGCCCCACTGTCCCAGGTTTTGGTATTGGGGAATCCAGATTTGGGATGCTCCAGTGGCTCATTTGACATATTTACAATATCTCTTCATACAATACTAACGCTTCATTACCCTTGATTTAGAAGTGGCTATGTCCACCCCTGTCTATGATATGTCCCTGCAATGCTGCTGTACAACAATAGCTATAGAACAAACCCATTGACCAGCTGGGAACCGCTTGGTGGAGGCGAGGCTCAGCGGGGTTGTTGTGGACTGGGTGTGGGCTGGTGTGGGGGCTTTTAATATTTCAGGCCAGTATATAGCCCCGGTCTACCCCTGCTTGGCCCTTCCTGGCCTAAGCCTTCCTATTACCTTGTTTGGCCCTGTTTGGTCTTCCTTGTTCCAGTTTGGGGTTCCTGGCCCCCTGTTGTCAGTAAATTTGTTTGTCAGCCATTAATTTGTCTGTTCGCCATTTTTCCCTATTTCTGGGTCTGCAACCACTAGAGGACTACTCAGGGTTTGTACATAGCCTCCACCTGGGGCTAGACTGAAAAACTGGGTGCCATGAGGCTCACTGTAGGATACCAAACATCCTATGTCCCCAAATGGTTAACGGTTTGCCTTTCTAGTGGAAAAGACTGGTTTTCTAAGTATTCCTGTTATCTGTCCCTAGTTGGTGCACATTCCAGTGTCTAGTCTATGATCCAGCTCCTACTGTCTGTCTAGGACTGCTGTCCTGTTACCAACCAACAGCTATGACACCAGAATATGGAAATATGCCTGTCACGGCGAAATTACCTGGGCTCCGGTAACGCGATGTCTCCAGGCGCCTGGCCAGAGCGGTGTGCAGCGCCGAGCACGGCCGCCTCCTCCTCCTCTCACTGCCACGTCCCCGGCTTCTCTGCACGTGCTCACGCACTCACACCTTTCTTGTGCCCTGTGTGCAGCGCCGCTGGAGGCTGAATCAAAGGGCCAATGAGCCCAAGTGTTCTTTTGGGCAGAACACCCAGAGGGTTTAAGCTGGGCAATCAGCCCAAAGATTCTAAGTTGCACCAAATTCCCCCAGCCAATCCTATTAGTTCCCATCTTATAAAAGTTGTTTTCCCCACACTGATTACTTGCCTGTGATAGCGTTTAGCTGGGTGTGTTTTTGATCCTGAGATTTCCTGCTTTATCCCATTTCCGACCTCGTTTTGTTCTGACCATCCCGTTGTAGCCGCCCGGACCAACTCCTGCTTGTACCCTGACCTCGTCTCTGCCTCATCCCTTGTGCTGCGTACCAGTGGCCTCCCAGATTGACCTTTGGCTTGACCTCGACTCTTCTCTCCCTTGGGCGCTGCGCTAGTTAAAGACTAACTACCCATGAATGACCCCGGCTTACCTGACATTGCCCAGTCTTGCCTCTGGTTCACTGCCTTCACCCCTGTAAGTCCACATCCTTTGTGTTACGAAGTCCTGGGGGGGGCGGCGAGGCATGTAAAGCATCCCAGCAAACAGGGGCTTGAATAAAGGTGAAGCTAGCAGCGGAGATTGGGAGATGTGAGTTTACCTAGAAGGCGGGTCTCCCACAGGGCCTGACAATGCCAAAACCTGGAGAATCTGTCTTTCCTGATGGCTCAGCATTCCTGCATTCCCAGCCTGGATACATGCACAACCATTATACTTAGTAAGATAATTGTAATACTTCCTAATTTTTAAAAAAGCATTTAAAGCTGTCCTTCACTCTGAATAAGAGTCTATCTAATATGTTTCCCCCACCCTGTACATACAGATTGCCCACATTAAAAATCATCCTACCTGCATCTACTGCTTGTTATGAGCCTTTAAACATCCAAGATGGCGGCTCATGGAACATCAGGCAGCCTGCAAACAGGAAGTGCCTTCTGACTGTGCTGCTCTGAATTCTGGGATTGCTGACCTTTTCCTGACCCCAGCTCTGCTCTGTCTGAGCAAAGCACAGCTATAACCCCACCCCCTGCACTTTATCCCACTCTCCTCTCCTCAGTAAGTGTGATGCTTCTGAGTCAAGATGGCGGCGCCCGTATCTTAAAGTCCTTAACAGAGTTGCAGCCCAGTGGGGGAAAGAATAATAAGTGACTAAAAACTAAAAATATATTAATTTTAGATGCTAGGGAATAGTTTGTTTAAGGGTTTGGGCTTTTCAATAAATCATGGTGAAGGTCTGGTTTAAGTTGCTCTATCTTTGTATTACTAAGGCCCTTATTTAACAAGGGATAGTGCCAGGTAGCGAATGGTGAGCGAACGGTAATGACGCTCACCGCCACGAGAACGCCGGCTCCCCTCCGCAATCACACATTTATCAAGCCGATCCTGCTTAGTGACTTACAGAGCGCCAGATAGCGAATCATTCATCATTATTCCAGCCTCACCCCACAGCGCCAGCGAGCGACCTTGAACAGCGACAGGTATGACCTCTCGCTACCTGGCGCTCTCTAATGCATTTCAATGGAGCTAACTTTAAATTTTCATAATTAATTGCTATTATTTATTTATTTATTTTTTTTAATGTCAAAAATTCTGTGACCACTTCTGCAATGTTAGATTTTTTTTTTAAAGTGGACCAACACCCAGGATTTTGACTTTCCTGGGTTTTGGTCCACTTCAGGGGGGCACCCAGATTAGGGGTGTCCCGCTGTGTAAAACCCCCCAGAACCCCAAAAAACTCACCTCACCACGCTCCCACGTAGCCGGCGGACAAGACAGTGCGCCCGCCGCCACCTCCCGCACGTCGCTCTGACAGGGCGCGCGCCGGCCATTCACAAACGGCCGGCGCGGGCGCGCGCACGTCTAGAGGAGCGCGCGGGAGGCAGTGGCGGCTGCGAGGTGAGTTTTTTGGGGGTTTTGGGGGGGGGGTCCCTCACCGCGGGACATCGCGATCTCGGATGTCCCGCGGTGAGGGAGGTGATCGGCCCGGGAATCTTATAGATTCCCGGGCCGATCAGGGGTGGGTGACGGTCCACTTTAAGCTAAAAAAATAAAAACAAAAAAATTTGTGCAGAATTGATATTACAGGTCTGATATTAATGTATTCATATTACAAAATGTTTTGAAAAACACGTTTTTTTTTTTTTCTAAAAATATGGTTGTTTGGGGGTTAAAAAACTACTTTTAACCCATCGCCGCCAGCGCTCTGGGGTTTAAACATGCATTTCACAGCGCAAGAATTTTTTGAGCGTGATTTGTTAATGAATATGGTGGGAGCCGTTCGCTATGGCCGTTCGCTGTCATGCGCTCCCATACAGCGTGGAACCTGTCAAACAGCGACTCATAACCCCGTATTCAACATTACCGCACACCGACTGAGTCGCTGTCAACAGCCGAACAACGGCCAAGCACAGCGACTACTAGCGGGCGCTGTGAAAATAACGCTACTGCCGCTCATCTGTCGCTACCTGGCGCTATTAATGAATCAGCCTGTAAGTAACTAGATGAAAAAAGAAAACAGGGTCATTGAGAGTTGTTTACTAAGGAGGGTGTTCTAAACTTTAAGTAACTTAAACACGGAGTTGAATTAAGTTAAATCAAGTAAATAACCCCTATAAAGCATAGAAAATATATGTAGTTACATTATGATCTTAATATAAGTCATTGCAGCTGTTTATTGTCAACGGTGCATATCAACATCTACATAGGAACATTATGTGTGCCTCTGTGGTGGTTTTAGATGATTCCAGAATCTCTTGTGCTCTAATTATCTTATTGACTCGAACAATGACTTATGAGCTGTTATTTCCTATTGTTTGTTGGATGGGAGAGTGAGAGCCCTGGTGTACATGAAAATAAAGTACATGACCTTTACACTTCACAGAGACGGCAGATGTATTACATTTATGGGGAGCCCCAATAGGTTGATTGAATAATTTGCTGTGCTTCACAAGAGGGAATATGTAAAAAGGTCAGTAACTTCCATCTGCTTTTATTTGGGACAATAAAAGAGTTCTCATTCTTGTTTCTGGCACACTAAAATGGAGGGGAAAGTGCCATTTTCCTTAATGTATCAATTGATTTTTTTCAAACTAGGACTGTTCTGACAGCACAACAGTATTTTTGCCTGTATTTTAAACAGAACCAGTGTACATATGCAAATAATTATCTATGTTAAAACTGTAGTGGTAAATACTGTAGATCAGGAGTATTCTGACATTTTGTTCAACAGATGAGAGTAATATATGATAAAGTGAAGAGTCGTTTTACATACATTGTCCACAGTATAATTTTCTCTCCTTTAGACTAATTTTTATCATCACTGCCGTGTGAGCTCTAAAATAAAAAACATGTATCTTTTCCTGCAATTGTGTTGAAGCAAAGCAGAAAATGTATTTTCTAAAAAGCACAATATGCCAAACGGGGAGGCTGATTCATTAATAGCGACAGGTAGCGACTGTTGAGCGACTGTAGCAGTATTTTCACAGCGCCCGCTAGTAGTCGCTGTGCTTGGCCATTGTTCGGTGGATGATAGCGACTCAGTCGGTGTGCCGTAATGTTGAATACAAGATGCTGAGTCGCTATTAGACAGGTTCGCTGTTGTATGGGAGCGCATGATAGCGACTGGACATAGCGACCGGCACCCACCATATTCATTAAAAAATCAGCCGTAAAAATTCCTAGCGCTGTGAAATGCATGTTTAAATCCCAGAGCGCAGTAGGCGATGTGTTAAAAGTAGTTTTTTAACCCCCTAACCACCCAAAAAAAAAAATGGAATGATTTTGAAATAATATTCAAACCTGAATAGTTTAAAATCAGACCTGTAATATCAATTTTGCAAAATGAAAAAAATTTTTTAAATCCCCCAAAAAATACATTTTCAAAGGAAGAAGTGTTCACGGCTTTTTTTTTTGGAAATAAAAAAAAAAAAAATATTAAAAAATAATTATTAATGAAAATACATTCTGCCATTGAAATGCATTGGAGAGCGCCAGGTAGCGAGAGGTCATACCTGTCGCTGTTCAAGGATGTTCGCTGGCGCTGTGGGATGAATGAGTTGCTAGGTGGCGCTATCTCAGTCGCTAAGCAGTATCGGCTTGATAAATGTGTGATTGTGGAGGGGAGCCGGCGTTCTAGTTGCGGTACCTGGCTTTACTGGCCGGCTCCCCAGTCGCTATCTGTCGCTATTCCTTGATAAATAAGGCCCCAAATTGTTTTGTCAGTTATTACTACATGGGATTTAGTGACGTAAGGCCTATAGGAAAAAGCAATATGAAATGAAGTTAAGTTTTTTACCAAACACCTCTTTCTCACATGTTTTACAAATATCAGGTCACCAAAATGACACATGATCATTGTAACATTGCCCTGGATAAGTATTATGTGCATTACCCCAGGGGTAGTAACAGGGGGGTGCAGGTAGATCTTTTGTCTGGTGTGGTGCTTGTGGGATGTGGAATTGGATAGACTCACATACACTCTATGCAGGAGCACACAGTGTCCCAGACCAAACTCTTGATCGATGCTCCAGCTACTTTACTTTTTAAAGGCCAACTCCAACTTCCACAGGTACAACATTATACACAAACCTTCAGCAGTTCTGGACTAATATCCCCATTTGCTCTCAGCAGTTTAACAGGCACAGTACAGTTCAGATTACAGAGGTACCTGTCACAGCGTAATCTTTAGTGCTGACATTTGGGGTCTTTAGCTTCTTCCACAAGTCCTCGGTAGTGGGCCAATTGCTGTCTGGCCTAGTTCTTTCTCCTGGATTCTCCCTGTTCCTGACCACTCACGCTTTCATGCTTCTTCTTCCGGTTGCCTGTCATCCACAAACATTGTGTCAACATTAGCATAACAGGCACAAGGCAGCTACATGCGAAGAATATTTTTAGAGCTTTCAAGTAGTCTATAAACATGCTTGATAATGACCTATTTCTATTCTTAAAACTACAGTGAGTGAGTGACTAGCTTTGTTTAATGCAGCTGCCACTGAACAAATGATGTGCACTTCTCTTTAGTCAAACTACCCACAACCCACTAGCACTGTTAAATAGAGATGAGCGAACTTCTTGAAATTCCCCAAGAAATTCGGGTTTCATGTACCATGCCGGCATGGTGGGAGCGGGCAGGCCGGCTACGCTGTCAGTGGGCGGCGGAAGCCGGCCCGCTGACATCGCAGCCGGCCTACCCGCTCCCACCATGCCGGCATTTGTTTAAAAAGCAAACACTTACCTGCATGGTCGGAGCGTGGAGGCCGGCGCCGCTGACAGCGTAGCCGGCCTGCCCGCTCCCACCATGCCGGCATTTTTTTTTTTTATTTCAGGGAAAATTCGATCGGCACGAACCAAAAAAATTCGGGTTCGTGCCGAATCAAATTTTCCCTGAAATTCGGAGCGAATTCCGGTTCGTCCGAACCGGTTCGCTCATCCCTACTGTTAAACTAGGGGCACCCCCACTACTCCTACCTGCTACACTAGCATAAATATAAATATATATGAACAAAGCAATTTGGTGTAATTGACAATGTGGCAAATTAACTTGATCTGCCTAGTTGTATATGAAGAACAAAGAACAGTTAGTCTCAGCAAAAAAGGCTTGCAAGCTGGACGTCATAGAGTGGTATTTTTTCCAGTACATAATATAGAGTAACAGGGTTTCTCTTTCTAGACAAGACTTGTCTATGGCTATAGATCTGCAAGACATGGCTTGTTGTTGCCTATCAAGAACAGGACTGGGAAAAACTGGTGTGAAGTTATGGTTCTAGCTTTAGGTCTCAGTTTAGTTCACCGATCCATGACTTACCTTCCACTCTACCGAGCCTGTTCTGGTGCTGTCAGCTTTGGTGCACATCCTTTCTTCTAGTAATCAGAGAAGGCTGATTGACACTATAGGACTGTCCACCACTTGTCTGTGGTGGATTCTCTCACATTCTCTGATACACTACATCAGAGCTGACAGCATAGTTATTAAGCTTATTACCCTACAGGCACCTGAGGGGAGGAGTATGCGGAAGGTCACACATTTGATGTTTTTTTTAAGTTACTGTTTATATATACTGAGGGATAATATTTTGGATGCCATCCAACTATTTTGGAGTTCCTTTTTATTTAGCCCCTGAGTTAATTAATCAACTCACAGATCATGGTGTTTAACCCTGGAGAAGCCATTGTTCCTTGATAATTTTACATTGTTCATATATCTGGACAATCAAGTGATCATTATTATGATTATTTCTCCCACATTTTATAAAACTGATAAATGTACTGGACTAAAATAGTATGTAAACATCTACAGAAATAAATGTCCTGATGGTGCATCGACGTGTGAAGTGTTGTGTCTATTGTTAATTTAACAAAAATCCCATAAATGGAAGAAATCACTCCATGTACATATTTCAAATTCAAAATGGGACAATGGCTTTCCATCATCTTGTTCTCGAAATGAGTCTCTTCTCTTTTTCTAATGCCAACATTTATTTTGCCTACAATTATTATTTCAATAAATATTTCCTTAAATCTCAGCATGAAACAATGCATACTTGTTTCCATCCATATTTTTTTAGTTGAAGTGATCCTAACCACAATAACTGTGTGTTAAGCCTCTTAAATATGTGACATTAAACGGGTGCAAGCTGGGAAAATGTTCAAATATGTGTGTGTTATTTTATTGTAAACAAAAAGGAGAGAAACAAAAGTTTTTTCAACATGCTGATTAGTAGTGATGGATATGGGCTGAAGCTAAATTCAACCCAACTGGCCTCCGCAATGTGTTAACTGGTTATAAAGGCCCCTTGGACCCCTTACCAGTACAGTTTGTTAAAAATAATAAAAATACATTCCTGCTCCTGCCCCCTCTGCCTGGCAGTGTCCTCTGTTTAGGTCAACCGGGTAAGGGGCTTCCCAGCGGTCTGGTGGGCACAGGCCTGCTGATGCTGTAGGGCCGATACTGCAGCTGCCATGTTGGCATCTGTAATGAGGGGTCCTGGGGAATCTGTCTCCAGTGATGTAATAAGTCACAAGGGGGGTTCCACAGAGGCTCCTCCTTTGTAGTGTAAAAGCTTCATTGGCGGGACACAAATTCTTTCCCTCCTCACTCCAGATGCTGATGGGGTGACTGCAATGGTGGCATCCAGGCACGGGTGACAGGAGGAGAAAGATGCTGAGGGAAGAGTTTTTTAATGTTGTTAAAAAAATAAAACAGATTCCCCTAGCAACAATGTGCTTATCTTAGCAATGTACATCAAAGTGGTGTGTTAAAAGTGCACAGCAGAGACTTTCTCACTCCTGCTTGCTTATCATCTGATTGGCTGAGGCACAGACTAGAGTATTGATCCCTTCTGCTCTAATTCAACCTGTTCAGATAGGAGGAAAACAATCTCGTGTTCCAGTCCAGTCCAGCTAAAGTGTTTCTGGAAGCATCCACAGCTGAAGAGATGATTGCTACTGCTTTGTTAAGCCAAAGCTTTATTAAAGGGCAAGGACTGCTTTACTAAGTCAGAGGACTATAAGAAACATGGAAAATCACAGGTCCTTTAAAGCCTTTTTTAATCTGAATGAAAACATTCAGATTAGGCAAGGCTCTCCTTTAATCTTTTAGGGCAAGCAATACATATTTCTTTATAAGGGACACATCTTCAAGTGACATATATGTGTGTTGCAGGTGTATATATATAATTAGGTGCCATACTGGTCTAGTTCTTCTGGGACGTCAAGGTATTTCAAGCTGGTGAGAAAAGCCCTGGTGGCTGGAGAGCTGATGGTCTGGAGTAAAATCCTGGCTGTGGCATGCTGCAGGTGCTGATAGTAATGAACCTGTCTTTGCTGCTGCTGTATTTCTGGCAGCTACAGACAGTTCTTTCATGGAAAATATGAAGCTTTTCATTAACCTGCAGAACGCATTTTACGTGGCGGGAATCGCCATTACCACTGTTCAGATCAAGTTTTATAACCTGGTTATAAAATCCATGCTGTGATGTTTTACTGTGGTTTGATCTGATTTGATATAAAACTGGGGACCCGGCCATGCTTCTGTTTTTATCATTAGAGAAGCCTCTTCAGTCCTTTGAAATTCAAACCCTGTTTTGTATAGTTTGGTGCACATCTGATATGTGCGCTGCTGGCCCACCGACTCGCTGAACCCCCACCAAGCGAACTACCATAATCCTTCTTCTCTGTTTCATTATGATATGGGGCCTTGGTTATATGCCTGCTCCATCCTTATTGTGCATCATTTCCCAACACATTGACTGAGCCAAAAAACTTTTCCTACCAGGCCATTTCTATCCGTTTTACCTCAGAAAATGAAGCATACAAAACCTTACCTCACCCCAAAGCACATAAAGACAGGCATCCTGGTGCAATAATTTTCATGCAGAGGGGCATGCTTGCTAAGCAGTATCAAAACACCTCTTGTTGGGCTAGGGCACATATATGTAAGCAGGGACTGCCATTAAACCTGCTCACCTTATGCCCCCTTCTTTTTTCAACATGGATGTCCAGGAATTTACATAGATGTGACTTAGGACTAGGATGTGACGGAGGAGCTGCTGCAGACACAGCAAGAGCAACTTATATCTGTCACTGGGCTGATGCCAGCTGGAAAGGTGTCTGTCAAAATGGCTTTAGTATAGTTTGGGGCACATCTCATATGTGTGCTGCTGACCCACCGACCCCCACCAAGTTAACTACCATAATCCCTCTTCTCTGTTTCATGATGATATCTCGTGCTTAGGACCTCAGTTACACGCCTGCTCCATCCTTATTGTGCATCATTTCCCAACACATTGACTGAGCCAAAACACTTTTCCTATTAGGCCATTTCTAAAACAGTTTTACCTCAGAAAAACTTAGATTACCTAAGACAGTGAAGCATACAAACATTACCTCACCCCAAAGCACATAAAGACAGGTATCTTTTGGTATAATCATTTTCATGCAGAGGGGGCATGCTTGCTAAGCAGTATCAAAACACCTCTTATTGGCCTAGGGCACAAACCTGGCAAAGCTCACCCTATACCCGCTTTTCAACATGGATATCTAGGAATTTCCATAGATGTGACTTAGGACTAGGATGTGACTGAGGAGCTGCTGCAGACACAGCAAGAGCAGTGCATATCTGTCACTGGACTGATGTCAGCTGGAAAGATGTCTGTCAAAATGGCTTCAGTCACCCTTTTATTTTTTTCTATAGATGTTGTTTCCACAGCCCCAGGTGCAAAATGTCTGTCCTGTCCTCCTATTGCAATGCTGTCAGGACCTGTACTGACGGTGCACTTCTCTCCTGGCCTCACGCTGATCTGAAATAAGCATGGCATGCTCTTCAGTGGTCTTGTGATTCAACCCCTGCTGCCAGTCAATGAGGGTGCCTGCCTCCATGTTACTGGCATTATCCCAAGCAAGGACAGAGGAAAAGCCCCTGAGCTGACAAAGCTGAAACCAGAAGACTAAAGCAATGGAGTCTGGGGTGCTGGCAGGATATAGCTATGTGTTTTTTAATAGACTTTAAAATAGCCTGTTTTCTGTTCACCTCATGCTCCTGTTTAAGGGCCGTGTCTTTCATTCAGCAGTGCTTTGCATTTCTTGGTGAGCCCCAGTGAACTTGTTCCCTCCTGCTGACCTGTCCACCCCATTAGTAGATCACACTTGGCAGTAAGGGCTGCTGCATGATGATGTCAGGAGGTGGAAAAAAGTTCTACTGGGCCTATCAAGAAATGAAAAGAACTGTTGAATGAAAAGACACAGCCCCTAAATACAAGGTGAACAGAAGGCAGGCTAATTTAACCCTTTGCCTGGACTGCCCCTTTTTAAAGTAACTACTATTAAAAAAAAAATGGATATACTTTTACTCATGACTTAAAGCGGACCAACAGTCAAAAATGAATTAAATCAAACCAACACAACAAACTGTGCTCATATACATTTCTCCCAATTTAGATTGCTGCACATAAACATTCATTTACCTTTTTCTAACTGCTGCAGGGGTCAATTTTATAAGCAAACAGGAAGTTCTGCTGGCTTTCCTGTTACTATGCATTGTCAGTTATGTCAGTTGGGAGAGGAAGCTCCAAAATGGCCACTATCTTTCTTTTCCAACTGTGCCAGGCTGTTGGTCCGGTTTAAAGTGATTGAACACCCCGGCAGCTGATTGTTCAGACTCCAACAGTCAGCAACTCACCTGATCTATGGTCACATCCTGAGCCGCCCGCCGCCCGAACATCTGTCGGTGGCGCTTCTGTGTCCGGCTCACGCACCTGGCCATTAGCCACAGGAGTGTACCACACCCTCTCCATTTACTACAATGTAGTGGGAGTGTCCTGTTTCAGCACATCCCCCTCCATTGCAATAAATGGAGATGGCGTGGACTGATGTTCGTTAACATAAAACATAGACTATGATGACCAAATATCTAAAAATCAAGCCAAGTCAAAGAGGATGATAAAGCCATATTGCCCCCAACCCTCTGGACATCCTGATTTGGGATGCCCATCTGTTTAAAGCCTAATAGGAAGCCCAGAAATATAGTTGTAAATAATAAATAATATAAAAATCTACTAACACTTACCCTTTACTGTTCTCGTGCGTTGGTTACACTGGGTACACTGGGCAATGCTGTGCAAAATGCTGGCCAATCCCTATTTGTTGCTTGTGGTCACATACAGTAGAACTCATAAACTGGTCACAACTTTTAATGAAGGGGAGCTGTATGAGGCACATGTTATTAGAGCCCAGACAAATGGTTAGTGTTTTAAATTGACCTTTACCTATTCTAATTATATCTCTTATTAACGTGGACCAAAACCCAGGATTTTGACTATTTGGGGTTTTAGCCCTTACCCCCAGGTCACCCCGATCCAGGACGCCCCGCTGTGTGAAACCATCAGCTTGCTCTAATCAGCTCCCAGCCACTTGTCTAAGAACCATCGGCTCTAGCTGAGACTAGCCGTGCGGACCTGAGCACGCTGGCAACCATATCCCCGATACCCTCTAAAGGGGAGTGTGTCCGTGCCTGCCATACATGCCTGTGTGTGTGTTTGTGCGCCCTGCTAAAGGTATAGCAGGGAATGGCCGCTTAAGTATCCCAAAACTTAATGCCTCCGAGGGAGGGAATCAAGTAATCTATAAGATTCTAGGGCCGTCTGGCCTGGGTTTTGGTCCACATTAAGGGTGAGCTGAATTCAGGACAGTGAGTTCATAGACACTTGTATGTTAATATTTTGGCAGTACCAGGGCCGGCTCCAGGTTTTTGTGGGCCCTTGGGTGGCATGGTCTCAGGGGGCCCCTTTTTGTGGTGAAGAGTCGCGTCACACCACCGAGGGACATCTCAAATCTGGATGCCCCCTAAGGACCATGCTATTTTGACCAAAACTCTAGTTTTGGTCTACTTTAAAGCGCACCAAACCCCTTTAAATCTGACCTCGGCGTCTCAACAAATCTAGATTCTACTGATTTTGGATGTCCCTGTGTGTGACCCCCCCTTTGTTCATTACTTTCCTCAAACTGGTGAACGCACTGTGGGATCGCCAGTTTGAGTTAACGGCCAAACCAGGGGGTTTCTTTCACAAACAGGGGCATCCCAGATTGAGATGCCCCTGTAAAGTGAACCAAAAGCGATCCCAGGGGGTTTCACACAGTAGGGTATCACAGATTGTGATGCTCCAGGCATAGGAAATCAGCCGGGGTGGGCAACTTAAACCGGACCTTCAGCATCATTTGATGAAAAGCTCAAACCCTTAAAAAATATTCTGCAGCATCTAAAATTAATATATTTTACATTTTTAGTAATTTACTTTTTATTCTTTCCCCCACTGGGCTGCAATTCTGTTCATTACTCGGGTGCCGCCATCTTGCCTCAGTAGCATCACATACTGAGGAGAGGGGTGAAAATTGCAGGGGGGGTTATAGCTGTGCTTTGCACTGACAGAGCAGAGCTGGGATCAGGAAAAGGTCAGCAATCCCAGAATGCAGAGCAGCACAGTCAGAAGACACTTCCTGTTTGCAGGCAGCCTGAGACTCCTTGAGTCGCCATATTGGATGTTTAAAGGCTCAGAAAATGCAGTAGATGCAGGTAGGATGATTTTCATGTGAGCAATCTGTATGTAAAGGGTGGGGGAAACATAAGATAAGCTTTTATTCAGGGTGAAGGTCCGGTTTAAAAGCAGAACAAAACCCAGCACTTCCTCCCCAGGAATCTAAACCGATGATGCCCCGTTGTGTGGAACCCCGCCATTTGAGGAGATGTGGGCACAGGCTGTGGAGCTGCCCTCCCACTCTGCCTCCGGTCAAGCACCGTCGCACATTCCAAAGGCCGGCCCTGTCAGTGGACCCCCCTAAGGGTGGGGGCCCCCAGCATCTGCTCGCCTTGCTGGGTGCTGACGCCGACCCCGTGCAGTACAGTGTATTCCTTCATGTGTGACAGTACAGTGAATAGTGCATACCTGACATCTAGATTTCAGTGCATGGTGATTGGGTGGAATTGAATGGATTTGCTGTAGAGCTGTCAGCAGAAGGGCACTCTCAACCGGGAGGCTTGGGAAACAAAGAATGCAGCAGTCTCAATAGAAAAAAAAAATACAGAGGTCTGCTTTAAATGTGTGCTCTGATATTTCTAGGTAGTCCATGTGTGCTTTTTTGCCTTCTAGGCAGCCCTTGAATTTAGATCTAAAACAAGAAAACATACAATCCGTTGAAAGATTCCCATTGAGAACAGTTGTATTGCATATTACAGTATTCATTAAACCTATATATTGAATGTACTCCGCCCCAGTGGGGTTAACACACATCTGATCTCAGAATTATCCTGTCTGCCTAAACAGAGCACGGTAATTGTAATAAAAAGCTTATACATAGACTGTTCTCTGTTGCCCTCTTGTGGGTTATTTTGGAATTGGAAGGACATTTTTTTCTTATTCTTTGACACAGGAAAGCCAAAATAAAGTTGATCATAATAAAATATAGCGTTTAGATTTATTATTTCAGTTTGATGACCTTAGTCATAGAGAAAATATTCTTATCTGCCTTATTTGCAGGAGATTAGTGTGAGAAAGCACTTACAAGATATTTAATATAATGATATCGGACCGTGTAAGCGTCTTGTCTAATAAAACAAAAACAAAGCTCTTATTTTTGTTCCTGTAAAAAAAAAAGAAAAAATCATAATAATAAACGAAAAAAGTCACAAGAATTAATAATATTATGATTATACATGTAAGAAAGAATAAAGGCATGCTATTAAAATGTTTTCATGTAGTATAGATCACAAAGAAGTAAAATCAAGTACAGTGTGTACTGTACCCTTCAAATCGAAACTAGTATAATAAAAAGAGACCAAGCTGAGACATGATTAATTTCTGTTACAAAAATATGTGCAAAGTTAAAAAAACGAAAAATACTTAGAAATCTTGTCCAACTTACCTCGTTATCTACCTTGCAGTTACAGGCCTAAAAAACTACATTGCAATGATGTGAAATGTGAACAAATCTTCTTCACATTTACAGTGATTACAGGGCTGTTCCTCCTTTAAAGCGGACCAACACCCAGGGGGGATCGGCCCGGGAATCTATAAGATCAGATCCTTCCCCGCGGGGCATCCGAAATCGGGATGTCCCGCGGGGTGAAACCCCCCAGGAAGCCCACAATCCTACCTTTTCCACGTTCCAGCGGCGCATGCATGTCCGCGTCCGCCGCTTCCCGCGCGTCCCTCTAGCAGGGCGCGTTCCCGTGCCGGCCGTTTGCTCCCTGTAAGAGGGACGCACGGGAGGTGGCGGCGGACGCGCTCTGCTTGTCCGGCGCTGCCTCTCGCTTGTCCGTTGGCGGGGATTGGCTGCAGCGCTCACGTGGGAGCGGGGAGAGGTGAGTTTTCGGGGCTTTCTGGGGGGTTTCACACAGCGGGGCACCCCCGATCGGGGTGCCCCACCGAAGTGGACCAAAACCCAGGATAGTCAAAATGCTGGGTGTTGGTCCACTTTAATCGTGACAGTATTGACCAACCTTTTATTTTGTTCCCACCCACCATAACACATTGCAGATTAAGCATAAGGCACATCTATAATGCTATTGTTCAGCAATACCTAGAGACTGATACACAGACTGAAAAGGAAAACATTTTTTTCGGGCTTCTATATTTAGGTTAGTTGCCACATACCCGCATCTTTACCATCAGTTGTCTGCAAATATTGAGTGAGAAAAGACGTGTTAAAAAAATAAAAAGCCATATTCAAGGTTTTCTCCAGACAGTGCTGCTGCAGGCACAAACCTTTAAATTCCTAATGGGGAATAATAAATAATAATACAACTGGAGTTTTGGTGGCAGTTAGTGATGGGCTTCAGATCAGGGTTAGTGTTAAATCTGACCCGGTTCTTGCCCATCGCTCTGGCCAGACCTGGTTAGCTGGTCAAGTCTGATCTTGGACTATGGGCTATAGGGGGGATGCTACACTGCCTATGGGAATGGGATCGGGGATGCTACACTGCTTAAGGGGAATGGGAGGGGGAATTTCACACTGCCTTTGGGGAATGGGAGGGGGAATGCCACACTGTCTATGGCGAATGGGAGGGGGAAATGCCACACTGTCTATGGCGAATGGGAGGGGGGAATGCCACACTGTCTATGGCGAATGGGAGGGGGGAATGCCACACTGTCTATGGCGAATGGGAGGGGGAAATGCCACACTGCTTAAGGGGAATGGGAGGGGGAATTTCACACTGCCTTTGGGGAATGGGAGGGGGAAATGCCACACTGTCTATGGCGAATTGGAGGGGGGAATGCCACACTGTCTATGGGGAATGGGAGGGGGGAATGCCACACTGCCTATGGGAATGGGAGGGGGGAATGCCACACTGCCTATATGGGGAATGGGAGGGGGAATGTCACACTGCCTATTAGGAATGGGAAGGGGGAATGCCCCACTGCCCATGGGGAATGGGAGGAGGAATGTAACACTGCCTATGGGGAATGGGAAGGGGGAATGCCACACTGCCTATATGGGGAATGGGAGGAGGAATGTCACACTGCCTATTAGGAATGGGAAGGGGGAATGCCCCACTGCCCATGGGGAATGGGAGGAGGAATGTCACACTGCCTATGGGAATGGGAGGGGGGAATGCCACACTGCCTATATGGGGAATGGGAGGGGGAATGTCACACTGCCTATGGGGAATGGGAAGGGGGAATGTCACACTGCCCATGGGGAATGGGAGGGGGAATGCCACACTGCCTATATGGGGAATGGGAGGAGGAATGTCACACTGCCTATTAGGAATGGGAAGGGGGAATGCCCCACTGCCCATGGGGAATGGGAGGAGGAATGTAACACTGCCTATGGGGAATGGGAAGGGGGAATGCCACACTGCCCATGGGGAATGGGAGGGGGAATGCCACACTGCCCATGGGGAATGGGAGGGGGAATGCCACACTGCCCATGGGGAATGGGAGGGGGAATGCCACACTGCCCATGGGGAATGGGAGGGGGAATGCCACACTGCCCATGGGGAATGGGAGGGGGAATGCCACACTGCCCATGGGGAATGGGAGGGGGAATGCCACACTGCCCATGGGGAATGGGAGGGGGAATGCCACACTGCCCATGGGGAATGGGAGGAGGAATGTAACACTGCCTATGGGAAATGGGAAGGGGGAATGTCACACTGCCTATGGGGAATGGGATGGGGAGAATGCTACACTATCTGTAGGGAATGGGATGGGGAGAATGCTACACTGTTTGTGTGGAACGGGATGGGGGGAATGCTACATTGTCTTTCAATGGGGGTATTCTGCACCATATCTTTTATTTGGTTCTGGGGGGGGGGGGGGTGTTTTAGCACAACATTTGGTTCAGAATATTTTTTTCTTATTTTCTGCCTCCAAATAATTGGTGCGTCTTATGGGTAGGTGTGTGGTGAAAGAAATGGTGCTTATAAAACTGTAAAAATCTCGATAGAACGATTTGTTACCTTTGCAGAACGGCTCCACTACAAAACCCAAAATATATATTTTTTATAACACTTTTTTTTAGTGTATTGAGCAAGCAGAGAGGTCCTTAAAGCTAAGGGCAAGGGTATTCATTAATGTTCAGGGTTTCTCTGAAATGTTGAGAGCCTTTGCAAATCTTAATGAATAATCCCTCGGTAGCTCCAAAGCCTTGTTAAATCCTGTGCTAATTAATGACTGAATTTTGAGTAATTAATAAAAAGAATTAAGAAACCCTTGACACAATGCATGGGGTCCAACAGTAAAATCTCCGAACCTCCTCTTATCTACCCCTCCATTTTAATGCTGCTTGTCTAAGGCAGAGGCCTACATATTTCTTGTTCTTTTTATGTTTATTTGGTCGCGGTAAGTGACCAAACCTAAGTATTCATTTAGTTTAGCGTCCTGTGCTATATTTGCTGACAGCAGATGGCTCTAAAATTCTAATGATTCCTTTTCTACTAGCCAGATAGCCAGCGATCAGGTCCAATGAAACTGGTTGCATAGGTTATAAATTGCTACAAGAGGAAAGAAAAAAGTTTGCTCCACTGATGTTATGTTATAAAATGTAGTACTCTGATTTATTTAAAAATCTTGCTACAGGAGGGACCTTGTCTTTGTATATCAACAAGCAAATCTCTGTAGACCTATGAACACAATTAGACACAGAACCAAACCCCCTGAGCTTACAATTTAAATCAACAAATGGTTAAATATAATAATTATACGGCTAAAATTAGTTTTCATGGGTTTGGATAGCCAGATCTGTGTTATTTGCACATCCTTCCTCAATCCTCATATGTATATCGGAAAATGATGTTATTTATATTACCACATAAAAATATTACAGAAATGATAGGTCTTACTCATGAATGATGGATGGATGGCCATAATATTGCTGTTAGTAGCATTACATAAACTTATATTACTGATATACCGATATATGTAAAGTATATTGGTAAATTATATTATTTATTACAATTATTATATGTTTCATGGATAATGCATGGATGTAAGTATTGCTTTCCGTAGCACTATATAAGCGTACAAGATATATATAAACTTATAAGATTAAAGTCATTGTCCAGGCACACTGAACAGAATTCTCACTGAGTAGGGCTACATGTGGCAATGTTCTCATGTTTTCCTTTTTAAAAATAAAGATATATTACCAGAATAACTTAATTATATTGTGCTGTCCTCCGTGATGGGAGTGGCAGGGTTGAGTGTGTGCATTGCATTGAAGTGATCACTAACTTGACACAAACCTTAGGAGTGTATTGGTGGTCAAGATATGGGGGGCACTGGAGGCAAAGGAAGATAAAGACTGTGACCAGAGCACCGAGACAGCATGGAACGCACACTGCATCAGTTTGACTAGTCAATCCCTTTAAGTAAAAGCAAGAGCGTTTGTTTTTGCTATTAAAGTGGCTCAAAACTCATGCCAATCGGCCCTGGAATCTATAAGATTCCCGCACCAATTGATTTCCCCCCCCCCGGGGCATCCGAAATCGGAATGCCCCGTTGGGTGAAACCCCCCAGGTTGCCCCATTCACTAACCTTGCTTTCCGGTTCCCTACAGCAGGAAATTGTGAATGACTGTCGCGGGCACGCCCCCTGTTAGAGGGAAGCAGAGGATGCGGCCGTGAGGGCGCTCAGAGCCGCTGCTCTTAGATTCGCTGTGGGACAGGGAAGAGGTGAGCTGGTCTCAGTGTCCTGGGGGGTTTCACGCAGCAGGGAAATAGTCAAAATCCTGGGTTTTGGTCCACTTTAAGGACATAGCTATGAATCAGGTCACAAAAAAGAGGTTAAGTTTAAATATAAATGTATGCAGAAATTCTGACTGTGGACCAAACAGGCAATAATTATATGTGCCATTATGATCCAAACCACTAGAAATCCATGTCTAATTTGGCCATAGGATCTAAAAATACTTGATACCAGATTCCCCCCCACACTCAAGTGTCCCCTGGTCACTGTCTGCCCCAAATGTTACAATTATTAGTATTCCTCATGTGTGCCAGTAGAAGAACATAGTGGAGTGGCTTGTTTTATTGTTACCTCAATATGTACCAGTATATATTGTTTTTCCAATGTCTCCTTTTATGAAGTTTATGAACTATTGAGATGGCACATTATAGGAGGGTCAAAACTTGCCTGCTTACCCTGGAATAAAAGTGAGTTGCCAAACACCCTATACTCACTTACCATGCCCTCCTTTAGACAGTAGAGGTGTGGAGAAGCCCATAGCCCATTTGTATCTGAGTTCTTTAGGAGTGGTACCTCTTTTTTTTGTCTGTGGGCATACTATTGAAACCTTTGCAGACTTTTAGGTCTAGAGGCCCCTTTACCTACACACTCCTGCAGCCCCAATTTGTGAGCCTGGTTCTGGATGGTGGGTAGGCATGGCCTTGTATATACTCAGCTCCCACTGAAAAATAATGGATGCCTCTGTATATGGATGTTCAGGCCATACTCACCTGCTACAAAACCACGAAGGGCAGCTTCCGGCCTCACAAACTAGGGCTGCAGGATCCTGATTGGCAGCATGGGAGTGGTACCAAGGTCACGTTGTGCCCTGCTGATTTAGGGTTTTAGGAAAATAAGTATTGGTGTACAAATCTGGAAACATCTGGAGGAGGAATGCCCTTCCATATTGATTATAAAGAAGACAAAATTGGAAGTAAATGCTTGTAAGTACCTTAAAAAAATGTGCTGATTTTTATTTCCAGTCCAGAGAAACGTGGGTGGCCTCAGCCTTTCTTCCCTGGACATCTTTAACTTACTGGAATGCTTAAATCACATATATGAATTATCAGGCCCAGTTTTGTATTAGCAAATGGTTCACTGCTGTTATTTTGGATTGGAAACTAAAGACTGTTATGCATTTACTTCAACCGTATTCATTGTATGAACTGCTCGAATCCGTTTCTGGTTTATAAACACTCCTTTAATATGCAACCCATTTTAAATAATCATTATATTGGCTGACTAGTCATTTTACATGCTAAAAAATAGTATGTTTTAAATAACTAACATTTAAATCAATAAACAAAATCCTATTTTATGAAGACTGATCCAATGAAAAACATCAAACTGCAATTCATGTATTTAATGAAAAAGTGGGCAGTAAAATATTATATAAATATGGTCGTAACAAATGTGCATGTAAACAATTTGGCCTGTGTATCATTTGTTATGCGTTTAAGCTCTGCAATGTTTTGGCTGTTTGTGGCTTTTTTAGATCTCCTAGTTTAAAACAGATGGTTAGTCATGAGAATGCCGTCCCTCAAAGCCATTTACCTGAGCTCTCATAGAACAGCGCATGATGTAAACTTCAAAATGAATGGGCTTTAAAAAAAAACATGTATCCGAGAAGGCTCGGGATGACAGATGCTTCTGTGCTTGTGACACTATGTAGGCCCCTATTGGTTTGACATTTTTCGTTTGACGATATTGACAATTTCAAATGAAGTGGAGTGGTGTTTGAAACAAATAAGATCAAAAAGGTTTGCCTATGCATTATAAGGTGCCTATATGTGCTGTTTTTTAAAAGGTCGAATTAGGCCTGAGGTACTTGGAAAAATGAGCTTGAGTCTTTCTTTCTCATGTGGAGCCTGACGTTCCATTTGTCTTGAATCCAAGCTTGGTTATGAGCTGGCCCATTGACATTGCAGTGTTTTATTTTTATTTTAATTTTGATCTTCTGTGCTTATATCACTTCCACAACCTACAGTACTAAGTTAGCCCTTGAACAATATTGGTGAAGGAAGAAGGGAAAAGGAGACACATTATGAACTTTAAAGTGACTAGCTGGTGCTGAATTACCCCCATACTATACAATGTAAGTTAATGACAGTTTTCTGTTCAAAAGGGTAGTTCACTTTTAGACCTGGTGCTGAATCAAACAGGTGATTAAGCACCAGGTGTAAAGAATGTGCTACATTTTGGGAGAGGAAATTGCCATTCAGTCAACACCAGGAGGACATAGAACACCTCTATCTTTAATCTCTATCACCTAAAGTGATCTTATTTTACCTGATGCTGAATCGACCTCTTAATGAAAAATGAGACACAACTTGAAGCTTGTTGGATTGAAGATCAGGAACAATGTCATCAAATATTATTTTACTGAGAGTGTAGTAGATGCTTGGAACTTATGCTGGGTTTGGAACTTATGTTCGGTTTACACAAGTAGATAAATTGACTGTTCGCTCAGCAACCATACAAATCTTCTGTGACTGAGCGATTGTGTCTAGACGCCGAAGATTTGTTAGTCAATTGGTCGCTAGAGTGAACGCCGATGTGATTGCTTGTGTGCTCGTTCTCATGATTAAGGGTCAGTGAAGGACCCGAAACGTGTCAGGACCCCATATCCTTTTGACCCGTGTCATTTATTGCTTTTATCGCTTTGGCTGTTTTTGTACTTGCGTGGGAGACGCTGATGATGTTTTTAACCTGGATTCAATAAAGAAGCTTACTTTTTAAGGAAGTGCGGATCCATCTTCTATTTTTCCATGTGCAATTGTGGGGCTTGGGACAGCCCCGGATTGTGCACCCTTTTTTCACCGGAGTGCGGAAACCCCTCATATTGTTTGTGACTCGTTCTCAGTTACCCCTTTCCAACTATCAAGCAATGACCTAGAAATTTTTGGTCAGCCAAAACGATACCGATACACCAACCGATTCTTGTTGATCGTTTGATCGGAGCAGCTGTTTCCATGGAGCAATTATTGCTAAATTGCAATAATCTATAATCTCTTCTTCTAAATGAGCCATTACTTCCAGCAAAGGTGAACTGTTAATGTAAACGTGCCTGGGATAAGCATACATCTATCCTATAATAAAAAGAATATACACACATAAGAGCAGACTAGATGGACCATGTGGTTTCCCTCTGCCGCCAACCTTGTATGTTTCTATCTGCTTCAAAGTTTTAGTTTTTTTTATTGCAAAGCTGCTCTAACCTGGTTTGTTATTTTTTTAATTCCATAGAGAACATATTAAACATTACCCCACAGCCTGGATAGACAGAAAAATTCTGGGCGTGCAGTCACAAAGTCTCCACTGAATCCTGGACATAAACTTGAGTGATTTATCAATCACAGAGTGTGGAGTTCATAATTCTCGCACAGAGACCCTCTGATGATGTGGTTTGCCATTGTGGCTAAATGTGTGATGGCAACCATATGGTAATTATTAAGGCAAATAGTTATGTCCATTGACTAAAAGGAGCTGGCAACTACTTCTGGGGAAACATTGCATTGCAGCATGAAGGTTTTGCCACTTACGAAAGAGCTTCTAGAATAACATCAATTTTATAAATTAGACAGATCCACACTTTGTCAGCACTGGAATCAAAGTAACTGTGGGGGAGGAACTCTGAAGAGGCTGAGTTTTGAGATAAACTGAGAAGCTCTATCATTAAACACACAATAAAATGATGTTCTGATGTTTGTAAGAAAAGGCCTTACACTTTGATGGGGCATGTTTTTAAACGTGTTTCAATTCCTCATTGGCTGCTGATGTTTGCAAACTCGGAAAATGAATCGTCTTTAGTGGAAGAAAGTCTCTCAAAGGCTCAAAAAAGTCCCTTCAAAAATTGCAGGGACCCTCCTTGTGCCAAAGAGTTTTTTCTGGACAATGGCAGGTTGAATCATTCCTAGCAGCATTGTGGCCCCGAGCAGTAGGTGACTACATGCCACTAATAGGCTTTGAAATCTGAAATAAGAGCCTTAATCTTTTGAATTTCGGGAAGTCATGTTAAATTAGTTTTGTTGCTTGTGATGCCTTTGAGGTGGATATTCCTCCTGTCTATGGGACCCAGGAAAAATGTACCAAACAAAAAAATCCATGAGGGTTACTAGGCCCAAAATAGCACACTCAAGGAGTCCGGTGTTAGATGAATTTACTATGTTGCCCCACCAAATGAGTTGCAGACATCAAAAACAAAATAATAATAAAAGTAATAATCTTTATTTTTATAGCACCAATGCATTCTGCAGCACTTTACAATCAGAGAGTTCATGTACAAATAGAAAAATAAATTACAAAGCAACAAAAAGTAAGCAATTGAAACAAAAGGAATGAGCTTACAATCTAAGAAATAAAATTATTGAGCTTAGAACTATTCCTCGTGCTATCTAAAATTAACCAAAACTTGGCCTGTATTTTTGCTTTAGGTATGAAAAACCCCTTCCCTGCTTGCTGCCTGTCCAATGGGCAACCAGAAGTTACAGCATAATTCAGCAGGCAGGCCTCCTAGTGGGGATGGTGCTGCGCAATGTGTCCTATGGCTTTGAGTTCTCATGTTAGACAACAAATTTGCAGGAGAAAGGCTGGTTTCACACTAGCGTGGATGCAGGGTGTTCACGCTTTTAGGCAAGCGCCCAGCAGTCTTATGTGAAAAGCTGCCCATAGCAATCAATAGGAGCTTTCACTTGTACTTCTGAGCGCTCCACGAAAGCCCTGCCACCAGTGTCCTGAGGGCACAGTGCTCGTGCTCCCCCCCTTCCATGAGATTGGCGCTAGCACTGCGCACCCTACACTCACTAGACACAGTGATTGCCGGGCGCTAGCCCGAAAGTGAGAGCGCTCTGCAATCGGCCTGGTGTGAAACCAGCCAGAAGGTACCTACACCCTTTCTGAGTCTACATTGTTGCTGTGCTGCTTGACGGTGATGGCTCAAAGCAATTAACAATGCCCCAATCCAGTATAGGTATACATCTGTCATTTTAAACCCTTGTTACAGTAACAGCAGTGATACACCCATGCACCTCACAGTTACAATTAGGGATGAGCGAATCGGTTCTAATGAACCTGAATTCGCTCCAAATTTCAGGGAAAATTCGATTCAGCATGAACCCGAATTTTTAGTGGTTCGTGTTGACCGAATTGTCCCTGAAATTAAAAAAAAAAAATGCCGGCATGGTGGGAGTGAGGAGGCCAGCTGCGCTGTCAGCTGTCATCAGAGGACGCGTCATCAGAGGAAGTGGCTTCCGCCGCCCGCTGACAGCTCAGCCGGCCTTCCCGCTCCCACCAAGTCGTGAAATGGAAAAAAAAATGCCGGCATGGTGGGAGCGGGGAGGCCGGCTGCGCTGTCAGCGGGCGGCGGAAGCCACTTCCTCTGATGACGCGTCCTCTGATGACAGCTGACAGCGCAGCCGGCCTCCTCGCTCCCACCATGCCGGTAAGTGTTTGCTGAAAAAAAAAAATGGCGGCATGGTGGGAGCGGGGAGGCCGGCTGCGCTATCAGCGGGTGGCGGAAGCCGGCTTCCGCCGCCCGCTGACAGCGCAGCCGGCCTCCCCACTCCCACCATGCCGACATTGTTTTTTTTTCCATTTCAGGGCTCCCACCACAGATGAGCGATTCGTAAAAGTTTCTTTGAGAAATTCGGTGAATCGCCCAAATCGAATTTTTGAGAAGTTCGCTCATCTCTAGTTACAATGTAATACAGGAGAGCACTGCTCACCTTTGCTCAATGTAATAGCATGGCTCTGTACATGTATAGACCCAGATCTTTGACATTTATTTCATGAAAGTGGTTGCTTTAAAGTAGATCTGCAGCCATTTTACTTCCTCTGCCCTGATTTTCACCTTGCTACAATTCTCCTCTGTTCATGTGAGGAGCTGGGCCCTCCATCATGGCTGCCAAGGCTAGGGCCTTGAGTGACACTTTGATCATCCAATCAGCAGCAGTAGTGGGTCTGCGGTTAGAGTAACTAGATGACCAACAAGCCACTGAAGGTTCTCTGCACTACACTGAAGCCAGATGCATGGCATACATTGTTTTGTTTCCATCATGAAGTGGTGAGGATCATGGGGAGCAGGTAAGGTTTGTTTTTAAAGCAGGCAGTCTCTACTGTTAAATATCCCTAGAAGGCCAAAATCAGGCATTAGGCACTTTATTATGGCAAAAAGGAAGTAGTTGCGCATTAGAGTGAAGCTTGGCTCCTATTGGATGAGCTGCGGATTCTGCAGGTGTGTGTAGCTATTAACTGTTTTCCAAGGGATGCAGCTCTGTTAAAAAAATGATTATCTCTCCAATACAGGGTTTACTGATGACTTAAGAGGCAAAATCAGGTTAGTTTAGTGCACCTGTGAACCAGGACCTATCGTGACCCATAGCTGCAAGGGAGGGTTAAGGTCCCCTTTAATGAGGAAGTCTAAACTTTTTGAAACCCCCCTGCCACCCCTCCTTCTCCCTATGCTGAGCCTGATTTTAGTGTTAAAATAAAAGAAAACTCACCTAATCGCTTAAATCCTTCCCTGAGGAGGGGCTTTGCATGGCAGCTGTGGGCTTGGGTGACACTTGGACTTAAGAGATTAGGGGACTAACCTGTCAATCAAGGTCCCAACTTCAGCTTCCGCAGATTGCCCGCAGATTGAACGAGTTGTTTTTAATATGATTGGATAAATTGGTCTTAGCACAGGGGAGGGACTATTACAATAATTCTTGGGCCTCCTCTTTAGATGAATGTGTCACCAGGAGGATTCAGCAGAATGGTTAAAGTGGACCAACAGTCAAAAATGACTTAAACCAGGCCAACACAACAAACAGTGCTCCCCCGGGCAATTTAGATTGCTGCACATAAAAATTAATTTACCTTTTTCTAACTGCTGCTGTAGTAAATTTTAGAAACAAAATGGCAGCTATTTTGCAGGTAACCTACAAACCGGAAGTGTTGCTGGCATCCTGTTACTGTGCATTGTCAGTTATGTCAGTTGAATCCAGGCAGCAGCATTGCTGAGATGCTGTGAGTGGAAGCTCCAAAATGGCCGCTATCTTTTTTTTCCCAACAGTACCAGGCTGTTGGTCCGGTTTAAAGGCTTCACTGTATGCAGCAACAGGTAGGCCCCTATTGGAATTTTCAGGCTTGCCAGAATTTCTGAAACAGTTTGGAAAAATACAGGAAATATACAAAAGCAGACATATGAACCTTGTATTTAGTGGGTTTATATAGTGGCAGTATCTTTAGAGCAAAATAACAATATTATTTAAGTATGCTAACATCAGTGCATCTTGTATCTTATCTTAATAACTTTTTGAAATATAAACCAGGGCCTTAAAAATTATGATTTGTAGTTTATTACTGGTATCCAAACACAGAATAAAACACAGACCCTGCCAAAGTAAAATCTTTTGCATGTTTTTGGCTAAGCCCAGCCGGTCCGCCTCTCCTGTAAGCCCAGCCATATAGCTGTATGCTAGCCTGGCGTAGTTTACAGATTCAGGGGGTGCCTTCATTCTTCATCTCCTATGTCTAATGTTCAGGGAACAATGTTTTTACTGGCTTCAATATGAAAATACTGAAAATAAAAGGGCTGCATTCATGGGAATGTACTGTATTATATGTGAATCTACTATATATACAGGATGTAATGTAAAATTGATATATAGTACAGTAGCAATTATACACGTTCTGAATTGTCCACTGTTGGGTGACAATAGAAGACACACTAATTATTTATTAACACCCAAAGTGTTCAACTCGTTCCCAGCACTTTGGCAGGGAGTGTGTGCCAACTGCATTGTCATGGAGAGAACTGAGGGGGCTTTATTGAGTCCCTAGACTCAATGTAAACCCCATGCTTTTTTACTTACCTAGTCCCCCTCACTCCCTTTCTGCAGCATGTTTTCTAACCCCTGCTTTTATCCACAGCAGTCGCCTGCTGCCGCTCTCTCATAAGTTTTTTGAGCACTGTCTGTACAGGCAACATGGGAAAGACTGGCAAGGAAGCAGTAGCTGAAAATGGCACCAGACAACTGTAGATTGTAGCAGTGAGTAAATTAGGCGCTGCCCATCTGCTCCACCCACCAAGATGCCACCCCACTGCTGGTGCTCACCCACCCTCATCCCAGAGGTGCCGCTGTCCCCGACCCCTGTGATGCCATCATAGCTCAGAATCCAGATGGATCCTTCCCACATTGCCCCAGGCCCTACCTGCCTGCCAACTTTCCCTGTCCACCGACCTACCTGCCTGACCACCCACCTATGTGCCCACCTACCTACCAACCTACCTGCCTGACCCCCCCAGCCACCCACCAACCTGTCTGCCTACCTACCTGCCTAACCACCCAGCAACCCTCCCACCTGTCCATTTGTCTCCCCACTCTCCCAGTCTATATATATATATATATATATATATATATATATATATATATATATATTTCAACAGTGACATTGACAACATGTAAGGAATTGTTTACATATTAAACATTTATGAAAGCATTCCTCGAGCATAGCATGCAATCTTTTAATAGTCACTGTATATTGTCAGTTTTTAGCGATTTACTGGCAGTGTTAATAGTGTTTCTAAAGTACCCCTATATAAGGACAGAACAAGCATTGCATCCTCCATTAGAGCTGTACGACTATTTCACAATTTTTTTTTATCTCTTTTTTTGTATACTTAAGTGAAATCTTTGGATGGCGCTCATAACTATATTTGGATGATGCAGAAAGGGGGTTAACAGCCAGAGCCACAAAAAGCCATTTTGTTGTAATATGATGCTAGAGCGCGAGGTTCGGCTGTTCCAGCCCTGTTAGACTGTAACCTCAATCTAATAAAAAATAAAAGTGATAGAGAGAGTGTTGCTTGCAATGTGTGTTACATGTGGCTTTTCCTTTTGAAAGTAATGACTTATCTTTGTATTTTAGAGCGATGTTGTTAAAGTATATAATGTGAAAATACTGAAAGGAAATGACTAAGAGTAAGTCACATTTGTCCAGATAGAATGAGTAAGGCCCAGCTGAAACACTTGGATGATTTTAAGGAGGCAGGATCATAAAGGGAGAGATTAGTTTTATATATTTATGAATGACATTCATGGACAAGTTTACTATTAATTTTAATAATAATAATCAATTTGATGCCATGCTTTAAAGCTTCATGACAAGACAATGTATGTTTTTCAAACCCCAGGTGTGAGGAATTGTTAGACACAGGAGGCAATGGAACTGATTTTAGGACATGGTACATCGTCACAAACTATCACCATGGGTAAAAGAGCCAAACTGAGGCCAAGCTGATTTCAACAGCAAGAGACAGATACAGAGAGAACAAACACGGGATTAATGGTATTGAGGGAAAAGGCCCGTAAGAGGAAGCAAGAGGACAGATCAGAAATGGAAATTTAAGAACAGACCATTAAGCAGGTTACTACCTAAGGCAGGTGTGGGCTCAGCACTTCCCACCACTTTAACCAATGAGAAATACATATGCCTTGGGTAATCCTCTGGTGGTCTGAGGAAAGTAAGGACAAATGCCAGGCAAAGGAAACACAAAGAACAGAAGCAGAAGGAAACACATGCTAGATATGAGTTACTAGATATTGATACACAAGCAATAAATGACACATGCTGGGACAGAAAAACCCACAGTAGACCAGATACTAAGGCCCTTATTTAACAAGGGATAGCGCCAGGTAGCGAATGGTGAGCGAACGGTAATGACGCTCACCGCCACAAGAACGCCGGCTCCCCTCCGCAATCACACATTTATCAAGCCGATCCTGCTTAGCGACTGACAGAGCGCCAGATAGCGAATCATTCATCATTATTCCAGCCTCACCCCACAGCGCCAGCGAGCGACCTTGAACAGCGACAGGTATGACCTCTCGCTACCTGGCGCTCTCCAATGCATTTCAATGGAGCAATCTTTAAATATTCTTAATTAATTGCTATTAATGTTATTTTTTTTTTTTTTAAATGGCAAAAATTCTGTGACCACTTCTGCAATGTTCGATATTTTTTTTAAGGTAAAAAAAATAAAAATAAAAAATTTGTGCAGAATTGATATTACAGGTCTGATATTAATGTATTCATATTACAAAATGTTTGTAAAAACATGTTTTTTTTTTTTCCCAAAAATATGGTTGTTTGGGGGTTAAAAAACTACTTTTAACCCATCGCCGCCAGCGCTCTGGGGTTTAAACAAGCATTTCACAGCGCGAGAATTTTTTGAGCGTGATTTGTTAATGAATATGCTGGGAGCCATTCGCTATGGCCATTCGCTGTCATGCGCTCCCATACAGCGCGGAACCTGTCAAACAGCGACTCCTAACCCCGTATTCAACATTACCGCACACCGACTGTCAACAGCCGAACAACGGCCAAGCACAGCGAATACTAGCGTACGCTGTGAAAATAACGCTACTGGCACTCATCTGTCGCTACCTGGCGCTATTAATGAATCGGCCTCCCTGACAAGGAATCAAAAATCACAAACTGTGGAACAGGGCTGAGAGACAGGTCAGCCTAGTGTGGACCTCTGAAAGAGGACAGTGTTTCAGTAGGGAGTTGTGGTTAAAAATGCATCTTTTGGAGAAGAAAGCAAGGAAGGAACACATGGAGGAGGGTAGAGAGAAAGTGAGTTTAACAGGTCAGGGTAAAGGCCAACTAAACAAAGCAAACAGTAAAACATCATGCTCAAATATAGGAGGAGGTGCAATAGTGGATACAAACACTGCAACACAGACCGCTGAATATGGTTACGTATCAAATACGGTCATCCTCCAAATGTAAGGCCCGATATATTTTTTCAATTTCCAGAAGTCGCCCCTGTTACCAAACCATAGGTAAAAGAGCAGAATTAGACTGGCCTTCAACAAGAACGTTCCATCACATGTGTACCCTTGAGTGTACCCTAGAGTAAAATAAACAGAAGCATATATTTTACATTTGGCTGTGTAAACGGCTGCCTCTTTGGGGCTTTCAGGACATGCAGTTTAATTTACATTTTCGGACCCTTAAAAGACTCCAAAAAATAAGAAAAATAAGAAGGCACTAAAAAAGCATGTTCGCTATTCTAAATAAAAATGACTGAGAAAGCATAAAGCATAATACTTACCATGTACAGTAGGTGTAGACCAAAAGCCAACGCAAACCTAGAGGCCACCTGTTATTGATTTGATATTATATTGAATCAAACACAAAAAGTGTTCTATAGAAATCTTTTACATGTTCAGAAAAATGGGGGATCCAGGCCATTGACTGCGTAGATAATTGGGGTATCTTGGGATACAGATTACTAAACATGGATAAGCCGGGAGGGCTAAGGTCATTCATTGACAATGTGTCATTAGCTACGACATGACACGTGTTGTGTAAACACATACTCAACAAAGCTCCAAATCACCACAGTCCACAAACATAAAGCAAATCTTTGTTAAATCTTGATTGGATCTCTGGAAAAAAAAGCAAACAAGTAATGTTTAAGCGTTGATAATCAATAAATTAATCCAGGAGAATTTGGCAAAGAGAAAATCTCAACCTTTAAAATGTGCTGCTTGCTGTTGCGAAACCAAGCCTTTGAAAAAAAAAAGGTTAACACATTTCAGCTATTAAACAGAATTGACACATAAAAAGCACATTTCAAATAACCTTTACAAATGCTTACACGGAATTATGCACAGTAGAAAAGTAACGAATGGCCACATTCTCCATTTTAGGCCCCCAAAAATTTTAATCATACTTGATTTATCCATTAGTTGTGTAAATGATTCTCTATATATACAGTGATTTGTAGGTTAGATTGCATTGAGTTCCCTTCCTAAGCAAAATGTTTTGAGACATAAGAGCTGCATGCTGTACTTACTGCATCCGTTTTCAGTAAATAAGAGCCTTTTTAGATGTCATGCAGCTATAAATTGTAATACCAAGCTTCCCCAGCCAGTCCCCAGCTGTCAGAGCCTTGTATACAGTAGAAAGCCCCTGGCCTCACCTGCTCTTAGCTAGCTGATTTCAGCTGTCAGCAGAGAGGACCTTAAATTAACCTCCAGAGCCAACATATAGCAGAAAGTACAAACACTTCATAACTGTACAAAGGGTTACTCACAATCTTAGCTGACATTTTTATTTTCATGGTCAGGATTTAAATGTTATATGAAGTAAAACATGCTACAGTGGAAGATACGTTTTGAGCTGGTAATGATTGAGCCCAGGCCTCAAGTGAAATCACTTAGTGAACTGCCAGCACTATACAGATACAGACACTTCAACGGTTTACCTAATGTATAGTACCCTAAAACACGAAGGGCCATTGACTGTTTAATGCATAAAGCTCAAGTGGTCCTAAAGTCTGGAAAGAATTTAGGACCACTTAATAGTGTCCTTGGTGTTCCTGTAGTGTGAAATCAAAAAGATAGCCGGAGAACAAGCTACTTAGCATGCCCAGGTCCAGTGCTAACTGGAGCCACCACTTGTGAACCACTGTGTGCCTATTGTACCGTGCCACCAATTATAGCTATAACAAACAAAAGAAAATGATGCACACAACACATAATGAACAATGTATCCCATGATTCCACTTTTCTCTGTTTTCTCCAGCATTTTGGGGAGGCTGGTGATCCCTAGCAGACAGAGACTAGCAAATAAGGGTATCTTGCTGATCCCTATAAAATTATACTTTGTGTAGAAGGGGTACGCAGTCTCTCCTGATATAGCTGTAAGAGTAATTGCACCCAAAGCAACACTCCCTTACCAGATTGTCCTGCTGTGTTTGGAGTGGCATAACCCAACTTTTCACAAAGCAGCACCACACATTACCAACAGTATCATTTCCACATTATGGTTTGAAACTCTTTAAACTCAAATTAAAGGAGGACTATCAGGAGAAGAAACCACAAGCTTGGTGGTAGTTTTATTCAGTTTGGGCATATAAGTGACCCCTCCCTTCATCAGCTGACTTGTTTATATGGATTTTTAATATAACACAATTTCGCAATACACCGCCTTTAAAAATATATCATTATACTTAATTTTTTTGTTGTAATTTAACAATTGAGTAGGTTGGTACAAGAAAATATGACTTATAGTGGTTGTAAATTTTTACTTTGAAACAAAAATGCCCTTTTTACACCTGGTACTGAATCAACCCCTAGGTAGACAATAACGGTAATGGCTTTTTCGACTCCCAAAAAATAGAAGTGCACTTCTTGCATCTGGTTCTGAATCGATCGCTCAATGTCCAAACATCTGTGCACTTACCTTTGTACAGATTATTTGACATTCATGCCAAGCACCTAGTGAGGTTTCTTTTGAAGGATGGAATTCATAATCATGAGTCACATTTTCCAGGCTGAATAAACCACTAACAGATTGATGTGGTTTTTCTTGTAGATTTCACCTTTTTATTTTCTTTTAAACCTCGCTGAGATTTCAGGAACACAAAGGCTATGTTCTTCAGATGCAGTGAAGTTTGTTAGGGAGCACGAACGCTTTAAGCCAAAAGAGCCCAAAAGATATATGAAGTTTGGGTTTTTAGTCTTTAGTGAAAATAGCTGACTATTCCAGGTAAAACAAAATGGCTTATTTTTTCTATGCTAAAGCAAACATTTTGAATAACTTCCACCAGGGCTCTTTTCAGAAAAAGATGACTGATGTGCTTGCTGTCAGCCCCTAAACTAGCAAGTGTCTGTCAGACGCTTCCTGCTCCTCCACTTGATTTTATTTATTTTATTCCCCATATGGATTTGCATTAAAAAGACTTTTTATTAAATGAAATAACATTTTTAACAGACATCAGAGGCTAGAAATACAAAGTTACATTTGACTCTAGTCGTCAGTTTGACAATGATGTCTTCATTTCTTCTTTTAGGTCGATGGCGGTGACTGAGCAAAGTGTAACAGGATTAATTATGCATACCTTTACTTTAAAAAGGACCAAAACCCACCTGGGAGTCTGATATTCCAGGGCAGACATACTCGCTTTGCCCCGGGGAACCCCAATTGGGGTTGCCCCACTGTGTGAAGCCCCCCAGGTCACCCAAAACTCACCTTCTTTCCCGGGCCAACGGTGCATGCGCGAGCAAAGACCGCATCCCCGCTATCCACTTAGCAGGGTGCGTGCCCGGGGCAGGCATTTGGGAATGTCCGGCACAGGCACGTTGCCTGTTTGAGGGTAGCGGAGGATGCGGCCGCCAGCGTGCTCGGATTGCTCATATTAGACAAGCTCCTGGATGAAGGGTCCGGAGCAGATCTGATTGGCTGAGCGGTCGCGCATGAGTTGTAGGACCGGGAAGAGCTGAGTTTGTTTGGGAGACCTGAAGGGAGACCTTCACACAGCTGCTCCGGGGCAAGAACCAAAACCCAGGATAGTCAAAATTTGGGGTTTTGGTCCACTTTAAAGTCTTCTGCAGGTACCTAAAAAAAACTAAAGTGTACTTGCCTTCTGTCCCCCGTAGCTGATAGGTGCTAGTTTTAAGGGTTTAACTCTTGATAGTGGGCATAGTAGTTATATTATTTTAAATCTTATAAATGCTCTTTTCATTTTGCGATGTCTCCTCTGCAGAAATAGGTGTCTACCCAAACAGTGGTACCATTGTAATTAGAGGGAATAGATATTTTACATGCAATTTTACCTTACATTAAATTTTTTAAAAAGTTACATTTTTTATTACATTTAAAAATAAACTTTTTTTACTTTTTTGTCAACCTATTGCACCTCAAAGTATAGAGAAAGCACTAACAAATAAACAAACTAGACATATTATGTTAAAGCCCAAATTCTGCTGAAAAAAACGATATATTATTTTTCTTGAAATTCCTGCAAAAATCACAGTTAAACATGTATAGCTCAAAATTCTGAAAAATATCTCTAGGTAGGCTGGAACTTAAAGGGTTAGAGGAGCACTAGCACAATAAAATGGTGTAATAATAAAAATAACTGCACTTATACACTCATACAATGAAACTATTATAACTTTTAGTTTTCTTCTCCTAGAAGTTAAAAAAATCAGAGGGACGCGTTTGAATGTACCATTCTACTTTGACGGGAGAAAAAAATTTGCTCAAGTTGACCTGAGCTCAACGGCCTGTTCCCTGAGCCAGGCTGTGCTTGAATAATACTGTATGTTACTGCTGTTGCACCTCTCTGTGTAGATGCTTTTACCCATCATGCAATTCTCAGGGCAGATTATGGTTAATGCTACTATTACCCACAGACGCACTCAGGAGACGAGCATTTTTGAGAGAGCAGTAGCATTAGAAGAAAACCACAAGCTTGGCAAGAATTCATTTTCAGTTAGAGTGTTTAAGTATCCTCTCATCGTACTGTCTTACATACTAGCATGTGTAAATAGATTTTTAATATTAGAAAATGTTTTGGGAGCGTTTTTTTTTCTATTTTTTTTAATAGAAGCTTAAATAGATTAGTCACCTTGGCACATGTAGTTTAGGCAGTAGTGGTCTTCATTTGGTGTGACAATTTTTATACCTAGATGGAGGCTGAGGTTGCTGCCCTGCTGCATTTGACCTAATGTGAAATATAGCCCTAGTGTGGCTCGGTCTCTGGGTGGATCCAGCTGTTGGGGGGTCAGTTCTGCTGGCTTTGGGGAAAAAAGAAGTTGAAGACCATATGCCTAGTGTGTCAGGCAAGTAAAAATATTTTAAAGATGCCTACAGTCTCATCTGCACTGTGCCTTGGGTCTGTGTTTAGAAGCTTTTATTAGTTTATAAAGACTAAAAGTGATCCTTGATCCCTGTAGTAATCTGTGCCAGGAAAAGTCCTGGTCCACGTGGCACTAAAAGTAACCCCCATGCCATCAGTGAACCCTGCATTTGAAGCAGATAGGACCCCCCCCCCCCCCCCGTTTTTTCCACTGCCGAAGCCATGCCCAGAGGCAATTTTGAGATCATTGATTGGCTGATCTTTTAGGTCCCAAAGCAACGAGGTGCAGCCGGCTGGCTGGTTCCCCTACACGCTGTTCAGGTGTGCTTGCCCTCCCGCTTCCAGCCATTCTGAAAGGCTGGAGCATGCTTGGTCTCAGGGATGCCGGGGTTGCAGCTGCCAGTGTAGATCTCATCACGGGACCCGCCAGGATCAGGTAAGATTATCGGCGCTCCGGGGGGTTTCGCACAGTGAGGCATCCGGTGCAGGATGTCCCAAGGGCGGGCTAGCAGCCAGGTCTGATATCTTTTAGATTCCATGGCCTGGCCGTGTGGGTTTTGACCTGCTTTAAAGTGGACCAACACCCAGGATTTTGACTATCCTGGGTTTTGGTCCACTTCAGGGGGGCACCCCGATTAGGGGTGTCCCGCTGTGTAAAACCCCCCAGAAAGCCCCCAAAACTCACCTCACCACGCTCCCACATAGCCACGGACAAGCGGCGGACAAGACAGTGCGCCTGCCGCCGCCTCCCGAACATCGCTCTGACAGGGCGCGCGCCCGCACCGGCCATTCACAAACGACCGGCGCGGGCGCGCGCACGTCTAAAGAAGCGCGCGGGAGGCGTCGGCGGCTGTTTTTTTGGGGTTTTGGGGGGGGTCCCTCACCGCGGGACATCCCGATCTCGGATGTCCCGCGGTGAGGGAGGTGATCGGCCCGGGAATCTTATAGATTTTATAGATATAGATTCCCGGGCCGATCAGGGGTGGGTGACAGTCCACTTTAAGAGTTTTACTTTTTCCTTTGAAAGCTTTTTAGCACTGCCGTGTGCAGCTTTTTCCTGCTACTATGTTATATAGTGTTGCAAAAGGCAAATGTGAGATTTCCAGCTCATGGGCAGTCAGAGGAGGTAGGCTGGGTCTCAACCTATAACAAAGTTGCCAGATCTGGGTTTATCACAGTGATAAACACCCTCTGCTCCAAAAGACTGAAACATTATACAAAATATTCATGAGCCTATGGATGACTAATGACTATGGGCCAATCCCAGACAATTTAGGATTTCGGAACATCAGCTCATCATGATTAACATGCAAACACAATCCATCCATAGCAATCTGTTTCCAATGAATTAATTGACAGTATCTAATAATATTATGCATGGCTCATCCTTCCCCCATTAGAAGTACAAAAAAGTCCAGCAGCAACATTCTGGAGCAGATTTTAACAGAGGACAAATGCTGAGTTATTATGATATTATTATTCAAAGAGATCAGAAACAAACATTTGAAAAGTAAATAAGTAACAGTTTGCTGAGAGCTGCAAAGTTTAGCCAAAGCACCGCAGGGAACATTACTCTCATGATACCATTTATTTGTGCCACTTGTATATTTTTTTACAGCACCAATAGATTTAAACCATAACATTTAGACAGAACCATGCCAGCAGTGCTTGCTGTGAGTTACACACAGTTCTGCTCAGCGGGACATAACACACCTACACACATTCAATCACATGGACACCATGTGTTCCTGCATTGCATGACTTTCCAATCAACGGACTCCAAAACATATTTGTGTAAGAAAAGTGGTGTTCAAACTTAATACGTTATAGAGAGTTTGATTCAGCTTTTAAGCTTTGAATTAAAAGTACATCAATAAAGTGCTTGGATAATGTGCAGCCCACACACATACATATTCTTTTATATATAGCATAGCCTAGAAATTAGCCCTCAAGCCTGTTTAATACAACTTACAGTAGAAGTTTAGAAGTTTTTATACTATGCCCTTTCCTTTCACAATCCAAAAAACATTTTGGTACATCACTTGAGTTTTATCCTAATTTTCCTGTAACCCTTTTGCTGCCATCCTAACTGAAGATGTTGTCACCCTCTGTTTTCCAACATTATTATTTAACATTTAAAGATATATTTTTAAACTTTGTAGCATTTTTTCTAAATAAAAAATGTGGGTTGTTCAAGAAACCATATTGTGTGTAAAAGTCCCATTCCTCCCAATTACAACGGTACCACATATTGATTAGTCTCCTGCCTAGGAGACCCCCTCCAAACCGAAAAGAGCGCTTTATGACACTTTCAAATGAAATGAACTACTATGTGCACTATAAAGGATTAAAACCCTTATAAAACAAAAAGAAAATGTGAGCCCCCCTTTCTAGTAAAACCAACCTGGGTACCAGCTATCGGGGCTGGTATACCAGGGCACAGAGGCGGCCCCCGTCCTGAAGGTTGCCAGCCTGCATAGCCCAGGCACCGCTGGGCTTTGTTGATGCAGGTAATGGGGCAGGGGGTAATACCAAGTCAACCACTTGCCATTGGTGAATTGCCAGCCCTTCCTGACATTAAAAAAACACACACACAGCCAAAATTATTTTATTTATTTTCTTCTACTTACCCACATTCCATCGCCGATTGATATGTCCTCCGCTGATCACTGACACTGCACTTACATCAGGAAGTGATCGGCTGAAGCCGGACAGGGGATTGGAACCTCCTGCCCCACACCCGACCTCCACCGATCACTATCAGCAGCTGACAGTTCTCCTGCTGCTTGGAGCATCCTTTTATACTGGCAAAGTGCGATTACATCGCTGTATCTCGCTCCCTGTATAAAAGCGGGGCGGGGGGGGCAGGAAATGGGCATTCTCTGCCCATGCTGAGGACCTGGGGGGGATTGAAAGCCAATGGGTGAACAGGAGAACCCCCCGCTGCTGGATCACTAACTAAGGTGAGCGTTTTTTTCTCACAAACAATGGAAAATGTCAGCTATGTGAAATTCACGCTGCTGGCACTTAACAGATGGAGAGGCAGCTAAATACATTTCACGTATCCGGCATTTAAAGTGTTAAATGTATTTTGTAATCACAGTGGTGGAGGCAAAATTATGTTCACTCTTTCGCTCTAATTAGTGATGTGTAACAGGCATATGCAGTACCCCCAAGGAGGAGACTAAGTGTTAGCAAAATAAGTAGCTCACGTGCCTTGTAGCATGTTTATATACTGTATATATTATTTAAATATATACAAGACCCATCAGACTTCTCCTGCTGGTGCACTAGTGAACATCGCATTGTACCCCTTCAACCTACTGTGCGTACACCCTGGGGTATGCGTGTACTGCACATGGAGTGCTCTAAAGTTTATAGGACTGTATATTGAGAAAAGTTTATAGGACTGTAGCCCAGTGTCGTACAGAGTCTGGTAGAAATCTGGCTTCAACCAGTCAAGCCATAAAAGGCTGTACATTGGGGTGTGGGATTGGATTAATGATCTGGTCAATATGTTTGGTGGCTTTGCATATCAGTCAAGTCAGGTTAGAAACTGCATTTCAGGCTCACCATTACCAGTCCAGGACAACCAATGGTTGTAATATTTATATTTCATTAGGGCCCCCACTTCAAAACATCTTTTCATAAGTCTGCATCTACCCTATACAATGCTGGAAATGTTTCATCTCTTCCTAGCTCCGTCAGTCCTCTGGCCAGTCCAAAGGCATTAATAGGGAGTTGCTTCTTAATTGCAGCTAACACCGCTTTCTTCAAGGTTTTGGAGCATGTCTGTGGGAATTTTTGCCCAAGCATTTGTAAAGTCAGACACAGGGGTCGAATAAGAGGGCCTGGCTCACAATCTTTGTGTTATTTTATCCCAAAGGATATTGAGGCTTGAGCTCTCTGTGAGCCGGTCTAGTTCTTCGACACAAAATTCACCTAGCAATTATGGACCTTGCTTTGTGAACTGTCAAGCTGGAATAGAAAAGAGCCTCCCTCAAACTGTTCCCACAACATTGGAAGCATACCGTTGCCCAAAATATATTGGTATGCTGAAGTATTAGGATTTCACTTCACTGGTTCTAAAGGTCCTAGACCAACCCCTGAAAAACTACACCATAGCTTTTGCGTTCCTCAAACAAACTTACAGACAGTTACAGGCACAATATAGCCAGGCAGGTAATGTTCTCCTGGCATTCACCAAAGCCACACTTTTCTAACTGCCAGATTAGAAAGACGTGTGAATCGTCACTCATCACAACTCCACTGTCCATCTGACCACTGGCATTTAGGTTGGGGAATGTAAGATTTGCATGAAGCTGCTCAGCCAAGGAAATCCATACCATGGAGCATTTTGGAGGGTCATAGTTTTTGTACTGAGTTTTGGAATTTCAGAATCAGTTGAGCATTGGCAACTTTTATGTAGTACATGCTTCAGCAACTCTGCTCTGTTGTGATTCCTAAATGCTTCCACTTTTCAGTAATACTATTTATAGGTGATTGAGGAAGACATTTCACTTGGCTTGTTTCAATGGTGGCATTTTGTTACATTACCCCATTGGAATTCAATGAGAATGCACGACTAGGGGCTTAGTTTCATTTACCCGAATTGAACATTATATTATAATTAAAATAATATAAAAAAAAAAATATATATATATATATATATATATATATATATATATATATATATATTCCGAATGAACATGAAAACATGTTTGACCTTAATTTGAAGCATCTGCACTGTGAGAAAAAATGGTCTATTGAAAGAGCCTTGGAATTTAGCAGCTGACAAATTGTTAATTACAAGTTACAGTATTTCACCACTTGGTTTTTTGTCATCTTTGACTTACAAATTTGTCAAAGCATTTTTTATTGTGGCTAGCATTGCCACTTCTAACTACATTTTTTTTTTCTAGGGTATGTGAAATGTGCAAACTGAATATCTGATCTGGCTAAAGTTAAAGTGTAGTTCTCATTTAGCAGCTCAGAGCTTTAACAGCTTACATTATCTGGATTAGGAAAAGCCTCCTTCTCTAGTCATTTTCTGCACATATAAGCAATTAAACAAACTATGGTATTTATTGTTATTTGGATTGCATAACAATGTAAAATAAAGCAAGAGATCCATCAAACATGTTCAGGACATCGACCAGTATTTGTGCTGCATGTCTTCACGACTCTCCGTCAGTGTCAGACTGGCCCAGCACAGCACCAAAAGAAGCTTTAGTGGACCCCCAGACCACCAAAAGGGCAGTACAGGAGGTCAAAGACTAACACCGTGTCTCTGTTTTGCCTGGGGTGCCCTGAGAGGTTTATCTGTCCTGTAAAATATTTATTTCAGGGGAGGGGGGTTTTCGTGACACTAATTATTTGTGACACTAATGTAATTGTAAATATCCATACATTGTTAATATATGCAGTGTAATTTTATTTTCCATGTGAATCCCCCTGATCAATAAGCACAAAATGTATGGATTCCCTGCCATTTAAAATACTTGGCCCTTGCAAGCTAAACCTCCAGACCCAAACAAATAAAATGGCTGAGTTGAATAAGTGTCCTCCATGTGGTAAGGCTGGATAAGTTGTCCACCTTCCCAACTGTTCATTAACCTCAGACAACACGCAAGACATACAGCCGGGGTAAGGGCAAGCAGGTTAAATCAAGTGACCTTATTCACAAGGTCAAAAAAAATCAGACTCAGTTAGCATTCTTCACTGCATTTGGTATTTCCTACTTAATATTTGAAGATAAACTACAGGATGTGGTTCTATTTAAAACTGGACTCAGGCCAATGCCAGGCGATTAGAGCCACCTAAATGTTCTTTCTAATTTTTGGTCAACACAGAGAAAAAGAGAACATACATTTTACAAAAGGCCCATGGGTGTTCATATCAAAGAATTTTAGTGACTGCACAGTATAAAGCATTTCTGTGCCAGTGGCCCCTCCCTTTCTCTTGAATATTCCTCTCTCATCAGTAAGACAGGAGGTGAGATTAATTGTCTCTAAAAAACACCCAGACAAATGTCCAGTATCCTATAACTGGGGTCCTTTGAGCAGGGGCGTACATACCATAGGGGCAGGGCAGGCACGTGCCCCTGTTCCCGTGGAACAAGGGGGCCTGACCCATACTGCCTCTGTGGTATGTACCTACACATACTTGCCTAGCCATGCCGTCTCCATGCTGCCTTCTTCCCAGCTGGCTGCACTGCAGGAGATGCAGACCCACGTGTCCATTGCCTCACATGTCCACCAGTGCCACATGAGTGCCCCCGGCTTCTCTGTTACCTTGCCCCACTCTCTCTCGCTGCCACATTCCAACCAGGACGGTCTGAGCAGGTGAGAGTTTGCAGGGGGGTTTGGGGGTGCTGCTAATTGGGGGACCTGCTATGGAGCCTCAGCAGGGCTATGTACACCCCTGCCTTTGAGGGTTCCAGTACTTTAAGTACTACACTGCACTACAGAGTTAATCAATACATGTCAACACTTTTCAACACATTTATCAGACTTAGGGGTCGATCCAGAGCCTGGTGAGAAAACACACTTCTTTTCTACCAGGTGTACATTTTCACCTGGCTCTGAAACCGTCCCAAGGTAGACAATGAAAGTGGATGGCAATTTCCTTTCCTAAAAAAGAAGCGAGTTTTCTCACCAGGCTCCGAATCAACCCCAATATACACTGAATGTGGTGGACATAGCAAGAGTATACGCATTTTGGTTTCCTGCTTTAAAGCCCTTTAAATATGGAGGTATGTAAGTGAGTGGGGATGGTGATCAGTACTCCTCCCTACAGTCACCTGTTAGATAGTCTGGGCTTGAACTATAGCAGTGACAACAAAGCAGGTATAAAACCCCTTTCCTTCCATCAACATAAAGTGCAAGGGCATAGCTAGGGGGCAGGCATCCCGGGTGCAGCAGGTCAGGGGAGTACCAAAGGGTGGCCTGCACAACTGGCACAGCTGCCAGTGCTGGGATGATCCACGGTGTGAACCCCACGGATTTCCCACACTCACCATTCTGGCACCCTCACGTGGCATTCTCTGAAATGGCAATTTATGCTGTGCATTAGTATGCAAGGCATAAAGTGCTGACTGAAGAAGGGTCTACACATATGCAGTGGTAACGGCAGAAAGGTGAGTTGTGTGGGTGATCTTGGGGGTTTCACACAGCAGGGCATTCCAAATCGGCCTAGAGGGAGATCACTGGCCCTGCTGTCTTATAGACTATAGGTGGGTGGTTGCTCCTTTTTAATGACTGGGGTTTTCACCTTTTTTGCCTATTTATTTGTTGGACTAGGATCCTCTAGTTTTCTGCATATACATTTTTGTGCTCGAAGTGGAAGCTTGCACTGTGCTCCACCCTAGGGTGAATTTGCTTACACTATGATTATTTATATGTAGGTCTAAGGGTACAGGAATGCATAAGGGTAGTAGTGGGGGGGGGGGGGGGGTTGTGGGTTCTTGTGCTCTGATGCAGAGACTTCAGTGGACCTCCAGTCAAAAAAAAGTTCAGTAAATTGCTTCCTTTCATGATTACTGGCATAAGCAGTTTGAGAGACCTTAACCCCGTGCAGGTATTGTGGAATGGCATACAGATTATTAACTCTTGAATTACATGGGGAGGCCATCTTGCCACTCACCTGATAGTCCTGAACAGCATGACTTTGAGGTTTACATATGATTCTTGGCTTTGGGAGCAACAGAGGAGCAAGCCATCTTAGGGAGATACCTCCATTAGGCTTAATATATGGGCTAAAATAGTCCTGTTTTCAAGGGTGAATTGTAAAGAGATGATTTGCCTGTTGACGTCTGCCCGCTAAGAATCATAAGCAATTCTGTTATTCTTGGTCTGTATGTACCATGCAAATTCTTTGTTTAAAGAAAGCTCTCTTTACCTTTGGACTTTGGGAGTAAAATTGCTCCTACACAAAATATATATTCCCACTTAGCATTAATATGTATAACAACGGTTGCTCATCTGATTTTAAATCCTCACATGGCTCTGACATAAATTAGCTAAAATATTCAGGTTTATTTAAAAACCTGAGCAAGGCTGAACAGCAAAAGACTAATGTTCCAGTCTAAATGGACTCTCCCTTTAATCTCCAGCATTTTTCAGACTGATAAATCAATTGGTTACTCATTAGGGAGGAATGGAAGTGATAGATTCGTGACAGCAGCTTCCTTGATAGATATGAAGGGAGAGTGCGTTTCTTGTGTGGTCAGAGAACTCCGGCGACCCTCATTTGAAAATAAAGTGAGTCATTAGAGCTGGGAATAGGAAAGAAATTGTTTAAATAATAGCAGCATAACAGTTTCCTTCTGAGCTGTGACTTCCCTGGTTGGAATGTGATCCTGAATAGTTCTTCTATGGAAGTCAATTCTTTTCCGAATCCCTTTACTTTATTACCGTCTCTCTCTCTCTCTGTTTTGTAGATTTACACGGACTGGGCTAATCACTATCTAGCTAAGTCTGGTCACAAGAGGCTGATAAAGGATTTACAACAAGACATTTCTGATGGAGTCCTGCTGGCAGCGATCATTCAGATCATTGGTAAGTGCTGGCTGATGACCTGTGCTCAATGAGCAGTGGTGAATAAATGAGGTTGGTGGGTGGTAGGTAGCATGACTTTGGACTTGAAAAGGTTAAATGGCGAGAACATATGTGTGTGTGTGTGTGTGTGTGTGTGTGTGTGTGTGTGTGTGTGTTTCTTAATGTCTGCATTGCAGTTACTAACTCCAGATGTCTCGCCCAGCTCAAAGTGTTCTGTGAGTTTGGAAATCCGTTAGAAAAAGCTGGGGAAGTAACTGTCCAACTGTTATTTTACAATGCCGCCGTATCCTCCACATGCTGAAATGTCAGAGATGAGGACTTGATCAAGCCATATGTCTCCCATGTGGCCATGCTGAGGCTGGAGGCAAGCAGTCCTCTCTGGGATGCCTTGAAACATTATCCCCGGTCATGCTAAGACAATTGGGGAGGATTTCATGTCAGCAGTGACTTGGCAGGGCTGAAAGAATCAACACTTAGATCACAGTCACCCTTCCACTGTGGGCTTGTGTATGTTTATAGTGTGCCTTGATAGCAGAGGCTGTATTGCTGGAGCTAATAGAATCCCCTCTGACTTCTGTATCAAATGTAATGCCATTACTCGCTTCACTGTTACTGACCCACCTCTGCTTCTCTGTGCAGCAAATGAGAAGGTGGAAGATATCAATGGCTGTCCAAAAAGCCAGTCCCAGATGGTAAGTCCCATCACTTTTGAATAATGCTTTTCATTATCATTGATTTTTGTTGTTTGATTGATGTTTCTATGTAGGTGGAGGTAGACATTTATGCATTTTAGTTTAACTGTTTAGAATGTATTTGGCTTAACATATCATATACTGCTCTGTTACTAAATGATTATTATTCATATTATTGCTATAAAAATGTGTTTAATATTAATAAAATAAAAAATAACATACAGTATATAAAAAAATATATAGGGATTGCAAACTGTATATATACAGATATATATATATATATATATACAGTATATATATATATATATATATATATATATATATATATATACAGTAATAAAAATCATACAATTTTAAAACAATTTGGGATTTATTTAAACCAGACCAAATATCTGGTGAGCATCTTCCCTAGGGGGCATCCCATTTTGATATGTCCTGATGTGGATACTCACCCTTAGGCATTTCATACAGCAGCTGCGCTTCTTTATTCGTCAGTATGTGCGCTCTCTGCATGTGATCACCACTAACCAATTAAATTTGCCAGGCAGATATAGAGGAAACAGGGATGCCCCTGCTGTGTGAAAAGCTGTTATTATTATTGTTTATTTATATAGCGCCATCATCTTCCATAGCGCATTACAAGGTATAATTACAGACAAGGTAAAACATATAATACATGGAACAATACAAGATTAGATGCCACAAGGTTCAAACCAGGTGTTGTGAGCACAGGAGACAAGAGGAAGCAGATCCCTGCCCTTGAAGGCTTACAGTCTAAAGGACAGCTCTACATTTTAGAGCTGTGCTGGAATGAAGGTGAGCAGGTGTCCAAATACAGGATGCTCCCCAGAGAAGATAATTGATGGACTGAAAGCCTTTTTACACTTTTGGGTCTAAGGGTTTAAAGGTCACCTGTAGATTTGGAAAGTAGAAGACATCTAACCTGTACCTCCGCATGCAGCTTCAAACACAGCTCCAGTGTCCAGTACCTGTTTTAACGTAAACATACATTAAAAAATGAATATAGGTTTCTTTCAACCCCTTCACAAGTTTGGGATGCCCCTCTGGTTAACCAGAAAGCCTGAATTTAGGAAGGATTACTCACCTTATGCCCCTGATAAGATAAGATATAAGCTATTAGTGTGATATAGGAATACATGGGGAGGCCGATTCATTAATAGCGCCAGGTAGCGACAGATGAGCGCCAGTAGCGTGATTTTCACAGCGCCAGCTAGTATTCGCTGTGCTTGGCCGGGGTTTGCTTGTTGACAGCGACTCAGTCGGTGTGCGGTAATGTTGAATACGGGCTTAGGGGTCACTGTTTCACAGGTTCAGCGTTGTATGGGTGCGCCTGACAGCGAATGGCCAGAGCGAACGGCTTGCTGCAGATTCATTAACAAATCACGCTCTGAATTTTTTCGCGCTGTGAATTCCTTGTTTAAACCCCAGACCGCTGGCGGCGATGGATTTAAAATAGTTTTTAACCCCCAAACAACCATATATTTTTATTGTAAAATTATACAAGTTTTTATAAACATTTTGTAATATGAATACATTAATATCAGACCTGTAATATCAATTCTGCACAAAATCATTTTTTTTTTTTTTTTTACCTTAAAAAAAAATCCTAACATTGCCGAAGTGGTCACAGAATTTTTGACATTAAAAAAAAAAAAAAACATTAATAGCAATTAATTATGATTAATTAAAGATTGCTCCATTGAAATGCATTGGACATCGCCAGGGAGCGACAGGTCATACCTGCCGCTGTGATGGGATTAGCAGCGGCGCTGTTCGTTGCAGTCGGCTACATGATGAATCCCGCGCTAGCTGTCGCTCTCGCCGGCGCTAGCCTCATTTAGCTTGATAAATGCGTCATTGTGGCCGACGCCGGGGGTACTTGAGTCGGTAGCCGCCGTTAGCTGGCGGGACCTGGCGCTCGTCAGACACTACCTGGCGCTATCGCTTGATGAGTAAGGGCAATAGTTTTATTAAATGATTAGGAAATGCAATGAATCTAATAATTGAATTTATTAAGCAATTGAGTAATCTGACTGTGACATGAAATATTAGCATCATTCTCTACAAGCACACCTCTCTTAGCTGGGAGATTCGCTTACAGCAGCCAGGTGAGAAGTACCTCTGGCAAGTGGTCCCAGGCAAGGGCACATCTTGCTCCACAGGCAGTGTCTCAGCTGTTGAAGAAGTTTTTTGTAGATCAAAAGTGGTATGTAATGATTAAATCATAAGCACTGTACTTTTTGCTCCTGGTGCTAAATAAAAGGGACATTTCAACAACAGGGGTGACAAAGGGGCAATTGCCTTTTATTTTCTATGTAGGGATCCATTCAGTACCAGGTGAATTTTTCAACTTAAAGTCTGCTTTGTACTCCAAGCTGTACATTTTGTATGTGCTGAACCTAACTGGACTACAATATGTTAAAAAGGCAATGCACAGTGTTTTTAAACCTCATATGTCCCTGTCACAAATCCTTTCTGGCACTATGTGTCATCTAAAAAGGATCCCCCCAGGGCTGAAAGAGCTACAGCAGGTGCTTGCAGGGGTGGGGACTGTTGACGATGGACCAGGAGTCACTGATGAGTATGCCTGCACTGCCCATAGAGTTTTAATCTATAAGGCTCTAGGATGCATGTGCTCATCACCCCTCCTCCTCAAGGGCCACCAACAGGCCAGGTTTGGCAGATCTACTGATCATAAATCCCTATTCAGACAGGGCTATAATAGAACTAATTACAACTGTGTATCTGTGTTGAGATTCTCAAAACATGTCCTTGGGTATGTCGATTCCATGCCTGCTGGATTTCCCTGTTAGGGATGTCCCACTGTGTGAAACCCCCTGGTTACTTTCCTGGAAATCCCACAGCACATATGTAGCCAGGGCAGGCATCAGCACTAGGCTTACCCAGGCAGGTGCCAGGACCTATGTACATTGGGAGGGCCCAACTCATGTGATGGTCAAGTGATACAACTCTTACCATCGGTGAGCGGGCTAATTCCTTCACTTATGTGGAACGCAGGGCCATGACAGTAGTTAGGAATGACTTTTCATTCTTTCCTTATCTATCTATCTATCTATCTATCTATCTATCTATCTATCTATCTATCTGTTAATCATTCCCTTTTTTTCTAATTAGTCCTCTTTCTTTCATACTATTCATTCTATCATTTCTTCTTTTGTTTCTCTCCTTCTTTCCATTTTCTTTATTTCTTTCCTTTCTTGGATTATTTTTCTTTCCTTTTTCAATATTTCTATTTCATTAATTCCATGCATTGCTCCCTTTTTCTTGTCTTTCCTGGTCAAGCAGAGCAGCAATGGCACCGCCACGTGTGGAGTGTCATGCCACACTGCAAGATGCCCACTGAGACTCACCCAGGGGCCCTTATAAACCTGGAGCTGGCCCTGGTGCCAACATATATGAAGTGATGCCTGCCGCATTCATTCATTCATTCATTCATTCATTTATTTATTCATTCAAAGTGCTTTGTCTCTCATTATTGTGCAGCATGGCAAAAAACACTGGAGGAGAGCCCACACATGTGTTGGTACAGCAGGGAAACCATAAATCAGGATGACCCAGGGAACAGAACAAGCCCCTAAATAATTAAAAATCCTGGCTTAAAGTAGACCTAACATCAGAATTTTTACTTTTCTGTTAATAGGTCCTGGTCCCTGGGGCATCCTTATTTGGCATACAGCTCTGTTTACACACAGAGACTGGCATAGAGAAAGGGGAGTGGCCACAACCTGTGGTCTTTCGTCCCCGGCCTATCTGAATGACCAGGTGCAAGAGTGCACTTCTACTGTGAGATGTCATGGATGCGACCCATGAATGCAACGTAGGAAAAGTGAGTGTTTACAGGCGATCATGGAGGATTCACACATGGGCCATCCCAAATCTGGATGGTCCAGGGGGAGTTAATCAGCCAGCCCTGGAGTCCTCTAGGTTCCAGGGCCATCGAAAACCCTGATAGGTCCACCTTAAAGCTGATATGCTGACAAAGCCTCCTTAAACTGTTTTGGGCCATACCCCTGGGGAGTGCCTATTTGGGATGCCCCGTTTTGTGAAACACTGCTGGTCGCCTCATATACATACCTCGCAGGCGTTCCTGCGATGCGCCTCTGTTTCAATCAACTTCTTTGGTGGCGCATATTAATGTGTGGCTAATTCAAATGAAATGAAATGGGAGCTTTGCAGCACCCTATGCATTGTATGGCTCTATACAGCTACGCCAGTCATTCAGTTATGGTGGGCAAGGCTGCACACAGACCTAGAAAGATGTGAAAGGTGCCATTGCTGGGCATGCACCATGGGTTCGCCAGTGAGGTAAGAATACGGGCCCACATGCAGGGTTTTACACAGCGGGGCAGCCCAAATCAGTATTCCCCCGGGGTAGGGTATTTAACTGGACCCTGCGTCTTATAGATGCTAGGTCCGATTTTGCAATATACATTGCATTAAACACAAACATTTCCTTTTGAGCAATATCATACCTGAGAGGGAAGCAAGAGTGTCCTCATAGAAGTCTTACTGTCTTGTTTCACCACTGTCTATGGCGTAATCTATTTAAGGAGAAAAGGGAATGTATCTGTATGCTCGACATTTATGACAAGTGACCTAGCAACTGTATCTTAAAAATAAATTGCTTCTTCTGAGAGCTTTCACAAATAGCACTGTCGACATGATTCTGCTTTAGACACAAATGGGGACACTGGGGTCACAGAAAGCACATTTTCTTTTTTAAGGATATTGTAATACAATAAAGGTGATCAACTGCATAACCAGTCTAACATAAAAATCCACATAAATCTAAGACTCCAGGGCTGGCCACTGGTTTTCCCCCGGGGCATCCCTTTTGCGCTGCTTTTTTTCCTTAACTCAGTGCTTGGAGAGCGGGTTGGGGGAGAAGTCACCCAGCAGCATGGCTCTTTTAGTGAATGCTGGTGCCTCACTATGTCAATAGAAGTGAATGACACTCTGTGGGCAAACACATACCACATAAATAGGAAACAGGCATCAGCTTGATATTTTTAGTTCAATGGTTAAGTTCAGAGGAGTAGTTAGACTTTCTGGCACCTGAGGCAAAGATTCAAAATGGCGCCCCGACCTGTGTTCCGGGCCCCCCTTTGGCACTCCCCTTACCTGCTGCACCCGGGGCAAGTGCCCCCCCCCCGCTCCTCCCTGGCTACCCCCCTGGGTTACTTGATCCAGTGGTGGTAGTGGAACACATGGACACATTCACAAATGGCCGGCGCGGGCATGCACCCTGCTAGAAAGAAGCGCGAGATGCGGCCACGGACCACCGTTGGACCGGGAGTAAGGTAAGGTTAGCGGAGGCGTCCGGGGGGGTTTCACACAGTGGTGGGGAAGGATCGGATCGACCTGGGAATCTTATAGATTCCAGGGCTGATCCAGGAGGGTGTTGGTCCACTTTAAGTAACTAGGTGACGTTAGTTATATTTCTTGGATATCTATGGCTACACAAGATAGTTGGGGGGGGGGGGGCGGGCTCAACTCAAAGTTTGCATTTCTTGCCACCCAGAGAGGGAACACAAAGTACAAATAATCAAAAACTGTTGCAATAAGTCAGTGGAAAGAGGTTTTCATTTTTAACTTTCAGAGAAAATTACCTTTAAGGGTAAAAATTATGAAGATTATATAATATGACCCATAACTGCTTTGAAATCTAGTGGCTTTTTTAATTAAGTATACATTGGTTTTGGGTTTACAAATACACAAGTCCATCAGGTCCAACCTTTGTGTATCAAACTACTTAATGTTTAAACCGGACCTTCACCATTATTTATTGAAAAGCCCAAACCCTTAAAAAACTATTCTAAAATTAATATATTTTAAGTTTTTAGTCAATGACTTATTATTCTTTCCCCCCACTGGGCTGCAACTCTGTTCAGGACTTTAGGATACGGGCGCCGCCATCTTGACTCAGAAGCATCACAGACTGAGGAGAGGAGAGTGGGATAAAGTACAGGGGGTGGGTTATAGCTGTGCTTTGCTCAGACAGAGCAGAGCCGGGTCAGGAAAAGGTCAGCAATCCCAGAATGCAGAGCAGCCCAGTCAGAAGACACTTCCTGTTTGCAGGCTGCCTGATGTTCCATGAGCCGCCATCTTGGATGTTTAAAGGCTCATAACATGCAGTAGATGCAGGTAGGATGATTTTTAATGTGAGCAATCTGTATGTACAGGGTGGGGGAAACATAGAAGATAGACTCTTATTCAGAGTGAAGGACCGCTTTAAGTTTAATGCTTTACATTTTTTTTGCCAAAGCCTTTACCCAGTATTCATAACAACATGAATTGGATGCAGTCTTTGAATGCGTAGCTTTATGGCTCCCTGGTACTTTCCAGAGATGAAGCATTCAGTTAAACACATCTCAGCATTGGGGGTCAGCCTTTATCGGTTATAATAACCTCCATTATGTGGTAAGATGACATAAACTCTGGCTATAGATACACTTTAATAACTAACTAATTAACGTATATTTTATCAGTTAGATTATGAGTGGCTATTAAAACCCCTATGTCTCATTTCTTTATAGCCTTGCCTACTATGGCTAATAGACTGCTCCATTTATAACTACCAGTTAAGTTAAATGATGTGCAGTCAAATGTTCACTAATTTTATGCACACGCATTTGCTCCATGACAAAAGCGGTCATAGCAAAGAGTTTTTAAAAATAAAGATAACCTCCTACACACAAATGCCTTGCAGAGGCACATGATCTGCTTCATATAGAGATGCCATTCCAATATTGTGCCAGACATTCTGGGGGCCGGAACCAAGCTCATTGCTCTCTATTGTCACTGTATCCCTCACTGTTGGGGCTAAATTAGGATTTGGGTTAGTTTTGCTCATTCGGCTTTCATTAGCTGAAATTGGGGTGAAATGTGGCCAGTTCTATTTTTAAAGCAGAGCTCCAGTCAAAATGCCCTTCTTTTAGAATAGTCCCTGGAGGATCCTGGTTTGGGATCCATGCATGTATGATAGGGACTAAGGGGGGAATAGGAAATGTTGAGTATTTTTCTAATGCAGAGCTCACTGATAATGGATAATGTGAGGGGGTTAATAATGTTATTATAGTTTCACCGTAAGCCAGGACATTCGCTTTAATAAAGGAATCAGAATAGAAAAAAATCCAAGATGCTACAAGCTTTATTGAATATATTGAATACTGACCCTCTTAAGTAGAAATAACTCCAGAGTTTAGATTTCATGCTTTGAAGTGTTGTTATGTACATGGCAGAAAGTAAGAAACATTATAGGGACTATCCAGGCACAAAGCAATGCTCACTTTCTATCCCCACAGCTGCTATTTCTTACTCTGGTGCACTGAAATGTAGCCTTTTGCAAAATCAGGTCCTGTATCAAGTAGGGACCCAAGGATTCTCGTGTAGCATGTCCTTAAGCAAATTGCTAGAAAGTTTCCACCCCTGCATTTCTCATGCCATTCACTGTATGTCAGGGACTCACAAACTGGTACGTTTTAGAGCAGCGGATCCCAAGGAAGCTACTGCATGGGACAGAAGGTAACATTGGTTGTTATTTTGTTCCAAGACCGGGCTCCCAAGGTTACAGGGATTGTTCTTCCTTTACTTCTTCGCCATGGTAATGTGGAAATTTGACTCTGTGTAGGCCTTGGACTGCTTTCACACCAGCAAGGATATGGAGCACTCGCACTTTCGAGCGAGCGGCCCATAGTAATCTATTAATCTATGGGGACATTTGTGGATCATTCTGAGTGCTCTGCAAAAGCCCTGGCAGCAGCACCCTGAGGGTGCAGCAATACCAATCCCCCTCCATGTGAGTGGAGAGCGTCGGCGATGAATGCACTCCACACGCTGCACACAGCAATTGCAAAGCTCAATCACAATCGGGGATGCCCTGGGGGCAAGAACCAAAACCCAGGTTTTAATTCTTTCCTCTTAACAACCCCCAGAAAGACCCAAAATAGATTTTAATGGTTGTCCTTGGGGGATCCTCCACAAAGGCAACTACAGCTTTCTCCCTTCATTTTACTGTGTTCATAAAAAGCAATAGAAGTGAAAGCAGTGTAAACCACATGTGAACAGTAGCCTCCATCAGAGACTCACATAATTTATTTGCCTGGTAACAAATTCCCGCTCAAGTGGCAGCAATTTATACAGAAATCTGTGTGAATGTACTATTATGTAAAATGGAGCTGTTGTAACATGAAAAGGATTTGTACTGCCCTGGTCAGTGTTTCTTCTAAGTCTAAGATATCACTGCATTTCTGAAGTAGAGGAAATTCTGCAGAGCGGAATGACATAAAATTGCACCTGTTTAGCAGAAAATAGATTGTAGATTGTGGAATGGAATTCCTAATAAGTGTCTGTGGAGCAACAGTGGGGCACCACAATTCCTGAGCTTCTAAACTGAGCTTGCTGCAAATTTCAGGAATATCTAAAATGCTCGGATTACAATTATAAACAAAGAAACATGGCCAGCTCAACATATGCAAAATACTTTGGATTAGATTTTACAAGCAAGGGCTAAGATATGTCAGCCATGGGAAAAACGTAGAGATCTTATAAGCAAAAGCACCATAAAGGATGCTTTGCTCAGTGTGACATTTTTCTGTTTAACTGTAAATGGTTTCTTAAAGGAAGGCAGATTACACAGCTTGTATAAATAGATGGAATCGAAAGATTACTTAACATAGATAGATAACATAGATAGGTAGGTAGGTAGATATATAGATAGATAGAACAGACAAATTACACAATATTTATGAATAGACAGACATGATGGGTACACTACATCAAAAGATAATTATACAAAAGACACAGATCAAATAGACACATTACATTTGATTGATTGATTGATTGATTGATTGGCTGATTAGATCTATTAAAAAGGGAGATTACACAACATAGGTTACTGGTTACAGTGGATTAACATAATAGAGATTACCTAACATTCTTTGTTAGATAGACAGATTACACAGTATGAATACGTAGATAGAATAGACAGATTCCACAACATTAATAGACAGACATATATATAGAATAAATGGACAAATTATACAACATAGATAGATAGATAGATAGATAGATAGATAGATAGATAGATAGATAGATAGATATTATTATTGTTTATTTATTTAGCGCCATCATCTTCCGTAATGCTTTACAAAGTAGTAATTACAGACAGGGTAGAAACATACGGTACATATACTATTTCAAATGCAGTTTTACAGATTTGACAGTGGATATTCTGAGTACAAGATACAATAGGGGAGAGAGCCCTGCCCTTGCGAGCTCACAGTCTAAAGGAAGAGGGGTGAAGACAAGGGGGAAGGATCACAAACAGTCAGTATTGAGCTTTGTGGCATATGCCCTTTAGAAGATTGGTTAGGCCAGATTATATGCTTGTCTGAATAAGTGAGTTTTAAGGGCGCCTTTGAAGGTTTTGAGGGTTGTGGAGTGGCGGATTGGGTGCGGGAGGGCATTCCAGAAGATTGAATTTGCACGTGAGAAGTCCTGGAGGCGGGCGTGAGAGGAGGTGACCAGGGCGGAGGACAGGAGAAGGTCAGCAGCAGAGCGAAGACTGCGTCTAGGTTGATATTGTTGGATTAGAGATGAGATGTAGGGAGGGGCCTGGTTTTTAGAGAGCTTTGTATGTGAGAGTTAGAGTTTTGAACAGGATTCGCTGTGGGACTGGTATCTAGTTAAGGGATTGGCAGAGAGGCGCAGAAGGAGGAGTGAGAGGAGAGATGGATGAGGAGAGCAGCAGAGTTCAGAATAGATTGGAGGGGTGCCAGTCTGTTAGTTGGTAAGCCACAAAGAAGGATGTTGCAGTAATCCAGTCGGGATATGACCAGGGCATGCACTAGCATTTTAGTGGTGTCAGGTGAGAAGAAGGAACGGATGCGTGAGATGTTTTTAAGTTGGAGGCGACAGGAGGTGGCCAGGGAGTGAATATGTGGTTTGAAAGAGAGGGCAGAGTTCAGAGTGACTCCCAGGCACCGAGCTTGGGGAGTTGCTGTTATTGTGTAATTGTTGACAGAAATAGACGTGTTAGAGAGGGGAGGGGAGTTAGATGGTGGGAAAATGACCAGTTCTGTCTTGTCCGTGTTTAGCTTGAGGTAGCGAGATGACATGAATGAAGAAAAAGCTGTAAGGCAGTTGGGGAGGCGAGATAGGAGAGAGGAGAGATTGGGGCCTAAGAGATATATCTGAGTGTCATCCGCATAGAAGTGGTATTGAAAGCCTAGTGAAGTTATACGTTTGCCAAGCCCATAGGTGTAGACTGAGAAAAGTAGGGGGCCTAGGACAGAACCTTGTGGCACACCGACAGAAAGCTAACGTGAGGATGAGACTGTGTAAGAATAGGATACAGTGAATGATCTGTCAGAGAGGTAATAGGTGAGCCAAGAGAGTGCAAGACCTTGAACCCCAAGAGAGGAGAGAATATCAAGAAGCAGAGAGTGGTCGACAGTGTCAAAGGCTGAGGAGAGGTCAAGAAGGATGAGGATCGAGTAGTGACCTTTGCTTTTGGCAGTGAGCAGATCATTGGTGACTTTGGTGAAGGCAGATTCAGTGGAGTGGTTACGGCGGAATCCTGATTGTAATGGGTCAAGTAAGTTGTTAGTGGATAAGTATTGTGCCAGTTCTGAGTGGACATGTTGTTCAAGAAGTTTGGAGGAGAAAGGGAGTAGTGAGATAGGGCGGTAGCTGGAGAGGGCAGAGGGGTCGAGAGAGGGTTTCTTGATTATCGGAGTAATAACTGCATGTTTGTAGGAGGAAGGAAAGGTGCGAGTAGAGAGAGAAAGGTTGAATATAGAGGTTAAGGCTGGAGTGAGGGATGGAGACAGTTGAGGAATAAGGTGGGATGGAATAGGATCAAGGGAGCAGGTAGTCAGGTGGGCCCTAGAAATGAGAGAGGTTAGTCCAAGCTCAGTTATTGGAGTGGAGAAGGTAAGAGAGTAATGTAGGGGGATTGTTTGAAGTGGTGAGGGATTCTGAGGGACAAAGCCAAGTCGAATGTAGAAAATTCTTCTGCTGAGGTTGGAGGAGGAGGTGGTGGGCGGAGTAGGGAACTGAAAGTGTTGAAGAGTTGTTTGGGATTCCGGGCTTGAGAAGAAATCAGTGAAGAGAAATATGCTTGCTTAGCAGATGAAAGGGCAGTCCTGAGTTCCTGACAGGCTTGTTTATAGAATAGAAAGTCATGATTGGCTTTGGTTTTCCTCCATTGCCGTTCAGCAGCTCTAGACAGCTGTTTCGATCTGGTTGTGCTTGCATTTAGCCAGGGTTGGGGGGTTTTGGTGCAGGGACGGCTATAGGTGAGAGGGGAGCGGCAGAGTCCAGAGCTGAGGAGAGTGTATTATGGTAGAGTGATGATGAAGCGTCTATGTCCGTGAATGAGGTCAAGGTCTGAAGAGGTTAAAGTGAGGCAGAAAGGGAATGAAGATCTAGGTTTCTTAAGTTCCTGTGTTGAGTTGTGGGTTTGTGTGGAGGGGGGTTAGCAGGCATTGGAGAGAGGATCATAGTCAGCAGATTATGGTCATATGAATTGATATGAAATGTAAATGCTAATTACATAACACAGATCAATAGACAAATAGAGAATGAGAGAGAGATGGGTAAAAAAGATACATTTTTTAACACTGATAAATAGATGATTGATAAATATGTAAAATAGGCTGGCATATTTAACAATGATAGACAGATAGGATCGTCAGGTTACATAACAGTGACATATAGATAAATACAATGACATATTATTGTTATTTATTTATATAGCTCCATGGGGGGAGGGGTAAGAAAGTCATGTGAAGGTTATAGGAGTTGCTTAAGCCAGGTTATATGCTTGTCTGAAGAGGTGGGTTTTGGTCCACTTTTAAAGGCTTGGGGTGTTTGGAAAGTGACAGATTGAGAGGATTGCATTCCAGAGAAGGGGAGAGACAAGGGAGAACTCTTGAAGGCAGGAATGCGAGAAGGTGACCAGATTACATAACATTAATAAATAGACCGTATAGGCAGATTACCCAATATCAATTAATAGTTACAGTCCATTCAATAGTTTATATAACAATAATAATTCAATAGATAGGATAGATAGATTACACAGTATATATGCTTAGATAGATAGATTATATAAAATGGATATATAGGATATATTACCTTGATAAATGACTAGATAGAATAACATATTATGTAATATTGATATAGATAGGTCTAACAGATTAGATTAACAGATGTCATTGATAAATAGATGTACCTGTGACCCACCAGCAGCCAATTTTTACAAGGCCAGCCAATGCCAGTTAATTCATTTGCAAATTCATAATTGAATAATTTGAATCTTATTGCAACCTAATGTCTACAATATACAATTTCAACTGCTCTGAACGATCTTTCATAATTCTGATTAAATGTATTTTCCAGAAAGCTTTATTACTAGTGTATAAAATAAAATAGTTCAGGCCCCATACATATGGCAACACAAATGAAAATGAATCGATTTTCCACCAGAAGCATTAGAATTCTTCTAACCGCTCTATTGGCAAAAGTATCTAAATAACCCCAAAATAATTATTCAAACCGACTCCCCTTCACAGGGCTTCCCTAAATGGGATACTAAGAGCAAATCCCTGGAGCCTGAACTTAGGCATCATTAACCTACCCCTAGGTGAAATGATCCATGGGCTATTTTGGGATGCCTGGGGAGTGGGGAATGCAGCAGAGGCAGTATGAAGCTTAAATACACAATTGTTATAGTATTTTATGTAAAATATATTTATATATACCTTACTGTTAAATAATTGTGACTTTATTTCCATTTTAATCTAATGCTCAGAAGTTAGAAAGTGTAATTTATTGCTAGATGACTTGTACTTACACAATATTGAAAGCAGCTCAGTAAATACCCGCTAACAGGAAGGTCTCACTAGGGGGCATTGAACCCATTCTCTACCTGTCACTGCTTATGCCAGGCTCTTTTTTAATGCTACAGTTCTATATGAAGGAGACCACTCTTTTTTTCCAGGGAACACTATTGAGGTATACAGACTCCGGAAATGAGTTTGGCTCTAGCAGGCAGTAAAGATTAGTATGGCTGCTGAAAGATGTCTAACTCCTGCTAGCTCCAGTAAGACCCCGGTCATCAAGGGGCATGGCAGTAAAAGGACTCACTGTTAACTGGTAACAATTTCTCCTTGAAATAACAACAAACTATGACAGAAACCCATCAAGTTTTAATAGTGCTCTCCATGCTTTATATGTTGTTCCATAACTACTGTGAACATAAATTTTAAAGCTTTTAAATACATATATGATCTGTAAATGGAGCGTACAATTAGTCAAATGGGATTTACTGGTATTTATTTTCAAAACATTATTAAGCGAAGACGTGTTTCAGTTTACAGTGGCCTAAATAGAAGTTTAAGAGTTCAAGTAGCAAGGAGGGTTTACTTGAAGCAGAACAAATTCTGATATTTCGACTGTCGCAGGCTTTGTTCCTTGCCTCCTGGGCATCTAGATTTGGGATGCCCCACTGTGTGAAACTCACCTCCTTCAGGTCCCCATGGTACATGCTCAGGCTCTCATCCAATCCAGGAAGCAGGGAATAATAAAGTAGCTTAAAATGATCATTTTCTTTAGTTAAGAAAGTGGGCCATAGGTTTGGTGTAGGCATAGTCTGCTCTTTCAAACAGAGAATCCTCTGGTAGGGCCCATTCACTGACCTAATACCAGCATCAGGGCAGTACAGGAGGTCCAAACTTTCACTGTATTAAGCAAACGTGTTATTCAGTAAATTAATTTTGTTTTTTAATGAATAAACATCACACGTTATACTGTGTAACATAATGGGGTTGATTGGGAGCCTGGTGAGAGAACTCGCTTTTTTTTTAGGAGAGAAAACTGCCATTCACTTTCATTGTCTACCAGGTGTAAATTTTCACCTGGCTCAGAATCAGCCACAAGGTAGACAATGGAAGTGAATGGCAATTTTCTCTCCTAAAAAAGAAGTGGGTTTTCTCACCAGGCTCTGAATCGACCCCTATATGTTTACAAGTGGCCTTAAGGTTGGTCCCCACAAATGATTTCCTGTGGTGAGCCCAAGGTACTTCAAGCTATTTACAGTAAAAGCATAGCCTGCTCTATAAGTGGATTAAGAAAGTGGTTTGGGTGCATGCGCTCAGGAATACGCTTGAAGAAAAGATTTTTTCTAGAAATAGGTCTTGGAAAATATAGTTACTAGTTACTGTTCAGTGTAAAAGTACATTTTTTGGATGAGCTCATTGTAGTTGGAAAAGAGGACCTTCGTTACCTTCATACTTGAATGATGTGTATAAATTCATTTTTAGCAATGTTGATGTTTTTTTACAAATATGCTCTATTTATGTGCGTTTACTTCGAGTCATGTGAATGCAGCCCATTGTTAGACCACCGATATTCTATAAAGTGACCGTCATGCCCTGTGTTAGGCACATGCATGCAGTTTAAGTTATCCGGGGACGCTTTCATCTTAGTAAAAAAAATGTGGTTTTACACTAAGTAGGTGGATTGCTAGTCTGCCCGCATGCCAGTCTGGATTTGGCCTTTATGAATTGTTTTACAAGTCCTAGAACTGACAATAAAAGCTTTATTGGATTTTCTCAATTAGCATTAGCCACATCCGCTAAACACTAGGATGGTGGCCGTGACTGTGAAGTATTTATTGAGCCTGGAACTATGTGATAGGGGAAGCAAAGTGACCTGTTTGTCTTCATGTTGCAGACCGAAAATGTTGATATCTGTCTGAACTTTCTGGCAGCACGAGGAGTTAATGTGCAAGGCCTCTCCGCAGAAGGTAAGACAATCTGCTACACACAACCATGTTCCCCTGGCTCTGTTGCTTTACATTTATAATTTCAAAAACAGATAATGTACATTTCTCAGCAACGATATTCATCATTTAAAGTGGTCATGTTTCCCGAAATTTATACCGACTGTATCAGTTAGATTTTACTTAGTTTTGAGATTGCGACATCCTTGGCTATTAAAGTCACAGTAACCTGGCTTAACCTTAAATGTTAAATTTTGAGTGATTATTTTACATGACAACAATGTTTTATGAGAAACCATAGCGTGTGCATAGGAGTTCCACACAGTACAAGTATCTAATTGAAAATAATTATAAAAGGGATTGTTGTGGGACAGAGATTCTATTGTGTTGTGTATGGGCCTGTAATACAGAAAACGATTGAAAACACATGCAGTAAATGGCTCACTGTACATTTCTAATAGCTGATTTACATACACCCCTATTGTTGTTTATATAGATGTTTAGGTTTTTTAAGAAATGTTATTATGCTACTCAAATACTTTAGCATCTGGAATCAGGGCTGCCATCAGGGCTGTACTTCTATATAGGGGTCTGGTCACTCAAGGGGTGCAGCTCCCACACCTGATAGCACCCCTGTGGTGTCTCACTTTCGCCTGGGCTTTCAGGGAATTAAGGAGCGTCCTACCTCTCAGAGCCTGCTGCTGAGCAGTCTCTGTTCTATTTCTTGGGGCAGGCATTTTGCCCTGGATGCTGTGTAAAGTGTTAAAATAAAAAAGAGGTAATTGGTCTTATCGGCAGCAGTGGGATGATGCACAGGTGCTGGCCTAGCTGTGTCTGCAACAGTCGCTTGTTGTCATATCAATGATAATCTATGTTGGAATAAGAAGGGGACCTAGGGGAGGCTTGACTCTAAAGTTAAATGCAGCCCAATAAATATAGACAGCCCTGCCTGGAATACCTTAACCCCCACCCCTTGAGCATCCCGATTTAGGATGCTGTTGGCGAGAAATGCCCAAAAATTGGAAGTCATCCTGAATTCCCAGGATTGCAGTCGCAACTGATCCTACACATTAATACTGGCAAGCATTATTTCAGGGGACTATTGGGAGACTGACTAGAAGTCAACTTTAAATGTCACTCTAAACTATATTATACTCTGCTTTATTTTCCACATTTCCACGTTTAATACCTCTAACTGTAAATGTTATTAAAAATACAAATCTTTATAGAAATCTGAAACTCCAGCAATCCGTCTTTTTGTTATTTCCCATTGGCAATGTATTTTATGAGAGATGGACATCTCAGAGATTGAAAAAGTACAACCCTGATTAATATAACTTGTTAATCATATAAAGGTAGTAGGGAATTGCTTTTTAGTTAAGGCTTTAGAAATGTTAAGTAATTACACTGATAAACGGAGCATATGGACAGACAGAGACTAAAGGACACAATCGGGTTACAAATAGAGCACTGGAATTGTACGCATTTGTTTTTTCAACCAGGAAGCATATGAGGCTAGGCTTGCTCCATGAAAGCTGATACACATCCATGTATGCCATTCTACTCCCTAAAACTTTCCCTACACATGTTGGGTATGTGAAGAACTGGCAAACAGCTTGTAATGTAAGAAGCAAGAAACATGCCTGACACTAATTTATTGCCTGTATATATATATATATATATATATATATATATATATATATATATATATTGCCTGTGTATATATGATATATATAGCAATCATTAACCCAGAAACTCATCTCAACTAATTAGATTATCTCTGCACAGAATCACATGATGCACCATTGCATCAAGTTGAGTGTGAAAGAAAGCTGAATCTGTAAATATATAGTATATAACCAGAAAAAATGTAGTCAGAAAATAGTATGTGCTTTCAAATCCCCGAACTCTGATTTCTTGTTTTGTTTGTGTGTGTGACATTTGAATTACCTCTGTTGATGAGTCATAGAGTATATCAAGTCACTCTGCTTAAAGTGGCTTGAAACCTAGGGGGGAACGGACCGGGAATCTATAAGTTTACCGGACAGATCAGATCCCTCCCCGCGGGCAATCCGAAATCGGGATATCCCGCGGGGAGGAACCCCCCAGGAGGCCCACAAACCTTACCTCAGCCCCGTTCCATCGGCGCATGCGCGAGCCACGGCCGCGTCTTGCGCTTCCCTCTAGCAGGGCGCGCACCCGCGCCGGCCGTTTGTGAATGGCCGGCGCAGGCGCGCTCCCTGTTAGAGGGAAGCGCAAGACACGGCCTCCAGCGCTCAGAGCCGCTGTGGTATGCGCGTCCAAGGCCACTTGGACGCGCATACCACAGCGGCTCTGAGCCCAGTGATTGGCTGGAGCGGTCACGTGGGAGCATGGTGAGGTGAGTGTTTCTGGGCTTTCGGGGGGGTTTCAGACAGCGAGGCACCCCCGATCGGGGTGCCCCACCGAAGTGGACCAAAACCCAGGATAGTGAAAATCCTGGGTGTTGGTCCACTTTAAGGTCCATAGGGGGAATATTATATTTTTATATTGACACTCTGTCATCTATTCTGGCTAGCATATAGGGTTTTTTTTCTGGTTGAGGTCCATAGAGGTACATCTTGATTTGGGATGCCCCACAGTGAGTATTAGTGCAAAGTATGCTACCTTTCCCATAATGATCAAAAGAGGGATTCAGCAGAGTGCACTATGGAGAATGCTATGGAATAGGCCACCCCAAACCAGGATGCTCCCTTTGTGCAGTGGCCCAAAATACCTTTGGTCCAATGTTTAAAGAATGACAATCAGTTCTTGGAATAAAATACTGTTTGTTACAGCAGCTGGTAAAGCGGACGCTTTGAGATAAAGCATGGCACTTGGTAGCACGTTTGCTTAATCAGTAACTCTGCATGTTGTGTGTGGTTATCATGTACAAGTCTGGAGAGTAAAGTCACTGGTTAGGGTGAACAGTTTAAAGGAGGACATGGGAGTTTAACATCGACTAACTAAACAGGAAGACCCTGGAAATCCACATTCCAGACCAAAACCCAAATTTTTAACTAGCATCCCCTGAATTGCTCCCCCCTATGAAAATTACCTTTTGCCTATTTTCACTGCTCCTGCTTCACTCTAACCCCAGGTAATGCTACCTGTTTTTCCTGTAAAGCTCCGCCTCTTCCATTCATTGCCACTGTTGTGTGTGGAAATGATGTCATTGCCACACCGATGCAATGATTGATCCCCTGCCATCGCACACCATGGGACAGCAAAAAATCAGTGTTCCAGACCAATTCAAAAAAATGAAAAAATATCTATTTCTAGTTCTACACCCTAAGAAGGGAGTATACGCAGGGGCTTTGGCCAAATGTATTTCACAAGTTCAGGGGAGTTTCGGCCAAAGAGAAAAAACTTACCTTTATGAGTATAGGTCTTTGTTAATAATTAAATAAAGCTAATTATGTTTTATTACTTATCATATATAAATTTTGAGACATGGTAGAGCTGAAAGGCAAACTCTGAATACAACATCCCGTTTTTTCCAGTACTAGTAAGCAAATAAAACAGCAATCCGGTTGGGGTCAGCTTTAATGAGCTAATGTGCCAGAAAACTCAACAGCATAGCTGTGATTTACACAAAACTAACAATTCCTTTTACTGCTAGGCCGACAGGTGGCCTACACTGCTTTTTTGTTTGACAGTGACGTTGCACTTCAAAAGGTTTCATATATATATTTATAACCTCAAGACCTAAATCTCCTTGCCAAAACATGCATCTGGCTCCTTTATAACCAGACAACCATTTGTACAAGTTTATTCTATCAAATTGCCCATTGCTGTGTATTTGAAGGTAGCAAATGAGTTATCCGTGGCTGGCAAGGGTCTGTAACATTTGATAAGAATGTATCCATCTCATCTGCTTACCAGATGATGTGACAGAAAATGCAGCCACAAACTTTTATTGTGAGCACTACAGACCACAGTGCATGTTCTGGGATGTCCAAGTTTATTTCTCTGATATACAGTGTAACAGATTACATGTGTTTCGTTTTTAGATCTTTAATGTAAACTAAACAGTATAGTAGCAACATCATTTATTAAAGCTTTTTTATAGTATAGATTGCTATAATCTGTAAACCATTTTGAGTGTCTATTGGATGTTTTTCAAAGGTATCAGAAAAAACAACAAAAGAATGCACAATCAGCAACACAGATTGTAGTGATTATTAAAATAAAATAAAAAAATAGATGCCGCACACATGGCTGTTTTTTGTTCCATTTTAACCTGTATCATATTTGAATATCACATTTGGGGCCAGATTTACCAAGTTTATGACACTGCGTCTTTTACAGTGCAAGGCTCGCCATGGTATGGGCAGTGTACAGTGTACAACAGTGCGTTGCACCACATTGTAGATCCCCCCCATATATTGGGGCTAACTAGCAGCTTAAAGGCATTTAAAATGGTCCTTACCTACACCATTATTGCCTAACCAAATGTAAAAAATCCAAATAAACTTAAAGGAGCACTATCGCGAAAAATGGCTCAATAATAAAAATTCATATAGATATGCTGGATGGTGGGAGGAGGGGTCACTTATACACCTCACATCAAGAAATATCCAGCCAGGTATAAAAGCCTCCCTACCCTGGTGGCCCGCACTAGCTTGGCGGGACACCAAGGAGGATGGAGGGGAGGACTACCTAACTACAGATACTTGCAGGGCAGCTGGAACAGCATCTCCCCGCTAGCAGCAGGACCTGCAGAAGGGACTCTGCCCCGTGGTGATGATTAGTTAAAACTTGCAAACATTCAGGACCCTAAATTGACATGAAAGTTTAGTAACTGAAGTTGTAGGTGTTTTGGCAGTTTAAGGTGCAGACAGGGGCAGACTGTACAAAAGAAGCACGGGGAGAATTCCTGGTGGGATGCACTGCTTTGGGGCAAATTGGGCTGAGCATGGCCCTCAGCATAAAGCACAAAACCTGTGCCTGAGTTTACTTTCTGGCCTCGTAAATATCCCCCAACCTTTTTCCCCATACCTAACCACATTTACTGCCCCTAGAATTCTAAAGCCTAAGCGTCTTTACTTGATATCACCCCTGTCCGTAACTTGTTCCTGCAATATGCAAATGCATTTGTTGACTGGCTAGTAAACATATATAGTTGTGAGGCTCGGTCCCCCCTAGTTTCAGGCTTACAAAACTGAATTCAGTCCCATTGCTTGCAAGATTTTTTTTTCTTTTATTATTACAAGTTTTATAATCAGTTGGGTTGCTGGCAAAAACATCTTTGAAAAGAGTGCCAAATACTAATATAAGGTGGCCAATGCTATAAATTGGCCAGTGCTATAAATAATGTATTCCATACAATGGTGCCTAAAATAGTGCCAAACAGATTTGATGCAAACAATTAATTACAATATGAAAATCAATAACAATATCCCGGGAGCTAATAAAAGATGTCAGTACATCCATCCTTCACCATAAACACCCACGACGCGTTGCGTGGTGGAGACCCCACCACCTCATCAGGATGTATTACTAAATATCCTTGATCCCCACTCCCTAATATTAGTGCCCTGAGCCACCTAGGTACAACAAAGGTACAACAAATCAACACATTTTGAATCTAAAGAGTTATCCTGTAGTGCACGGCTGACTTGCTCACAGTCCATTAGCATGCAAAAGGATTGGCGTTCCAGCTCATCCATGATTGGAATTGCAATTAGCAGTGGGAGGGTCTGTTAGGGGAGGAGACCAAAAGTGTTTTAAATTTCACTTTTCTTAGTGCTGTATATGACAAAGGGTCAGACGGACATAAAATGCGTCACAGCAATATGACTGCACTAAGTTTTACAACAAATCAACAGCCTGCCTTTGCATTCTGAAGTACACGATTTTGTAGCACGCTAGGCTAAAGTTCTATAAGCATAGACAAAGCAGCCTAATACAAATGTTGAAATATAAACAGGATTGTGTGGCATTTAAAGTGCACCTATACTCAGGAAGTTTATGTGGTCATGTGGTCAATCCCCAGCCCAGTGCCCCAAAACAGACTGTGTTTCTTTTTTTACCTCAACCTTTACCCAATATCCATAAAAACACCAGGAAAAAACAGGATGTAGAATTATGGTAAATGGCAAACATATGCTAATTAATTCAGATACAACCAAACTGTAACATAATGGCAGTTATGTTGAAGTGCTCCCCATTGATGAGCTGTGTGTACTCTGATTGAATCATCACTGGGGGTGGGGCTGCTAAGCCACGGAGCAATATGGCCTGCTGCATCCAGTTTGTGTTGTTATGAATATTGGGCAAAGGTTGAGGTAAAAAGAAAAGAAACACAGGTTTTGTTGGGGCACTGGGCTGGGGATAGAATGTGACTACATATATTTCCCTCTGAGTATAGGTGCAATTTAAGAGGGTCTCATAGTAGGGGGGTGGAATGGACACACGTTGATATATTCTCAGTTTTCAGTACAAGTGTGCTGCAAATGCCACAGTTATATCTGTAGTATAATAGTCAAGATTTCATTGCTTGAATGAAAATGAATTGAGAATAATAGGACATGCCCTTATGGGTCAATATCAAACTTTCTTAGGGTACAAGCCTTAAAATGACACATATGGTCCTAAAAAAGCTGATCAATTCAGGGCCCCATCTCAGAGTCCTGGCTGTTTTCTGTAGTGCCACCAATGCCACCTTTCTGTTTCTTTTTAGAAAGCTCATTGCTTTGCTTTAGAGTTGTCGAGCAAGAACAGTCCAGCCCCACAGGCCTGCAAATTTACTTTGCTCAGCATTTATGTGTTAGCTGCTAAAACAGGTCAAGGCTTAGATTATGGGGTACCAAGTGGACAGAATTTCTTTAGAAAGTATTAACCCCCTTTAGATGCAGTGCTATTGCTGTTTATGTCTGATATATATGATGTGAGGTAACATAAGACTTTAAATCTTTAGAAAAAGTGACCTGTTAAAATGTATGCGGACTGCAAATGTGGATTCAAAGTAATGTTTATTTTAAGACTGAGGCAGTAATACAGATCACTGGGTATTTAGAAGAGGGTATCTTAGAGGCCTGTCCTGGGATAGTATACCCAGATAGAAATCTGTCTATTTAATAGTCTGCATATTACACTACTTTAGCCCTTAAATGTTCTTTTCATGTCTATGCCAGAACCCTCAAGTCACTATAGTAATAATAAGAATATGAAACTCTATCTAGCTAATTACCCTACTTTTTCATGCCTGCCCTTCAGCTAATACCTAGGAAGAATAGCTTGTATTGTCTTGTGGTTAGTACTGGTGTTTAAATAAGACTTTAATGCCTGAACAGCAACTCGGGGACACTTCCTCATTCAGGACACTCTGGTTACATTACAGTAAAATGGTTTCCACATCTGTGCGTGAAATTGTATTTGATTCTATCTCCTCTTTTCTGGCTCCTTGACAACATATTGTGAAACGGTTTCCTGCAATACAGCATGAGCCTTAAGTCTCCCCTATTTCTACTTTGAAGTTTGAACTGTTCTGGTTTTCAGCTGTGTTTTACACAATGTCTTATCTTGTCAAAGGCTTTGTTTCTGACATGTAAAAAGGACAAAAATCAACTTTAGGAATCGTTAGCCAAATATGCTCCTCCGCATTAATAATTTCACACTTGACTGTTTTTAGAAATCTAGCACTATAATAATGTACCACATGGCCAGGGTCGGACTAGAGCACATTGGACACACCAGAGGAAATCATTTTTGGGGCTCACCAAAGGAAATTTTCCTTGGGGCCCACCAACACAGATTGTAATGATAAAAAAACTTACTGAAGCAATGACAAACTCAGAGAACACCCCAAACCAGCTAGAAACACTTTTTTTTTTAGTTTTGGATTACTTATATTGCCCTGATGGCAGCCCTTGGTCCGTGCCTGGGGCACACTGGAGAATCTAATTGTGATTTTGTAGGCCAGTGTGAAATTGCACATGGCTGATCAGTCTAAATACCCAAAGAAGGTAACCTTTCCTCTGTCTCTCACCAGCCGGCTCTTTTTCCCAGGCTGACCCCTTTTGTTCCCATTTGAAATAACACAGGTGATCGCTGATTGGCCCAGACTAATTCATCCAGGTGATACTCTGATTTGCTTAGATAAGACTATCACAGGTTATTTTCTGCTGGACAACTCAGTTTGCAAATGCACACATGAAACTAAAACTCAGGCCGAAAGCTACCAAGCCAGTCTTCAGAACAAAAGAAGATCTCCTACCATGCGGCATAACCAACCAAAGGGGCCATCCTATATACAGTGTATTTTTTGATTGTTTAAGATTTCTTTGTAAACAAAATATATAAAAATATCATAGCTTCACATGAATCTAAAATGATTCCTTTATTTCAGATTCAGATTTGCTTTTGGTCCAAAACGTAAGGACATTTCTAATTTTGTGGCCATTGCTTCCATTTGATCCTATTTGATCCAGACACATGGTATATCTGCATTGTCCCTGTCCCAGAGATTGGGCCTAACCATGTCATGTACTAGACAGTATTGGGTAACTTAAAATCTAGACTGTTAGGAATTATGTTAATTCAGCGTATTTGGGACTTTCCTCACAAACCTCAGATCCGAGCTACTGTAGCCTGATGGGGCATCTAATGCTCACCTGTAGCCCCGATATTTAAAGTTAAGTGCCACACTTCTGGTTTTCTGCTGGCTGGAGATGTGTGTTGTACAAAGCTCAGTCAAGGTGCCCATTGAGACGTGGGGGCCTGGTCTGGCCTCATACACTGCACATGCCCACCTGTAGCTTAAATGCGGAAGTGCGCTGACCATTTTCAGATATCAGGGCTGCATAAGTGTGAATGGCAGCACAGGAGCTTGTGGAAGGTAAGTAAAGAGCACTGTCAGTACTGGACCTGGCAGCTCTGACACCAGACTACAGCAGTCCACAGATAGGAAAGGTTTGTTTATTTTATGAGCATGAACAGTCCCAGGTTTTTCATTCACCTGGGTTTTGGTCTTCTTTCCTTTGCATTCTAATTTTGGATGCCCCTGTGTTTGAGTATTCTTACCTCTCTGGTGATTCCATGGCACATGTGCAAGCCCTCCCCTATCAGATTGCCAGATGATGGCAGCCAATCAGAATAGATTGTCAGCCGGCAATCTCTTCTGAATTAATGGTATTCCAGGTGCCTCCCGCTAGCTGTTCCCACTGGCTAGTGTGCGCCTATGCCTGTCATTCAGATATGCCTAGCATGGGAGCACACATAAGGCAGTGCCTTCGCAAGCTACGCTTGCGCCATGGGATTGGTGAGTATACAGCTTGAATTTCACACAGTGGGGCATCCTTTATTGTTTATGCTATGGGGACAGGGAATTGATCTTGGAGTCTTTTAGACTCAAGAACCATCCAGCCAATATGGATTTTGGTCCACTTTAAATATTATTTTATGTTGATTTACACTACAGGACATTTTTTTTTTCAGTTGAGATGGTGACTTTATTCTAAGGTTTTAACTCCCACGTGCATGACTAAGGTGGAGATCTGTTTAGAATTCCCAGATTTGTTCCAGAATAATATTTAGATAAAAAATGTATAAGCATTGACTACCTTCACACACCACTACAGTTCATGTGTGGACATAAAAGTTCTCTAGAGAGTTCTCTAGAGGACAGAGAATAAAATAAGGCCATGTATATTCTTTGGAAAACAAACAGCAGCCTGACAGGGTCTAGGCCTGTTTACATTTTCATTTTTACGAAGTTACATAGAAAATATTTTCAGAGTGAACAGAGAGTGATGTGACATATAACACAAGGAGGTGAGATGTTAACAAAACTTTGTTTTAGGATTATTTGTTCATCTGCCATGTGCATGACAGAACTTGGTAAACTGTCAACTAAAATAATCACCCCATGCGTTGGCTGGAATAAAGTCCATAACTCCTGAAGAAAACACACACTTGAGTAAAAAAAAAAAATCAGTGTAAGCCGCCATTTTTCTATACTTTCTCTTTTTAATTAATAGATGTTCCAATCCATACAGCTTTGGTCCGAGGGAAAAAGTTAAATTTGGAAAGCCCCAGGTAGCAGCTAGTATTTTCTGACTCTGGTTTAGAGCATGTGAACTCTGGGATAATTACTGTATATAACTTTAAAATGACCAGCTTGGTTGTCCTGGAACATATATTATTAGTGTTGGGCGTTCCACAAAATTTGGGTTCATACCGAACTTTGCGAATTCAGGTTCTCAAGCCCAAACACAGACTTCAGCCAGAACTCAGTGTTCGAGTTTGGCGTTTGGCCCGAACCCGGAAAAGCTTGTTGATGGCCCCCTGAGCAACATATCAACTAGCTTAACCAATGCTGAGTGTGCAGCAGAAAGTGGCTGTAACTTATCTGAGCCCTGCGATGCGGTCCTCACTCATGGGAGCAGCGGCCACCTCTCTGTAGCCTCGGCTATATCCTATTTGACAGGAAAAGAATGCCGACTGCAGACCGGGTCGCCGGCTCAGGTAAGTTGTACAGCCGTTTCCTGCTGCACCCTGCATTTGTTTATAGCGCCCACCTGCACCCACCACTACAATTCTTTTCTACAGTGCCCATTGACAGGCGCCCCCCTCCATCCGGGTAGGTGAGGTGTTGGGGGCACCCACAAAGGCAGAATCACCCTCCAAAGTTCAGGTCACCATTGATTTTAATGGGGGCCAGGTTCGGCTTCCGGTCAAGTTCGGGTACCCGAACCTCTAGGGGTTTGCCCAACACAATATATAATATGACCATGGGAGCCAAAGCTATGCAATACAGACACATTGCTCTGAAACCATCAATATCGAGAGACTTGCAGTATCTTCACACCTTGTCTCTATATACCACCATAGACACTGCAGCCTTAAATGTTTATGCTAACCTCAGCCCTGGACTTTCAGCTCTGTTGCATAGTTCTTTTCTCCTACAGTATATCTGTACAGGTAGAGAAACTGTTCAGCACCTTCAGTTCAGTTATCTTCTCTACATGCCATCACCTCCTTCCACCTCCCAGATCACAACAAATCCATTCTTCAAAGACGAAATTGACAATATCTTTGCTATCTTAGCACCCCCCCCCCCCAACTCCCCTAACAGAGTCCCCCCTCATATTTAATGCCCAGCCAACTACTTGTTCCCATGATCCTATTTCATCCAACCTCTTAAAACTGTATCCCATTCGACAGCTCCTTTCATTCACTATGCAAGAATGCAGTCATAACCTCAATCAGTCATAAACTCCAAAAGTCCTTCCCTGGACCCCTCGGCCTCTACCAATTACCAACATGATTTTAGTGCTTTCATTTCTGGTGACAACAGTACACTTTCTGGCTGGTCTCCATGGGTCCTTCTTGGCACTAGGATTATTACCATGTGTGCCTCAACCTTGGATATGTTGGCAGTGAGAGTGAGTAATGAGGGAAAACACAATGAAATTGATATTGGCTCATCGTAAATAATTTGAAGAGTCAATGAGTCTTCAACTCACACTCAATATGTGCATTAAATGTAATTTTCTGGAACATAATGGTACTGTTAATTTCTTATTACAGAAATAAAGAATGGAAATTTGAAAGCCATTTTGGGGCTGTTTTTCAGTCTGTCACGTTTCAAACAGCAGCAGCATCAACAGCAACAGTATTACCAGTCATTGGTGGAGCTCCAGCAACACGTGACCCACTCTCCCCCTCCATCCGAAAGTAGTCAGCCTAAATCGCAACAAGATATGCAGTCAAGGTACGCTAAGCTAAGAAGTACTATATTTTACTCTGCGTCTTTCCTTTTCTGCATGCAGCTATGGCATGTAGTTATTTATTTAATATGTATGAATTTGTCTGATTGTTCTGAGCTTTATTGCACTGTATGTGCTTGCAGAATGTAAAGGAGTCTCCTCCACAATGTACTCGTTTTCTTAAGTACTCTAAACGCAACATTCAACCTACAATCTTCTCAGACATCCAGTTATAATAATGGTTATTATTTGGAAATTGTGCCTGTATATTCTTACCTTTCAACAGCACTGCAGATTTGGAGATCGGTTTGAGGTACTGTAGGAAAATACTGTACAGCCTAATTTGCAGATTTTCCTGCAGTTGGCAGTGAGCTTCTATCCTGCGCACCTACCATAAGAAGCACCTACCACCAAGATAGTTGATTTGTTAAACATAGTATTGAGAATTAATGTGGCACAGAACCAATCACTAATCTTTTAAAGACACCCCCACATCTGGGGCCAACACCAATAAAGTGTATGGGAGTAAAATTGTCTAAAAGGATTTTGCAGATTGTTCCCCTTTTTTTATTTTTTAAATAAAAAGTGCTCCTCTCTCACCGGGCTACCAGTCAGGTGCACCAGTCATATGAGCTGACAATCCAGTGCTTGGAGGCCGAGCAGGGCTTCTCGGTCTCAGCAGCTGTACCATCCTTCATATGCTTCAGCACAGATCTGGTGTTTGACACCAATATTGCCTCTGGTGGAGCAGAACCAAATAGGCAATTTTTGGGTGAAATGTAGCAATGACCCTAAACCAAAGCTTAGCCCCAGTTACAAACAGGGAAAATCTAAAGCAACTGGCTTCTCTGTGTTATAGGAATACTACTTCATTGACCATTTGTTATGAAATTAAACCTTCAAACTCTGGATCAAGATTATATGACATTTGTCTATTTTTTGTAGTAGATTTCAGACTTTTTTTTTGTAAGAATTTTCAGTGCTACTATAGTGTTATGTTCACGGTTATGAGACATTTCCCTGCTATAAAATGTACCCTCTGTGTACAATATATTTGTTACATATTATTCATGTTTTAGATAAAGCAATTGGTAAATAAGCATTTCCATTAAAGGTTTTGCATAAAGCTATTTATAACTCTTACTCCTTCTCTCAGAACCAGGTATAATCTGATAACTTTTTGTTTAATCTTGCACTAAATCTAAAGGATTCCAGGGCCAGCCACTAGCCTTCCACCACAGCACCCCGAATCTGGATGCTCTGCTGTGTGAGCCCCCCCTCCGTGGTGCCGCTACATTCACCTGCTTCCCTTGCCATTGGGTGGACCGCATCTTCGCGCAGTGAGCATTCAGATAGGTTGGGGACTAGAGCACGCACTTCAGGGGATGCGCCCTCTCAAGCTCCAATTGCTGAAACCCTGCATGTAAACAGAGAAACTTGCTGAGCATTACATATGTACAGCAAATGGCTCTGGTTGGATGAGAGCCCGCACATGTGCCGTAGGACCAGGAACAGGTGAGTTTGTTCTGGTGATCTAGGGGGGTTCACACAGTGGGGCATCGCAATTCAGGATGCCTCCGGGGTAGGGAATATAACCCGGGAAAGGCAAAATCCCAGGTTTTGTTTCACTTATATTGCTACTTCAATATGATCTCTTGCCAAAGACTTACAGTTTATAAAGTTTAAGTCCAAATGTACTGTATTGAGCCAGATAAACTACAGGAAAGACATATGAATAAAGTTGGTTTGAACTGTGTATTGCTTTGAAAAAGTCTGGAAGTAGAATCCCCTCTAGTTTTAACTGTTTATTGTATTCTGCTTGGAAATCCAAGTTCATAACAAAAATCTGTCACCGGGAAGGCCCAGAATGACAGGTACTATACTGTATAATAACAAAATATTAAAGGACCTCTAAAAGGCTATAGCAGTCCTGCCCTGATGCATGCACCCTGGTTCTTTGGGCGTCCAACCAACAGACATTAGCAACATGCCCATCTCTATTCACAGCAACGGGAAGGGTCATGTCAAGCCCAGCCTTGGCATGCCCCCTGTTTGTGAGGCAGCGGGAGCACGCATCAATGCTAGGGTACCTGTCACCAAAAACCAGCATGTTTCTGAGTTGCAGACCCAGAGTAAACCACTTTTTGGCCTTTGAAGTATACCAAACCCACTGACCGTGTGAAATACATTTGGTCAAAGCCCTTGCCAATACTTCCTCCTTAGAGTGTAGAACTAGAAATGGATATATTCCCTTACCAGTGCTGGAACATTGATTTTTTTTGCTGTCCCTCTCTACGGGATGGCAGGTGATTGCATAGGTGTGGCAATGGTATCACTGCCACTCACAAAAGTGGAAATGAAAGGACTTCCAGTTAACATAGACAGTATTAGCTGAGAGCGGAGTGAAGCAGTAATAGCCAGAATTGCCAAAAGTTACTCTCGATTTAAAAATGCTGAATTGCTAGTTAAAAGGGTTTTGGTCTGCTTTAAATAAAAACAATGTTTCCAAGAGGCATATCATCAGCAACAGAAGAGGTTTTCCACTTTAAGTTTTATTTTCTTGTTTATTTTTGGCACATGCTGTATTAGAACACTTTTCATAGTCTTTAGTTAAGATAAAAAATGTGAAAAGCCAGACATTTCCTCTGCAACAAGTGTTTTGATACAACCCAGCAGCCATGGTAGGTGCTGATAGGTGCTGTACGTGCATTAGCTTTCTTTATTATCAGTTTATATAGAACATATGCATCCTCTCTGATAGAAGGCAATTTGTTCAGTACTTTACACTACTGGTTAAACCAAGAACATTTATCAGAGTTAAATGGTTTAGACTATTTCCCATTAAAGAAGTAGACTGGTTTCAATGCATTTGTTTGCTAGTGACAAGTAAGTTATTTCTTTGAAAATGAAAAAGTTTGAAAACAAAGAACTTTCCTATGATGTCTGCATAGTATAATATATTACCGTAGTATTATTTTTGGAAGCATTGTTGCTTACTTTCAACATATGAATCATGGTTATTTCTTTACTTTGCATTTTGTGCCTATACAGAATATACAGAAATTCAAGCATAATGTTTAGACATGCATTAGATATAAAGAACCTTTAAAGTGGAACAACAACAATACCGAATCAGGATACCCCGCTGTGTGAAGACCCCCAGAATGCCACCGTTCAATCACCTCTTCCTTGGTTCTACAACGCATGTTCGGGCTCTCGGCCAATGTGAGCTGTCTGCAGTGACTATGTCATTCACCAAACGACTCTCATTGACTTCAATGGGAAGCACGAGCTGCCACATCCCTGCCTGCATGCACACTCCCAGCCCAGCCTATCTGAATGGGTGGGACGGGAGAGTGTGCAAGCTGCCAGGGATGCAGGGGATACCACATTGCATGCTCCTCATTAAAAACAATGAGAGCCGTTTGACATAGTCACAGTACATGGCTATCATTGGAAGAGAGTCTCCACATGGGCCATTGGACCAGGGAAAGGTAAGGTAATTACCAGCACCCTGTAGGTTTCACACAGTGGGGCATCCCAATCTGGGGAAAAGCCAGGGGTCCGCCCTGGAATCTAAAAGAGCCACTGGTGGGTTTTGTCCAGCTTTAATGGTAAGGAGAAAGCGATTAAAGGTATTTTTGCAGATGATGCAAAACACTGTAATGTAATGACCTTACATAGACCATATATAGACCATATATACATAACATTGGGAGATTACTGATGGGGAAAATTTGGGGTCCTTACAGATAACAAACCTAACAACATTCAATGCCAATCCATGTCTTAAACATGAGATAAATTGTTTGTTGTGTTAAAGAAAGCATTGCATCAGTAAAGAGATACAAGTCTTCATATTAGATGCCTTTGAACTACAAAAAGTGCAGCAAAGGGCTACAAAACTAATAAGGTCCTGAAAACTAATAGGGATAGTCATGGGGTGGAAGGTTTTATTCCCGGCCAGGGCATGACTGAAGTGCTCTTGAAAAATGCACCTAACCCCTCAACTGCTCCACGGCGACGTTGCTAGGCAGCCCACCGCTCTGGGCATGTGTGCAGTCATGGATGGGTTAAATGCAAAGGAAAATATCAGTATGTGATTACAAAATGATTTTTATTTTTAATATGAAATACAAAATTATTTTTAATACTTCCTATAAATGTATACCCTAGCCCTAAAATACGTTTCAGGAAAGATTTTTTTTTCTTTGGTTCAATGCAGAAGAGTAATTACTTAAAAAGTAAGTCGACTTTCGTTGGCTTTCTTATCAGACCTAAAATAGGGGTTCTATAGGGGCACAAGGTTTCCCTGCTAATGTTTACCTGGTTGACTCCACTTTTGGGTGGCAAGTTGTTTATAAAGCCCCCAGAGAGAATAAGTGTCTGGGTTTGGCCTCATACTCCTCACATGCCTCCTTGAGGCCCGGAATTGTGACAGCTGGCTCCAGACGCCAGAGCGAACTAAACTTGTGGGAGAGAATGAAAAGTTAGCAGGGGAGACTCTTGCCCATATGACACCCCAGATATGAGGTCTGATAGGAAAGTCCATTAAAGCTTCACCTCAGAGGGGGGTTCTTTACTGGGCCAGTAGTGTGCCAGTACTGTGAAATATACAGTATTTTTTTCACCGAAGCTGTTTTAGCAGATATGGTGAATACCTTAATTAAAATATAGTATAAACTCCTTATATAAAGGTGGGGATTTAGCCACTCTATTGGCGTGTTGGTAAGTAATTTTAGCTAGTCTTTGTTTCTCCCATACCCTTTATCAGATGAACTTGATGGACAGATATTTTTTTCACACTATAACGTATTAGTCCCCAACCTGACCCTCAGAGTCATGCTTAGCATGGAGAGATGGTCATGAGCCACATTTAATGCCAAGATTTCCGGTTCACAGCTACCATGTGTATGAATGACACAACTTTATTGTCACCACACAAATGACACAACTTTGTCACCACACAAATGACACGACTTTATTACCACCCATCTCCAAAAGTAATAGCAAAAAACATATCAATAAGGTAAAAAAGCCTTCACGTTGTGCCACTCATGTCAGTCTCTTTACCTCACATTTATGTATCATTTTCCATTTTAAAATGGGACATTTGAACACATCACATGTGTCTTGCTTGTTAACTGTGTAAGCCATTTAAATGTAAAGTGTGAATGAAAATGATGTCACCATTAACACCTCATGCATGACTGTCTGTTTCTAATATGCATTGCTGCTTGGACTCCCCATCAGCTGTTTACCCCCCATTTGCATTGTGTGCTGTGTGTCTTGCTGCATGCTGTTGAAAACGCTTTCATTTAATTGTTCTGTTTCTTCTCTCACAGTCTGGCAGCCAGATATGCAACTCAATCTAATCACAGTGGGATTGCAACAAGTCAAAAAAAGACTTCTAGGTCAGTTGATAATTTATTGTGTGCTAGAGATACACAAGTCATGTTCACTGATTTCCTATTATGTAGATGCTGCAAGACATTGGGCAATCCATAATACTGTCACAGATACATTTCACTATCCACTGAGCTGCTGGATAGTCTTGTTCAAAACGAGGTGTCACGTGCTTCACAATGTGATACACAATAATTCTAATAGGCTTCATAAAACGTATTTTATGTTGAAGAATGCCATTATTTCCAAACATCTAGGTTTCTATTGCTGATATGATTCTTAGTAGACCGAATGTCTGGCTGTCTTTCTGCTCTTTTAGCTTTGCTGCTTATAGAGCTCCTTACCTAGAATATGAGAACATAGAGAGTCTAATCTGTCGATCTGAACACTAGAACTGCAGACACATAAGAAATAGCCAGGTAACTAGCAGAAAGTCACCCCACCCCTAAAAGTGGATGAAGAGAACCAAATCTAATAAAGACATTACAAAAGCATCTCTAAGCTGCTTGGTAGGAACTTAGAGGCCGATTCATTAACAGCGGCAGGTAGCGACAGTTGAGCGACTGTAGCGGCATTTTCAGAGCGCCCGCTAGTAGTCGCTGTGCTTGGCCATTGTTCGGTAGTTGATAGCGACTCAGTCAGTTTGCCGTAATGTTGAATATTGGGTGAGGAGTCGCTATTTGACAGGTTCCGCGCTGTATGGGAGCGCATGATAGCGACTGGCCATAGCGACCGGCTCCCACCATATTCATTAACAAATCACGCTCAAAAATTCTCGCGCTGTAAAATGCATGTTTAAACCCCAGAGCGCTGGCAGCGATGGGTTAAAAGTAGTTTTTTAACCCCCAAACATCCATATTTTTGGAAACCAAAAAAAACAAGTTTTTTTAAATAATTTTGTAATATGAATACATTAATATTAGACCTGTAATATCAATTCTTTACCTTAAAAAAATATTTTAAATGGCAGAAGTGATCACAGAATTTTTCACATTTAAAAAAAAAAAAAAAAATAATAACAATTAATTATGAATATTTAAAGATTGTTCCATTGAAATGCATTGGAGAGCGCCAGGTAGCGAGAGGTCATACCTGTCGCTGTTCAAGGTCGGACGCTGGCGCTGTGGGCTGAGGCTGGAATAATGATGAATGAGTGGCTATCTGGCGCTATCTCAGTCGCTAAGCAGGATTGGCTTGATAAATGTGTGATTGTGGTGGGGAGCCGGCGTTCTCGTGGCGGGGCCCGTCATTACCGGCCGCTCACCAGTCGCTACCTGTCGCTATTCCTTGTTAAATAAGGGCCTTAGTCACTTTCTTACATTAGCTAATATAAATCCAGGAGGTATGAGTCCATCTGGTGGACTCTACACAAATATGGGGTTCAGCATTGCAAGGAGAAAGCTACTGCCCTTCAAAAGGAACATTGCTAAGATTACCAGGACAGACCAAAAGACTGGCACGAACAAAGTTTTATTGTTTGATGAGACCATAATAGAGCTCTATGCCTAAATGAGAAGTGTTTGGAGAAACACAAACCCTGCATTACAGCATAAAAACCTCATTCCATCTGTAAAACATGAAGGTAGTAAAATCATTGTGAGAGCGTGTTACTGTGCCTGGGCAAGAAAAGGTCAGGGCATCTGGCCTTGAGCTGCATCTCAAGAAAATGTGGGTCATGCAGCAAGATAATGACCATAAGAAAAGTTATTCTATTAAAGAATAATATAAGAATAAAGCTTGAATAAAGAAAAAAGAAAATGAAAAGTGGAAACCATTGAAATGTTGGGAACCCTTGTTCTAATCAACAATTACATGAAACAGTTATTGCTGCACCCCCTGACCGTTTGGGCATACATGACCATGGAGTATGATGATAATCTTCCATTCTTTTGATAATCAACCTTTTTTTTTTAGAATATGATTGGTTGGCATTGTGTTACATGTAAGTATTTGTAACAGAATAAAAAAGCAGCGGTTTGCTAAATCATAGAAACATATAATTATAATGGGGATATTCTGGATACTGTCTTTGACATTCAATGCTATTTATCACAGCGATGCATCCGTTCCAAAAATCTAAATAAAAACACATCTGAGATGAAAGGGAGATTCAAACTTTCTGTGGAACTCTATAGTTTTATGATTTGTTTCAAGTAATAACAAGAACGTATTTGTGGATTTGGCAGTGACCTTAAATAACTGTCTTTTTGCTGTTACTATTGTGTGTAGGGGCAGTAAAAGTAGAAAATCACATTTCTGAAACAGTGATGAACAAGGGCAGGCTGATTCATTACTAGTGCCAGGTAACGGCAGATGAGCGTCTACAGCAACACTAAGGCCGATTCATTAATAGCGGCAGGTAGCGACAGTTAAGCGACTGTAGCGGAATTTTCAGAGCGCCCGCTAGTAGTCGCTGTGCTTGCCCGTTGTTCGGTAGTTGATAGCGACTCAGTCGGTTTGCCGTAATGTTGAATATTGGGTGAGGAGTCGCTATTTGACAGGTTCCGCGCTGTATGGGAGCGCATGATAGCAACTGGCCCTAGCGACCGGCTCCCACCATATTCTTTAACAAATCACGCTCAATAAATTCTCGCGCTGTAAAATGCATGTTTAAACCCCAGAGCGCTGGCGGCGATGGGTTAAAGTAGTTTTTTAACCCCCAAACAACCATATTTTTGGAAACCAAAAAAATAAGTTTTTAAAATAATTTTGTAATATGAATACATTAATATCAGACCTGTAATATCAATTCTGTACATTTGTTTTTACCTTAAAAAAATTATCTAAAATGGCAGAAGTGGTCACAGAATTTTTCACATTTAAAAAAAAAAAAAAACAATTAATAACAATTAATTATGAATATTTAAAGATTGTTCCATTGAAATGCATTGGAGAGCGCCAGGTAGCGAGAGGTCATACCTGTCGCTGTTCAAGGTCGGACGCTGGCGCTGTGGGCTGAGGCTGGAATAATGATGAATGAGTGGCTATATGGCGCTATCTCAGTCGCTAAGCAGGATTGGCTTGATAAATGTGTGATTGTGGTGGGGAGCCGGCGTTCTCGTGGCGGGGCCCATCATTACCGGCCGCTCACCAGTCACCAGACACTACCTGCAGCGTACAAGGCACTACCTGCCGCTTGATGAATAAAGCTCTTATTTAATTTTGAAAGGCCTGCAAATATACAGTAGCCTTCTGGGTTAAACATAGGGGTCGAGTAAGCATCAACAGTAAAAAGGTAGAAAATTAAAATGTATTCAACCTTATTTACTCCTTGGGCCCCAATTCAACAGTTATCCAGTGTACTTCAGATGATCCATCCACTTGTTCAGACAATTCAGCATAACATCCACACCTTGTGCTTTGTATTTTTAAAGTGGACCAACACCCTGCCTGATTGGCCCGGTATCTATAAGATGCCCGGGCCGATCAGATCCCTCCCCGTGGGGCATCCAAAATCGGGATGCCCCGCTGTGTGAAACCCCCCAGTACGCCCCATTCCCCTTACCTTACTCCCGGTCCAACAGCGCATGCGCGGGGCACGGCTGCATCTCGCGCTTCTTTCTAGCAGGGCGCGTGCCATTTGTGAATGGCCGGGACGGGCGTGCTCCCTGTTAGAGGGAAGCGCGAGATGCGGCCGCCAGCGTGCTCGGAGACGTTGTGGTTGTATGTTGCTTGGACGCGCATACCACAGCGGCTCCAAGCACGCTGACTGGACGAGCGGCTGCGCATGCGCCGTAGGAGCAGGGTGAGGTGCCCCGCGAAAGTGGACCAAAACCCAGGATAGTGAAAATCCTGGGTGTTGGTCCACTTTAATGTTCACATGCAAACTTTTCAAGAATGCAGTGCCGTGACAATGGTGCTAAATATCTTTTGCATTTCCTAGAGGATTTTCCTTGTACTCTTATAGGATAGGGGTTGTATAGCACTGGCTCATAGACAGTTATGACCAGGGCTGTTAAAACTCAACCTCTTTGTATTATGTTTGCTGGTTTGCCTTAGTCTCTCCTTCTAGAGCACCTGGAGGTAAGAAGATATTTTCTCTGAGCCACATATACTCAACCTGTGGCCCTCTGAGCCATCTGATGTGGCCCCTGGACTGCTGTGGGTAAAGTGGGAGGGGTAAATATAACTGGAGTGCAAAGGTGGAAATAGAGGTTCAATAGGGATGAGAGGTTGCATAGAGAGTGGTAAAGGAAGGGCACATAAAAATGGCAGCGGTGTCTTGGAGGAACATGATGACATTGATAGTACAACAAAACCCCTGTGTGAAATATTTAGCACTATAACAAGATACCGTTTTTTTGTTTAACATGTATATTTAGCATTGGTAGGTGTTTAGATGGGTTGAGCATTGGGAATACGGTTATAATTTGGGACTGATGGGGGGGGGGGGGGCTATAAATATAGGCTATAAACATATTTTTGAATAAGTAAGGCAATCAACATTTGTGTTCAGTGGTGGGATTGAAATATTTAACTGCCTATATATAAGTTGATAAGGGCTGCACACATTTTATATTTTTATAATAAATGTTTGCATACAATCTAAGCAGTAAACTGCGTAATGCTATTAAAATGTGTTTAAGCGATTCTAAAGGGATTGTATAACTTTTGTGATAGTTTTTCTGTCCTACAAACTAATGAAGTTTATAGGACAGTGGGTATCCTGATTGTTGTAGAAAATCTTCGTTATGCTATTCAAAATGAAAAATGTGAAATGTGAATGTCTAAGCCTTTTCATTTCTGACTTTACAAAGACAGCACCATTATCCTTTAGGAAAGGGCCCCAACTTTCAACACTGCCATATGCAAACATATTCTTCAGGGTCGAGGATACTAAGGCGTGAACAGAAATTCATTCTGTGGCAGTAAAACAGCCTTTTATAAATAAGTCTTTCTATCCTAGATCATGTGCACAATGAGCATATGAGTAAAAAATTAACCCAATGCAACTGAAATATTGTTAAACAAAACAATCTCAAAAAGATACAAGAAATTAACAAGTATCAAGTATATATCTTAATCAAGTATATTAGTGTGGGGCTGGCATAAAGGATCGGACAGCTACAGTTTTCACTTTCCACATAATTGCAGGCCAAAGGGTGGTGTGGTTTAGAGCTTTCTCATGTGTGTTTTGGGTGTGTGTGTGTGGGGGGGGGGGGTGAGGGGGGTGTTCGAGAAAAGGGTGTAATGGAGGTATGAATTATAGATTGTGTGGTTGCAGGTATTACTGCAGCTTAGGATGGCAGTATGTTTTTTAAATGTCTATTGGATCTTAAATACATTTTCAGCTTTCGTCTACAATCCATTTATCTATATACCCCCTGGTGTGTCCATCTAAACCTTGCTCTGGAGTGGCGTGATGCAGCTGGGACCTGTAGGACATTTAGCCCGGTCTCTAAGCGCTGATATCTATGGAAGCCTATGCAAAGCAAAAGGCGACACATAATTGACCCTGGTGCAGGGAAGGGAGCGTGGCCTCATGGTCAAGAGCAAGTGTGGATTGGCCGTCTGCCACCCTGCTAAAGATCCGGTGGGCGGAGCAAAATGCACGTTAGCGGATGAACGGCCTGACCACGCCCCCCTTGCTTGTGCTGGCTCCTGCAGCAGTAACCTTCTAGGCTGTATGGAGCTTTGAATACTAGCAGTGTCACACATGTCTGGCCCACGCTGGTAAAAAAGGTACTGGGTGGCTGTAGAGCTGAGGTGGCAGGACACCCACCGCAACCAGGGTGATGATCTTCTGAGCCACGCAGTGCATGCTCCCACCCCGCAATGAAGTTGGCATGCCTGGGCCCATTGTTTAACTAAGCTGGGACACAGCATTTGGTACAACAATCAATGCCAGCAGAGGCACAGTGCTTTGAAAGGACTTCTTGAGCAATACACTTGGATTTTATGTTTAGAGAGTTGTTTCACTAGGGAGACTGTCTGGCCAGCCAGGAACAGCATTGTGAGAGAGAGGGTGCTTGGAGTGCATGGTGGGGTTAATCTTAGCATACCACAACGTTGTGTTTTATTTTCCTGGGGTTTTGCTTACGTTTGTACTGGCACGACTATGTCCACATAATTAGCCATCATCCAAAAGTGCTTTTTCCTTAAAGTGGACCAACACCCAGGGGTGATCGGGCCGGGAATCTATAAGATTCCCGGGCCGATCACCTCACTCACCGCGGGACATCCGAAATCGGGATGTCCCGCGGGGTGAAACCCCCCAAAAAACCCCAAACTCCTTACCTGATCCGCCGCCGCTTCCGCCGCCGCCGCCTCCCGCGCGCCCCTCTAGACGTGCGCGCGCCCGCCGGTCCACTTTAAAGATTTAGCCACAGTTCATCTTGTACCTGTGGCATCTTTTTTTGGTCTCTGTCCTGGTCCTCCGACATGGCACTGGTTTCTATATTGATCTTTACGTTGTATATGTATGTTTTTGTGGTCCCTTCTCATACAGTTATTTTCATGAAAACTACACTTAACCCACTCTTAAAAAAATGAATACAGTATTTCATACTGCTACAAACTAAATGAAAGGGACTCCTGCATTTCCAAATAAAAGTTTATAAGCCATCAGTCTGATGTTTTGGTAAGAAGACAGTTCTAGTTTAATATTAACTGTGAACATGACCCCATACATTTGCACAATTGATTGCATCAGATGTAAAAACAGAGCAGCAGTGAATCATTAAAGGTTACAAACTAAGCAGCTCAACAGATACGTGGTCATCCAGTATGGTTATCATATTTTAAACGGTAAGATGTTTCTTTTTTTTCTTTTTAAGTCTATTGCTTAAATCTGTACAACAACACAAAAAGTGTGTTGTTGTACTGATCCTTTTGATGTACTTCTGGATTGATACTGGTGGTCTTTTGTACCCACTGGCTAATTCTGTTATCTATTTTAGCAAGGGTATATCCTCATCAGAGTTCTTAACTTCAGTTATGAAAATGTTACCAAGCTAACAAAAGGTTATTGAATGAATGTAGTTGATTTTATGTATTGTCGATGGGTTTTCACAGTGATTTCAGCCATTCACTTTAGTTTCACAAACATCCAGTGATCTGGGCTTTTAGGAATATTTGTGAAGAACATAACATAAGGATTTTAAGCTACAATAAATGAAGAATGACTTAATAACATGCATTGTACAAGAGTATAGCCACATAAATTGCAGAAAAGGCAACAGACATAGCAGAGGTAGTATGTCGTCTGACATACTATGTTCTCCAAAACGGAGCCCCAAGAATTTTCTTCCTTATGACTTCTGTACTTGTTTGTTGTTAGTCAGTCCTATTTTTCTGTAGACTTTACAAACTGCAAAGCAACACTATGATTTCCCTGCATGGTACAGTTATAGACTTCTCTTATGGGAGCCAATTGAATTGCAGTTTTGCTACAAACCTCCATTGAGAAAATGACTGAAGGTCTGCATACACCCGTTCTCCTAGGACATCTTGAACATGGGTTTCCCCTTCAAAGTAGCCATCAGTAGTCTTGAGAGTGGTTTAGGAGCATGGGCCTGGTAAGATGTTCTGTTTGATTATAAGCTTCCTTCTACCAGAGGGGCAACTTTAAATTGGGATACCCCATGATATGGGTAGTGTTGTAGGCAGATATTTAATCATTTTTGATTGGTAAATGCTGCAATTTTTTTTGTTATCTCTATTTTTTATTTTAGCCTCGGTTTCTTTCTGTACCAATTCCTGTAGAGCATTTAATAGTAAGCTATTTATACTGTGGGGACAGTTAAAAAATGGCATTAAGCGATTACACATAGGAAACTGATCTTTCCCTGCATTCAATGCTCTTATAACATAAAATGAGTCCTCCCATAATTTGTTCCTAGTTACAGATTTGCTTTGGTTTTCCATTACGGTAGAACTTTCCCACAGTGATCTGGCAAGCTATGCCATTGATCCAACAAGTCTTTCATTTGCGGTCCGTTATAAAGTGTTGGTGTGGGTCAAGGCCAGTGTGGGGAACAGAAGTCTTGTGGGTTAAAATCCTGTTTATTTTGGCCTAAACTCACTGTAAAAAATGGATTTTAGATAATATTGAACTCCACAGATAGATAGCTTAAATACATAAATTAAATCCCTGGCACATATTACTTAAGCTACCGCAATCTGAGCCAGGTTTCCAAATGTGTCTGAGTCTTTGATTACATCTGCATTTTAAATGCTGAGCTCTTACTAATAAAAGTTGCATTATGGAAAGATTGCACACCAATGTTTTAAGCAGAATGACATAATGGCTAAAGTTACTTTAATTTTATAGTACAAATGTTAGTTGGTGTTACATTTGACTCCACAAAGCAAATAGGTATCAGGGAGTTTAAGGTAAACCCACGCCCTGATAATAAAGAAGGGTGCCTGTGTGTTAAATCAGTGAAACTGCTGCTACTCATGTCACAACTTCCAATCCAAACCCTGGAATTCCCCTATCTAGCACTCCTCTTAGAAGTTCCATACCCATGGTCCCGGATGGGTCATAGAAGTTGGCAGCTGGCAATCACGTGGGTCCACAATCGCCCCCCTGGTGGATCCAGCCCTGAAACCCTATAGGAGTAGTAGTCCATGTGGAACTGCTCTAAGAGTGTCCATTTCAAACCCTTCTTATCTGCCCCGCAGTGCTGGCAAACACACTTGGGTCTAATGCAATTGGGGGCGTGGCTTAGCAGCTAATGAACTTGTCATGAACCGACTGGAATCAGTGAATTCCCAGGCTGATATATGGCCCCAGTACACCACTGCTGCTAACCATGCATGTACTAAGAGATCCTTAGGGTGGGTTGCTCAAATGAAAGTAAAGCATGCCTCTAACCAGGACACCGATGGCACCTGGAAGGACATTTTTCTGACCTGGTGCAAAGGCAGTGGGGCAGGCCAGTTTCCAACACTTTCACAGCCTACCTGGTGAACATTAGCTAAACTGGAATCACCATTTCAAAGCTGTAACCACTTGAAATGGAAAGCTCAGAAATAAAATTAAAAAATCTTGGATAATGGCAAGTAAATACTATGTGCCCATTGCATTTTTCTGTCATCATTTCCATTTTGCATTTGCTGTTTTTTTTAAAGAGTATATTGTGTGTGTGCCAAAACGATGTCCTCAATGTGATGAGCATTTTTTTTTCTTAAGTTAGAAAAAGAGTGTTTTATAGAAGCAATTTTCCTACTATAGAAACCTACTATCTGTTGCTATTACTAAACCCAAAGAGAAAATAAAGCAGACACCCACCTTCCCTCCCTCTACCTATGGAAGTAGTTTTCCTATCTGCAATCTGTTGCCCTTGGTAATGTACACCAAGCCTGTACACCAAGATGAGAGATGTGAGTCCTGTACACACAGAATACTGCTGCTGGGCATGTGTAAGGTTGTGTGAGCTCGCTTGCAGCAGTTTTATGTATGTAGATGTCTCACTGCTCTCTTCTTGGTGTACATTACCAATGGCAACAGATCCATAAGTAGCGGGAGTGAAGGTGAGTTCCATTTTTTTCTCTTTGGGTTTAGTAACCCTTTAACTATTGGACAGCAACTGTAAAGGTTGATTTTGTTGTAGAAAGTAAAAATAGTACTCTGCATCTAGCGAGGAAAGCGAAGTTGATTGTAATGCAGGCTGACTACAGGGGAGGGGCAAGCATAACAGCAACGTGAAATACATGTGTTAGGCAATGACAATATTGGTAGATCTTAGGTGTGCAAAATAAATTCTGGTCACTGCTTTGGGTGTTGTGATTTCCTGCTATTGATTTGTAATACTATTGTATTCATTCAAAATTCTTATTATTTGTGCTTAAATTTATAAGAATAATTTTTAATCACTGAAATCTGATGCAACGCAATGAGTAATTGGAATAACTCTGTCCATAATTAACCTCCATTAGCATTCAGTGGTCACATTGGGTAATAAAAGGTCTGGATTGCACCTTGCACATTACATTTTTCCATCCAAAGAAAAATGTACAGAAAATGTTATGGTATTTACCTAACCTGCATATCCTAAAAACTGTCTTTTTCTTGGAAAATATACAATTTCTTTCTTTGTTTTTGCCCTCAGACTTCCAGGACCTTCCAAGGTGCCAGCTGCAGGCAGCAGTACCAAGGTTCAGGGAACAGCTAATTTAAATAGAAGAAGTCAGAGCTTTAACAGCATTGACAAAAATAAACCACCTCATTATGCAAATGGTAATGAAAAAGGTAAGATGCTGTATTTGTTTTTTTGTGCTATTAATTACTGTTATCCCAGAGCTGTTGCCTTAAACTGGTTGTTGTTTACTCCTAACCTGGGACCTGAGTCCTTACACAAGTAGATGTATAGGTATGATTAAGGAGGAGCAAAACCTAAAATATAACCCGCCCTGTTTGCCCCCCCAGGAGCATATTGAGTCTTCTATCCCACAGTTCATTGTAATCAGCCTGTGGGCGCTGCTTAGACATAGCACCCCATGACACCCTGCTCCCTCCAAAGAGCTGTGATGCTGCTGAGCAATGGTGCATGCTCTATAGAATCAAGTAGAATATTTGGAGGTTTCACACAGTGGGGCATCCCAATTTGGAAATTGAGGTGAAGGTTTTATTTTGGCTTGTGGTGTGCTTTAAAGTGGACATCTAGTCAAAAAAGAAAGTTTAGTAAATTGCTTCCCTTATTTTCAGTGGCATAAGCAGTTTGAGTTGGCTTAAAGTGGGCCAACATGCATGGCCGATGGCCCTGGAATTTGAAGATTTCAGGACCACTTGACTCCCTCCCCTCTGGGGCATTTGGGATGCCCCACTGTGTGAAACCTCCCAGGTTGCCCAGTAAATTTACCTTCTCCCCTGACCCAATGGCACATACACAAACAGCGGCAGTTCCCTGCTATACCTTTAGCAGGGTGCACGCCTGCACCAGCCATTTGTGAACAAGTGAATGCACTAGGGTCTGCTGGGCTAGATTCGGCTGGTGTTGAGTCTTAGAAAAATTGAAGTGAGCTGATCTGAGCACGCTGATTGGGCGAGAGTCTGGGGACTGGGAAAAAGTGAGTTAGACTGGACGACCTGGGGGATTCACACAGCAGGGCATTCTGAATTGGGGTGCTCCTGGTTAAAGGACCAAAACCCAGGATAGTAAAAATCCTGGGTTCCTGGGACACTTTAAACCCATGCAGATATTGTCATGGCATTAAGAATATTCACTCTGGAATTACATTGGGACGACCATCTTGCCACATACCTGATAGTCCTGCTTACAAATGAGAATTAGGGGGTGCTGTCCCAGCAGCAAGTCACACCAAATTGAGAGAGAGAGCTATGCCTCAAAAACTAGGAGAAGCTTGTCTGTCATTTTTCTCACACGCAAACACTGAATAAACAGCTAATGTAGCAAAAGACATCTGTGTGAGGAGGACTGTTACGTGTATCTCTATAGCGGTGGAGGCCGCAAAAACATTCAATCAGGAGATGCAATGTATTTAGAGCATTTCAGCTGTTATCAAAGAAATGATGAGTAGTGTTGGGCAAACTCTCCAAGGTTCAGGTTCAGCAAGTTCACTCATGGGAGCGGTGGTCATCTTTTTGTAGCCTGGCCGTGGGCCTTTTGACAGCTGGAACATGAACCACTGACCACCAACCAGGGACCGTATCGGGGTAAGTGAAGTAGAGTTATGAGACAATTTTGACTGAGGGGCTTAGTTTTTGAGAAGAAGGTCTCTCAGGTGTGTGGCAACATGGCAGCTGCCATGTATGTTTAAGAGTGCAGACTGTTTAAGAGTGCAGACTCTGAAGTGCTTAAAACAGTAATTCCTGCGCCTTGCTTTATTACCAAACATCATTGCAAACATTACTGATTATCCCAGGGTTTGAAACTGAATTTATCTATAAAACTGGCACAACTATCTTTACTGCATGCATCTGTGAGATAAAGCCTGAAACTATGATCCAGAGACAATGCAAGCCCATACACACAATTATCCCACGTCTTCTGCTAGATACATCTCTAAATCACTTACAGTATGTATAAATATTTTACCTTGCAAAATGAACAGCTCTGTTGTAGAGCACTAAACCCAAGGAAAAAAATACTGCTTGCTGGCATGGGTATTTAATTTCATACATTACAGTATCTCTCAGTCATGTTTTAGTTTTCTTCTGGAGAATAAGAATGCAAAGATTGCACGTTCTGACAGCTGTCAGTTATTGTTTTCAGGATGCCCTCGGGTGCATCCCATCAGGGAAGGGGAGCAGATTTGCATCTACAGTGACTGGCAGCTTACATGAAGCAGAGTTAGTCCTATTCGTCGCCCCCCCCCCCACGCGCACATGCACTTGACATGCTTCTTCTTCTGAGGTTGAGTCTGGTAAAGTAATTTTGATGATTACAATGTTGTAATGTTTATAGTCATACCTGAGTCACTGACATTACAGTCATTACTAAGACACTGACATTAATAGTGACTTACACGGTGTGTCAGGAGCCTTGTGACTTGTAATGCCTTTTTATTTTGTAAAATAAACAATAGGACCAGAAAATCTAGTAGCAGGTCTCATTATAGATACATGTTTTCATATGTTCTAATATACATTGCTGTAGGTCATTTACCATAGGCATGAGTTGCGTTCAGTGCTAGTGACAATTTTGTTCTCTAAACACATACAGCCTGATTCATTACTAGCCCCAGGTATCGGCAGATGAGCGTCTGTACAGAGGCGCTAAGAGCAACCGCTAGTAGATGCTGTTATCGGCTATCGCTGTAACAGAGCATCTCATTTGCTATAGTAACCTGGCCAGCATTGATGAATGTGAGGTATGTTGGGTGTTCTAACACCGGTACCGCGGGGCAGGGAGCGAAAGCTAGCGCCAGCTCACAGCAAATTCAACAATAAAAACAGACACACACAGCGTAGGCACTCTGGATCTGGTCTCTATAGAGCAGCAGATGCTGTGTGATTAAAGTCTGTTTTTGAACACATACCCAGCAGTAACATGGAATTACATTGTTGAAACATTGTGACATTAACACTTTAATGCCAGACCTGTAATGACAATTCTGCTTCAAAATATAAAAAAACTTTCAAAAATGACTCTTTCTAGGCCAGGAGAGGTGACACAATTATTTGAGAGAAAAAAAAAATGAAACACAAAAAACCCTGTTTAAACAGAAGAAAAGGAACATCCATTGAAATGTATGGGAGAGCGACAGGTAATACCTGGCTGGAAGGTAGAGCGCCGGCTCTATACGCTGAGCTGCCTGTAATGATGAATCGTACGCTACATGGCGCTGTTAGAGTCGCTCACCAGAATCACCTTCATAAATGTGGTATTGCGTACAGCGCCCAGCGTTCACCAGACGCTTCCTGCGGCTACAAGGCACTACCTGCCGCTATTCCTTGATGAATAAACCCCATAGATTCACATAGCATTGATTCAGCAAACCTTTAAATATCTCAGGAAACAGGGGCTATTTATTTAGTAGGCATTAGTTAAAATATTCGAAGAAGAGAAACAGGAGTTTAAAGCTTATACACGTTAGTTAAAACTTTCCAACTCATGCTTATTTTGCAATAAAGCATGAAACAGTCCTTATTTTCATAACCCTCTAACTTTTTCCCATGTTTTGCCCTTTGGAGAAGAGAAGCTTAGAGTTCTGCCTGAGCAGACTGCTGACCCTTTCTGCCCCCTCACCTTGCGTATCAGTACCCCACACTGCCCTGTGTTTCTGGAGCTGCTTCTTCTTGAGACACATGTAATATCTGCAGCATTCTTTCAACTTTTCTGTATGTAAGTGTAGCCCCCCCCCCCCCCTGAGATATGCTTAAAGTGAACCAAAACCCTCTTGAGATACTCCTGGAGTCCAAAATATTTTGAGTCCGCTTTTGTACCTCCATGCCATTTGAGCTCCCGGGATCGCCCGCAAAACTCACCTTTCTGGCGATTTTAGTTTTCATGTTCTGGCATGCTCTTTCAATTTCCATGCTCTAGCCATTCGCATATGTTGGGGACAGGAGAGCGCCTCAGACCACAAGGAAAGCGGGAATTCAGCCTCTCCCCTTTCTTTAGCCCAGAGCTCTGTTCCAATCAGAGCTGTATGCTGTGCTGATTGGACGAGAGTCTGCACATGGTCCACCAGAAAGGTGAGTTTTGTGGGTGATTCCAGGGTTTTTACATAGAGGGACATCCCAAATCAGTATGCCTCAGAACAATGTACCAAAAGATGAGATGGTCACAATCCTGGGTTTTGGTCCACTTTAAAGCACTCAAACAGTCTATACATTCCACTACCACCTTTAAGCCAATAAGCCGAATCAGAGTCTCAGTTGTAAATTGAACAAGCATCCTGGATTTGGTGGCACAGTTTTCCCTCTTATGTCAGCAAAGTGGGACATTTAAGCATTTAGGGGACATTAAAACAAATGGCTCAAAGTGAGACTGTCCATCAAAAGTGGAACGCCTGGTCAGTTTAGTTAAGGCAAGTTTACTGAATCTAGACCAGTACAAGTTTATGGTCTTATTTAGAAAATAATAGTAATAGTAGAATTATTTATTTGAAAAGTACTTAGATGTTCTATTTGTGTGTTTCTAATGATTGCAAAAACAGGTCATATTCTACATTACATCCGTTCAGTTAGATGAAATGTGCTGTTTAACAAGGGCCATAAAGTTTATGTTGATTTAAATGTCTGCTATATTTTAAGTCACCAATATGGCCACAAGATGGGGACAGTGTCTGCAAAAAGCAGTTCAGTGCTTCAAATAAAAAAACAAACTCAGAATCGATGTTAGGCTTCTTATCGTACTTAATGCAGGTTTCAGCATCAAGGCATATATAAGATCCAGAATCAATTTCTTTTTCCATGTCTATATGTACATTCAAAAAAATATTTCTGCAAGAGGTTGAAGCAGTAGTAGAAACTGAAGGACTAGCTTACCATAACATGATGTTCTAATACAGTTCCTATCCTATTTTCAGTACCCATTTCCATTCTCTAATCATCTCCTGTATAACTGGGTTCATCATCGTTATAAACGCACAAAACAACCAATGAAAATGCATGAAACTAATAATATTAGAGGTACTAAACATTAAACAGTGGAATCTACTAATCTGACTACCTGAGCGGCTTTATTTACGGTGCATCAAGTCTACATCTTGTAAACCCATAAACCTACCCAACTTTTAGAATAAAGTGCGAGCACTTCAATTACTTACTGAGCCCCCTGGCCTCTGCACTATTGACACCCAGGAGCTAATGCCACATGTTTTACAACATTAGAATGTGGCAGCACTTCTTAGTGGTTTGATTTGTAGCCCCAGGGCCCCACGTGCAATGGCCTTATCCTCCTTCTGACACTGATTTCTAGTTGGCACGGTGCCACCTAGGTGACAGACAGTGGTGCCAGTACCGTAGTGAGCAGCATGTGGGTGAGAGACAGAGAGAAACAGGAGAAATTGATGGGACAGAGACAAAAAGAAACAGGAGAGAGGCAGAGAGAGACAGGAAAGATAGACTGGAGCAAGGCAGGAGAGCTACAGATACAAGGGTGAGGGAGTGTAACAGGAGAGAGACCGGACAGAGACCAAAAGAAACAGGAGAAAGACAGCTACGCAAGGGAGCGTAACAGGAGAAAGAGAGCAAGCGAAATGTGAGCGAGATAGAAGAAAAGGGAGACATGGGGGGGGGGGGGATGTGAGAGAAAGGGGAAAGAAATGCAAGAGGCTCAGACAGAAAAAGACATGAGCGAGAGTAACAGTGAAGAGACAGGAGAGGGTCAGAGGGAAACCAGAGAGAAACAGACACACGAGAGAGAGACCAACAGGACAAAGACCGACCCATAAAAGGGAGAGAAACTGGTGAGAGAGATGAGAGGAGAGAAACTCATACTCTATCATACATAGTAATGTAGCATGTAAGGCTGAAAAGGACTTTCATCCATCCAGCCAGGGGCGTGACTTGAAGGGTCCAGGGGGTTCGACCGCACTGGGTCCCAGAGGGTCAAGGGGGGCCCGTCACTGTTGCTCCTCCACCCTATTTATCATATTTGGACTCATTTGGCATTTTGATAAAAAAGCAGCATTTTTCTCTTCAGTTTCAGACATTAGGTGTCAATCTGCATCCAATTGAGTTCAAAGGCAGAAACAAGTTTACTGTATGAGCCATGAAAGGGCCCCATTTAATGTTCGCACCAGGGCCCATCACATTTAGCCACTGCAGACAGTTTAGCCTGAAAGTAGATAATAGATACAGACTGAAGTCAGGCACAAGAGGCACAGAGAGAGAAACTGTACTAGAGAGAATGGGAGTGCAGAGACTAGAGAAACAGACACATAAGAGAGAAAAAAAAACTGGAGATAAACCGGAGAGACAGAGTTGCACAGAATGTAGATTTGCATCATTTCCGCATTGCACTGGGGCCCTGTTGTATACATTAGACCAGTGTTCCCCTACCCTCTCCTCAAGACCCACCAACAGGTCGGGTATTGTGGATCTCCACATAGCTACTGCTATTGTCCTGCTGCTGCACTAATGACTTCACCTATTCACCCATCATATAGCATCCGTGTAGAGATCTGCTATACCTGACCTGTTGGTGGTTCTGTCCTCTACATCAGTAGTAAATCTATGTAAATCACTTTTACCTGCAGTCATCCCATCACATGGCAGAGAGCTCGACATACACTCACCTTCTTCTGGAGCCCTTGCTACGTCTCTGCGCAGTGGGCAGCACTCACCTTTAGTTGAGTGTACACCCCCTCTGGGCCTTTCTTAATGGGCGGAGCTGTTATGCCATGACTAGAAGGTGAGCAGGGGATGCAGCGCTCCGCCCCCTGATCACAGGTACCATGAAACTCCCCTCTCCATTGAAGTGAATAGAGAGGGATGTGCCATAGTTCCTGCAACAAGGGGTGGGACTCCCCTCTGCACAGCAGTAGTCGACTGTGGCAGAGGAGGATGGAGCGACAACCAGTGTGTATAAACCGGAGCAGCAGAAGTAGCCTGTGTGGGATGAAAGGTGAGTATAGTATTTTTTTTTGTTTTTAACTGAAGTATGACTTGGAGGGGGCATGTCCACGTCCTACTGTCCTGAGAGGCACTGGTGACTGGCAATCTGCCTCGATCTGACAATCAGGTAAGATCCAGAGGGCCAGACTACCAGAGATCATCTGTGAGGGACAAAAGAGTTCCTTTTTCTTGCCAGTTTTCTTGCCTCACTTTAAGACACATGTGGGATGTAAAATTCTATCATACATCCACTATTATTACTAAAAAAAAATCTGTTGAAATGACATTTTTTTATGTAGCTTAAGGTTAAAATACATTTTGCCAGGAAAAAATATGCCTGCCATCATTACAGGTCTTGAGCAAGCAGGGAAAGGAAAAGCTGAGAGAAGCAGTTGTTCTGCTTATACTGGAAGTCTAATCTCAACATGTCGCAGGAAGAGGAGATTAGTAGAGACATATTTAAATTATCATGTAGAAGTAGAAAGGCAAATCCTTTCTGAAAATAGACCTTTAAATCCTTTACTGTGAATACGTTTGAAAAAATGATGACAGTGCCTAGTGAACAGAAGCAAAGAGGCACACAGAGCAGTCTGCATAAAATCACTCGGCCTGTAACCCACCCCTCCTTCAGGCATCCTAATTTGTGATGTCCTCATCCCTAGGAAGCCAGTAATTGGGCAGAATTACCCAGTCCACACTCCTGTGCCCAAGTGCAACCTTACTCTGCAAACATGATGTGTTGACAGCTGAGAAGGGGACACAGCATTTCAGGCTTTCTTTGTTTCAGGAGCATTGTTACAAATGACTTTAAATCCATAGCCACGCTTTAAAGTGGCCCAAAACCCAGGTTTTGCACTCACCTGGGATTTGGTTCACTTAATAGGGAAATTCTGATTTGGAATGCCCTGTTGTGTGTATTCCCACAGATCGCTGCATAAACTTACCCTTATGGTATTCCACATGCTTGGTTCCATTCGGTTTCTCTCCGCCATCCTGACATTAGGTCGGCTAAGGAGCTGAAATTAGCCAAGCGTGCCGCCGCCCGCATCCATGCTGGCCTCTAGCTTGGGTACGTGTCTGCACTGACCTTTTAAAAATGCTGAAGGTACAGAGGGCCCGCACATTGGATAGGTGGCTAATTAATTTTATGCAGTGATTTGGGGACATCCTAAATCTGGATGCCCCAGGGAGAGGGAATCGCCCGGCCCTGGGGTCTTTTAGACTCCAGGGCCAAAAGGATGAAAAGTTGCAAAAACATTGAAGTTAAATTTAATTAAAAGTAACCTTTGTCCTTAATTCAATATATCAATAATCTATCAGAGATAGTATTTTGCAGTAAGACTTCATGCTATCTGTTCTTTTCCAGAACTACCAAAAGGCCCTCAACCGTCTGCAAGCATGAATGGAAATGTGCAATATCCCACAAGCTCTGGTCAGCAAGTGGTCTCTGCCATACCCTCTCCAAGTGCCACCAAGCCATGGCGCAGTAAATCCATGAATGTTAAACATAGTGCCACAACTACCATGCTGTCTGTTAAGCAACCCAGTCCAGCAACCTCTCCTACACGGTCACCCGACAGAGTAAAACCCCCATTGACTGAAGGGATCAAGAGCACCTCCTCTGGGCAAAAATCCATGCTTGAAAAATTTAAGCTAGTAAACACTAGAGTTAGTTTACGATCTCCATCATCACCATCAAATGAAGTCATTATTGAGGATGACTCCTTGTCAGAATGTGGAGAATATGAAGCAGGTTTAGCATTAAACAGCCCTAAAGTATCCCCCAAACTGACTCCCCCCAAGGCTGGAAGCAAAAATCTCAGCAATAAAAAGGGGTTGCCTCAGCCAAAGGAAAAGGAAGAAAAGAGCAAGGACAAAAATAAAACCAACACTGAGAAGCCAGCTAAGGAGGAAAAAGAACAGGTCTCAGAAGGATCCAAAAAAAGCTCCAAAATCGCAAGCTTGATTCCCAAAGGAAACAAATCTGCTGCAGTTAAAAAGGAAAGTTTAATTCCTTTATCTAGTGGAATCCCTAAACCTGGATCAAAAACTCCTGCAACAAAGCAGACTACATCCCCTGTATCTACAACTGTAAAAGAACCTGAAAAATGCAGGACTACTAAGGGCAGTCAGACTGTATCTACTCAAAAACATTCCACCAATAATGAAAAATTATCTACACCCACTGAAGGAAAGGTATCCGCGGCCTCAAGTACACAGACGTCTACAACATGTCTTTCTGGTGCTGCTGTTCAGTTTACAGGAAATGGTGCTGTGCAGCTTCCTCAGCAGCAGTACACACACCCAAATACTGCAACTGTGGCGCCATTTATATACAGGTAAATGTTTTTTGGGATTTTATAGGGGATGACTGAAGAACATCTATCTTTGCTCAGTTATTGTATAAAGAAACACAGGTGACTTAACCACTGTGTATAAACCGATGAAGGGGAGGGGGGGGTCTTTGTACACATTAACAATCCATATCTCCTAATGACAATGTCTTATACAATCAGGTGATGAAATAAAAACATGACTCACCTGAGCCCTTGAGTTGTCACAGCTACCATGGTGGAGTGACAGCCTCCTCACTCAAATCAGAGGAGGATTGTTGCAAGCATGTGAGTCATTTGGGTGACTGACCTTTCACTCAAAGTCAAATCAAGGTTACTGTAGTATTTTCTGTTACTAATGCAGGAGGTGTTTAAGAATATATATGGCCATTGTATGCTTCTGCACACATAGGAATGTTTCTTCTGCATGTAATGCGCAGTGAAACAAGCGGTAAGTGCTCACATGTCTGGAACTGTGGGCTGCACAAGCCTAAATGATTGCTGGCAATCACATGATATGTTGCCATTTGCTGTCTTACAGGTGAAGTGGTGACTTGACTTGCATAATCTATCCAAGTTTTGGTCCTTGTCCCTGGGGCATCCTGATTTCAGATGCCCTTTTATGTGAAACCCCCCGCATCGGCAATAAAATGTAACCCACCACTGATCCAATGGCTCATGCACGGGTTCTCTTCGGCTAAGGGCTGGATGCCTCCCTGCTAACCTCCAGATGGTGGGGTAATTTTTTGGGACCATGCATGTGCCACTGAATTTATGGTCAGGTATATTTTACTTGGGATTTGGGGGGTTTCACGCAGTTTGGGACGCCCCAGGGAGTGGGAATCAGGCGGCCCTGGTCATCAGTCAGGCCAAACTCAAGGCTGATAGCAATTTACATCCCCTTTCACTTTAGCATGCCCCCACCCTGAAAAAAAGTGATAGGCCGAAAGACACTACTTTGGCCAATGTAGAGGCGAGCCATTACAGCTTGGTGCAGGAGGCAACAAGGTTACGTCCTTTAGCATAACACCGCCAAGGGGGAAACATGCATGGTGGTTTGACAGTTTCACCTCCATTGCAGTTTGACTGGGTCTGTCTGCGCTGAGCGCCGACCGCTGCAAATGCGGCCATAATGAACGCTACTTCCTGTGCTGCAGTCCCCATCATAGGCTGCAGCAAAGAGTGCCAGGAGCTGCTGGACGGCCTGTATCTGCCCTCCATTCACCCAGCCCACTGGTGGAACACACAGATGGACCAGAGCAGCCCCCAAAAGGTGAAGGAGACCTAGCAATGCGGGACAAGTCACGGTCTACCGGATTCGGCCTGGTACGCCCTATTGCCAACCTACCCCTGGTGATAGACAGGTATTAGGAAATCAAGATGCAGTGTTGTCTAAAACAAAATGAGAGCAGTGTTACAGAATACACAAATAAATTCTACATTTAAGGAAGAAATTAATCTGTGTGGCTACTTTATACTGGCTCCAGTTTTCTTGCCTTTGCCAGGGGAGAAGTGATAGAGCTTAAATCTCACACTGCTGTGTCAAATTTAACTAAAATGAGGGGTCTTCCCTAAGGTATATATAATCTCATCAGAAATTGATTTTAAATTATTTTATTTTAAAACAACTTAGCCTTTTGAGCTTTTTTTGAGAGGAATATTCTTAAATAGAATATAGTATTCTGCATGAGCTGATAACAAACATCAGAAGAGACTTGAAATCAAGTCATAGCTACTTACCAACTGCTCGGTCCTTTTGTGTGATAACAGTGTAATCTCCAGAGCGCTGGATGTCTTCTGACAACACGACTTCCCTTCTGCATTATTTATGAAAACATTATTGCAAATTAGCAGCTATGTTCTCGCCTAATGCTATGTGGCCTCCAAGAGGTGGGTGCTCCTTGTTGTCTGGGCTTAGGGGGATTTCTAATTTAACACATTAATAAAGGTACAGATTGAAGTTCTAATGCTATTATATGGGCATGAGACTAGCTTATTTTGCTTCGAGCCATGTGACGCACACAGTGATTGTTCATTATTCAGTATATATGGGTTCCTGTGGTATCAGTAGGAGAGTGTCCGCAATCTCCTATGGATATCCCATCAACCCATACGTTTAGAATAATGTAGAAGTGCTGTGTCCTCCACATCCCCAGAAGATGCAAATACCTTTACAGTGAGTACTAAAACTCTTTTTTTCTTCTGGGGTATGTGGAGGACATATCACTTTTACGATATTGTAAACATATGGGTTCGTGGGGTATCCAAAGGAGATTGTGTACACTCTCCTATGGATACCCCATCAACCAATACATACTGAATAAAGAACAAGCACTGTGTACTCCACATTCCCAGAAGAAAAGCCCTTTACAATGAGTACTAAAACTCTCTTTTCTTTATAGAACACTTTCAGAAAATGAAAGCACTTCCTTACTTGCTGATCCCTGCACTAGTCCAACAAAAAGTGAACCATACAGCAAGACAGCCAAACAGTGCCTGGAGGAGCTCTCTGGTAAGTACATAGTTACATAGTAACATGGTTACATAATTAGTACGATTGAAAAAAGACATGTTACATAGTTACAAAGTTCATGTTGAACAAAGACATATGTCCATCAAGTTCAACCAAGGGTGTTGGGGTGGGGGAAGTTAATTTATCACTTTATTTTGTTTTACTTTATTTACTGATTACCGCTAATAGTAACTGTTACTAGTATTTCCTTCTAAATAAACATTTTATCAGTTTTTGAAGCTGTCAGCGGTTGATGCTGTAGCAAGCTTCATTGGGAGTCTATTCCACAGAGATTACATTTCTTTTTTTCCAGTTGAAGGGAGTGCCCCTTTGCCTTTAGAGAGGATTTTACCTGAAATAGTGTTTCCCCATATTTTTTGTATTGCCCGTTTATATATTTATATAAGTTAATCATGTCCCCCCTGTCGTTTCCTCTCAAGACTAAACACATTTAATTCTCGTAATCTTTCCTCATTATCAAGATCCTTCATTCCTCTTATTAATTTGGCACCTCTCCTTTGCACCCTTTCCAAAATCAGGGCGTCCTTTCTATGAACGGGTGCCCAGAACTGGATGGCATATTCCATGTGAGGGCACACCAGTGTCTTGTAAAGAGGCAATATTACATCTCTGTCTTGTGATTCCATGCCTCTTTAAATGCATGATAATATCTTGGTCGCCTTGGATGCAGCTGCTTGGCATTGCATACTGTTATTTAGCCTGTGGTCTACCAGTACCCCCAGATTCTTCTTAACTAGTGACTCAGTTTTGGTCCCGCCAAAGTCATATGTTTCTGGTTATTAGACCCCTAGTGCATCTCTTTGCACGTATCCACATTGAAATTCATTTGCCAAGTGGATGCCCAGACACTCAAAGTGTCCTAGTCAGCCTAAAGCTTGTGAACATCTTCAATAGACTGCACTGTGCTACATATCTTTGTGTCATCTGCAAAATACAGACAGTGCCCTTAATGCCCTCTTCTAAACCATTTATAAACAAATTGAATAATAGAGGGCCCGGCGCTGAACCCTGGGGTACACCTCTTACAACCGGGGGACCATTCAGAGTAGGTATCATTAACTCTGCACACGATCCTTCAGCCAGTTTTCAATCCACTCACAAACTGTTTTTCTAACCCTGAAGACCTCAATTTTCCCAATAAGCTTCTATGAGGGATAGTGTCAAATGCTTTTGCAAAATCCAGAAGAACTATATTTACAGCCACCCTTCTGTCCAGGCTTCTACTCACCTCCTCATAGTAGCCAATCAGGTTAGTCTGGCAGCTTCTGTCCTTAGTAAAGCCGTGCTGGCTGACACATATTATATTATGCATATAAACACATTGGCTAATGAGAGGAGGTGTCACTTATACCCCCGAACTGAATAAAATTCCTGCCAAGCTTGTGGTTTATTCTCTTATGGTAGGAATAAAATCCAGCGGTGACAGGTTTAGTCTATCAGGCGTGACAGAACCCTGATTTAATTTTCTTTTCATTAAAATAAAAACAACGAAACTGGCCTGATATTTCTTGATGCCGGGTGTATAGATGACCTCTCCTACCATCATCCAGCATATTTCTATGGATTTTTATGATTGGGACATTTTTCACGATGATGCTTCTTTAATCCTGTATGTAGACTCTTAGGAGTCCCTCAAGCAATTTTCCTACAATGAAAGTTAAACTTACAGGTCTGTAATTACCCGGAAAGGACCTTAAACCTTTTTTAAAATGGGCACCACATTTGCCTTGCGCCAATCCCTTGGTACTTATACCAGTTGTTAGTGAGTCTTTAAAGTTCAAAAGCAGAGGTTTCCGAAATAACTGAGTTCTTTAAGAACTTTTGGGTGAAGTCCATCTGATCCTGGAGTCTTATTCAAATTTAAATTATTTAGTTTATCTTGAATGATATCCATGTAGCCAAGTAATTATTCTTGGGGTATTGTTTTCAGTGGCAACACCTAAATTGGTACCTTGCGCCTCATTTGTGTACACAGAGATAAAGAACCTATTTAGCAGCTCTGTCTTTTCTTGGTCCAAAGTGACCAACTCCCCATTACCATTAATTAGGGTACCTACCTGTTCTTATTTTGGTTCTTTGAGTTTATATATTTAAAGAAACAGGTTGGTTTTGCTTTCTTTGGCGACATTTCTTTCATTTTGTGCTTTTACCAGCATTATTACTTGTTTACATGATTTATTTACTGCTTTATACTTTTCAAAGGTTTGTAATTTTTAAATGCCCTTTTTTAGTTTTTTTTTGCCCATGAGGGGTTTAATTTGAGTTGCTTATACTTGTTAATTATAGGAATATATTTTAGAATTTTGGTACTCACAAATAATTTAAAGCACTCCCAATTGGCATATGTATCTTTATTCCTTAGCACACATTCCCAGTCTATGTCCTTGAACCTGGGGACGTTGGCCTTTCTAAAATGTAGTGTTTTGCCCTCCCAGTCAGAGAATGTTTTTTTACAGTTTATGCTGAATAAAATATTGTGGTCACTGTTACCAATATTTTCATGAACTGTTACAGAACCTACCAGGCCATTATCATTTGATATTACCAGATCCAATACAGCATCACCCCTTATAGGTGCCTCTCACATCTAGTAGGTTATCTTGCAGCAAGCTCAGTAATGTTCTCCCCCTTGCAGTTGAAGCAGATGCGTGTCTCCAGTCAATACCTGGGTAGTTGAAATCCTCCATTATCACCACTGTACCTGCCTGTGCCGCCCACTCTATCTGTTTATGCAGTTGACCCTCTATTTCCTCAGTTATGATTGGGGGTTTATAGATTACACCAAGATGTTTTTTAACATTGTTTTTATTTCCCCTCACTTCTACCCACAAGCTTTTTACATCTTCACAATCCTCAGCTAGTATCCCCTCATTAATATATGCTTTGAAATCTTGTTTTACATAAAGACATACTCTGCCCCAAGATGAACAGCCCAATCATGTGTGGAGTCCAGCCATGTCTTAGCCACATCAGTGTTTTCTTCTAGTACCAGGACCTCAAGCTCCCCCACTTTAGTTGCCAGACTGCTGGCATTTGTGAACAAGCACTTCAAGTTGTTATCTAGATTAACACATTCAGCTTTAGTGTCGTTAACTCTTGCAGTGTTGTGTCCACATACATTTTCATTGCTGGCTTGTAACACATGGATCTCCATATCCAACATAGCAGTCCTCTTCCCTCCTCCTATTTCTCCACCCACCATTGTACGCTGTCTCCTAAGTAACCTGTCTTCCCTTTGCTTTCACTCTTGTCCCCCCCGTTATTTTTAGTTTAAATACCCCTCCACACCCTCTAGTATCCTCTTACTCTGCACAGCAGTTGTGGTCAGGTGAAACACCGTGAGATGTCATCATACCAAATCCTCCACTGAGCTTAATTCTTCTAAATGGTAACTAAACCACACATACATGACATGGGAGGTTAATGAAAAGCAATGCTAAGGCTGGTAGAGAAAGATAATTAAAGTAGGCTCCCAATTTGCTAATATATTTTTTAGTGTGCATGAAATCTCTCCTACATTAGGAGGGAGTTATTTTTGAGGAATGTTTGTTAACCAAGCTATTTTGTGAAACAGAGTGGAATACAAGCACCTATTCACACAGCTTGAAATGCTTTGGACTTGCCACTTTAAAGTGAACAAAAACCCAGGATTTAGACTATCCTGGGTTTTGGTCCTTTCCGGTGGGGCACCCCAATCGAGGATGCCCCGCTGTGTAAAACCCCCCATATTGCCAAATCTAACTCTCCTTTCCCTGGTCCTATGGTACACACGCAACCTCTTGTCCAATCAGCAGGCTCGGATCCACTCCCACTCCTTCATCTAAGCCTTTGCCTAAGGGAGCAGACTTGAGCACGCCTGTGGGCTGCATCCCATGCTACCCTCTAACAGGGGGTGTGCCTGCACCAGCCATTCACAATTGTCTGAGCGCATGCCCCATTGGAGAGAAGGTTAGTATACTGGACGACCTGGGGGGTTTCACACAGCACGGCATCCCGATTCTGGATGCCCCAGGGGGGATTCACGCAGCCCTGCAATCTTATATATCACCTGCTCTATAGAGTAATAAAACCCCAACTACTGCAATGCTGTACAATGTAACAAACCACACAGGAGTGTTGCTGCATAGTAAAACGGCAGATTGCTCCCTACTGTTTAAATCTTTCTCTTTTGGTCTATTGGATATATTTGCACAAATACATTGTTACTTATAAAGTATTTTCCATATTGCACTTACATTTATTGCAATTACATTTAGGATTGAGATTATTTCTCTGCCTTTTTTATTTGCAATATAGGCCAAAATGCTTACAAGAGGTAGTTTTAATATAATTTACTTTCATTTCATTGCATTCTGCTGCAGAGTATATACAATGTTTAGTACAAAACTACCAATTGATGATGGGCAGCATTTCCATTTATGTTTTTTCCCACTAAAGTAAAGGATTAGGTTTTTGTTGGTTAGCAAAAGAAACATGACATTATTGTCACAATTTTTTGTATGGTACGGTTACACTTTCTAAATTTTAAATTAGCTTTTTACCACAAATGATATTCAATAATAAATATCAAGGACAATTCTAAATAAATTGTCATGTTTGTAGCTTTTACATGAACCACATAATCAAACTGATGTTTAAAATGTGTACTGTTTATTAGAAGGCCAAGATGCTAATCAGGCTTAGGCTTTATGGCCTGCCAAAAAAGTGAAACAGATGGCAGGCACACAACATTTGAAGTATAGCACTGTTTACTCAAAAATAATATTAGATGTTTTGTAAAAACTCTGACTGCTTGTTTTAAACACTGTAATCGTAAAACTGAGCATAATTTCGATCTCACTACATGTGCTCATGATTTTACTTTTAATGCTAAAAATATTTATGAAGACATGTTCATAAAGTCTGACTGCAGCAGCTTTGCAATTCATTATATTGGTGTTTCTTAATCAAACCATTTAATAGCTTACAGGCCTTTTGCTAACATATAAGAACCAATAAGAAATACATCTAGTAAGATTAGAGAAGGTCTTCTTGCTGCTTTCCTTTGCATTATTGGTTGTAGTGGTTGCATCATTTGTCTATACAGACATCCACACTACCAATGGGTGGTGTGGGGCTTTTACTGATGCTTGATGTAAACAAATCACTGAACCTTGAGGGTAAAAAGACTCCTTATCCAACCCTAACCCAGGAAAAAAACTCAGACCATATTCCAGTAACTTCCTATTGAGCCTTAATTAACTGATGTGCAGGGTCATTTCAAGCCTCTAAACCTCTGGGTGGGCCACCAAACCTGGTGGCCAGCTCCACAGCTCCACATGGACATACTTACGGGATTGAATAATGGTAATTCAATAGTGGGCCATGGGGAGATAGGATGTGTGTGTTTACATATATAAAAATATAAAGCATGCTTTTACAAACATTTGGGAAAGAGCTCACTAAATTCTAGTGATTTCTGTGAATTCTAATTGTGCAGGACAGATACAGATTTATTTGCCCCAGGACAGATGCAGAATTATTTTTCCTAGGAAAAATTATTTTGCCTGGGACAGATGCAGGCTCAGAAATTTACCCAGCACTGCCCCAAAATCGTCCCCCTCCCTACTTGCTAATAGCTAGCAATATCCCCTGCAATAGCAGTAGCACCCTCTGCTGTGGCAGTAGGTTGGGTGGGTTGATGGTGTAAGATGGTTGCCCAGAGGTCATGAACAGTTATGGACACTACTCTCTTTATCCCCCATATTGTTACAAAGCTGTAACTTTTTTTTCACATGCATCATGTCTGGGGGCAGGATTAGTGATGGTACTGTGCTGCATCACTCGGTGACTCCACACTGCCAGTGTCAGAAGCATTAAATTGACAGGGCCAATACTCAGAAGCTGCCATCTGGCATCTGTCAGGGGGCCACATAAAATGGCTTAGAGGTCTGCATCTGGCCCCTGGGCCTTGATTTTGACACATGTGCTCTACAGTATCGAGAACCTTAAAGTGAGAGAATAGAATAGACAAGGAGCTAGGGTTTTCTATCTTAGATATAAGTGTTAAAGAAAATGCCCCTCCTTTTAATAATCAAACATTCCTAAAGTGTATTATGTGATGGCCCTTTCATACCCAATATAAAGCGGTCTCATCCTTTCCAGGTAAGGTTTTGTGGGTGGACCAACAACACAATTGCCAGGTTGCTACTATTCTTTAATACTGGCACCATATTTTGAAATTATTTTAAGGTAGTCCACACAGGATGATAACAGGCTGCCTGTTTTGTGTAGATGTAGATTGTAGCTTAATACAAGAATACAAGAATATTTTACATTTTTGGTTAGCATTAATGTTTTTGTTATGTATACTCTATTTTCAAACTTGCTGTAGAAAGTTTTAGACTAAGAGAAAACAAATGGGATGTAACTGACAAAAAACAAATATTTTATCTATAACAGGTACATGTTATTCTTATGGATAATTGATGTCACTAAAATGCATTTAAGTTAAAAATGTAACGGTGAAATGTTGTACAAACTTTAGCCTGACAGCGGATGACCTGCAGCGTTGTGCTGTGGCCAGCAGCTGGGTGTATCATGGGGGCTGCCCGCTGCCATGGCAGCTAGCAGCTTGTACTGCAGTGCATGGGGAGAGTCAGATCTGAGGACGCAGGCTGAATGCTAAAACATTAGCAGGCGATTTGTGCAGAGCTGAGCTTCAGAGCTGTGACGTGAGCTCACTCCACTATCAGCCCCATGTCAGAGAAAGTGCAAAGGATCCGTAGCTGGAGGAGTCTTTTACAAATAGAGGAGACGGCATCAGAGCAGTTAGAATTTTCTCATCATTTGGGAACCTTTAAAAAATGAAGAGATTCACTTTGGATGCCTCTTGTTATAGGACTGAAAAAGACAAATGGATTTTACCCTGGGGCTGGACCCTTATATTTAACCTGCACACTTTGCATGAGTGTCTGAAGGATTTTTTACAGAATTAGGACTGCCTCTACACTATGATATGTATTGTGCCATATAGTACACACATACAGTGTGGGGCTTTTATATGTTTTCTGTGGGGATGTAATGAAATGCTGTGAACAATGCAGCGTCCGACTGAACTACCACTTGTCCAGCAGAAGGATGTCATCAAAAGTGCATGTCTAAGGAAACAAAAGTCATTGACCAATATATCACTGATCAGTGGAAGCACAGAAAATGCCATGCTTTTCTCCTATCAAGCAACCTGGCATGAGGAGACACCCACCTCCCACATCCATTTCTGTAATAAAGAAGAGAGAGTTGAGGCTGCATCCTGCCTTTCAAAGGTCTTTTCCCACTCTATGCAGTCTTTGCTTCCTGTTGGATCTTGGGAAACTGACAACATGGCACCCAGATATAATAGTTCATCGTATGGCCAATCTTCTTATGGCTTTTTAGGGTGTCACGATCCCCAGAAGCTTACAGATGTAGGATTCTCTCAGCCAAGGGATGATCAGTGTTGCAGTAACATAGGGGATATGCGCAAAAGTTGGTCAGAGGAAGATGAAGAAAGTTACCAGAGAGAAGGGACTGCTTTTTTGGATGAGGAGGTTATAATGACCATGCTTGTCGACCTAGAACAGGCTTTGGAGTGTGACACTTTAGGTAAATTAATAGTGGCTTTTTAGTAACTGAGGTAAACTACTGTTTATGATTAAAATCTTTTATTCCAGTCCACATGTTTTCTATAGGAAATCTCCTGTCTCATGTAATGTCTCATGTATATACTTGGTATGGACAAAAATTGTGGCTGGATATCCATGTCTTAAAAATATATATTTTTATATCTGTACCTTGCGGCAAGTGAACCAGCTGCCTATACATGCTTAAATGCTTAATGTATACAAACAGCCTCACAATGCCTTGCAGGTATAATTGGGTGACATTTCAGTGGTTTTGCTCTTTTATTTGTGACAATCTGTGCTTATCAACTATATACACATGCTACACTATGTAAAAGTATGCAAAAAAGTAAATGTACATTTTTTGCCACAAAATAACACTGCTGCACCTTTTTAAAAGCCCATAATAGTTTTGAGCTTTTGTCTAATATATATATTCTGAGAAGCACCAATCATCAAACTGTATATAAGAAGTCAGTTTTATTAATTAAGAAAAAATCTCTGTGTTAGGGCTAACAAGCGTTTTCTCTGCTGGTTATAGCCACACTCGCCAGAATAATGGATCTTGTTCTTTACCGGTTTTGTCTTATATAGCAATATTTCCACATCACCGGATTCAATACAAAGCCCAAATCGAAGTTCTACCATCTAGTAATTTATTATAATTCTAGACTCTATTGAAAAAAACAGCTAAAGACCATGTTGATTTACCTATACTGGCACTAATTTACAAGAAAAAATGGGGCTAGGAGGATAACCCTGGGGTGAAAATATTCCTAGATGGCAGGAAGTTGTTCAGTGTATAGGTTAATTTGCTACTGTTGTTACTAATGTACATATATGAGGAAGGCCAAGCTTTTTGTAACTTCCCAGCCACCTTGGATTTGGCAGACTGCATGGCAGCCGTGATTTAAAGCGGGCCAACCGTCAAAAATGATTTAAACCAGACCAACTTTTTCTAACTCCTGCTGTAAAAAAATGGCAGCTCATGCATTTGCAGGCCAACTACTGACATGAAGTTCTGCTGGGGTTCCTGTTAATGTGCATTGTCAGTTATGTCAGTTAAATCCAGGCAACAGCATGGCTGAGATGCTGGAAGAGGAACCTCCAAAATGGCTGCTACCTTTCTTTTCCAACTGTGCCTGGCTTTTAGTCCAGTTTAAGTGACAGACCCGTACAGTCACACTGCTGCATGGTGCTGAGTGACTGAATGGTCACTCATCGTCTCAGCTTCTATGCAGATTTGGTCTCTCTCTTCAGTGTTGTTTTGTTATACAGTATCTTAAAGTATCTCAAAGAATCCCAAGGCTACAGCCAGACAAATAAAGGCTAGACATTGGCCATGTGAACTACTACAATCATATGTTGATATCTTACATTATTACCATATATAGTACTAAAACATTCAGAACTTCTTTACAGAAAGCATTATACCAATTATACCAGCCTCTAATTACTTGAGAATACAGAGTAACTAATACTGAGTACTAAGACTTTGTCCTGGAATTGCACATACTGTCCCCACTAGCTACACCTTTTGTTTCCCTTTCACTCCTGTAGATGTACACGTCATGTCATGTGGCAAACTAATAAATTACCCTTAATAAAATATCTAAGCTAATATCTATCTAATAGCAGCCAAAATACCATAGTGTATACCATAAATCAATAAAAATGTAAATGGCCTCCTGTACTACTAGCCCAAAAGAACACCTGGTGCTGTGAATACTAAGACCAGAAGAACCAGACAACACATAATCAACAATAAATGGACATCAAAATAAAAATCCTCCACAAAGTATCCCCCCCCCCCATCTTGCACCTCACCAACCAGCCAGGTGTTCTGCTGGGCTTCACACAGCGAAGCATCCCAACCCAGGATGTCCTATGGAGTGGGAATCAGCCAGCCTGATTCTTTTAGTCTTCAGGACTGGCTAAGGGGGCAGATGTTCATCTTTAAAGGATATATACAACTATTAGGTATTGCATGCATCCAAGCTATAAGATTAAGTACAATACCTACCTACAACAGAAAGGGGTATATATTCTTATTGGTCAGATGCTGGTATTGAGATAATGGGTGCCCATTGTTTAAAAAATACAGTTTATGTTAAACATTGTTTTTCAGGTGAAGATCCAGAAACCCGGAGAATGAGAACAGTAAAGAATATAGCAGATCTTAGGCAAAACCTTGAAGAAACTATGTCCAGTTTACGAGGAACACAGATAAGTCACAGGTGTCTATCCAACTTATAAAGTAACATTATAGTGGATATTATTATTATTATTGCTGCCTGAAAAAGATTACACATCAGCCCCAATGAGCATTGGTGGTATAGAGGAGAAATGGCAGGGGGTGTTTGGGGGACACGTAGAGGACTTTAGGTCTTGTAGAATGAAAGAAGAATCCCTTTTTATATCTAGTTAATAATTTGCAGATAATGACAAGATTACTTACCCTTATTCTGACTGGTTCCTAGTATTATTAATATTAGCTTTCGCTTAAAGGAGCACTATTGTGAAATATGGCCCAATGATAAAAATCCATATAAATATGCTGGGTAGTGGGAGGTAACTTGTACACCTGCCATCAAGTAATATCCAGCCAGGCTTGTTTCTTTTATTTTGATAGAAAGAAGAGGAAATCAGGGGTGACAGGCTCTGTAACCTGCGACCCATGGATTTTATTCTTACCAGAAGACGAAAGCCTTGGCTTGGCGGGAGCTTTATTCAGTTGGGGTCTATAAGTGACCCCTCTTCTCGAGCCCAGGTGTTTATGTGGATTTGTAATGTTACACAATTTTGCTTCTTTAAAAACTGAAGTAACCTTGCCTTCTTTTGAGAATGCTTGGAGAGCAGAGAGCCACGGTCTGATTATTGTGTCCAGCAAAACTACAACCTGCCAGCATAAATAACCAAAATAATAGCCTATGTACAGCCCAAGCCCCATTCCCATATATTCCATATTATATTATTGCATTTCCCAAAATGATTACAATGAAAGGTATATTCAAGAAATATTTATATTTGGTTTCTTTTTCTCTTATAGTACACTTGAAACAACCTTTGATAGCACAGTAACAACAGAAGTAAGTGGAAGAAGTTTGCCGAGTCTGACAAGTCGATCTTCTACTGTTACATGGAGACTTGGACAGGCTAGCCCAAGGCTCCAGGCGGGTGATGCTCCTTCTTTTGTTGGTGCTTTCCCTCGAAGCAATGCTGGGCGCCTTATCCATACTGACCCATCACGCTTCATGTATACCACTCCCCTTCGACGTGCTGCTGTTTCTCGCCTAGCAAACCTTTCGCAAGTTGAAATCTGTGAAAAGGGAAACCATGACATTGACATGTCCTCAGAAGTGGATGTAGGGGGCTATATGAGTGACGGAGACATTCTTGGGAAAAGTTTGAGAGCGGATGACATAAATAGTGGGTGAGTATTTTACGTGACCTGTTTTTGAACACATATTGTTTTTGCATATAAACAAGATGTATAGATGGATTTTAAACTGACAGCTGTAGAAAAAGTGATACTTCTCTACCTCTGACACTACTCGAATTTTCAAGTTCAGCCCCGCTCGGTGCTTTCTTGAGATGACAGTCCGTGGGTAAAATGCATACAACAACAGTTTGACCCCTTTTAGAAAACGCCCCCTTTTAGAAAAGTTTTAGTTATATAAACAAGATGTGTAGATGGGTGTTTGTGTACTGTAAATATATAGCAAAACTGAAAACTGCAAGCACACCCTAAGAAGTTTATGTATTTACTGCGCTTTTGAAGGGTCATACCCTCTGCTAGTCCTTTCTCTAAAAGCTTGAACATTCACACAACATTTTTGTGCATATCATATGAATTTAAAGGATTTCTGGAAAAAACAATAAAGCCTTTACTTATGGCCACCCACTGCCTTGATCTCTTGCTGTCACACTACTTGATTTACCTCCATTCTTGTGGTACTGACAGCATGTTCCCTCAGCCAGACCCTGTCCTTAGTCATGGATATTGATTGGTATTTTACTAACCACTCAAAAGCTCCTTTTTGATAGAATTAAAGGGGACACACACCATAGATGTCTGCACATGTCTGGGGGAGGGGGTCATCCTAATTGCTGATGCTCCCTGTGCAAGTGCATGTCCCAGTAGCCCAAATACTCACTTCTCCTAGGATTGCATGCATTGCTGGCTGGTTGCTGAACCCAAGTGACCTCCAGGGCCAGTCATGATGACCCCACCGGGAGTAACGACAGGCTGCCATTGGTCATGTTGAGCCAATTTCCTGAAAAGAGTGAAGATGAGTTGATTTCCAGGCTTTGGGGACACAGACCTATAGGGATCCTTACTAGTCAGGATCTCTGCTGGATTTGATACAGTTTAGCAATTTGTGAGTGGGGGATCACTTTAGAAAGCCAGTCAGTCCTTTTCTAGTCACCGACATGGCTTGTTAATACTATTTAGACCTTCATATCGCATACATGAATGCTTTTTAAGACATGCAACTCTTGAAGGAGCACTATCGTGAAATTGTGTACTTTAGAAACCCTTATTAACACGTTAGCTAATGAGAGGAGGGGTCACTTATACACCCGACCTGAATAAAACTCCCAGCAAGTTGTGGTTTATTCTCTCATAATAGAAACCCAGTGGTGACAGGTTTAGTCTACCAGGGGGTGACAGAGCCTGTCACCCCTGATTTCCAAGCCTGGCTGGATATTTCTTGATGCTGAGTGCATTAGTGTCCCCTCCTCCCATGATCCAGCATATTTATTTGGATTTTTACCATTTGTCACGACAGTGCTCCTTTAAATTGCACTTGCTAAGCTCTTTTCACTTCAGTGTTTCCCTGAATACTACATGTTTTATGCTTGACACATTTCCCTGATCATTTTAAAACTTCTTAGCTTGGAAACTGGGATTTTGAAATGTTCATACTCTTTCATTTGATGGTCTACATTGGCTCTAACTCTGTAGTTTAATCCCTTCATTTATTTATAAAACCACCTAATTAATCCATTTTTTGGCTGGTTTAGTGTGATAACCAGAGGATCTGGGTTTTTTAAAATTAGCCAGTTCCATTGGGCATTGTTTTGTTATTTGCATAGCTGAAATACTGACCTAATCCAAATGTACTACAAAAATGCTAATGTGTTAGACCATATTATACATAAAGTCAAGCGAAATTTAACTGCACTGTATACTATATACTTCAATACTTCAATACTTCAATACTTTATTGACTGCCAAGTAAGTACAGGGTACATACAAGGAATGCTTTTTGGCAAGGAGATACACCATGGGAGCTATAAACTATTACATGCATACCATAGAAGTAACAGAGGATTACGGTACAGTACAGGTTTAATTCCTAAAGACTAACAGAATTATTAGCAATGCAGAGCAGGATAGAGTTGAGTGCCTCTATCCTGCTATATGGGTAGATGTTAAAGAGGAGCTACCACCTCCTTAGAGTCTCTTTATGGGGCATCCCAAATTGTGAGAAGTTGGCTCTTTTATGCTGGACAATATACAGGTGTAATTGTTTCTTTCTCCAGTATACCCATTTAGGCACTGCAGATGGCACTGCGATGCATACACTATGTTGCTCTTGTGCCTTGCTGTTGACCTTTTAGACAAACCAATTGCTGCATCAGTTGTTGAGTTTAATACAGACAGGGATGCAGTGGTTATCTTTAAGGAAACACAACAAGTTCAGTGGCTTTCGTTTGTGACTACAGATATATCATGAGCTGTATGAATAAGTAATTCCCCTCGACACTCTTAAATCAGGCAATGCTCACACCTTTGGGTGTTTGCGCAATAGACCCCAGCTTGAAACTGCAACAAAATGCACATATATATCTGTTCCATTGAAATGTGAATGGATTGTCTGGGGAAAAAAATCCTCGGTGTATTAAAACCTACAGATACTGGAGAATGAGCATTGCGTATTCCTGCGCTGTTCTTCAAGTGGAAGTGCAATCACAGCTTAACCCTCTGCCCTGCCACCCTCCCCTGGTGCTGAGGCAGTTTGGGGCAGGGTGTTACAATAAAAACAAAAAACACTCTACCTTTCCTGGTATCCTGCTCTGTTTACCTGATGATGGTGGTGCTGGATCCAAGCATCTTAGATCTGCTGCACAAAGCAGCTTCTCCCACTCTGTACATGGCCCTCCCGACCATTCAAGCCAATTCACTTGAATGGGGGGTGAGCACTCGCACACAGCTGGGGAAGCATCTTTGTGTAAGGTCCATGAGGCAGCCACAAGAGTCCCAGGGAAAACACTGGATCACAGATGAGGTAAGGAGTTCTTTTAATTGTCCTGCATCAGTGGCAGGAGAGGATGATGGATGGGGGGGGGGGGGGGTCACCCTGTGCCTGTCACTTTCAATCTCTACATTTTCCAAGATGCCTCTCTGTCCACTCCATTGTTTGCAATAAGGGGTTGTACTGATGGAGGCCATGTCTTATCAGTGCTGGATATCCTGGCTGAAGGGGAAAAGGTTAATATATATATATATATATATATATATATATATATATATATTTTTTTTTTTTTTTTTTCCTGGACAATCACTTTAATATTTAATCTCAAAACTATGTATGTTAGTGAGGTGTGTTTTGAAAAATATTGTAAGCAGCTTTTTGAATTCTTGCTATATCCACAACAATTGAGCCTAGAAATGGGGCACACACACCTCAAAAATGTTACCAAGATTTATTAAAATGTGCATCAAAATATTAAAAAAACATAAAGCACTAACGTCACAAGAAACATGAGCAACTAGATACTAATACATCAGTAATCAAGGAATGATAAATAAGCATCAGTTCATAGCAGCCGCGTTATATGGTCTGAAACTTTAAATAAAGTGACTAGTGCAATAAATATGTGAATGAGGATAAAATTCATGTGTTAAACAGAACCATCCAATAAATACTAGAGCGCAATATCCAAAGAGCAATAAATAAACATCAGGCAGTTAGCAAAATAAGTTAATGTATATAAGTTAGTATATAAATACTATCATACTATATATATACTACAACAACCTCAAAGTGAATCTATATCAACCAAGTGAGTATATAAGGAAGAATACCTCCCTGATGCAAGAGATCAGCTGATGCAGACCGCCAGCCCCACGCGTTGAGCTGTGTGCTCACAGCTTCAAAGGGGTCTTGACTAGATGCTTACCTCCACTCTTATGGAGTCTTATGGAATATGAAAAATATTGTAAGCAGCTTTTTGAACTCTGTTTGCACAAAATACATTCTCTGTTATGCATGCCTTGACCATACAGCCTATTTTTCCTATATTAATTGTTAACAGCAGACCCCACATCTTGCATTAAACTGGACCAACACTCATTTAACATAAAATGGGTGTTGGTCCTCTCGGGTGGGGGCATCCCGATTGCCAGGCCCCCTCCTCGATAAAGGCCTGAAAACCATTTATATCTTACAGTAAACCGCACAAGCTGTCCACCATCTGAAAAGGGGACATGTAACTGCTGCTGGCCAATCAAGTGGTCACTTTTGGCCAGGGAACTCATTTTAAGGAAATAATTAGAGGGTCTGTAGGGGGTTAATTTAGGGGCTGGCAAATTGGGATGCCCTCCAGAGTGGACATGTAACTGCTGCTGGGTAATAATGTGGTCGCTTTTGGCCAGTTAATTCATTTTAAGGAAATGTAGAGGGTCTGTAGGGGCTAATTTAGGGAGGCTGGCAAATTGGAATGCCTCCTGGTGCGGACCTACAATCATCTGTTGTAAAATGAGTGTTGGTCCGTTGCAGAAGATATTAGATGAATGCCACCATAGACATAAACAACAACAACAGGTGTAGGTACTAATTTACTCTTCTGTTTCTGTTTGTTAGGTATTTAACAGATGGTGGTCTTAACCTGTACACCAGAAGTCTTAATCGGTTACCCGATCTTACAGCATCTCGTGATATCATACACAGAGGGGTACATGATGTTGCTGTGGATGTTGACAGGTAATGTAATCTTTTTCCAACCTTTAGGACTATGTTGGTACATGCTTTTGTAAGATTCATATAATAATAATAATATTTATGATTGAATTAAAGGATATCAACCAATGCAATTATTAGCAAATTAACTAGTTAACCAATCAATTAATTATTTAACCAACAAACCAATTTATATATATCCATGTATTATGATCAACTAGAGGAAGCTGCCTCTGGAAATGTGACAAACGTGATTATTACTTTGTGTCTACGATTGTGCTTCATAACATTGCATAGTTAAGTCAGTGTCTTTCTTTTACTTAAATAATCTAGTTGAGGGACAGCTGTACATTGGTTATTGTTGGGGATATAGGTTGAAGAGAGATTTAGCATGAATGGATTTTGTGCTTTTTTTTAGTATTTGCAAGTAAAAATTAGAGCCATTATCTGTTATGTAGTATAGTGAATTGTGTAAGGTTTTTGATTATGGTAAGTTTTGTAGAATTTATGTAAAATGGTTTGATTTAAGATTACACTTTGCACATTTTGGTAAATATATATTAATTATTGAAAAGCACATTGAACCTCTTATAAGAAATTTGTGTACACCCTCCAGCAGAAAATCTTTAACTGTTATAGCTACTGCACTGCTGTTTTTTTTTTACCATACCAAAAAAGTATCCACTTATCATACACACACATCAAGATATGAATAACAGCTGAACTATACAAGGTTATACACCTCTGATATAAAAACAGTATAGAAAAATATAGAAGGCCAAACCGGCCACACAACACTGTTACAGCCGAATAAAACTTCGCTATGCGTTACCGGCAAAATTTTCACATCTATACAGGGGTAACAACAAACCCCTAAAAAGTAATAGGCATATCAGGTAATCCCGAAGAGGAAGGGGATAGGGAAAAAAGGAAAAAAAAAAAAAAACACAACTACACAATCAACAAATTAGTATCAAAACTACCAGGCATAAACTCACGTGTCCACAGAGACCACACTTCCCGAAACCTGTCCAGTTCCCCATCCTGAATTGCGGACATTTTCCCCATTGACATTATATAATGTACCCGATTTTTAAATTCCCTGAAGGACAGAGCTGGAGTTTTCCAAGCTCCTGCTATAGTTAACTTCGCTGCCGTCAAGATATGGTATGCCAAACGTTTCTGATTTCTTGAGGTAGGACCCAAAGAACCATTTAGAAGAGCTGTCCAAGGGTTCAGGATGATACGCTTACCCAAAACCCTGCTAAGAGCAGAGAAGACTTTCCTCCAAAAACCTCTAACCTTGGGACACCCCCACCAGATGTGATGAGACCCCTTCTCCTCACAACCCCTAAAGCACATGCCAGAATTCCCTCTACCAAACCTCCCCACTTGTTTAGGAACCATATACCATCGCATGGCAACTTTAACATTAACTTCAATTGCCCATACCGAAGCCGGTGGGCCAAATGAAGTTAGCCACATCTTCCGCCATTCTTTCACCTCTTTAACTTCGCCCAGGTCTCTCTCCCATTTCTGCCTATATGGAAGGGCAACCCCCTGATCTACACTATTTAATTCTCCATATATCTCTGAAACCAAACCCCTCCCCCTAGGATCAAGTCTACACCTTTTCTCAAAAAAAGTTGAGACCCCATCGACGACCGCCTCATCATAGAGCTAACAAAATTACTTATCTGAAAGTAACCAAAAAGGTCCCTGGGTTGCCACTGATATTTACTTTGTAAAACCCGAAACTCAGCCATCCGATGTCCATCTATACAAGCGCTGGAGGGAACAGCGGGTTGCCCCATAGGCACATTAAAGGCAAGTGAGGAGAAGCCAAGCCCTGAGAACCTTTAAGACCATCCCAGAGTTCCAGGGTATGAGATATAATCGGGTTACATACATTATCCCTAGTCTTACGGGGGACCCATAATAACACAGCACAGGATAACGGGTGACTCACCTCCGACTCAATCTGTACCCATAAAGGAACATCCGCAGTTGCACCCCTAAACCCCCCTGTAATCTGGAACGTAGCATAATATTCCTAGCTACCCTCGGTCTCTTTGCACCCCAAATAAACACAAACATCTTATTTTGCAACGCTAGTAGGTAACTACGAGAAATACTAACGGGTAATATTCTTGCTAAATATCAAATTAGGAACTCACACCACAACAAAACTGATAATGCAATAATTTGTTTATAAATTGAATGATGCAAGGAACAGAAGTTACAATATAATTGTCATACAACTAGAGCCCAATAGGACAAATGGTACCAAACAAGTACAAAGCAATAAATTCACACAGATATCAATAGAGGAATAACACTGACCCCTGGTGGACACATCAAAATATAGCAAACTACAAGCAATTGAATAAGGATAGATCCAATAAGAGGATCAAATACATGAGCATGTGAATAGATGTGTCATCTGGGGTTGGTTGTTATCATAAAGATATCAGGGAAACAAGGTGCAAAAACGAATTCAATGAAGTTATAAATATAACATTGGTCATATGTACAAATGCGCAGAAAACAGAAAAGGAACAGAGTAACTAAAGCATCAAGGCATGTTACAACATTTACCATAGGTGGTGTGATCGCTCGCTTACAAAGGACGTTTCGGGGCGGCAAAGCAGCTGAGCAAAATCTTTATGATAACAACCAACCCCAGATGACACATCTATTCACATGCTCATGTATTTGATCCTCTTATTGGATCTATCCTTATTCAATTGCTTGTAGTTTGCTATATTTTGATGTGTCCACCAGGGGTCAGTGTTATTCCTCTATTGATATCTGTGTGAATTTATTGCTTTGTACTTGTTTGGTACCATTTGTCCTATTGGGCTCTAGTTGTATGACTATTATATTGTAACTTCTGTTCCTTGCATTATTAAATTTATAAACAAATTATTGCATTATCAGTTTTGTTGTGGTGTGCATTCCTAATTTGATATTTTGCTACATAGTTCTGAACCTGGGTAAAAGGTTATAGGCACAGCACCCAGTTTAGTCGTTCATCAGTTTAAATTCTATTATAGGTGTGCTCCACCCTATCTTTTGTATCTAACTGTTAATATTCTTGCTAAATACAAAAATTTGGGCAAGAAGGACATTTTTATGGCCGCTATCTTACCCAGCCAGGACAACCAATAACCCTTCCATTTATCCAAAAGTCCTAAAAGATTCTGTCTCAGAGGGATGTAGTTAGAAGCGAAAAGAGATGAATAATCCCCAGTCAATCTAATACCCAGATACTTTAATCCTAATGGTTCCCATTTAAAGTCAAAGAAGACTTCAACCTATCTCACGCTTCAGGGGGAATACTAATATTAAAGCTTTTGATTCAGCCGTATTTTCCTGGAGACCCGAAACCAACTCAAACTCCTTCAGCTCCCTCAATACCTCAGGGAGTGATATACTTGGGTTAGAGACCACCAGAAGTACATCATCCGCAAAGAGGCTAAATTTATACTTAGCAGTCCCGATTTTTAGACCCGAGATGTCCGGTGACGACTGAATCCTTTGTGCCAAGGGCTCCATCACCAAGGCAAACAATAGGGGGGACAACGGACATCCCTGTCTGGTACCCCGCTGCAATGGGAACTCCCCATATTTAAAGCCATTGTACTTAATAAAAGCCCTTGGGGACGAATATATCAACCTTAAAATCTCTAAAAATTTAGGTCCAAATCCCCATTTAGCGAGTAGAGTAAATAAATACTCCCAAGACACCGTGTCAAACGCTTTCCTTATGTCCAATGAGAGAAGCATAGCCGGAGTTCGAGAGGTTTTGGCAACATGGATCAGCTGAATTACTTTTCTGATGTTGTCTCCTGCCTGTCTGCCAGGAATAAATCCCACCTGATCTTTATGTATCAATTGTGACAAATATTCTGACAACCTATCCGCTAGAATTTTTGTTAAAATTTTCATGTCCACATTTATAAGCGAGATAGGCCTAAAATTGGACCACACCGTATGATCCGAATCCGGTTTTTGAATCATACTTATAGAAGCAGTGAGAGACTCCCTAGAGAAAGTGCACCTCGAACGCACACCATTTAAGCTTGCAGCTAGTTTGGGTGCCAGAACGTCATTGAAAGTTTTGTAATAAGCCGCCGGGAAACCATCTGGTCCCGGTCTCTTATTAAGTTTCAACTTATCAATCACCTTCTTAACTTCTTCCACAGCAAAACCATCCTCCAGGGAGTCCAGCAACTGCTCGGGCAAACTAGGCAGGACGACACCAGACAGAAATTCGCTTACCTCTTCGGGACTGGGCGTAGCATGACAAGAGTACAACTTCAATAGTTGGTCCCTAAATACCCCAACAATCTTCTTTGGGTTACTAGTGAGATCTCCTCTCTCATTCTTTAGTCTAATAGGCCTATAACCCTGTTATGGAGTTTTCTAGCTAGTAGGGAGTCGGACTTATTGGCCTTACAATAGTACCGATGTTTCACCCACTTCAATGCCTTCTCAGCCTTGCCCGCGAGAGCCAAATTAAGTTCCCGTGTTATCTCAAAAAGCCTAGAACGCGTTCCAGTGGACAAGTTTTGTTTAGGGTCCTCAACTAAATCTAAATATTTTTTTCCAACTCATCAATACATGCATTGCGTTCCCTTTTTTTCCTGGAAGCAATCGCTATCAACCTACCTCTCAAGGTGGGCTTATGAGCTTCCCAACTGAGAACGGGTGACACCTCTGGAGATTAATTGACCTGAAAGTACTCCAAAAGAGCTGCAGAAATCTCAGTAACCACCCCAGGATCTGACAAGATAGAAGTATTAAGGGACCACAAGGTTCCAGAACGGCCACAATACAGCAGGTCTAACTTCAAAATTACACAATCATGGTCAGACCATGATATCGGGTGGATCCTAACTGACCTAGCCGCAACCACAGCCCTCTGAGACATTATGAGGATGCGAAAAATGGGTATAATTTTGAGTACCCGGGTGAAGCTCCCGTCAACTATCCACCAAAGAAAACGTGTCCAACCACCCCCGAAACTGCTTTGAAGCAGCCGAATACTGAGCGTTAACCGCTAGCCCTGCCAATGATTGCCTATCTAAAAAAGGATTTAGGGTCAAGTTTGAGTCCCCACAAATGATAACACTACCCTGCGCCACCTCTGAGACTCTCGTAAAGAGCTGTTTAAGAAACGCCACTTGGCCTGAATCAGGGGCATAATAACTAACAATAGTAACCTCCGCATCCTGTAACAATCAGAATCAAGTAGCATCCCTCTACATCTTTAATTTCCCTGTTACAATGGAATGAGACCCCCTTTTGAACCCAATCAGCACACCCTTCTGCTATGTATATGCATTTGCAGTAAATACCTGGGGAAACGATGAGTCCAAAAATCACGGCTGGGAAGATCCAGAGAAGTGAGTCTCTTGCAGACAGATGACCTCAGGGCGCAGGGCCTTAATCCTCCTAAATGCAGTAGACCGCTTACATGGTGAATTAAAGCCCTGCACATTTACAGACAACACTGTTACCATATTTTAATAATATCTAAAACCAAAAACTTATTATGGTACTGCCACCGAGGAAATCCACCCAGTGCCCCGAACCAGAATAACAATATAAAAACACAACCATTTTCCACATAAGGATAACAAATGTACATAAATTCGCCACCAGCATTTGTGTAAAATTCAAAATTAAACCAAAGAACAAAACTGAGTGGAACTCAAGTGTCCACGTAGGTCAAAGAAGAGCTACAGCTTGCTAGTCGACCTCCCTGCCTTTGACGCCTCCCCGCACGCTGGGATCTGGGATTCGTTGAATCCAGTCTGGACAAACCCGCCAACACTAGATGAGCCTTCAATTCTTCGACATTAGCTGCGGAAAAGGTGGCATCATTATGAGAAAAAATGATATGGAAGGGAAAACCCCATCTGTATTTTATCCTGTGCTCTTGCAGGACACTCAGCAAAGGTTTCATTTCACGCCTCCTGGCCATAGTGACAGCAGATAAATCCGAAAAAATTTGGTACCCTGGAACGAAAGCTCAGGAAGTTGCCTCGCCGCTCTCTTGATCATCTCCTTAGAACTATAGAAATGAAATCTGGCAATTATGTCCCAGGGAGGATCACTGGGTTGTCTCCGGGGGCCCAGGGTTCTATGGACCCGATCCATTTCAAGCCTCTCTGCTGGTATCCCAGGAACTAGTTCCTGACATAATGCGGTAATAGCCCCTTTAGCATCTTCTATATGCTCAGGAATGTCCCTGAACCTCAGATTTGAGCGCCGATCTCTGTTCTCAATATCATCCATTTTGGCAATAAGGGAGAGATTTTCCATTTTTAGTTGGGTAACTTCAGTGTACAGAAGTGTACTGAGCGACTTTTACATCGCTTATTTTGGCTTCTAAAGTGCTAAGACTGGATGCAACTTTCTCCATCTCCCTGGAAACATGCTCTTTAATCAGCTTAGTAGTAGAGGATAAGGCATTGATTCAAAACAATGCAGTAAGGGTGGGTTCTCAGGAAGTTGGGGTACAGGTCTGGCCATATCTAACCTCCCCCTCTCTTCTTCCAGAAATGAGGCCTCACTGCTCTCAATTGCCTCAATATCTTCTGGCGTGAGGTCCTCTGCCATCTTGCCCCCACTCTTTCACTCAGCAAAGCCCGCGCTCACTTCCAAAAGAGACAGTCCAGCTCCCCTCCACAGCTCTCCTCCTCCAGACACTGCTTTCGCTCTCCACAGCAGACTCACCCGGGGACGCAGCTGTTCCAGGCTCCCAGCTGCACACACAGCCCCTCCTCTCTGTAATCCAACTCTGAGCTCTCACCGGCCGCAGCAAGGCAGATAACCCCTCGCAGAGGACGCCGACTCCGCTCCCCACCTCAGCTTCTCGCAGCCGCCCGCCTCCACACAAAGCTCCAGACCCCGCTCTGCCACTCAGGTAACCGACCCAGGCTCTAAGCAGTGCGCACAGCCCCTCTTCTCTGCCGTCGGGCACGGAGCTCTTTCAGGCCACCGCCATCACCGCACCGCGCGCATGCGCACTCCTGCACTGCTGTTTTAACATTGTTATCTGTACATTATTTGCCCTGGTCATGATAAAGTTGCATGTAATATTTATATGTTGAGGTTATGTGCGTTAGGTTTAATTAAGCAATACATATTCTTTTTAACACATTAAATAATTCATAATTTTGACAAATCAAATGTATACAAATATACAATACAATTCATCAACAAGAGTTTACATTTGACAACATCTCTCTTAGTTTTACAAAATGAAATTATTATAGCATCATCGATTGGAGTAATCACCTGCCATTCTGGATGATATTATTCATTTTATTTACAAGATGGCTTCACTCAAGTAAAACCATTTCTGGTATTGTTTGCTTGCATTCATTTTCTTTTTGCTAACACACTTACTGAAGTAAGTAATAGGGTATATACCAGCAGTAAATCATTTAATCCTTGTAACATATTGCTGAACAATATTGCCACTGGGGAAACATATTTTACAAAGAACCTTTTCAAGTGTAGCTCATCCACTCATACACAAATAATACACATTTTATAATGTAGGTTGAACATCTGTATTCCCACACAGAAGTGTTATTTTATTTCACTTACTTTGTCTTAAGATATAATTATTATTATATATAATTATTCAAAATGTATTTGTTCATGTATATATAAAGGTAAAACATTCAAAACTACCCAGTGTTCTTCTCTACTGCTTTATAAACTCACTTACTTTTTCATCTCTTCCATTCCGGGGCACCACCAGTTGCAACGTGTGGATTAATCTCAGCCGTAGGGGGGACTGCAAAATAGAAAAATCTTTCCTCCCATCCTATATAGGGAAGGATCTCCTCAGTTTTTTTTCTTGCAGTCGCAAGGGACTGTCAAGATGTCTGGATTTTTTTTAGTTACAGTGCTGACAGGGAGCAAGGCTTCAACTCCGTTTTTCTCCCAGCCCCACACCAGCTGCGGCGTTCCTGGGGACCCCCCTTAGATGCCGGTAGTGAATTCCTAAGCTGATAGCATGGGATTGTGCAGAGTGAGGGAAGCGCGAATGGGTCCAGGTAAGCATGTCAGGGCTTGGGCAACTGAGCTTGGGCCTTGCATGGTGGCCCTGCTGTGTGTCTGCCACTGAGCCCCGGTCCCTCTACCTCCGGGGTCATCTCCCGCTATGACTGCATGACACCCTTCAAGAGACGCAGTCTGCCTTCCCCATTGCTGCTGGATGGGGCCTGAGCTAGTTGGCCGAGCTCTCTGGTGTCAGTGTGTTTGTGATTACTACTTCTGACAGCCATGCTGGTCAGAGCTTATTCAAAGCTCAACTGCCAGCATGTGGGGGGGCGTCCTGCCTATTGGCTAACTGGGAAGGGGGGCGGGCCAGCCACACAGGTGATGCCACTGGGGGCGTGGCTTTGGCCAGTTCAGGTCTTACAGTGGAGGACGGGAGGAGGGGTGGGACGGTCGCATTTGCAAGTTCTGCAGCTCCGCCCTCCTTCTCCTTCCTTACAGCACAAGTCAGCGCAATCTTGTGCATTGTGCATTGCCTGGGGGTCCCTGCTGCATCCCCAGATCATCACTTGGCAGCTCCTGCACTGACTCTCTGTTCTCCTGGGCTGAATATCAGATCCAACGCGGCTGCTGCCCCATGGTTTTCCCTGGACATGTAGGACTCCCTCTGGGGACAAAGCCTTTTGACTTGTACTGATTCTACTAGGAATCTAACATTGTTCTTGCTGTTGCAGGGTGGAGGTTTGAAGCTTCTCCATTCTTGGCCAGTGGGTTGATCTCAGCTGCAGGGAGGTTGCTTTTCTGGTAGTGCAGGCAGGTCTGACCAGTAGTCAACAGGCTGGAACGTGTGTGGACCAGTGCTCCAGCTGTATTGCTTAGCAGTTAAACCATTTTACCAGGTTGGAGGCATCCGAGGCACTGGGGTTTCATATTTTGATGGAGAGTGAACCCCTGTGTGCTTGGTGCACTTCTGTCCTGCGCCACCTTACGCAGCTGGCAGGTTCGTCCAGTTTCCTCTGCGGCTTCACCCTGTCTGCCACGTCGAAGCAGGATACTCCCTCTGGGGGGCTGCCAGGCCCATTTGTGTCCCAGGCTACGCCAACGGATGAGATTCCTCCTTCAGACGTGGCAGACAGGGTGGCTCGGTTGGAGAGCATGGTAAGTGGGGGCATCCCTAGTCTGCTTGTGCCCTTCACGATAGGAAGGCTACGGCCAAGTGTAGGCATATGCAGACAGAATTCACGTATTCTAGTTCAGGATCTAGTTCCAGCTGGTCGGAGGGGGAAGGGGAGATGTCGCTCGACAGTTGAGAGGAACCGGAAGCTGCGCATAAACCCGCTTTCACCATTCCACAAACACAGTTCTGCATACTTACTGTAACTATTTTTCTGGAAGTTCTCTGTGTTCTAGAGCAGTGTGCCATGGAGATCCACTCACTGGCACCTCGTTCTTGCAGAATCTTTCGGTGCGATCGGTCGGCCACACTGTCTTCAGGTGTCACGCTGAGTGCCATCAGGAACCCCTGGTTGCCTCCGCTCCCCGCTATGAGCACCCGTCTGAGTGAGAGCTGCATTTCCTGCCAGGTCTCGCATCCTCTCTTGTCTTATGCTCTCTGGCAGCTGTGCACTGCCAATATAAAGCAGCTCAATAAGCCATAAGGTTATATTGGGGCTATTATACTGATTTGTGTATGACCTTGGTCTTTGCCTAAATCATTTAACAGAGACTTCTAATGTTGTGTATGACCCTGGACTCCTAGACTTCAACCTGCCTGCTCTCTGGTGCTTCAACGGCTCCTTCCTGTGTATGAACCTTTTTACTGAACCGGCTTCTTCTCTGTTCTTCTGTTTTGATGCCTGTTTGGACTGTTTAACTTGTGTATGACCTTGTGCAATGCCTGACTTTTCATGAATCACCCATGAGTGCTTATTCACCTGCAGACCCAGCTCTTTCTAGCATCCCAGTGAACAGGAGCTAAATGTTAAGCTAGCAGTGGAGATTGAGCAATAAACTGGACTGTGTTTCTCAACCCTGTCCTCAAGTACTCCCAACAGGCCATGTTTAGTAAATATCCATATCTGCAAAACATGTCCTGTTGGGGTAGCTTAACAAAAGGGCAAGAGAGGAAATTCTTTATGTCTAATTAGATGGTATTCTGATAAGTGACTGCCAGATAAGTAGGGATAAATAAGGGTATCCCTTTTTATTATAGGATAGCTGTAGCTGTGAAAATGTTTTTTTATGAAAATTGTTTTCAGCCATACTCCTATATAATGTTGTGTGTGTGTGTGCAGCAACTACTGAATTATAACCATGGTACTGCCCTTTTCTGAACCCCCCTACCCAATTCCTCCTGTTGCTGTTTGTATTAGAAGTAGTACTACACCTTACAGTAGCTTTGATTTTAATTTCCTCATAAAATGGTGAACTGGGCAGAGCCAACTCTCATCTTTGAAGGAGGGGAAGATGGGAAAGGGAAGCAGAAGCAAAGTCATGGTGAGATGTGAATGTTGATAACAAACAGGCCTAAAATGTCAGGAAATAGGGCAAAAACTTCAATACTAATGTATTGCACATATTGTGTAAATTTTGGGTAGTTTGGTAATGATACTTAAAGAGGAGCAACCATTTACCTAGAGTCTATAAGAGTATAAGGGACTCTAGCATCGGTGGACTCCATCTTTGTGCAGCATCCTACAGGATGGGCAGGCTGATTCATTAATAGCGCCAGGTAGCGACAGATGAGCGACAGTAGCGTTATTTTCACAGCGCCCGCTAGTATTCGCTGTGCTTGGCAGTTGTTCGGCTGTTGACAGCGACTCAGTCGGTGTGTGGTAATGTTGAATACGGGGTTATGAGTCGCTGTTTGACAGGTTCCGCGCTGTATGGGAGCGCATGACAGCGAACGGCCATAGCGAACGGCTCCCAGCATATTCATTAACAAATCATGCTCCAAAAATTCTTGCGCTGTGAAATGCTTGTTGAAACCCCAGAGCACTGGCGGCGATGGGTTAAAAGTAGTTTTTTAACCCCCAAACAACCATATTTTTAGAAAAAAAAACATGTTTTTCAAAACATTTTGTAATATGAATACATTAATATCAGACCTGTAATATCAATTCTGCACAATTTTTTTTTTTTTTAGCTTAAAAAAAAAATCTAACATTGCAAAAGTGGTCACAGAATTTTTGACATAAAAAAAAAAAAAATAAAATAATAGCAATTAATTATGAATATTTAAAGTTAGCTCCATTGAAATGCATTGGAGAGCGCCAGGTAGCGAGAGGTCATACCTGTCGCTGTTCAAGGTCGCTCGCTGGCGCTGTGGGGTGAGGCTGGAATAATGATGAATGATTCGCTATCTGGCGCTCTGTCAGTCACTAAGCAGGATCGGCTTGATAAATGTGTGATTGCGGAGGGGAGCCGGCGTTCTCGTGGCGGTGAGCGTCATTACCGTTCGCTCACCATTCGCTACCTGGCGCTATCCCTTGTTAAATAAGGGCCTCAATGTCATCAAGCTTGTGGACTGACAGGCATTTTCTTATTTTTTCGACCTGGACCCCTGGTATTATTTATAGTGCCACTGTTATTTAGGTGAGACTAAATTACTTTTAGCAGACATATAGGGGTCGTTTTAGAGTCAGGCGAGAATCATATCTTTTTTTAGAGGACATAACTGCCATTCACTTCTAGCGGGTGCAAAATTTTCAACTGGCCCTGAATCTGCCCCAATGTAGACAATGAAAGTGAATGGCAGTTTTCTCTCCTAGTTGAAGAGTGAGAATTCTTACCTGCCTCTGAATCGACCCCATACTTGCAGATAATATCTGCATAGAAAATACCCTGACACAGATATGTTTCTCACATTCATCTTGCTTTCAATTGGTATCCTAACAGTGGGTGACTGACAGGGTAATATTGCTAGTGCAGTGCTGAAAATTGAAATTCCGTCCTGCAATCTGCTGTCACTGAGATGTTTACAACTGGTCCATCAATCAAGGAATAAAGTGGAAAAGAAATGACATGCGGCAACTAGGCTTTAGAACAAAATAATAATCTGTTTACATGAGGAAATCAAACAAAATAACTACAAAAACATTTTATTTCTGTTTGTTAAATAAAACACAGACTGTATTAGCTGACATTTGCATAAGGCTATGTATTTGCCGTTACTGCTTGTGCTGTATTTAAGGTCTATGGCTCCCTAGATGTATGGCCCACTAAAGTAAAATTTCACCTTATTTTCCAAAATTGGAAGATTATGAGTAGGGATGAACCAGAGTGGAGACGGTTTGGAAGCCTTCTGGCCTGATAGTTCCCGGTGTCTGGAATTCGGAACTCCAAAATGACAGATTCAATAGCTCCAGCCACCTCACCTCACAACTAGCATAGGTGTTTTCTTACCAGTTCACAAACTGTAAAAAAAACACTAACATTTTAAAATATAAAAAATAACTCACCATTGCCGCTTCTTCTTTCACCTGTCCCCCACCTGGTGACATCCTCACCGCAGGTCTTCCAGGTCTGGGCCGCCCTCCTGGTCTGGCAGACTGTGATGTGGTTGGAAATCCTCCTCCTTCCTTGATGTCCCGCCAAGCTTATTCCAGCCCACCAGTGCAGGGAGGTTTTTATACTACTGAGGAGGAGCCTATGTGAAATCCTCCCCATGTGACTGATGGCACTTGAGGGGAACAACATGGAGAGAGATTCTAGGGTAGTATAAAAACCTCTCTTCCTTGGATGGCTGAGATTAGCCTGGCAGGACACCATGGAAGGAGGAGGGGAAACCTATGTCCCCCACTCACTACAGAAGCCATTGGGAGGCTACAGTAGCGGTTCCTTGGCATCAAGAAGATCACAGCCTGTCCGACAAGGAGGCAGCTCCTGGACCTGCAGAGAGGATGCTGCCTGGCAGGGGACAGATCTAATTTTAAAAATGTATTTTTTTTCCTTTTTTTAACTGTTTGTGTACTGTAAGGGGTCTAAGGAACCCCTGGACAAGTTCATAGGGTAGTGATGGCTGGCATGCCACCTACCAGCATCAGCAGGTGGCATGCAGGATAATTTGACTCTGATCTTGCCAGTATCTGGGATGGGATAAATTGGAGATCTGATCTGAAGCCCAGATCTGAATTCCATCAATAGTGCTGATTTGACCCCTAGTTAGACAAAGAAAGATAAAAAAGTACTGCACATTTTTGTACCTGGTGTTTTGTACCTTTGTACCCAGAATTACACTGATGTTAAAAGGACACTACTTTTTTAAAAATGTCCTACCTGTGGGTTGATTCAAGTAGGCTTAAAAAAGTGTACTTCTATTTCATTTTTCACATAAAGTGCACCTTTTACTCCAAAGTGCACTTCTTGCAGCTGGAGCTGAATCATCCCCCGTCATGTTTATGTAAAAACTAGACCCACAATGACACATTACACTTTGCCACAGTCTTATTTTTGCAGTTTTTTGTTTCTTTGATTGATGACAAGGCTTTATGAATTGGCTGGCGTTGTATCTCTGCATGATACTGTGGTCTGATAAGCGTGCTACTGACCTGATTCATGTTACCAACCTTCTTTACATTCATTCCCACAATAAGTAGGGACATACAAGATTGATATTTTTCTGCTCTGGGTGTAGTTTTACCGAACTTAAACAGTAGTTAAGCCAAGCCACATTAAAGGGATTTTCAACAATCTTTTTATCCAAGCCTGTTCCCACAACTGAGTGTTTGTGTTTGATGCCACATCCAAAGTTTGAAAGGATGTTATTTGGTAATGTCTTCTATGACTAAATGGGAGGTGTGTAGTCACATTTGGCCAAAGAAGCATTCTATGATACAAACATTAATAATAAACTCATAAAAGTGTGACTGTGCTGACTTGCTTGAAGCTGAGTACTGTTGTAATTTATCCCATGGTGTGTTTTCCATCAAAGCTGTCATAGAAATTGTGTAGACATGGTGGTGGCAAAAAGTTTTTTAAAGGCCTACTTAGCTTGCATTATGTGCATGAAATGGGGGCAGAACAGAATGGATAGCTCCAACTATAAGCCATACAGCACCATTTTAACATTAGATCACAAGTACATATAAAGAGATTCCCCAGTCATTAACATTATAATCCAATGACTATAAGCATGCTATAGGGATAGTGAAGCAGTAAGCAAGCAAGTCAGATGTATAAATGTATAGGAAAATTGCTTAATATTAAAATCCATAAACCGTAAACATGCTTCATAGTGAGAGGTGCTATTTATATATGAACATAATGCTACCAAGCTTTATGGTTTTCTTCCCCTGGGAGAGATAAAAATCCGGTGGTGACAGGTTTTTGAGCATACTATTCCACTTGATGATCTTTTGCAATGTCAGTCTGCTGAGCCAGTTTGTAGGCAGCGTCCACCAATCTAAATATCTGCCTAACTTTGTTTCGCACTAGTAGCATGGCACATCACAATAACCTTTTTAATAATAAAAATAAAAAAAATAAAATGTACATTTGCTCTTTAAAGGAGTGTAATTCTTATCTTTATTTTACTTTATATTCATTTTCTGGCTAAATCACAATGTTATTGTAGAATGTAACATATGGAAAACAGCAGTAGCAATGAGAACAATTCAATAATATGCATGAGCAGCTTTATAAGAGTTTTTTTTTATTTTGGGGATGAATCAGAACAGATGTTGTTCATTCAGAAACTTTAAAAGTCCAAATGGCATGTTGAAAAGAGTTAAAAATTAAATTTTCATTCCTTGGATAGCCTTCTTGAAATACTATACTATACAAGGGTTTAATACATACAGCTGTATAATCAGTTGAAGATTTAGGGTGATAAGTCACTGTATGGAAATTAAGTGCAATAAATTATTTATGCCTAAATGTATGCTGCTTCCATTTTGTGCTTGATACAGGAAGTTCAGAGCAGGGTCTCTCATATCAGTGTGTGGGATGACAAAATGTCTCCTGAAGCCCCGTGAAGGGCATCCATTTCACAGACTTGCCCTCTCTGCATCCTGAAAACCTGTATTTTACCTATATAACAAATAGAAAAAAACAATTAAATGGCATCTGTAGGCAAAATAACACCATACTCAATTTAGATCATATGTAGTACAGCTGCCTGGTTCTTTTCCATTCAAGTGATCCAGCTACATTATTAGAGTTTATTTATAAAACGCCATCATAGTCCATGGTGCTGTACAATGTGAAATTATAAACAGGGTAAAACAACTAATTTACAATACATGACAGAAAAGCACAAATACATCAGTCATACTGAATTACACTAGGAGAGATTGTCCTGCCCTTGCGGATTTACAATTTAAAGGATAAGGGTGGAGACAAAGGGTAGTTCACAGTATGATGGCAGGTGATCTGAAGTGAGTTTGCCCCTCAACTTAAAGGTACTCCTAAGATACATCAGTATTTGATCCATCCTTCAGATTTTGAGCAACCATAGGTTCAAAGGAAGAAGAGTAAGGGAAACTTAGTATTAGCAGAACATACAAGAGAACACAAATGCTAAAATAGTCAGACAGGGTCTTTAGCACAGATAAGCTCATATCACACCCTACTATGTCTTAAAAAAACAGCAATCTCATAATATATTTAAAAAATATTGCAGTTTCTCTTAGCTCTGTATTTCATAATGACAATTCCCCCCCAGAGATGGTGCGTTTTACCAAATGTAAAAAAAAACCCTTTTCACATACTATTACCTGTATGTGAATAAAAGGTCCTATTTTCACTGCAGACTGCTCATTTTTTATGCTAGGTAGATGCTATCTCATTCTGGGAAACCTTGGCTACAAAATAAATGTCTGTCATGCATAGTCAAAGGCTTTGATCAATGTAGACAATTTAGAATTCCTCATTGCTGCTGTATCTGTATCAGATTGTTTTATTTATATTTTGTATTAGATGTTGCTACATTGCGTGCAAAAAACTGGTATGTGACAAGGGCAACTTGTCGCTCCTCTGGTCAACATGTTTTCATTTAGTCATTTTACTTTGGAGTGTTAAAAAATAGTTTCCTTTTATTACAAAATCCCCTGCACACTAGGCTCGATTCAGAGAGTGAAAAAAATACTTTTGTTTTAGCGCCGATCTGTTTTTTTTTTTTTTAATTTCCCGCTCTCGTATGAGTGTGCAAGCGATTCTATGCATGCATTGCTAACCTTCTGTAAAGTTTCCGTCCGTTCGTATGCCAGAGTACGAGTACGAGGCTGTCATTTTCCATCCAGACTTTTCTGTTTCATTTTCACATGTTACAACGTAGGCTTTAGTTTTTGCCCTTTTTCCATCGTCTCCTCCCACGAATCCTTTACGTTTCCTGATAGATTCTGTTTCACTTTTTCAATAAATAATTAGAGATGAGCGAACCGGTTCGGACGAACCGGAATTCGCTCCGAATTTCAGGAAATATTCGATTCGGCACGAACCCGAATATTTTGTGGTTCGTGCCGATCAAATTTTTCCTGAAATTAAAAAAAAAAAATGCCTGCATGGTGGGAGCCGGCCGGCGGGCCGGTAAAGCTTTACGGCCCGCTCCTACCATGCCGGCATTTAAAAAGAAAAAAAAAAAAAAGCATTTTTGCCGGCATGGTGGGAGCGGGCCGGCCGGCTCCGCTGTCAGCGGAACCGGTCAGCCCGCTCCGCTGTCAGCGGAACCGGCCGGCCCGCTCCCACCATGCCGGCATTTAAAAAAAAAGCAAACACTTACCTGCAGGTCCGGAGCGTGGAGGCCGGCGCCGCTCTCAGCTGTCATCTGAGGGCGCGTCATCAGAGGCGCCCTCTGATGACGCGCCCTCAGATGACAGCTGAGAGCGGCGCCGGCCTCCACGCTCCGGACCTGCAGGTAAGTGTTTGCTTTTTTTTTAAATGCCGGCATGGTGGGAGCGGGCCGGCCGGTTCCGCTGACAGCGGAGCCGGCCGGCCCGCTCCCACCATGCCGGCAAAAATGCTTTTTTTTTTTTTTTTGTTTTTTAAATGCCGGCATGGTGGGAGCGGGCCGGCCGGCTTTACCGGCCCGCCGGCCGGCTCCCACCATGCCGGCATTTTTGATGGGGAACTTCGTAAAAGTTCGATTCGGCCGAACCCGAATTTCTTTGTGAAATTCGGCGAATCGGCCGAATCGAACTTTTCAAAAGTTCGCTCATCTCTATAAATAATCGTCCAGACGGAAATCCTTACGATCTTGAGCCTGCGCACTATAAACTTAACTCATATCATAAGTGCTTGCCTACATATTTGCCACCCTCACTTCTACTACAATGTTTAGCTAAATCAATTAGCGCTATCCTCCATCTTCCCTTTTGGACCCTTAAAGCTCACCCCAACCACTTCGCGCTATCCTCCATCTTCCCTTTTGGACCCTTAAAGCTCACCCCAACCACTTCGCGCTATCCTCCATCTTCCCTTTTGGACCCTTAAAGCTCACCCCAACCACTTCACGCTATCCTACATCTTCCCTTTTGGACCCTTAAAGCTCACCCCAACCACTTAGCGCTATCCTCCATCTTCCCTTTTGGACCCTTTAAGATCACCCCAACCACTTAGCGCTATCCTCCATCTTCCCTTTTGGACCCTTAAAGATCACCCCAACCACTTAGCGCTATCCTTCATCTTCCCTTTTGGACCCTTAAAGATCACCCCAACCGTTTAGCGCTATCCTTCATCTTCCCTTTTGGACCCTTAAAGATCACCCCAACCACTTAGCGCTATCCTCCATCTTCCCTTTTGGACCCTTAAACTCACCCCAACCACTTAGCACTATCCCCCATCTTCCCTTTTGGACCCTTAAAACTTACCCAAACCACTTCCCGGTTAGGTTCTTTTTCCATTTTAGGCCCCTAAAACTTACCCAAACCACTTCCCGGTTAGGTTCTTCTTCCATGTTAGGCCCCTAAAACTTACCCAAACCACTTCCCGGTTAGGTTCTTTTTCCATTTTAGGCCCCTGAAACTTACCCAAACTACTTCCCGGTTAGGTTCTTCTTACATTTTAGGCCCCTAAAACTTACCCAAACCACTTCCCGGTTAGGTTCTTCTTCCATTTTAGGCCCCTAAAACTTACCCAAACGACTTCCCGGTTAGGTTCTTCCATTTTAGGCCCCTAAAACTTACCCAAACCACTTCCCGGTTAGGTTCTTCTTCCATTTTAGGCCCTTAAAACGTACCCAAACCACTTCCCGGTCATCTGAATCTTCATCTCTAAATATTTATTTCACCCTTCGTTTGGTGTTAATGTATTTGTGTTAAAAATGACACTGAAACTTTTTTTTTTTTTTACTTGTAGGCCATTTTTTGGGCCCATTCCATGTATTTAAAAAAAAAAAATTGTTTAAACAATTTTAAAAACAACAACTTTAAAAATATTAAAAATTTAAAATCTAAAAAACTATTTACAAAATTAAAAACAGTGACAGGACCCAGAACACTATTCTTCTTCTGTTGTCCCCAACGAGTCAACCAGCTGCTGCATATCGGTCACCAACTCAAGGACCCTTCGATTCATTTCTTCCACTTTTGCCCTTGTGGTCCCTGTATCAATTTTAGAAACAAAATTACTTAGAGACAAATACATGTTTCTCACCTGTGGATGGAATGTTTTTTAGTTGCCAACATAAATCAGGACGACATATGTCATTCTGCTAAGTAATTACTCTAAGCAAGTGGGCACAGGTCAGTCTGCTAAGTAATTACTCTAAGCAAGTGGGCACAGGTCAGTCTGCTAAGTAATTACTCTAAGCAAGTGGGCACTGGTCATTCTGCTAAGTAATTACTCTAAGCAAGTGGGCACAGGTCATTCTGCTAAGTAATTACTCTAAGCAAGTAGGCACAGGTCAGTCTGCTAAGTAATTACTCTAAGCAAGTGGGCACAGGTCAGTCTGCTAAGTAATTACTCTAAGCAAGTGGGTACTGGTCAGTCTGCTAATGCCATTGACTATGGCTTGATGTATCTGGGTGATCATGTCACTTAACACATACTGCAAAGAATGACATTACAACTTACTTAGTTGGTGGCCGACGGATGCCTCGTTGGGGACAACCCTACATCCTGGGCCCTGCCACTGTTGTGAAGTAGAGGCTGTCGAGACATGGCAAATAGGGTCACTTATAATGTCTTAGTCAACAGTAATCAAAATTCATTTTCAATGTGTGTGTCACATCGCTCACCTTCTCCCTGTGCCTCCTGGGCGAGATCTGCTGCAGCCTGCGCATCTTCACACGCTCCAGAAGCATCTACAAAAACAGATTAAGGGAATCAGCTTGGGTGGAAATTGCATGTATATGTGTGTGCAGTTACATGAAGAGTCACATACCAGAGGCTCCCGCCTGTGTCGCTGGGTACGACTTCCTGCCCACGCCGTGCCGCCCCTCCTCTGTGGAAAGGTCCAGGGGCTGGTCAGAGGACCCAACAGAGGAGGGCTAGGACCGTCGCACTGGAGATCTACCACCTTCTCTTCCAGCTGCAGATTCATGCAGCACTGGTCGGCCTGTGCACCTCCGGGTGCGGCGGATTCGGTAATCCATTTCCAACACTAGAAAAGAAAAACAATTATAAATAAATGCCTACCTTCTGCATGAGTTACATCTGCCATACAATCGCTATGTACTTATTAGGGAAATGGATTCCGAAAAAGCGCCGCACCCGGGGCATGTGCAGCCGTTTCAGGTCCGACCAATGCTGCATGATCTGCGTGTGGGTGAAGGTGGTGTCCATCTGATGTTGTATTTGGGCAATGATCTCCAGGGCGACGGTGCGCTTCTCAAAAGAGTTGGGCAGGTAGTCGTACCTGCACTCCAGCATGGTCTACAAAACACAAAATAAAGCAAGGTTTTAGTTCAAACTGCATACAAATATCTGTCAACAATCTATCATTTGACTAAATGACATTAACAGACACATTTGTAGCCTAATACAATCCTTTAAGCTGGCCTCAGTGTTGGTTCGCACGTGTGGGCCCTCACTTCGGTTTGGCACAAAGTTTGAGACACTTTTTGAACCAACCGTTTCTTCATGCGCTTCCTTAAGGGCTAGGCATGCATTTAGATGGCAAATCAAAGGCAGTAAAAGACACTTACAAGCATGATGATCTCTTCTTGTTGGCGGGTGAAGATTGTGGGCGCCATCTTGCCTCTTGTCTGCAACAGATAAGTAATGCCCCTGCGGTTTCCGGGTTCCGCACGGCCAGACGAACGGCTGTACGCACGCGTACGCGAACGCGTAAACATCAGACCCCGGAATTAGTATTTTAAGGGTCCTGGAGCCACAGCTCATTCTCTTTCAGAGTCTCGTCATTATGCCACCAAAAAAATCCGCCACTAAGCCCAAAGCAGCCAAGGAAGCCAGCAGGTAAAAGGCAGAGAAGTTTGAGGAGGCTTCAGCAGGCCCCACCACTCGCTCAAAAATGCCAAAGGCTAAGCAGCCGGAAACCCGCAGTGGGCAGGTGAAGGCGACCACAAAGGCACCCACAAGCACAAAAACCAAGGAGCCAGCACCAAAGAACAAGGCCCAGCCCAGCAAGCACACAGGTACGGCCCTAAAAAGCACACCAAGAGGGTGAGAAGCCCCAGCCCCCAAAGGTCACCATCACCCCACCCACGTGGGAAAAGCTCACATGCAAAGAGGCCAAGACACCAGGCTCGAAGCCCCAGCCTCCAAAGGTCAGCATCACCCTACCCACATGGGAAAAGCTCACATGCAAAGAGGCCAAGCCACCGGGCCCGAAGCCCCAGCAGCCAGAGCTCAACATCACTCCACCCACGTGGGAAAAGCTCACATGCAAAGAGGCCAAGCCACCGGGCCTGAAGCCCCAGCAGCCACAGTTCACCATCACCCCACCCACGTGCATCAACCTCCCAGGGCCATGAAAGTGTGAAGGGGCCACAGAGGCACAGGCCAAGAAGCCCAACATCATCCACCACACCCTCTCCTCCGCGCCCACATTTGGCACCGGCACAGGTGGAAAGGCACTCTCCATATGCCACAGCTACACAAGTCCAGTTCAATCAGAAGCCAGCCACCTGTCCTACATTTCTCCCCAACACAGCCAGGCCAGAATGTCCCCCGATTTGCCGCCAACCACTGATGAGCCAAAACGTCTAGCAACAGGGCGCACATTGCGCCAAGGCCACTTGAGTGGCAGGTTTGGTGAGGCCCAAACTCTGGCATTGGCTAGTGGCCTCACCTTGTATTATGATGAGCTATATGGGCGCAGATCCAAAGCTACAAGCAAGCAGCGCAAAGCTGAGATTTTGGAGGAGCTCACCAGACAGGTCAATGCAGCGGGGAAGAGCTCAAAGATGTGGAGCAGATACAAAGGAAAATATTGGACCTAAAGTATGCAGCACGAAAGAAAGAAAATAAACTGCGTAATTACAGGTACATATATACTTTGTGGTTTTGGCTTCGGCTTCTATTGCAAACATTTAGCTAAATGTGTGCAACTCTCTTTTTCAGCTTACAAACTGGCGGCGGATTCCCCACCAAACTGCAATTTACCCGAGCTGAGGAGATGGTGCTGGGCCTGCTACATCCTGTGGCCTTAGAGGGACACTCGGCCCGACAGGACACGGACATCCCTACTACTCCTGCCGGTTAGTAATGTTAATGTGTATGTGAAATGTGAGCTACGTGTAAAATGAGGCACAAAGCCATAGATTAACAAGGGTGTGCCTTGTAGTGGAGGTAACCATTTAAACAGGGTGTGTTATGTGTGGCGAATCATCTTTTGCTTTTTCCCTTGCTCATACATTATTTGGGAGAGTCTCGAGGAACACTATTGAGATTAGCACTGCCTGTTAGACTGCCTGTTATGTATTTTGCAATTTGGTTTTGAGCTGTGCTTTGCTCAGAAATACTTTATCTGGGGTGCTTGAAACTTGGACCTAGAAAGAATGGCAAACAGGATAATCTAATGGCAAATGCTATTTGCAAGCTGAGTGTGGTCCCATAATGGGCTTTTAGGGATGGGTGAAGCCTCAGAACAGCCAGTACATGCATGTTTATTTTGGTTAAGGAGACCAATGTGTATGTACTTGTTGACTAATACATCTACCAGATAATGGCATTCATAGTCAAGTTAAACTTGGTCCGTTGTGGGAGTTGCCATTCATTCATGGGCCCGTGTTTTAGTGAACCATATGTGTTCATACACATCAGCAATGCCTAGTTGTGTCTTAACATGCCTTCTTTTCCTCAATGCAGCCCAACATCATCCCTCAGCTAGTGGGGAATCCTCTGCCAGTTTGACCATGCCGTCTACTTCCGTGCTGCCTCGGACCCAGGATCCGATATATATGGTAAGTGTCTTTTTATGATTTGGATTATGCATGTGCCTTGCCATGTTTATTTTTGCTGAATTACATGTATTCCCCAAACTGAACCTTTGTTATTTACATGTCCCAACAGACCCACACACTGATGGAGGAAATCCAGGAGCTGGAGGAAGATGGAGCCTTCATTGAACCTTCAGAACAGCTCCCCCTGGGACAGAATCTGCAACTGTCCCAACATGTTTCTACACCAAATGCTCAGCAGCAGAGTGAAGCTGGCTGCATGCTGCCAGCCCATCGTGGGCAGCATGCAGAGACTGAGCCGACAGTCCCCAGTGTTAGCTCTGCTGCTGAGGATTTGCCAAGCAGACCTGTAGCTGTTGGTGGACCTAGAGCCACATCATCTGCACGCCCCCCCAACCAGGGGAATAGGGAGGCGTAGTCGACTACGTCGCCCAGTTGCCCAGGGGAGGGGCGCGCCGATGATGGAGTCAGCATGGCGCCATGAGAGGCGGCTATTTCGCCTCCAAAATCAACGAAACCACGAGCATCTTTCATGGCCAATTAGAAACATTAAACAACACCTTAAACTCCATGCTGACTGAATTTAGGTCCAACAACAGCCACATGGCCACCTTATCCAATTATTACAGTGCCATGCATGAGGAAGTTCGAAATAGCAACAGCCACATGGCCACCTTAACTAACAATCTCAGTGCCATGATGGCTGAATTTCGAACTTCTAATAGAAACATGTTGGAACAGTTGCAGATTCTGAATGCCACACAGGCCCAGGTGAGGGCCCACCTCCAAGGGCCCCAACCTGGGTTTTATGGGCATCCCCCATTTTAAGGCCTATTTGGCCTGTATCTGCTCCACATCTTTGCTCTACATCCCCACTATATTGACCTGTCTGGTGAGCCCTACCAATACACCCTTTTGGTATGGCTAGTAGACCACTAGCCAATGCCGGAGGTCAAGCCTCAATGAACCTGCCACTCAAGCTGTTGCGCTGCATGCTTGTGGCGAATTACATTTGTTCTGGCTCCTCCTGTTTGTAGGCATGATTGGGGGACATTCTGGGCTGGCAAACTACTACCTTGACCCCTGGCTAAGATTGAACTGGACTTAGATTGGGACTGGGGGTTCTTGTTTGGGTGTCACATTGACTAACAGGTGTAGATGTGGCATAGGTTTGGCTGCTTTATACCTGTGCCTGTGGCAAATGTGGCCAAGCAGGAGAGGGTGTGTCTGTGGGCCTATTTGTTTGCTGGCCAATGTGGACAAGGCAATGCTTGTCACCTATGTTGATTTACTTTTCATTTGTCTTTGCACAGGAGTGCCTTACTTTAAAACTCCTGACTCTGGGCAATTGCTATGTGGCCTGATTTGGCTAAACTTTCATTTGTGTTTTGCCCATGTATTTTATGCTACTATGGGAGTGACCATCAACTCCAATGTTTGCTTTGGAAATAAACTACCTAAAATTTAAATTAACCTGTGGTGGACTAAGTTTATGCCTCTATGTTTTGGGGGAATAAAGATGACTTAAAGAAGACATTAACAAATTTGGAACATCACCAAAACCAAAAAAAAAACATCATGTGTGAGTTTCTTTGTAATTATTTCTTTACTGTTTGTAAAAGTAAGAAACAAACATAAAAACACCAAGGTCCAAAAACACTATTAACAAAAAATAAAGGGACAAAACAAACAAAGGAACACAAAATTAAGCAAAATGTGTCTGAATTAAATTAGACCGCACGGCTTGGGCAGACACACTCGGTGGCCCACGATAGTCCTCGTCTAGGTCATCGGTGGGTGGAGAGGGGGGCAAATCCACATACCGGGGGACAGCTGCAAAATAGCAAAATTATGCAACACTGCACAGGCCATTATTATATCTATGACCTTTTTGGGGTCATACTGAAGTGCTCCCCCGGTATGGTCCAAGCATCGGAAGCAGGTCTTCAATAGGCCAAACACCCTCTCCACCACAGCCCTGGTCTTCCTGTGCACCCTATTATATGCCTCCTCGGCTACATTATGGGGCCGGAGGATGGGTGTCAACAGCCATGGAAGGAGTGGATAGCCGGAATCACCTGCCAAAATGTATTAGAAAAAACATAAATTACACATTACTCAATAAATGGAATCCCCTAAACGGCCCATCAACATGACTAAGAGGCTAGGTCACATTTGCTACACAGCATGAGCATACATAGTGCACAGGCCAAAAAAAAATAAAGAAAAAACAAATAGATGTGGAAACAAATTAAACATCAAAGATGGCGGATGAGGGCCATTCAGGCAGACTGTTAACAGGTATTGGTTTCGGACTGTGCTGCTCAGCATTCTTGGATGTCTTAAATTCTCAGGACCCTGTACCTGCTTGGTATGAGTCCAAAACAGCTCTAACACGCCCCCTGCACTTTATCCCGCTCTCCTCTACTCAGTAAGTGTAATGCATCTAATCAAAGATGCCGCAGACCCTATTATAAATTCCAGGACATAATTTAAGCAGAGTGTGGGGAAGAGTAAGTATTACTTTACTCTAAATTCTATTTCAACATTTTGCTAATGCAGGACTAACATTTGGCAAGGCTTGGTTGCTTTAAAAATCTAATGGTTAAGGTCGTGTTTCACATGTAAGCAAGGTGTTCAAATAGGCATAGTTTCATACATGGAACACAAATTAAATTCATAGCCATACATATCCAAAAAAGGACGTTATTGGCGTCAACTTACCAAGGAGCCATCCACCGGAAAATTCCCCAGACTCAAACCGACCGTACAATCCAGATCTGCGAAGAATGTAGGCATCATGGGATGAGCCCGGGAACCCGGCGAGCAGACTAAGGAACCGCATGTCCGGGACCACCACTGCTTGGACATTCATTGAGCGGCCCATTTTGCGGTTCCTGGGATTTAAAAAAAAAAAAAAAAAAACGTTATAAAGGGAAGGAAAACTAGGGAAACACTAACTAATCAAAAGGAGGGCTTTTTGGAATTTTTTTGGCCATAAAAATAAAAAAATGGTAAAAAATATGACTGATTGTACTTGCCTGTAGATATACTCGTCGACTGCCGGAGGGACCAGGGCTACGTGGGTGCAGTCAATTGCACCCATGACGTTAGGCATGTCAGCCATGTTATAAAATACCAGCTTAATCACGTTTCTGGCTATCATGTCATCTGGAAAACAAATATATTTGCGAGTAATGGTAGCCATGCCTTCCAAAAACTTGGATAGAGCGCCGCTCAGCGTAGGCTGGGAGATCCCCACGGAGAGGGCACCCAGCCCCTGGAACGAGCCCTTCGCCAAGAATTGCAGGCAGCCAAGCATCTTGGTCATACCTGAAATTGCTTGCCCCTCCCCTTGTGGTGCCGGCTAACCATGGCCGCAGCTCACTATACAATTTATGGAGAGAAGCGCGATTAAGTCTGGTGAGCTCGAACAGCTCAACGTCATGCATGCCATCGATGTGCATGCGTCGCCGCCGGTGCAGTCTGGTCTGAGCCCTCTGGACAATTTCAATGCCCATGAGCTGCAGATCCTCATGCTCCTCAAATGCACTAGAGTCATCCATAGCTGCTAGTCTCAAGGTCAAAATGGTCCCGTAAGGGGATCGCAAAGGAAACGGATTTATAGGGTGGTGGTCCGTCGGCAATCAGCTCTCTGAATGAGATGCAAGTCCATAGCAATAACGTAAGTTATATGAATGAATGAAAAATATCAGATTTGGTTTGGAAAATGACCCGAACTTACGCAAATGTTCCAATTTGCTTTCGTTCATCGAAAGCGCATATACGCATTTGCCCGAACGTTCGTACAAATGAAAAATGAACGAAAAAAAGCAAAAAAATTACAAACACCCACTAAAACTTTCACAGGGAGCTACGGAAGTGCAGACAAATGTGCCTCTGAATCGAGCCTACTCAGCAGGAAAGATTCTCAATAGAGAAGATCAGTGCAACAAAATAAGTGATAAAGTGCATGTGCAAAAAGAGCGAAGAAGTGGCCCGGGAAAAACTGGGCTGCAAAGTGCTACAAGAAATATGTCACACATCCAAGGATATGATGGCAATCACAAATTTATACTTAAATTGTTCGGTGTTCGGTGATGTACTAGTTTTCTTTACTTTTGAATATTAATTTGTGATTGTCATCATATCCTTGGACGTGTGACGTATTACTTGTAGCACTTTGCAGCCCAGTTTTTCTGGGCCATCTCTTCGCTCTTTTTGCTCATGCACCTGCACTTTATTACTTATTTTGTTGCACTGATCTTCTCTATTGAGAATCTTTCCTGCTGAGTGGCACATATGCTTTTCTGCTACTTTGATTGATTATTAACATACCTTACTATAGGTTTTGTCTAATATCACTCACTTTTCAAGCGTCTAAACGTCCATCTATTTATGTTGGCATCAGCAAATTCAGGTTTAATATTTGGTCATAGTCCTAGTCCTGTTTATTTTTCAGCTGTGGTATATATTAAATTGGCTATGGAATATATACGGTTGTAACTGTATATACAGTTTTAGCATTATTATTTTGCATTTTCCAGCTGAGTCAGGAAGCATTAGCCCCATTCATTCCCTCCTGCCCCCTTCTCTCCCCCTCCCATTTAGCCTTTTTAACATGTCCTTTGTGCCTTCATGTTTTTTATGGTCTTGGTATTGTTGTTATTAGTGTTAATGTAATGTTATTTATGTCATTTTGCATACTAGGTGTGTGCTCTCTCATGTAGGTGCCTACTGGTTAACTCACTTGAGTATGAATACAATGACAATATTAAAGCTGAGACATCTTCGCATTTTTTCGGGAAACCATTCCAGACTTGTATAATGTATGGTGTTTGCATGGACTTCTATGGTCTCACTCATATGAAGCATACAAGTCACCTGCACTGCCATGTTTGTTGTTCCAAAACTGAAAGCCCTTGTGGTGAATCAATATGTTGAATCCAATATTTTTTCCTGGACATCCACCTTTTGGCATTTAAATGGATGGACAGACTTAATTTTGTATTGTAATAAACTGTCACCGCATTGATGCAGCTTAACAATTCCCTTACATGAAACACCCCTATAAATGAGCTGGATAACGCTGTTTCTCTTTTTTGGGGAATTCTTTTTTATGCCTGCTCCTTGAATTGAACTGGAGACCTTTAATTTGTGAATTAACCTAATCACACAATGAGTTATTAGGGAATGTGAGAACAGGTTGTACAGTGTAGTATACAATAATTAAAAGATTGTTCCACCACTAGGAGCAAAACAGTAACAATGCAGTTAAATGACTCAAATCTGTATAACTAATTTTATGCTAAATAATTCAATTTGTCTATGAGATAGCCAAGATGATTATGTTTATAAAATGATGGTAGTATCATGTTTGAAGCTGTAGTGGATGGTATGATATAAAGCATCAAATTCAAAAGTTAAAAACATTGTTATGCTTTTGCACATCAGTGTAAGTCTATGGGAGTTCAGCTAGTGAATGTCAATGAAACCTTTCTTGCTTCTACAGTATAAAGCCTTGAAATTGAGTCTTTAAACTCAGGCTGAAGGCTTAAAGCTGTTATCAGAGTTAGGCTCAGGCTGCTTTTAAAGAGCTGAGACCAGTTCTTTTTATCTGTACTTATCTTGGATGGAATACAGGATCTGAAAAATGAGTCGGCAGGGGTTTTCCTGGTTGGGGATGAGAGGCAATTGCTTTGTAAAGATCATTGTAGCGGAAGTAGGAAAATGTTATTTGTTAATGTTTGTGTGCCATACACATACACATAGTGTTAAACACTGGCTAAATTAGAAGACTGCACACCCACAAAAAATGCTAATATTCAATATTTATTAAATTAATAGGCAACTTTAAAAACAAGACACACAAGATAAAGATAAAACAAAATGAGTAAGCACCCCACCCCTGGCACTGTATATGTATGAAAATTACAAGTGCCTAACTAGGCCACAGAAAATACATGGTAGCACAGTCAAGAACTATCACTGGATAGACACTGCTGTAATATAGGAAGTGCCAATAAAAAGGGTGCTAAACAAGAAAATAGCAACAGCTATTATTTTGTTTTATATATTTATTGAATTAATAAACACTAATTCAATAAATATTTAGTATTTATTTTAAAGAGGAGACATCACTTCAAGATAAGGTGAGACTATTGGGGCAGGGAGAGTTAGCAGAAGAGATTTTAGCAACAGATTTTAACAAGCTCAGTGTATCCTGAACGGGTGATTAGGTTTACTCTAGGTGCAAAGTACAAGTGTTTCAATTATACATTTGAATATGATCTAATAAAAGAAATTAAAGTATCAGTAGCAGATGCCAAATAATGTATCCTGAATCTGTCTATATTAGCATATAATCTGCATATAATCTGCAGCAAGTCACTAAATGGTAAAATAAATATAGCAACATAACATTATTTCCTTTTATTTATTCTTTTTTTGCAGTTGGGATGACAGCAGTTCTGCAAGCAGTGGCCTTAGTGACACCCTTGATAACCTCAGCACAGATGATCTGAATACGTCTTCTATTGGTTCTTACTCTAACAATGCCTCTCCTAGGAAAACCAACCAAACACAGGTAAAAGACCATACAAAGGGCATACAAATGAAAGGCATTACACATTATACAAAATCCTACATTAAAAATAAATACGCATTTAGCAGTCACCAAATAGAACGAACAATCAGAAATTGTCTTGTCTGGAATTAGTTTTTTTTGAAGACTTGTTAATTAAAGAAAATGCTAAATATGCTAATGCTCTAAAAAAAGAGATATTTGAAATACCTACTTGACATATGTGGCAAGTAGTTTCTACAGATGTGTCGTTCCTCAGTAATACTGTCATTAGAACTCAAAGATGATAATGAACAACCTGTTAATGTTAATGTATTTGCTCTGCCGGTACAGTAGCTGAACAAGACCCAAAGCAACTAGAAACAGAAATCATAAAACATTATTCATATTTTAAACATGCACAAATGCAAAAAAAGTAATTTAAAAGTCAACACTGACCTTAGAAAAAAATATAATCACTTCCATTTCTATGCCACAGCTAAAAACAGATGCCGAGAAACGTTCAGGACTGGAACCCTGGTCCAATGAAGACTTAAAAAAACAAGATGATGAGTATGACATTAGCATGGATTCTGGCAAATGGAAAGGTCTTTCTTCTGGTTTGTCAGAGGATTCTGATAAAGGAGGACAAAAATCTCTCTCTATCTCTCAGACTGGGTCATGGAGGCGAGGCATGACAGCTCAGATTGGCACAACATCCTCAAGGCATAAATCGGGCAGTAGTTCTCTAAAAACACCAGGTATAAAAAAGCAAAGATGTCTATTGTTTAATAAATTAATTCATTTTTACAAAGGTATGTTCTGTTCATAATATTTAAAAATGAATATGTGTGTCTGATGGTTTATTATACTCTTTATGCACTCTCACTAACAAGACATTAGGGAAAGAATTGTAACTGGGCAATCTGGGTAGACCCATTAGTTAATGTGCTCATTTGTGAATACACACTACCAACAGGTAGGAATATGTGGTTCTAAGGAAACCCAAACTGAGTTGACTACAACCTGAAAAATTGCTTGGAATTTTACACACCTTACCAAGAAGCTATTAGAGTATTAAACTAGGGGGGTCAAGTTGCTCCAAGAGCCTATGTCATAAAAGCCATTAAAATACCTCTAAAAGTATGTAGTATGACAACTGAAATATCCAAATTCATAATGCCAAAGAATAAATTGTATTGGTATAAATGCATACAGAAAATGACAGTAACACATCCTGTACAGTAAATCACCACTAGGTGGTGCAATCCTCCTCACATTGTTCAATAGGAATACATAAGAGCATATAGCTAGGGGCAAAATTACCCAATTGGTGTTTTTAAATATCCAGACACAGTACACTTGTATTTGGTCCTGGTATGGACATGTAGCTTAATAGATTACTATAGAAATATATCATATGGGCAGCACCCCTGTTGTTCAACACAAAATGATAAGTGGTGTTAATAACTGAAAATGATCCATCCAGTTTAAATAAGCATAATGGCAGATAAACTGCAGTTTATACCCAATGTTTCAAGTGAGTACTCACCTTTCTTCAAGGGGATATCAGGATGAGGCAGAGGGACCTGTCTTAGTAGTGGTCCTGGGGCGTCATGTTGCACATCATTAAATCCGACTGGTGTGGCATCGCTGGAAGCAAGAGAGGGGTCTCTGCATGCCAACCATCTGGTGCCCAGACATGCAGGGCCCCCTCGACTGCGTCTCATGCATTAAGGACTGGACCAATGAGAATGAAGAAATCAGACAGAAGGTGTGTCAATTGGCGCCCAGTATGTCTTGCGGCATCAGCTGTGCCTGGGGTGCAGGAGTGGTTATATTCTGCAATATATTTAAGGGGCCCTGTGGCTGTGCATCTAAAAGAATAAGACAGTATTAAAAACATATAGCCCTCATGTGGTATATTTGCATCTATTAAAGGACCAAGCTTAGCAGAAAACCTGTTATTTTAGTTGATAATGATTAAACCAGAATCTTTTCTCAGACTATCGGCTGATTTCTAAGTATTCAAAGAGAAATGTATACTTTTCAAAAAAGGAAGGGTTTATAAACTATATATATCAAAATACTTGATGTCCAATGTTTAGATGCAAGTAACTACCTGGATGGATCTTCACTAGAGATGAGCGAACCGGTTCGGACGAACCGGAATTCGCTCCGAATTTCAGGAAATATTCGATTCGGCACGAACCCGAATATTTTGTGGTTCGTGCCGATCGAATTTTTCCTGAAATTAAAAAAAAAAAATGCCGGCATGGTGGGAGCGGGCCGGCCCGCTCCCACCATGCCGGCATTTAAAAAAAAAAAAAAAAAAAAAAAAAAGCATTTTTGCCGGCATGGTGGGAGCGGGCCGGCGCCGCTCTCAGCTGTCATCTGAGGGCGCGTCATCAGAGGGCGCCTCTGATGACGCGCCCTCAGATGACAGCTGAGAGCGGCGCCGGCCTCCACGCTCTGGACCTGCAGGTAAGTGTTTGCTTTTTTTTAAAATGCCGGCATGGTGGGAGCGGGCCGGCCGGCCCGCTCCCACCATGCCGGCAAAAATGCTTCTTTTTTTTTTTTTTTTAAATGCCGGCATGGTGGGAGCGGGCCGGCCGGCTTTACCGGCCCGCCGGCCGGTTCCGCTGTCAGCGCGGAACCGGCCGGCCCACTCCCACCATGCCGGCAAAAATGCTTTTTTTTTTTTTTCTTTTGTTTTTTAAATGCCGGCATGGTGGGAGCGGGCCGGCCGGCTCCTCTGTCAGCGGAACCGGCCGGCCCGCTCCCACCATGCCGGCATTTTTGATGGGGAACTTCGCAACAGTTCGATTCGGCCGAACCCGAATTTCTTTGTGAAATTCGGCGAATCGGCCGAATCGAACTTTTCAAAAGTTCGCTCATCTCTAATCTTCACTTTGAGTAATCTCATCTTTAATGTAGAAACATTTAATGAATATTCAAAAGAAACGTGTAGCCACTTTCTTCATTTAACCCTTTCAGAGTCAGAGTATTAAGTCTGAATATCCAATAATAATCTCTCTACAGTAGTTTTAGCAATAGGGAGCCACCCCTCTTCGGCGATGCAGTTGATTTGGGAAGCCTGATGGCCTGCTGAGACATAATGACATGCTAAGGGGGAATCTCCTTACATCTGAATGATGCTCACATATTCAATTTCTAAATTCCCTTGAGGTCTGGCCCACATAGACCAGGCCACAAGGACATTTATTAAGATAAACCACATTTTATCAGTATCTGCAACATGGAAATAATTTCGCTTTACCGAACAAATGGTAAATAAATGTCTCAATGTAAAATCATGCACTTGGGTAGAAAGAATCCCCGCTCTGGGTATTTTATGGGCAGCACTGTGTTAGCCAGGACTTCAGAGGAGAGAGATTTAGGGATACTGATCACTGAAAGCTGTTAGTTGAGTGGATAGTGTAGCCAGGAAGTAGGAAAAGGAAGCAGAATGCTCAGCCGCATCGCTCGTGGCATGACCAGTAGGAAGAGGGAGGTTGTGATTCCACTGTATACAGACCACAGCCAGAATGCTGTGCATATGCTATTGCAGACCTTACCTGCAAAAATACATTGTTCAAACAAAACGGGTCCACAGGTGGGCAACAAAAGTGGTGGAAGGATTTGAAATGAAAACTTACGGAACTTAATTTATACAGTCTTACAGATTATATTCTGAAAGTAATTATTGTGTCTAATTTTTTTTAAACAGGTAAAACAGATGATGTTAAAGCATCAGAAAAAGTTAAAACACCCCTTAAAGGTGGTCCACTGCAGCGCTCTCCCTCAGATGCTGGGAAAAGCAGCTGTGACGAAGGTAAGAAGCCACCTTCTGGAATTGCAAGACCAGCAGCCACTGGCTCATTTGGCTTTAAGAAGACTGGAGTAGGAACATCTAACATTTCTGGAAGTGGCGCAACTATTAGTAGTGGATCAGCAACTCTAGGAAAGATGCCCAAATCTGCAGCAATCACTGGAAAAGGAGCTGGTAGAAAAACAAGTCTTGATGGCTCCCAAAATCAAGATGATGGTGTATTATTGGTCAACTCAAAATCCACTCTTCAATATCGAAGTTTACCCCGTCCTTCAAAGTCCAGCACAAGTGGTATTCCAGGCAGGGGTGGACATAGATCCAGCACAAGTAGTATTGAATCTAATGTCAGCAGCAAGTCAGCTGGTGCAGCAGGCTCTAAACTTAGAGAGCCCTCAAAAATGGCATCAGAGCGTTCAAGTCCTGTCACTATCAATCAGACTGACAAAGAGAAAGAAAAAGTCTCCGATTCCGAAAGTGTCTCTTTATCAGGTTCTCCAAAATCAAGTCCAACATCAGCCAGTGCCTGTGGTGCTCAAGGTATAAGGCAGCCAGGATCAAAATATCCTGATATTGCTTCGCCAACATTCCGAAGGTAGGATTCAATTCATATTTTTAACATCATTTCTACCACCTATACTCATAATATGTGTAGTTTGACCTAAAATAGGTATCCTGTAGCTAGGAAATGGCATTTGTTGCTTCATAAGGTGACATTATGGTCAAAGCTTTCACACTGTAACATAATGAGAAAATAAAGTATATATCTTCTTGTCCTGCGTGAAAAATAGGCCTTTGGTTATACTTGGTTATATTTAAATTTGAGGGTGACTAACCCGAAAAGCTGTGAGACTTACAGAAAAGACTGTGTTGCACAATTTGTTAAATGTAGTCAAATGTTTCTGCATTGCTTAGCATAAGTGTTATCTCCACTGCACTTTTAATTGTTACCTTGAACTTTACTTGAACTGACAGCTTTTCTCTTCAAAAAAATCAAAACTTGTAGAACTTCCTTTTTATTGTAAGCAGAACTTAATACACTAAAGTCATATATATATATAATCTCTAATGGTGATAATATGTTTTTGTAACAGAATGCAGCATCAGATGTGGGATGTTATATTAGCTCTATGTTATTAAAAAATTGGATATCTTAAAGGGAGAAAAGCTAATCTACCTAAATTAAAACAGGCGATAGTACTTGTATCATCATTTATATTGAGTTTCCTTTTCAAATTGCATGAACCCAGCTCCCTCTTGTGGACAATTGTGAGAATAACTTTTAAAAAAATATATTGGCTCTGTAAACTTTTAGTTGCATCTGAGCCTCAATATTCTGAATGATCATAATCCTGTCATGCCCCTAAAGAAAATCATCAATTCAAAATTCTGCCCACAGGCATAAAGCCTCTTGATATTTGGCAGTGATGTACTGTGAGAATAAGAAAGAGAACCACTCTTACAAGTGCACAGTCTAGGTATAAGGGGATTTGTTACTTTTTTTATTCCTTATTCCTAGTTCTTTAGTAGAGATGGGCGAACCTGAACTACAAAGTTTGGGTTTGTACCGAACTTTGTGAGTTCGGGTTCCCAAACCTGAACACGGACCTCAGCCAGCTCAGCATCCGTCCGAACGCTGAAAAGCTGGTTGACACCAGCTGAACAGCGCATTAACACACTTTACCCAAGGGTGCAGCAGCAGGAAGCTGCTGGAACGCACCTTCGCTTTTCCTCAGCATCAGCGTTTTGTTTGAATTTGGATACAGCTGGGGCTACAAAAAGATGGCCACTGGCTCTCATGAGTGAGGACACTTCTAGTGCCAGCAGCTTTCAGCCATCTTTTTGTAGCCCTGGCTGAGGCCAAATTCAAACAAATGCCGCTGCTGAGTAAAGAGGGACAGGTTGAAGTGAGTTAGAGCAGCACACTTACTGTTGCACACTCTGCACCAGACTGGGGACTGGGTTCAGGTGCCGAATTTATTCAAAGTTTGGACGAACTTGCCAGAACCAAACTTTGGGGGTTCACCTATCCCCTAGTCCTTAGTCAAAGCTTCCAAGTTAAATCAAGAGATTACAACCATAATGCTCAATTTAAAATCTCCTTGGTTATTGTGGCTGAGCATTTACTCTAAGAAGCCAAACTGGGGTGCATATAAGAGTAATCTGTGATTAATCATGTGGCAAAGTATAGTTAGTTCTTAGGTTGCGCATATTGCCAGTTGTGTTGATGGTCTGATGAAAAGATTATCAAAAATGCAGACGCTGTGGCGCGCATTATCACCTATAACAGTTGCATCAAAAAGGTCTTTAAAGCTCGCTATAGGGATGTAGGAAAGTTTAAGAACCTTCAGAAATACAACCAGTGTCATGCATTGGAATATTGAATGTAATGAATTAATTAGCTTGGAAGATTTAAATAAGTGTCTAGAATCTATATAAAAATTAATTACATTGGACTGTGGGCTAAATAGGACAATAATTTAATGTGTCATTTATGACTTTAATTAAAAGAAGTGATAGACTGGCTTTTCCACAGGATTTTAAAACTAAACAGACTCTCTAAGACAATGTGACTAATGGCTTATGTTCACTGATCGATCGCTGACATAAAATCTCTTGTTCGTCGCATGACCGCAGACATGTGGAAACAGAACTTGACCACAAATAGGACATGGAGCGCACAGAAATCTTGCAAACAATCGCTCACAAACAGTTAGCGGACTCATCATCTGTGTTTGAGCACAAATAGAGCCATGTGTTTGTTTGTTCGCTCGCTCAGTGTATGGTCATTTTATCTGTTTATGGGAATAAGTCAAAATGTAGAGTTCTATAAAAATTCCACAGATTTAAACTGAACCAACAGCCTGGCACAGTTGGAAAAGAAAGGTAGCGGCCATTTTGGAGCTTCCTCTCCCAACTGAAGTAACTGAAATTCACAGTAACAGGAAGCCCGACACCACTTCTTGTTTGCCGGTGGCCTGCAAGCCCATGAGCGGCCATCTTGCTTTTAAAATTTACCCCGGCAGGCATTAGAAAAACGTATTATTTTTTATGTGCAGCAATCTAAATGGCCCCGGGAAGAGATGCATATGAGCACTGTTTGTTGTGTTGGTCTGATTTAATTCATTTTTGACTGTTGGTCCGCTTTAACATAACCCTAAGATTTGAGGTGCTCCCTATCAGTAATCCAATAATTGTCAATAATCCCCTTTATCTTTTTCCCACATCTCACTAACCTTATTCCAATTTTCATGTGTGTCTCCCTAGGAGTTAAAGTGGCAAGGTTGATACAGGTTCTTTATAGTTTAACGTTTAGCAAAATGCATTAATTATTGAATATCTTGATTATCTTAATATTAAAATACAAACATTTTATTACCTATTTTGTTGTGTTTTAGGTTGTTTGGCACAAAGGCTGGAAATAAACCTTCTTCTTCTTCAACCAGTGATGGTGTGAAATCATCTTCAATGATGTCTAGCCCAAGCAACACCTCCTTGGCTAGACAGAGCAGTTTGGATTCCCCCTCATCTGGTACAGGTAGCATGGGTAGTGCTAGTGGACAGAGTGGAGGCAGTAGTCCCTTATTCAGTAAACCCAATGAATTGACTCCTGATGTCATAAGCCTAGGACATTCATTGACCTCCAGCCCAGCATCAGTCCATTCGTTTACATCTGGTGGCCAAGTATGGACAACAAATCTAAGTAGCTCCTCTGCTGGAAGTAAAGACACTCCAAGCTATCAATCTATGACAAGCCTGCATACAAGCTCTGAGTCCATTGATTTACCTCTTAGTCATCATAGTTCATTATCTGGATTGACTACAAGTACACAGGAACTTCAAAGCATGCTCATGAGGACTGGAAGTGTCAGATCGACCCTCTCAGAAAGGTAATGTGGAGGTTAATGTGTGTGCATTCTGATAGAAATAGAAAATCATATGGCCAAAACAATACTATATTACTCTATAATAATAATTATTGGTTACAATTGTCAAAAGGCATACCTGAGTGCCCCACTGCTTCATGCCATGTCATTTAGCAGATATCATATAAAGCACTGTCAAATAGTTTATAGTATAAAGACATGTAGTGTTCTGGGGAACATTTTGAAGACCCCATGCTTACTGAAAGCTGGCAGTTTAGGTAGGTGGTAAATGAGTTTGAAAATCTGGAACTTGGACACAAAATCTGAAATGTTATAATGACTGGCAAGGCTCACAAAAAATAATTTATTTGCCAGGCCACACACTGAATCCTACTAATAGTACTGTGAGCTGGGGCAGTTAGTCCATTTGTGGTACAGCTTTGAAGCTGAGGACGTGCTCAAAACCAACCCCCAGTTAGCATGTGAGCACCAGTCACTGACAGCATATCAGTGGGGGCTTGTGTGATGTGTCACTTGCAGCCAATCAAGAGAGTGACTGGCAGCAGGGACATGCACCTGGGTAGGGAGCACTCAGCCCTAGAGCTGATAGTGCTGCAACAGAATTGGCTCAGCCCACAGGACTAGGTAGGATTGAGTCTGTAAGCTGCCTGGTAAGCACTTTAAGTCTTGAAAAACGACTGTAATTCAAAACACGAATCATCAAAATTTAAGCTTGTATTTTAAGGAAAGGCAGCGCCCTAAGCATGTTTTTTTTTACGCAGTAGGAAGGTGAGGGCTCCAGAACCGAAAAATAAACATTTTTCAGATCTGATAGGGATATTTTGTGCAATTTTCTCCTCTTAAAGAGATTGTCCAGACAAAAAACAACGGTGGGCTTGCGCAGTGGAGCTGCGCTAGTTTTAATATGGCTTAATCTTAGTTTTCCCAACAGAACAGATACAGTAGCAAAGTTTTTGACACAAATTGGACTGTGGTTAGAAATGAATATACAGAATTTAGTTACCAAATTAATTTATAAATAATACGTAACAAGTAAATTACGAATTTATATTCATTTTGTTTCGTAAATCAAGGATTGCCTTTGTGTTCATTATGCCATTTTATTTTCTAACCGTTTTTATTTTGTTTATAGGGGTTTTCTTTATTTTAACAATTTGCAGCTTGATCGAAACACCCTGCCTAAAAAGGGACTGAGGTATAAAACATTCCTTAAGCATGACTGCTGCCCTAGCACACTTGGGTGTCTCTGGCTTTCTGTTAGTCTTTCCTACTTTCTTCTCTGTTTAGTGCTTACCACACTCTGTGTTTCACCTATATATACTGTCTGCAATATGCTAACATAAAAGTGTGGGCAGTGATACATTCTCCGTGCTGCCCTGTTTCTTGTTTAAGAATAATCAAGGATCCAAGATCTTTATAATACATTAACTATGAAAATTATAAATTTAGGATCTTGCTTTTAGCAATGAGCTGGATGATATATTCAATGTCTATGCTGTAGACAACTGTTTATGCCATCTGAAAATTATGGACCTTTGCATATGTGCAGCATTACAGCCAGCAGTAACATGCACATAGCTCATTCAGGTCAACAAATCATAGGCAGATACAATATCTTCCTCGTGGGTTGTGCTTAGGGTATGCAGATTCAAATTTAGCTTTCAATGTGAAAATATTTTCACATTGCAAAGATGCAGTAGATTTATTATTTGGTGATCCACCTGAAGATGACAACGATTAAACCACATTTGCCTTTTTCTTGTAAACATTTAAAGTATAGCAATGTAAATTTTAAATTAGAAGTGTGGGGAAGACTTTTTCTTTTGTGTCTTCAAATTTAAAAAAAATCCCCCTATCGTGCTAATAATTCTTAGCTTTTCATTTTAATTGATCCTTGTATCCTTCTAGCCTTTTGTTGAAAGTGTAATGTTTTGCTATATTTGTTGTTTGTAAAATTGTCTTATGTATTTGGTGGCGAAAATTCAAATGGTATTAAAGTAGATTGTTGCAGAACCCACATGACCACCTAGCGGTCACGAGGGGCTAGGTTCCAGAAGAGGCAAGAAGACAGGGTGAGTATCAGGGCTCTAGGGACCAGGCTAGACATATTCTCTTTTCCTGGGTGAAGGATCAATTTTAATACCCTAGGTGTATGTTACCTGTTTTACAACCAACACTGTGTTAAAAACTAAAATATATTATTGCATTTTGCTCATATCTGAGCTCCCTGTCTGTAGGGGATCCACTTACAATATTGTCTGAATTAATGGTGAATTAAAGTTCTGTACTCTTCACACGATACACTTCTGACTCAAATATCCATCTAAGCTATGCCTATATGAAAGTGTGCTCTCACCAAAAGTGTCAAGAATTCAATTTTCTAAACATGTCCCTGTTCAATTATATGGATTATTTTAAGATAAAAATAAGGAATTCAAAACAAAAGTAAATACTGTGAACAAAGATTGTACTGATTTAGATTTTGAGTGTAATATTTAGCTTGTTTGCTTGATTAAAAAGCATACATATTTTAATGCAGTGTCTAAAAACATGACCACTATCATTTTTTTCTTATGAGCTCCTGAGACATGGGTGGGGGGCTTGATAGACTTTCCATAGTTTTTTCCATTTCTTTCCAGCCCCCCCCCCCCCCCCTACTGTCCATCCATCTATTTTAGTTGTAATCAGTTTTGAGCGGCATTCTTTTGGAGGCATTGTGGGCTGGATAGGTCCACATGATCAGGAGGCGGAGAGAAGTTGTATGTTATCAATTTGACACAACAGATTTACTTTATTGCAGCTGATCAGCAAGAGTTTTCCTACAGGAAAACAGGTCCATAATGTCCTTTGTCCCTCCACGTTTATGAAAGCAAAATCCTATAGTGGAGCTCTGATTGAGGATGGAACATTTCCTGGAATGGTTATGCATTTTACTAAATCATAAAATACACATAGGACACATTAAATTTTTCCCATGGCACATCAGTACTTGACCTCCTTTCTCCCAAGATGGTATTGTTGAGTTTGCCTGCATGATTACGGCAAGTCATTATGTATTATCATTTGCGGTAGACTAGAATTTCCCACCAGAATATTATTACCCCCAGCATCTAATTAATACAGAATTGCTGCAAAGTATATTGATATTTAGCTTCTAAGTAGCTGCTTAAAGGTTCCCATTTAGACATGTTCAACAGCAAACTGAAATTCACTTTATAAAGCAAATACATACTAACCTAGATAAATAGGTAAAACTGTTGTCTAATTAATTTTACATTGTATTGGGATAATCTGTTTTAGACTCTCTGCTTTGTTTTGCTTTATTGTGTAACTAATTTTGCTCTATGTGCTGTTGTTGAGAAATATTGGTTATGCAAAGGCTTTACACTTTGAAGAGGAGCTTAATGCTTTAATGCTGCAATCATTCATTTCAATACAAAACCTGCTTGCAGAGAATATCTATTTCACTTTGTTGTGTTGCTCTTGTTAAATGGCGGAGATCTTAAAATGTCTGCCATTTCTTGTGTTTTAAGTTTCTGCTAGTTTCTTTAAGTTTACCAGTAAGGTTTTTACTTTTTAAGTTAGTACAATTTAATAATCAGATGTACATACAATTAAAACCAATTTCAGTTTAGAAAACGGGCAGCATGTACCCCAAAAAAGCAAAATGTGCTGGTTCTGCTGCAATATCCATGTATTACTTTTACATTTAACGTTAACCTGCTGTGGTATTCTTTATAAAATGAAGGCAGCTCAAAATTGCAAAATATAATAAATATAAATAAAACCACATGCTAATATCCCGTTCAGTATACATTGTGTCGGGTTATAGAAATTGTTTAGATATTCCATCAAATGTGGCACTCAGAGATATAGGGTAATGGGTAACACAATTTTGGAAATTATTTTCCTTGACCTAGTGCTTTCCAAACTCTTTCATCACCTCCCTCTTCTCGCTGGCAAAGGCTATGCCTCTTCCGTTAAGCAGCAATATACTGCATGTCCTCTCCTACTTTTAAATTAACAGATTGTCCATGTATTGATAGGTATACACCTTCATCTCGGCAGACCAGTCAAGAAGAGGGCAAAGAGTGGCTGCGTTCGCATTCCACCGGAGGTCTACAAGATACTGGCAGTCAGTCCCCTCTTGTGTCACCATCAGGAATGTCTTCATCTACTGGTGGAAAATATCACTACTCTAATTTAGGTAAGAATTATTGGAAAAGCAGTAAGTACACACAATTAAAACACAATTAAAGTCCCCTATTGATGTGTTGTAGCGTGCACAGACAAAGAAGGGGTGGTATATGAGTGAATGGGGGTATTAATGCGTGCAGCTGAGTAGAAGAATGTATGAGTGGAGCTGGGAGGGTGGGGTTGAGATGTGGAGCATGGTGTGGGGTAAATGAATAGAGCTGAGAGGGGGGGTTGATGAGTGGAGCTGGGTCTTGTATAGTTGAGTAAAGCTAGGAAGGTAGTAGGTTAGTGGCACTGGGGTGTTGAGTGAGTGTAGCTGGGTGGGGGACACACATGAAATAATATCTCTAGAGGAAGGAGTAGAGCAGCCCTGGGTAGGTATCCTCATGTCATAGCAGAGCTTGAAGCTATAGTGAAACACAGGCCACCTGACAGGGTGGTGAGAGGAAAAAAGACCCTAGCAGCTGCAGTTGCCCAGAGCAGGTAAGCCAGTGATGCTGAGGTGTTGCCTTCAGGGCGCGCTTTGTAGCTGGGCTCCATACAGAAGTTATGACCATACTGTCCTGATAGTGGCTGTGGATATTTCACATTATTTGCTGCAAGCTGCTACAAAAACAAAGATTACAGATTAAGGGAGGACTATTCAGCTAACGGGGACAGTGTGGGCTAGAACCAGTTGACTCTCAAACAGCTCATGGCCGCAAAATATGAATTAATTAATCTAATTGTGAATGTAATGCAAATAGTTTATGCTTAGCAATATAGAGGGACGTAGCGGAGGTTAAAATGTTACTGGTAGGGCAATTAAGAAGTCTTGTGCATGCGAAGAGAGCACTGAGCAGCCTAGCTAGGAAAAAGGCAACCAGAAAGATGCAAGGTTCCAGACACTCAAGGACCCAGGTTTCATTGGCAAGGTACAATTGGAAGCTGAGGAGGGAGCTTAAGACCATGGAACCCTAAGCAAAACCTGCTGATAGTGGATTGGAAGGATGCTGGTGCTGTAAAAGCTATTTGTTTTAGGGATGCAGAATGCTGTTAATAAAGTAACCTTAAAAAAGATGGTGTGTTACTCCTCATCCGCCCCTGTGGAGAGAGTGTGCTGCCCCTACAGTACCCTTTCTAGTACTTAGGCTACCAACTGTGTAAATACAGCAAGGCAGCCTTTTAGTATCTTATTACAAAAGATATATAACATGCATTACATCTCATGACTGGAATCCTAGTGCTCAGAGGTTAAATCAGTGACAAGAAAAGTTTAGCAAAATAATAGACGTCCCTAGATTAATTTCACTTAAAGTGGACCAAAACCTAAGATTTTTACTATCCTATCCTGGGTTTTGGTCCTCTCCCCGGGGGCATCCTGATGGGGGGTGCCCCACTGTGTGAACCCCCCCCCCCCGGACACCAAGCCCAGCTCACCTCTTCCCAGTCCCACAGCGCATCTAAGAGCAGCGGCTCATCCTCTGCTTCCCTCTAACAGGGAGCGTGCCCGCGCTGACCATTAACAAATGCTAGAGGTATAGCGGGATGCGGCCACTGCTCTTAGACACGCCATGTCTATATAGATCTTATAGATTCCCAGGCCAATCGAGCTAGGTTTTGGTCCACTTTAAAATGGCTAAATAAATTAGAGCCCATCCTATAGTAGACATCAGTCTATCTGGGGTGCATTCATTTTTTATGGGCTTTGACCCTCATAGCTGTTTTTTGAGTTCCTCTGCTAGTATGTATACATAGGAGATTGAGGCCTGGTTCTGACTACCCTATAAGGAATAACGGCTAGTCAGAACCAAGGCACTCAGTTTGTGCTAACATGCAGCATACTCAAGAAAGCCTGCAATCTATTATTGGAATGTCCCCTAGGATGCCTTAGAGCTCAAAGAAAGCAACAGAAAGTGCATATGTTTTTTTATTATTTTAAGATTTTTGAACTGAGCCTAAAGTCAAACAAAGAGTTTTGGTCCAATTGAACACCCACCCCAAGTGCATCTTGATTTGGGATAGCCCTCTAGTTATAATGCAATAGAAAGCCTCAAATCAACCAAAATACATTTCTTTTCATGTTTCATTGCAGCCAGTAATCAATAGGGTTTGCTGGCTGAATGTGTAGGAAATGTGCTCATGTATACCCTGGCAGACCACATGGTTATTTAACACAAGTCTTTTTTTTTACATTAGGTCCCCTATAGATGAAATAATCAGGGTAAAATGTTTGCTGGGGTAGTCATTTATTAATATATTGATTAGAGATGAGCGAACCGGTTCGGACGAACCGGAATTCGCTCCGAATTTCAGGAAATATTCGATTCGGCACGAACCCGAATATTTTGTGGTTCGTGCCGATCGAATTTTTCCTGAAATAAAAAAAAAAAAATGCCGGCATGGTGGGAGCGGGCCGGCCGGTTCCGCTGTCAGCGGGCCGGCAAAGCCCGCTACCCACCATGCCGGCAAAAATGCTTTTTTTTGGTTTTACCGGCCCGCTCCCACCATGCCGGCATTTTTGATGGGGAACTTCGTAAAAGTTCGCTCATCTCTAATATTGATACAAAAAGAAAGACTGCCTTATCTGATGCTAACAGCCTGTGTATCTCTACTGAACCAACCTTTCCTTTATGCTGCATATCTGATAAGCCCTTCCTTTATGCTGCATATCTGATAAGCCCTGGTTGTGTGTACAGTTGTAGCAGTCCAGAAAAGGAAATTTAACACAATAAATAATCAATGCCACAGATTCGTAATGGTCTGCTTACTAGGCCACACATAGCAGAGGTGCAGAGCACTGCTGATGATTGCTCCATATGACCACCGGGCGATCCTACTTCAGTCATCCCATATGAGGATGCCCCTACGGGAGGGTTTCCACTGGGTCTAAGGTCTTTTAAACTTTATGCCCAGTTTTGGCCCCTTTGAACTCAAAGTTTTGGATAAAAGAACAATATTATTAGTATCAGGTAGAGTTTGTATGATGTAGTTTATACAGTACGTGTAGGTACCGAAAGGCTTTTGGTCTGCTAGTTAGGGCACACTTAGCAGAGGTGCTGGTATGCTGCAGCAATGCAGAGCACTCTGCTGATTGTCCCATATGACCGCCGGGTGATCCTGCTTCAGTCATCCCAAATGAGGATGGCCCTAAGGTAGGGTTTCCTCTGGGTCTTGCCAGTTTGATGTAGTTTATACAGTATGTATAGGTACCGAAAAAGCTTTTTAAAGTGGACTTATCACCAGGGTGTTTACTTTCCTGGTCATAGGTCCTAGTCCCTGAACAGATCCCAGATTGGGATGCCCCGCTATGTGAAACACCATCAATTGCTGGAAAAACTCACCTTCCTGCCGGTCCTAAAGCACATACATGGGTTTTCAGGCAATTATCACTGTATTCCGTGCATATTAATATTTATAGGCCGCTTCAGCAACAAGATTCCAGGGATGTGCATGGGGCACGCAAATTTGCTGTGGGCCTGCCAGAAAGGTGAATTATCAGTTCAGATCAGATCAGTTGGGTTCCACAGGGGAGCATTCTAAATCATGATGCCCCAGGGGTAGATCATTGGCCTGCCTGGTGTCTTTGAGACTGCTGGTACAAAATGTGTGTCCACTTTAAGTGCCCCCCAGTTGTGAAAAGATTTCTTCTGAAGTTAACAGAATGGTCCCACCAGAGTATTATTAAACTCATTAAATACATAAATGTTTTTTAAGTGTGTTTTTAAATACTTATGTGCAGGAAGCATTGAAATTGTGCTATGAATTCTGTTACAGTAAGCCCGACCAGTTTATCCCAGTTTACAATCCCTGGACCAAGCATGATGCGATCCAATAGCATTCCAGCACAAGATGCTTCGTTTGAGCTATATGAAGATGCACAGTTAGGAGGAAGTGAAACTTCACTGGAGGAGAGGCCGCGGGCAATCAGTCATTCAGGCTCCTTCCGGGACAGCATGGAAGAAGGTATTGCAATTTCTAACATTAAACACTATAAACATTAGATAATGTGTAAGATATCAGTTGTTAGAATGTGTGGCATAACACATGCATCCCTTGCCTGGTCTCAGCATTAATTATTCATTAATTAAGCTATTTCACCAATGCAGTGGCAGAAATACTAGTTTTCAACTGAAAAAAAGATCTGAAAGCCATCTGTAGGCTAACAAAAACAAAGTTAATTCCCCCCCCCCCCCCCCCATGCAGCGCATCTCTTTTTAGTTTTGATTTTCAGCTTGCAAGCAGAAAAGATCCAGTCCAGATAATGGTGTGCACCCCATGGAGCCTCTTCATGTCAGTCCACAATTTCACAATGAATGAAAGGCTCAGGCTAGGTTTGATGATTTAGACCTAGAGAAATATGCTTAGAGCGAGAAAAGGTGAGTGTATGTTGTTTTTTATTAGCCTACAAAGGCTCCTTTAAGTTGTGGTAATACATTTGCCACAGTTGAACTGGTGTAGCCTTAAAGAGCATCTGTGGGTTTTAAAAAATGTATATGTACCTTAGCTGTCATGCAGCTCACCTTATTTGGTATGTTGCTCCCCTATGTGCACTGCATCCAATCACACATCCATTCTGCTAAGCAGACAAGAGGAAGCATGGAGATGTGGCCAGTGGGCTTGTCACATCACCCAGCAAATTCAAGATCAGCCAATCACAATCTTGAATTACCTGGGTGGGTGTGGCTAAAGCAGGGAAAAAAGCAGCTAATTTTTTAAACCAAGCCACCAGCATTGCCCCATTGTACCAGGAACAGCTCCGTGGGGGTGGAGAGGTTATTGTTCCACTTTATGGGCTGTGTAATTACTTAATCCACCTAAACCACCCCTGATATCTCATCTTGCTTTCCAATCTTGACACCTGGTATTTGTTGCAGTAACTTCGATGTGTAAGCATGTGCCACAATGAGACTGGCTTATCCCTTAGGGTGTTTTGTGTTTTTGTGTTACTCACCTTTTCCTGTGGGGTCCGCAACAGTGCGATTGCTGGCGCCGCACCCCGGCATCTCTGCAGCCAGGTGCGCTCCCATGCCCAGCCTTTCTGAATGGCTGGACACGGGAGTGCATGCCCTGAATAGTGTGCTGGGGGATGCAGCCAGCCGGCTGCACCTCACAACTGCGACACCTTTGAAATCTGCCAATTGCAATCTCAAAAGTGCCGCTAGGTGTGGCTTCAGCGGTGGAACAACCCAGTTTTATTTCGAAGCCGAGCCACCGCCAAGCCAACAGCAGCATCCCAGGTATTGGGTCTGGGGAAGTGGGTGGGCTGAGGTGGGAAAAATTGGTTTGACCCACATGCTGATACTTTTCCTTTAATTACATTTCATTAGTTTGGAGTGGTGAAAGGTCATATGCTAAAAACTTTGTTTTTCTTCCATTTTTTTTATTCAGTGTTGACTTTGTATTTTCTATATATATATATATATATATACATATCATATATTTTGATGAAGACTTATGTGTGTTCTTTTTTAGTCCATGGATCCTCACTATCACTGGTCTCCAGCACATCATCTCTATATTCCACTGTAAGTTGCCATTACCCATCTCTTTACACCCCTGTAAGTTGCCATTGCCTATTCCTCTAGATGTGGAAACCCTCTCATTTACCAGTGGAATGCATTTGGGGGTTTGTTCTACCCCATCATATCTATTATATTATGAGCTGTATTCGATATATTGATGCGGACAATAGCCTAAATGGATGCTGGTTAAGAATATAGATGGTACATGCGGTTATGTAACAGGTGCACTCTGTAAATAAGGCCATTTTTGTTTGACTAAGGTTTTTGAAAAAAACAGCTTGCTATGGACTTGCACTGCCAATTCCATTGCACACACTAGATGTCAGTAGTGATCCAGCAGCATTTGGTTGGTTGTGTATAAGAATAGCCTGCCTTAGAACATTGTATTTTGCATTCCTGCTTTTCTTAGTCCTAAACCGTTAAACTGTTCTCTGATTTCCACATCAAAATTATATGATGCTGGCTATGAATATTTAAATGAAACTGGGAAAATGTTACAGAAAACAGCTTCTATTTTTGTTCTACTATGAAAATCATCATGGGCAACAAGGGTGATGGAGTTAGATTTGGACTGTCAGCTTAAATAAAGCAGATATAGCTAATGGTCTCTATTGAATGGCATTTTAGAACAACTTGGATAGTTTATGAGGAAATGTAGGTGACGAGGCTTTTCTACACCACTCCTTTTGTTTACTATACAGGGAATTGGTAAATGCAAATGCAGGTTGAAGCTTGTCTGAATAGACTTTGAAGGGGACTGCCAGTCTAAGTAACTGGGGCATCCTTCAAACTGGGATGCTGATCAGCTGGGGGTCCCATAGAAAGGCATAAAAAACAGACAATAAGCTTACCACATCTGTGCCTCTGGCACATGCTTCTCATGTGACCACCAGCGGCAATGTGTAGATGTGGCTGCTGCAATCATTGACACCTGAAATCTTGAGGGTTTTAAGGAGGGGGTTTAAAGGAGAGATTTCTGACCATACATCCTCTTTAATCAAATGGAGTCTTGTTGTTTCAAATAAATGTTCCGTCTCTCATTTTATATAATTGCATAGCTTGTGTAATAACCAAATATATTTGCCTTTTGCAGGCTGAAGAGAAGACACATTCAGAGGTAAGGATATGTTCTGTGTAATATTATGTTTATTTTGCAGCTTACTCAGTTTTTACTTTTCCCAAGAGGAGCTACAGCATGCAACTTGCAGATATGGACTTTTAGAATGTTTTTCTGTATGGCCTGTGTTTCTCTCATCCTCCATTCCAGGGTGTCACTAATTCATATACTCATGGGGCAACTCTTCCAGTGGTAGGGGGAACTGCAAGATAGGTGTGTAGCTCATCCTGGTCTACATCTACTTCCTTCTGTGCTTTCCATTCCAGTTCATTCTTGCAGTCAGACAATGTTACTGCCTTATTGCTAGTTGCCATCATGTCTGAAGGAGCAGCAACTTTAGTCACTCCGATCAGAGTTCAGGATATTTGACGGATATGGAATTTGTATAGCTTTCTCAGAGAGCCTAATCCAAAGTGGGCTTTTGCAACCACCTATTGGAATACTTTTCTACTGCCTTGTCTGTTGTATTCATGATTTCAGTGACAAGACGATCGATTGAATATAAGCTTTATGTTCTTTTAACCCCAATGTCTGAAAAAATCATTATAAACCAAAACATTTTGGTTTTAAAGCAAAATCCAGACCATTATTACAATGTAAATATATGGGTTCACATGATAAAATATTATCAGAAATATTAGGTACCATGACAGGGGAGGACATGGCTTCTGATATCTGGATCAGTGATGCCATCTTTTTCCTCTTCTTGTTAACAATTCTTACATTCACATCTACTATGATCTTTTATTTAATTGTTCCTCAAAAATTCACCTTGAGTCAGTAGTCATACGCCATATGTAGTTCTTTCTATATATTTTAAACTTGTGTATGTGTTTTCAGTCTGGGTGTTGAACACGTTCAAAGTCTTGTTATTGGATTTCATTTATGAAACCCCTGTGCTGATAATTTTGACTTTCGTTTCAAAGATTTGCTAGAGTTAGGACCATCATGTACAACTGAGATCATTTAGTGAGCTTTAACAATTACCAAATGGCTAGTTTCGTGGTCATTCCAAAATGCTAGATTCTTAGCTATTTGTTCCTTCTTTAGAGTTTGAGGGGTTCTACTGAGTCTTAGGATCTCTGCAGTAAGAGGGGTGAGGTACATTGTTTGTTATTTTTGTATTTGCCTTCCTCCTTAAATGTGATCCATCTCCATTAGAGATCCAGAATAATCTATCCAAGTTTGAGTGCCATGTGCAGTTGTTTGCTGAAGTATCAAATCAGAATAGCAACCATTTCAGCAGGCTTTTGTTACATATAATCATCTGAGTTTTTTCCTTTAATTGCTCTGTCATTTTTCATTAAAATCATGTTAAAAAATCTGTTCTCAAATATGGTCTGATTCTGCACACACTCTTAAATAAATGTAATCAGCTGTCCTCTTGCATCTTCAGATTTACCAATGTGTTACTATTTCAGTTGTTCTATACAATCCTTGAGATTGGTAATAAATTAAAATATAGTAAAGGCAATCCTACTGTCAATCCTGACTGTAAGAGATAAGTGACCCTGCAGAAAGGTTGATGAAGCAGAATGAAATCCAAAAAACTAGGGTCAGAATCATTAAGATTTATAAAATGCAATCAATCTAAATTAGAGTAGTTGGCCAAGGTGATCATTTGAGTACATTTCAGCAGCTACACTAAAAGAATCCTTTGGAATACTTGGGACAATGGGCCTAAATTTATGTTCATGAGTTTGTGCATTAATACATTTATTTCATGTTTTCAGAAGAGGTCACAAAATATAACCATTTACTATTAACAAAATAAATCAAGACATGTTGCAAATAAACCTCAACTTATGTCAATACACCTTATCTGCCAATGAAAGACATCCAATTACATTGATATGACTTAATCTTCATTGCACAGGCACACTGTTGATATCCAGTCTATCCCAGATAGTTGTAGAGGAAATAGCAAAAAGAAAAAAAAATCACCTTTAGCCCACTTGCTAAGGCTTTTATCATAGTCTGGAAATGGCTTTTTCCTATTTTCTTATTTCAAGAAGACTACTTTTCCCTGACTTGGTGACTATTACTTTTCTAATACGAGAGCAACATGACCTGTCTAGTAATTGCCAGATTCTGATCTTCCAAACATTTTGTGAGTGACATTTCATATGCTCGATACATGTGAAGGCAATCTTCCTGGAGGAATGATATGTTGGAAATCAGTAATATTAGAGGAATCTCTTGCTAAACCTTTTCCATCTTCCTCCTTTCATAGAGAAAATATTATAGGTATAATGTGCCCATACCTCTTTTTATTCTTAGTGTATTTTTTGGTGTATAGCATATTTAACCAGAACTGTGGACTTATTTTACTGGTTGACTCCTTTAGTAATAAAGTATATGATTTAACGAGACATTAGATACAGATCACTACTCTTTAAATCAGTCACATATATCCAATGGTAAATGTTAAAGTGCATCTAAAGTAAAGAATTAGGTCTGCTAAACAACCTCCTCCTGGCATCCTGTTCCTTAACGACCCCTAAGAGGCCAAAAAATTATTTTAGTATTCATTCTTCTGGCATCCTTCTCCTCCAGTGACAAATTTGATTTTTGGAGAGGGAACACATAATCTCAACCAACATAATTTGTTGCTGCCAGTCACTTAGGGCTTCTGAAACATTGGGGCATCCCAAAGTCCCTCCTCCAGAGCACCCAGATTCGGGGTACTCCACTGTGTAAAACCCCCCAGGTCGCCCAGTAAACTCACCACCCTGATCCAATGGCGCATGCACAAGCAGCAGCCTCCATCTGCTATGCCTTTAGCAGGGCAGGCATTTGTGAATGGCACGCGTGGGCAGGCCCCCTGTTAGAGGGTAGTGGAGATGGGGTCACCAGAGAGGATTCTTAAGATGATTTGACTTCAGCGCAGTTGATGATGACCTAGGGGGGTTTCACAGCAACTAACCTGGGTGCCCTGGGAGCAAGGACCAAACTGTGAATAATCAAAATCCTGGGTTTTGGTCAACTTTAAAAGTGTTTTCTTCTTCTTCTTGTCATCAAAGGTTTTATATCTGAATGCTTTATATGTATCTATATGAATCCTTTAGATTACTATACATATAGTAATAAATATAAATCTAATATAATGGGCAATGTTCTTTACGGATGGAGGGGTTTGTTTAAAAAAAAAATAATAATTTTAGACAAATTAACTTTCTATACTTTTAAAATATTCACATTTGTTCTTGCATATTATTTTATAGCAGATACTAAAACTGAGGCGAGAGCTGATAGCATCACAGGAAAAAGTTGCAACATTAACGTCTCAGTTGTCTGCAAATGTAAGTACCTAACTAATGTTTAGATGATGATTTCCATCAGCAAACTAGGGTTGCAATCCAGATCATTTAATTATTAGCAGGGGAGGAGAGTACTAGTCACAGAGAGGGGCTGATTTAATCCCCTGCAGGCCAAACTGTTTAAAAGATGGCTGTGTATCAGCTCACCCAGAATCTGAGATGGAAATTATTCTCTTCTGATAGTAAACTTCTCCCCATTTCCTCCCTGCCATCTTCCTCTCCCTTAGCACTTTGCTCACCTGACCCTACTTTTCCTCCCAACCAAGACAGTCCAGACTCTTGTTTAGCAGACTCTGCAATTCTCCAGCATTATGTCTGTTGGGAGGCATACCCCTAACATATAATCTGATCGTAACATACTACATTTTCAGTACCATTGCTTTTTTAATTGTCCATATGACGCACACTTATGTACCAGCTGGGTACTACATTTTACCCACATTTTGATAGATAGAAGACAGATTAAATGGGTGTCTGTGCTGGAGTCTTGTGTAAATGTATGTGAAGGTTCTTATTCAGCCGGGTTTTGGCACGGCTATGGGGATAAATCAAGGCACCTGGACTTGCTGTTTTGTTTTCTGGAAAAAATTGCTAGTTAGAATTCAAAATGACTTGTATGGGAATCTAGCAACAATAAGTGGCCAGAACCCACGTTTTGTCTACCATAAACAGCATGGAGGTAAAGTGTTGATAACAGTATGAATGTACTATGATACGCTGTTGGATTCCTGAACAAATCATTCGGAGTTTAGAATGGGGAAATGCATTCAAGAAACAGCAAGTTCAGTTGCCATGATTTATTTTTACAGAAGTCTTATGTTCATAGTTGTCTAGAAAATGGAAATCCAGGACACAGAGAGATCATGCTAGGATAAGCCACCCAGTGTCACTGTGCATAAAAGCATTGTTTACTGGCAGATGGGCATCTGTTGTTAGAGATTCTGGTGAAGTATGTATTACATTGTCCAACCTTTTCTATATTCTTTATAGCAAACTTTGCAGATGACACAAAATTCATGAAAATGTACACAACAACCCAACAGCAATGAATAAACTACTGCACTACTACATAGACTATAAATAAATAAAGCAAAATAGACCATAAAATTATATACAAAGGCAAACCACAAAGTAGGGAACAGGCAACACATGAGGAAAAACTAGAAACTATAAAGGATTTCAAGGCAACAGTGTTTAGGATTTGTATTCATTGCTGTCTGTAGGAAGGAAATCCTGATGACAGACAAGTTACACTAGGATAACCCACTATCAGTTGCACGGTTTAATTGTCTTTTTGCAAACAGGTTTTTATGTGTTGCTTAGTAATCTCAATCTAATATATGTTAGATTCTCCAACCTTTCTATATTCATGAAACAAAATCTACATCGAATTCCAAATTATTATGCAATTTATATTTTTCTATTATTTTCCTAAATGGTCAGTGCATTGTTGAATTACATTAAAAGATCACATTTACTGACATAATTTTAACAATTTTGCTATTTCAATCAACAACATCTTAAGACAAGTTACATGTCATCATAGGACCCCTTCTTTGTTATCACCTTCAGTGTCTTACAGTTATTGAACTTGTGCGTTATTGGAATGTTTTTGCTTGAATTTCTTGACAGGATGTCAGGATAGCCTCCCAGACCTGCTGTTTTGATTTGAGCTGCATCCCACCCTCCTATATATTTTTTTAGGGTACTCCAAAGGTTCTCAATAGAGTTGCAGTCAGGGGAGGATGGTGGCCACACCATGAGTGTCTCTTCTTTTATGCCCATAGCATCCAATGACTCTCCACTTATTCTTTGCAGCATGAAATTATTTTTATTCAGAAGGCCCATTTATTTTGTTTTGTACCATTGAAGAAAGTGGTCATTCAGAAACTCACTCACTTTCAGGGACTCTACATGGGCCCACCAGCTCTCTCCTCATGATTGCTGCCCAAAACATGACTCCATGACTCCACTGACCTACTTGCGGATGTTGCAGTCTTGTTGCGACTTGGTGACCATCCAACAATCATCCATTACATCATTTATCTGGACCATCCATGGTCACACAACACTCATTAGTAAACAAGACTGGTTGAAAATTAGTCTTCATGTATGTCTGGGCCCACTGCTTATAAGCACTGGTTAGAGGTGGCCAAAAATTATGTTTATGCATAACTGCAAGCCTCTGGAGGGATCCTACACCTTGATGTTTGTGGGACTCCAGAGGCACCAGCAGCTTCAAATACCTCTTTGCTGTTTTTTAATAGTATTTTAGCAGCTGCTCTCTTGTCTGGCAGAAACCTTCCCCAGTATGCTTTAATCTACACAAACCTATCTGTGCTCCAACTCAGCAACAATTTTTGTTGTTGTGTAATATTATCCATATAACCACGTTTGGGAGGTGTCACTTATACACCTGACCTGAAGCTCCTGCCATACTTGTGGTTTTCTTCTCTTGTTAGGAATATAATCCAGGGGTGCCAGGTTTGAGTGTAACAGGTATGAACCTGTCATAGTATAAAAACAGGCCTGGCTGGATATTTCTTGATGCCGGGTGTATAAGTGACCCCTCCTTCTGCCATCCACCATATTTATATGGATTTTTATCATTTGGCCATTTTTTTCAATAGTCCTTTACGTTAGGTGAAATCTAATGCTTTATCCCTTGTCCATGTCATTGTACTATTTGACACCTTTCATAAGCATAGGTTTCTTTTCCATATTGCTTGGCACCTGTGGCCTGCTCAAGTAATGTGGAACATACTTCTTGTTTGGGATTTCAGTGATCCATAGAGCCTAAGACACAATACATTCCACAAGTTTCATTTGAAAATTAGACATTACATATATGTGACTTAAATCCAATTTGCATAATAATTTGGAATACATCATATAGAAACTGTAAGCTAAAAATGAAATGGCCATATGTACACCTGGGTTCTTTAAACTAATATAGTATGCATAAAATCATATTTGGGAAAGGCAGTTATCTTTAATAATGCATAAAGGGACATCTGAGATGTCATGCAGGCAAATTCTAATATGCAAAATTTAAAATGTCTTTACTGCTGTTCACAATAGTTAAAAGCCTCCTTCCAAAGGATTAGTTCAGTCTCACCTTCAATACACGATTCACTAATTTGTTAGATGGATGTTCTTGAACTTGAAAGAGTACAGCTAAATGCATTTAAACCTGTAGGGTCTCAGTCAAGACAGACATGTGATGAACAAGATACAATTCAGTATAAAATATTAAAATGTAAAGGCCAGATAAAACTGTTGAAGAGAACCTTCAATCAAAATCTTCCCCTCCTTTATTCAAATGTATCTTCTCAATCTCACAGCCGGGGGCATCTCTATTTAAGATAACCCACAGTACACCCCCCATCAGCCTAAGGACCAGAAACCTGATACTTCTGTGTCTGCTTGCCCTTCTTGTGACAATTGTTCTTTGGGTTCACCCAGCCGGCTGGCACATTAGTGTTCACCCACCGGCCCGGCAAATCCGTTTTGCTAATGACTATCAAGTGGATGGCAACCATGGGAGACAACACAGAAGAGGTAAGTCTCGGGCTGATTAAAGTTTATCCGATGGCTGCTCCACTCAAGCTGTGTGTCCCTGAGCCAGGTCAGATACTGCTGGTGCAGTCGGGAGCAACAGCTGGAGGGATGTGGGTGGAAGCGGTATGGGATCCCTGGGGGGGGCTCACAATAGTGGCATACCAAAATGGCCTTTACCCATGCCTGGATTATGTTAAACTCTAGGGCCCTGATGACACGGTGCTTGTTACTGGTGTTCGGCCTTATTGTTTTCCTCTTTTTGAATGTAAAATAATCATTTGTGCTAGGATTGTGCCCTTCATACCTGTGATTTACTTATCTGTATGCGGTTTCCGCTATTCTCATATTCCCGGGGCTCTGTTTTGTTTCTGGGAGTGGTTTTAATGGCCTTGAGTAAAAACAATAGACTACAAGTCCCACAATTCTTCTACTGGAATACAAGACTGTAATCGTTCCAAACTGAAGAAGTTGAATTTCAGCAGAATGGGTTAAACAGTCACCCATGTCTTAGCCAATTAGATGATTAGCAAGCTAGAGCGAGGAAGTCTATGACATGTACTCTAAATCACCACTTACATAGCTAAGTTGTTGCTATGGAAAACTTTTTTTCTATAACACAGAGTTGCAAACAAATAGAAAATTAAAAACGTTGAAGACATCATGTTGCCACACAATAATAAAAACTTTTAAAAATGCCATGAAAATTAATTACCCTTTAAAGGTGCAATTATTATTCAACATGCTCTTACCAGATAAGGTTATGTTTTTAACCCATTAGATTTAATCTTCTAAACTCCAAATGTATGAATTCAAATCAGAATTAAATCCCCTTACTAGGTAAAAAAAAAAAAAAAAACTCTTACAACAGAGAGTGTTTTGCTGCATCCAGTTAGTTTAATATCCTCCTGTATGCCACAGTAATAGGAATCTTTATTATGGTTATCTGGGTTTTCTTCATTTTGCACCAATACAGGCTTATTTTAAATAGAATTTCTATGGCCATCCTTTCTGGCGACATGCTTAGCAATTGTTACAAAGAAATCGTCTTTTTTATTATGCAAATAAAATATTCTTGTATATGACGCTAAGGCTATGCGTAACAATAAAGAAGAACAAAGCCCAATGAATGATACTAGCTTTTTTTAAATGCAGTTTCCATATCTAGGCCATGAAAAATAACATACTTCCCACTTTTCCTCCCACAGGGGCTTCTCATTTATCAGTAATTGAAGATTACCAAAATTACTGATAAGAGAAAGGGAGAGCCAGTTGCTTAATCTGAAAAAATGTGCTGGGTTATGTGCTATAAAAATGTAAGCAGTTGGAGCAGTTGTTTTTTTTACATGATTTTCTTTTTATTTCATCTCCAGTCTCATTTAGTGGCAGCTTTTGAAAAGAGCTTAGGAAATATGACTGGAAGACTGCAAAGCCTGACAATGACAGCTGAACAAAAGGTAGGTTGAGGAAGGCTTAAAAGCGGTGAAAGATTAAAGGTATACGGTAATGATATTTGAAACGTTATAAATCATAATAGCTTGACCTGACTTTGATTTGTCTTTCTTTTGTTGTTTGTTTTCAAACACTCTAATAGGTAGTAAAGTATATGGATCTAAACTAAATTTCCAGATGAAAACTAAGTAATGGGTGATTTGTTATTCGATACCCATGCTTGTATTTTGTTATCAACTAATAACAATTTTTGCACATATCTAAAAGTCCTGTAGAATTTTTTTTTTTTTTTGCGTTATCGGAAACAAAAAAAGCACCAAAAGTAAACTTTCAAAAACAAGGGAAGAATAGACAAACTCTGCAAATATAGGGTTCAAAACTAGTACTCTGTTATGCAAATACTGCCATTTCTTGTTGTCGGCTAACTTTTACTACTGTGGCTGATATTCATGCGAATAACATCTTTTCATTTTTTCTAAATACATCCCATCTCAACCTTCTCTGATTTTGACTCCTTACCAATCTATTTTGCATGGGTCCAGGATCATACCCAAATCCTTTGATAACACACCTGGTTGCCCAATTTTTTAGGACAAATAGTAATCTGTCTAAGCAATCACTTAGCAACCTTCTAATGTTCTCTCTTAGTCTTATCTAAGATGTAATTCCCTAATAATAATGAGGCCATTTTTGGCATCAAGATGGTCAGATTTACACGTTTAGCTATTGTTGAGACTCCCTGTGTTGCATTTTTTATTGGTATTGTGAGAAGAAAAAGTATAATATGCCAGATCTGTAATTTGTGACGTACCTGGACATTGCCCCACTTTGCTGAAAAGTAAGAATGCTTTCAAACTAGTTAATAGGTTATTTTTATCAAGTAAAGAGAATGAGCCAAAGAGATATCTGTAAAAAATAATAATCTTTGTTTTTTTTAGCTCTGTGAATGTAAGCTTGCTCTATTTCTTCTGTCTCTCTGTGAAATGCCAGAGACACTTGATTATAAGATCAGTGCTCTGGGTGGCATCCTTGTTCTTCTTTACTCTGAAGATTGAAGTTGATAATGAAATTGACTGTATATGTGTAGAATATGGGGATTATAGGTTATATGCCTCCCTGATGGTATTTTTTGATAGATTAGTATCTGCCTATATTTATCAGCTATGGGAACACTATTAATCCCTTTCAAATCCTCAACTCCTTTAGCTGAAATGTAGCCCCAAACTTGCAAGGAACCTTCACCATGCTTTACTGATGCCTGAAGATGCTCTTTTTTTCAGGAGCAAACTGCCTTCTGTTACAGCTAAATATTTCACATTTAGACTCCCCCCTGCTGCCATTTTACTTCACACCTGTCCTTATGTTTTCACATATAGTTGAGTCAGGTGACCTTGTTTCCACATTAAAGATATAGCTTTTTGGCTGGAATTGTCCCATGATGATCACTCCAGGCTAGAGCGGACAGTAGATGGAGGTGCCTGGGTTCCACTGTTCACAGTTCTGAGCTGATGGCACTGCTGGATATCTTCCAGTTTTTGGACTGTGTCTACATCCTCAAAATAGCGTGTTTATTTGTGCTCTTTAAAAGTAATTGCTCATCCTAAGACCCCAGTATGCTTTGAAATCTGTGCCTGGAGAGAACTGTGCTCATTCTTATTATGGTTAATGACCAGTGATATGAAACTTCTTCTTGTCCTGTTCTCTACAACCTCAACTTTGTAGCAGTGTTTGGCTGTACTAACCCAGTTTTAAGCCTCCTACACAGCTGTTTCGGGGGGGGGGGGGATTGGGGGAATGATGGAGTGGGTCAAAGCAACCAGATCCCTTGTGTCTGCTTCCAGCCAAATTTCTGCCTCTAGAACAAAGGGCCCCATTGTAGCCTAAAGGCGCACACACCATTGTAGCAGCATCTTACCAAAAAACAAGGCTTACTGACTTTCATGTACAGTTGCAGCCAAACAGTAGAGTAATGTATTGCAGCATCTTAAGCATTTTCAAAAACTAATATAGTGGAGTCAAAGCCAATGGATTCCTCTAGGGTGATAGCTGCCACTGAATTAAGCCTGTAAAACCTGTACATACCTTAGAAAGTGTCACTTCTGGAAACATGTACCCTCTTACTAAAAAACAAGGCTCCCCAATTTCTTAAGTGTACTGATGCAGCCGTATTGCAGCACCTAAAGCATTTTTCGAAAAAAAAAAAGTAGGGTCAAGGCCATAGGATTCCTCTAGGGTGATAGCCATCACTGAAGAAAGCCTGTAAAACCAGTACATGCCTTAAAACATGCCAGATCACAGTGCACCTGATTCCTATTGTGGTCACATAAGAGAATTTGAAGGATAAAAAAAATTGTTAATTTAAGTTTCATTCAATTCATTAAATCTGCTTTGTGACTTAGGCCCTTATTCATCAAGCGATAGCGCCAGGTAGTGTCTGACGAGCGCCAGGTAGCGGCAGCTAACGGCGACTACCAACTCAAGTACGCCCGGCGGCGGTCACAATGACGCATTTATCAAGCAAAATGAGGCTAGCGCCGGCGAGAGCGACGGCTAGCGCGGCATTCATCATGAAGCCGCCTGGACCGAACAGCGCCGCTGCAAATTCCCTCACAGCGCCAGGTATGAGCTGTCGCTCCCTGGCGATGTCCAATGCATTTCAATGGAGCAATCTATAATTATTCATAATTAATTGGTATTAATTTTTTTTTCTTTTTTTTTTAATGTCAAAAAATCGGAGAACATTTCTGCAATGTTAGGATTTATTTTTAAGTAAAAAAAAAAATTAAAAAAAATATGTGCAGAATTGATCTAACAGGTCTGAGATTAATGTATTCATATTACAAAATGATTCTAAAAACATGTATAATGTTACATTCAAAAAATATGGTTGTTTAGGGGTTAAAAACTAGTTAATACAGATCGCCGCCAGCGCTCTGGGGTTTAAACAAGGAATGGACAGTGACAGCACATTCGGAGCGTGATTTTTTGATGAATATGAAGCTAGCCGTTCGCTCTGGCCATTCGTTGTCAGGCGCTCACATACAACGCTGGACCTGTGAAACAGCGACCCCCCAGCCCGTATTCAACATTACCGCACACCGACTGAGTCGCTGTCATCAAGCTAATGCCGGCCAAGCACAGCGAATACTGGCTGGCGCTGAAAAAATCACGCTACAGTCGCTCATCTGTCGCTACCTGGCGCTATTAATGAATCGGCCTCCCCCTGAACATTGATCCATGCTCCATCTCGTGGTGGAAAAGGAGAATGACATGTTATTTTCACAGTTGGGAATTCAGCTTTGTCAAAGCTCTACATCAGCAAAGGTACTATTAACTCTAGTCCATCTGTACTTTCAGGAGTCAGAACTTATTGAACTACGAGAAACAATAGAAGCTTTGAAGACCCAGAATGCTGCAGCACAGGCTGCTATCCAAGGAGCCCTAAATGGGTCTGATCAAAACCATAAAGGTATATTTTTTTCAATTTTATTTATTGTATATTAGTCAATAAGAGATTCTTTATGTTTTTGCTCTATAAAGAATATTAAGGCTTACTACAGTCTGGTTAAAATATGTAGCAATACCTTGGCAAATGAACCATTAAATATATTCTGTTATTGGGTGCCAAAGCTATTGCATATCATGTGTGTTTTTAAAAGTCATGGTATTCCGGTCATACAGAAACTCTTAGTTAAATGTGGTAATACAGTAGTTGTTTAGCAGTCCCAGAGGGCTTTGATGCTCTGAATAGATTGGATAGACTGTTCTGTTTCCATTAAAAAAGCTACTGGAACTGCTACAGGCCTGTTATAGTAAGCAGCCAAGTAACAATCTAAAAGAGTAAACCAGGGAATAGAAAGCACATTTTAGAACAACCAGTGTTTTCTCCTTATTAATAATTTCAGATTACATTTGGTAAAAAAATAAAAATAAAAATGGTAGTGGATGTAAACCTTAGGGTCAATTGCATTCTATATTTAAAGTTTATCTCCAGTAAGTCACAGGACTTGCTGATTAGCCCTCTCAATTCAGAATCATATATACAAAAATCAGGCCTTAAAGAAATGTAAAATAAACATTTGTGTGAGGAGCGTGTCCCCATATCTGAGATTTCCAAATGTAGCTTTCTTTAAAACTCAGCTTGGTGCACTGGTGCATTGGGCTATCTTGAAATCATAAATGCTTTTCAATAGCCTCTTTGTTCGATATCACAATGGGCTGAGCTGTGATGTGTTGCTTAACGATTGCTACTTCTGTACTTTTCAGCATGCTGTTTCCCTGTTTCTTATATTCCTGTGGCTTTGTCTTGGTAAAGTAGGAGAGGATTTCCTGCCCTTTAATAAAGTGCTAGGTATAATTTAGCTAAAGCTAAACAAAGCTGCTTTAGCTAAACAAAGCTGCAGTAATGACCTTCCCAGGTGAGAACGCTGCCAGTAAACCTTTACCTGGTGGAACACAAGACTGTGCTCCCCCATCTGAAGAAGTTGAATTAATGCAAATGGTTTAAACCTGTCATCTGTGCCTCCACCAGATGATTAGCAGGCCAGAGTCAACAGATTGTCCTCACTTCGGCAGGACATATACTAATAGAACCATACTGAGAAGATTAGCATGGCCCCTCTGCAAGGAAGACATGCAAATTCATGAAGCGTTCCATATTTTTTAACTTTACTCAACCCCGTCCCTTGGTTGAACTTGATGAATATTTGTCTTTTTTCAGTAGTACTAACTATGGAAATACGTAACACCATTTTGGTGTGCATTGTTAAGGTAAACACACTGTTAAGGAAAACTTTTTTCTTTTATAACATGGAGTTGCAAACACATAGAAAAGAAAAACTAAACAGATAAGCTCATCATAGCGGCTCACAATAATGGAAACTCTAAACATGCCTTTGAAAGTGGAATGACCCTTTTAATACTGTGGAATGTTTCTCCAATCAGCATGATTCATTATCCAAATCAACATAGCATCAAGGAGCTCATGGAGGTTAAGTGTTGAATGCATTTGCATGCTTATAGCTATAATGATACTGTATTATCAAACAGCTATGGTAAAAACAAAAACCCTTGCCGGCAATTTAATGCCCCCTGATGGGCACCCTTCAGCCACAGAAAGATGCGTGTATGTGTGTGTGTGTGTGTGTGTGGGGGGGGGGGGGCATGCTTAAGGGCATAAACACAGCCTGCAGCTGGAATGTCTTCCAACTTGTCAACAAATTGTCAACAGGACCTGATTTCCCTGTGTTTTCAAGTATATGCTCCTGTGACCCTGCAATAAGCACCTTGTGCCCTGTCCCCTTTCCACAAACACACAGTCTGCATTTTACACTTTGCATCCCCTACATACTGCATTTAACACGTTGCACCTTCCCACACTGTCTATATTTATCACATGTGAGGATTTTACTCATAAGCCTATTTTGCCCAAACTTCCATGCTTCCCAATCAGAAATGCCTGCTCATGGCTTTAAAAAATAAATCGCATATAAAACTCACTTTTCCGCTTTCCTGTCTATGACACTGTCTATGAGAATGACCCGAATGGATATGCATGCATCCAGTATAGGGTTGCACAATCCTGCCTGGTGACACTGGACTAATGCACATCACTGGTGCATGCATTGAGTATTCTGGGCATTTGCTGGACTTCCTTCCAGTCAATGACTATCCTAAATGGGGATGTCTGATGGGTGGGGGAGGCATGTTGTTTTTCCTTCCAGAATTACATATTACTTTAGGGGCATTTCATTAAAGTTAAATGTCCCTGTCCACGCACACACCAACTTCCTCCTACCTTATCCCATTTGGGAACAGTGTAATATAAGCCATTTAAAAGCATCTCAGAAATTCTGATTATATGTGAATACATTATGTATTTTAAATGAAACCACTTTCTCTGCTTCAATTTTTGCGTTATAGCCGGGCTGGAGAGTGCATGTCATGTTGCCGCGGTTGCCACTGTGGTAGAGACATTGAGAGCTTTATGGGACAGAGTGGCTGTAAGACCACTTTTTTTGCATGTCCTGGAGAAACAAAATAAATTTAAAGGAGGGGAAACAATAAACGGCTTCTACTCTGTGCTGCAGGAAATGGAGGAAAGTCACATGGGACAGGCACGAGATGAGCTGCTTGCTCCCTCATTATTGCTGTTGGGTTTACAGTTCCTTTACGATTTGGAGGGACACTGCACTTGTTTGATACAGCCTTGATAAATTTTAATGAATACTTTTGCATTGAGTTTTGAGAGCATCTCTAACACAAGACACAATACAATGCATATATATAATAACGGCAAAATATGGCATATTCATGCAAAATTAAGAAGATTGTTAGTTTTAAGTTGATAGATAGTTAGTCTTAGGTTGATAGTTGTTAGATGGTTTCTCCAAATCTTTGTTGATTTTTGGTAATTGTTGTGTTTTTTGGCAACAGATACGAGGATTAGAAGGCAGCATTCTTCTGAAAGTGTTTCTAGCATCAATAGTGCTGCAAGTCATTCAAGCATTGGTAGTAGTAATGATGCTGATTCAAAAAAAAAGAAAAAGAAAAATTGGGTAAGTAATTTTACAGCAGCACAATAGGCTGTGGGGATATTATTGTTACTTAAACCAAACTATATGTCAAAAAAGAGTACTTTAGCCCATTATCAAGCTTCCTCTTTAGTTTAATGCCATAACCACCTTAGTGAATAAGAAGAAATTCCTAAACATCAAAAAATAGTGTCTCCATTAGCAGGGGCTACTCCAGACCTGGCACACAGGGTGAGGGGGCAGTAAGGGTCAGCAACTTAATCAAACCTAAAAATTCCTTTCATTTAAAAGTCAAAATATGCCCAAAACAGGGAGTTAATAATGTGGGGCATTCAGTCGAATTTAGGATTTGCTTGCCAATGAAAGCTTGCCAGTACATTTGGTACCAATAAACTGTGGGTTTTAATTTTTCCAGACCAGGACGTTATTTTTAGTTTTTGTCCTCATCGTCATCTTAAGCCAGGGGTTAACCTAGCCTTTCTGAGTTGAACTATAGAAAGATGCCCCTCCACTTCTCAACAAAGCAACTCCAGGGGCAGGGGGTTAAGGCAGGCCAGGGCTGCTGAGTCACCAATAGTTGCACCCCTGTCGCAAGCTAATCAAATGTTTATTTCCCCCCAGAATGTGCCTTACCTTTACTGTAGATGCATTGACTAAGTTTGTTTTAGTTTTTATATGAATTTACAATGAAATTTGTATATTATTATATTAAACATTTATCCATTTGCCATTCTGTCCAAAGCTGAGAAGTTCTTTCAAGCAAGCATTTGGCAAGAAAAAATCCAACAAACCTCCATCTTCCCACTCAGATATTGAAGAGCTCACAGATTCATCTGTACCATCCTCCCCAAAATTACAGCACCAGCAATCAGAGGATTCATGCTTTTCTGCAGTACAACAGTCCCAGTCTAACTCAGAGTAAGTTTTTGTGTCAAGGCATGTATGGTGTGCAGTATACAGTATGTGTGATAAGTCACACTGGAACCATATTCTGAAATCTATATAGTTGATTTTTTTTTTTTATTATTTTTTTTTTTTTATTTAAATGACTTGATCTGGTTTCCAAGGGTCACTTTTATATGCCCAAGTATGCCTTAACCCCATCAATAAAGAACCCTGTGCATGCTGTTTTTAGACACCTGTTAAACCATTGCAAACCCATTGTCTGTCTGTTGTGTGAATTCAGGTCCTGTTTAGCCTGGGTACCTAGGAAACGGCAAAGTGGCCGGGTGACCTACAAACATAATTCTCGGTAAAATGTAGTGTGGTGCATGTGATTAATCTTGTGTGCCAGCCTATGCAGACTGCATGGATTTCTGCATAAAAAGTAGCAGCACCTAAACAGTCTGACAGCTTACACTGGCTTTAAACTTTATTTAAAAGTCCTCAGGCCAGGGCTGCCAGATGGACCCAAGACCACCACTTAACTTCACCCTGTTTCATAGTGAAAATCACTCTGTCTGATGCTCAGGAGAGCCCTCTGGCAGCCCTGGTCAGAGGTCTCAAGGGAAAGTCACATCAGGGTGTAGCTCTTGTTACATTGTAAACCAGACACAGGCCTGTCTATTTACTATGTAACACAGTCGATAAATGGCTCGCTTTTTACAATGTAAGAACATAAACTTATTCTGCTTTTTATTTTGTACAGCATGAGGGAGAGAGGCAGTGGCGCAAATTTTAAAACTCCCACCCATTCCATATTTCACCATTTGTACTGCTTGGTACAATGTGTAGGACATTGTATCTACAGATCATCATTATTCAGGGTGATCTCTTCATTGCTCCAGTGCACTGGAGAGATCGCTCACACATCACAGTTAGCTGTGTGTCAGCTTTAGGCAGTTTACATTATGATAGCAGGCTCATTGCTGATATACAATGTATCACAACAGAGACCCCATTTTGTTACAATGTATAGAATCGTAGGCCTGGCTGTTTAAAATAGAACACTAAGCAAAGAGCGTGCTGGATTTCTATAAAAGCATGTATTCATCCTGCTTGTTACACTGTACAGAGCGATAGAGACAGCAGAGCAAACTTCCCTGCAGTTTCATAACTTCTGACACTACTGCTGCTGTTAACACTGTGTGTTTCTTGTCTTGAAACTCAAATACCCTACAAATTTCAATATTTTAACAAAAAGTGGCTTGAACTCTTTTCAGTTCTGCAAAAGCTTATAAACATTCTGGCTACATTCTGCTATAAAATTGGCTGTTGACTTTTTTTTTTAGCACTAAAATGTAATACTGCACTATAAGGTTTGACAAGACTAATACAGCCACCCATCTATCTACAGACATGATTTGTTTACCCAGCGTGTTATTTAATTACTATATAAGCAATACATTATTTGCCTGTTATATTCTTCTGTTGTATTTTATTTGTATATGCCATTACATGTAACAGTTTTCAAGGCAAATGTCATGTCTTTAGTCATGAGCAAAACAGAGAAAATGTGCATCTGATTTATTAGTAAAATTTAATTTAATTCAAATAATTTTGTTCTGAAAAGAAGGTGCTCCATTTGCTCTGAAAAGCTGTGTATCATTGGAAAAACAATCCGAAAATCTAAAAAAAAAACAATTTTTAGGGACTAGGGACAGGTCAGAAACTAGATATTTTTATGTCATGATTCTTTAATGGTTCGTCATTCTTATGAGTGTTATTTACTAAGGATGCAGGGCATAGAGAATAACTGAGTGACTCCCTCATGCCCATGTGGGATGTTCAGCTGTTCATGATCAGATTTGACTCATGACTCTCTATAATATCTCCTTTCTTGGAGTTGGGAACACCTGATGCATTTGAAACCTCAACTATGTCAAATTTACAAAGCAGACCCAGATATGCTGCAGCACTGATAGTAATACAACTCGGGCTGGCAGTTTTTAAAAACCTCTACTGCTTCCTCTCTCCTTGTACTGTACAATGTAACAAGCAGGGAAGAATTACATTGTTAAATGCTGGCTAGATCCCTGGTGTTAAAATAGCAGTAAAGTAGACACGTGTCTGCTATCACATTGTAAACGTCTCCCAGTGCTGTGGTGGAGATATTACACTGAAGAATGCTTAATTTGTAAAGTCCACGTTATCATCCATCCCCCTGACATTCTGATTTGAGATGAAAATTTAGCATAATACTGACCTATCTGTGTAATAGGTTTTTATTTATCTAGGTTGTGGTATATTAGTAGTAGCGATGGGATTAGCTGTATTTTTCATTGTGAACTTTAGTTAGTCACGCAGCTAGTTTTCCCAAATCTGAATCCAGAAGTCCAGTTGCTTGAATTATTGCTACAGATATTCCAAACATAATTGCATACAGACCTATTCAAAATTTTCTTCTTTCATTTCCCCTTTACTGTGTCTATTTATATAGTATAGTACATCTGCCGTCGGCAAAGAAATTTTGAGGCTGATGTTGAATCACACCTTTAGCACCATTTGCAAAAAGGGCACTCCTTTTTTTATAGTAGAAAGTGCAATTTGCTTTTGTTGTCCACTTAGAGATCGATTCAGCACCAGGTGTAAAAACTGCACTTCTGTTTAATTTTTCACCTAAAGTGAACTTTTTGCACTCGGTGCTAAATCAACTTATCTTTTCCTATTCAAACTATTCAAAACTAAAATTAGTTTGGATAGGAGAATACTTAAAAATAGACCCTACAATGATATGGTACAATGACTTAGTGTAGTATAGGCTACTGACACAACTGTTATTTGATACAGAATATTTATAACTTGAAAAAAAATTGTATATTTTTATCTAAAGCACAATACAAGAAACAAATACAAAGTATTAAATATTAATTTAATATATGCCAAAATAGTTTAATCTGTACAGCAGAATTATTCCAGCATTGATCTTTTTTACAACGTGCTATTAATCATTTATCAGTTTGGGAAGTAAAAGGTTATGACCTGATCTGCTGCTGATCTGCTAAACATTTACAGTGTCCTTGAGAGTTTCCCAATAGCTTCTCTCTAGCTGTGTCCATAGAGATGCAAATATTTGTTTCTTTTTATATGCAAATTTTGACTTTTTGATAAAAGTCAATCTTTTCACATTAAAAAGTGTAGTAATTAAAGGAAAAAACAAAAGGTGTAGGCAGAATATAATATATTGGAGGAGAAATGGGTTTACTTGTACAGCAAAGGGCAGAATTTGTATATTAAAGTCTTCATTTTTTCTGATAAAATATTAAACTGTATTTCTATATATAAAAAATTCACAGTATCACAGCAAGGTCAAACTTATATGTACTTTTGTTTTAAGGAGGAACAATGAAGGCCCTGGAGTGTAAAATACCAAGTCCCACTCCTTGGGGCATTCCAAATTGGGATGCCACGCTGTGTGACCCCCCCAGATCCCCAATTTCCCTTACCTGCTACTGGAGTCCTTAGCCTCTCTCGGTGCCGCAGCCTCATCTTTCCTTGGCTCTAGCTGAGCACGTACCCATATCTTGCCTTTCTGAATGGGTGGCGCGGGCACGCCACAGCTGAATACTGAGTGGGGGATGCGCCAGGTGGTCCACTCGACTCGGCTTCCTTTGGCTGCTTAGCCGCTCAGATCAGTGAATAGCAGAGCCAAGCAAAATTAAGTATGCTGATTGGTTGAGTGAGCTACTCATCAAATCCGTGTGCTCAGTTTAGGCCGCTCCTGTGTCATGAGTGCGACAGGAAGATGCATTCTTACAACTACCTAAGGGGATACACATTTGGGATGCCCCATCTGAGAGGAACATTTTTTAAATTTTGGGTGTTGTTCATCTTTATATGCCACAGGTTTACTTCACCAGTGTTCCTAAAATATATTTATGCCCTTAAAGAGACTTCAGTTGTAAGGATCAGAAAATATATTGTACAAATGTCACTCCCAGCAAAGTGGTGTTTTAAAATTACTGTTGAAAATACATTAAATCTATTTTTTTATATTAAACCTAAGATGCATGTTTTAGGTCTTAGTGTTTAAAAACTTGACTATTTTCCTTCAAAAGAATCTGTGAATGCACGGAAGCAGAAGCGGAAATCATCCTGCAGCTAAAGGGTGAACTTCGAGAAAAAGAGCTGAAACTAACAGACATACGCCTGGAAGCCCTTAGCTCTGCACATCACCTTGACCAAATCAGAGAAGTGATGAACCGCATGCAGGTCAGTGTAAGCCACATTCTAAATGTAACCTCATAGATGACTTTGAATTGTGTTTGTTTTGATGGTTTAACCCTGTGGGTAGTACAAGAGAAACAGTTACATTTGAACAAAGGCTTGGAAGACTTTGTAATGGTTATTTATTAGGATTTGGGGCAATTCTTGCTATATGAGCTTTTTGGATGTGATAGGGAATATAAATACACTTTATACAACACAAGGCTGATTTTAGAGATACATGATCCCATACTACTGGAGGAGGTTTTATTTTTTCAGTTTTTGTCACCCTTTCACCAAATTGCTTAAGGTGATCTATTGTCCACAACTAAAAATAGACCCATGTTCCCCAACCCTCCTCCTCCAACAGGTCATGTTTTGCAGATCTTCACACAGGCAGCTCTGTAGGTCTTTCCCATTCTAATTACTTCCTCTGTGCATCCCAGTGGAGATCTGCAACACGTGGCCTGTTGGTAGCTCTCAAGGGAGTGTTAGGGAAAACTGACTTAGACCATGGGTGCTCAAGGGCCACGTAAAAGGCCAGCTTATGCAGATCTCCTTATTATTGCTTAGGTGATTTAATTAGCTCTGTCTAAGCACTAATTACTAGACCTGTGCAGCAGTGTGGAGATATGCAAAAATTGCCTGCTGATAGCCCTTTAGGAGGAGGATTGAGCACATGTAATTTAGGTTATGCCATGATATTGACTCACCAAATTAAAGCTGTGTATTTATACTAAAATCCGTCCAAGCCAATTCGATAAACATGTAATCTAAGCATGGGCCTTTGAAAATGTTTATTACTGTAGGTAGTCCATTTCAGATTGCTAAATACTGTTTAGTGGCACTGTAATGCACATTTCAAATTTCAGGCATAGTCATGGCTGTATAGAAATTGTAATTTAACCCAACTCTAAACTGCAGGTATTTCTTTAGAGTTAAGGTTTAATATATTCTAGCTTAAACAGCACTTTTCCATTTGAATTGTAGAATGAAATTGAAATACTGAAGGCTGAGAATGACAGGCTAAAATCTGAAACCAACACCCCGGGGGCAATCAACCGGCCTTCCTCTGAATCATCAAGTTGTACCTCATCTTCTTCACGTCAGTCACTTGGCCTTTCTTTAAATAATCTAAATGTAACAGAAACACTAGCATCAGGTATTTATTTATTTTCTTTTATTGATTATACATCACAAAATCTGATGTCATTTGGTGTATTACAATAAAACAAAGCTTATAGGTAGGTACAGTTTGATTATTTGATTGAGTTACACGTTTTATGCTAATAAAAAATATATGTTAACTAGCCAACATACAGAACAAACAAAAACACAAAATTATCCTTTTCATATTTGTCATTTCCTTAGACCAGTGAGGCTATTTACTTGTGTTGATAAGTTTTAAGATGTGTTAGCTTTGCTTATTTCAAGAACCTATTCACTTTTCCTGAACTTTAAGTGCAAGGCTGCAAGCAATTTTTAAAAAAGTAACTCCTTTTTTACTAATCATATTAATAAAATAATCTATACTATGAGGTTTGAAAGAGTTAAAACGTATTGATTATGACACATGGGCACTGCCAAAAGTACAATAAAAGATGGTGTAAAGCAATGGTTCTCAACTGTTTTACTCAAAGTACTCCCTATTGACCAGAAACTCAAACCAAGTACTCCTTAGCAACAAGTAATTCAAACTGAACACCCACAAGGAGGGGATAACTTATACATAGCAAAATGAGTAGGTCACAGACCTTGTAACACTTTTAAATTGAGAAGAAATTCTGTATTACTGTTAAAATGATATACCAAACTCATCAGACCCACCATGCTGGTGCACCCCTAAACATCCCTGTGTACCCCTTCAAGCTGTGGCGCATAATCCCTGGAGTACGTGTGCCGCAGGTTGAGAAACAGCGGTGTAAAGTAACTAATTCAACATTTTAAGGGAATTAATTTATTAAGCCTGTAATAAAGTGAAAACCATAAAAATACTGCTCTTTGTGCTCCTGCTCCTGCTCCTAGGCTATTTCCATTTTTGGATGTAGCCTTCCTTTGTTCAGGGGGTCACAACATTTATAGCACAGTATATAGAAGTTCACAAGGGGAAGTGCTGGGTGGGTGACATACATTTTTGCAGTTTTCCATTACAGTTTGCTTAGTGAAATGTTCTCTCTCAAACTGAACAGGTATCTGTATCTTTTAAAGTGCTGTGTAAACCCATGGCACTTTAACAAAACTAAATGTGAAACATAGATTTTAAATGGAGCATTAATTCTTAAGTACACCAAGAAATAACTGCTCATGACTGGCAGGTTTAGATACAGTTGTTGAGTCTGAGTCTCCAGGGCAGGCTAATTCCCCCCCCCCACACTGAACTAGGATGCTTGCTGTGTGAAACCCCCCCAGGGCCCCTGATATTCTTACCTTCTTGCCTTTTCCCTGAGCCCATGGTGCATGTTCCCCTACCGGCAACACTCGGCTTCTTGGGTGGTCCCACCCACCACAACTGAGTTGCTGCGCATGGCCACACTCAGCCGACGGGAGGAAGTGATGCTTCACGCAGCTGGTAAGTGCAACTAAGGGATCCCATTCTGCTTCTCTAGCTGCACATTAATATGAGTTATGGGAGAAGCAGTTTGGATGAGTGGCCATGTCTGTGCTGTGGGATCGAGGAGAGTTGAGTTAGCTCGACGTTCTGGGGGATTTTACACAGCAGGGCACCCAAAACCTTCAAAATAGACTATACAATTACATAGTTAGTATGTTTGAAAAAATACATATGTCCATCATGTTCGACCAAGGGTCAAGGTTGGGAAGTTATTTTTATTTTATTTATTTTTTTACTGATTTTCTTCTAGCTAAATTCAACTATTCAATTATATATATATTTATTTATGCATGAAAAAATATTTACATTGCCCTAATCGCATTAGTGAAGAGTAGAATTATCTTATTTGTATGTATTATATGTATAAACTGTAATAAGTAAAACAAAATAATCTTTCATGCAGATATCTTACTAGATGATGCTAGAGATGGATCTTGCCACAAGGAAGGTTGCTCTGTTAAAATCATTGTCTCTGTTAACAAAGGATTCGGAAAAGCCAAGGTAAGATTTAGAATACACAGTATTTTTCAATAATTAAAGCACGCTTGAAAAGAAACCAATGTAATATATTTGAGTAGCAAATCCTATAAATGAAATTTGTCTGCATGTCATTATTCTGCTCTTTGAAACTGGAGAAGCAAATCCTAAGGTTATGTCTATGTTTCTTACTGGACTTGCACTGGACGGTGCTGGAGCAACCTGAATTAGCTCCCCAGTCCAAACTTAAAGTCTGTGATTTTTGGGACTAAGGCCCTGGCAAGTAGTCAGCCCCTATGCCCATCAACACAAGTCAGATGTTCTTCCAGAAAAGAATATTAGGCCCATGCTGAAGGGCAATGACTACTTTGAGCAGCCCTTTGGCTAGTGGGGGTGCAGATAATCGGGTGAAGGGTATTGGCAAGCCATCCATGTTGGGGAGCTGGCTTACTGACCCCTCTACCTTGAACTTTCATTTTTTTGAACCCCTTGCCAGTACACAAGTTAACATTCAAATTAACTATACTCACAGCTGCCAGTTTCTTCCCCTGAATTTCTTTTTCTGGATTACTGTAACTCACTACTAATCCTCACTATACTCTACCCTTTCCAATCCATCCTGAATGCAGCATGCCTCCAACCTCTGCCAGTCATTGCATTGGTTACCCATAAATGATAGCATACACCTTAAAAAGCTCACTCTAACACAAGCTCTCCATGGTGCTGCACGCTCCTGTCTTCCCTAATCTATGAGGCTGATTCATTAATAGCGGCAGGTAGCGACAGTTGAGCGACTGTAGCGGCATTTTCAGAGCGCCCGCTAGTAGTCGCTGTGCTTGGCCGTTGTTCGGTAGTTGATAGCGACTCAGTCGGTTTGCCGTAATGTTGAATATTGGGTGAGGAGTCGCTATTTGACAGGTTCCGCGCTGTATGGGAGCGCATGATAGCGACTGGCAGTAGCGACCGGCTCCCACCATATTCATTAAAAAATCACGCTCAAAAAATTCTCGCGCTGTAAAATGCATGTTTAAACCCCAGAGCGCTGGAGGCGATGGGTTAAAAGTAGTTTTTTAACCCCCAAACCACCATATTTTTGGAAACCAAAAAAAAGTATTTTAAATAATTTAGTAATATGAATACATTAATATCAGACCTGTAATATCAATTCTGTACAATTTTTTTTTTAATTTTTTAAAAAAATCTAAAATGGCAGAAGTGGTCACAGAATTTTTCACATTTAAAAAAAAAACATTAATAACAATTAATTATTAATATTTAAAGATTGTTCCATTAAAATGCATTGGAGAGCACCAGGTAGCGAGAGGTCATAACAAAAGAGACACTGGAGTTGCCAGCAGCAGCAGGAGCCCAAACATTGGCTGAAAGAGACACTGGAGTTGGCAGCAGCAGCAGGAGCCCAAAAAATGACTGAGAGACACTCCCTGGAGGAGACACACTGGAGTTGCAAGCAGCAGCAGCAGGAGCCCAAACATTGCTTAAAAGAAACACTGGAGTTGGCAGCAGCAGCAGCAGCAGGAGGCCAAAATTGCTTGAAAGACACACTGGAGTTGGCAGCAGCAGCAGCAGGAGCCCAAACATTGCTTGAAATACACACTGGAGTTGGCAGCAGGAGCCCAAACATTGCTTGAAAGACACACTGGAGTTGGCAGCAGGAGCCCACAAATTGGCCTAAAGACACACTGGAGTTGCAAGCAGTAGCAGCAGGAGCCCAAAATTGCTAGAAAGACACACCCTGGAGTTGGCAGCAGCATTAAGAGAACATATACAGATTTTCGGCACAGATATCTTATCCGAAGAATATTAATAAAAAGTAAGAGTAACGTAAAGCAAATTCTCAATAATTACTTGTGGTCTGATGCGGAGGAATGTCTGTAACTGGAGAGCAGCGCCTTAAATCTGTTTTGCACGATCCATATTTCTTTAGTGTTGGTCTGGCCCCATCATCAATCTACTCTAATGCATCAGGCATTGATGGGTGGAAATCTTGGCTGATCCATGCCCAATTCATTTCCACGCAGGCCAGTCTCTGAAAAAAAAACATTTTTGAAGCATACTGGAGCACATTGAATTGCTCTCATCAGAGCATCACTTACGCACATCTAAGAGTTTCATCACTTTGTTCGTGTTAAAGTCTTCAGGGCCTAGTTACTACTTAGTGAAAGACCATAGATAGTTACACACCTGCTGCTCTTATCGACAAATCCTGTTTTAAGTGTAGTGTAGCGTTTTGTCCTCCCCTCATATACGCACTAAGTATGTCAGGCAGAGAAGTGGCAGGATGGGCACAGAGAAGTTGCAGAGGCCTAAATTCATCAAGCAGAGGTTGCAGCAGACTAGGGGTGAGTGGCAGCAGGAGTCTCAGTGAGAGGACTGATCTCCCGGGATCATCTTGCGGTCGTGTCTTGACCAGCAACCCATCTGCCATCATACATTGGTTAACACGATCATCCACTGCATCACAAGTGACATCTGACACCCCCAGTCAACTGTGCAAAAAAAGTGCAAAGCAGTGCCTACATCTGGAGCTGTAACTACGGTCAGGGACAATACATATCCTTTAGGGCCCACTGGGTGATTGTGGTTCCTGCACAAGCAACTTGGACAGGTCCCTCCGCTGTGGCCTCCACGCTCCTAGGCCTTTGTGCCTGTGACAGTGCACTTGCACTTAGCAATGGTGTCACAGAAAAAAGTGGCTAATTGTCAATTACATATTAATAGTTAACATTTATCTTATTTGAACATATTTATAATAATAACATATAATAACATATAACATAGCAACAATAACATCTAACATAACATAATAATTTGTGGATTTTTTTTTTTCAGATTTTGTATTTTTTAACAACATATATATATATTTTATTTTTTTGAATTTTTTTAAATATTTTTTTTCCATTGTCTTTTTTTTCAGATTTTGTGAATTTTTGTACCATTTTTTTTTCATTTTTTATTTTTTTTTTGTATTTTGTTTTTTCTAAATATTTTTTTTTTATTTATTTTTTCCCAGTGCCCTTCCAGCCTACCATGTGTGCAGGACACGGCGGTTTCACGCTGTTCTTCACATGGTTTGCCTTAAGCCACAGAGCCACACATGGGAGGAACTGCTAAAAATGAGAACTCAATAAATTAAATCATGGCGTATTCCACGAAAACTGCAAATGGGACCCATGGTGACTGACACTTGTCTGCGCTGCGACAAGGAAGCCTGAGCCATGCGTCCTGCCATGGCACACGTGTTCAATCTAGTTGTCAAGCGTTTTCCCCCCATCTGCAAGACATCCTAACAATGGGAAGGAAACTTTGCATGCACTTCAGCCACTCCTACACCGTCAAGCACACCCTTCTTGAGCTTCAGCGTCAGAACGGTATCCCCCAACATAGTCTGATTTGCGATGTTTCCACCCGTTGGAATTCCACCCTCCATATGCAGGATCGACTATAGGAACAGAGAAAAGCCATCACGGATTTCTTGATGATCCAAAAGGATAGGGGGACTCCCCTGTGTAACTTCAATGTAAACCAGTGGCAGCTCATATGTGACACCTGCCGTTTTCTCAGGCCCTTTGAGGAAGCTACTTTATTAGTCAGTCGCCAGGATTATGAGATGAACGATGTGATTCCACTGCTTCATGTACTACAACACATGTTGGAAACCATGGCTGGTCAGGGCACTGGAGACATGGCGCATACATTTCACAGCCACATGAAGCCTGTGGGGGCTGAAGTGGAGGAGGAGGAGGGGGCACAGGTTTGACAAAATGGCCATTTTATCTAGTCATCTGACAGGAGAGGAGGAGCAGGAGCAGCCACAGGAGCTAGAGGGTTGTGAGGAAGGTGAGACAGAGGACCCAGACACACCGTGGCAGTTTGCAGTGGAGATGGAAACAGGTAGTCCCTCCGAGTCACTTGCACAAATGGCACGATGCATGCTCACGTGCTTGCGTAGTGACCTCAGAATTGTCTCCATTTATCAGCGGGATGACTTCTGGCTCTCCACCTTATTGGACCCTCGCTTCCGCCACAAAATGGGGGCATTTTTTACACCCACTGAGAGGGAGGACGAACTGACCTACTACAGAGACATCCTACGTAGTCAGTTGGGCGATGCCTATCTGCGCCATGGTCCATACTGTGATGCCCAACGGGACACCAGCCTTCTGTAAGCAGGCAACCCCCAATCTCCACCACCGCTTCTGACTATAGTCAAGCCCCCGTTTGCCGGGACGCTAGGTACGCCTCACCGGACATGGTTGCCCCCAGGTCTTAATAGGTGCAAAGGATGGCTGCTTGCGGTGAAGGCCGATGAACCACAAGGGTATCCCGAAGCCGAGCTCGTTCACAGGTAGTCAATCCGGAGGGTGCGTCAGAGTACAGGGATGAGACAGGTGCGTAGTCAGGAGTAGCCAAAGGGTCAAGCCAGGAGGTCAGAGATCGCGGGGTATCCAGAGGGGCAGGCAGCTTCGTGGTCAGACAAAGCAGAGGTCAGTACAGGCAGCAGACAGGAATGGTCGATCAAGCCATGTCGGAACTGAACCGGCACAAAATGGGGGCATTTTTTAAACCCGGCGAGAGGGAGGACAAACTGACCTACTACAAAGACATTCTACGTAGTCAGTTGCCGATGCCTATCTGCGCCATGGTCCATACTCTCGCAGGTCTGACTCAGGGGGACCTCTGCGATCACCTTCCACTACCATGGCTGCTGGGGGGTGGAAGGAGAAGCAGCAGCAGCTCCATCAGCAGCAGCCTCAGTCTTCAGTCGCTAATGAGTAGCTTTCTACACCCGCATAGTGAGTCTACTCATGAGCAGCATGGAGACCTGGAGCAGGACCTAAACCAGCAGGTCGTGTCATACCTTGACATGACCATGCCAACACACCTTGAGGATCCGCTGGACTTCTGGGCAGCCAAACTTGACTTATGGCCGCAACTAGCAGAGTTTGCCCTGGAAAAACTGTCCTGCCCGGCCAATAGCGTGCCATCTGAGCGGGTGTTTAGTGCGGCGGGGGCCATAGTCATGCCAAGGAGAACTTGTCTGTCCACAAATAATGTGGAGAGACTCACCTTTGTGAAGATGAATCAGGCATGGTTCAACCAGGATTTCCAGCCAACAATGGCTGATCCATGGTAGTAGCTGATGCATGGTAGCTCCTTATGCTGCTGCCAACTCCAGGGTGTGTCTTTCAGGCAATATATGGGCTCCCTATGCTGCTGCCAACTCCTGGGTGTGTCTTTCAGATAATATATGGGCTCCCTATGCTGCTGCCAACTCCTGGGTGTGTCTTTCAGGCAATATATAGGCTCCCTATGCTGCTGCTGCCAGCTCATATGTGTGTCTTTCAGGCAATATATGGGCTCCTAATGCAGCTGCTGCCAACTCCAATGTGAGCACTCTTAAAAGACGCATGCTAGCATATTTGGGATGCCCCCAGGTTAAAGGCAATGGCTGCTGGCAATTTGACAAAGTGACTTTCTTTACAAAATGCAACCAGTTAATAGACAGGTACTCTTGAAATATTACTGCTAGTGTTTGGGATGCCCCCTCCTCATATACAGAGGAGGCCTCCCTTGATTGTGGAAAAGTGACGTTAATTGTAAAATGCAAGCAGTTATTAGACAGGTACTCTTGAAATATTACTGCTAGTGTTAGGGATGCCCCCTCCTCACATACAAAGGAGGCCTCCCTTGACTGTAGAAAAGTGATGTTAATTATAAAATGCAAGCAGTTATCAGACAGGTAGTCTTGAGATATTTATGCTAGTGTTTGGGATGCCCATGTGGGCTGGGATTTTTACAGCAGACACAGAAACAATTCAAACTGCGATATATTTATGAGAAATAGCCTTTAAAAGCTGCTTTAGTGTAACAGATAGGGTCAAATGTGCTAATTTGGATACCCTGAGGCCTGTTTTTTTACAGCACACACAAAAACAATTCAAACTGCAATATATTTATGAGAAATAGCCTTTAAAAGCTGCTTTAGTGTAACAGATAGGTTCAAATGTGCAGGTTTGGGATACCCTGCGGCCTGGTGTTTTGGCAGCAGGACAAAAAACAATTCAAAATGCAATAGCTTAATTAAGCTGAGGATGAACAAGGGTATTTAGTATAACAGATAGGGTGCTACGTGCAGGTTTGGGATACCCTGCGGCCTAGTGTTTTGGCAGCAGGACAAAAATCAATGCAAAATGCAATAGCTTAATAAAGCTGATGCTGAACAACGCTTATTTAGTATAACAGATAGGGTGCAACGTGGTGGTTTGGGATACCCTGCGGCCTGGTGTATTTAAAGCAAACCAAAACCAATTCAAAATGCAATAACTTAATAAAGCTGAGGCTGTAGACGCTTATTTAGTATAACAGATAGGGTGCCACATGGTGGTTTGGGATACTCTGCGGCCTGGTGTATTGACAGCAGGACAAAAACCAATTCAAAATGCAATAGCTTAATAAAGCTGATGCTGAACAACGCTTATTTAGTAAACAGATAGGGTGCCATGTGGTGGTTTGGGATACCCTGCGGCCTGGTGTATTGACAGCAGGACAAAAACCAATTCAAAATGCAATAACTTAATAAAGCTGATGCTGAACAACGCTTATTTAGTATAACAGATAGGGTGCCACGCGGTGATTTGGGATACCCTGCGGCCTGGTGTATTGACAGCAGGACAAAAACCAATGCAAAATGCAATAGCTTATTAAAGCTGATGCTGAACAACACTTATTTAGTATAACAGATAGGGTGCAACGTGGTGGTTTGGGATACCCTCCGGCCTGGTGTATTTAAAGCAGACCAAAACCAATTCAAAATGCAATAACTTAATAAAGCTGAGGCTGTAGACGCTTATTTAGTATAACAGATAGGGTGCCACGCGGTGATTTGGGATACCCTGCGGCCTGGTGTATTGACAGCAGGACAAAAACCAATGCAAAATGCAATAGCTTAATAAAGCTGATGCTGAACAACGCTTATTTAGTATAACAGATAGGGTGCAACGTGGTGGTTTGGAATACCCTGCGGCCTGGTGTATTGACAGCAGGACAAAAACCAATTCAAAATGCAATAACTTTATAAAGCTGAGGCTGTAGACGCTTATTTAGTATAACAGATAGGGTTCCACGTGGTGGTTTGGGATACCCTGCGGCCTGGTGTAATGACAGCAGGACAAAAATCAATTCAAAATGCAATAGCTTAATAAAGCTGATGCTGAACAACGCTTATTTAGTATAACAGATAGGGTGCCATGTGGTGGTTTGGGATACCCTGCGGCCTGGTGTATTGACAGCAGGACAAAAACCAATTCAAAATGCAATAGCTTAATAAAGCTGATGCTGAACAACGCTTATTTAGTATAACAGATAGGGTGCAACGTGGTGGTTTGGGATACCCTGCGACCTGGTGTATTGACAGCAGGACAAAAACCAATGCAAAATGCAATAGCTTAATAAAGCTGATGCTGAACAACGCTTATTTAGTATAACAGATAGGGTGCAACGTGCAGGTTTGGGATACCCTGCGGCCTGGTGTATTTAAAGCAGACCAAAACCAATTCAAAATGCAATAACTTAATAAAGCTGAGGCTGTAGACGCTTATTTAGTATAACAGATAGGGTGCCATGTTGCGATTTGGGATACCCTGTGGCCTGGTGTATTGACAGCAGGACAAAAACCAATGCAAAATGCAATAGCTTAATAAAGCTGATGCTGTAGACGCTTATTTAGTATAACAGATAGGGTGCCATGTGGTGGTTTGGGATACCCTGCGGCCTGGTGTATTGAGAGCAGGACAAAAAACAATTCAAAATGCAAGAACTTAATAAAGCTGAGGCTGTAGACGCTTATTTAGTATAACAGATAGGGTGCCACGTGGTGGTTTGGGATACCCTGCGGCCTGGTGTATTGACAGCAGGACAAAAACCTAAGCAAAATGCAATAGCTTAATAAAGCTGATGCTGAACAGCGCTTATTTAGTATAACAGATAGGGTGCCACTTGGTGGTTTGGGATACCCTGCGACCTGGTGTATTGACAGCAGGACAAAAACCAATACAAAATGCAATAACTTAATAAAGCTGAGGCTGTAGACGCTTATTTAGTATAACAGATAGGGTGCCATGTGGTGGTTTGGGATACCCTGCGGCCTGGTGTATTGACAGCAGGACAAAAACCTAAGAAAAATGCAATAGCTTAATAAAGCTGATGCTGAACAGCGCTTATTTAGTATAACAGATAGGGTGCCATGTGGTGGTTTGGGATAGCCTGTGACCTGGTGTATTGACAGCAGGACAAAAACCAATGCAAAATGCAATAACTTAATAAAGCTGAGGCTGTAGACGCTTATATAGTATAACAGATAGGGTGCCACGTGGTGGTTTGGGATACCCTGCGGCCTGGTGTATTGACAGCAGGACAAAAACCTAAGCAAAATGCAATAGCTTAATAAAGCTGATGCTGAACAGCGCTTATTTAGTATAACAGATAGGGTGCCATGTGGTGGTTTGGGATAGCCTGTGACCTGGTGTATTGACAGCAGGACAAAAACCAATGCAAAATGCAATAACTTAATAAAGCTGAGGCTGTAGACGCTTATATAGTATAACAGATAGGGTGCCACGTGGTGGTTTGGGATACCCTGCGGCCTGGTGTATTGACAGCAGGACAAAAACCAATGCAAAATGCAATAGCTTAATAAAGCTGATGCTGAACAACGCTTATTTAGTATAACAGATAGGGTGCAACGTGCAGGTTTTGGATACCCTGCGGCCTGGTGTATTTAAAGCAGACTAAAACTAATTCAAAATGCAATAACTTAATAAAGCTGAGGCTGTAGACGCTTATTTAGTATAACAGATAGGGTGCCACGTGGTGGTTTGGGATACCCTGCGGCCTGGTGTATTGACAGCAGGACAAAAACCAATTCAAAATGCAATAGTTTAATAAAGCTGATGCTGAACAACGCTTATTTAGTATAACAGATGGGGGCAACGTGGTGGTTTGAGATACCCTGCGACCTGGTGTATTGAAAGCAGACTAAAACTAATTCAAAATGCAATAACTTAATAAAGCTGAGGCTGTAGACGCTTATTTAGTATAACAGATAGGGTACCACGTGGTGGTTTGGGATACCCTGCGGCCTGGTGTATTGACAGCAGGACAAAAACCAATTCAAAATGCAATAGCTTAATAAAGCTGATGCTGAACAACGCTTATTTAGTATAACAGATAGGGTGCAACGTGGTGGTTTGGGATACCCTGCGGCCTGGTGTATTTAAAGCAGGACAAAAACCAATTCAAAATGCAATAACTTAAAGCTGAGGCTGAACAACGCTTATTTAGTATAACAGATAGGGTGCCACGTGGTGGTTTGGGATACCCTGCGGCCTGGTGTATTGACAGCAGGACAAAAACCTATGCAAAATGCAATAGCTTAATAAAGCTGATGCGGAACAACGCTTATTTAGTATAACAGATAGGGTGCCATGTGGTGGCTTGGGATACCCTGCGGCCTGGTGTATTGACAGCAGGACAAAAACCAATTCAAAATGCAATAGCTTAATAAAGCTAATGCTGAACAACGCTTATTTAGTATAACAGATGGGGGCAACGTGGTGGTTTGGGATACCCTACGGCCTGGTGTATTGACAGCAGGACAAAAACCAATTCAAAATGCAATAACTTAATAAAGCTGAGGCTGTAGACGCTTATTTAGTATAACAGATAGGGTGCCACGTGGTGGTTTGGGATACCCTGCGGCCTGGTGTATTGACAGCAGGACAAAAACCTATGCAAAATGCAATAGCTTAATAAAGCTGATGCTGAACAACGCTTATTTAGTATAACAGATAGGGTTACATAAGGCACTGCATAGATGGCATGCACAGTGGCAAGGCAGATTACGGTTTACAGCACAAAGAAATCAAATTGAATTGAAAACTGATCAGGCAAATCACCCTGTCATTGTCACTTTTATGCTGTCCCTGGATTGTTCCGGTTTTCCACTATCTTTCCCTGGCTCTGTCTGCCTCTCTAAATCTCCCTACCTATCTGTAAATCTCCCTACCTATCTGTAACTCTCCCTAACTAACTGTCTGTCCCTGTCTGCAGCAACCACCGCTGTCTCACGAATGCAAGTCTGAAATGCGCACAAGCAAGATGGCCGCCACTTTATATAGCACGGTGACGTCACCGGGCTACCTGGCTGCTGATAGGCTGCATGTGACCTTCCCATGATAACTTGCCCCAGGGGATATGTTCAGACATGTCCATCCACCATTTTACAATGCCTGTAATTGAAGTAAATGGAGTTTAAAGGAAAACTTCGATCGATCGAATCGTGGGGAAATTCGGATTCGTTCAGAATCGAATATTTCCTGAAATTCGGAACGAATTCGGGTTCGTCCGGATCGATTCGCTCATCCCTAGCTAAGATGGCTGAACCCAGGCACAAAACACTTATTACCATTTTGTGTCACCCACATTCTCCTATTAGATTGTAAACTTGTGAGCAGGGCCCCCATTCCTCTCTTTGATTGGCTTACCTGTTTTGTTGCTTTGCAATTATTACTATTTGTATATGAACCCTCTAACTGTAAAGCACTATGGAATATGTTGGTGCTATGTAGATAAGGATTATTATTATTCACCGTCCAGCACTGGGCTGTCCTTCCTTCTGATGCCAGCAGAGGTGGCTTTATCAGCATCTGTAGTTCAGGAAGACAAATGTTCACTGCCCTTTTACCTTTGGATCCCATCAGGAGAAATGAGAGGTCACCAGGGAGGAAGCCTTCCTTTTATACAACAGAGGCCCTGCAAAGCAGTATCCATTATAACGTTCACAACATTTAGCATTTAGGCAACATTGTGAAAGGTTTTATTGCAAAGATATATCATTTTAAAAGGCTGCTTATATTTAAACATTATTTTCAGCGACTGAGTGCCCAACATATTATTTTTCTTTAGGATGCTAAAAGTCACCAGTATTTAATTGGATCTATCGGAGTCAGTGGAAAGACCAAGTGGGATGTCTTAGATGCAGTTATCAGACGACTTTTTAAGGTAAGAACTATATATATATATATATATATATATATATATATATATATATATATATGAATTTAAACATGCCTGGGATAAGCACACATCTATCCTTATATAAAGAGAACATACAGTATATACATACATACAAGGGCAGACTACATGGACCGTATGGTCTCCTTCTGCCGTCAACTTTCTATGTTTCTATATATATATATATATATATATATATATATATATATATATATATATATATAGAGAGAGAGAGAGAGAGAGAGAGAGGCTTGATCATTTTCAGTGTCATGTACCACCCAGCAATCATTTGAGCTTACTAAAGCAGACCAAAAGAATGTGCACTGCAAATACAGCAAATAATTATCCATAATTTTCCAATGCCATATAATGTTTAGCATATTACAAATTAGGCATTTTGGACCTTGAGCTCTCTCCCTAATCTCCCTCTCTTACACTTTTGGTCCTTTCTGAACCTGCAGTGTTTACAAACTGACTGCATTAAATGTTTTTAAGTATATCACTGATATATCACTGATATAAAAAATAACTAGAGTTTAGTCAAACAGGAGAGCACATTTCCTTGAAAGTCTGCCATTAAAACATGCTTTTCAGGCAGTCTGCAGGCAAATGAACGTAAATTATAACCACTTAGCACAGCTCAACATTGCTGTTTTAAACCTCTGTAGCCAAATTAAAATGAACACTTACATGTTTATTACCACTGGATTAATATTAAATTGTGCAAATGAAAGAAAATGATATAATGTTCTGCCTTCATTAATAGCTGATGTAAGAAGCTTTCAATTAGAATATAGGTTTATATGCTGATAAATCTATATTTTAGTAACAAACTGAATTCTGGGTGAAATGCTAATTGTAATGAAGGCCCTGGTTTACCAAAAGAGAGCTCTTACTTGTGAGCTCTGCTACTTCAATTACCCAGTCAAAACTGTTATTTCCGTTGTGCTTGATGGGAGGTTGATGTCACAGAATTTTTCTCTTGGCTAAAAATCCAAGAGGTAAACCTCAAATAAGCTCAGTCAAGCTTCAGAGCATGTACTGGAAAAATGGATGGGAAGCCTTTTGGCATCCATTGCCAGTTGGTCCAGTTGCCAGTTGGTCTAGGTCCCAAATACATAAATAAAGGGACTCTAAAACCATCAGAAATAATAAGCCAGCAAGCAGCTCATCTGATGCCTGTTCCATGTGTCTTTCCTTGAATTCCTGTGATGCAGGGTAGAAGCAGTTGCAGGGCTCCAAAGATTTTCCCTCCTTTTAATTTGATTCCTTCAGGACCATGAAAAAATTTGTCTAGCAGCCACTCCATCCCCTAAGCTCGCACAAGTGAGCATGGAAAACCACATTGTTCCCACAGCTGTCTCTGACCGCATCAAAGCATACACCATCACCCACCATCCCCTGCTCAGCCATGACACAAAAATTGAAGTGAAAAAGAGACTTCATTTAAAATGCATAACTTATTTAGATATAATTGGAGGTATTGAGAAATAAGCCATAAAATGCAAAGAAGCTGGCTCATTCTCCAAAAAACTAGACATCCACAGCTCAATCATTTGTGCTAGATTGCATTGACTGATTTAAATTCCTATAAAGATGTATAGTGTTCACCCTTCACTCCTAATTATCTTCTAAAGTATGCACACAGTATGTGAATTAATGACAACAGCAGATTCATTTTACATTTGTATTTTGTGCCATGTTTTGCACTTCTTTAACTTAATGGGGTTAATTCAGTAAGATTGGTAGTAAAAAAAATCACTTTAGGTAAAAAAAACATGGAAATTTTACTGCATCTCAATCACCAACTAAAAAGACAATTGATATCAACGGCAGTTTACTATAGTGCAAAAAGGTGTAAAATGTTCACTATTTCTTTAGGAGTAAAAAGTGCCATTGACTTACTAGTTGGTGATTCAGCAACAGTGACATTCTCATGCTTTTTCTTCGCTTAAAGGTAATTTTTTACTGTCGAGATAATTTTTCCAACCCCTAATGAAACAACCCCTTTGAGTTGGACTTAGGACCTGATTTATCAAGCACTTCTGCCAGACAGTGCCACATCAGTTCAAATTAGAGTAGTAAAAAATATAATAAAATATATTGTTTTCACACACATGGTGCTGCTCTACAAGAAGCACATTTACTAAACATTAGCAGTGCAACAACATGCTGAAAAATGTATAGAAATGTATAGAACAGAATTTGCACTGAAATGGGAATGTCTGACAGAAGTGCTTGATAAATCAGGCCCTTAGTAACAATAATCCCCGCAACACACAAATTCTGAAGGGGAGACCTATGAACCACGTAACCAAAGTGGCCAACACAGGACTCAAGTTTTCAGGGGGAATGATTTGAAAGCTAAGATTATTTGTTTTAACTGCCCTCTGTGCAGGGAACAACATCCATTTAGTTGAAAATGGGTGTCCTTCCAGTTTTATGTGCTTCTGTGATGGCTCTTAGATACTGGGGCTTTATAGTATTTGCTCTGCTGTTGCTACAATCTTTTTTTAATTCTAAAAATGTAACAATAAATGTCATGGTCCTAACGTATTCATTAAAGCAAACAGCATAAGCAAAAAGAGCATTAATCATTTTGAATGTATACCTTTTACTGATGCTAAATAAATAAGGCCACTAACATAATATATACCAACAATATTACTATATATACAAAGTATATTATAGCGTGTGTGTGTGTGTGTGTGTGTGTGTGTGTGTGTGTGTGTGTGTATATATATATATATATATATATATATATATATATGTCTAATTGATACTTAAGAGATGACCATTAACACACATTTAACGTGATCTTCCAGTCAAATAAGACTGGAGGATCCTTAAACTAGGCTTTTCAATTAGGGATGCCCTGCTTCACATGGCCCATACTAGCCTACTTCTACATTCACAGGCAGCATTGTGGTCCCATCTGACTGTCGTAGGCCAGTGGGTTTTTTTTGGGGGGGGGCAGGTTTGCACTGTGCTGTGAATCCAGTGGTTGCCAATGGTCACATGCTACAAGTACGGGAGCTGATGTTCAGCCTTATATGAAGCAGGGCTTTGCGTCTGTCTTGTTCAAGGATCCTTTAGGCTTATTTGACTGGAGTGTTGTTTTAAGAACTTCTTAGGTATTACTTTTTCCCTATTTGCTGTCTTAAACTGGACCAACACCCTTACAAGAAACAGTGCGCATATGCCTCCCTCTGCAGGGCAATTCAGATTGCTGCACATAAGAATTAATTTTTGTAACTCTTGCTGGCTGATTTTCCCCTAATCAGTTGCGTCCTATGAACCTGCCAGTAGCCTACAAAGAGGAAGTGCTGCTAGATCTCCTGTCGCTGTGCATTGTGGGTTATATGGGTTAATCCAGACAGCAGCATGACTGGGATGCTGGGAAAGGAAGCCTCCTGGGAGATTCAAGATGGCTGCAACCTGGAGGTAATCAGTGTGACAGCATTTCAGCTTTGAGTGGATGCAGGAGCAAATGTAAGTGCTGATAATGATTCAGTATCATGATGGGGGCAAGTGAGTTGTGGGAAGTTTTTTTTTCAACTGTGTAAGGCTGCTGGTCCAGTTTAAATATTTGTAAGGGTCATGTTTTAAAGCAACAATTATAACCTTTTATTATCTTTATTTAGGAATACCTACACCGTGTGGATCCAGCTGCTTATCTTGGTTTAACCTCAGATGCCATCACCAGCTATCAGATTGGTGACTTAGTTAGAGCAAATAACACGGAAGTGCCTGAAATGCTGCCTTGTGGTTATCTTGTGGGCGATAATAATATTATCACTGTGAACCTCAAAGGTAAATGTGCCAGCAATAAGTTTCTTTTATTCTTTAATTATTGTTTTAATTACTTATATTCATACTGAATTAGATTCTGTTTTAATCTTGGTGTAATATCTGGTAATGATATCGGTATTAAACGGTGTCAGCTCAAGGCTTATGCAAAGGACAAAAAAGTTAATTACTTGCCAAACTAGATGCCCTGACAAAGAAAGTTAGGCCCTACATGTGATTTCCCCTATCTTTACCAATGTGATAATTAAAAAGCTATCATTCTAAAGAGAAAATACTTTGCATAGCTATTTGGATATTTTTATCCTTACCATTATTTGTACTGTATATTTAAAGACCCACTGTGGGACAAAAAAACATTCATTTTTTTAATGTTGTTTAAATCTGGCCCATGGATCTATGCATTTCTCCACAGGCTTCTAAATTGTGGCAGTGTTCTACAAGAATAAAACCCATATGTCACAGTGAATAGTGTTGCAGTGATAACTATAAAGATTTCTACTGGCTCTCCACAATATTAATAGCCTCTGACATTTAAAGTGGAACAAAACACAGCGTGGTTGGCCATGAAATTTAAAAACACTAGCCATTCAGCAAGTCTGGGGATGGGAGTGCTCCCACTGCCGGGGAATGCGGCCACTAGCACTCATCATTACTGATTGCTAACAACTAACTAACAACTAAGGTTTACAGAGGCTGATTCATTAATAGCGACAGATAGCGACAGATAGCGACTGTTGAGCGACTGTAGCGGTATTTTGACAGCGACCGCTAGTAGTCGCTGTGCTTGGCCATTGTTCGGTGGATGATAGCGACTCAGACGGTGTGCCGTAATGTTGAATACAAGATGCTGAGTCGCTATTAGACAGGTTCGCTGTTGTATGGGAGCGCATGATAGCGACTGAACATAGCGACCGGCACCCACCATATTAATTAAAAAATCAGCCTTAAAAATTCCTAGCGCTGTGAAATGCATGTTTAAATCCCAGAGCGCAGTAGGCGATGTGTTAAAAGTAGTTTTTTAACCCCCTAACCACCCAAAAAAAAAAATGGAATGATTTTGAAATAATATTCAAACCTGAATAGTTTAAAACCAGACCTGTAATATCAATTCTGCAAAAAAAAAAAATTTTTTTTTTAAATCCCCAAAAAATACATTTTCAAAGGAAGAAGTGTTCACAGATTTTTTAAAATAAAAAAAAAAAAATATATTAAAAAATAATTATTAATTAAAATACATTCTGCCATTGAAATGCATTGGAGAGCGCCAGGTAGCGAGAGGTCATACCTGTCGCTGTTCAAGGATGTTCGCTGGCGCTGTGGGATGAGGCTGGGATAATGATGAATGAGTTGCTAGGTGGCGCTATCTCAGTTGCTAAGCAGTATCGGCTTGATAAATGTGTTATTGTGGAGGGGAGCCGGCGTTCTAGTTGTGGTACCTGGCTTTACTGGCCGGCTCCCCAGTCGCTATCTGTCGCTATCTGTCACTATTCCTTGATAAATAAGGCCCAAAGAAGCAGATCTACAGGCGAGGAGGGCTTTTGATGTGCAAATTTGTAAATAACTGTATTTGATAGTACGTGGAGAGGCATAAAGGACAGTTTAATAAAAAAAATGGAATTAGATTAAACAGTCATTAAAAATTTATAATATTCTTTAAAGAATAGAAGTTATTTTTCTATTTGAAATAAAACAACCCTTCGGTAAATGTTTGTTCAATGAGGGATAATTGGGCAAATTTTTTCAAAACTTTCTTACCATTTTGAGTTGACATCTACTAGTAACTGTGGGCTAAAGGGCATTTAACATCATAAACAACATTGTGAGTTTTGTTATATGTATGTATAAATATATATATATTTTTTCATATATATATATATATATATATATATATATATATATATATGTAACTGTTACTGTGCATATGTCAATAAAATGCTTGAACCTTGAATCTAGCCATAGTCTGAACATGCGCTAGGACTCTAGATTTAAGTATTCTAAGATGTGTGGAAGCTGCTATTCTGGAGCAACATTTGTTAGGGTTGCATTTTTTTATATGTGTATATTTAATAGTATATGCAATGTGCCATGTCTTTACATCCAGAATTGTCTTCTTTCCTAGGTGTAGAACAAAACTGCTTGGACAGTTTTGTGTTTGATACCCTCATCCCTAAACCAATTACTCAGCGCTACTTTAATTTATTGATGGAACATCACAGGATTATATTATCTGGGCCCAGTGGAACAGGAAAGACATATCTAGCTAACAAACTTGCTGAGTATGTTGTAAATAAAAATGGCAGAAAGAAAATTGAGGAAGCAATTGCGGTCTTTAATGTGGATCACAAATCAAGTAAAGTGAGTAAGCAAAAGTAAATGTGTTTATCTCTTTCAAAAGAATAGCACAAAATAATGTATTTTCCACTCGATGGCAGAGAAAAATAATTTGTACAACTAGGTCTTATACTCCTGCCTTCTATTTTTTTTTTGCCCTGCATTTTCTAAACTACTAATCACATCTGAAAAGTAGAACATTTTTGTTTGCCATTTTCACCTGGAGACCTCTGTCTTCTAATAGTCATTTACAAGATTGCTCACATTTTTAGCTTTCAACTGGGCTTACATTTACAGTTTTGGAGTGGCCAGCAAATGGAGTGCAAATGAAGACAAATTCAGTCCAATAAATGTAATTGGATTTATCGGTTTCTAATGTGTATCAGGTCCCCTTGCTCCTCTGTGCTTCCCTGTCTAGAAACAGATCAGTGGTCCTGGAACATCACAGAAACAGATGTGCCCACACTTACCCTAGCTTGGTTTGACTCCAAAAGCTTTTCAATGCAATACCAGAATAAAGGCATAGCTCAGTCAGCTAATAGATAAAACGTAATGTTTACTGGTATTTAGTATTAGAGAATGTTTCCTCATCTCTGTATAGGCTGTTGGGAGGGATGTGACTATTGGTTATCTGCCATGCATTTCATATGTATAGCTATAATATAGCATCAAGTATTAGCCTGTAAGAATGTTTATTGGTCTGTAACCACGTGTCTAGCTTCCACCTTTATGTTTGTGCTTAAAATGGAAAGGACAGCAGCTACACTGGCAAAGGAATCCAACACTATAAAATAATTTGGAATATGGGAGACATTCAATGATACCTTGATGGTACAGAAAACTCATAATGAACCCCCTAACACTTTGTAAGCCAATTTGTAAGCCATGTCTTTTATTTTGGTGGGATCTGTACAAATTGTATATATTACCATGGGTTACTGGCAATAAAGGCGCAAAGTACCATACAGCCATCCACTTGGGTTCTTACCGGTGGTGCGGGGCACGATAATATACGGCAATAGTGGAATGCACATTGTATGATGCATTTTAATGATGATTCATATAGGATTTACTGAATGTACATTTCTTCTTTTTATTTACAATTCTTTTTTAGGAACTTAGACAATACCTAGCCAACCTTGCAGACCAATACAGTGAGGATAACGACAGTGACCCTCCATTAGTTGTAATTCTAGATAACCTCCACCACATAGCATCTCTGGGTGACATCTTTAATGGATTTTTAAACTGTAAATACAGCAAATGGTAGGTACCATTAATGTGCTGGTAATTCTGAATTTAAATGTGTTGATAAAATGAATTTGCTAATTTTAAATAATTAATTATTTATTGTATATATTAAGAAGATTCCTTTACTAGTAGTATATAATAACTATGGTGTAAGTATGCTGAAAGAATAAGCTAGAGCTAGGAATAAAGTTGAAGGAATGAAGTGGAGAAATGTTTTTGCTATTTTGCCTTTACCTATGCAGCATTCAGTAATGTTGTGTGTATCTAATGTGTTTTGGTCTGATTCCAATGCTGTTTTTTTCAGCTTAATGTGGTTAGGTAAGTCCCTTAGCGCACAAAAGAACTTGTGAAGCTAAAGCAACATTTCATTGGAAAGAAATATTTTTTTTCACTATAATGTGGCTTTTTCACAACCTCTTCATTTTTTAGAGAATGAACCCTACATTTTGTAATGCAATTTTTCCAGAATGCAACACTACTCCATATGTGGATAGAGACTACATTTTGGGCACAAGGCAGGACTCAAAAAGGAAAGATTGCCACTGGGCTTTGGAGCGCATATTGCAGAGAATAAAGTAACACTACCTATCCATTTGGTGCTTTCCAATGACAATCCTTATGTGCATATACACATGTAGTGTACAGATATACTGGCCATTCCTATAATATATAACATAATGATACATTTACTGTAGCCACTTATGACAGTTACCCAACCTTACAGTCTAAAAATACTGTATCATTACATAAGAGCCCCAGGTTAGACATAATGAATATAATGCCTGTGTCTATGATTGTCTTCATCTAATGTCATCACAGGGTCCTCAATGACTTCTCTGCTACCTACAGTTCCTTCTCCAGTCTTCATTGCCTACTCTGCTGCTACCTCTGGGTCCACTCTACATCCCATCATCCTCTGATCTTTGTTTAGGGGAGGGATAGAAAGGGGATAGGGGAAAGAAGAGAGAGCTAGAGAAAAGAGATGAAAGAGGGAAAAAAAGTTGGGAAAAAGGTAAAAGACAGAAAACAGTGCCAGGCCACCAAGATATTTTGTCACCGTCTGTTGCCAGAGCATTTTTCACTATTTTATGCTGTACAGATTTAACTAAAAAAAACAGATTTAAATAAAAAATAAAGGTTTTGCAATAAAATCCTATTGAGTGTAAAAGCCCCATTTCTCCCCATTACAACAGTATCACATATATATTGATAGACACCCTTTCCTACCCAGGAGACCCCCCAAACTGCAAAGAGCGCTAAAGGAGATTTTCAGATAAAAAACAAATACTATGTGTGCCTTGCAATTTTTCATACAACCCTTTACATTTGAAATAACCCCCACAAACGACATATTTTTGTAAAGTACACACCTCAAGGTTTCTAGGCGTACTGGGCTTGTTGGCATGGGCACAGTTGTTTGCAACCAGAACCCCTTTCAACAATTGATTCCAAAGGGTTTTTTAAAAAAAAATAAGAAAAAAGCTGAATCAAAGCCCTAATTTCCTAAAATAAAAAAAAAAATGCATGGAGGGGGGGACGGGTCAGACAGTGCTTGTCTGACACATGGCGGGGGGGGGGGGGGGAGATCGGGGGGCACATGGAATCCTCCCCTCCCCACCAGCCTCCAAAGCTTACAAGCAGATCTGTGTGTCACTGGGTGACAGCAGACAAACAGAGCTGCAGATTCAGACAGCACCAGTCTGGCACATGGCGGAGAGGGGGATTGAGGGGGGGGGGTCTGGGGGTGATCAAGGGGGGTGGTCGGGGGGTGATTGAGGGGCACATGGAACCATCCCCACCAGCCTCCAAAACTTACAAGATGATTGGTGTGTCACTGGTTTACAGCAGAGCCAGACAACACTAGTCTAACATGTGGGGGGGGGGGGGGGGTCGGGGGTTGAGGGGCATGTGAAACCCTCCCACCAACCTCCAAAGCTTATATTTCTGATCACTTTACATTTTCTTTATTTTATTAATATTGCCTATACTGATTCATACAATTTTACTTACTTTTGTCTAATTGATGTTTAGGCAATGTATCTTTTGTCTTTAGATACACTTTTAAACAAATGTAGTGCACTGTTTTCACTAAAAGAAACCTGCATATATTTCTATAAACAAGAAATACATTTTGCAAGAGGCCTCAAAATGGGAATTTGCTGAATGATAATTTGCTGATGTAATTACTGCATAGTCAATTTCACATAACCATTAAGTAATGATGATACTGAAATGTGCTCAATTTACTGGAAAGATTTGGGTAAAGGAAACATATCTTCTTTGTTGTTATACCATATCAAGACTAAAGATTTTGAAGGGAATGTGGCCCCTTTGCATTTTTGTGTACTATTGCAAACATAATGCTATATTTGGCTAAATTGACAGTATTTGTACAGTAAACCTACAGCAGGACCAATGAGAAATACCAAAATGCTATCATCAAAGCATTGAGTTGTGTGTGAGCTGTTTGCAATAACTAAGCAGAATTGGGTTCAGGATGACCCCCCTTCCACCAGGACAGGCTCTCTTTTTCTGTAACAAACCCACTACAGTATATGAAACTGATTTAGATCCTTGTGTTTGGGCCTTATTTATGAATTGCACCATTTAGCATCTTTCTGGTTGCTGCTATAGCCCCAGTGCTTGTTGTACCTGACTGCCGATTATACCAGGGCCAGTAAGCGCCACTTTGTACCACCCTCTTTTTGGTGCTTTACCGCATATTTATTACTTTTTGGCAACATTTAAAAGTTTGGTGCTGAATTTTTCCGGGGCTGGGCAGCATTTTATCATTACAGTTATTACTGCTGGGGACAAATTGGAAACCCTTTACAGTGCGTTTAGGCTGCATTTTAAATGTTGTTGTTCAAATTACACATTGTTAAGCAAAAGAAGCTATGAAAAACGATTTTACAACAAAAAAATAAAATGACATTTGGTGACATCTAGGTCCTGCATTTCTATTATTGACAAGTTACAATGCAAGTTCTGTACAGAAAATGTGTGTAATATTTTTTATAAGCAAAAAAAACACTAAAGTTTTGCCCATTGTGCTCTATGGGATCTTAACCTAAAGTGCCACTATAACCTGGCGCAGCTTCAACCATAGCACCCAGCGCTGCAAACTGTATGGCGCTGATGATAATTTAGATGCAGCTTGGGAGCCGCATACGTGCTACCTGTTTTTGTTTTTTTAAATCGCACGCTGAGTGCCGCTGAGGCAAAGAAATTGACACTTCATAAATAAGGCGCCTTGTGATTAGGGCCCTGATTTATCAAGCACTTCTGCCAGACATGCAGATGTAATATCAGTGCATATTAGTAGTACAAAATATAATTTATAATTTTTTTAACATGCAATGCTAATGGTTTAGTAAATGTGTTTATTGCACTGCAGCAACATGTGCCAATCTAATTTGCACTGATGTGGCCCTGATGTGACCCCCGGTCATGGACAGGGTAGGGTCTGCAAAATTATTTAGCATCAGTAGCGGTATGTTTTTAATATACTTTTGAAATGTGTAGGCAGATTGCAAAATCTAATGAAGACAGCAAACAACTTTTTATTTTGGGTTTGATAGTGCTGGGAATGTTTAAAGCAATTATATTGTTCTTCTTGCTTTCTTTGATCTCATTGGGGAGATGTACACTCACTTTCTATCCAGGACAAGCAAACCAGTCTTTTAGCCAACATGAAATCTTGATTTATACTTGGGGTTCTCTAGTCCAAATCTAAAATACTTTGCTTACCTCCAACAGACTTGACCCCATGCAGCCCTGCATGCTCACCAGTGCTTTTATTCTGTTAGACCCGATGCTGTGAGTCTGTTGTGATCATCTACCACTGAGGTAAAGCACCACCACATGGATGGTCACGTTTTGTTCTCCTCCATCCAGTCATTGAGGGAGCCTTCCTTGTTCCTGGAAATAGGTGCATGCACCAAAGCCAAGTACGGAGAGTGCAGTCACCATTTGACGAGAAGTCAGCAGTGACAATTCAGTATGCTGGGCAGCACAAGATCAAGCCTGCTGGGGAATATATATATATAACAAAGATAATATAATAAAATAATATTTGTAGTTGACTGAAAAGCAGCACAAATTGCCACTTCAGGGATTAGGTAAAAATGCGTTTCGGGCAAGGCCGCAACCTTTTTCAAATCTGATTTGAAAAAGGACGTGGACGCATCCAAAACATGTTTTTACCTCATCCCTGCTTTTAAGTCAACTACGAACCACTTGGGTTTCTTATTATATTAGCATTGAAATAGGTGTTTATTGGCCCAGCAGTGTTTGCCTTTAGTGCACCTGTAAATTGTAGCAAAACTATTTAGTTTTTCATTGTTTTTTCTCTTTTCTAGTCCATACATAATTGGAACAATGAATCAAAGTATTTCTACGTCACCAAATTTAGAACTTCATCACAATTTCAGGTAAACTACTTCTAATTAAACTGTGCTAAAAATGTTGGTAAAAAAAAAAAAAAAAATATATATATATATATATATATATATATATATATATTATAATTGTCAAATTACATTATCAAATGTTATATATTACATTAATAATATGTCTATCCTTTTAATTAACATTGTACTTTTATGTGATCATGTCAGGTGGGTATTATGTGCGAACCATACAGATCCAGTTAAGGGCTTTCTTGCAAGGTACCTAAGAAGGAAGCTCATTGAAACTGAAATAGAGAAAAATATGAGAAACAATGATCTAATAAAGATAACTGAGTGGATTCCTAAAGCATGGCATCACCTCAACAGCTTTTTGGAGACACATAGTTCCTCAGATGTCACTATTGGTAAGAAATATATTTAATGTGTTTTATATGTTTTAGGAACAGGAGATAACTGCCCAAAAATGTCTGAACCAGCCAATGTTGGAATAATGGCAGACTGCAATTGCAGTTATGCTGTGTGCACATGATTTGACTCCTCGTGCAATCATTTTAGTTGATGTTGAGTGGTTAATGCTCTCATCCGCTAGCACAGGGGACAGACAGTTATTGGTGAACAGTAGTTCTCCCCTGTAAACATAGAATGGTGTGACCATAGATCTTTCACCCCTGGATTATCTTCCGGTAAAGGAAACCAACAAGCTTGGATGGGATTTTTTTCATGGTGCATAAGTATCCGCTTCTCCTGCTTTCCTCTTCTTACTTTTAACATTAGACAGTTTCATGTCAGAGGACCCTTTAATTTCGTGAGGCTGGTTTGTACTTATGTTGTGCTTACACTCACATTTAATTGCATACTTGAAGGTTTGATTATTATGTTTAGAATGTATAAGATGTAAATATGATGAATATTTGGTCTGCAGTATGATTTGCATATTGTTATTTATCTTTGCAAAACTTTTGCAGTCCATCACTTTGATCTTTGTGCTGCTTATGTCATGTTCAAACGGAGCTAATAAATTCCTGAAAAGAATTTTGCATATGTTGAAGGGTGCAGTTTTAAAATAGGGTGTTGTTTGTGGATTTTCTATAGTATACATAGTCCCCTTAGAGTCATTCAAACAAAAATAATGCAAAATCTTACTGTGGCAGGAAAGGGATAAACTAAAGATACAGTCACTTGGTCCTCTATTGCTATTGTCCCTCTACCCTATGTGATTGATTCTCCTCTGGCCAGTCCTGATTGGCTGGTGGCCACATAAAGCCAGGCCTCTCCCAGCATGCAAAGCGTGTTATAGTGAAAACTAGGGTGCTCTGTACCAGTTGAATATCAGCTCTTTGTTCTCCTGTTGTGACCTAGGCTTATCTTTTGACCACCACTTCCATCTAGTCCATTGACATTGTGTTTGGGTTCTGATCATCCTGGCTTGACCTTTGCACAACCACAACCATCCACCTGTTTCGTCTATTGTTACTTTGCAGCTCTCTGACTTCCTGACTCCCAACCCTTGCTTGTCTTTGTAATTCATCTGTGCTCCTGTCTCTGGCTCCCTGCTGGATCTGTCATGCCAGCTTCAGTCACCGTCTTCTTACTGGCTAGGTTGCCCATGGTTCTGCACCCAAATGCCTTGGGTTCACCTGCATTCAGTCTGTCAGATTGCATCTTTTGTGCTTATTAAGTTTTGGGGGCAACCCTGTCCGGTGATGCGTTTCCAACGTCTGGGTGAGCAGGGGGGGGGGGGGGGTTGTATATAGGCAGAAGTAGCAGCAGAGGTTGGGGGTTGTGACCTGACTAGAAGGCAGGTGTGTCCAACCTGGCATTACACATACTCTTTCAGCAGTAAAAATCCAGTCCCAGGCCAGTCTCTTAAAGACAGTACACTTCCAATAGCAATACTAAGTCTTAATTCCCATTAACACCCTCAAACTTTCATAGCATAACCTGCTTTTTACAAGTTGATATCTAGATATCTAGGCCTTTAGCTTCCTCTACAGGTTCCTGGTGGTTGCTGTTTGGCCCTGTCTAAGCTCTAAGGTTCCAATCTCTTTGGCCGCTTCTGCCTACGCAGACCTTTTTCTGGAACCAGAAAAATTATTCATCTTATTTTGACTCGATCAGATTTAAAATCTCTGATTTTAGATGCAAGCAGTGTTGCAGCATAAACATAGCAGGCCCATGTCATGTGAAGAAACTTAGTTAACTGTTTATATCTCTAACTTGAATACGTGAGTATACTCCCATAATCTAATGCAGCTGCCTATGATTCTTAGAGGACTGTTTCCCAAAATGCGAAACATGTACTGAGGGGTACGCAGAGATGTTCAGAGTCACACCAACAGTTGGAGTCTGGTATATCATTTTAACAGTAAAACTTTATTTATTCCTGCTACAAAGTGACTTACAGGCTGATTCATGACTAGCTCCAGGTATCGACAGATGAGCTTCTGTACAGAGGCGCTTAGAGCGTCCGCTAGTATACACTGTGATCGGCTATCAGGCGCTGTAATAGAGCTCCTCAGTCACTGTAGTAACCTGGCCGGCATTGATGAATGAGATGTATGTTATGCGTTCTAACACCAGTACAGCGTTGCAGGACTCTCAGCGACTCACACCATATTCAACAAAAAAACAGACAGCGTAGGCGCTCTGGATCTGGTCACTCTAGCATAGAGCGCCAGGCACTGTGTGATTAAAGTCTGTTTTTGAACACATATCCACCAGTAACAAAGCGAAAACGCATGGAATGCCATTGTTGTAACATTGAGACATTAATAGTTAAGTGCCAGACCTGTAATGACAATTCTGCATACAAATATAAAAAATGCAAAAAGTTTTCAAAAATTACTTTTGCTAGGCCAGGAGAGGTGACAGAAAAAAAAAATTAAAAACAAAAAACTCTGTTTAAACCGAAGAAAAGGAAGGTCCATTGAAATGTATGGGAGAGCGACAGGTAATTCCTGGCGTTCTGGAAGCCAGAGCTCTGGCGCTATACACTCAGCTGCCTGTAATGATGAATTGTACGCTACATGGCGCTGTTAGAGTCGCTCACCAGAATCGCCTTCATAAATGTGGCATTGCGTACAGTGCCCAGCGTTCACCAGACGCTGCCTGCCGCTTTCAAGGCACTACCTGCCGCTATCCCTTGATGAATAAACTCCTAAGTTATTTTAATAGCATTTAATATTACTCTCCTGAGTCTCCTCCTTTGGGTTTATTTGTTAGAATGCCTCTTCCACTAGAGGCGTCACTAGCGTACTAGCATACTCATACAGTCTTCTTTAGGGGAATTTTATCCCCGCCATTTTTGTTCCTGCTTTTTGCGATATATTTCAAATAAAAGTAAAATAGCATTTCAATTTTTGTTCCTCTTTTCATGGCGTTCTTCTTGAGTTATACAGAAAATATGAAACTGCCATAGGCATGTTTGTGTGACAGCTTGCTAGGAAAGTGGTTTCTTTTCACTACCACTGTTTAGCCATTCTGTATTTTAAAAGGTAACCTGCAGTGAAGGCAATGCATTACTAAGTTTCTTCTTAAAAGCTGGCTAGCTGGCTGACCTGCAGCGAAAATACATCTTGTGAAGTCAGAAATGTCTGAGCTTTAAATTTGTTTTATTCAGTCTTAAATCAGGTAGGGTAACAGCATGGCACCTGGGCAATATGCCATTTTCAAACATCTACTGCCAATGCCAACCCCTATACCTTATCAGAGTGTATCATAAAACAGATTTCATTGTTTACACATATTGAAGAATTTAAATAGAATGTGATTACAATGGTCTTTAGCTTATTTCTTTTATAGAAACCATATAGATTTAAAGAGAAGAACATGTATCTTTTGGTAGAGGTGTACTTTGCTTTGACTAATATCCAAATATCTACTTGAAATTCCCTTTACAATAAATGTATCTATTTGTTTGTACGCTATGTATGCTATTCTTTCATATACATGTTTTTCATCTCCTCTTATGTGATCGGTCTCTGCACAGTCCAAAACATTGGAACTTGTTCAATTTATTATGCCAGATGCCAGACACATGAAAGGTTGCTTAAATCTGATAAGCCACATCTACTGCTGCACACTGATCTGTCCCTTTTATTGTCCAGTCAAAAAATCAATTTCAAGCTTTGAGTTGTGCAATGTCTCATTGCTTCGAATCACTCGACTTTTAATAGGTTACCCATGAGATTTTTGTTGACTTTGGAAAAAAACAGCCATGTCTTTAATGTCAAAACCATACCAGTAATACGTAAACTAGCGCCCCCACATTTTTTTGTAATGAGATTTGAAAATCACTCTCCCTCATTTGAATATCCCTGTATTAAAATGTAAATAAAAATTCTAGATATAGAATATAACCTTCAATTTTGAGGACTGATATAAAATTATTGTGGCTTGTTTTGGAATAGGCTAACCGAAATCTGACCTACGTTCTTTTTCTTTGGAAAAATTAACTAGTGCAACTGTATATAGCAATTCAGTTATGATGGGTGTGGTGACTGGTGGGGTTTCAAATAAAGTAGTTTTCTATCCGGACATAGTGTCTTTCAGACGTTAAGTTCAGTTTAGTTCAATGTTAACAATTAACACATCAGTATTTGGTACAGTACCCGAGGAAGTTTTTTTAGATTCTTTCATGTACCTCATAACACTGAATAAACACAACTACATGGGGTATATTGAGAATAATTATCATAGCTCCATGACCTTTTTCAGTGTCCATTTGCTGAATTGAGTGAACAAAAATAAATAGGTTCCAGGAAGAACATTTTTGTAGCTGTTTGTTTTTCTTGAAAATATACATATATACAAAATAAATGGAAAAACACATGCAATGATGACATTTTTTTGTCTGTCTCTTAGGTCCTCGTCTTTTCCTTTCTTGTCCAATGGATGTGGATGGCTCTAAAATATGGTTTACAGATCTATGGAACTATTCCATAATTCCATATCTCTTAGAGGCAATAAGAGAAGGACTTCAGGTAAATATGACTTTTATTTTAAATCATGTACCTTGATTATACATCTGTTTCTGCCTTCCAGGCCTATGTTGGGGTTGGATGTTACAAAGAGATCTGTAGCTCCCCCGGAAGTTGTTACCGGTCAAAATAATTCACCACTGGTGATGAGCGCATTTACTATTTAGTAATTGCTGAGCAGTACAGAAATTCATTAGCCACACATCTCCTAATGAGGACATGTCTCCTATTTGGCAGCACTGTGTGGCTGGGCTCTTGTTACAACCCCTCACATTTGGTGCTTTGTTAATCTACATGGCCTAGTCCACTGCCCCAAATAATTGTATTGAGATAGGTAGAATTTTGTCCAGAAAGACGCAACAGAGCACTGTTTGGTTATTGCTAGCATTTTTGACCCAATGCCTGGACTGTCCTCAGGATTTTTCAGAAAGAAGGTACTGTCTGTCTAAAGGTGAGATAACATACATTAGTGTGAGAATGCTGCTTTTATGTACACAAGGTGTTACACGCCTTATACTTTTCCTGCCAGTAAAGTGTCCTGCCCAGAATATCTCGAGGAAAGGCTATCATGACTCACCACTGCACAGATGAGCGAAAACAAGGGAACTATAGCTACAGGTGGAAATTTCAGAACAGCACCTTACCAACCAGATAACTGAAAACTTAGCAATTAAATTCAGTTTAAAATCAATAATTAAATTTCACGCAAAACAGGTTAAATCTCTATGTAAATGGAAAATATAACTAATGATATCTGTGACAGGATTGACAACAGATCTGATAATAAACAAAGGTTGCAGCAAGGTCAGTAAGCAATAAAAATCTGAAATGATCCATTAGGAACCCCATTAAATAATATGCTAAAACTACATGGGTTTATAAAGATTTTGAGAAGGATAAAGCAGTTGCTAATCCTTTGAAATTTACCTGGAGACAGTTCAAGTTAACAGCTTCTAAGAATTAACACAATACAACTGCAAATCAGAATCAAGTTTATTTTGCCATGTACATACATACATACTAGGAATTTGTTGTGGCCGGTCGGCTACTGGAATATAACAGGTGGGGGACAAGCTTTAACAATTCCAGCAGACACAGATACGGAAGCAGAGTAAGGTGCAAGGTGCAGCAGCAGGGTTAGGGGGAACTTGGTTCCCAGAACGTGTAGAAGAACCACTGGGAGAAAAGAGAAATAAGAAAAACTCCCTGCACCATGGGTCTCTTATTGTGGTTCCTAGTCCAGGAGAGTAACGTGATATTGAATTAGTAAGTTTAGAATGTAAAGTAGTAGTACAGGTGGATGAAGCAAGAGGAATTCCTTGCAACAGATTCCTCCCACCACGGCTGCCATTTAATTTCAGGTGTCACTTAGTGGAAGGTCCTAGTCCAAGGAAAAGGAGAGTAACATGAGGTAGTAAGAAAGAAAGTAACTAGAGGAGAAAGGAACTTTTTACCAGGTACCATCCACCCCGACAGCTAATAAATTTCAGGTGCCAATTGGTGGGGTCCTAGCACAAGAGTAGAGAGTAACATGAAAGAAGGTCAGAATAAAGAGTAGACACAGCTGGGGGTCTTTGTGTATGAGAGTGATACAAAGGAAGGAGAAGGGAAAAGTCCATAAAGTCAATTCCGCAGGATATCTGAGTGAGACATTGAAGGTGGTGTAACCACAGGGGCAAAAAAGTAAAAAAGTGTGGACGGGGGCACGCTGGGAGGGTAGACATTGAGGGGACGTATTCAGGGGTCAAAAAGGGGGGATTGACTGCTGGGGGAGTACTTTGGGGGCATACAAACTGGGGTAGAAGATGTTGCCGGGGCATACAACACATGTAGTGGCACTAACAAAAGGAGTAGCAGCACACGAGGTGCAGAGACAATGGGGTTGATTCAGAGCCGAGGGAAAATTCACATTCACTTTCATTGTCACCTTGGAGTTGATTTAGAGCCAGGTGAAAATGTGCACCCAGTAGACATTGAAAGTCAATGGCAGTTTTCTCGCCTTAAAAAGGAGTGTGAATTCTCACCTGGCTCTGAATCAACCCCAATGTAGGGTAATATGCCCCGGACGGGGTTGTGTTGGAACCCAGGGAGGGGGGGAACGGAGGAGGAGAAACAGGAGCTATGGTTGGCATCATGGAACATGGGGTGAGGGGGAATGGGACTTATAGAGGCACAGCATAGAGCATTGACCAGGGGAAGAGGCCTATGGCGGGGTAGCATGGGGGGGTGAGATGGCTCCTATGGAGGGCAGATGATGTCTGTGGTTGGGTAAGCATGATGCAGTATGGAAACTGAACATATATACCAAGAAAATACATATATTACAAAATATACAGAAAATATAGGAATTTAAGTCCCCTTCGAGACATAATAAAAAAAAAAAACACAAACAGGGCTTACGTATCAGCCCACAGTCTCGATTCCAGCATCCTGCAGTCTGCGTCTGTCTACCTGCCAGCTCTTGTGCTGACAGGTGTGCTTTCTGGCTGGCCTTGGTATGCTACCCTTCCTCCAGTCACCAGGAACATGATTGGCTGTTGGAGGCTCACCATGTGAGCAGCCCCTGCCGAAGAGTTATCAGAGTTGGATGCTTGTATGCTCACTAGAGGCCAGTTGGGAGCATCTCTAAGCTTAGTATCTGATAGTGCTGCAACTGGACCAGATCAGCCCACATACTATGTGGGATTTGGTGCATTGGATGTCAGTTAGATACTGCTTGTTCCTTTTGTTTTGCCATAAAAGTAATTTTTATCATATATAGTTTGATGATAAAATTATATAAGTGATTTTTCTTAGTCCTAAGTAGAATCGGGCATAGCCCTAAGCACTAAAGGGATGGCCCTGAACACCTCGAAGAGGATGATCTCAGTACTCTTTCTGTTCAAGAACCTGTGACAGGGAAGTTATTTATTTAATCAATAAATCAGCTTATGTCCCTCTATTTTGAGGCCTACAGTCTCTATGGGACCCAAATTTTCTCAGCTGGGCAATGTCTTCATTATATGTCTTTCTTAATAGCCCTCAAAAGTTTTGTATGTGGAGGTACTCCCCTTTCTGGTCTCACCCTTTTCCCCATGTTTTCTCCAATTTTTGCTTTTAGTCATGAGATGGTTCTTTTCTCCTGCCTTGTTCATTCCCATCTATTGGAAAAACACTTAGAGGCAACAGCACTGACAGTAATGAAATTCTCTCCCTCCTGCTGTGCAATGTATCAGACAGGATGAGACTTGGTCTTACATTGTTCCTGCTGAATATTACATTCTGCGCCTGCTTTCATGATGTGTGAACAGCATTAATATACAGTCACACACTCATGGGTTGAGAAGCTCAGCTTTTATTTTGTGGTCCAGATAGACCATTAAGAGTTTTTTTGGCCTCTATGGCCATTATTAGTATATCATATGGTCAGCTATGGTCTATTATTATGACATTGTGTGTCCAAGCCCTTAACATAGGCCCTTTCACATACTGTTGGCTTCATGGCTTCCACATTTTCCAAGTTTTATAAGCTTGACATTATGACATAATGGTCCAGCTTACTAGTTTGTTTGGATAGTTGTTTTGAGTTCCAGGTATGAGATTTCCCCCCCTGTCTGTATTCACATTGCTTGTGAAGACAAGCAGAACAGTAAAATCCTGAAAAAGATATGCAAGTGACCAGTTGTTAGAAACTAGCCCAAGTCATTTATTTGCCTACTGCTTGTATCTTCAAATAGATATTCTACCACCTTACTGTGCTTCCACTGCTCCTTGCAATTAAAGGAAATTTCAATCATCAGTCCTTCGTTGACTGTGTAGCAATGGCAAATTACACCTTCCGCTTGCAAATAAATGCTTTGTAAAAAGAGGCACACACCTTTGTCCTTATATGACATAAAGTGTTCATAAAAGCGTGTTCAGGAAAATATGCTTAGAATGATCTTTGGAAGGAATGTTGTTTACATACACAGTCCTGTTAAATATTAACTGTTTTATATATACTATCCTTATTATGTACTTTATTTTATACGTATAGATGTATGGTAAAAGATCCCCTTGGGAAGACCCAACAAAATGGATAATGGACACATTCCCTTGGAATACTACTTCATCTCAACGTGAATGTCCAGCCTTGTTGCAACTGCGACCTGAAGATGTAGGATATGATGGATATGCCATTGCCAAAGAAGAAACAATGTCCAAAAATGTTCCAGAGAGTGATAAAGATGGTGATCCCCTGGTAGGTTAAATAAAGTATTTATAATCACACTTATGTTAATAACCGCTTACATATTTACTTTACTCATATTATCATATGATGCAGTACATCCATCTACAATATTTGATAATATGCATGCTGTATACATGCCACTAGAGATGAGCGAACTTTTGAAAAATTCGATTCGACTGATTCGCCGAATTTTCCGACAAAAATCGTTTCGACCCGAATAAATTCGCGACGAATCGCTATTAAAAACGGCTATTTCTGAGCCTCCTACAGCCTCAATAGGGTTGTAAACCATTCAGCCTTGCTGTAACACGCACAGGATGCGTGCTGGGTTAGTTAAATAATACTTTGAAGAAATATCACATGCAGATCAGAGGCATCGCTAATAGAATCGCAGAGCGGCACAATTGCAGAGAGTTGAAGTGGCATCACTATGAGGGGCAGAAGGAGCCCAAATATACACTGGAGTTGGCCTCAGGAGCCCAAAAATTGGATGAATCACACCCTGGAGTTGGCAGGAGTTGGCAGCAGCAGCAGCAGGAGCCCAAATATACACTGGAGTTGGCTTCAGGAGCCCAAAAATTGGATGAATCACACCCTGGAGTTGGCAGGAGTTGGCAGCAGCAGCAGCAGGAGCCCAAATATACACTGGAGTTGGCTTCAGGAGCCCAAAAATTGGATGAATCACACCCTGGAGTTGGCAGGAGTTGACAGCAGCAGCAGCAGGAGCCCAAATATACACTGGAGTTGGCTTCAGGAGCCCAAAAATTGGATGAATCACACCCTGGAGTTGGCAGGAGTTGACAGTAGCAGCAGCAGGAGCCCAAATATACACTGGAGTTGGCCTCAGGAGCCCAAAAATTGGATGAATCACACCCTGGAGTTGGCAGAAGTTGGCAGCAGCAGCAGCAGGAGCCCAAATATACACTGGAGTTGGCTTCAGGAGCCCAAAAATTGGATGAATCACACCCTGGAGTTGGCAGGAGTTGACAGTAGCAGCAGCAGGAGCCCAAATATACACTGGAGTTGGCTTCAGGAGCCCAAAAATTGGATGAATCACACCCTGGAGTTGGCAGGAGTTGACAGTAGCAGCAGCAGGAGCCCAAATATACACTGGAGTTGGCCTCAGGAGCCCAAAAATTGGATGAATCACACCCTGGAGTTGGCAGGAGTTGACAGTAGCAGCAGCAGGAGCCCAAATATACACTGGAGTTGGCCTCAGGAGCCCAAAAATTGGATGAATCACACCCTGGAGTTGGCAGGAGTTGACAGTAGCAGCAGCAGGAGCCCAAATATACACTGGAGTTGGCCTCAGGAGCCCAAAAATTGGATGAATCACACCCTGGAGTTGGCAGAAGTTGGCAGCAGCAGCAGCAGGAGCCCAAATATACACTGGAGTTGGCTTCAGGAGCCCAAAAATTGGATGAATCACACCCTGGAGTTGGCAGGAGTTGACAGTAGCAGCAGCAGGAGCCCAAATATACACTGGAGTTGGCCTCAGGAGCCCAAAAATTGGATGAATCACACCCTGGAGTTGGCAGGAGTTGACAGTAGCAGCAGCAGGAGCCCAAATATACACTGGAGTTGGCCTCAGGAGCCCAAAAATTGGATGAATCACACCCTGGAGTTGGCAGGAGTTGGCAGCAGCAGCAGCAGGAGCCCAAATATACACTGGAGTTGGCTTCAGGAGCCCAAAAATTGGATGAATCACACCCTGGAGTTGGCAGAAGTTGGCAGCAGCAGCAGCAGGAGCCCAAATATACACTGGAGTTGGCTTCAGGAGCCCAAAAATTGGATGAATCACACCCTGGAGTTGGCAGGAGTTGGCAGCAGCAGCAGCAGGAGCCCAAATATACACTGGAGTTGGCTTCAGGAGCCCAAAAATTGGATGAATCACACCCTGGAGTTGGCAGGAGTTGACAGCAGCAGCAGCAGGAGCCCAAATATACACTGGAGTTGGCTTCAGGAGCCCAAAAATTGGATGAATCACACCCTGGAGTTGGCAGGAGTTGACAGTAGCAGCAGCAGGAGCCCAAATATACACTGGAGTTGGCTTCAGGAGCCCAAAAATTGGATGAATCACACCCTGGAGTTGGCAGAAGTTGGCAGCAGCAGCAGCAGGAGCCCAAATATACACTGGAGTTGGCTTCAGGAGCCCAAAAATTGGATGAATCACACCCTGGAGTTGGCAGGAGTTGACAGTAGCAGCAGCAGGAGCCCAAATATACACTGGAGTTGGCCTCAGGAGCCCAAAAATTGGATGAATCACACCCTGGAGTTGGCAGGAGTTGGCAGCAGCAGCAGCAGGAGCCCAAATATACACTGGAGTTGGCTTCAGGAGCCCAAAAATTGGATGAATCACACCCTGGAGTTGGCAGAAGTTGGCAGCAGCAGCAGCAGGAGCCCAAATATACACTGGAGTTGGCTTCAGGAGCCCAAAAATTGGATGAATCACACCCTGGAGTTGGCAGGAGTTGGCAGCAGCAGCAGCAGGAGCCCAAATATACACTGGAGTTGGCTTCAGGAGCCCAAAAATTGGATGAATCACACCCTGGAGTTGGCAGGAGTTGACAGTAGCAGCAGCAGGAGCCCAAATATACACTGGAGTTGGCTTCAGGAGCCCAAAAATTGGATGAATCACACCCTGGAGTTGGCAGGAGTTGACAGTAGCAGCAGCAGCCCAAATATACACTGGAGTTGGCCTCAGGAGCCCAAAAATTGGATGAATCACACCCTGGAGTTGGCAGGAGTTGACAGTAGCAGCAGCAGGAGCCCAAATATACACTGGAGTTGGCCTCAGGAGCCCAAAAATTGGATGAATCACACCCTGGAGTTGGCAGGAGTTGACAGTAGCAGCAGCAGGAGCCCAAATATACACTGGAGTTGGCTTCAGGAGCCCAAAAATTGGATGAATCACACCCTGGAGTTGGCAGAAGTTGACAGTAGCAGCAGCAGGAGCCCAAATATACACTGGAGTTGGCCTCAGGAGCCCAAAAATTGGATGAATCACACCCTGGAGTTGGCAGAAGTTGGCAGCAGCAGCAGCAGGAGCCCAAATATACACTGGAGTTGGCCTCAGGAGCCCAAAAATTGGATGAATCACACCCTGGAGTTGGCAGGAGTTGGCAGCAGCAGCAGCAGGAGCCCAAATATACACTGGAGTTGGCTTCAGGAGCCCAAAAATTGGATGAATCACACCCTGGAGTTGGCAGAAGTTGGCAGCAGCAGCAGCAGGAGCCCAAATATACACTGGAGTTGGCCTCAGGAGCCCAAAAATTGGATGAATCACACCCTGGAGTTGGCAGGAGTTGACAGTAGCAGCAGCAGGAGCCCAAATATACACTGGAGTTGGCCTCAGGAGCCCAAAAATTGGATGAATCACACCCTGGAGTTGGCAGGAGTTGACAGTAGCAGCAGCAGGAGCCCAAATATACACTGGAGTTGGCCTCAGGAGCCCAAAAATTGGATGAATCACACCCTGGAGTTGGCAGGAGTTGACAGTAGCAGCAGCAGGAGCCCAAATATACACTGGAGTTGGCCTCAGGAGCCCAAAAATTGGATGAATCACACCCTGGAGTTGGCAGGAGTTGACAGTAGCAGCAGCAGGAGCCCAAATATACACTGGAGTTGGCTTCAGGAGCCCAAAAATTGGATGAATCACACCCTGGAGTTGGCAGAAGTTGACAGTAGCAGCAGCAGGAGCCCAAATATACACTGGAGTTGGCCTCAGGAGCCCAAAAATTGGATGAATCACACCCTGGAGTTGGCAGAAGTTGGCAGCAGCAGCAGCAGGAGCCCAAATATACACTGGAGTTGGCCTCAGGAGCCCAAAAATTGGATGAATCACACCCTGGAGTTGGCAGGAGTTGGCAGCAGCAGCAGCAGGAGCCCAAATATACACTGGAGTTGGCTTCAGGAGCCCAAAAATTGGATGAATCACACCCTGGAGTTGGCAGAAGTTGGCAGCAGCAGCAGCAGGAGCCCAAATATACACTGGAGTTGGCCTCAGGAGCCCAAAAATTGGATGAATCACACCCTGGAGTTGGCAGGAGTTGACAGTAGCAGCAGCAGGAGCCCAAATATACACTGGAGTTGGCCTCAGGAGCCCAAAAATTGGATGAATCACACCCTGGAGTTGGCAGAAGTTGGCAGCAGCAGCAGCAGGAGCCCAAATATACACTGGAGTTGGCCTCAGGAGCCCAAAAATTGGATGAATCACACCCTGGAGTTGGCAGGAGTTGACAGTAGCAGCAGCAGGAGCCCAAAAAATGGCCTAAAGACATAAATATGTTTTGCACCATTTGGAAAGTGTAAAACGTGGCACCATGCTGAATCTAGTCGCATGCATCAGGCATTGGTGGGTGGAAATCCTGGCTGATCCATCCCTGATTCATTTTGACAAAGGTGAGTCTCTCCACATTTTTAGTTGACAGACGAGTTCTCCTCGCCGTAACTATGGCCCCCGCCGCACTAAACACCCGCTCAGATGGCACGCTACTTGCCGGGCAGGACAGCTTTTCCAGGGCAAACTCTGCTAGTTGCGGCCACAAATCAAGTTTGGCTGCCCAGAAGTCCAGCGGATCCTCAAGGTGTGTTGGCATGGTCATGTCAAAGTATGACATGACCTGCTGGTTCAGGTCCTGCTCCAGGTCTTCCTGCTGCTCATGAGTAGCCTCACTATGCGGGTGTAGAAAGCTACTCATTAGCGACTGAAGACTGAGGCTGCTGCTGCTGATGGAGCTTCTGCTGCTGCTGCTGCCAACCCCCCCAGCGGCCATGGCAGTGGAAGGTGAGCGCAGAGGTCCCCTCGAGTCAGACCTGCGAGAGTATGGACCATGGCGCAGATAGGCATCGGCCAACTGCCTACGTAGAATGTCTTTGTAGTAGTTGAGTTTGTCCTCCCTCTCGGTGGGTTTAAAAAATGCCCCCATTTTGTGCCGGAAGCGAGGGTCCAATAAGGTGGACAGCCAGAAGTCATCCCGCCGACAGATGGAAACAATTCTGGGGTCACTACGCAAGCACGTGAGCATGCTTCGTGCCATTTGCGCAAGTGACTCGGATGGACTACCTGTCTCCATCTCCACTGCATACTGCCACGGTGTGCCCGGGTCCTCTGTCTCTCCTTCCTCAAAAACCTCTAGCTCCTCTGGCTGCTCCTGCTCCTCCTCTCCTGTCCGCTGACTAGATAAACCAGCCATTTCGCCAAGCCTAAACTGTGTTTCGCTGGGCAACTCCTCCTCCTCCTCTTCCTCCTCCTCCTCCTCCAGTTCAGCTCCAAGGGGGTTCATGTGGCCGTAAGATGTAAACGCCATGTCTCCAGTGCCCTGACCAGCCATGGTTTCCAACATGTGCTGTAGTACATGAAGCAGTGGAATCACGTCGTTCATCCCGTAATCCTGCCGACTGACAAATAAAGTGGCTTCCTCAAAGGGCCTGAGCAAACGGCAGGTGTCACGTATGAGCTGCCACTGGTTGACATTGAAGTTACACAGGGGAGTCCCCCTATCTGCTTGGATCATCAGGAAATCCGTGATGGCTTTTCTCTGTTCATATAATCGGTCCAACATGTGAAGGGTGGAATTCCAACGGGTGGAAACATCGCAAATCAGACTATGTTGGGGGATACCATTCTGACGCTGTAGCTCAAGAAGGGTGTGTTTGGCGGTGTAGGAGTGGCTGAAGTGCATGCAAAGTTTCCGTGAAGTTGTTAGGATGTCCTGCAGATGGGGGGAACACTTCAGAAACCGCTTGACAACCAGATTGAAGACGTGAGCCATGCAGGGGGCATGGGTCAGGCTTCCTTGGCGCAGCGCAGACAAAATGTTCTTCCCATTGTCGGTAACCATGATTCCCATTTTAAGTTTTCTCGGAGTAAGCCATGTTTGGATTTCCTGATGAATACATTTAAGCAGTTCCTCCCCTGTGTGACTCCGTTCGCCAAGACAAACCATGTGAAGCACTGCGTGACACCTCCGTGCCCTGCACACATGGTAGACTGGAGGGGCACTGAGACTTGAGCCTACAGTGGAGGGTGAGGAGATGGCGGAGGATGAGGAGGCCGAGTCGCACGGTGTCACAGGCCCAATGGGCAGAGAGCGCGGAGGCCGAAGCGGCGTGACCTGTCCAAGTTGCTGCTGCAAAGGGACCACATTCACCCAGTGGGCCGTAAACGACATGTACTGCCCCTGACCGTAGTTACAGCTCCAGATGTCGGCGCTGCCATGTATTTTGCTACACACCGACAGGCTCAAGGACTGGCCCACCTTCTGTTCAACAAAAGTGTGCAGCGCTGGTACTGCCTTCTTGGCAAAGAAATGACGGCTTGGGACTCTCCACCTCGGCTCGGCACAAGCCATCAGTTCTCTGAAAGGTGCAGATTCCACCACCTGAAAAGGGAGCGACTGCAGCACCAGCAACTTGGACAGGAGCACATTCAGCTTCTGCGCCGTAGGATGAGTGGGCGCATACTGCTGTCTCTTGGACATGGCTTCGCTGATGGATTGCTGGCGGGATGCATGACTTGGAGGAGGAGGAGGAGGAGCAGGAGCGACAGAGGATGGGTGTGACGCACAGCTGCCTTCGGCTGAGGTGCTGGAGCCTTGGCTGGCAGAAATTGGGAGCTCACTTGGTGAGGAAGCAGACTGGACCACCCCTTGGGAGCCTCGGTTCTCCCAGGTCGTTTTATGGTGACGCATCATATGTTGACGCAGGGCCGTGGTGCCAACATTTGGACCCTGGCCACGCTTCACCTTTTGCCTACATATCTTGCATGTGGCCATGTTACCCTCCTGCGGATGCCTCAGGAAAAACTGCCACACTGCCGAGTAGCTACTTTTCCCACCCCCTGGCCTCACTGATTCACTGCTGCTGTTGCCAACTCCAGGAACCCCTGCTCCACTACCTCCCGATAAGGTAGACTGCCGCACAGCAGGTGCTCTACCCCGGCCCCGGCCCCGGCCGGCTCCAGCCTTTGGAATTGTGCCCCCATGCTGACTGCTACCACCTTGCTGCCTCAGCTGCTGACTCCGGGGCAACCTGCGCCCCTCTTCTCCTGATGATGACGATGAAGCCCCTTCATCACCCGGCTCCCAAGTGCGATCGGCTTCATCGTCATCATCATCATCATCACCGGGTTGTGGCTGTACGTCACTGATGTTCGTGGATTCGTCAACAGTGTCTGGCGCAGGAGCTGGAACGCTCGCAGCACCCACGACACTGTCCACATCACTATTTGTCTGCCTAGCTAAAGAAGCCACCTCCATTTCTTGGCTGGGCAGTAGCTGCTGACTGTCCTCCTGTATCTGATCGTCCTCCTCACTAAAGAGTGGAGCTGAACCCAAAGCATAGGATACGTCGCTGGGGGAGGGAACGGCGTAGGACAGAGGCAATGGGAGGACAGGGACTGCTCTCGGGGCATGCCAACTCAGGGTTGTGTCAGAGGAACCTACCGACCCTAGACTGGGGGTCTCAGATGTAAGTTGTGATGATGTTGTTGATGAGCGCGTCAGCCAATCTACCACGGCAGATGCGTTACTGGTGGAGACCCGACCGCTAGCAGATACTGGCAGATTAGGTCTCTCAGCGTGACTCCTGCTGCTACTGGCCCCCAGTCTGATGCGAGCTCTGCCTGCGGAATCTTGGCCTCTGCCACTCCTCTTTTCACTTCCAGGCACTTGTCTGCCCGACATAGTCTAACTGGCGTGGTAGTAGGTGATATTTTAAGAACCCCCAGGCAGCAGTGGGTCTATATAAAACAGAATATAATGCACACCAAAAGTGAGCAGTAACACTCAGCCTCCAACAGGCCTGCTTAGTGTAAATAAGAGAGCTGCTTAGTGTAAATAAAGAGGGGTATGCTATGTTACAGAATGGGATGCCTCAACAGAAGTGCACCTGGCAGGCAGCAGTAAGCCTATGCCCAGCAAAAGTGTCTTATAATATAAATATAATAAGAGCAAATGCTTATATGGTCTTAAACAGAGGCTGCTTTAGTCACAGAATGGGATGCCCTGGGCAGGAATCGACCTGGCAGGGTCCAGTAGGGCTTTGGCCAGCAAAAGTGTCTTTATCAGGCTAATTTCAAATATGATAAGAGCAAATGCTTATATGGTCTTAAACAGAGGCTGCTTTAGTCACAGAATGGGATGCCCCGGGCAGGAATCGAGCTGGCAGGGTCCAGTAGTGCTTTGGCCAGCAAAAGTGTCTTTATCAGGCTAATTTCAAATATGATAAGAGCAAATGCTTATATGGTCTTAAACAGAGGCTGCTGTAGTCACAGAATGGGATGCCCCGGGCAGGAATCGAGCTGGCAGGGTCCAGTAGTGCTTTGGCCAGCAAAAGTGTCTTTATCAGGCCTAATTTCAAATATGATAAGAGCAAATGCTTATATGGTCTTAAACAGAGGCTGCTGTAGTCACAGAATGGGATGCCCCGGGCAGGAATCGAGCTGGCAGGGTCCAGTAGTGCTTTGGCCAGCAAAAGTGTCTTTATCAGGCTAATTTCAAATATGATAAGAGCAAATGCTTATATGGTCTTAAACAGAGGCTGCTGTAGTCACAGAATGGGATGCCCCGGGCAGGAATCGAGCTGGCAGGGTCCAGTAGGGCTTTGGCCAGCAAAAGTGTCTTTATCAGGCCTAATTTCAAATATGATAAGAGCAAATGCTTATATGGTCTTAAACAGAGGCTGCTTTAGTCACAGAATGGGATGCCCTGGGCAGGAATCGACCTGGCAGGGTCCAGTAGGGCTTTGGCCAGCAAAAGTGTCTTTATCAGGCTAATTTCAAATATGATAAGAGCAAATGCTTATATGGTCTTAAACAGAGGCTGCTTTAGTCACAGAATGGGATGCCCCGGGCAGGAATCGAGCTGGCAGGGTCCAGTAGTGCTTTGGCCAGCAAAAGTGTCTTTATCAGGCTAATTTCAAATATGATAAGAGCAAATGCTTATATGGTCTTAAACAGAGGCTGCTGTAGTCACAGAATGGGATGCCCCGGGCAGGAATCGAGCTGGCAGGGTCCAGTAGTGCTTTGGCCAGCAAAAGTGTCTTTATCAGGCCTAATTTCAAATATGATAAGAGCAAATGCTTATATGGTCTTAAACAGAGGCTGCTTTAGTCACAGAATGGGATGCCTCACAGCAGACTTAAGATCAGTTCAGTATATATGCACAGTTAGTTACTATAAGCAGCCTGAAAACGCTAACAAAGGCTGGATGAAAAAAAAAAAATCTCCCTGTCAGCCAGCTCCGTTTTTCCTACCTTTCCCTGGCTTTCTGTCTGTCTCCTGTCTGTCTCCTGCCTGTCTCCTGCCTGTCTCCAGCCTGTCCCTGTCTGTCCCTGTCTCCAGCCTGTCTAACTGCCTCAGCTACACAGCGTTCTGTCTGTCTGTCACGAATGCAATAGAGAAATGAGGAAAAGCAAGATGGCCGCCGTTAAATACCGCTGTGTGACGTCACCGGGCTTGCTGGCTGCTGATAGGCTGCATGTGACTGCCCCAGCTTGCACTGGCGCGGGATACATGTCCAGACATGTCCCGTCCGCCATCTTAGAATGCCTGTAATGTAAATGAATGGATGTTAAAGGAAAACTTCGAGTGATCGAATCGCGGGGAAATTCGGATTCGATCCGAATCGAATTTTTCCTGAAATTCGGATCGAATCCGGGTTCGTCCGGATCGATTCGCTCATCCCTACATGCCACCAATAAAATAATATAATCACTAGTGTTATAAACATAATTTTAGAGGGCATTTTAAAGCCGTCTAAGGCCAACAGCCTTACAACATACAATACCAGGCAAATACAATCTTTATATATGCATATATGGGCATTGTGTGCTTGCATGCCCGGATTGGTGGGCTGCCCATACCTTGGCCCCCAGGGAGCAGTTGGGAGGTTTGGTGCCTTGCTCAAGATCTCTTCAGTTATGGCCCTGGACAGAGATAGAACTTGCTACCCTCTGGTCACAAGATTGGTTTCTTGGCCGCTATGCTACTACTGCCCCTGTAATTAGCAGTGGTACCTACCACCACTGTGTTTTATTGGCTAATGTAACTACTGCCAAAATCTATGCTACTTGTTTAGTGGCTTTTGGCAACTTTGCCTTCTGATCCATTTGATAACAATGTATCAATGCATTTACACAGCTGTTCAACATCTTAGTGAACTGTCAGTGCAGGTCATATTGCCAGTGGTATTTAGTATTGTACTAAAACTACTGCTGTAGAAATTGTTGTTTATCATTTGCCACAATGGGGGTCATGCTAAAGATTTGGTAAATTGAGTGTGCTTTTCGGTTCACTTTTGGGTGTGAACTGTAACTTCTATCCAAGCTTTTTGATTTTGACACTCAAAAAAGTGCAAGGTAAGGTACTGTATATAGAGCCTGATTTATCAAGCACTTCTACAACACAATGCCAAATCAGTAGAAATTAGAGTAGTGCAAAATGTAATACTGTATATATGTTTTCGGCTGCACCACTAATGTTTTACTAAACATGTTTGATAGGTCAGGACAATAATTTTTCCAAGGCAGTAAGGATTATTTTGGAAAGTTTGGAAACAGAACCCTATAGGGAGTGCAGGAAAAGGGCAAATTATTTAGAATACCCCATAGGGTGCTTTCAGTTTCAAACTTTTGTCAAGCTAGCCTTTATTGAAAAGGTGATGTACCCCAGCACAGGGCAAGTGATTTTTTGGGGAAAATGTTTGCCACAAACATTTTCTATTGCATTCTTTGTGTGTTAGAGTAAAAAATGGTCACTGAGATGTGAGTTTCAGTTCACACCCACATGTGTACACAAAGTTAAACCTAGTTCAGGAAATAAATAGCATGACCCTCAGTTATTCCACAACTACTTCTGTCCTAACCTCATCTGCTGCCATCTAAACTTTAAACAAGTCTGATTTGCTCCCAAAATACAAAACTGCCCCAAAAAGTAGTACAATACATTATGTGTATTTTTGTTTTTTTCTTGCACTTGGTTGTTTTGTGGGTCTTTTTCTAAAACAATTTATAAGAGCTTCCTTCAAGGAAAATATAGATTCCTATATCTAATTAAAATAATTCTAGATGCCGGGCTCTGATTGTATAGCCGTTATGCATGCAAAAGGTTTTATCATCTTCAAAAGAAAAACATATGCAGCTCCTTTGAAGCGATAATGCATTATCAACAGTCATGAGTGTCCTAGATTTGAATCTGGAACAGCCAGCATGTTATCTATCACAATATTCAAATTTTATATACTGGAAAATACATTTGTATCTATAATAATTTGGGAGTTTTACAACCCTTAAGTAAATAGAAAGATGTTAAATATTGTATACTAATAGCAATTTCTATAGTTTGGTAGTAATTGGTAGTGTTGTGTAGTCCCACACAATTTTTATTCTTTATTATTTCTGTGCATTTTTGCATTTTCCAGATAACATATCTACGTCCTTTCCCTTACATTAATACCTAGCTGTGTAAATCATCTCTAGGTTTAAACAGGTTGCTGGATGGATAGAGCATCTGGCTCATCTAAAGGGTGTGGCCATCCTCCAGCCTCTGTGTGCCATCCTCCAGCCTCAGCCCACGTTTTGTTTGGGCAGTCTTGAATGGCACATATAATGGAAGGAAAATGCCCAAAGTAGAAGGGGGAGCTGGATTTAGTTTGTTTAGTTTGCCCCCTTTGCTCTTTAAGTTCTTTTGCTTCTGTGAGGCTTTTACTATCAACATTACCCACCTACTGCTGCCCCCCCCCCCCCCCACTGCCCCCGCTCTCTGTGTACCAGGACCCTGCACTCTGTAAGGGTGTGCCTGTGTGCCTGGTGCTGCCACTACTAATAGAGACACTTTTCTCCTCCTGTTTAACTAGGACAGTTAGAGAACTCAGATGCATCAGCTGTAGGAATTTCCTAATCAACTGCATTGTTCGTTTAACCCTTTATATGTCACATCATTATTAACTCATTTAACTTATGGTGACCAAACAGGTTGTTTATGTAAGAGAAACACACATGGTGGCTTTGGAGCCAGAATTGTCATATTCTTGAGCATTTTTTTGCCTTGGTCCCAGTGACACCCCTGGCATTTTTGTTTAATGAATGACCAAATTGCGAGTTAAAATTTGAGTCAGCACCAGGTGAGTAAAGTCACAAATGTTTAGGAGAGAAAACTGCCATTCACTTTAATTCTCCGCCTTGGGGGTGATTCAGCAACCGGATTTACATTTCCCCCTGGTGCTGAATCACCCCTTAGTTAGATAATGAAAGTGAGTGTCAGTTTTTTTTCAAAACACTAGTGTTGAATCTATCCCTAAATGTCTCACATAGGATGACAAACAGCACAAATGGGCTTTCTAAACCTTCTCCATGCTACCAAAATAATACACAGCTGGGCTGCAACTGAACCAGGGTTAGCACACAGGCAAGTAGCGCCATATTTTTGTCCTTTATTTAAAGTACAGTATAGCGCAGTATTCCCCAACCCTCCCTTTGAGAGCCACCCACGGGTCATGTTTTGCAGAATTCCACACAGATGCACAGGTAAAGTAATTGTGTACTATCTATACTGTCTACCACAAAAAAGCTTTGTTTTAGTTGCTGTGAGTGTAAGAATGGTAAAACTTCATTGATGATAAATTGCCCCAGTTTATATTTCAAAAATGTGTAGGACTAGAGAGTTGCCACTTTTCATTCCCAAAGACCACAGACGATTTCCTGGACAACTCAGTGCCAGGAAGAGTCATGATCCACAGGGTCACTAAACTGACCTATACCACCCCCTCGCTCTATCTGTGCTACGTTAGAGCCATGAACCTTTACCTAGCAGAGTTCTATCTGAGGGGGGCAGGAAAAAGTAATATACACATGTATAGTTATTAGTGTTTCATGATCAAAGCATTTTGGCGTCACACTTGCATTACTTAACTACATTAAATCTAATAAATCTTTATTAATAAATGTGCAACAGACAGTCATGGTATAATAAAAAACACAGGCGGCAGTGTTCGTCATTTCATAGATGAACAATTCCTTAACTAAGATGAATTGTTGCACCAAAACTGGAACAATTTCCTGCAGTTTTCATGTTTGAGTGGTTCCCACTTATTTAATAGTATTGCTTTGTAATAGCATGTTATCCTTTTATCCATATTAGATAGACCATTATTTATTTTTTTCTTTCTCCCTAGATTAATATGTTAATGCGGCTTCAAGAAGCAGCCAGTTTTTCAAGTGGACAAAGCTGTGACAGAGATGGCACAAGTCACCATGAAAAAACTTTGGATCCTTCGCTTGAATCAACCCTCTAAGGATTCACCCATGGATGGCATATATTGTTATTTTGTGCAACAGGCCGCTACCATCACAGCAGCAGCACAGCAAAACGCTGTACCAGGAAAAATTGCTGGCGGGCAGGTGATGTGGTGCAGAACATGGATTAGATTAAAAAATCGAAGTGGAAAGTTCAGATTAGTTTAATTTTACTGCATTTCAATATAAATGGAGTAGAGTGTGTCTCCATTAGTCAACTGGAAAGAACCCTTGATAGAGGGCAAACAAAGCAGATTGCACATTTGCTAGCCAAACTGGAATCATTTTATGTTCTGAAAGGTTTACAGCACAAATGTGTATGTATAATGTGTGTGTTTTTGTTTTCTGACATTCTGTATCAATTGTGCTGTGTTTTTAATCAACTTCAAACCTCCGATGTAAGGCATCGTGCCGGTCACATGACTACATTAGTGAGATTGTTATGTATAGTACTGCCTCCAATCTAGATGGTCCTTAGTAAAAAAAAAAAATGAAATAAAAAATATGTAAAAGAAGCACACAAATATATTTGTGCAACAACCAGAAAGTCTACTGTGATAAACTGGATAAGTGCCAATTGTATATCTAAACTGCCATGCTCAGATCCTTTGTTTATAACGGTCATCGCCAAAAGGGTGTTTTTTGTAACCATCTGCAGCCCACATCAACCACTTTATACAAATGATTAAGGCTTCCTTTAGAGATTATTTTTTGTGAGTCTTGTCAGTGAAAGAAGGAGAATAAAAATAAAAGAAAGTCATATGGTGCTGTCTCACTGCCTTAAAGAAGTCTCTTGAAAGTCTTACAATCTATAAGTATGAACATCACTGATGTCTCCTTCCTCTTTTCCACGTATTATTTCACTTAGCACAGTACCCGTTTTTTTTATATATATGTATATCTAAAGGAAATGATCAATGAGAAATGTTCAAACTATTATTTGTAATATGTGTAAATTGATAGTCTTAATCTCTGAAATACAGGTCAACAACAGCACATTTCTACCATAAAGTGAACAAAGAAACAGGTGGTTATACAGTTAAAAATAAAACATCACTTTTTATTTTTTGCTTGCTTACTTTAAAAAGAACTATTCTGAATGAATTTCCAGCAGTGCTGGAAACTGTTGATGAAGCATGAGCACAACCCCCTTTCTTATAGATTTCTCCTCTCTATAGTTTTAGGCATGTTTGAATGTCTCCTGTTGTAAGTGGGATTCTCAGTGTTATGTAAGATTGAGGCGGTGTTGAGTTTTTACCATAATTGGGTTTGCACAGTCTATTGGGTGGGAACTGTAAATATAGAATCCGTGATAAAATGCCTTGCACCATTAAAAACAAGAATGAATGAAATGGATAAAATAAACATGTCATTTGCTGGTGTGCTGGCTCCATACAGTGTCTACTAATCATAAAGATAAATTCTGTTTTTCCCGGGTGTGTTAGTCATAGGCTCATACTTATCAGGACCATATAAGCATACATGTTTTGCAAACTATTTGTAAAGCCATTGTATTTTGTTTAAAGATATTGCATGCAATTTGATAAAAGTACAGGCCACAAAAAAAGTACAGGCTGCAAAAAAAAAAAAAGAAAAGCTATTGATGACAAATGATCGAAGGGCTATGGCATTGTGTAGAAATTGTAAACCAGATGCTACCTTCAACATCAACAACTGGTGCTACAAAGCCTCGGCCATTGTCTTGGCCACTTACTGTAAACTTTATACAGGAATAATGTTATACAGTGCTATTCTGAAGACCCTACACGGTGCTATTGCCCAAATGCAAATCTGAATAATTTAATTTTGGTATGAATTTTATTCTGAGTTTGTTATATAATTACATTATTTTAAGAGTACTGTAACTTCTTTGGGTCTCAGTAGGTTGGGGATATTGATAGCAAAACATGTAAATATCTCCACACTCCATGCACAAGATCCTACCTTTGGCAAAAATGGTACCAATACTGTTTTAGGCCTGGTGTTTGCACTTTAATCTCTATGGTTGCTAACATTTTTCACATACTTCTTTAGAATTAAACAAGAGAAGGCCAAATAGGAAAGCCATTGATTCAGAAGTTAGGCACGTGAGTACAATTTTACACTGCCCAGCTACTGCCTATATAGATTAATATATTACCAATAAGTTGCCCTTTAGAACTGCCAAAAGAAATGTTAAAGGGGAACTTTAGTCAAAGAGAAATGCATTTGGCCTTGACTTAACCAATGCCTAACTACAGTTGGGTTTAATGTTAAGGGCAGAACACGAGAAAAATTACACCGGTCAAAGGAGTTAGGTTAAATCCTGATCTATGGCGATCATCAACATGCTGTAAATGGGGCTACTTTTTCACAAAGCAAACCACCTGTTACGCTTAGTGTACATGTGAACATACATGTAAACAGTTGTGTAAAAAACTTTTTCACAAATACTGGTGTAGCCTAAATATATTTACCAATATATTTTGTTAGCTAAAATCGATAGCGTTGTGTGTTTTGCCTAGAGTTTCCCTTTAACATCAGATTATATTTTTGTTATTTATATATTGTCCGCAAATATAGTTCTGAGTTTCCTGACATGCACACCAGTCATAAGCTCATTCAGTCCTTCCTGCAATACATCTCAGTGAGTACATGTAGTTTACAACAAAAGAATACGAACTGTTTGTGAAGCATTTGTCTGTATACATTTTATATTTTGTACATTTTTTGATGTAACATATCATGTAAATAGACAGAAGCAGTCAAAAAATCATCTGAAAGTTTTGTAGTCTTTGTAAAGCTCTTAAATAAGTTTTTGGTGTTATCAAGATTAATTGAATGATGTATTTTCTATAAGTTGATTGTTCTTCTAGCTTGTAAACCAGCTTGCATCTATTTTTTGCAGATGTGCGCAGTGTAACTGTCTAAATTATTACTTTGCCATTAAAGTGGTATTATTTATTGAATGGCAATTCTGTCTTTATTTTAATTTTGTTAAATAATCAAACCTGATAAACTTTGTTTGGGTTTACTTTTGAAAATACAAATGGAATATAGATAAAAATATATTACATATGCATTTCATTTTAATAAAATATTCATTGGGTCATACCTAGGCATTCATATTAATCCATAATCTTACACGTCCACACATTATATTTTCTTTTATAATTCCCAACTAGTCTTACCAAAACCTTGTAGTATTTGGGGCTGTTAAGATACAAATGCTAGCTGAACACTACTAGGCTAATTCAAATGATTTCTAGAGAAAAAACACATTGACATTGACTGCTACTGCACTGGAAAGTTCTGTGGAAGGTAGAAAATGTAACATGGTGTCAATGATGTTCAAAATGTTATGCAATGATAAGTGGTGGTAGGCTTTTAAATAATTTTCTGCTATATAATTTTGTCAATATTGATGTTTCACTGAGGTAAAACTCAAATGATAGAAGCTTGTTGAGAGCCTCCAGCAACTTTTCCAGCAGCAGTAGCCAATAAATCTTAGGAGTATAAAAAGTATGGTTTGGGGAATATGTAGTTGTTACCAGAAAGAGTAACAGTAAGTCTGGCCATAAGCTATTCAATGTGTTTCGGTCCAAACCAAATATTGCCAATAGTCTATGGGCGTTCCTTTAATACAGTGAGCAGCCCAACAGCCAATCTTAATAGAAAGTCTGTCACCAGTCCTAAAGGTGGCAGACATCCTATTAACTACAAAACCTGGTATTTGACCACCTCAGGGTGTCAAGAAATTTCTCTCAAACTCACTCTGTTATTGGTCTTTTAGATGGATCAGGGTTGCTGGAGCAAGTTAGCAAAGGGTGAGCGAAAACCATTGTGGCAGACTGGCAGTAAACAATTCCCTAAAGTGGGCAGGGATAATTCATCATCATTGCTCAGAAACCTGTTAGCAATTCAGCTATTGAGGTAATCTAATATTTGCCAACCTTACTGTATCTAAGTGTGTTACACTGCATCTTGTGTGTGGTGCAAATTATAGTATTTTACTGCCCTAAAAAAGGAGCACTCCCCTCCCCCGAGTATAAGACTCAATGGGTGCTGGTCTCCCTCTTTATGGAGCATCTTTTTGAATGACCAGTGCGGGCACGTCCACAGCTAGCCAGGGTCAGCTACTCCAGCATACAACAGAAGTGATTGTGACAGATGTTTACAGGGTAGCTTGGAATCCAGATACTAAGAAACAATCTTTTCGCTACTGTGCCAGAATTTAATAAGGCCTTTTTTCCTGACACCGCTCCTATTCTAGTTACACCCATAGTTTTTCTATTGTACTATTGTACAAAAATATAATCCTCTGCAATTTATCAAATATTAATTAATTAATATCAAAAGAAATATTAATAATGTATTAATACTATAACTAAAAATATTTGAACAATACTTTACTCTTGTATGCCAACTCAATGAAACAGAAGCATTAATTGAAAAGACATGAAAAGATTTATTGAGCATATAGAGTGCAGGTAAACATTAGGTATACAGCAATTCCCTATAGCTACCAAAGGGCTTGATCAGAGCCTTCTGGAGAAACAAACTGGATCAGGAATTCTCTTGATGGTGGACAAAGGCTTTAGGTTGTAAGAGCCAGAAAATGGGTATCGGATCCTCTCAACCTCAGCCCAGGAGCCCCCAGCAAATTTGCTGGTAATACTGTTTTAGTGGGCCTGATCACTGATCACAGACTTTCAGCCTCTTTTGAACAACAGCACCATTTTAGAGAGTATGTGTTAATGTGCCTTGGATTTCACTTCACATAGGACCTCTCGTGGTCCCATCACATCAATACCATATGAAAAAAGTCACACTGGTATGGTAACAGCAATGAACAAGATAACCAAGCTCTGCAAAGAATGGTGCATATTTTTGGGAGATAAATTCACCCCAAAAATGTGCTCTTCGCCCTAATGCCTTTGGGCAAATGCTTTGGCGCACAGAGGACAGGTTGGGGCACTACAGTGAGGAGAGGAACAGCTTCTTTCCCTAGACTACAAAAGTGCTGCAAAACTGCAGATGGCCTTCCCACTTGCCTTCTCCCAGGGCTTCCCAAATTGGGAAGCCCTGCTCTTGTTCCTGATTGCCAAGCTCTGCATATAAACAGAGCTGTATGCTGGGAATTAAATATGCACAGTATAGGGCACTGATTGGGCGAGAGCTTGTTCATGTGCCATAGGACTGGGGAAATGTACGTTTTTTTTGGGCAGTCTAGGGGGTTACACACAGCAGGGCATCCCAAATTGGGATGCTGACAGGGCAAAGAACAAAGCCTGGGATTGTCAAAATCCTGGGCTATGTTCCGCTTTAAGGTCCCTCAACTGGGTCAACACAGGCCCTATCTAGTCTTACCCCTAGGACTGCTCCAACCAAAATAGGCACCGCACCTTTTAACAGTTTAGTAGCGTTGTACAGGCTAGAGTAGTGCAGGGATTCTAAGACTCTACTGACCTATACTGTACCTAATGCAAGGTATCACCAGCCGAAGAATTCTGCACTGAATGTCCTCTGTAACTATAGTGAGCCATTTATAATAAATAAAAATATTTTAAATAGCTAGTTGAAAGATAACCAGACCACATGACTGCCGTAACCTGGGGCCAGATTTCACCAGGGGAGTTTAGAGCATGTAAGAAAGTTTTGGCTGGTGGTGGTGTATGCACATGGTAAAATCATTTGGAAAACATTTTGTGTAAAATGGGTGTTGGTCCAGTTTAATAGTGTTTGGACCTGGCAAACCTACCCGACAAACTCTATCTAAACCAAACTGATGCATATTTGAGCAACACTTCTCATGATGTGAATGCCAGCTATATGCTTTTTGTTATTGAGGTGACTCATTAGGGATGTTTTTTGGAGCGCCAAGTCGCGCTCGGGCTTCCACCTGATTCATGGTCATCAAAATGGGATGTTTTTGCGCCAATTTGCGTACTAGCATTCACCAATGCACCAATATGCACCTGAAATTTTCTGCTAGCACCATTTTGGTGCACCAAACTGTCTCAGATGCCTGATTTATCATATGTTTAGATGGCAGAAAAGCATGCACAAAGGTGGCAATTGATGAGGGAACTTCCAGTAAATAGGTGGAGGAACCTGCCAATTTCAATGGGTAGCAGTCTTATTTCATTCCAAAAATACATGCTGGCAGCGTCTAAAGGAATGACCAATGAAAGTCTTTTTTCGTGGGTTTTTTTCGGAAGTTGTCAAAAATCACGAAAATTGAGGTTCAAACAACAAAAATGTGGATGTTGTACCCCAAAGTTTAGCAAAAACAAGAACAATAAAAAAATTATAGTTAAATTATTAAGCATTAATATTCAAACCAAACAGGGGAGAGAGGGTTAAAGAGAACATCTGGGACAAAACATTGGGCAAAAAAAACTTTAAGGGTTAACTGGAATGCGTGCATAGTTTTTGGCTTATTAGAACATTCAGAATTTACTTACCAGAAAAAGTCTTTACCCGAATATCCAGAAATTAGGCCAGCGTCATTAGGTATTATAGTAATAAATGAACCTTATAAAATATATATTAATGTTATAACTACAGCCTGCATCTTCAAGTCAGAAACGTTAATATACCAATATACCAGGGGTATACCAGGGGTTTTATGTGCTGTCATGCCCCCCTCCATTGCAGTGAATGGACCAGTGAATGGTAGCTCACTGTGAAGTCGGAAGAGAAGCCTAATGATAGAGGTGCCGGTGCAGGGAGGGACCTGGTTTCAGCCTTTCAAGAAAGCACTGCAACCCCGGATTAGGAGCGATAGTCTGCATGCAAGAAAAAGGTGAGTATAACTTTTTGTGTTTTGACTTAAAATTAACTTTAAATAAACTGATACCTGCAGGTTTGCTTGAGGTTCTCATATAAAATTGCCATGGTAATGTATCAACTAGCTCCATGCCCTGAACACATCATTTCTTAAAATTAAGCAATTTAATGCATTAAAGTCAAATTGGATCTGACTTCACCACTCTACCCTAAGGGTTTAGTTTCAGCAAAAACTTTGGCATGATTAGGAAAACTCTTCAGAACATTTAGCAGTAACCTAATTGCAGGACAGAAACATCTGATCCCATCAAAGTAGTTAAGCTGGAAAAGAGAAGCAAAGCTTATGTTTTACAGCCACATAATCACACAAAATAAGAGCTTTACTGAAGACTTCTCTTAAGACATTTGCTGTCAACATATTACAGACAGCAATAGCCAACCACAGTCCATCCAATCCTTCCACATTGCATTGAATTGAGTGGGAGAGCTGCAATCACTTTGACGTGGAGGAAAAGATGTCCATTTTTTTGGAGAAGGTTGTTTCCTTGTTTATGGAGACTGGCGTTTGAAGGTAGAAAACAGCACCCAGTAAGTTTTCACTCACCTGAACAGCTGCAGGGGACAGGTGAGCTTTTTTGTTTGTGCCTTGATAGTCCTTTCAAAGGATCAGTCCAGGCAACTGCAACAATAAAGCAGAAAGCAGATTACCTGATGCCTCACTCAAGTGCCTCTCCTCCATTTCCTGTGGGACACTGTTCCCAAGGCTTATAAAGTGGGTATACATTGACAAATTCTAAATGATGGCCGCACCAACCCTAATAAGATAACAGTGTGCAACCCTTGGGTAAAACTACATAAACTATCAAGCAACAAAAAGGGCCCCCACTGACCCCCCCAATACCCAAGACAAATGTTACCCCACTTGTATGTATATCTACAATTACTTTATTAATGTATACACCAACAACTGATTAAAAGAATTTAAAATACATGCAAAAGACAAAGACCACACAATAACACTAGAGGGCGCTGCTGACCCCCACTAATCCATAGACACTGATTATTACATAATCCATTGTGATCCAATATTGCAACACCCCTAAATCTACCCTGTCCCAAAGTGCATGTGCAAATAGAATTAATATAAATAACGTGATCAATTTTATATAATTGTATAATACTCAAAAATTACCAATCTCTAACGATACGAATGAGCTTAATATCTTTCTCACTTCGAACATTTCAAACAAACAGTTTACATTTTTGGACCTTACCATTTCGGTGGGTGACGATGGGATATTGGAAACTAGTCTTTACAGAAAGGATACTGCGGTTAACTCTCTCTTACACTATACCAGTTTCCATACAACCAGCCTCAAAAGCGGAATCCCGGTAGGTAAGTTCTTAAGGGTACGCAGGAACTGCTCCGGAGATGGAGAATTTTTTACAAGGGAACTATAAGATCGTTTTCATGTGAGAGGTTACCCTAAACGAACAGTGTCGAAAGCCTTCAAACAAGCGAAGGAGACTTCGAGGGATACACTTCTGGTTCCCAAGATAAGATCATGGAATTCCAATGAGTTACGATATATTGCAAGATATAATAATGATTGGTCAAAACAGACAGATCCTTACAACCCACTGGAGCATTCTTAGATCAGATTAATATTTGGCCAGATGGGTACGTTCAGGGTCCTGAATATTAGCCCAACGAGCCCCCAATTTGCGTGACAGATTGTGCCAAAGCCATTTCAGCAGACCCCGAGACTGGTTACAGGTGGGCACTGAGAGAGGGGGTAATCACCCATGTGGTGGATGCTCGATCTGCCCTTATATGGTGAAGGAAAAGAGTATCAGGAATGACTGGACAGGTATTAGTCATTCGGTGAGACAGTTTATTAATTGTAAAACCATGGGGGTGGTATATCTTTTGACATGTGGGTGTTTGAAGAAATAAGTGGGGGAAACCAAAAATTCCCTTAAAGTTCGCACACAGGGACATCTGTCTAATATACGACTTGCAGCTAGAAATTTAGCACAAGGTAAAGTGGTTCCCCCTGTAGCATTGCATTTTCTGTCAGCCCACGATGCTGATCCAGGGAGTTTGAAAATCAAGGGAATGGAGAAGGTGAGTATGGGTCAGCGAGGTGGGGACCTAAAGAAGTGATTACAACAGAGGGAATTATGTTGGATCTCTAATTTGGACTCCCAATTCCCTATGGGACCAAATGAGGACTTGTCTTTTGCACCTTTTTGGGGGGCACATAGTGTGATTTGTTAAGCGTTTGGGGCATAAACGTTTTTTTTCACATATATAATTGTCTCCCATGTATAATTTTATGGTCACTTTGTAGGTAATCCACAAATACTAGTACTCACCATCTTGTTTTGTGTACATGTATATTTATTTATTTATTTTTACCATTTTTAGTTTAGATACACTTGATTTAATTGAGTTCTCTGCCAACAAGTTGGAGTCCTGTGAATTCCCTACATTGGGGTCTCATCGCTGGTTAGTAGTCCCTTTATCGCTATGGGTCTTAAAGAAGAACGTATGGGTTGACAACATCAGCTGAGCCTGGAGAAATATGCTCTCCTACCAGTCTTTGGACCATACAGATATGTTATCTAGTCATGTTTTATTTTCCTTTGCTCTGAGGAGGTTAGTGTTGGCATGTAAATGTATTCTGTATCGAGAACAGATATAGGTCATCTATGTTGTCTTCAATTAGTTTTCTGTTAGTGTACAGCCAATTAGGAGTGGGGCTGAGACAAGAAAGCATATAGTATTTCTCTTGCTTATGTATTGTAGTTAATTACACAATGCTATTATCACATATTGATAAGTATGATTCTATATATTATAGTATGTTGTGTGTCTTGTATTAATGTAGTTCTAGTATAAGAAAAGTCAGTTTCATGTGGGTCAAGTGCCTCCTGTTCCCCAGGATACTCACCTTTCCTCCGCTCGGGACTGTGTTTACTGGTGTGCTCAGCGAGCCGACACACCTCTTCACCGCTAGGGGGAGTGCTGTGCTGCCGCCACGGGAGCCGAGATACTTCCACATTCAGCTGTGGAATGCAAGCCCTATCAGTTCCGACGCACTTTATTGATTATGGTTAGAGATTGGCATTTTTTGAGTATTATATAAAATTGATCACGTTATTTATATTATTAATTCTATTTGCACATGCACTTTGGGACAGGGTAAAATTAGGAGTGTTGCAATATTGGATCACAATGGATTGTGTGATAATCAGTGTCTATGGATTAGTGAGAGTCAGCAGCACCCCAACTAATGTGTGGTCTTTTGTATGTATTTTAAATTCTTTTAATCAGTTGTTGATGTATACATTAATTAAGATTTAATTGTAGATTTACATATGAGTGGTGTAACCTTTGTCTTGGGTATTGGGGGGTCAGTGGGTATACAATTAGTTGACAGGGACTTTAAGTTGATTTCAGAAAATAATGTTTTGTAGAACTGAGAAAGAAAAAGAGATGCAACCTCAACCTTTCCCACCCCTTTGCTCTGTGGGCATTTTTCAGCTGGCCCAGATCTAGTTAAAGTACACTGGCACAAAGGAATACCCTGGCATTTAAAGTGGACTAAAACCCAGGATTTTGACTATCCTGGGTTTTGGTCCTTGCCTCCCGGGGCACCCCCATTGGGGATGCCGCCCTTTGTGAAACCCCCCAGATCGGCAAGCGCAACTCACCTATTCCCGGTCCTATGGTGCATGCGCGGCCGCTCTTCCAATCAGTGTGCTCAGAGCCATCTAAGCCAGCATCTAAGGTCAGCGGCTCCAAGCACACTTGTAGCCGCATCCCCTGCTTCCCCCTAATACAGGGATAGCAGGGATGCAGCCATGGCTCACGCATGCGTCGTTGGACTGGGAAGCAAGGTAAGTGTATGGGGCGACCTGGGGGATTTCACACAGCGGGGCATCTTGATTTTGGATGCCCTGGGGGGAGGGAATCGATCGGCCCAGGAATCTTATAGATTCCCAGGCCAATCGAGCTGGGTTTTGGTCCACTTTAAGGTCCAACCTTTACTACCACTACTGTTTTCAAATGTTTTGGCCTATCACTGAGGCTGACAAGTTCTAAGTGCCTTGAGAGTGATTCTTTATGAGTTCATGGCTTGCTAGTTGAAATGATCCTAAAAGGATTTGTAGCTGATGCCAGTGGCATCTGAGGTACAATAATTCTACAGATGATAGAGAGCCTAATCAATCTGGTGACAGCATGCTTACAGACATCTATGGTTCTTCTATAAAACAAAATGCAAGGATTAAATAAATGAACTGTGTAGCAACAGTTATAACTGTATAATAATAAGACATAGCTGCCACCAGAAATGCTGTTTTTACTTTGCTTACTTTCTGCTTTGCACAAAAAAGAAAGGTAGGAGTGGTTAATATATTAAAAAGATACTGTATTTTCTCTTCCATTTTACTTCAGGCCATCAGAGGAATTCAGTCACTATTGGGTTAAACTCTTGATCAAAGGGCGTGGACTGCAAGACAGAGGTGTGGCTCCTCCCGGCCTTTATACTTCCGGCTGACTTCCCACAATCCAGTTTTTTTCTCTTGCAGCTGGAACTGGACTGCAAGGGTGTGCTTGAGCTCCTATCTCTGTTTTTTTGGGGGGCATGCTGCACACTGTCTGTATTTGGGATGCCCGCACAATAGGGTTGATTCAGAGAGACCAAAAAAAACGTTTGTTTTGTGCCGATCTGTTTTTTTTATGAAATGTTCCCGCTCTCGTATGATTGCGCGAGCGATTCTAGGCATGCATTGCTATCCTTATGTAACGTTTCGTCCGTTCGTACGGCAGAGTACGAGTACGAGGATGTCATTTTCCAGCGTGACTTTTCCGTTTCATTTTCTCATGTTACAACGTAGGCTTTCGTTTTTGCCCTTTTTCCATCGTCTCCTTCCACAAATCCTTTACTTTTCCCGTTAGATTATGTTTCCCTTTGTCAATAAATTATCGTCCGGACGTAAATCCTTACGATCTTGCGCCTGCGCACTACAAACTTAACTCATTAAAGTGCTCGCCTACATATTTGGGTCACTCACTTCTACTACAATGCTTAGCTAAATCACTTTGCGCTTTCCTACATCTTCCCTGTTTGACCCCTAAAACTTACCCGAACCACTTCGCGGTTAGGTTCTTCTTCCATTTCTGACCCCTAAAACTTACCCAAACCACTTTGCGGTTAGGTTCTTCTTGCATTTTTAACCCCTAAAACCTACCCAAGTCACTTCGGGTTAGGTTCTTTTTCCATTTTTCACCCCTAAAACTGACCCAAATCACTTCTTGGTCATGTGAATATTCATCGCTAAATATTTCTGGGCCCATTAGTTTTGTGTTAATGTAGTTGTAAATGAAATGACACTGAAACTTTTATTAATTTTTTTTTTTTTTTTAATACCAAATGCCATTTTTGTTTGGCCTTTTTTTGAAAATGTTTTTTTTTAAATGTAACATTTTTATTTCTTCATAAAATATAAAATCTTAAAATATTTGCAAAATTTTAAATTTTAACAACAGAACATTATTCTTCATCTGTCGCATCCCAACGAGTCGCACAGCTCCTGCATCTCGGCCACCAACTGAAGGACCCTGACACTCAGTTTTGCCACTCTGGCATGTGTGGTCCCTGTTAAAAAATGTAAATTAATGCTATAACCTTGTTGGGGGTCATACTGCAGAGCCCCCCCGTATGGTCCAACCACCTAAATCTGGACTTCAAAAGCCCGAAGGCCCTCGCCACCACGGGCCGGTTTTTGCAGAGGGCCTGATTTATAGAACTCCTGGCCCGCATTCTGCAGGCAAAGAACGGACATCAGGAGCAAGGGCAGGAGCGGATATCCAGAATCCCCTGAAAGAATTTAAAAATACTAACATAAAATACACATTCTAAGCAACAATATTGTTTAACATGTCATCAAGGGCTAAAAACAGCCATAGGTTAAGACATGAGTCATCAACTATATTCATTGCCATACAGTGAAAATGGATTGATGGAATGTGAGCAAACTTACCCAGGAGCCATCCACCAGATAATTCTCCTGACTCAAACTAACGAAATAAGCAAGAGCTCCGCAATATATAAGCATCATGGGACGACCTGGATGCCCTGCAAGAACACTGAGGAATCGCATATCCGGACCAAACGCTGCTTGTGTGTTGTGCGAGTGGCACATCTTGCGGTTCCTGCAACCAAATATAAAATAATTACACGAATCAAAGGTAACCAACTAAAACAATAACTCCTACAACAAATTAAGATTCAAGTTCAACAATCCAAATATAATTCACAAAGGACATAAGTCTAAAAAAATATAGTAATTATATGGATGTGTGGGAAAATAAAGGCTTACATGCTAAGGACTAATTAAGGTCAGCATTAAAATGCTTCTATAAGGCATACATGAAATGTATTGATTCAGGTATGCATTGCTTTACAATTTATGGCCTTGGCCATGCTGATACATGCAATGCCTTGGAGCTGAAGGCGCGCAGACCCCTCCACATAGCCGCAAAACATGTTCAAACAATCCAACAACATAAGTTATCTGAACGAACGCAAAATATCAGGTTTTGATGGGAAAATGATCCGAACTAACGCAAATGATCCGATTTAGTTTCGTTCTTCGAAAGCGCATATACGCATATAAGCCCGAACGTTTTACGAATGGAAAATGAACAAAAAAAACAAAAAAAATGACTAACACACACAAAAACTTTCACAGACAGCTACGGAAGTCCAGACGAATGTACCTCTGAATCGAGCCTATTGTCTGCATTTGGGATGCTGCACACTGCCTGCATTTGGGATGCCCGCACCCTGCCTGTAATTGTGATGCCTCACACTGCCTGTAATTGGGATGCCCCTCACTGCCTGTTTTTGTGATGCCCACACACTGCATGTAATTATGATGCCCGCACACTGCCTCTATTTGTGATGCCCGCACACTGCCTGTATTTGGGATGCCCTCGCACACTGCCTTGAATGTGGGGTCTGTAACGGTGTGATGGGGGGAATTCTGCATACTGTCCATAATAGGGTGATTGGAAGGGGGTATTTTAGATTCAACTGAGAAGAGACCCCACAATCTCTCCAAATGCGCCAGAGCAAAAAACAGCACCACCCAAATATTATTCAAAATATCCTATTTATTATTACTCAAGGACCACAAATTTACAAAACATTTAAAACATAATTAAAAATAGACACAATGACCACCAGGGGGCACTGTGGGCAGGCTATATTCTTATACCTATCCAATTCATATACTGATCATATAATTATCATAATTAATTACCGTGCATTTCATCCTATCCATCAATTCAATAATCCTAATATAAAGTGCTAAGTGCTAACAAGGGTAAAACCTATTATTACTAAGTGAGAACCGCCAAAAGCAGAAAAAAGAAATCAATCAAAACATAAACATGTGTGCTCAAATAAGTACATTACCCATCACACGATGCCTGCCTGACAGCCCGTCCCCCTGCCCCAGCCAACGCGTTTCATAACGGTAGGGGACCCGTTACTTCCTCTGGGCAAAAGGTCTGCAGCAGTGGTCCCAGTGGCTCCCCTATATACTGACCTGCCCCACTCCCACACCAGTGATGCCTGCTCGTGGCCGCGCCGCCGCACGCACCCCGGCCGGAAGTGCGCTAGCGGCCCCAGCCAATAGCAATCAGCGGCCCCAGCCCCCAACCAGTGTCATATGACGCCAGCCGGAGTGAAACCGAGTGGAGGTGGAACTGGCCGCGGGGCATACCAACATGCTACCTGGCGGCACCTGACAGCGGAGTGGAGCGAGGCAGGTAAGTACACAGGCCACCTAAACTCGGGACCCACAATATATATAACTATGACATATATACACACATATATAACTATCTATAACATATATACACACAACATGATCCTACCGTGTAATTCTTCTAATCAAAAGACATTGAAATGTTCTTATAATTCTAAACATGACATGTAGCCCTATGACTATCTCCATCTAATCCAAAGTGGATGGAGGATAGAGGGTCATGAGGATCTAAGGGTTACAAATAGGATCCCATAATTCTAAGGTACACTTCGGCCCTTATCTCAACTGAAATATTCTAACCTAAACACCGCCAATGGGAGATGTGTCCTAAGAATATTGGATAGTGACCATATCTATAAACTATCCATAGAATAATAAAAGTTCTCCAATATATTAAAGTGTCACTCTCATTCAATACCAAGGAGGGAGATTCCAGGTACATAAGGCCTTGCCTATTTAGAAGAATGGAGCACTTACAAAAAGTGCAAAGATCCCCAAAACAGTGGAAGAGGAAGTAGGGACCAAAGAGGGGGGGGGCGGCACCGGGAGGCGAAGGAGGTCTACGTGTGTATATATATATCCCACACATAGAATTCAGTGGCACTATAGTTACATCATAGAAATTCTCATGTAAATGTCCCCGGAAAGAGACCGGGGAGGGCCCTGTCAAAAAGGTTAACCCATTACATCTGGTCATATCTATACAACACAATATTGAAAGAGCTTGATCCCATTGGGATAATATAGATTGCACCACATAAGATTATAATATTTTCTTGATAAGGTGATCTTCCGAGGGCACCAATCCCCACGTCCATCCACACTGGTTCCTGGTAGTATGTCTTCACCAATTACGGGTTGTAATGAGGACAAAGTGATATATCCCCCATGAACCTACAAACTGTGTCATGTTCCGATCTCTTTTCTTGGGGATCAAAAGCCTCTCTCTCGGGGTATCCCTAGCACGTTGAAAGGCTTTCGCAATAACCTGTTTCGGGTATCCACTTCTCTGGAACCGCTCCGTGAGATCTCTAGCTTGTAACTGGAACTCCTCATCCCTGGAGCAATTTCTACGAACCCAGAGGAATTGCCCCACCGGTATTCGGGTTCGTAGAAATTGCTCCAGGGATGAGGAGTTCCAGTTACAAGTTAGAGATCTCACGGAGCGGTTCCAGAGAAGGGGATACCCGAAAGGGGATACCCCTTTTGTAAATTTGTGGTCCTTGAGTAATAATAAATAGGATATTTTGAATAATATTTGGGTGGTGCTGTTTTTTGCTCTGGCGCATTTGGAGAGATTGTGGGGTCTCTTCTCAGTTGAATCTTTATATATGGCCAGTGTAGCACGCCCCATTGATAGTTGGTGCAGCTATATCCTTTTCTAATTATCCAAGGGAGTATTTTAGCACGCCATTCTGTTCAGAGTATTTTTTTCAAAAAATTTTCCTCCAAATCCTGGGTGTGTCTTATATGGTGGTAAATAAGGTATTTGCAAAATAATAATAAATCACTTAATGACAACTCAAGACGTTATCAGCAAAACACTTCTGCCAATTGCTGTAATTAGCATTACATAGTAGTCTGAGCATCACTTAATCTCTGTAGTACATTTTTAAATTCCTTGTAAAATGAACCTGGAAGTAAAGAATAAAATGGAGACATATATATATATATATATATATATATATATATATATATATATATAATTATTTAGCCTCTGGAACCCTGAATGATCTTTGTGGTATCTATTATATGCTTGGGAAGCTGACTGCAGACCTCACGATGGAAGCAAAAACTGGTCCATTCAGGGGAAAGAGATAGAGGCAATCTTAGGCAGGGCAGGAAGTATGGAATGCTGGGGGGGCACTGTTTAAAGGGATATAATGTCCCTTTTGACTATATGTCTGCTTTAACTTACCCAGTAAGTTGAGTGAAAGGAATAATATGAAGACTGATCTACCCTTCTAGAGGGTGCCACATTCTACCATAAGTTGCGCACACAGCAAGTTGCAACACAATTAAAGCAAAAGCAAAACATTCAATACCTCCTATTTATGCTGCCTTTGCTCTATGCTATGAGCCAGCCTGCCTGGTCTTATCACGCTTCGGGATGGCAAGGGATGTTAAGGGTCTAGGGGGGCACCGAATAATTGAAGGGCCAAAGTTGCAAAGACTCATAGATCTGGGAACAAGATCGACCAGAAAAGTGTGTTTGTTGGTTAATTTTTCTTGAACTGCTTTTCATTTGTGGGCTAATATGCATCTCTTAACTGTGACATCATTAAGCACATTTTAAAATGTGTTTTAAACATCAGAAAGTCACACATCACATAATGTAACTTGTATTTTACAGCACCATTCCGAGTACTTTTAGGAGATCATATAATTATACACCCACTTATAATTTTGATTGCTTAGCTGCAGAACCACCTACGTTTGGAAGTATGTTCATGTCTCATTTTTATGTTCAATTATTCTCAAGCTTTTTTATCCCAATTTAAATTTAAGAAATAGCTCTATGTGCCTATGAAATAGAAAGTCTTACCTTGTTTGAATGTCAGTGTGGGTATACATTTGTGAAGGGCAAAGTGGCAGAGCATACATAGTAACATATAGAGCACTTAGTGTGTGATTTATCAAACTAAAAACAGGGATGAGGAGTTCCAGTTACAAGTTAGAGATCTCACGGAGCGGTTCCAGAGAAGGGGATACCCGAAAGGGGATACCCCTTTTGTAAATTTGTGGTCCTTGAGTAATAATAAATAGGATATTTTGAATAATATTTGGGTGGTGCTGTTTTTTGCTCTGGCGCATTTGGAGAGATTGTGGGGTCTCTTCTCAGTTGAATCTTTATATATGGCCAGTGTAGCACGCCCCATTGATAGTTGGTGCAGCTATATCCTTTTCTAATTATCCAAGGGAGTATTTTAGCACGCCATTCTGTTCAGAGTATTTTTTTCAAAAAATTTTCCTCCAAATCCTGGGTGTGTCTTATATGGTGGTAAATAAGGTATTTGCAAAATAATAATAAATCACTTAATGACAACTCAAGACGTTATCAGCAAAACACTTCTGCCAATTGCTGTAATTAGCATTACATAGTAGTCTGAGCATCACTTAATCTCTGTAGTACATTTTTAAATTCCTTGTAAAATGAACCTGGAAGTAAAGAATAAAATGGAGACATATATATATATATATATATATATATATATATATATATATATAATTATTTAGCCTCTGGAACCCTGAATGATCTTTGTGGTATCTATTATATGCTTGGGAAGCTGACTGCAGACCTCACGATGGAAGCAAAAACTGGTCCATTCAGGGGAAAGAGATAGAGGCAATCTTAGGCAGGGCAGGAAGTATGGAATGCTGGGGGGGCACTGTTTAAAGGGATATAATGTCCCTTTTGACTATATGTCTGCTTTAACTTACCCAGTAAGTTGAGTGAAAGGAATAATATGAAGACTGATCTACCCTTCTAGAGGGTGCCACATTCTACCATAAGTTGCGCACACAGCAAGTTGCAACACAATTAAAGCAAAAGCAAAACATTCAATACCTCCTATTTATGCTGCCTTTGCTCTATGCTATGAGCCAGCCTGCCTGGTCTTATCACGCTTCGGGATGGCAAGGGATGTTAAGGGTCTAGGGGGGCACCGAATAATTGAAGGGCCAAAGTTGCAAAGACTCATAGATCTGGGAACAAGATCGACCAGAAAAGTGTGTTTGTTGGTTAATTTTTCTTGAACTGCTTTTCATTTGTGGGCTAATATGCATCTCTTAACTGTGACATCATTAAGCACATTTTAAAATGTGTTTTAAACATCAGAAAGTCACACATCACATAATGTAACTTGTATTTTACAGCACCATTCCGAGTACTTTTAGGAGATCATATAATTATACACCCACTTATAATTTTGATTGCTTAGCTGCAGAACCACCTACGTTTGGAAGTATGTTCATGTCTCATTTTTATGTTCAATTATTCTCAAGCTTTTTTATCCCAATTTAAATTTAAGAAATAGCTCTATGTGCCTATGAAATAGAAAGTCTTACCTTGTTTGAATGTCAGTGTGGGTATACATTTGTGAAGGGCAAAGTGGCAGAGCATACATAGTAACATATAGAGCACTTAGTGTGTGATTTATCAAACTAAAAACAGGCAACACTGCTGCGGCCGCCAGCCTGCATCTAATCCATCCCTAGCACCATACAGTTTGCAGTGCCAGCTGCTCTTGTTTAACCCTTTAACCCTTTAACCGCCAGCCTAACTTGAGATTTTGTCACCCTTTGTTGCCAGATTATTTTGCACTATTTTGCGCTGTTCAACTGTGATTTTTGAAGGGATTTCCAGGGATTTCCCAGGAAAGTGATATATTGTTTTTTTCAGCGGAGCCTGGGCTTTAACATGAAATGTCTTGTTTATCATTTTATAAGTGTATTCTCAATATTTTTGGGTGAAAATTGTGCAGAAAAAAAAACTTTTGTACAATTTGTAGTGTTTTTTTGTAATAAAAAATGTAAGTTTGTCAATAAAATCTTATTGCGTGTGAAACCCCAATTTCTCCCGGTTACAGCGGTACCACATATGTATAGGAAGACACCCTTTCCTGCCCAGGAGACTCCTCCAAACTGAAACAACGCTTTAGGAGATTTTCTGATAAAATACAGCTATGCTATGCAATATGCACACCTTGCAGTTTTTCAAGAAAAACAACCCTTTACATTTGAAATACCCCCCACAAACTATATATTCCCTAGAAGTATACACCTCAGGCTTTTTAGGCATACCAGGCTTGTTGACATGGGTGCAGTTTTCTGGAAGTAATCCCTCAATGTATTCTTTGGTTGCACAGGGTTTCCCTAAAAATGAATAAAAAAGCAGAATCAAACCACATTTTCCTAAAAAAAACTATATGCAAACCAGAAAAAAAATGAAAATCTGAAAAAGCAACATCCCCCAAACAGAACGATACCCAACATGCATAGGTTCTGTCAAGGAAAGAGTTGCCAAACACACCAAAGTAAAGCATGCGCATAACGGTAATTTTACTTCAAAATGTCAGCTCTGCAGACAAAGTGCGCACCTTGTGCTTTTTCTACCAAAACAACCCTTTACATTTGGAATATCCCCCATAAACCATATATTCCCTGAAACTACACATGTTAAGCTTTCTAAGCATACCCAGCTTGTTGTAGTGGGCTCATCTTTCTGGAAGTAATATCTCGAAGAATTCTTAGGTTGCACAGGGTTTCACAAAAAAATGTATGAAAAAGCAGAATAAAAAATACCTTTTCCTAAAATATCAATATGCAAATAAGAAAAAACAAGCTAAATCTGAAAGCGCAAGGTCCCCCGAGCAGAACAATACCCAACATGCATAGGTACCTGTAACCTTTTAACTGCCAGCCTACTTGAGATTTTGACACCCTCTGCTGACAGGATATTTTTCACCATTTTGTGTGATGTTTAACTGGGATTTTTGCAGGAATTTCCAAGAAAATGGCATATTTTCTTTTTGTGGCAGAGATTAGGCTTTAACATGAAATGTCTTGTTTGAATTTTTTCTACTTTTTTTATATATTTGTAAATAAATAAGTAAAAATATATTTTTTAAATTGTCTCCATTATTTTAACAAAAACATTTATTTTATTAAAGAAAACCATATTGCATGTAAAAGCTCCATTTCTCCCGATTACAATGATACCACATATGTACCGTTCCTGTCCAGGTGATCCCCTAAACTGAAAAGAGCACTTTATAACATTTACAAATAAAATACAACTACTATCCACATAATAAAGGGTTAAATAAAAAAAATTGGTGGTGGTCCCCCTTCAAAGGGGGGGGGGGGGGGGGAGACACCATTTCTTGGGGGAATTTTAAGGGTTTTTTTGGAAGGCAGGTAATGGGGGGTCTCGGGGTTAATGGCAAGTCACCCACTAGCCGCAGGTGACTTGCCAGACCCAGAGCCTTGTGAACTGGTATAATACTTACCTCCCATCCATCCCTGTGTCCCACGCTAATCACTTAGGCTTCTGCTCTCCTGCTGCTGCTGGAAGCCTTTTATACCTACTGAGTTACAGGTAACATAGGGTTAATTGAAAAAAAAAATGACATAGGGTCCCCCCTCCCGGGGAGGGGGACCCCATTTTTTGGGGGGATTTTAAGGGTTAAACCTCTTAAAAATAAAAAAAAATGGCATGAGGTCCCCCTTACCCAGCATAACCAGCCTGTGACCAGCTATGGGGGCTTGTAGAACAGGGCTGTCTGTGTCTGTGTTTGTTTTGTCCCTGTATTGATTGTTATTTAAGATAATTTTGCTTTGGTTTTGTATTTTGGTTTGGTACAGTCCAAAAGATGTGACACACAAATTGAAATTGACATTTGCTTACTGTTGATTAAGACATTATAAGTGACCCTATTTGCCATGTCTCTACAGCCTCTACTTCACACCAGTGGCAGGGCCCAGGACGGAGGGTTGTCCCCAACGAGGCAGGCGTTGGCCACCAACCAAGTAAGTTGAAATGTCATTATTTTGAGTATGTGGAAATTGACCTGATCACCTAGATACATCAAGCCATAGTCAATGGCATTAGCAGCACTTCCTTAGAATAATGACTTAGCAGAATGACATATGCCCACTTCCTTAGATTAATTACTTAGCAGAATGACATATGCCCACTTCCTTAGATTAATGACTTAGCAGAATGACATATGCCCACTTCCTTAGATTAATGACTTAGCAGAATGACATATGCCCACTTCCTTATATTAATGACTTAGCAGAATGATATATGCCCACTTCCTTAGATTAATGACTTAGCAGAATGACATATGCCCACTTCCTTAGATTAATGACTTAGCAGAATGACATATGCCCACTTCCTTAGATTAATGACTTAGCAGAATGACATATGCCCACTTCCTTATATTAATGACTTAGCAGAATGATATATGCCCACTTCCTTAGATTAATGACTTAGCAGAATGACATATGCCCACTTCCTTAGATTAATGACTTAGCAGAATGACATATGCCCACTTCCTTAGATTAATGACTTAGCAGAATGACATATGCCCACTTCCTTAGATTAATGACTTAGCAGAATGACATATGTCGTCATAAGTTAGGTTGCCAACTAACAAACATTCCATCCACAGGTGAGAAACATGTATTTGTCTCAAAATAATGTCTTTTTTTATTTTATACAGGGACCACATGGGCAAGAGTGGAAGCCATGAATAGAAGGGTCCTTGAGTTGGTGGCCGAAATGCAGCAGCTGCGTGACTCGTTGGGGACAACAGAAGAAGACTAGTGTTCTGGGTCCTGCCACTGTGTTGTAAATATTTACATAGTTTTAAACTTTTATATTTGTAAAAATTTTTAATATAAAAAAAAAAAATTGTTAAAATTTTATAAAAAAAAAAAAAAAAAGCCAAACATAAATGGCCTTGTGTAAAAAACCCCAAAAAAGTTTCAGTGCCATTTTTTTAGCAAAAATACATTAACACCAAACGAAGGGTGAATACAATATTTAGAGATGAAGATTCAGATGACCGCAAAGTGGTTTGGGTACGTTTTAGGGGTCTAAAATGCAAGAAGAACCTAACCGGGAAGTGGTTTGGGACAGTTTTAGGGGTCTAAAATGCAAGAAGATCCTAACCGGGAAGTGGTTTGGGACAGTTTTAGGGGTCTAAAATCAAGAAGAACATAACCGGGAAGTGGTTTGGGACAGTTTTAGGGGGCTAAAATGCAAGAAGAACATAACCGGGAAGTGGTTTGGGTAAGTTTTGGGGGCTAAAATGCAAGAAGAACCTAACCGGGGAAATGGTTTGGGTAAGTTTTGGGGGCTAAAATGCAAGAAGAACCTAACCGGGGAAATGGTTTGGGTAAGTTTTAGGGGGCTAAAATGCAAGAAGAACCTAACCGGGAAGTGGTTTTGGTAAGTTTTAGGGGGCTAAAATGCAAGAAGAACCTAACCGGGAAGTGGTTTGGGTAAGTTTTAGGGGGTTAAAATGCAAGAAGAACCTAGCCGGGAAGTGGTGTGGGTAAGTTTTAGGGGACTAAAATGCAAGAAGAACCTAACCAGGAAGTGGTTTGGGACAGTTTTAGGGGTCTAAAATGCAAGAAGAACCTAACCGGGAAGTGGTTTGGGTAAGTTTTAGGGGGCTAAAATGCAAGAAGAACCTAACCGGGAAGTGGTTTGGGTAAGTTTTAGGGGGCTAAAATGCAAGAAGAACCTAGCCGGGAAGTGGTTTGGGTAAGTTTTAGGGGGCTAAAATGCAAGAAGAACCTAACCGGGAAGTGGTTTGGGACAGTTTTAGGGGTCTAAACCGCAAGAAGAACATAACCGGGAAGTGGTTTTGTAAGTTTTAGGGGGCTAAAATGCAAGAAGAACATAACCGGGAAGTGGTTTGGGTAAGTTTTAGGGGGCTAAAATGCAAGAAAAACATAACCCGGAAGTGGTTTGGGTAAGTTTTAGGGGGCTAAAATGCAAGAAGAATATAACCGGAAAGTGGTTTGGGACAGTTTTAGGGGCGAAACATGGAAGATGTAGGAAAGTGCAAAGTGGGTTGGGACAGTTTTAGGGGTTAAACATGGAAGATGTAGGAAAGCGCAAAGTGGTTTGGGACAGTTTTAGGGGTGAAACATGAAAGATGTAGGAAAGCGCAAAGTGGTTTAGCTAAGCATTGTAGCAGAAGTGAGTGAGCCAAATATGTAGGCGAGCACATTAGTGAGTTAAGTTTGTAGTGCGCAGGCGCAAGATCATAAAGGATTTACGTCTGGATGATTATTTATTGAAAAAGGGAAACAGAAACTAACGGCAAACGTAAAGGATTCGTGGGAGGAGACGATGGAAAAAGGGCAAAAACGAAAGCCTACGTCGTAGCATGAGAAAATGAAACGGAAAAGTCACGCTGGAAAATGACATACGAGAGCGGGAAAATTTAAAAAAAAAACAGAACGGAACAAAAACGAGTCCTTTTTTGTTTCTCTGAATTAAGTCTAATGGGGTCGATTTAGAGTACAAAATTTTCACCTGGCTCTAAATCAGCCCCTAGGTAGACAATGAAAGTCAATGGCAATTTTTCTCCTAAAAAAGGAGTGTAAATTCTCACCTGGCTCTGAATCAACCCCAATATTCCATATGGGGTCTGACCAGTGACTTATAGAGGGTCATGCAAATTATTTGGTGAAGCCAGTGTGCCTTCCGATGTGCATTGTAGTGTCGATTGCAACCTGCATCCCAGTGAGCTTTTTAGCGTTAATACACAAAAAAGTGAAAAAAATGTTTGTCCTGCTTTTTCCCCAAAAAATCCCATGTACCTGCGATGGGGCATTTTTACAGGTAAAGTGCATTTTATATCCAATGAGATAAGGATAATTATGATAAAGTATGGAAACCTATGTGCTATGCTGAAGAATTTGCATTCTTTCTGCATGGTCTATAGCAGCGATACTGGCGGACCGGGATCTGAATGTGGACCTCGGCACCAGATTTCCAGACCCCTGCCTTGACAGCCCTGCACTCAGTTGCTTCTGTATTGCTGTGCTCAGCACTGCCCCCCTCATTGGCTATGTAGTGCTTAGTCTCCCTGCCAGTGTCATGGCTCCCAGCCACACAGTTTACACCATTACAATATGAAGTACTACATGAGTGGGAAGTGGCATTGCAAGGTACACACAAACGTTGTTTCTTGGTAACTTTATCCCATCAAATCCTTTCCCCCTGCCTTATCTCAGCCCCATCTATCCCTGTCCCCCAGCTCTGCCCCATCCACCCCTGTCCCCCAGCTCTGCCCCATCCATCCCTGTCCCCCAGCTCTGCCCCATCCATCCCTGTCCCCCAGCTCTGCCCCATCCATCCCTGTCCTCCCAGCTCTGCCCCATCCACCCCTGTTCCCTCAGCTCTGCCCCATCCATCTCTGTCCCCTCAGCTCAGCCCCATCCACCCCTGTTCCCTCAGCTCTGCCCCATCCATCTCTGTCCCCTCAGCTCAGCCCCATCCACCCCTGTCCCCTCAGCTCAGCCCCATCCACCCCTGTCCCCTCAGCTCAGCCCCATCCACCCCTGTCCCCTCAGCTCAGCCCCATCCACCCCTGTCCCCTCAGCTCTGCCCCATCTACCCCTGTCCCCTCAGCTCTGCTCCATCCATCCTTGTCCCTGCAGCTCTGCCCCATTAATCCCTTTTCCCTCAGCTCTTCCCCATCCATCCCTGTCCCCTCAGCTCTGCCCCATCCAGACCAGTCTCTCTGCCTCATCCAATCCTGTAGTCCCAGCTTTGCCCATCCAATCGCCACCCCCCATCCCCAGCTTTGCCAATCCATTACTCTTTCTTCCAGCTCTGGCCATCTATCACCCCAGCTCTGCCCATCCATTCATGTTCTTCTAGTTCTGCCCATCCACCCCTTCTTCCAGCTCTCTCTCCATTCATCCCTTGCTGCCCTTCCTGTTCTGTCTATCCATCCCTCTCCCTTACAGCTTCTCTCCCGTTCATCCCTCTCCCCCGAGCTCTGTCTATCAATCCTTGTTCCCAGACCTTACTGCCAGTAACATTTTGAGCCCTAGTCCACCCCTGTACATGGCTTGCATACAATGCAAAGGGGGGGGGTTAAATCAGTGTGCCACAGGCCAGAGCTGTAGGTTTTGTGGGGGCAAAAAAAGCTCCTGTTTTTCCCAGTGTCCAATAGGAATTTTGGGGTGGGGGAAAGCAGCCTTTTTTAGTTTTGCCTGGGGAATCTATAGCCCCAGTGTGCTGATTTCTAACTATCCATCCCCCACAACAGCCCTCCGTCCGGAACTTCACCTTGCAGCGGATGCCTTTAAATGGACCTTTACAAGAAGTGCTTAAGTACCCCTGGCCTATATTGTTCTGTTGCTTCCAAACCTGAAAAAAATGTCCCTACTTTATAGGAAAAATAAAGTACCTCACCTTTAAAAATGCCCCATCAAGTGCAGGTCATTTTTGGGGCAAAAAGGTAGAACAAACATTTATATTTGCAATTTTTATGTCACTAAAAAGTATGCAGGTTGCAATCCACATTCCAATGCACACTGGAAGTAACACTGGCTTCACCAAATAAATAGCATGACCACCATGGAGTGGTAAAATGATGCTCTGGTAATGGGTACTTATGTCCCTCTTGATGCACCCCATAATCCTGTTTGCCTTGGCAGCTGCTGCCTGACATTGATTGCCTTTACATTTATTGCTAACTAAAACCCATAGGTCTATTTCCATTGTAGTTTTACCCAGCTTTTGCTTATTTAGTGTGGCACAAATTGACAGCCATAGTTCGCAATGGTGTTAATGGTATTGTGTATGCAACAGAATGTTTTTTTTTCATTGGACTATTTTGCGTAATTTGGTGCAGCATGCTGTAGTTTACCCGACCAAACTTTTGCGTAATGCCTCTTGGTTATGGACACAAACAACCATAACACTCTATAGACAGCACAGGCTGAACTAGCGAAAAGAACAGCATTTTCAAGATTCAGAGGACAACATTGATATATGTGTGTGGCTGTAATATATTTCTTTGGGAACTATGGGACCACTAACTGCAATGGGATTGTAAAAAATACGCTCAGTTTTTTTTTTTTTTTGAACAATTGGTTGCAGCATGAGCATTTTGTCCCCCACAGCTGATTGGTCCTAGTCCGGTGATCAGCAAATCTGCTTGCTGGAACGCATCCAGTGACGTAACTAAATGTGATGGGCCCTGGTGTGAACCTTAAATAGGGCCCCTTCACAGCTCGTACAGTAACATTTTCTGTATTTAAACTCAATTGAATGCAGCTAGACAAAAGACAACAGGAGGGAGTGGAGGAGCAACAATGATGCCCCCCCTGGCCTTCAGGGCCCCAGAGAGGTTGACCCCCCTGAAGATATACCCCTGTGGAGCCCCCTTTTTGAATCTTCTATATTCATATTGGTATGCCAGCAACAGGTTTTATGGAGTTTTTATAGCATTTGGTTGTGCCCCATTTCCTTTTGCTTTTGTACCTCAGTGTCCACCTTGGCCACCCACCATCAGTCACAGGTACACTTCTACACCTTTTCCATTCACTACAATAGAGGGGCGTGTCAGCCCTGGCACACACCCTCCATTGCAATAAATGGAGAAGGCATGGCAGCGCTCCTGTCACTGATGGCAGGTAGCAAGCCTGACATGCCAGTAAGTCCTACCCCATGTGCAGGCTCGGGGCGATGCAGGCTACAGACTAGGACAGATCAGCTAACAAAAGGTGAGCACCATTTTGTTGTTTTCATTTGTTATTTTCAGTCCATTTGCATAACAAATTGTATGCATTTCCCATTTATCCACTGTCAGATACAATGTACACTTTTTATGTACATATACAAGGTGCCCAAGGCGTAATTTTTCACTTTTTTATGTTAAAGGAATGTGTACTGCATGCAAATGAAATAAAAATATTGTATTTGCATCATTTTTGTTCATAATAAAGCAATGTAACAGAAATGGATTAACTTGTATAAATATATAAATGGCCACTATTTCAGGTAAAATCCCCTCTAAAGACAAGGGGGCACTCTCTCCATCTAGAAAAAAAAAAAGAAATTCAATCTCCGGAGGCGACAATCATTCTTTAAGAACTGTAAATATGTAGAATAGCCTCCCCCAGAAGCTTGTTACAGCATCAACCGCTGATAGCTTCAAAAAATGATTAGATACTTAGAGGCCGATTCATCAATAGCGCCAGGTAGCGACAGATGAGCGACTGTAGCATGATTTTTTCAGCGCCAGCCAGTATTCGCTGTGCTTGGCCGGCATTAGCTTGATGACAGCGACTCAGTCGGTGTGCGGTAATGTTGAATACGGGCTGGGGGGTCGCTGTTTCACAGGTCCAGCGTTGTATGTGAGCGCCTGACAACGAATGGCCAGAGCGAACGGCTAGCTTCATATTCATCAAAAAATCACGCTCCGAATGTGCTGTCGCTGTCCATTCCTTGTTTAAACCCCAGAGCGCTGGCGGCGATCTGTATTAACTAGTTTTTAACCCCTAAACAACCATATTTTTTGAATGTAACATTATACATGTTTTTAGAATCATTTTGTTATATGAATACATTAATCTCAGACCTGTTAGATCAATTCTGCACATATTTTTTTTTTTTTTTTTTTTTACTTAAAAATAAATCCTAACATTGCAGAAGTGTTCTCCGATTTTTTGACATTAAAAAAAAAAAAATTATTACCAATTAATCATGAATTATTATAGATTGCTCCATTGAAATGCATTGGACATCGCCAGGGAGCGACAGCTCATACCTGGCGCTGTGAGGGAATTTGCAGCGGCGCTGTTCGGTCCAGGCGGCTTCATGATGAATGCCGCGCTAGCCGTCGCTCTCGCCGGCGCTAGCCTCATTTTGCTTGATAAATGCGTCATTGTGACCGCCGCCGGGCGTACTTGAGTCGGTAGTCGCCGTTAGCTGCCGCTACCTGGCGCTCGTCGGACTCTACCTGGCGCTATCGCTCGATGAATAAGGGCCTAATTTAGAAGAAAATAACATTAACAGTTACTACTAGTGTTATCAGTAAAAAAAAATAATAAAATAAAGAATAACTTCCCATACCCCAACACCCTTGGCTGAACTTGATGGACATATGTCTCATTTCAACCGTATTAACTATGTAACTATGTAATCACGGTCTTAATCACGGTAGATTCAGTACAAGGTTGTGATTTGGTCGCTAGGGTCACCATGGGCCTGATTTATCAAGCACTTCTGCCAGACACTGCAATTTCAGTGTAAAATATGATTTATAATTTTTTTAGCAGGTTGCTGCACCTCTAATGTTTTTGTAAATGTGCATGTGTGAAAAAAAAAAATAAATTATATCTTGCACCACTCTAATTTGCATCAATGTGGCACTGTCTGGTAGAAGTGCTTAATAAATCAAGCCCTTTGTTTATTTCCATGAACCTTCATTTTTCTTTTTCCAGTTATCGACTATTGATCTGTACCAATAGCTATTCTATTCTTGTCTTGTCTTGTTATTCAGGCTTGGTACTGGCCTAGGCACTAGGTGCAGGTTGTTTTCCCTTTACCAGTAATTCTAAAGCAACTTAATGTGACCAAAAACAGCCTCACAGCCTAACTTCTTTGCAAGGCAAAATAAACAACTGTAATTAGTTGCACAAATCCTTTTTTCCTTTATTCTTTTTATGTTTCAGTAGCACAGTAAATTATATAACGCAATAAAGTACTATAAATAATTCTAACATTTTTTATGTAGTTCAGTTTTTAATTTCATGCAATATACTTCAGTTCTTTAAAAACTGTTTTAATAACAAATAAATGATTGCCTATGAAAAAGCCTGTTGCTGCATAAAAGGAACTTTCAGGCAGGAAGACTTTTTATAAAAAAAATTTCTGTGATACATTATTTTTACATGGATAAAGGCAAGTAACTGCCTTACTAAATACAAAAAGCTCAATAAATAGCACTTTCCTGGCCAAGGATTACAAAACTACTCTTCATTCTTAGATATTGTTGTGGAGTCGTGCACTTCAAGTTTCCTTTCTGAGCTATTTACCTTTTTACTCTTTTTATGGAACCCCAAACTGGCAGAACTGTGATTTGGCCTTCTTGTGCCTCATCTATGCAAGGCATAGTGTACAGCAGTGTAAGTCTTTGTACCTGAGAGGTTATTAGTTGGCCAAAACCATAAGTGTATATTGAAAAGTAGGGGTCCTAGGACAGAGCCCTCTGGTACACCAACAGTCAGGGAAAGGGAAGAGGAAATTGTGTTTGAGTAGGATACACTACATAATCGGTCAGAGAAATAGCAGAAGAGCCAAGAGAGTGTGAGACCTTGAATTCCAAGCATAGGTTGAGAAAAATGAGTATAGAGTAGTGGCCTTTATATTTGGCAGTTAGTAGGTCATTGGTAATTTTGGTAAGGGTAGTTTGAGTGGAATGACTTGAGTGGAAACCAGGCTGTAGGGGATCTAATAGGGAGTTTGTAGACAGATAGAGGTTGATTCAGAGCCAGTTGAGAATTCTCAGTCTTTTTTAGGAAAGAAAACTGCTATTAACTTTCATTGTCTACCAGGCAGACAACAAAAGTCATCGGTAGTTTTCTCTCCTAAAAAAGAGTGCAAATTCTCACCTGGCTCTGAATTGACCCTGTAGTGTGCCAGTACTGAGTGGACATGTTGCTCATTGAGTCTGGATGAGAAAGAGAGCGGTGAGATAGGGCAGTATCTGGGTAGGGCAGGGGGGCCCAGAGAGGGTTTCTTGATAAGTGGATTATAACAGCATGCTCATAGGAGGAAAGGGAGGAACCAGTGGGAGAGGGAGAGGTTGAATAGAGATGTTATGGCTGATAACAGATGTAGACATTTGAGGGATAAGATGGGATAGAATCAAATCAAGGTGCAGGTGTTCAGGTGGGCCTTTGAGACAACAAAGAAGAGTTGGGATGGGGTGGTGGTGGATGGAGCATAGAGTTGAGGTACTGAATAGCTGCTTTGGATTCTGGGCCTATGCAGATATTAGTGATGAGAAATATTTCTGTTTAGTAGATGAAAGGGCAGTCCGGAGTTCCTGAAGGGCGTATTAAATCAGGGTTGTCTTTTTTTGCTGGGGTGGCATAGGGGTAGTGGTGAGGGAAGAGAGTGTGATCAGAGAGGGCAGTGGCATAACTGAATGTGATTGGGCCCTGGTGGGACCCTTTCAAGGTTCATAAAGAAAACTGTATGAGAGGGGAAGTGAGGATGAAGAGAGACTTTATGCAGAGAAGAGGTGAGTGAAGAGTAGGTCAGTCGTTTGTCCATCTTTGTGGGTGAGGGTAGCAGACCGTTGTTTGAGGCCAAAAAAGGTGGTTAGCCAAAGTAATCTGTTGGTGGCAGGGTTGTTATTGTCAATGGTTATGTTGAAGTCACCCATGATTATAGCTGGGATGTCAGTGGACAGGAAGTAGAGCAGCCAGGTGGAGAAGTGGTCCAGAAAGAGAGTTCCAGGAGGGCGATAGATGATGGCAATATTTAGGTAACAGGGAGAATAGAGTTGGACAGAGTGAACTTCAAAAGAAGATAAGGATATGAAGGGTAGGACAGGGCTTGGGTTAAATGTGAAGTTCTGATAGGAGGATTAGAAATAGAGCAGTGAGATAGGGCAGTATCTGGGTAGGGCAGGGGGGCCCATAGAGGGTTTCTTGATAAGTGGACTACAGCAGCATGCTTATAGGAGGAAAAAACCCACACCCATTTTTTAAAAAAATGTAACCCTCGATAGTGTGGATAGTAGTTATATTTTATTTGAAAATGTCATAAAGTGCTCTTTTCAGTTTGGGGGCTCTCTGGGGCAGGAACAGAGGGATATATATATATATATATATATATATATATATATATATATATTTATGCAGAAAAGTGCAGAAACAATTGACAAACAAGACATTTCATGTTAAAGCCCAAACTCTGCCGAAAAAAAACAATATATCATTTTCCAGGAAATTCCTGAAAAACATCTCAAGTAGGCTGGCAGTTAAAAGTACATATGCATGTTGGGTATTGTCCTGTTCCGGAGACCACGCGCTATTTCTTCTTGTTTGAATATTTATATTTTATGAAAATGTGTTTTTTATTCTGCTTTTTTATCCATTTGTTTACCTAAAAAGCTTAATGTGTGTACATTCAGGAAATATATGGTTTGTGTGGTATTTCAAATGTAAAGGGTTGTTTTGGTTGAAAAATCACAAGGTGCACACTTTGTCTGCAGAGCTGAAATTCTTAAGTAAAATTACCCTTAAGCACATGCTTTACTTTGGGGGTTTGGTAACCCTACCCTTGAAAGTAGCTATGTGTGCTGGGTATTGTTCTGTTTGGGGGACTTTACTTTTTCAGATTAAACTTGTTTTTGCATATTGAAAGTTTAGGAAAATTTGGTTTTGATTCTGCTCTTTTATACATATTTTAGGGAAACCTTGTGCAACCAAAGAATTCAAAGATGCACCCACTACAACTAGCTGGGTACACCTAGAAAGCTTAACATGTGTGTTTTCTGGAAATATATGGTTTGTGGGGAGTATTTAAAATTGAAAGGGTTGTTTTGTTGTGCAAGTTGTGCACTTTTCGAGAAAAGCTACCCTTAAGCATGTTTTACTTTAGGGTGTTTGGCAACCCTACCCTTGACAGGACCTATGAATGTTGGGTATTGTTCTGTTCAGGGGACCTTGATGTTTCAAAGTTAACTTGTTTTTTTCTTTTGGAAAATGTGGCTTTGATTCTGCTTTATTTTTTGTTTTAGGGAAAACCTGTGCAACCAAATAATTCATTGAGGGATTTCACACAGTATGATTGTATTGAATAACTTGAATTTTTTTTTAAACTTGTATAGCGCAAAATAGTGAACAATGGTCTGCCAACAGAAAATGACACAATCTCTAGGTAGGCTGGCACTTAGCGTTAAATATAAATGGTTTGTCATACTGATTTTGGTTAGTAGTTCACATTATCAGCATTTAGCATATGGAGGTTAGGTATGTATCGTTTAATATCTGAACTGAAAGGTAAGTTTTTGTTGAATATATCACCTAGGAATAGGCATAGAGAATAATGCTCACCATATGTTTCACTTCACAAAGGGCCTGATAACTGAAATTTCAGGCCAGGTCTTGCAAATTGGCAAGTGTACAAAGCTGTGTTTTCAAATATAGTAATGCTGCATTTTATACTAGTTACTGATTTATAGGGCCCATCAAATGCTGTTGTATGCACTTTTAGGTTTAGGACAGTGTGTAAGCAAATATAAGTTTAAAAAAAAAAACTAATATAAAGGTCACCACCATGCTATGTGAAACCCCCAGGTTCTACTGTAACTCATCTCTATCTGGCAATCTCATGTCACATGTACAGGCCTTCACCCGGATCCCCTGCACCCATCTATTTTGCTGCATGCACCTGTGCTGAATGGCTGACAGTGGGTGCATACAGATGGAGGAAACAGCCTATGGAAATCACCCAGCATTTCATTCATCAATACTGGGCATTAACATGTACTTCAATGAATCATGATTGCAGGGGATCACTTGCAAGTGCACTTCGAATAGCACTGTAACATGTTTTTTTAGACATTTGGTAACCCTCTCCTACCTCCCATAGACTAGAAGTGTTCATATTTGGGCAGCAATGAACTCAAATATAAACCAAACTGAACAAATTCATATGCAAACACCACTAATGATATGCCATAAGCCTTTTACTATTACTGCTTACTTTTACTACAAATGGGATCCCAACAGGGAGCTAATATCCAAGTCATCACAATAATTATTTAACAAAATTGGATTTGCAGAACCATAAAAAGCCAACACTGTCAGTGTAGCATTTAGCGTAATTTTACAGGCATACATGTCCGCTTTTCAGCGCACGTATCTATTATATGTTGGAGCTGTTATTTTTTACAGAATGGCTCTGCAAATCACAACGTCCGATGTTAAATAATCATCTTGGATTGGCACACTAGGTATTGGCCTGTGTCAGCACCTGTTGGACCATTATGGCAGTTATAACAGTGGCAGTTAGCACCACTCTGTACCACCAACCTTTTTGCACTGCACATCGTATTTATTGATTTTTGGCACGCTGAAAAGATGTCCTAGTCAGATTTTCTTCATTACAGTAACAGGATGTTATTTCTACTGTATGAACAAAGGGGACAAACTTTACAATTTGTATAGACTGTGTCGTTGTTCTCCAAAGTACACGGAGAGGTGAGAAAAATAAGCCTTCAAAAATTATTTTAAAGAAAATAATAAATAATAGATGGTGACATCCTGTTCTGCCTTTACATTTTTGACAAGTCATCAATGCAAGTTCTGAAAATGTGAAGGCTTTAAGACTAGCGCCACATATTGCCATTTGTATGTAGCGGCGCTTAGAGCATCTGCTAGTGGATGCTGCAAGCAGGTGTCTGGCGCTATAACCTAGTGTAGCGGCTGGACAAGTGATGCTGTAGTATCCTGTCCAGCATTGGTAAAAGTGATGTCTGGAGGGTGCTGTAGAAGTGATCTCCCTGAATCAATGCATATGTAGTTCCCGGAGGAAAAGCCGCCCAGAGCAACGCCACATATAAGAACAGGACAAAGGTGCAGCGAATGATAGGTAGCGCCAGTTAAGTGCGTCCGGCACTCGGAGCTGAAGCCCATATTCAAGAAAATCAAACACAAAACCAGTGCCGGGGATGTTTGTCAACACATATACACCAGCATCAGCGAAAACATATGGAATGACATTGTTTTAACACTGTAACAATGACACTGCAATGGCAGACCTGCACATACAATTCTGCATAAAAAAATCAAAATGTAACAATATAAGTGTTTGGTCGCTTGGCAGGAGAGGCCACACAATCATTTGATCCTAAAATTGAAAAAATTAATTACAGCGCCGGCGCTTTACACTGAGCCGCCGCTAGTAATACATTCAACGCTACATGACGCTATTAGAGGCACTCACCAGTGACTTTCATCATACGTTCACCTGATCCTACATGGTACTACATGGTACTACATGGTACTACGTGACGTTAGCGTTTCTTAAATAATTCCCATCATTTTGTTTAATATTAATGCCCTTATTCATCAAGCGATAGCGCCAGGTAGTGTCTGACGAGCGCCAGGTCCCGCCAGCTAACGGCGGCTACCGACTCAAGTACGCCCGGCGTCGGCCACAATGACGCATTTATCAAGCTAAATGAGGCTAGCGCCGGCGAGAGCGACAGCTACCGCGGGATTCATCATGTAGCCGACTGCAACGAACAGCGCCGCTGCTAATCCCATCACAGCGCCAGGTATGACCTGTCGCTCCCTGGCGATGTCCAATGCATTTCAATGGAGCAATCTTTAATTAATCATAATAAATTGCTATTAATATTTTTTTTTTTTTTAATGTCAAAAATTCTGTGACCACTTCTGCAATGTTAGGATTTTTTTTTAAGGTAAAAAAAAAAAAAATGATTTTGTGCAGAATTGACATTACAGGTCTGATATTAATGTATTCATATTACAAAATGTTTATAAAAACTTGTATAATTTTACAATCAAAAAATATGGTTGTTTGGGGGTTAAAAACTATTTTAAATCCATCGCCGCCAGCGCTCTGGGGTTTAACCCTTTAAACGCCAGCCACGTAAATTTTACGTGGCTGCCTCTCCAACAGTTAAACGCCAGCCACGTAAAATTTACGTGCCTGACTTTCCCCAGTAAAAAAAAAAAAAGTAAAAATAAAAGACACTTACCTGACCCCTCGTTCGATCCGGTCGGGTCTCCTCTTCAGCCAGAGGGGCTCCGATCGCCCATCGGGGCTCCTCCGGCTGCAGGGGAGGGCCCGGAACAGGGTGCCCCCCCCCCGTTTCAGCAGCCGCCCGGTTTACTGTAAAAAAAAAAAAAAAAAAAAAAAAAACAGTCACCTACCTTTGTCCCCGCCGGCTCCCGCAGGCTCTCCTCTTCACGGGGGGGGGCTCCGATCCCCCCCCCCGCCCGCTCTTCTGTCTTCTGGAGGGGGCATAACAGCCCTCCTCCCTTGCTTCCTTCCGATGGCGGCCGCCATCTTGGTGACGTCACGGGGCGGGGCCAGATGACGTCACCGCCGGGTGTCATCGGGGCACCCGGCAGTTCGTCTCTCAGATGCCGGTGACGGCTGGGCGGGGAAGGAGGGAGGTAGGCGATCCTCCGATCGCCTGCCTCCCCCCTTCTCTGCCCAGCCGTCACTGACAGCAGATCGCCGCGGGACACAGAAGATGAAGATCGGAGGTGAGTAAAGTAAAAGTTTTTTTTTTTTTTTAATAAACTTTTTTAAAAAACGTGTCTAGTCTTTTATTTTTTACCATTTAACCCTTTGTGAACTGGTAAGGGGTCCATGTGACCCCTTATACCAGTTCACAAGGCTGGGGAGATGGCAAGCCACCTGCGCTAGCGGGTGGCTTGCCATTAACCCCTGGCACCCCCATTACCTGCCTCCCCAAAGGCCAGGGGGGGGCAGAAGAGCCCGGGCCCACATGGGCTATGTGGGCTCGTAGGCTGCAGGGTGGGGGGGGCCACATAAGCTGGCCCCCCCACTCTGTGCCTACAAGCCCCCATAGCTGGTCCCGGGCTGGTTACTGTGGGTAAGGGGGACCCCACGTCAATTTTTTTTTTGATTTTTAAGGGTTTTTAACCCTTAAAAATCAAAAAAAAAATGGGGTCCACCCCCCCTGGGAGGGGGGACCCTATGTCATTTTTTTTTTTGATTAACCCTTTGTGTTCTGTCATCCAGCAGCTATAAAAGGCTTCTAGCAAGTGAGTAGAAGCCAGTGATCGCCGAGGGACAGAGTGCTCCAGGATGGATGGGAGGTGAGTACAGTGTAAAAAAAAAAAAAAAAAAATTAATAAAATATTTTTTCTCTTTTGTGTGTCTGTGTCATTTTTTACTTTTAACCTCTTGTGAACTGGTAAGGGGTCCATGACCCCTATACCAGTTCACAAGGCTGGGGGGATGGCAAGCCACCTGCGCTAGCGGGTGGCTTGCCATTAACCCCCGGCACCCCCATTACCTGCCTCCCCAAAGGCCAGGGGGGGGCAGAAGAGCCCGGGCCCACATGGGCTATGTGGGCTCGTAGGCTGCAGGGTGGGGGGGCCACAAAAGCTGGCCCCCCCACTCTGTGCCTACAAGCCCCCATAGCTGGTCCCGGGCTGGTTACTGTGGGTAAGGGGGACCCCACGTCATTTTTTTTTTTGATTTTTAAGGGTTTTTAACCCTTAAAAATCAAAAAAAAAATGGGGTCTCCCTCCCCTGGGAGGGGGGACCCTATGTCATTTTTTTTCTCGATTTAACCCTTTGTAGTGTGGATGGTTTTTGTGTTTTTTTTTGTGAATGTTATAAAATACTTGTTTCAGTTAGGGGGGGTCTCCTGGGCAGGAACGGGGGGCTACCGATAAATATGTGGTACCGTTCTAATCGGTAGAAATGGGGCTTTCACATGCAATATGATTTTCCTTAATAAAATACATTTTTTATTTAAAATAAAGGAGTCAATTTTCTAAAAAAAATTTTTTATTTATTTATTTTTTTTTTCACTTAATAATATTGTAAAAAAAAAAAAAAAATTACAAACAAGACATTTCATGTTAAAGTCTAAACTCTGCTGCAAAAAAAAAAATATATAATTTTTCTGAAAGTTCCAGCAAAAATGGCGCAAAACATGTCGCAAAACATGACGCAAAATGGGGAAAAATGGCCTGTCAACAGAGGGTGACAAAATCTCAAGTAGGCTGGCAATTAAAAGGGTTAATAGTACCTATGCATGTTGGGTATTGTTCTGTTCGGGGGACCTTGCGCTTTCAGACTTAGCTTGTTTTTTCTGGTTTGCATATTTATACTTTAGGAAAAGGTGTTTTTTATTCAGCTTTTTTATAAATTTTTTAGGGAAACCCTGCGCAACCAAAGAATTCTTTGAGGAATTAATTCCAGAAAGATGAGCCCACTACAGCAAGCTGGGTACCCTTAGAAAGCTTAACGTGTGTACTTTCAGGGAATATATGGTTTATGGGGGATATTCCAAATGTAAAGGGTTGTTTTGGTTGAAAAATCGCAAGGTGCGCACTTTGTCTGCAGAGCTGAAATTTTCAAGTAAAATTACCGTTACGCACATGCTTTACTTTGGGGTGTTTGGCAACTCTTCCCTTGACAGAACCTATGCATGTTGGGTATCGTTCTGTTCGGGAGATGTTGCTTTTTCAGATTAAACTTGATTTTTCTTGTTTGTATATAGTTTTTTTAGGAAAATGTGGCTTTGATTCTGCTTTTTTATCCTTTTTTTAGGGAAACTCTTTGCAACCAAAGATTACGTTGAGGGATTACTTCCAGAAAACTATGGCCACATCCACAAGCCTGGTACGCCTAGAAAGCCTGAGGTGTGTACTTCCAGAGAATATATAGTTTGTTGGGGGTATTTTAAATGTAAAGGGTTGTTTTTCTGGAAAAACCGCAAGGTGCGCATATTGCATAGCATAGTTGTATTTTATCTGAAAATCTCCTAAAGCGCTGTTTCAGTTTGGGGGAGTCTCCTGGGCAGGAAAGGGTGTCTACCTATACATATGTGGTACCGCTGTAACCGGGAGAAATTGGGATTTCACACGCAATAAGATTTTATTGACAAACTTACATTTTTTATTCCAAAAAAAACTACAATATGTAAAAATTTTTTTTTTTTTTTTTTTTGCACATATTTCACCCAAAAATATTAAGAATACACCTAACAAATGACAAACAAGACATTTCATGTTAAAGCCCAGACTATGCTGAAAAAAACAATATATCATTTTCCTGGGAAATCCCTGGAAATCCCCTCAAAAATCACAGTTGAACAAGGGGAGCGCAAAATGGTCTGGCAACAAAGGGTGACAAAATCTCAAGGTAGGCTGGCGGTTAAAGGGTTAAACAAGGAATTCACAGCGTGAAAAAATTCGGAGCGTGATTTGTTAATGAATCTGCAGCAAGCCGTTCGCTCTGGCCATTCGTTGTCAGGCGCACCCATACAACGCTGAACCTGTGAAACAGCGACCCCTAAGCCCGTATTCAACATTACCGCACACCGACTGAGTCGCTGTCAACAAGCAAACCCCGGCCAAGCCCAGCGAATACTAGCTGGCGCTGAGAAAATCACGCTACTGGCTCTCATCTGTCGCTACCTGGCGCTATTAATGAATCGGCCTCTAATAATCAAGAAAGATCTGGGACTATGGGATCTAAACCTACAGCACCACCGCAAATGATATGGTGCTGGAGATAGATTGGACTGGCGGACACATCGGCACTGATTGTTTTTTTGCTTGTAAAATCTGGAACTATGTGACTTTGAGGCAACATTTTGGTGCTGAATGGCATTGACTGGCACTGATGCTTAATAAATCAGGCTCAAAGACACAGTAGCAATGTATAGCCATACCACTTAGCATGAATGCACCAGGGACCCTAAAACTGACTCTAGTATTTGTAGTGTATGACTGACCCAGTATCATTAAAAACAAAGCAAACCAACATTCCTCACACCTAAATTAATTTACTTAAAAAAATAGCGATTATTTGAAAAGATACATGAATTTAACATCTGACTTTAAAATGTAACTTCACATTTGTGTTGACCCATGGCTGTGAGCCAGTGTACTTGCCCACAAAAGAAGTAAAAATGGTTTGCTCACATTTGTACCTATTTTGTGCACCTCATTTTGGGCGTAAATTTGCACATGGAGTAAGATATCAGGTACAAATCTACTCAAAGAGTAAATTTGCGTCATGATTGTTTTGAAGGGTGAAAATTGTGCACAAATATCTTTTTTTCAGACTTTACTAGCTGACATGCTTATTTCATTCATAATACACATGCAGGCAATAGCCGGCACATTTTTTATGAATGAAAGTGTCATCCTCCAGATTTGTGGGCATTTTTCATACATTTTTTTGCCAATGACTTAGGCATTAGGCATTAATACATTACACCAAAAACACGGGACGAAAGGGCACAGAATAAGGGTACAAGGGTACCAGGAAATTATGACAGAAACATGGGGGCCACGGGGACTATTTTAGCTTGCTCAGCATGCTTAAGGTGGATGGCCCTTTTTGCATGAAAAGAGACGTATTTGAGGCATAATGCCAAAATTTGCATCTTAATCAGAAACTTGCGCTCACATTTCACACCTGCCATTTGGTGCACGTGCGGGAACTGGGCACACGGTGCCATTAATTAATTGGGCACTGAGTCACAAGTTTCCACATGCCCTATTCTGTTTGGTGCTACTAAAACTACAGGCAGCAGATTTTACAGAAATTAAGTGGGCTATATATGGACCAAAAAGTGCAAAAAGTACTGTACTATAATGCAATCACTTTGCTGCAGTACATATATCAGCAACCAATGTTGCCTTAGAGCAGTGTTCCCCAACTCACCCAGTCAGCCCACCAACAGGTCATTTGTTGGTCTCCATATAGCCAGCTCTATAGCTCTGCTGCTACACTAGTTACTCCATCTGTGCACCTGTGTGGAGATCCAGAAAACCTAACTTATTGGTATCTCCGAAAAAGAGGGTTTGGCGAACACTGCCAAATAGCATACCTCACAACAATGCTAATTATAAATAATGTAGTAATGAATAGCTTAAAACTTTAGGGCCTTTACCCACTATTCGTTACTTTGTAACATGCTCTGCATTTGCTCTTTGGCTTTGCACCTCAAAACGTGCAGTGTAGCCTTTAAAGTGAACATTGTACATAAATATATTGAGCACAACCTGTGCTGTATTCACATTGCCTTGCTGTTGGTCTCTGCTGCCTCACTCTGTTCTTCATTGCCAATCTCTATCGCCTCACCCTGGTTTCCACTACCTGTTTCCCACTGTTGTTACTAGTCTCCTCTTGCATGTTCTGGTCTCTTCTACCTTGTCACAAGCCCTTGCTGATTCTGCTTCATGGAATTTGCCTTGAAGAGAACAAGCCCTGGCTTTTTTCCAATTGGGAAGTAGCCAGAGGTTAGCTTCCCGCCACCAGAATTCCTCTGATAACATTGCTTCACCATGATGCTTAGGGCACAGGGAAGCCCTCAGACTGGCTGTCAGCTTTCTTATTATGAATGTGGTGCAGATTTCAAGATGGTGCCCCCCAACACACACACACACACACACAATGAAAAATGCCCAACACTGGAAACACTAAAAAGAGGGAAAAAGACAGAAAGAGGGGGCAAAAAAGACAGGAGCAAATGCAAAAAAATGTGGGTAGACAAAAGATAAATAAGAGGAAATGTGAAAAAGAGATTGAGAGAAGGAAATGGAATGTAATTTGAACAGAATGTGAAAAGAAAGATGATGGAGGGAATGTGGAGAAAGAAGGAGAAACGATAAACATAGGATGACATAGAAATTGAGAGAGAAGATCGAATGAATATTACAAGAGAAAGATGTGGAAATCATAGAAAGATGGGGGGAATGTGGGAAAACTAAAGAGAGAATGAATTAATGAATGAATGAGGGAATAAGATCGAGAAGGGAGGAGTGTATAAAAAAAACAAGAGAGTGAAGGAGAAAAATAGGGAAAGAGGGAACACATTAGGAATTAGGAAAAAGAAAGAAAGAATGAAAGATAGAGATAGAGAGAATGAAAAAAGAGAGAGGAAGAAAGTTAGTAAGAAAGAAAGCAGAGAGACAGAAACGAGAGTTGGAGGAAGATGTGAAGAAGCTGAAAAGGAGAATCATACGAGGGGAAGGTGACAAGAGGAAGCTGGAAGGAATGTGGAAACAACATGAAAAGAATATGGAAAGAAAAGAAAATGGAGAGAGCATGAAAAAAGGAATTGGTAAAGAGAATTATAGAAACAAGTGAATAAAAAAGGAGAGATGGGGACAGTTTGAAAAAGAGAGGCTTGCTGGTCCAGTTAAGAACTCATGTCGCCCCTTACAGGGAGGTTGGGATGGCGCCCTGTGCGACCACTCACCTTACACACCCCAAAGGCTAGCCATAGGGGTGGGCTGCTGGGGTGATCCTAATGAGGGTAAGTAGGGGATTTCCTAGAGTGACATGTGCAAAACAATAAACTGAGGACCCACCTGGTGTAAACAAGCCAACAAAAAATATCCAAGAATATTCACAAAAGAAAGGACTCAAATAATCAGAGCTGTCTAACAGGATGGTGCCCCTCACACCCCCACACACTCCTCACCGCCGACGCGTTCTGTGACGTCACCGCGTCACTTCCTCAGGGCGTGTGAGGAACCCCCCAACCAGGGCCCTATTTAAGCTCACCCGACCAACGCTTCCGCGCCCCACAGACCAATCCTGATGGAAGTCCGCCAAAAGCACTCCGGCCGGAAGTGCGCTAGCGGACATGACGTGGGGGAACTGACACGCAGCCCCCAGGAGGAAATGGTCACTGGACCTCACAGTGCGTCACCACACAAGGTGAGGGGATGCGCACAGCGCGGCCAAGCAGCAGCCCGGGTGCGCATGCACAGTACAACCCGTGGCGAGAAGCAGCGAGGAAAGGTGAGTGAGTCCTAGGAGAGGGGTGGAATATAATTTCCATACACTATCACAAACGCACCGCAACCCCTATACATTTACCGAAAGCAATATCAAAAAGGTATTTTTGATATTGCTTCCTAGTAGTTGCACATGACCAGCTTTCCCTTCATAAATATCCTCCAGCACGGACTTCGGAAAAACTCTTGAAACTTCCAGCATACAAAACAAAAGAGGGTGTCCAGCTCCAGGAATAAAACGTAACCTTTACTAGAAACTCGATAATAGCATCCAACATGAAGATCCAAAACAGAGTGCCAAAAGTGTGTCCCCTCCAATCCCTCACCACAGTGACCATTTCCTCCTGGGGGCTGCATGTCAGTTCCCCCACGTCATGTTCGCTAGCGCACTTCCGGCCGGAGTGCGTTTGGCGGACTGTTAGACTGCTCTGGTTATGTGAGTCCTTTCTTTTGTGAATATTCTTGGATATTTTTTGTTGGCTTGTTTACACCCGGTGGGTCCTCAGTTTATTGTTTTGCACATGTCACTTTAGGATGTAGCATAATTTGCACAGGTTTTTTAAGATATATTGACACTCAGATAGATACTAGCATATAGGGGCGCCGTTTATATAGCATATTCACATTATCATCACATTTTCATGATTGATAGCATTGCAGTGGTCTAGGTAGGCAGTTTTGATAGGATCGCTTCCATCTTTGAGGTGATTATGGGTTGTCATTTAATGGTTTTTACCTGGGTTTTCTTTACAGTTGGGAGCAGTGTGTTATGCCCCTCCCTTCTTTTTCACCCCCCCTCCTTTGTTTAGTGTATTTTATGTTTTTTAAATGGTTTTAATCTGTGATATAGCACTTTCCTGTAAATATATGTATTCATTAAATGTTATTTTCTAATCTGTTCATCTCCAGGATCAAGCTACATGATTTTTTCCTTTGCTTTTCATGCATTCCAGTCTTGCAAATGCCCCCTGTGAGCTTCCTCCTTGGGGATTTATTTTGGCAATGAGGTAAGCTGGTGAATCATTTTTTCTAAATTATGAAATATTGAGGACATTAATTGAATGAACAGATAGGAGAAATAATAGCAAATATAGTAGATGACCTGTATCCCACTGACCTCGTACAGTTAGATTTGTAACTAGTTACCAGAGCAGTTTGTGGCAAAGTAAATAAACTTTTCAGTTTCAATTTAAACAGGAATATTTATAGAAAAACAAAAAGCTAAAGAATCAACTCAATGAACAGCACATGAAGATTTAATTAAGAATAATAAAGTGCATATCTCAAAAGTTAGCATCAAACCGCCAGGTGTTAGACAATGCAGAGATGAGTCAGACGCTAAACAAAGTCCATACATGTGACAAGACAATTAAGCAGTAATGTAGATTAACCACCTGTCTTACATTCAAAGAAAATAAACCTTTTTTTCTTTAGTTCATAACAAAACTAATTACATCTCCTAACACAGACAATGCAATGACAACTGGAAACATTCTTAAGAGCATATGCTCTACTAAATTCACCGTCAACATCTCAGAGTATGAAAACAAAGTTCTCATTTATGTGTTTGTTGTTTTATGTCCAAGTAGATGAAAATTAGTTTGTTTGCACAGCAGCCTCACTTACACGTTAGAGGTCTAAATCTATAGTAACAAAAAAACTTGAGCTAAAAAGTAAAATGCATAATACTTTTAGGACTCCTTTCACACTACAACACATGAGCAATAGCGATTTCCTCAGAAATTAATATTGTTAAAGCAATTGTTGGCCAACTCCTTGCCCGTGTTTACTAGCTATATGGCTTGCGATCGCTATTTGTTTTATTATCTTGGCAAAAATGACCCATGCTGGGCTTTGGTGGGGTGACTTCACAACGATTGCTGGGAGATGCCAGCAGATCGCATTACTCTGCAACCACCCTAGTGTGAAAGGAGCCTAAAGTGTCTATCTGACTAAGATCTCTTAGAAGACATTCATTTGTAAGCACTTCCTCAAAGGACTAAATAAGTTTACATCCTCTCCTTATAGAATCTGCTATTCACATACTCAAGGTGGCTGGGTGAAAAATGCAAAAATGTGGACACATAGTGCAGATAAGTATTGCTGGTGTGACCAGATAGTGGTGTTGAGAATGAAGACAAGGTGTCCTCAAAAAAGGAGGGGACATGGAGAAGAAGGCAGAGGTGTGGGAGTAGGGGTGTACATAGCTGTGAAGGGGCCCCATCGCAGGCCCCCATCAACATCAGCCCCCTCCAGGGCAGACAATCACCGGCTGGTATGGCACAGACGTGCAGCAGAGATGCACTGGGCAAGCATGCTGCAACCTAACTCACAATGCACAGCGGCAGAAAACCCAGCAGCACTTTTTGCAGGCTAACTGCAGCTCCACAACAGGAGTTACAAGAAGGTAAATTCATTTTTATGTGCAGCTGATTTGCCCTGGGGAAGGATGCATATGAGCACCCTTTCTTGTAAGGATGTTGCTCTGGTTTAAGATGGAAATTGCTACCTAAAATATAACAGGCTCATATTTAATTCTCCTTCCTATTTAACCAAAATTATTTTATGTACATTATTTAAAATAAAACAAAAAGCTGTTTCTCAGCTTATCAAATCAAATGCATTTGTTTCAGAACTTCATATGAATGCTGGCAGGAATATTATAGAAATATTAAATGGCAGCAAAAAATTTAAGCTTGTAGCTGCATCATGTAATATGTAATCATTTTGTGTGAAGCTATCAGATGTTGCCATTTAAAAAAAAACTGTACAAGATGTTGCATTATGTCTTCTGCTGACTTAAAATTCAGCAAGACGCTATTTGTAGAACATAGCACTGATGAGAAGTAGCATTGTGATCATTTAAAGTCATTTATCAATGTTTATTTTGGATTTTAGAAGAATTAAGAAGGAATGGGATGCAATTTCTTTTAGAAAGAAGGTCACATGGTCCAGATCCAAGTTAATTTATCTTTCCTGACAGATCCATTTTCTGCTGCTGGCATCATTAGTTGGAAATGCATTTGTCTAAGGAAAGTGTGTATCTGGTTGTTGCAGAGATTTGCTTAGTAGTTGTACATCAGTAAATTATTATTATTTAGTTAGTTTAAACAATTTATTAGAATGCATACTCACTGCTACTGGAAAAAAGGAAAATATATGCCTATAGTACCTTCTTAGGTAATTCTCTAAGTGTCTTTTGGCATTCCAGGGAACAAGACAGGACTTGCACAGTAGATATTTCTGGGCATTTGCAATGGCAGAGCAATATGGTGCCAAGACCTCTGCTTACCAAAGCAGGGTTCTGCTGACATCAAAGGAGCACTAGCACGAAAAAATGATCCAATAATAAAAATCCATATAAATACGCTGGATGGCGAGCGGAGGGTTCACTTATACACCCAGCATCAGGAAATATACAGCTAGGTTTTTTTAATTTTAATAATAGAAAGAGGATATCATGGGTGGCTCTGTAACCCCTCATAGAAGAAAACCTCAAGCTTGGTGGGAGTTTTAGTCAGTTCAGGTGTATAAGTGACCCCTGCTCTCATTACGCAAGATGTTCATATGGATTTTTTAATATTGATAGTAAATCAATTACTTCTGCTTCCATCTTCTACCAAGGATAACACATGCAATGCATGTAATTATTGATTTCTCCAGTGTAGAAACATATCTAGAGGATTTCTAGAAATTTGGTGCTGAAACAGGCCCACGAAAATGATCAAGTGCTGCAAATGGACTTATCAGTTTTAGCACAATCCAAAGTGACATACTGCTTATTCTGATGTTCTTGTGCAACATCTAACAAGGTTTCTGTATCTTGCATAAAAATTTATTTGATCCGTTTATTTGATCTTCTGTGTCCCCTCATCTCCTACCACCTATTCAGCCTCCCTGGAGGATGCACTAGGGGCCCTTAGGGAGTCCCAGACCCTCCCTGGGCACCGACGCTCATTGCAGTGCAACCATGGGAACCTAAAGAAATGGAGATCTTGGGTTCTGATCAAGGGACTTCATCTTTGGGCTGATCGGATGCCCGGCATCCAGCCCAATTGTTTGGTGCCATATCCAGAGCCATATGACCCCCCTGCCCAAAGTTATAAAGTTAGGTTCTAAAGAAGGTTCCCCAAGGGAGAGAGGAAACAGTCCACCCCACAGAGAGGAGGGAGCGAGAGGGTCCTGAGGTATAAAGGGGGATGACCCTGGACCTTGTCACTTTTTGGGGGAGGTCACGTGCATGCGTGCTGGAGGTGCCCGTCCTTAAGCTCGCCTCTCACCTCCATGTGGAAGCCCATCATCACTACTCTGCATCTACATCTGACTGTTGTATCTCTGCTTGTAACTCACTGTAACCTGTAACCCACTATTGAGATTGGCATTTGTATTCATTCCATCATAGAAAGCCCAATGCTTGCAAATCACTGCCTAGTGTGCTTATTGCATTAAAACCTATATTTAACTTGAGCGATCTTTTTGCCTTAGCCAAGAATCTGTGTGTCGGGGCCTTGCTGGGCCTTGTAGTCCTGCTAGGCTGGCAGTGCTTTGGGAAAGCAGGTTGCCAAGTTGGATTTCTTAACCTGACACTCCCTGACAGGGGGAAGCTCTTTTTTAGCTGCGCAAGCCAAGGTAGGTCCATAGCATCTGCAAAACAGCACAGGGCTAGGTCTGCTGATATGGTCTGCTCCGGAGCAAGTGACGGCGACAATGATGCTGCTTTGCCTGCCATAGAAGGAGAAAATTCAGGTGCTGGTGGTCGACATCCTAAATCTTATTTACAGTACACTGCCATGTGGCAATTCTTTTGTTTATTACCTGGAGAACAAGACATAGCACAGTGCCAAATCTGCAAGCAAAAAGTTAGCCGTAGCCAAGGCACAAATCTAGGATCTACAGCTATACAAAAGCAACTGGAGCAGCATCACAAAGCTGTGTGGGACAATCGAAATGGCCTTTTCAATTTTCAGGAAGCCAATTGGGTTGCTACCCCTCTAAAAATTGGATAATTTTTAAGTGCTTGTCAGCTACTGCCATTGCCAGGCCTACACAAGGCCAACCAGAGTTCTCCTGTCTTTTGTCCTAGTCTTTAAAATCCGTGCTTCTACTAATGCTACCACTAGAGATGGACGAACTTTTGAAAAATTCAATTCGGCCAATTCTCCGAATCTTCCGGAAAAATTTGTTTCGGTCCGAATTTATTTGGAACAAATCGCTTTTAAAAACGGCTATTTCTAGGCTTCCTAGAGCCTCCATGGGGTTGCAGAACATTTTGCTTGGCTGTAACATGCATAGGATGCATGCTGGGTTAGTGAAATAATATTGTAAAGAAGTATGGCATGCAGATCAGAGGCATCGCTATTAGATTCGCTGTCGCAGAGCGGCACAATTACAGAGCCTTGAGGTGGCATCATGAATGATGAGCCCATATATTGTCTGAAAAACACACCCTGAATTTGGCAGCAGCATAGGGAGCCCATATATTGCCTGAAAGACACATTGGTGTTGGCAGCAGCATTAGGAGCCCATATATTGCCTGAAAAACACACCCAGAAGTTGGCAGCAGCATAGGGAGCCCATATATTGACTGAAAGAGACACCCAGGAGTTGGCAGCAGCATTAGGAGCCCATATATTGACTTTGACTGAAAACCACATTGGAGTTGGCAGCAGCATTAGGAGCCCATATATTGCCTGAAAGACACACTCTGGACTTGGCAGCAGCATAGGGAGCCCATATATTGCCTGAAAGAGACACCCAGGAGTTGGCAGCAGCATTAGGAGCCCATATATTGACTTTGACTGAAAACCACATTGGAGTTGGCAGCAGCATTAGGAGACCATATATTGCCTGAAAGACACACTCTGGACTTGGCAGCAGCATAGGGAGCCCGTATTTTGCCTGAAAAACACAGCCTGGAGTTGGCAGCAGCATAGGGAGCCCATATATTGCCTGAAAGAGACACCAGGAGTTGGCAGCAGCATTAGGAGCCTATATATTGACTGAAAACCACATTGGAGTTGGCAGCAGCATTAGGAGCCCATATATTGCCTGAAAGACACACTCTGGACTTGGCAGCAGCATAGGGATCCCATATATTGCCTGAAAAACACAGCCTGAAGTTGGCAGCAGCATAGGGAACCCATATAGTGCCTGAAAGACACACTCTGGACTTGGCAGCAGCATAGGGAGCCCATATATTGACTGAAAACCACATTGGAGTTGGCAGCAGCATTAGGAGCCCATATATTGCCTGAAAGACACACTCTGGACTTGGCAGCAGCATAGGGAGCCCATATATTGACTGAAAACCACATTGGAGTTGGCAGCAGCATTAGGAGCCCATATATTGCCTGAAAGACACACTCTGGACTTTGCAGCAGCATAGGGAGCCCATATATTGCCTGAAAGACACACCCTGGAGTTGGCAGCAGCATGAAGAGAGCATATACAGATTTTGGGCACATATATCCTATCCTAAAACTATTAATAAAAATTAAGATTAACGTAAATCATTTCTTCAATAATTACTTGTGGTCTGATGCGGAGGAATGTCTGTAACTGGAGAACAGCGCCCCGAATCTGTTTTGCACTATCCATATTTCTTTAGTGTTCAACCTACTCCATACCCGATTCATTTCCACGCAAGCCAGTCTCTCAAAAAAACATTTTCCAAGCGTACTGGAGCACATTGAATTTCCCTCATCAGAGCATCACATAGGCACATATAAGAGTTTCATCACTTTTTTCCTGTTAAAGTCTTCAGGGCCTAGTTACTACTTAGTGAAAGGCCAGAGATAGTTACACACCTGCTGCTGTTATCGACAAATCCTGTTTTAAGTGTAGTGTAGCGTTTTGTCCTCCCCTTATATGCGCACGGGGAGGCCAATTCATTAATAGCGCCAGGTAGCGACAGATGAGCGACAGTAGCGGTATTTTCACAGCGCCCGCTAGTATTCGCTGTGCTTGGCCGTTGTTCGGTTGTTGACAGCGACTCAGTCGGTGTGCGGTAATGTTGAATACGGGGTTAGGAGTTGCTGTTTGACAGGTTCCGCGCTGTATGGGAGCGCATGACAGCGAATGGCCATAGCGAACGGCTCCCAGCATATTCATTAACAAATCACGCTCAAAAAATTCTCGCGCTGTGAAATGCTTGTTTAAACCCCAGAGCGCTGGCGGCGATGGGTTAAAAGTAGTTTTTTAACCCCCAAACAACCATATTTTTGAAAAAAAAAAAAAAGTTTTTCAAAACATTTTGTAATATGAATACATTAATATCAGACCTGTAATATCAATTCTGCACATTTTTTTTTTTTTTTTACCTTAAAAAAAATATCTAACATTGCAGAAGTGATCACATAATTTTTGACATTTAAAAAAAAAAAAACAAAAAAAACATTAATAGCAATTAATTAAGAATATTTAAAGATTGCTCCATTGAAATGCATTGGAGAGCGCCAGGTAGCGAGAGGTCATACCTGTCGCTGTTCAAGGTCGCTCGCTGGCGCTGTGGGGTGAGGCTGGAATAATGATGAATGATTCGCTATCTGGCGCTCTGTCAGTCGCTAAGCAGGATTGGCTTGATAAATGTGTGATTGCGGAGGGGAGCCGGCGTTCTCGTGGCGGTGACCGTCATTACCGTTCGCTCACCATTTGCTACCTGGCGCTATCCCTTGTTAAATAAGGGCCTAAGTATGTCAGGCAGAGAAGTACCAGGATGGGCACAGAGAAGTAGCAGAGGCCTAAATTCCTCAAACAGAGGTTGCAGCAGACTAGGGGTGAGTGGCAGCAGGAGTCTCAGTGAGAGGCCTGATCTCCCGGTATCAGCTAGCGGTAGTGTCCTGACCAGCAACCCATCTGCCGTCATTAGTGCGGACTGTTGGTAGGAAAATCAGCTACTCGGCGATGTGGCAGTTTTTCATCAAGTATCCACAGGAGGTTAACATGGCTATATAAAAGATGTGTAGGCAGAAGGCAAAGTGTGGCCAGGGTCCCAATGTTGGACCCACAGCCCTGCGTCAACATTTGCAGCGTCATCATAAAGCGGCCTTTAACATTTATCTTATTTGAACACATTTATAATAATAACATATATTAACATATAACATAATAACAATAACATATAAAATTTATCAAATTATTTTTTGGTTAATTTAGTATATATTTTTTTCATTTTCTTTTTTTAAATATTTTGTATTTTTAAGAAATATATATTTTTTTGAATTTTTTTTATTTTTTTGTATTTTTTTTTATATATTTTTTCCATTGTCTTTTTTTAATATTTTGTTAATTTTTTTACAATTTTTTTTTATTTTGTTTTTTATAAATATTTTTTTTTCTGGTATTTTTATTTATTTTGTTATTTTTTTCAGTGCCCTTCCAGCCTACCATGTGTGCAGGACACGGCAGTTTCACGCTGTTCTTCACATGGTTTGCCTTGAGCCACGGAGTCACTCATGGGAGGAACTGCTACAAATCATAAATCAATACATGAAATCATGGCTTACTCCACGAAAACTGCAAATGGGAACCATGGTGACTGACAATGGGAAGAACATCTTGTCTGCGCTGCAACAAGGAAGACTGAGCCATGCGCCCTGTTTGCCACACGTGTTCAACCTAGTTGTCAAGTGTTTTCCACTCCAGCCACTCCTACACCACCAAGCACACCCTTCTTGAGCTACAGCATCAGAACGGTATCCCCCAACATAGTCTGATTTGCGCTGTTTCAACCCGTTGGAATTCCACCCTCCATATGTTAGATCGACTATACGAACAGAGAAAAGCCATCACTGATTTCTTGATGATCCAAGCGCATAGGGGGACACCCCTGTGTAACTTCAATGTAAACCAGTGGCAGCTCATACGTGACACCTGTCATTTGCTCAGGCCCTTTGAGGAAGCCAATTATTAGTCAGTGGCCAGGACTACGGGATGAATAATGTGATTCCACTGCTTCATGTACTACAACACATGTTGGAAACCATGGCTGGTCAGGGCACTGGAGACATGGCGCATACATTTCACGGCCACATGAAGCCTGTGGGAGCTGAAGGAGGTGGGGCACAGCGAAGCACAGTTTAGGTTTGACAAAATGGCCATTTTATCTAGTCATCTGACAAGAGAGGAGGAGCAGGAGCAGCCAGAGTAGTTAGAGGGTTGTGAGGAAGGCGAGACAGAGGACCCAGACACACCGTGGCAGTATGCAGCGGAGATGGAGACAGGTAGTCCCTCCGAGTCACTTGCACAAATGGCACGATGCATGCTCATGTGCTTGCGTAGTGACCGCAGAATTGTCTCCATTTGTCACCGGGATGACTTCTGACTCTCCACCCTATTGGACCCTCTCTACCGGCACAAAATGGGGCATTTTTTGACACCCACTGAGAGGGAGGACAAACTGACCTGCTACAGAGACCTCCTACGTAGTCAGTTGGGCGATGTCTATCTGCACCATGGTCCATACTCTCGCAGGTCTGACTCGGGGGGGGGGGGACCTCTGCGCTCACCTTCTACTGCCATGGCTGCTGGGGGGGGGGTGGCAGGAGCAGCAGCAGCCTGAGTCTTCAGTCGCTAATGAGTAGCTTTCTTCACCCACATAGTGAGGCTAATCATGAGCATCGGAAAGACCTGGAGCAGGCCCTGAACCAGCAGGTAGTGTCATACCTTGACATGACAATGCCAACGCCTTGAGGACCCACTGGACTTCTGGGCAGCCAAACTTGACTTGTGGCCGCAATTGGCAGAGTTTGCCCTGGGAAAGCTGTCCTGCCCGGCGAGTAGTGTTCCATCTGAGCGGGTGTTTAGTGTGGCGGGGGCCATAGTCATGCCAAGGAGAACTTGTCTGTCCACAAAAAATGTGGAGAGACTCACCTTTGTGAAGATGAATCAGGCATGGATCAGCCAGAATTTCCATCCACCAATGGCTGATCCATGGTAGTAGCTGATGCATGGTAGCTCCTTATGCTGCTGCCAACTCCAGGGTGTGTCTTTCAGGCAATATATGGGCTCCCTATGCTGCTGCTGCCAGCTCATATGTGTGTCTTTCAGGCAATATATGGGCTCCTAATGCTGCTGCTGCTGCCAACTCCAATGCGTGCACTCTTAAAAGACACATGCTAGCATACTTGGGAATGCCCCCCCCCCCCCCGGTTAAAGGCAATGGCTGCTGGCAATTTGACTTTCTTTACAAAATGCAACCAATTGATAGACAGGTAATCTTGAAATATTTATGCTAGTGTTTAGGGTGCCCCCTCTTCAAATACAGATGTTGGCTGCTTTGATAGTGGAAAAGTGACTTTGATTACAAAATACAACCAGTTAATAGACAGGTACTCTTGGAAAATTTATGCCAGTGTTTGGGATGCCCCCTCTTCAAATACAGAGGTTGGCTCCTTTGATAGTGGAAAAGTGACATTGATTATAAAATGCAACCAGTTAATAGACAGGTACTCTTGAAATATTTATGCTAGTGTTTGGGATGCCCCCTCTTCAAATACAGAGGTTGGCTGCTTTGATAGTGGAAATGTGACTGATTACAAAATGCAACCAGTTAATAGACAGGTACTCTTGAAATATTTTTGCTAGTGTTTGGGATGCCCCCTATTCAAATACAGAGGTTGGCTCCTTTGATAGTGGAAATGTGACTTTGATTACAAAATGCAACCAGTTAATAGACAGGTACTCTTGAAATGTTTATGCTAGTGTTTGGGATGCCCCCTATTCAAATACAGAGATTGGCTGCTTTGATAGTGGAAAAGTGACTTTGATTACAAAATGCAACCAGTTAATAGACAGGTACTCTTGAAATATTTATGCTAGTGTTTGGGATGCCCCCTCTTCAAATACAGAGGTTGGCTGCTTTGATAGTGTAAAAAGTGACTTTGATTACAAAATGCAACCAGTTAATGGACAGGTACTCTTGAAATATTTATGCTAGTGTTTGGGATGCCCCCTCTTCAAATACAGAGGCTGGCTCCTTTTATAGTGGAAAAGTGACTTTGATTACAAAATGCAACCAGTTAATAGACAGGTGCTCTTGAAATATTAATGCTAGCACGCTTTTTAAAGAGTGACACCAGGAAAAGGAAAAGCTAAATAGGCAGGTGTGTTATTAACACTAAATAGGCTTGAAAGCTAATGCAAACACTTTAAACTGTCCCTGTCTTTCTCTGTCACTGTCACAGCCTCTCTCCTTCTCTATCTGTCCCTCGCTCGGCTTCTTCTTATCTATCTTTCTATCTATCTATCTATCTATCTATCTATCTATCTATCTATCTATCTCTATCTATCTCTCCCTCGCTGTATCTATCTACCTATCTGTCTGTCTGTCTATCTGTCCCTCGCTCTCTCCCTGCCTGATCTGCTCTGGCCGTAATACAGTGTCAGAATGATCTTCCGCAAAATGACCAACGTTTATATGGGGCTGTGACATCATCGGTAAGCCTGTCTGCTGATAGGTAGCATGTGACACCTACCCAGTATTCCTTGCCCCATGGGACATGTCCTGACATGTGGATCCACCATTTTAGATGGGCTGTATAGCAGTAAATGGAGTTTTAAGGAAGTGATTCGAGCGATCAAATCGCAGCGATATTCGGAATCGTAATCAAATTTTTCCTGAAATTCGTAACAAATTCGGGTTCGTCAGAATCGATTCGCTCATCTCTAGCTACCACCACCAGAACCCCTGCTGCCGTCTACTAACACCAGCCATACACAACCACCACAGGTCTCCTGTCCCTCTGCCTAGTCATTAAGTACTGGTAATGCCACTACTACCTGTTGGGGGCTGCTTCTCCTGGGGGAACCTCGGACTCCTCGACTATGTGTCTGACACTCTCACATCTCGACCGAGTCAGCTAGCTGGAGAGTTGTATGGCGTGTTGAAGAAGACAGACTCAATCATCCAGCCTACAAATCTAGTTTATTGAAACAAAGCTTACAATCTTATATGCAGCCAGCCCTCAACCGATGCCCCCCACCTTTGTGTCTCAGTGTTAAACCAAATTCTCACACAGGACACATTCTCATAACTACAAGCGTTATCAGCAGAACATTTCAGATACTAAATTCCAAAATGCTACTTCTCAAGCTGCTTCTTGTAAATACATATTATTAAAGCATAACTCTAGACCTGCATATATTCTAGACTTATTAAAGCATAACTCTAGACCTGCGTATTGTGATGCCCAGCGGGACACCAGCCTTCTGTAAGCAGACAACCCCCAATCTCTAGCGCCGCTTCTGCCTATAATCAAGCCCCCGTTTGCCAGGATGCTAGAAACAGCACCTCGCCGGACATGGTTGCCCCCAGGCCTTAATAGTCGCAAAGGACGTTTGCTTACGGTGAAGGTCGATGAACGGTGAGGGTATCCCAAAGCCGAGGTCATACACGGTAGGACAGTCCAGAAGGTGTGTCAGAGTACAGGGATGAGACAGGTGCGTAGTCAGGGGTAGCCAAAGGGTCAAGCCGGGAGATCAGAGATAGCAGGGTATCCAAAGTGGCAGGCAGGTTCGAGGTCAGACAAAGCAGAGGTCGGCACAGGCAGCGGACTGGAATGGTCGATCAAGCCTGGTTGCGCCTGCACAGCTAGAGAGGGGTGAGGGAGGCTGTCAGAGTGACGTGCCACGCTCCCCATCCTCCAGGAGCGGCAGCCGCGCTCAGCAGCAGGAGTGCCGCGCAGAGCAGCAGACGCTAGCCAAGGGCCCCCAGACACAGGTAAGTTTCTTACACATATACCTTCAATCCCCTTTTAAATCATTTTTGGAGAATACAAATATGATTTCTCACAGACTATTCCCTTTCTCGTGCCAGCAGATATTTTACATATGGCGTGGCAGCATCTGTGCATCGCGAGGCAATAATGCACATTACTATTCTAAATAAAGCATATAATATCAACCCTATAACAATTACAGTGACTATCTGCATCAGGAACCCTTTCCAACCTGAAAAGAACTTAATTTATTCCAGAATTCTTCTTCATTTCTATTGCTAGTGAGTCTAGTTTCTGTATAGCCAAGGTGGTCTTTTCTGTGGCGCCTAGGTTATCAGGAATATAGGTGCAACAGGTTTCTTCAATCATCTTGCATACCCCACCCTCAGACAGTATCATATCCAGGGCCATTTTATTCTGGAAGGTCATAGTGGAAGTTGGGCCTAATAGTTCAGCTATACCTTTAAGAGCATCCCTTGTAGCATTTACAAATCTCTGCTGATTGTAATAAAGGAAATTTATTCAGTCCATGTTCTTGTTAATAGTCACTATATGTATAAGTGACTCAAACCCTGCCTTCACCTGGTCCCTAGCCTTAAATTCGTCAGGTACACCTCTAGGAACTCCTATAGCGTCAATGTACACATGAGGGTCAAAAGTTGAACCTGGATGATTAGCTTCTTGCCTGTATCGGGTATGAACATGTAAGCTGTCTCCGGGGTTCCTGATTTCTCCATTGTCAACCGATGGGGTTATCAAGAAAGGCATTATTACTTTAACTAGGGTACACAGGCCCTTCCATCTCCGTCTCAAATTGTTTCTCAATTTCCCATCCCCACGTAGGAATAGAGTGTCCCCATAGAATGTCTCCTATACTACGGGTATGGTTAAACAGTTAATTGTCTGGGACCTCCTTGCTTCTATTCTGGCCACAGAATCCATCTTTACATTTTCCTACATTCACTAATCCTTCCTGTCGTGTGTAACAGGTATAATTGCCTGGGTAGACCTATATTCCTGGTCCCCGTAGCACTGTATTGGCAAGGGTAGGGTAATTTCTTTTCCAGTGCTCACAATCAGATCCCTAGGTAATATTGGTATAAAGACTTAAAAAACACACCCCCTGGCTAACAGGGAGGTGTAGGGGAACAGTTCCTAGGTGTGGTCGAGCTGCGGAACACAAATAACAATCAGATTTATTTTGACTTTGGGCTGTGTAATGTGCCCACTTTACCCAAAGGTTGGTATTTCTGTCAAACCCTGTCTCTGAGGCAAAGGTGTCTTCGGTTGTGGGGTTAGTCATAACCTTAAAATTATGTAAGCGTTCCTTCACTACCCCAGGGGTTATTGGCCTTAGGAGGGTAGCGCGGGTTAGTAGCCTTAGGAGGGTTGCACGTTTGTGCGGAGCTCCTGTATTTTATATCCCTTAGATAAAACTTGTTTCCTTTATCTGTACATCCCCCACAAAAGGCAAATAACCATTAGGTCCCTTCATCTGTAACGCTGGGGTTTTCTAAAGTAAGGATAAGAGTTAGATAGGGATCTCTCCCTCTAGCAGTCAGGGGACAAATGTCAGGGACATACGGGTCAATAATAATTCATAACTTCTGACACCAAAAAAGCTGTTGGGGGCTGCTTCTCCTGGGGGTACCTCGGACCCTTCGACTATGCATCTGACACTCTCACACCTCGATAGGGTCAGCCAGTTGGACAGTTGTATGGCGTGTTGAAGAAGACACAGACACAATCATCCACCATACAAATCTAGTTTATTGAAACAAAGCTTAGCACTCAGCCGACATCCCCACCTTTGCGTTTCAGTGTGAAACCAAAATCTCAGGACAGGACACATTCTCATAACTACAAACAGAACATTTCAGATACTAAAATTCCACAAGGCTACTTCTCAAGCTAGTTCTTGTAAATACATATTATTAACCCTTTAAGTGCTAAGCACGTAACACCTACTTGCTGGCTTGTCCAGAACCAAGCCAAGCACATACGTGTTACATGCTTGAAATTCCCCCTTGCTAGTTAAAAATAAAAGTAAGAAAATACTCACCTGACCCCTTGTTCGATCCGTCCGGGTCTCTTCTTTAATTTGGTGCCATCCAATCTCCCCTGGGGGCTTGGATGGCTCCAGGAGAACCCCCGGAATAGCGACTCCCTGCTTTTGGCACAGGGCCGCTGTTAAGTAAAAACAGAAAAAAAAACTGACATTTACTCACCTGCAGCCGCAATGCCTCCCGCGGGGTCTCTTCTTCACCAGGGGGACCTCCGATTGCCCCCCCGGGCTCTTCCGCGGTGAGAGCGAGAAATCGCACTCTCCATCACTTGCTGGGTCGCTACTGTGGTGACTGCGACGTCACCCGACAGCCGTCTTCTTTCACCCAACCCGAGACTATCAGTCTTGCTGGGTGCTTCGAGGAGAGAGGTTGGAGGGAGGAGAGGGCTGTGTTCCTTCGCCCCCCCCCCCAAGGCTCCCTCTACCGAGCACCCGGCAGCTGTCATCTGGGATCGCCGGGGGACAGCAGAGGATCGGAGGTGAGTAAAGAAAAAATAAATAAATGTCATTTTTTTATTATGTGTCTGTTTTTATTTTTACATCTAACCCTTTGTGAACTGGTAAGGTATCCATGAGACCCCTATACCAGTTCACAAGGCTGGGGGCTGGCAAGTCTCCTGCAACAAGCGGGTGACTTGCCATTAACCCCCAGCACCCCCAATTACTTTCCTCCCCAAAGCCCAGGGGGGGCAGAAGAGCCTGGGTCCACAGAGGGTATGTGGGCTTGTAGGCTACAGGGTGGGGGGGCCACAAAAGCTGGCCCCTGCACCCTGATCTACAAGCCCCCATAGCTGGTCCCGGGCTGGTAATGCAGGGTAAGGGGGACCCCATGTCATTTATTTTTTGGATTTTTAAGGGAGGGGGGACCCTATGTAGTTTTTTTTTAATTAACCCCTTATGCTATGTCACCCAGCAGCTATAAAAGGCTTCCAGCAATTGAGCCGAAGCCAGAGTGATCAACGTGGGACACAGGGATGGATGGGAGGTAAGTAATAAAAAGTATTGAAAAAATACAAATAAAATATTTTTTCTGCTTGATTCTGTTTGTTTTTTTTTACACTTAACCCCTTGTGAACTGGTAAGGGATCCATGAGACCCCTATACCAGTTCACAAGGCTGCGGATAGCGGGTGACTTGCCATTAACCCCTGGCACCCCATTATCTGCCTCCCCAAACCCCGGGGGGGGGCAGAAGAGCCTGGCCCACGGAGCTTGTAGCCGGCAGGGTGGGGACCACCAAAGCTGGCCCCTGCGCCCTGTTCCTACAAGCCCCCATAGCTGGTCCCGGGCTGGTTACGATGGGTAAGGGGGACCCCATATCATTTTTCGGGAGTTTTAAGGGACCTTATGTTGTTGTTTTTTTAAATTAACCCCTTATGTTTATAGTGTGGATAGTAGTTATATTTTATTTGTAAATGTTATAAAGTACTCTTTTCAGTTTGGGGGGTCTCCTGGGCAAAGGGGGTGGGAGTAGCTTCATCACTATTATTTATACAAAATTATCATCATTATTATTCAGGGCCTGGGAACCAATTTACTGCCCAGTTTAACCCTCTCATCATCTAAGTATTAAGCACCAAACATGTCTAGCTATGTGGAAAGACAGAGATTTGGTTGCACATATCTGCAGATACGAGTGGAGGCCACACCGCCCGACAAGGCACTCTGTGTTTAGTGTGGTCCCTACTCTTATTTTTGAGTCCCCAAAGTTGGGACATGTGGTAAATTGGTTCCCAGGCCCTGAATATTAATGATGATAATTTTGTATAAATAATAGTGATGGAGCTACTCTCACACTCCTTGCTCAGTTTCTCTAATAAAGTAAATGTTTTATTTAAAATAAAGGAGACAATTGTCTAAAAAATATTTATTTATTTTTTTTGTTTTTTACGCAAAAATATTTAAAAAACAGTAGAAAAATTGTGTACTTTCAGGGAATATATATGGGGGATATTCCAAATGTAAAGGGCTGTTTTGGTGGAAAAATTGCAAGGTGCACACTTTGTCTGCAGAGCTGAAATTTTCAAGTAAAATTACCGTTATGCACATGCTTTACATTGGGGTGTTTGCCAACTCTTCCCTTGACAGTAGCTATGCATGTTGGGTGTAGTTCTGTTCGGGGGATATTGCTTTTTGAGATTTTACTTGTTTTTTCTTGTTTGCATATAGTTTTTTTTAGGAAAATGTGGCTTGATTCTTCCTTTTGATTCTTTTTTAGGGAAACTCTGTGCAACCAAAGAATTGATTGAGGGATTATTTCCAGTAAACTATGCCCAGATAAACAAGCTTGATACACCTAGAAAGCTTGAGGTGTGTACTTTCAGAGAATATATAGTTTGTGGGGGATATTTCAAATGTAAAGGGTTGTTTTTCTGGAAAAACAGCAAGGTGCGCATAGCGCATATTGCAGTTGTATTTTATCTGAAAATCTCCTAAAGCTCTGTTTCAGTTGTGCCCAGTTCGGAGTCTCCTGGGCAGGAAAGAGTGTCTACCAATACATATGTGGTACTGCTGTAACCGGGAGAAATTGGGTTTTCACACGCAATAAGATTTTATTGACAAACTTACATTTTTTATTACAAAAAACACTGCAAATTGCAAAAAATAGATTTTTAAAAACATTTTTGCACATATTTCACCGAAAAGTATTGGGAATACACTAATAAAAGGCCATACAAGACATTTCATGTTGAAGCCCAGACAATACAACAATATATAGTTTTCCTGGGAAATCCCTGGAAATCCTTTCAAAAATCACAGTTGAACATGTGTAGCGTAAAATAGTGAAACATGGTCTGGCAACAGAGGGTGACAAAAGTTGCAGGTAGGCTGGCACTTAAAGGGTTAAAGCATACTTCTAGACCTGCATATATTTTAGACCTATTAAAGCATAACTCTAGACCTGTGTATACCTACACTACCACCAACAGCCCCTCCTCTGCCACCCTCTTCTACTATTAGACCTGCACAACTGCACTTTAACTCTGTGATGCCCAAGATGGGCACATTTATCAAGGCTTGTAAAAAGCCATTGTTTCATCTTCTTCAACTAAATTGTCAAGATGCCAATCCTGCTGCTACCCCCATTTACAATTGGGCTCATTTTTTGAAGGCTGGCCCTCTACTGCCAGGCCTATACATCCACAGCTCTACCCCCTGTGATGCCCAAATTGGTTACATTTTTCAGCGCTTGTAAAAAGCCATTACTTCTTTTCAGCTAAAATTTTAAAGTGCAAATCTTTCTAGCCTCTGTTACAAATGGGATCACTTTTTGAGTGCTTGCCCGCTACTGCCAGGCCTACACAACCACCACAGGTTTCCTGTGCCAGGGCCTAGTCTTTCTTCAACAGATGCTGCCTCTGCTAATGCGGATACTACTACTACCACCAACAGCGCCTCCACTTCCAGCCTGCCATCCTCTGCTACTGCCAGGCCAACACAACTGCAGTTTAACCATGTGATGTGTAAAAAGCCTTTTCTTCTTCTTCAGTTAAAATGTAAAGGTGCCAATACTGCTACCCGCCTGTTACAAATGGGACAATTTTTTGAGGGCTTGCACACTACTGCCAGGCCAACACAACTGCAGTTTAACCCTGTGATGCCCAAAATTCCAAAATAGGCACATTTTTCTGCGCTTGTAAAAAGCCATTTCTTCTTCTTAAAATTTAAGGATGCCAATCCTGCTGCTAGCCCCCATTACAAATGTGAATTTTTTTGGGTGGCCTGCTCATTACTGCCAGGCCCACACAACTGCAGGTCTACCCCCCGTGATGCCCAAAATGGGTAAATTTTTCAACGCTTGCAAAAAACCATTACTTCTTCTCACTTTCCAGGAATGCCGACCCTTTTGCTTCTCCCATTGTTATATGTGCTTTAAACTAACTATCAAAGACAACCATGAACTATTGAAATGCTAATTAGTCCACTAAAACATATTTTTTTACTGCCTTGGGCGACAGAGTGTTGTAACAGACTTTTAGGGCCATCAGGCATTGTTTTCCATGCATTTTAGACAAAAGTTCTTTGGTCCAAACCAAAAGTTTTCAGAAAGGTTCGCTCATCTCTTCAGAGGTGAAATGAGGTCTCGAAGCAGGGAAATTATTGAGATGGACACTATAAACTACACTTCCAGGGAAGGAGATACAGTAAAGCTTGAACAAGCTGATCTCTGAAAGCATAGCAAGCATAGCAATTAATACCAAGAAAATGCAAGTTACTCAGGAGGATATGTATTTGAAACTTGGGGACTTGGAAAACAGATTTCGGCCTCCTAGAATGTATAAGAGATCTGGAAAATGTTGTAAAGAGTTAATCAAGTCCCTGGCCCCTAATCTGGAAGAAATATATTTAGATCTTGGGAGAGTTAATCAATTTCTTGGGGCCCCTCGCAGAGATGGATTACCTAGAGATGTTTTTGTAAGGCCTCATTTCTATAACATCAAAGACTTGGTCATCAAGCATCTAAGGAAAAAGGGAGGCTGTAAGTGCAAGGGGTGGAAATCCAAATATATGCCGATATAGCTCCAATCATCTTGCAAAATGGGAGGACATAAAAACCACTACTAAAAGAGTTGCAGCAAAGGGGCATACCCCTCGATTCAAAGAGCAAAAGTTAATTGATTTCGGATCGAGAATCGTAAGTTTGGGTGGGTGTTAGTCATTTTTTCCTGTTTTTTGGCCATTTCCGACTCGCACGAGCCTACGTACGATTTCGTATATGCTCTTACGATCATCGGAAGTTCGTTCCTAAATTGTAGGTTCAAAACGTAAAACTTAGGTTCAAAACGTAAAACTTAAGATCAAAACCTAAAACTTAGGATAATCGGATGTGTTTACATGTAATTCAGAGAGCAGTTTTCCAACCTCTAAATACGTTTTAAAAAAAAAGCCACTGCCGACACCTTTTAGCAGTCGGATTGCTGTTCTTGAACAGGTTTTTTGGCTATGTGGAGGAGTCTGCGCGTCTTGAGCTCCAATGAACTGCATGTATCAGCATGGCTGAGGCCATAAATTGTATGGCAATGCATACCTGATTCAATACATTTCATGTATGCCTTATAAAAGCATTTTAATGTGGACCTTAATTAGTCCTTTGCATGTAAACCTTTATTTTGCAATACATCCATATATTTACGTTAATTAAAGAAACTTATGTCCTTTGTTATTTATTTTTAAATTGATGTACTAGAATAATATTTTTAGATTGCATTTATTGGTGTAGTTGTTTACCTTTGCTTTGTTTAATTATTTAAGCACATCTTTGGTCAGATGCATCACACTTACTGAGGAGAGGAGAGCGGGATAAAGTGCAGGATGTGGGTTACTGCTGTATTTTGCACAGACACAGCAGAGCTGGGGGCACGGAAAGGTCAGAAATCAAAGAATGCAGAGCAACACAGTCACAAGGCCCTTTCTGTTTGCAGGCTGCCCGATAATACCTGACCCGCCATCTTGGCTGTTTCTAGACTCATAACATGCAGAAGTTGCTGGGTGTTTTTTAATTTTTGAGAGCAATCTGTATGTAGAGGGTGTGGGTAACCACACAAAAAAATTTAAGTTGTACCATTTGAAGCCAAAATATTAAAATTAAATCCACAAGTAAAAAATGCAAGTTAACTAAAAATTAAACAAAGTAAGATTTACTTATGCAAATGCATTCATTAATGGTTGGTTACTACAAAATGAATGAAATAAAGAAAAATAAAAGACCAAATATTTAGAATGCAATTTAATGAGGTAAGTTTGTAGTGCGCAGCCGCAAGATCAGAAGGATTTACGTCCAGACCAAAAAGGAAAAAGGGCAAAACCAATGTGGCAACCTGAGAAATGAAACGGAAAATTCAGGATGGAAACTGACATAGGTCTGATTCGCGAACTGCCATACGAACGGACGTACATTTTAGGATAGAAACGTATTAGCTTATAAGAATCACTCGCAAGTTCATACGAGCGCACGAGCGTACGGGAAAAATAGGATGATCGGCACCAAAATCAAAGCTGTTACATGTTTCTTTGAATCGACCCCATAAAGTATAAATGAGCATATCCCTTCAAATTATTGTTTACTTATAAGAACCATCCATATTCCATGGGAACATTTAAGGAAGGCATAGAGCTATTCAAGAGATTGAGTATCAACTTTGAAGGCTAGGACAAATAAAGGAAGGCCTTTAAAAAATCCCCCAGAATCTATGAAGTTGACTCTAGGTTGTTTTTTAACAGGTTGATGGATACTGCAGGGGATTACATTATATAGGATAAACGGCAAATATGCAATTACATATCTTGAAGTATATATCTGAATAGGAACTAAACAATGTTTTTTTTTTATGTCTCCCTATTCTCTAGTAGGACTGAGCATTAGTTCTAATATATACGGACAGGGGTGTGTATAAATAAATTAATACAAATGTATATAAAGGTTTTAAAATTTGTACACGGGGGACATGTGGTTACACTAGATTCATATTTGACACATGTATTGAGTACTGTAGAGCCTTTGCATTGGTGTGCATGGAATCTTAATATTAACATAATTGTGGCGTAATAGGGGGTTGAGTTTTTTTTCTCTTCCTTTTCTTCCCTTTTTGTTAATTAGATAGAGGTTCAAATTACTAAAGGGGTGATATATTATGAATATAAGAGGGAGTGGATTGTATTAGTTTTGATACATAAATTGACTGATGTAGAGATTGTATGTAAATCAATGCAAAGGTTCAATAATAATATATAAGATATCATAAGTGGTTGGGTCTTAAGGGTCGGCAGGGTTTTTTTTTAGAGATTGATATTAATTTTTTACGAATGTGTATAAAGGTTTAAAATTATTATACAGGTGACATATTATAAATATTAGAGGGAATGGTGTGCACTAGTTTTATACTTGATATATGAATTGAGGTGGAATTTGTACATGAATTTACACAGAGGTTTCATATTATTATACGTGTGTTTAGAGATTGATATGTTTTTTTCTCTTTTTCAGAGAGATGCAATATTGACAATTACTTTTGGTAACACTTTTGTTGTGCGATTGTGGGTGAGAGAAGGAAGGAGAACATTTTCTTTCCTTTTTTCTTCTCCGCTTTCTCTTATGGGCACATGCGGGTGCGCAATACGTAATAAGGGTTTTAGTATTTAGTATAAGGGTGTTGCTTTAATAATAGTTAAGTTCCTACATTGTTACTTTTTATCCAACCCCATAAGGGAATGGGGGGACTAGAATGGAAAAAAAGTTAAGGTGGTGTTGGGTGGTCTTCTACTACTGGGCAACACAGGCCCTCCTAAGCGTCTGACACCGAGTACCTTGAACTGTACGACCCAGGACAGAGAAATGAATGGTGAATGAACAAAGAAAATCACAAGAAAGTATTCACCAAACAAATCTACTTTATTCAGGATATGAGCTCTTCTTATACAAAGAATATGGGTGGTTTCCGTCTCACCTCGGTATAGCAGGCAAGGCGGTACTTTCCAAAGGTGCAAAGTATGATTTCTTAGAAAAGCTGAGGCGGATGCGCCTCTGTGGTTAAGCGTCTTCACCTAAGACGTGTGGGCGAGAGTTACATACAAAAACACAACTTCTGTAATAATCAGCAAATAAAGAATTTCTTATAATATATCTTATTTTTTGGTAAATATGCATCTTAAAGCTTTACTCTAAGCTTCTATATTTTTGAGCCTATATACCTGAAGCAGCAGAGTATAAGGGCTACCACCATCAATCCCCTCTTTAAATCATTTTAATTCATTATAATGATTTATCTTATTGCCGTTCTCTTGCCCTTAGGTAATTCACATAGACCTGTGAGGGATCAGTCTTACTACAAACTATCCAGCAGAGTAGGATTTTGAACATAACATTAACCAGAATTCCCATAATGAGGACTGCACCCATTGTAATTTCCAAGTTCTTTATCCATCTAAAAAATCCTCCAAAATTCCCCCAATCTCCAAAAGGACTCCAATCTTGTGCAAAAGTCCTGATCTTTTGTTGGATCTCTCTTACCTCATTTCTATGTCCCTATATAACCTCATAAAAATCTGGCACCTTTATGCTGGTGTTGTGAAACCAAGTGCAGCATTCATAATCTTCAGTCATTTGAAGAGCCCATTGAGTGCACTACTACTATTTCATGTAATTCGAGTTCCTTTCTAATGGCTTTTTGCTCTTTGTTCAGAAGGGCTATATCCTCAGAGTTGTCCTCAATCATGGTCTCTAGGAGACCAGTGTAATTATTAAGCCTCTTCATCATATCATTACCCCAACCCGTCCATGACGGAAACCACGCCCATGCAAAATCATTCTTAGTGAAAATTTCTATTTTCTTCTGGAAATTTCCCTTCTCATTCTCAGAGACTTAAGAGGATGCTTAGGATGGGGACTAACCTCTATCCTGTAATCACTATGCTCTCCCGCAACCCCCATTGCCGGAAATAAATAAGCAATATAGCACCACCCTTTATCATCTTTAGGGAACCATGGATAACATACTTTTTCACAACAGATGAACATATTGTTTTTCAGGACAGTCTTTTCACTTGAGACTCTCAGGGAATCAACAGAATATTTATACTTGTCGTTTCCCCCATAAGTATTTTATACAACAATTGGCCAAAACCCGTTGTATCATCTCAAATCATAACCTTTAAGGTTTGGTTTCTCAGGGTTTCATCACTTGTCTGCCAGATCTCCCCTCTTTGGCCTGTCTGGTTTAGGGAATTCTTTAGGTAATAAGGGACAGTCATATCTGTTACATTTAAATTACTTTCTCCACATGCCTCTCCCCCTCTTTTATCCCTTGTAGAACTACCAAGGAGTAAGCACCAATCTGGCAGATAAGGGGGCCATAATGGGGTATTCTATATTACTGTCTTCTGTACCAGTTAAGTTTGAAAATTTTACAGCAGTGGTATTGGCTAATAAAGCAGTGAGGTTAACGGAAACAACTATCAGAGGTATTCTAGATGAGGAAGGATGAAGCTACATATCCAGCACTTCTCATATCCTGATTTTCTAGCATATGCGTACTTGAATTTCAACAACAGGAACTATGATGGGTACCAACTTCCCTTTTAAAACATTGTCTCAGGACACACCTTAGCCATAGGCCCTAGCGCAGCATGGTCATAATGACAATGTAACAAAATCCACATTAGGGAGATTATATGAAAAGACAGAATCATGGCAGTCCAAAAAAGGTTTGAACTCAGCAACCAAGCTGAGGAACTAGTCTGTTTCTTTTTAGCTCCAGGCTCCTTGGAAATCAGATTATCCTCCATGTCTCCTTGGAGGGACGTCTGGCTGTGGCTCTCTCGGTAGAGCGTCTAAATTCCTGTGGCCATCTCCTGGAACCGTGTCCTCTCTAGGTAGAGAGTCTGGTATCTTCTTTACTCAGGACGCATGTATCCACGACTAGCAGTTTTTCAAAAGCACTGCAGTTCTTGTCACGGCAATCACTCTCGTCTCTGGCCCGAAAGGAAATTCCTACTTCTTATTCTGGTTCAGCTGTTTCACCACTACTCGATCTCCAGCCTGCAACAAGTGCAATGGAGCCTGTGAAAAGAAAGGAGAGGTCCAAGAGACTTTTTGTTCCAGAGAATCCAGGGTCACAATTAAATTCTTTACATATTCATCCTGTATAACCTCTACATCTCCTTTCTCTATCACCCTGGGAGTTCTACCCTATGGGGGGGAATGGTCTTCCCATTAGCACTTCCCTGTCACCTTGTTCGGGGTCATTCTGGTCTCTGCAAGCACTGCAGGAAGCACTGTTTTCCAATTGACAAGTGTCCCTCCTGTAGCTTCCCTAAATTTGTCCTTAATTGTCCAGTTCATTCTTTCCACTATCCCTGAGCTCTGAGGATGATATGGCATGTAAAATTTCCACTCAATTCTGAGTGCTTTCACTAAATCTTGGCATACCCTTGCGGTGAATGCGGGGCCATTATCGACGTTGACCTGCAGAGGGCACCCAAAACGTGGTATGATTTTTTGGGTAAGTATTCTCACTACAGCAGCTGCATCTTCTCTCCTAGTTACAAAGCATTCCACCCATCTTGAGAACATGTCTACAATTACAAGGAGGTACTCTTGCCTACTACCGGTCTTGGGTATGTTTAAAAAAATCTATCTGCAGATGGGTAAAAAGTGTTGTTGGGTACAGTAAGTGATCATGGCCTGCCTTCTTCTGTATGTTTGGGTTGTTTCTGATGCAAATAATACACCTGGCTACATACTCTTTGGTCAATTCCTTTGCATTAGTTACAAAAAAATCCTGCTGCATCAACTGAAATGTATTTTTCCATCCTTTGTGTCCTATTCCATGATATTGTGCAATGAATAGGGGAGCACTAGCCTCTGGCACACAAGGTTTCCCCTATTTGTACAAAAGACCTGTAGAGTTCTTTTGTGCACATATATTCTCCCAACATTGGATATATTGTGGGCTTGCATTTTCCTGTTAACTTCTGCAAGGTGTACCCAAATAGGGATGGTTCTGGTGCAAGGGCAGGAATAATGAGAGGTGGTTTAATCAGTAGTTGGAGAGCTGCCTGCCTAGCTATCTTGTCAGCCAAAGCATTCCCTTGTGCTATCTCTGTTTGTTCTCTAGTATGGGCTCGACAGAGCATTACAGCGATTTTACTAGGCTGCTGCAGAGCATCTAGTAATTTCTGTATCAGTGTAGTATATGATATTTGTTTCCCATCAGCTGATACAAATCCCCTCTTACTCCAAATTTTCCCGAAGTTGAAAATAACTCCAATTGCGTATTTGTTATCGCCCCAGATATTTATCTCTTTTCCTTGGAAAATCTCACAAGTACGGGTGAGAGCTATCAGCTAGGCAGCCTGCGCTGATTTGTAGGGTATGGGTTTTGCTGCTAACACAACATCAGGAAATTGAACTACAACATAGCCTGCATTAAACATTTTGTCATCAGGGCGAAAACATGACCCATTTATTTCTTGTACACAGTCATGGTTGGGGACGGGTTCATCTTGGGACCCTTTTAGTCCGAAAAGGGCATTTGACACCGGCCCAGTATTAATAGCAGCATATTTAATGGTCAATAGTGGGTCAGACAGGAGAATTACTTCATACCCACTCAGTCTTTGGGCGGACATATGCTGGGTGTGTATATTCTTTGAGAGATATGACACATTTTGTGAGGCATGCAAAGTGGTAGGGTGTCCCAGGGTCAATGAGGTGGCCTGCTCAACTACCATGGCACAAGTTGCCAATGCCCATAGACAGGCTGGCATTCCCTGTACCTGCATAGGCATTACTTTGGAAAAAAAATGCCACTGGCCATAATTTTCCCAATGCTCCTGGGCTAGGACTCCTGCCATGGTCTTACAATTGTCACGTGCAAATAATGAACCATTTTTTCCTAATCAGGGAGACCGAGTCCCAGTGAACAAACCAAAGCATTCTTTAAATACACAAAGGCATTACACATTTCCTCAGACCATTTCACAATGTCAGGCTGATCAACATGCATGTGTTCTCTCCAAATCCTGTCATAAAATGAGCAATCAAGTATCCATTGGCGGCAGTAACCAATCATACCAAGGAAAGTTAGCAGGTCCTTCTTGGTCCGTGGGTGGGGAAGACCCACTATGGCAGCAAGTCTCTTAGGGCTTATTTCTCTTTAGCCTTTTGACAGTACAAAACCTAAGTATTCAAATTTCCCCTGACACCATTGCATTTTTCCTTAGACACTTTAAAATCACAAAGAGCCTGTAATAGGCTAATACCATCTACCCGGGCAGCCTCCCGTGTCAGACTGCTCACGAGGACATCGTCAGCATAGAGCAGAATGGCTGACCCTAGTGGGACAGTCCAGTCCCTGAGTGTTTCCCTGAGGACAATGGCAAAAACCACAGGTGAATTTATGAATCCTTGAACCAACCGTGTGCAGGACAATTGTCTTGAGCAGTAACTAAAGGCAAAATGTGGCCTAGTTTCGTGGTCTACGGGTATCCCAAAAAAGGCATTTATCAAGTCCAATACAGTAAATATTCTATGATCATGGGGAATGGGAGTGAGCAGGGACACTACATAAGGTACTATGGGAGCCAGAGGCACCACTAACTTGTTAATGGCCCTGAGGTCTTGGACAAATTTATAAGTGCCGTCTTGTTTTCTCACAGAATTGATGGGAGAATTGTAGGGTGATATAATTTCTTGTAGGACCCCTTTTCTAAAAAACTGTTCTATAAGAGGGGCTATGCTCTCCTCCTTTTGCTTTGACAAAGGGTACTGTTTGTGGAAAACAGGACTGACTCCTGGTTTAAAAATGGCTTTGTAAGGGGTACAATCCACTAATCATACATCAAAAGGTCCTGTTGCCCACACCCTATTGTCTACTTGCGCTAATTCAGGGTTTATGTGGCTGTCAAGGCAAAGGAAGAAATCATTTCTTTTGCATTTTAAGTGGAGGACAGTAGAGTGGATGGTCAGCCCCCTTGGTTATTTGCAGTCATGGAAATGTCTAGCTTAACCATCAGGTCACAGCCCAATATGTTTACTGGACAGTCAGGCAAAATCCTAAAACAATGTTCCATTTCGGGACTGTTGGAGATGAGGTAGGTCAACGTCAGACGAGGTGTCTGGATGGTCTTAGTCAGTATCCCATTAATTCCAATGGAGGGTTCAGCTTTCTCTAAAGGTCCTCGGTAATAATCACAACACAGTACACTACACGTAGCTCCACTATCTAAAACCATGGGCACTACTTGATTTCCTACCCTTAATACCACAATGGGTGACTGTGTTTAGTCTGAGGATACTAGTGGAAAAGCTGGGATACTCACCTCCGGGCCTCTTCATTGCCCTCCTCTTTGGGTCCAGTCTAGAGGATATTGGACCCGGGACTGTGAGAACCCCTGACCCTGTGTGTGTGTCGAGGGAGGCTGTTGTATGTTAACTCTGGCGGCAGCCCATGGCTCTGTTAATGACACTTGATTACCAGTATATCCTGGTGGGAAATTCATTGATTGGGGACCCTGGGGGGCTTGTATATCCATGTATCCCTCTAAGCACTGGACTTTCCAGTGACCTGGATTTCCACATCTAAAACATACCTTGTCATTACGTCTTACCCAAAAGTCTTACCCTACCCCATCTGTTCGGGGTTCCACCACATACCCCTTTTCATTTTCCTGTATCCTCTGCAGCTCATATTCCCTGTGGTCCCCTGGCTGAGTCAAGAGTAAAGGCTTTTCTTCCCCTTGATACTGCCAATTTAGTTGGGTTACTACAAGCGCCTTTGGTAAGTCAAAACAGCCAGCAGAGTCCCTAGAAAAAATCTCAGCCAAAAAAAAAAGAAAAAAGTCATCCAGATTTCCCTCTGTACATTTGGGTATTTGTTGCCTAACTTGTAAGCCTACTTTAGGATCACAGTTCTGGATGAACTTTTGTATGAGGAGGGGGGGCCATACCATCACCTAATACTAACCCAATATCCTGTGTCCATATGTCCCAGAATCTTTTCCAGAACTCTGCCACTGTCCCTTTTTTGCTTACATGTGAGCGCTATAGTGAGGGACACCTTGTTTTTGAATGTGTCATTTATTTCCTGTTCTGTTTGTTTCCACATTTTCTCTATCCCTCTGGTTGTGTTCAACTCGTATTGAGAAGCCGGTAGGTCGGGATTAACAATATCATTCAAAGTAGAGATATTTCGCCAGTAGTCCCAGGACCCACAAATCTTTCCAGTATTAGCCTCATGTCTTCCTGAGTATAGCTTCTCTAGTGGCCCTCCTCCGAGAGAAACATTCATCTTCAGGCAATGTTTAACTATATGATCTATCTCTTTAAGATCTAACGCAGTTTTAACTACCATATCTCCCTCAGTTAAAAATGGAAAAGTGTCAACTAAATATTGATCACTTGACACTTCATCACCATCTTTTTTATCTGTTTTAGGTTTGTCTTGACTGCGGGTACCCTGCACTACAGATCTATTATAAATTTGATTACTTTCTTGTGTCTCCACAATTGCTTTCATGAGACATTTCCTAGTCTGTCTATCCTTTTCTTCTATTATCTTGTCTATTTTCCAATTATAAACATACATATCATGTATTTTCTAGTGATAACTCCTACTGTTTCAGCCAATGATGGATAATATGAAACTACGTTCATTCCTCGAGGAGGTTTAGCTGCTGGTACATATGGGGGTGGTGGTTGAGAAGGAGCAGTTGGGTCAGGTATTCCCTTTTTCTTGTCCCTTATTTCTATCACCCTTTTTGACTCTTCCTTATGATATAACTTAGAATCTTTCTTCTGTTCTTCTGTTTAACTCTTAATCTAAGTTGTATTCTAGAGTTTCTTTGATACCAACCAGGGGCAACTTCCAACCATTCCCACATGTCTTCATATATTCCTTATCCCAATCTGGGTCTCCCCCATAGCAGGGAAAAGCATCAATATCCCCTATCCCATATGTAATGAATCACAGGTGCCCTCTCATGGGAAACGATTTGCACTACCTTCACCTTCTGTCCACCCCTCTAAACAGTCTACAAAAGGCTGCACATAAAATCCTGAACCTGTCTGTCTTTCTACTGTCACAAACAACTCACCTTCTCGCCGGTCCCGTGGCGTCTGCAGGCGGCACGGGCTCCGGTGGCTGTCTGGCACCCTCCCCGCTCGGCGGCCGCATCTCCATCAGGCGGCGTCGGAGCGAGCGGGGCCGAGCAGGCACGCCCTCTCTCCGCGTCACTGCCTCTCCTCACTGACAGCCCGTGCTTGCGCACGCTGTCTTACAACCTCCGGCGGTGCTGCAGGCAGCGTGCCCGCCGGAGGCTGGTTGTTAAGGGCCAATGAGCCCTGAGTTAGTGGGCCAATGAGCCCAAAGTGTCCAGGGCTAAACACCCTGTTGGGGTAAACTGGGCAATCAGCCCAAAGGTTCCCAAGTTGCACCAATCACCACACTCCCCCTCCCCAGCCAATCCAGTTAGCTCCCATCAAATAAAGGTCGTTTCTCCACACTTACTCCTTGCTGTGATAGCGTGCTGCTGGGTGTGTTTATCCATATCTGAACTTCCAGTATTGATCTTGCTGTGTATTGACCATCCCGTGATTGCCGCCTGGACCGACCATTGCCTGTTTCTGACTACTATTTGCCTGCTCCCTTGTACTGTGTACCCGTGACCTCCCGGCTTGACCCCTGGCTCGACTTTGACTACTCTTCCGTCTCATCCTTGGAGCCGCGCTTGTCTGGACTGATCTTTCGTGTATGACCCCTGCTTACCTGATCTCGCCCAGTCCCGTTCCAGGTTCATCCACCTTCCTCCCTGTAAGTCCACACGCTTTGTGCTACAAAGTCCTGGGGGCAACCGTGCCCGGTGAGGCGTATAAAGCATCCCGGCAGACGGGGGCTTGTCTATAGGTGAAGCTAGCAGTTGAGATTGGGGGTTGCAGACTTACTCAGAAGGCGGGTGTCCCACGGGACCTGACATCTACATACTGAATACATGTTTCTCCTACAATAGGAGTCTTAGATTCTGTTCCTCCCATTATCTTATAATTCTAATGACAGCGGTTTAAAGTGTACTCACCTTTACACTTATCAAACCCACACAAACAAATAATCTTATACTTCTACGCGACAGAGAGATAAAGCAAGAATGTTTACAGACAGAGGTGACTTTGGTTCAGAGGCAATTCATCAACTTATATAGCACTATATCTAAATAAAATACACTGCAGTCAAACCGGACTTTCCGCAACACTCAGGTCTCCTCCTCCATCTCACGGGATGGTATCTCCTTGACCAAAGTCTGCCAACAGGTTCTTTGGATCCTGCCAGCCAGGGGCAATCAGAGTAAGGTAAAAATGACTTACCCGCAGAAGGCAGGATCCCACTTCTGACACCACTAACTGTTGGGTGGTTTTCTACTACTGGGCAACACAGGCCCTCCTAAGCATCTGACACTGAGTACCTTGACCTGTATGACCCAGGACAGAGAAATGAATGGTGAATGAACGAAGAAAATCACAAGAAAGTATTCACCAAACAAATATACTTTATTCAGGATATGAGCTCTTCTTATACAAAGAATATGGGTGGTTTCCGTCTCGCCTCAGCAGGCAAGGCAGTACTTTCCAAAAGCACAAAGTATGATTTCTTAGAAAAGCTGAGGTGGATGCGCCTCTGTGGTTAAGCGTCTTCGCCTAAGATGTGTGGGTGAGAGTTACATACAAAACCACAACTTCTTTAATATTCAACAAATAAAACATTTCTTATAATATATCGTATTTTTTGGTAAATATGCATCATTAGCGTTACTCTAAGCTTCTATATATTTGAGCCTATATACCTGAACCAGCAGCGTATAAGGGCTACCACCATCAGGTGGAATAAAGCTAGATTTTATCTAGCAAAATATAAACCAGAAAGGTAATAGCAAGGCAACTTTCATTCAAAAGAGAAATTCTATGTTCCCGAAGGAAGAATTTTTCCAGTTTTATTCAGAGCTAAATTCTAAACCACCACAAGTAAAGAATACTACAATCGAAGCTTGGCTTGAAGAATCTGGAGTCAAAGGGATCACAGATAAACAGAAAGCCCTGATGGAAAAAGATATGTGTAGATAAAGTCCTGTATGCTACTAAAAGTATTTAAACGGGGTAGGCCCCTGGTCCAGATGGATCTCACCTGTATTATAGGCAGTTTGGAGGGAAGCTGATGCCACATTTAACCTTCTTGTTACAATTCAATTAAAATAGGTAAATCAGTCATTAATAGCTAACATAGTAGTGATTCCAAAACCAGGGAAATATTACACATAATGTTCAGGGTATTGTTAATAAATAACAACATTTTTGCTAAGAATCTTGCACATAGGACTCCACTCGGACCAGGAACCATTAGCCCTGGGGAGGCAGGGGGCAGACCAAGTTTTTTCACTTCTAAGGGACAGGTCGGATGGGGGTAATCCAGAGGAGGGGATTTTGCTATCCACATCCAGAAGGCATTTGATACCCTCCCTGGGATTGTTTGCCGGGAAGGTGGATTTTGGGGAGTGGTTTTGACCTGTATCAAGGGTCTTTACACAACCCCTAGGGTGGCAGTACTGATAAATGGTACATGCCTTCTGGATGTTGGCCGAGGCACTAGACAGGGCTGTCCCCTCTCACTGGGACTGTTTGTCCTAGCCATGGCGCCTCTGGTGAGGAGACTGTATTCCCAGAAATCTTCAGAGGAGTAATTTGCGGAGATGAGGAGCATAAGGGTGCCCTCTTCATCTATGCCTTTTATTCATCACCAGGCCCGAGACATTGCTACCAGACATTATGATTGCGGCTTTTGTCAGGGTCTCAGGCCTGGTGGTGAACGGGAGCAAGTCTGTGGCACTAAATATCAACTTGGAATCAGGGGTTATTTGGAAATAAGATTAGATAAGGCTTGAAAAGGCCAATGAACAGCATTATCCACCTCTGCTTCAAAAATTGGAAGAGACATTAAAGAAATGGGAGACAATACCACTATTATGGATGGGTCAGATGGCAGTTGTTAAAATGGACATATTTCCAAAATAATTGTACAATTTTAGGACCCTTCCTATCCCACTGAAGATGGAGAACTTAAAAAAGATGCAAAGGAATCTCTTGAGCTATATAGGGGGTGATAAAGAATGGGTCAAGCTACTTTATACACCCCCAAAAATTAGATTGGCTTGGGGGTACCCAATTTAATGTACTAATACTGTACTAATGTTTAAGTTCTATGATTCGACAAGGATTGCACAAATGCCCAATATATATAAACAAAGAGAAATTCTAGCTTGGGTTTATATGAAGTCAATGACCCGTAAACTGGTGGAAGTAGAAACGCTGTGCTGGCTCCCTAGGCAATCCAGACCTTTAATTAAGGGCCCTATACTCGCTGAGGAATTTGGGTTAAGAGCCATAGAATCGGCTCCTTAAGATCTAAAAGGGTCCCTCTAACACACTCTTGGGCAATTCCAGATTCCCACCAGGAGAGGGGTGCTTTGGGTGGTGGAAGAGATGCATTAGGAGAGTGGGGGGATTTCTCTGGGGAAATAGGATAGTGAAATTGAACCTATTAATTGAAACATTTCAGCTCCCTTTAACAGAACACTTTAGAGAGCTTCAGATCCTTCACTTTATCTAACAGAGCCAGGTGGGGGGGAAGAGCAGTAAAAACCCATGATGATTGAAAGATACTGTATGGACTCACCTGGGAGGGTTGGCTCAGTAGTTTAGCTAGGAGCTAGGAGTGTTATCATAGAGCATTAGTGACTCCATGACTGGTGGCTGGGACGGCCTTGCTGATTTAAAGGGGGTGAGGTGGAGGGCTCTGCTCTTTTGGCAGACATGTGGGTTGATTCAAAGAAACATGTAACAGCTTGGATTTGGCTCACGATCATCCTATTTTTCACGTCCGCTCGTGCGTTCGTATGAACTTGCGAGTGATTCTATAAGCAAATACGTTTCTATCCTAAAAGATACGTCCGTTCGTATGATATCTCCCGAACTTGCCTCAGTCAGTTGGCAATCGTAAAAATCACGTTCATGTGCTCACCTGTTGCGGCGGCAGCCTGTTTTTTCGGCTGCTTCCATCGTCAAGCTCTTCCAATTACTTGCGTTTGCCTCTGGTTTTCATTGGTTTTTGGCCTCTTAGATTCGTGCGTTCGTATGTTTATAAGATCTTGCGCATGCGCACCCTCAAACAGAAACTTACCTAAACCCCTTAGCGGCTGCATCCCACTTCATTTCTCGGTCCCTCAAACTTACCTAAACCCTTTAGCGGCTGCATCCAACTTCATTTCTCGGTCCCTCAAACTTACCTAAACCCCTTAGCGGCTGCATCCAACTTCATTTCTCGGTCCCTCAAACTTACCTAAACCCCTTAGCGGCTGCATCCAACTTCAATTCTCGGTCCCTCAAACTTACCTAAACCCTTTAGCGGCTGCATCCAACTTCATTTCTCGGTCCCTCAAACTTACCTAAACCCCTTAGCGGCTGCATCCAACTTCATTTCTCGGTCCCTCAAACTTACCTAAACCCCTTAGCGGCTGCATCCAACTTCATTTCTCGGTCCCTCCAACTTACCTAAACCCCTTAGCGGCTGCATCCAACTTCATTTCTCGGTCCCTCAAACTTACCTAAACCCCTTAGCGGCTGCATCCAACTTCATTTATCGGTCCCTCAAACTTACCTAAACCCCTTAGCGGCTGCATCCAACTTCAATTCTCGGTCCCTCAAACTTACCTAAACCCTTTAGCGGCTGCATCCAACTTCATTTCTCGGTCCCTCAAACTTACCTAAACCCCTTAGCGGCTGCATCCAACTTCATTTCTCGGTCCCTCAAACTTACCTAAACCCCTTAGCGGCTGCATCCAACTTCATTTATCGGTCCCTCAAACTTACCTAAACCCCTTAGCGGCTGCATCCAACTTCAATTCTCGGTCCCTCAAACTTACCTAAACCCTTTAGCGGCTGCATCCAACTTCATTTCTCGGTCCCTCAAACTTACCTAAACCCCTTAGCGGCTGCATCCAACTTCATTTCTCGGTCCCTCAAACTTACCTAAACCCCTTAGCGGCTGCATCCAACTTCATTTGTCGGTCCCTCAAACTTACCTAAACCCCTTAGCGGCTGCATCCCACTTCATTTCTCGGTCCCTCAAACTTACCTAAACCCTTTAGCGGCTGCATCCAACTTCATTTCTCGGTCCCTCAAACTTACCTAAACCCCTTAGCGGCTGCATCCAACTTCAATTCTCGGTCCCTCAAACTTACCTAAACCCTTTAGCGGCTGCATCCAACTTCATTTCTCGGTCCCTCAAACTTACCTAAACCCTTTAGCGGCTGCATCCAACTTCAATTCTCGGTCCCTCAAACTTACCTAAACCCTTTAGCGGCTGCATCCAACTTCATTTCTCGGTCCCTCAAACTTACCTAAACCCTTTAGCGGCTGCATCCAACTTCAATTCTCGGTCCCTCAAACTTACCTAAACCCTTTAGCGGCTGCATCCAACTTCATTTCTCGGTCCATAAAACGTAAGAAAATCACATAATTTACATATGTCTATATGTTTCTAAGCGTGTTGTTTCTGGTTTGTGTAATTTTGTGGGTGTGTGCATATTAGAAAAGACACATTTAGGAAGGCTTAAAATCTAATTTATTTAAATTATTTTCTTTGTTTTGTTTTTAAGAATTTAAAAAACTTTTTTTTTTTTTTTTCTCCGTAAAACACATATAATTTTTAATTGTGTTTTTAACAGTAAAACCCTTTTTTTTTTTTTTATGGGTTTTTTTAAAAAACATACTTTTTTTTTTTTTTAAAAAACAATAAAAAAATTTTTAAAATTGTAACAAATTTTAAAACACGTTAAAGAAAGGAGCCAGGACCAAGGGCACTATTCATCATCCTCTTCTTCATCTGTTGGCCCCAACGTCGCCTGTATGGCCAGCAGCTCGGCCACCAACTCCTTCATTCTTTTTTTTTTCCCCGCCAAGGTTTGGGGGATCATCCCTGTAACCAATAGAGAAAGAAACATAAATAGGAGTCCCAGACCGGTTTGTATGCTGGAAATAGATTTAGGGTTAATCAAATACATGTAAATGCATGACATATGTCCTTCTTCAAAGGGATACAGTTAATGCATTTCCCACAGGTAAGTGTTTAAACTCCTTAAACCGGACCTTCAACATTATTTAATGAAAACCAATAACTATTCACAAATGATTCTGCACCACCTCAAAGTTATTTAGGGTTTTTTGGGGATTACAGCGCCGCCATCTGGACTCTGAAGCATAACACTTAATGAGGAGTGGAGAGTTGGATAAAGTACAGGGGAGTAGGTTACAGTGGTGCGTTGGGAATCCCGAGCATAGCTGGGTTGAGGGAAAGGTCATCACTCCCACAATGCATGGCAGCACCTTCCTTTTTTCAATCTGTATCCCATGCTGCCTGTAAATATTGCGCATTCCATATTCCCCAATATTGGTTTTGTTCAGTCTAATAACATGCATTAGATGGGTGAAGGGTGTTTTTCCATGGTTCTAATCTGTAGGTACAGTGTGATGGCTAAGTCTTTGGTTCTTAATACTAGTTAGGGTCCTCTTTAAGCTAACGAAGTGCCCACATGAAAGTGTGAACTACACATTGGCTACGCCTTTAGTTATGTGTGTGTTATTAGCTAAGCAAACATTAATATGAATAATGGCATGGAGACTTACGGAGTTGGTGGCCGACAGATGGCTGGTTGGGGCCAACAGGCTGCCCTTGGTCCTGGCTCTGCTGTGAAGAAGTCCCTGGAGAAACATGTGACATTTGGTTAGTACTTGTATAGAGTCACTATTCCCAACATATCTGGCTCCCAGTCTGGCTGACATCACTCACCTTCGCCAGGATCGACTTCAAGCATCTCTGCTGCCTCCTCCTCCACTATCTCACCCGCTCCAGAAGCTTCTACAAATACATAATAAAGGATAACTTAGTTTTTGGCCTGCCATGTATATCTTTGTGCCTATACATGAAGAGTGACATACCAGAGCCTTCCCCATGCGTGGCCAGGTATGACTCCACGCCCACGCGCCTTGGCCCCTCCTCTGTGGTAAGGTCCAGGGGCTGGTCTGAGGAGGCCACAGAGGAGGGGTAGGTCCGTCGCCCGGGAGATCCACCACCTTCACTCACAGATGCAGAGTCATGCAGCACTGGTCGGCCTGTACGTCTCCGGGTGCGGCGAATTCTGAAATCCATTTCCAACACTACCAAAGAAAAGTCATTTTAAATAAAGGCATAACTTATACATTTGGAACATATACCATGCTATTGCTTTGTACTTACTTGGGAAATGGATCCCAAAATACCTCCGCACCCGGGGCATGTGCAGACGCTTCAGGTCCGACCAATGCTGCATTATCTGGGTGTGAGTGAAGGTGGTGCTGGTGACACGGTGTATCTCCGCGATGATCTCCCGGGCGATGTCCCTTTTCTCGCACACATTGGGCGCGAAGTCATACCGGCGCTGAAGCATGATCTGGAAAACATAATGGACACAGAGCTTTTACTTTTACACACAGACCCATATGTGTTGCATCACAAGTTGAGAATTTAATGTCATTAACACACACATTTCGAGTGGCAGCCATTTTTGGGGAGTGCCTTAAAGAGGACGTTGACTGTGATTGACAGTCTGGTCTTATGTTATATGTATCACACACCATGTACATACAGATAATAGCCAACATCAAGAATCAGGCCACCTGCATTTATGGCATGTTAGGATGGTTTAAACATCCAAGATGTAGCCTAATGCTTAGGCTTTTGGACCACGTGTGTGGCTTCCCGTTGTGTTTTTATGGCTTAGGAAAACAGTGTTCCTCAAACATCCGCATCAAGGTCCGAGACAGGCCAGGTTTGCCAGCTCGCCCCGCTACTCCACAGGTTAATTAACTGTTGGTAAGCCGGAGCAATTGGCCGAATTAGGACATCAGCATAGACAGTTGAAAACGTGGCCAGGCTCGGCCCTTGAGGATGAAGTGTGAGGAGCCAGTGATTAAACATTAAGAGACCCCAAACTAGTTCCAAACGCATCATTTACATTTAGGCCATCATTGACTATTCGATTAAAATGCACAGGCAGCCACTTACCAGCATGAGGATCTCTTCCTGTTGACGGGTGAAGATAGTGGGCGCCATCTTTATGCTTCTTCCAGGCAGCAGATAAGTGAAACCCCAGCGGTTTCCTGGTTCCGCTCGAACGTACGTTCGTACGAGCGCGTAGTCGTGCGCATAGGCGTCACACGCTGGGCTCATTATTTAAAGGTCCCTGCACCCAAAGCTCATTCTCTTTGAGCATTTGTGTACGATGGCACCGAAAAAGGCGATGAGCAAGCGACCCCAGCCAAGCAAGACCGCGGAGGGCCCCACAACAAGGTCCCAGCAAGGTCGGCGAAAACTGAGAGGCAAGACTCCCACCTCGGCCCCACCAAGGGACCCTGGACCCTCAGGTACCAAAAAAAGGGGCCCCAAGCCCCGTGCCCCTGCAGGCAAAAAGCTGGCAACTGCAGCACCCACCACCTCTGCCCCCAGAACAGGCAGCACAAGTGAGCCCACACCGGCCATGCCTTCAAGTAGGGCAGTTCGGAAACCCATGCCCCGCAGCAGGGCCCGAACCCCATCCAGGGCCCGAAGCCCAGCCAGAGGCCGAAGAACCCAATCCAGGGCACGAAGCCCATCCAGGGCCCGAACCCCATCCAGGGCCCGAACCCCATCCAGGGCACGAAGCCCAGCCAGGGCCCGAAGCCCAGCCAGAGGCCGCAGATCCCAATCCAGGGCCAGAAGCCCCTACAGGGCCCGCCGAACCCAATCCAGGGCCAGAAGCCCCTACAGGGCCAGAAGAACACCATCCAGGGCCAGAAGCCCCTACAGGGCCCGCCGAACCCAATCCAGGGCACGAAGCCCAGCCAGGGCCCGAACCCCATCCAGGGCCCGAACCCCATCCAGGGCACGAAGCCCAGCCAGAGGCCGCAGATCGCAATCCAGGGCCAGAAGAACCCCATCCAGGGCCAGAAGCCCCTACAGGGCCCGCAGAACCCAATCCAGGGCCAGAAGCCCAGCCAGAGGCCGCAGATCGCAATCCAGGGCCAGAAGAACCCCATCCAGGGCCAGAAGCCCCTACAGGGCCCGCAGAACCCAATCCAGGGCCAGAAGCCCCTACAGGGCCCGCAGAACCCCATCCAGGGCCAGAAGCCCCTACAGGGCCCGCAGAACCCAATCCAGGGCCAGAAGCCCAGCCAGAGGCCGCAGATCGCAATCCAGGGCCAGAAGAACCCCATCCAGGGCCAGAAGCCCCTACAGGGCCCGCAGAACCCAATCCAGGGCCAGAAGCCCCCGACCTGGCACCAGCCGGGAACAGAGCCCCCGACCTGGCACCAGCCGGGAACCTAGCCCCCCAAGAGGGCCCCGAATTACAACCATGACCACATCTACACCTGGAAGTTCGGTGGCCAGCCACGCAAGAACACCCAGTCCCTTGGCCAGTCCAGTCCAGTCATTGGGAAGCCACCAATCCGGCCATTCCCCTACCCAGCCCCAGGCCATAATGTCACCACATGTGTCTGCACACATGGAGGAGCAGCCAAGCCAACCATCTGGCCGCACATTGCGCCGCGGCCAGTTGAGTGGGAGATTCTCCCATGACCAAAATATGGCATTGGCTAGTGGCCTTACATTATACTATGACGAGCTATATGGGAGCAAATCCAAACACACCACCAAGCAGCGCAAGATGGAATTGTTTGAAACCATCCTCCGACAAGTAAATGCAGCGGGGGAAGAGAGGAAAGATGTGTCCCAAATTCAGAAGAAAATCTCTGATCTGAAGTATGCTGTACGGCAAAAAGAAATTAAAAGGCATAATTACAGGTAAATAAATGTTTTCGCTAAATATAATGTTTTGGATGTACTGTATGCACCTTTTCTGAGTACCAAACGATTTTCTCTTTTCAGCATGAAAACTGGAGGTGGCTTTCCATCTAAATTGGAGTTTACCCCTGCTGAGGAGATTGTGCTTGGACTTCTCCATCCGGTCGCGGTCGGTGGACATGCTGGTCTAAGGGACACAGACTCACCGACCCGTACCCACGGTGAGTACTCTTAAATCTGCATGTTTGCCTGTTTGCTAAATAATCTACAGTTCACTAGTAACAAGATAACGGGATGCCCCTATGGTTTGCCTTGCTTGGCCTCGCACTACTGTGGCTGTTTGTGTCCTCTTTTTGTCCCTGGGAATCACACATTTAGGCCCACAGCCATTATGGCAAAGTTCAAATGTCCAATTGGATTGTTAAAGTCATGAAGTTTCGCAAGATAAGTGATATATTTGGAATCAATCACAAAACACACATCATTATGTATGGGTTGCCTTTTGGTTGTGTGACTTGTGTTTGAGTTAACAATTTAATTAGCCACCCACAAACATATCTGACCTAGAGCAGCGAGACTCAACTGGCGGCCCGGGGTCCCAATGCGGACCTTGGCACCACATTCAAGGACCCCTGCCCAGACAGCCCTGCACTCAGTTACTTCTGTGTTGACGTGCTCAGAGCTGCCCCCTTGATCGGCGATGTAGTGGTTGGTCTCCTGCCCAATGTCATGGCTCCCTGAAACATAGCATTGCAATATGAAGTACTGCACAGGAAGTGGCATTGCAAGGTACACAGTAACTTTGTAAAAATTTATCTGGCCACAATCGTGTCCCGCTGCCCCTGCTCTGGCCCATCTGCCACAGTCCCCCCATGCCCCCCCCACATAAGCCCCATACATTTGTAACAGATTGGCTCCATCCATCCCATCACCATCAATACGTTAACTCCCCCCTTTAGCCATCCAATCCCTGTCCCCTCAGCTCTGGCCCATCCAGCCCAGCAAGGGCAAGCAGCCTTTATTAGTTGGCACTTTGAAATCTCCAGCCCCTCCACCAGTGTATTTATTTTTAACTAGACACCCCCTGCGTCAGCACCATGGCCAGACATTCACCTCTCACCACATACCTTGAAATGGGCCTTTACAATTGTTTGAGTACCACGGACCGAGCGAATGGTAGGCTAAATCCAAAAATGTGCCTTGAAAGTTGTATGCTGACTGGGTACACTTCCTGACTTTGAACTGAGGTCAGTTAGCAGTTTTTCAGAGCCATTGCACCTATGTAAACTTGCGTGTGTTTGAACAAAGGTCACCATTGCTCTAGAGTTGAATAATATTACAAATAGAGCTATATTTGATTACCTATCCCAAAAAAGGTTATGTGTGTGTGTTTACGTGGTTTGTTTTTCTCTTCTTCAGCCCAGCATGATCCCTCAGCAAGGGTAAACTCACCCCCCAGTTTGGTTATGCCTACCAGGTCCGTACAGCATAGGAGCCCAGATCAGAGATTTTCGGTAAGTTAATTTAGTAGCATAAATACTAACAAGTGCTTAAGAATGTGTTAAACTGTTGAAATCCAAAATTTGGACGCAAACTTAGCCTTTTTTTTTTGATATGTCCCTACAGACCCGCACACTCATGGAAGAGATCCAGGACATGGAGGAAGATGATGATGTCTCCGTACAGGGCACGTCGGATGAACTCCCCCTGGGTCCCAATTTGGAACTGCTCCATAATGTTTCTCTGGCCAATCCTCAGCAGCAGAGTGAATCTCCATCCATTGTGCTTGCACATGGGGAGACTGACACTACAGTCCCCAGTGTTCACTCTGCTGCTGAGGATTTGCAAAGCAGGCCGGTTGCTGTTGAGGGTACGACACCACGCGGCAGGGCACGCCCAAGAGCCAGGGTAATTGTGCGGCGGACGCCATTACGCCGCCCCACAATTTCCCAGGGGAGGCAGAGTGCCCTGCTTCAATTATGGACCCAACAAAGGGACTCTTATGACGCCCAGCTCGTTACAGAGCGTGAGCAAAGGGATGCCGACATGGTGAACATCCATACCAGTCTACAGGGCATCCTCGCGGAGTTGCGTACCCTCAACAGCAACGTGGCCAATGCAAGTAATGGCATCCAGTCAGCCATGGCTGAGATGACCAATATGCAGAGAAACATTGTGGAGCAGTTTCAAATTCACAATGCTGCCATGGCCCAGGCTAGGTCCCATTCACATGGACCTCCACCTGGACCTCCACCTGGGTATTATGGGCAGCCACCCTATTAAGCCATGGGTGTGTGGGACATCTTTTCTCTTAACCCCCACTGTATTTACTTGTCCTTTGAGGTTTCAAACAATCCATTTTGTGTTGCTCTGGCAGGTTGTGTTTTGTATTTGCTCCCATATAGCTCCTTAGAGTAATGCTTAAGGCCACTAGCCAATGCCATAGGTCTATGTGGAGTGTATATGGCCACTTATGGCTTTACCTATGTATTTGGTTGGTGCTCCTCCTGTTTGCAGACATGTTTGTGTGACATTATGGCCATGCCCAAATATCCCTGGGCACAGGCAAGATTAATGACTGGACTAGGCTGGCCTTTGGACTGGGTGTCCTTGTTTGGTTGTGCCACTCACTTCCAGGTGTAGATGTGCTCGATGTTTTTTTGTAATGTTATCCATTTGTAACCACAGATGTATGTGGACTGATTTCTGTTAAGCACTATAATTTTTCCTTTTCAAAGTAAAAAAACAACTTCACTTACAATACTTGTGGCGTTTTTAGTGGGAAGACATTTTAAACAGCTTGGGCTAAACCAGATAATTTGGGTTGGAAGAGGTGTAACAATGCCAAGCTAAAGCTAAGGAAACGACATGAAATACATTAGGCAACAATTAAGGTCTAAATGTTTTACTTACAGGTAATGCCACATTACGGCAAAACAACATATGTAACAAAAAGGATAACACAGACACACAGAATGGTGAGACAGGGAAAAAAGTTAAGTAAAATGCTGGCTGATCAGGTTGGCTCGAACAGATTGGCCAGACTCACTGGGGGGCCCCACAAAATTCTCGACTTCATCCTCGACGGCTGAAGAGGGCAGGCTGTCCACATAACGTGGGACACGTTCCATGATGGCAAAATTGTGCAAAACAGCACATGCCATTATAATGTCAATCACTTTCTTGGGATCATATTGCAGGGCACCCCCAGTATGGTCAAGGCAACGAAAACGTGTCTTCAGCAGACCAAAGGCCCTCTCCACAACAGCCCGGGTCTTGCGATGCGCACGGTTATACGCTTCCTGAGAGGCATCCTGGGGCCGCAGCACAGGCGTCATGAGCCAGGGTAGAAGTGGGTACCCAGAATCACCTTAAACACAGAATAAAATGTAATCAAAATTAAAAAGGCAACACAACCAACACCAAAAATTTAACAGATATCATAATGATGTAAGGTAAAGTGTTTCCAAAAAAAAAAAGGGCACATTAGGGCCCCCAAAAATTCCACTAAGGTATAACCTAAATAAAAATGGCACTTCTATATACCAATTAATTAACAAACATCTGCACGGCCAAGGCTATTTGGATTTTACATATATTTGTAGTTTTCAGACATGTTACAATTAGGATGCTGCTGAGGGCCTATCCACATTTCTCTGGAAACTACAATGTATGCAGTTTAAGTCCACTTTGACATTTAACGACCAATAGTACCAAAGGAGCCAAAGGTCAAAGATCCTTGGGTATAAACTCCAAACCAATATATTTAGGCACAAGGAACTTACAGACATCCTAACTAAAGGGAAAACATTCTGAAGGCCAAAGCGAGGCAAGCATTTTTTTTGAAAGTTCCTAATATATCAGCCAAGAAAAAGGCAGTTGGACGCTTATGTAAAGAATTCCAAAACAAACATATCAACAAATACAAGATTAATGCCACATTTAAGAACACACAAATAGGACACACTTACCAAGCAGCCATGCCCCCGAAAATTCACCTGCCTCAAATCTCCGAAACAACCCAGATCGCCGGAGGATATAGGAGTCGTGGGACGATCCGGGGTAGCCGGCAAGGACACTCATAAACCGCATATCCGGACCAACCACGGCCTGGACATTAAGGGAGTGTCCCATTTTACGATTCCTTAAGGAAAAAACAGACAAAAAGGGTAATTGATATTTGAACCAAAATAATAAATTAACCACAAAACATGTCTGCACTCTATTGTGAAAGACTAATGAAAAGCCTAGATAAAGCAGCTACACAAATGAGGGATAAACAAATATGCTGCCGCAAAGGAAAACAGGTTACATGACACGTTGGGCAACATAATAACCAATCTCAATACCTATATATATACTCGTCGGCTGCCCTAGGTACGAGTGCCACATGTGTGCAGTCAATTGCACCAATAACGTTGGGCATGTCGGCCACATTATAAAACCCAAGCTTAATGGCGTTTCTGGCTGCCATATCATCAGGGAAAAAAATATATTTTTGAGTTATGGCAGCCATGCCTTCCAAAAATTTAGAGAGTGCGCGGCTCAGCGTAGGCTGTGACATCCCCACGGAGAGGGCACCCAGCCTCTGGAACGAGCCGTTCGCCAAAAATTGCAGGCAGCCAAGCATCTTGGTCATACCTGAAATTGCATGCCCCTTCCTTGTGGTGCGGGCTAACCATGGCCGCAGCTCACTATATAATTTATGGAGGGAAGCGCGATTAAGCCTGGTCAGCTCGAACAGCTCAACATCATTCATGCTATCGATGTTCATGCGACGACGCAGGGGCAATCTGCTCTCAGACATCTCGATCAACTCAATGCCAAAAAGCATAAGCCCTTGATGTGCCACAAACTCGCTCCGCTCCATCCTACTCCCGAGGCCAAATAGCTGCCGGCAAACATTTCGTAAAGCAGCTCTTTAATGGGCTTCAAAACAATTAGCAATCACCTCTCTGAATTGGGCGCAAGCCCATGTGAAGGACGTAAAAAATAGGATCGGACGCAAATAATACGATTTGGACGGGAAAAACACACGAACTAACGCAAATTATACGATTCTCGTACGAAATGCGTATGTTCATATACGTCTATGCGCGAACGATCGTGCGAATACGAAATGGCCAAAAAAACAAGAAAAAATGACAAACACCCACCCAAACTTACGATTCTCGATACGAAATCAATTAACTTTTGCTCTTTGAATCGAGGGGATGGAGTGGGTGGAAGACAATCCTATGGTAGCAATGTGTGCCATACAATTTATGCTTTGCAGATGGGCACAGATGAGTTGTATTAAATGCCCAATAAATGCTATGCAGATGGGCACAGATACGCTGTATTAAATACACAATAAATGATATGAATTATATGACAATGGGCACAGATGAATTGTATTCTATACCCAATAAATGCTTTTCAGATGAGCTGTATTAAATGAGTTGTATTATATACCCAGTAAATGCAATACAGATGGGCTCAGATTAGTTGTATTAAATACCCAGTGAATGCTATGAAGAACTTGTTATTCAGAACAATTTTTTGCTGAAGTCCGTGCTCGGGTTCATGGGGCTGATTTTGCAAAGTTCAGTATGAACCTGCAGCTCAGGCTCACTCATCACTACTCTTTTGCCAATCTGAGTTTTGGTGGGTGTGTCTCTCTTGGCAGGTTTTTGTGGTACCAAGCATGGACGGAAATTGGGATACTTTCAAAGAAATCCTCAATTTTCATTGTGATAGATATACCTTACAGGAATAAAAGGGTTGGAAACAAAAGTAAATCTATCTAGCTAAACAAAAATATTAGGGGGCAAGAAACAACAAAAAAGGTGTTTAAATGTTTAAAGCTGGGGGAGACTGTGGGAGCATTGCAAAACTTAAAAAAAAAAAAATGTAAACAACAGATAAGGACAGCAAAGCTGGAGACAGAAAGACGGATCGCCAAAGAGAGTAAAACTAGCCCCAACATTTTCTTTAGCTACGTAAACAGTTAAAGATACAAATCTGAAAAGCAAGGAGGGGACAACTATAGAGGGGAATGAGGAGAAAGCAAATTTACTAAACAGCTTCCATATTCACAAAAAAATGTGGCATGTCAGGTGAAATGCAGTAAAGTGAACTCTCCATTAAATGTCACTTGTCTAACAAAGGAAGAAATGCAGCACCATCTCAAGCAGATAAAAACTGCTAAAACAATGGGACCAGATGGCATACATTGTTATGTACAGTGAAAGACAAGCCATTATTTCTAATATTTGTAGATTCAATAATTACAAGGGCTGTCTTGAGAGATTGGCGCTTAGCAAATGTGGTGCCTATATTGTTAAAGGGGACTAAGGGGAACCTGGAAACTACAGACCAGTACGTTTAACATCCTAGAGTATCTAGGTAATCTTATGACCTTATTACTCCATGGATTTAGGAGGAATCGCTCCTGCCAGACAAACCTAATCAGCTTTTATGAGGAGGTAAGTTCAAGATTGGATCAGGGGGAGTCTTTGAATATCGATACATTTGATACTGTGACATATATAAGATGAACAAAAGAAGAATGCTTGGACTGGGGGAAAAGGTGTGCACAGAGGGTGGTTATCAATAGTACATACTCTAGCAGAGTACCGCAAAGGTCAGTTCTGGGCCCAATTCTCTTCAATATATATATTAATGATTATGGGAAGGAGAAATGTGTGCCATGCTTATGCACTAAATAAAGAAATGCTTGGTAAAACTACAATGGACATGGACCTAGGGGTTTTAATAAACAATAAACGTAACTGTGGTAAAAAAATGCCAGGCAGCAGCGGCCAAAGCAAGCAGGATCATGGGGTGCATTAAGAGGGGCATAGATGCCCATGACTAGAGCATCATTTTACCCCTGTACAAGTTACTGGTCAGACCCCATATGGAGTACTGTGTACAGTTCTGGGCACCAGGGCATAATATAGCAGAACTGGAGCGCGTTCAAAGGCGGGCAACTAAGGTAATAAATGGAGTGCGGGGACTAAAGTAACACAGAAGATTGTCAAAGTTAGGTTTATTTAGTTTGGAAAAGAGATGCCTGGGGGTGATCTAATAACTATGAATAACTATATTCGGGGTCCATACAAAGATCTGTCCCACAATCTATTTATACCCCAGAGCGTAACCATAACCATTTGCCACTGGTTTGGAGAGCCTTGGTGTTGTTTGGTTAGTGGTGCTCCTTGCTTAATGGTGTTGCATCCTCTGGAGCCTATCAGAAAAGGTGTGTTTATATTGACAGACTGTGCTAGAACTTTTAAGGGGCTTCATAGCATTGGGTGAATACATATGCACCTGCCAATTTTTATCAATTCACTTCTTCAAGTCTTCAAATTAGACTGTTTTATGCAGATGAATCACAGATAATTCAGATTAAAAAACATTTAAATTCAAGTGGAAATGGTACGAAATAGGAAAGAAGACAAATGGGGAGGGGGGTGAATATCTGCAGTTTTTGGTTTTGAATAGTAGTAACAGTACTGAAGCTAATGATTTTATTTACTGTTTTATCTTTCTTATTTTATAGGTCCCTTTGCATTCCTGTAGTTGTTTGATCCTCTTTAAACTAATTATTTAATCATTGTCTTTGGTTTCCGTTTGAAAAAGGCATATTTTTTTCTACTGGGTGTATTGCTTGCCGTTTTAATTCATATGCACCCGCCTGCTTGTAACACGTTGAGACATGAGGCTGGTCTACTCTGTATGGCTTTGGTCAATATATAAGATTGTGAGATAGCACTGCAATAAGTTGTTTATCTTCAGATCAGATTATATAAAAGTAGCTCTACCAAACATAGCAGTTATGTCATTTATATTTGACATATGTAAAGAACAATTACACCTATTGATCCACTGCATGCAAGTGACTTGCTTTCTTTCACTGATGACATACACTATTATCTCCTTGTGAGCATGGCAATCAAAAGGCCAGTAAAAACTTGAATATTGATTAAACAAGCCGTCATTAAAAGTGCTAGTGACATTCTCTGAACACTCAAGTACATTTGTTGCTTCTGAATAACAATTTGGCTGTACAGATATTTGAAGAACTAAGCTTTAAATTATAGTGCCCTCAAACTGTATTTCAACTTAAATACTTGAACATTTTGTACTATGCTTTATTAAAACATTCAGTTTCCAAAAGGTGTTATCAAATGAATTTGCATATGTAATGTCAGTTTATATAGCTTAATCTGCTAAGCCCTCTGCTTTTACATTGTGTTCTAGGGCATGTTTAAAATTAAACTCCAAGCATGACACAGTGTTGGCTGTAAGTAAAACATAACAGTGTATGTGTGGCAATGTGCTGGTTAATGTTTTGGTCTGCCTGCAATCAGTATCTTAGACAGAGGAAATATGCCATGATAGTGCCTAGCATGCCCACTTTGTATAAACAAAGGGGATGCAACAGGCCAATGGTAATTTCTTTATCAACTTGCCATGGGTACCTATACTCTGTCCACACAAGGCAGTGGGTAAGCTTTCCAGGAGTTCTGTGGAAATTAAGGTTAACTACCAAGCCATGGTCCGTGAAGACCATGAAAAAGTTGTAATTGCACTGGTATGTTTTCAGGCCCAGGCAAATTAAATTGCAGGGCACTGTGGGAGATTTGCAAATTTCCTGGTTTAGGGATTAGGACATAGGAATCAGAGGTGGCCTTGGCTAACTGCTCCCTAGAGACCATAGCTATAGTCACTACTAGATGTCTCAGGGAAACCATAAGCACAGACCAAGAACAGTGGCCTAGACTAGAAACAGAGGATAAGACTGGGAACAGTCTGCTAGCAGGTGAGCAAAGCCAAAGGCTGGGAACAAGTGGGAACAGGAAGGGAAAAAGAGAGGTGAGTCACAGACTATGGTTAGATGAGCACAGGCTGGAAACAAGTGAGCAGAGTCACAGACTGGGTACATAAACACACAAGTACACACCTCCCACTCTCTACTGGAGAGGCAAGCTTCCATCAACAAGGGTGTGGGAGGTCAGGTACTCAACAGAGAGCCCATAGCAAACCCAAGTCTTTAGCTAAGCTCCAAGTGGAGCTTGCACAAAACTCGGGGGGAGTTCTGTGGTGGTCGCAAACTCAGGAAAAGGAAAACAGGGCAGACAGGTGACAGGATACTAACTGCAACTACTAACAGACTGGAGAAGCCACACAGAAACCAGGTATAGAGATCATGAGGACTAAGCTAGATGAAGGGAAATCAAATGGACAGTATTGTAAAAAAAACAAAAACAAAGGAAATCTTTAAATATAAAAAAATGATGTAATTCATCAGTGCTTACCTCCGAAACTAAAAAATGAAATTCTTTTAGCAATGGAAATTCATTTTCTTATAATGCGAAGAGACTCATGGGCCTTTTTAAAAAATTACTTCTATAAAAAGGAGCAATGAAGTTGTACAAAACCGTGACTCTCTTGAGTTGCATTTTCAAACCTAATTGGATTCTAAGTGCTCAAAATGAGGAATAAGTGACCATAAATAGCATGATGGCTTGTCTTTATTTTTGTTTACAGTGATTTTTTATTATTTCATACCAACACTTGAAATTTAATAAAACAAATAAGCACTGTGGGAGTACTTGTATTTAATGATTAAACAGCTGGTAATACATTTTAATAACCTGAAATAAGAATAGTCTTTAATCCTGATACTGTAGATATTTATACAAATTTTCTTAAGGAGATGCTGGTTGTTGGCTGTAAATTCAAGTTGAATTTTGTATGTTATTAGATAATACGATGACATGTAGTATTATGGACATATGGTATTGTAATGTAACTGCTGATGACAAAATGCTTTTCTTATAAACTGCCAACTTAGGGAAAAATGTTTTTAAATCTGGTAATATATACATTTTTCGATTGTTAAAAATTGTTAAAGATTGTTGTGAAACTCACAACGTGTTATTTAGTCCATCCTGTTGGTGGGTGGCCGGGTTGTGACCTTGTAGGGCTTTTGATATAGTATCATGGAGTTTAGTTGAATGAATTTCATTTAACATCCGAAGCTTTAATCAAAATAAAGTTAAAGGTAGACACACAAGGCAGGACCTATGTTGCAGTTTGGACTGCACACCACCCAGAACTGTATTTTCAATCACAGGACCTATTGTTTTTTTTTAAATATTTGTACCCCTTGAACTTCTCTTATTATTGCCTAGGCTGTCAGTTTAGGTGGACAACCAATGGTAGGTTTTCAGTTGTGTCATCAGCCTTCCATTTATGGATGATGGAGCAAACAGTTTTTTTGTGAGGTGTTCAAAGCTTGGACTCTTTTCTATAACCTAATCCTGCAATAAACTTCACAACCTTATTCCTGAGCTTCCGGGTTTGCTGTTTGGTCTCTAACAACCCTCTGAGGCCTTCACAGAACAGCTGTAAGGGGACTGAGAATAAATTCAAGTGGACTTAAAACAGAGGCTCAGAAAAATAAAAACATTAAAAACACATAAAAATGACAATGACAGGTGTCATTGATAAGCATGCAAACTGCTGCATGCTTATCAATGATCTGCACTTGTCGGCCGCAACACCCAGGAGGATTACAATCCCATAATTCTCCCAGGTGCTTTATGGAAATCCCGCACCTTCGCACTGGCCAATTTGTTTCCTGATTCATGCCAGTGTTTAGTGACATGGGATTGTGACGTCACTCACTGACCAAACATCCACAGCTTACAACTGGTCCATGTAGCTTGTGTTTCTGCACTACACAAACCCAGAAGCACTGTGGGAGATACATAGCAACAGCTGACAGTAGTCCATTGTTTACTGTGGGGACATCTGGAACTGGGCCGGGAAGGTGAAAGTCCATTGGGCATGTTTTTTTTTATTTTGGGGTTTTGGTCCACTGGACATTTTTCTAATTAGGTGACTTATGAAAGCAATTGGTGACACGGGATATAATTTAGGGATATCAGAGTACAGGACTGAATGCATATGTACGTTTCAGTTTTAAGTTATTTATTGCATTTGTCACGGCAAGCAACCTACCTGCTGTGCATTCCCACAATGTTACCTGGGTCAAGTAAAAACATGTTTAATGATTCTAAATAAAATATATATATATATATATATATATATATATATATATATATTATACTACCTGTAAAATAAGATTGTGTGTGACACATCAACGGTTCCTGATTCCTTAGTAAACTGTTTTAGTCTCACAACAGCAACCAAGGTGCTTTTCAAAAGATCAAAAAAAGATGGGGTCAAGGTGAAATAATTCTTTCTGGGTGATAACTGTCACTAAAAGAAGCCAGTGAAACATGTACCTGCATTCAGCTATATTTCTTCATTTAGACAAAATGGCGCCAATGTAGCCAAAGGTGTCTCTTCTCACCGAGAAACATGGCTTCCCGAATTTTGAATTTGACTGTTGTAGCCATATGGCAGCATCTGCGGCTTTTCTTCAAAACATAAAAATAAATTGGTTTAACCCTTTAAGTACCAGTCTACCTGGCGTTTTTGTCACCCTTTGTTGCCAGACCATTTATCACTATTTTGCGCTACGCATGTTCAAATGTGATTTTTGAAGGGATTTCCCTGGATTACTCAAGAAAATTATATATTGTTTTTTTCAGCTTAGTCTAAGCTTTAACATGAAATGTCTTGTTTGTCTTTTTTAGGTGTATTCTCAATATTTTTGCGTGAAATATGTGCAAACAAATAAAAAATATCTATTTTTTACAATTTGTAACTTTTTTTTGGAATAAAAAATGTAAGTTCGTCAATAAAATCTTATTGCGTGTGAAATCCCAATTTCTCCTGGCTACAGCAGTACCACATATGTATGGTTAGACACGCATTTCCTGCCCAGGAGACTCCCCCAAACTGAAACAGCGCTTTAGGGGATTTTCAGATAAAATACAACTATGCTATGCGCACCTTGCAGTTTTTCAATAAAAACAACCCTTTACATTTGAAATACCCCCAACAAACTATATATTCTCTGGAAGTACACACCTCAAGCTTTCTAAGAATACCAGGCTTGTTGATGTGGCCACAGTTTTCTGGAAGTAATACCTCAATTTATTCTTTGGTTGCAAAGAGTTTCCCTAAAAGTTTCCCTTTCATCCTGAAAAAGCAACATCCCCCCAACCGAACAGTACCCAACATGCATAGGTCCTGTCAAGGGAAGAGTTGCCAAACACCCCAGAGTAAAGCAGGTGCGTAACGGTAATTTTACTTGAAAATTTCAGTTCTGCAGACAAAATGCGCACCTTGCAATTTTTCAACCAGAACAACCCTTTACATTTGGAATACCCCCCATAAACCATATATTCCCTGTACATGTTAATCTTTCTAAGCGTACCCAGCTTGTTGTAGTGGGATCATCTCTCTGGAAGTAATCCCTCAAAGAATTCTTTGGTTGCACAGGGTTTCCCTAAAAAATGTACAAAAAAGCAGAATAAAAAACACCTTTACCTAAAATATCAATATGCAAACAAAAAAAACAAGCTAGAATCTGAAAGCGCAAGGTCCCTCGAACAGAACAATACACAAAATGCATAGCTACTTTTAACCCTTTTAATTGTCAGCCTACTTGAGATTTTGTCACCCTCTGTTGACAGGTCATTTTTCCCCATTTTGCGCCATGTTTTGGCATTTTTGCAGGAATTTCCAGGAAAATTATATATATATTTTTTTTTTTTTGATATAGTATCATGGAGTTTAGTTGAATGAATTTCATTTAACATCCGAAGCTTTAATCAAAATAAAGTTAAAGGTAGACACACAAGGCAGGACCTATGTTGCAGTTTGGACTGCACACCACCCAGAACTGTATTTTCAATCACAGGACCTATTGTTTTTTTTTAAATATTTGTACCCCTTGAACTTCTCTTATTATTGCCTAGGCTGTCAGTTTAGGTGGACAACCAATGGTAGGTTTTCAGTTGTGTCATCAGCCTTCCATTTATGGATGATGGAGCAAACAGTTTTTTTGTGAGGTGTTCAAAGCTTGGACTCTTTTCTATAACCTAATCCTGCAATAAACTTCACAACCTTATTCCTGAGCTTCCGGGTTTGCTGTTTGGTCTCTAACAACCCTCTGAGGCCTTCACAGAACAGCTGTAAGGGGACTGAGAATAAATTCAAGTGGACTTAAAACAGAGGCTCAGAAAAATAAAAACATTAAAAACACATAAAAATGACAATGACAGGTGTCATTGATAAGCATGCAAACTGCTGCATGCTTATCAATGATCTGCACTTGTCGGCCGCAACACCCAGGAGGATTACAATCCCATAATTCTCCCAGGTGCTTTATGCAAATCCCGCACCTTCGCACTGGCCAATTTGTTTCCTGATTCATGCCAGTGTTTAGTGACATGGGATTGTGACGTCACTCACTGACCAAACATCCACAGCTTACAACTGGTCCATGTAGCTTGTGTTTCTGCACTACACAAACCCAGAAGCACTGTGGGAGATACATAGCAACAGCTGACAGTAGTCCATTGTTTACTGTGGGGACATCTGGAACTGGGCCGGGAAGGTGAAAGTCCATTGGGCATGTTTTTTTTTATTTTGGGGTTTTGGTCCACTGGACATTTTTCTAATTAGGTGACTTATGAAAGCAATTGGTGACACGGGATATAATTTAGGGATATCAGAGTACAGGACTGAATGCATATGTACGTTTCAGTTTTAAGTTATTTATTGCATTTGTCACGGCAAGCAACCTACCTGCTGTGCATTCCCACAATGTTACCTGGGTCAAGTAAAAACATGTTTAATGATTCTAAATAAAATATATATATATATATATATATATATATATATATATATATATATATTATACTACCTGTAAAATAAGATTGTGTGTGACACATCAACGGTTCCTGATTCCTTAGTAAACTGTTTTAGTCTCACAACAGCAACCAAGGTGCTTTTCAAAAGATCAAAAAAAGATGGGGTCAAGGTGAAATAATTCTTTCTGGGTGATAACTGTCACTAAAAGAAGCCAGTGAAACATGTACCTGCATTCAGCTATATTTCTTCATTTAGACAAAATGGCGCCAATGTAGCCAAAGGTGTCTCTTCTCACCGAGAAACATGGCTTCCCGAATTTTGAATTTGACTGTTGTAGCCATATGGCAGCATCTGCGGCTTTTCTTCAAAACATAAAAATAAATTGGTTTAACCCTTTAAGTACCAGTCTACCTGGCGTTTTTGTCACCCTTTGTTGCCAGACCATTTATCACTATTTTGCGCTACGCATGTTCAAATGTGATTTTTGAAGGGATTTCCCTGGATTACTCAAGAAAATTATATATTGTTTTTTTCAGCTTAGTCTAAGCTTTAACATGAAATGTCTTGTTTGTCTTTTTTAGGTGTATTCTCAATATTTTTGCGTGAAATATGTGCAAACAAATAAAAAATATCTATTTTTTACAATTTGTAACTTTTTTTTGGAATAAAAAATGTAAGTTCGTCAATAAAATCTTATTGCGTGTGAAATCCCAATTTCTCCTGGCTACAGCAGTACCACATATGTATGGTTAGACACGCATTTCCTGCCCAGGAGACTCCCCCAAACTGAAACAGCGCTTTAGGGGATTTTCAGATAAAATACAACTATGCTATGCGCACCTTGCAGTTTTTCAATAAAAACAACCCTTTACATTTGAAATACCCCCAACAAACTATATATTCTCTGGAAGTACACACCTCAAGCTTTCTAAGAATACCAGGCTTGTTGATGTGGCCACAGTTTTCTGGAAGTAATACCTCAATTTATTCTTTGGTTGCAAAGAGTTTCCCTAAAAGTTTCCCTTTCATCCTGAAAAAGCAACATCCCCCCAACCGAACAGTACCCAACATGCATAGGTCCTGTCAAGGGAAGAGTTGCCAAACACCCCAGAGTAAAGCAGGTGCGTAACGGTAATTTTACTTGAAAATTTCAGTTCTGCAGACAAAATGCGCACCTTGCAATTTTTCAACCAGAACAACCCTTTACATTTGGAATACCCCCCATAAACCATATATTCCCTGTACATGTTAATCTTTCTAAGCGTACCCAGCTTGTTGTAGTGGGATCATCTCTCTGGAAGTAATCCCTCAAAGAATTCTTTGGTTGCACAGGGTTTCCCTAAAAAATGTACAAAAAAGCAGAATAAAAAACACCTTTACCTAAAATATCAATATGCAAACAAAAAAAACAAGCTAGAATCTGAAAGCGCAAGGTCCCTCGAACAGAACAATACACAAAATGCATAGCTACTTTTAACCCTTTTAATTGTCAGCCTACTTGAGATTTTGTCACCCTCTGTTGACAGGTCATTTTTCCCCATTTTGCGCCATGTTTTGGCATTTTTGCAGGAATTTCCAGGAAAATTATATATATATATTTTTTTTTTTGCAACAGAGTTTAGGCTTTAACATGAAATGTCTTGTTTGTAATTTTTATTCTGTTTTATACAATATTATTAAGTAAAAAAAAAAATAAAAATAAAAAAAATTATAAAAAAACTTTATTTTAAATAAAAAAATGTATTTTATTAAATAAAATATTGCATGTGAAAGCCGAATTTCTACCGATTAGAACGGTACCACATATGTATCAGTAGCCCCCCGTTCTTGCCCAGGATCCCCCCCAAACTGAAATGAGTACTTTATAACATTTAAAAATAAAATACAACTACCATCCACACTATAAAGGGTTAAATCAAAAAAGAAATTGGTGTGGGGTCCCCCTTCCTGGGGGGGGGAATCCCATTTTTGGGGGGAATTTTAACAGTTAAAAACCCTTAAAAATCCCCAAAAAATGGCATGGGGTCCCCCCTTCCCGGAATAACCAGCCTGGGCCAGCTATGCAGGGGTTGTGGGAACAAGGCGCAGGGGCCAGCTTTGGTGGCCCCCTGCCCTGCAGGCTACAAGCCGGCAAAGCCTATGGCCACTGGCTCTTCTGCCCCCCCCCTGGGCTTTGGGGAGGCAGGTAATTGGGGGTGTCGGGGGTTAATAGCAAGTAACCCTCTAGCTGCAGGTGACTTGCCAGCCCCGGTCCTTGTGAACTGGTATAATGGTCTCATGGACCCCTTACCAGTTCACAATGGGTTAAATGTAAAAAACACAGACACACAGAAAAATATATTTTATTCGTTTTTTTTAATACCTACCTCCCATCCATCTTGCACTGTGTCCCTTCCCAATCACTTGCTTCTGCTCGCCTGCTGTAAGCCTTTTATAGTTGCTGGGTGACAGAACATAAGGGGTTAATTTAAAAATAAATTACATAGAGTCCCCCCTCCCCAGAATAACCAGCCCGGGACCATCTATGCAAGGCTTGTAGGAACAGGGCACAGGGGCCAGCTTTGGTTGCCCCTGGCCCTGCAGGCTACAAGCCGGCATAGCCTATGGCCATGGGCTCTTCCCCCCCCTTCCCCCCCCCCCCGGGCTTTGGGGAGGCAGGTAATTTGGGGGGCCGGGGGTTAATGGCAAGTCACCCGCTAGCCGCAGGTGACTTGCCAGCCCCCATCTTTGTGAACTGGTATATGGGTCTCATGGACTCCTTACCAGTTCACAAGGGGTTAAATGTAAAAATAAAGACACTGACACAAAGAGAAAAAAATGACATTTATTTTTTTTCCTCTACTCACCTCCGATCCTGTGTCCCTCGCCGCTGTCCCGCGCTGATGACAGCTGCCAGTGACAGATGCCAATAGTGATCGGAGCAGGGCGGGTCAGGAGCAGAAGATTGGAGCCTTCTTGCCTCTCACCCGCTCTGCTCCGCTACTACCAGCATCTGTCAGCGCCGGAGGGGGGGTGACAGACTACGAGGAGCGGGATGATGTCATCCCACTCCTCCCACAAAAGGTGGGGCTTAATGGCTCCGTCAGAAGAGGTGGTGAGGACCCGGAAGAGGGTCCTCATCTGAAGTGAAGAGAACACCGAGATGAAGGGATTGGGCAAGGAGGTGAGTGAATGTCTTATTTTTTTTTTATTTTACAGCCGCAAGTCAGTGGCGGAAACGGGGGGGGTGGCCAGTTTCGGGCCCCTCCTGAAGATGGGAGACCCCAAAGAGGGGGATCAGATGCCCCCCGGAGGAAGAGGAGACACCCGGCTTTGCATCCATACCATTTTTCTATTTTTACACTAGTAAGGGGAAAAGCCAAGAACGTAGTTTCTATGTGCTTGGCATTTAACGGTAGGAGACGCAACCACGTAGAAACTACGTACTTGGCATTTAAAGGGTTAAGGTGAAAGGACTCCTTCAGCTGCCACTGAATAAAGCCTTTGAAACCTGTACATGCTTTAGAAAGAACCACATCTGAAAACAAGTGTGCAAAATAATAGGGTTGGGGTTGGCGGGTCAAGACCTGATTCCTTGTGTCTGCATTTGGCCACATACTGTATCTACCTCTGGACGTTTTGGTTTCATCTTACCAAAAATACAATAAGGCTACCTTACTCCATGCCTGTACTGTTGCATTCACATGGCTGCATCTATAGCATTTTTCTAAAATAAAAAAAGTTGGGTGACAGGTGACAGGATTACAGGAAGCATGTGAAACCTGTACATGCCTTAGAAATGGCCAGTTCTGGAAACATGTCCCATCATACCGAGATAAAAGGCTTCCCAATGTGTTATCCACAAAATTAGTAATGAAACTTTATAAACTGTGTGCTGAGTGAGAAAAGCACCCTCTCTAGAAGTTTTTATGAAAGTCATTTACCGTATTTTGTGCCCTATAAGACGCCCCTACCCATTAGATGCACCTAGGATTTGCATAAGAAAAATAAGAAAAAAAATCTAAACCAAATGTTGTGCTAAAACCCCATTTCCAAGAAATATATAATAGGCAAGGTGCAGAATCCCCCTATTACAGGCAGTTTGGCATCCCCCCCTCAAATTCCCCATATAGGCAGTGTGGCATTCCCCCCCTCCCATTCCTCATGTAGGCAATGTGGCATTCCCCCATCCCGTTCCACATACAGGCACTCCCGAGAAGCAATGGCAGCGGCTGTTCATCCATTGTTTGGCTTCTCAGTAGTTGCCAGCAATGCGGGGTCGCTGTATGTAAGTTTACTTTCCTTTATTTTTTTACATTTGCCAGTTAAGACGCACTGACACCCCCCCCCCATTTGCTTCTTATACAAGAGACCTGTAAAAACTAAAATCCTAAATATTACTTATCTTGTGTTGAATCTAGCAATCCTGAGGGAGGATTTTTAACCCCAGGTGGCTCATTAAAAGATTGAGAATATTGATGCATTTTGTGCTTCTATCAGTGTGTCTATCAGCGAATGTTAAAAAAAACCCTTACATTCCATGGCTCCCCCGCTGCACCCCACCTCCTTAGTCGCCTCTGCCTGCCTCCTCCATAGCAGCTGCATGTCCAGAGCTCAGGATCCGGCTAGGCGGGCATGGCCTATGACTCCTGCCAGCATCATTCGACACTGGCACGAGTCACAAGCCATGCCCCACCCGGTGGCCGGAACCAAATCGCTCAGATCTTGCATGAGCAGCGGTTACGGAGGCGGCAGGGAGCATCAGTCAGCAGCAGCAAGTTCAGAGCTAGCTAATTCCAGCTTCTGGGTGGGCGTGGCCTGTGACTCCTGGGGGCTGGACTCGGCCTGCTCTGAACTTGCGGCGGCTATGGAGGCAACGGGCAGTGGCAGGAATACTGGGAAATGTAAGTTTTTTTTTTTTGCTTGCTTGTTTTTTTGTGCACACTACCTACATTTGGGGTGCCTGCACGCTGCCTGCGTTTGGCGTGCCTGCAAGCTGCCTGCATTTGGTATGCTCTCACACTGCCTGCATTTGGGATGTCTGCCGGTAATGTGGGATACCGTTCACTGCATGTAATGTGGGATACCGCTCACTGCCTATAATTTGGGATGCCCCCTCACTGCCTTTAATGTGGGATACTGCTCACTGCCAGTAATTTGGGATGCCCCTCACTGCCTTTAATGTGGAATACTTCCTGTAATGTGGTGTATGTAATGATGTGATTGGAGGGATTCTGCACACTGTCTATAATGGGGTGATTGGTAGGGGGTATTTTAGCACACCATTTGGTTCAGAATATTTTTTTCTAATTTTTCTCCTACAAATCCTGGGTGTGTCTTATAGGGAGGTGCAACAAAGTAGTAGCCAGCAAAGAATTCCAGTAAAATTAGTCCAAATCTTTATTTCTTTAATCCATAAAAAATGTATCAGGCAAAGACTCAGTAAATATATAGCAAACACGTCAATGTGTTTCAGACCACAAAAGTTCCTAAATCATGATAATTTCTCAATGCTAAACAGCGAAATTTGAAGTACACCAGAAGCTAAACAACCCGCCCGCAGGCAGACAAATAGATCACAACATCACCATAGATATTAATAAAACATAGTAATGAACTCACCATGGACCCGAAAAAGAGAGGGGTCCCACTTCCTACCAGGAGCAGCGGCAACACACCATCAGAGGGGGCTGCAGTAAAAGTGAGGATGTTGGTTAAATGTAATTCTACAAGGGAGACTAAAGGAAAAGTAATTACAATGGTTATCACATACAGTTCTGAGTTCTCTCAAGTGAAAAAAAATTATTAGCAAGTATGTACCTAACTTAGAGTGTGATCCTGTTTTAAAGAAAGAGTTAGATCAAGGGGTGAGAATTGTGTCTAGAAAATCCCCAACTTTGGGACATATGTTGTCTCCCAGTATGCATAAAAATATCAAAAATAGGGTGACATCCTGGCTATCCCATATGGGTTTTTACAGATGTGGTGGAGCCCGATGTGGGTGGTGTCCCTTTACAATGATGGGTGATCATTTTAGATCTTGCTCTACTGATAGAAATGTTTCTATACAATCATTTATTAATTGTAATAGTGCTCATATAATCTACCTTAGAGTGTGCATGGTGTGTAAACTACAATATATTGGGTGCACTATTCGCAAAATGAAATGTCGAATAGCGGAAAATATGGCTGATGCTAAATATATATGTGGATTTGAGCATAAGGTCGTTTTTTCAACATGTTTACCTTTTTCTATTCTTGTTGCTCCCCATCTCTGTTGCTGAATTTTGAGATTAATGCCCACTTAAAGTTCAGTATTTATATGTATCAATTGATATTCTTATCAATATATTTACCATTTTTTATTTTTATTTTGTATGATGGCCATTACGTTTAATTATTTCTATGAATTTATATGGAAGATTTGGTAATTTATTGACTATATTTATTTGTCTGTAGGTGTATTATATGTTCCCCATTTGATATATTACCTAATTATGTATTATGAATATGTGATTGCCTTTATTATGTGTTTTCTATACGATAATGTCTCACTGGGGCCTGAATCTGAGAGCATTCTTTTTTGCCTCCATTCCTTCTTGGTGGGCGCCCGCACTGTCAGTTTAATCCACCTTCAGCACTGCACAGTCTCGTTCGGGCTTATGCCCTTTGAGTGTGTGCAGCGTTGTGTTTGATCCTGTGTGTGCTACGTCATTGTTGGGGCCATGTTTGTCTCCTGCGTATCTCGCTCGGCGTCCATAGCAGCTCTCGCTTTTAGCGCAGCCGTCCCTGATCGTGTGTTGGCACTGCTCCTGGTAGAAAGTAGGGCCCCTCTCTTTTTCGGGTCCATGGTGAGTTCATTTCCATGTTTTATTTATATCTATGGTGATGTTTAGGGATGAGCGAATCGATCCGGACGAACCCGGATTCGATCCGAATTTCATGAAAAATTCGATTCGGATCGAATCCGAATTTCCCCGCGATTCGATCGCTCGAAGTTTTCCTTTAACATCCATTCATTTACATACAGGCATTCTAAGATGGCGGACGGGACATGTCTGGACATCTATCCCACGCCAGTGCAAGCTGGGGCCCGGTGACGTCACAGCGCTATTTAAGTCGGCCATCTTGCTTTTCCTTCCTCATTTCTCTATTGCATTCGTGAGAGACAGAACGCTGTAGTGAGGGAGAGAGGCAGTTAGACAGGCAGGGACAGACAGGGACAGGCTGGAGACAGGCAGGAGACAGGCAGGAGACAGACAGAAAGTCAGCGAAAAACAGGGAAAGTTAGGAAAAATCGGAGGCAGTCACAGGGAGATTTTTTTTTTTTTCATCCAGCCTGAGTGTTTGTTACTGGCTAGCTGACAGGCTTTGTTAGCGTTTTCAGGCTGCTTATACTAACTGTGCATATATACTGAACTGATCTTAAGTCTGCTGTGAGGCATCCCATTCTGTGACTACACCAGCCTCTATTTAAGACCATATAACCATTTGCACTTATTCTAATTGAAATTAGGCCTGATAAAGACACTTTTGCGGTGCATATTCTTACTGCTGCCTGCCAGGTGCACTTCTTTTTTGGGGCATCCCATTCTGTGACTACACCAGCCTCTATTTAAGACCATATAACCATTTGCACTTTTTGTAATTGAAATTAGGCCTGATAAAGACACTTTTCCTGTGCATAGCACTACTGGACCCTGCCAGGTGCACTACTTTTTGGGGCATCCCATTCTGTGACTACAGCAGCCTCTATTTAAGACCATATAACCATTTGCACTTTTTGTAATTGAAATTAGGCCCGATAAAGACACTTTTGCTGTGCATAGCACTACTGGACCCTGCCAGGTGCACTCCTTTTTGGGGCATCCCATTCTGTGACTACAGCAGCCTCTATTTAAGACCATATAACCATTTGCACTTATTCTAATTGAAATTAGGCCTGATAAAGACACTTTTGCTGTGCATATTCTTACTGCTGCCTGCCAGGTGCACTTCTTTTTTGGGGCATCCCATTCTGTGACTACACCAGCCTCTATTTAAGACCATATAACCATTTGCACTTATTCTAATTGAAATTAGGCCTGATAAAGACACTTTTGCTGTGCATATTCTTACTGCTGCTTGCCAGGTGCACTTCTTTTTTGGGGCATCCCATTCTGTGACTACACCAGCCTCTATTTAAGACCATATAACCATTTGCACTTATTCTAATTGAAATTAGGCCTGATAAAGACACTTTTGCTGTGCATATTCTTACTGCTGCCTGCCAGGTGCACTTCTTTTTTGGGGCATCCCATTCTGTGACTACACCAGCCTCTATTTAAGACCATATAACCATTTGCACTTTTTGTAATTGAAATTAGGCCTGATAAAGACACTTTTGCTGTGCATAGCACTACTGGACCCTGCCAGGTGCACTTCTTTTTTGGGGCATCCCATTCTGTGACTACAGCAGCCTCTATTTAAGACCATATAACCATTTGCACTTATTCTAATTGAAATTAGGCCTGATAAAGACACTTTTGCTGTGCATATTCTTACTGCTGCCTGCCAGGTGCACTTCTTTTTTGGGGCATCCCATTCTGTGACTACACCAGCCTCTATTTAAGACCATATAACCATTTGCACTTATTCTAATTGAAATTAGGCCTGATAAAGACACTTTTGCTGTGCATAGCACTACTGGACCCTGCCAGGTGCACTCCTTTTTGGGGCATCCCATTCTGTGACTACAGCAGCCTCTATTTAAGACCATATAACCATTTGCACTTATTCTAATTGAAATTAGGCCTGATAAAGACACTTTTGCTGTGCATATTCTTACTGCTGCCTGCCAGGTGCACTTCTTTTTTGGGGCATCCCATTCTGTGACTACACCAGCCTCTATTTAAGACCATATAACCATTTGCACTTTTTGTAATTGAAATTAGGCCTGATAAAGACAATTTTGCTGTGCATAGCACTACTGGACCCTGCCAGGTGCACTTCTTTTTTGGGGCATCCCATTCTGTGACTACAGCAGCCTCTATTTAAGACCATATAACCATTTGCACTTATTCTAATTGAAATTAGGCCTGATAAAGACACTTTTGCTGTGCATATTCTTACTGCTGCCTGCCAGGTGCACTTCTTTTTTGGGGCATCCCATTCTGTGACTACACCAGCCTCTATTTAAGACCATATAACCATTTGCACTTATTCTAATTGAAATTAGGCCTGATAAAGACACTTTTGCTGTGCATATTCTTACTGCTGCCTGTCAGGTGCACTTCTTTTTTGGGGCATCCCATTCTGTGACTACACCAGCCTCTATTTAAGACCATATAACCATTTGCACTTTTTGTAATTGAAATTAGGCCTGATAAAGACACTTTTGCTGTGCATAGCACTACTGGACCCTGCCAGGTGCCCTCCTTTTTGGGGCATCCCATTCTGTGACTACAGCAGCCTCTATTTAAGACCATATAACCATTTGCACTTATTCTAATTGAAATTAGGCCTGATAAAGACACTTTTGCTGTGCATATTCTTACTGCTGCCTGCCAGGTGCACTTCTTTTTTGGGGCATCCCATTCTGTGACTACACCAGCCCCTATTTAAGACCATATAACCATTTGCACTTATTCTAATTGAAATTAGGCCTGATAAAGACACTTTTGCTGTGCATATTCTTACTGCTGCCTGCCAGGTGCACTTCTTTTTTGGGGCATCCCATTCTGTGACTACACCAGCCTCTATTTAAGACCATATAACCATTTGCACTTTTTGTAATTGAAATTAGGCCTGATAAAGACACTTTTGCTGTGCATAGCACTACTGGACCCTGCCAGGTGCCCTCCTTTTTGGGGCATCCCATTCTGTGACTACAGCAGCCTCTATTTAAGACCATATAACCATTTGCACTTATTCTAATTGAAATTAGGCCTGATAAAGACACTTTTGCTGTGCATATTCTTACTGCTGCCTGCCAGGTGCACTTCTTTTTTGGGGCATCCCATTCTGTGACTACACCAGCCTCTATTTAAGACCATATAACCATTTGCACTTATTCTAATTGAAATTAGGCCTGATAAAGACACTTTTGCTGTGCATATTCTTACTGCTGCCTGCCAGGTGCACTCCTGTTGGGGCATCCCATTCTGTGACTACAGCAGCCTCTATTTAAGACCATATAACCATTTGCACCTATTATAATTGAAATTAGGCCTGATAAAGACACTTTTGCTGTGCATAGCACTACTGGTCCCTGCCAGGTGCACTCCTTTTTGGGGCATCCCATTCTGTAACATACCATTAGCCTCTGCATTTACTGTAAGCTGCACAGTTATTTAAAGAAATTTGGCCTGTATGAGCCTGCTAACACACTGCTGCTGTGTGCATATATACTGATCTCAAGTCAGCTTTGGGGCATCCCATTCTGTAACATACCATTAGCCTCTGTATTTACTCTAAGCTGCACAGTTATTTAAAGAAATTTGGCCTGTATGAGCCTGCTAACACACTGCTGCTGTGTGCATATATACTGATCTCAAGTCAGCTTTGGGGCATCCCATTCTGTAACATACCATTAGCCTCTGTATTTACTCTAAGCTGCACAGTTATTTAAAGAAATTTGGCCTGTATGAGCCTGCTAACACACTGCTGCTGTGTGCATATATACTGATCTCAAGTCTGCTTGGGGCATCCCAGTCTGTAACATACCATTAGCCTCTGCATTTACTGTAAGCTGCACAGTTATTTAAAGAAATTTGACCTGTATGAGCCTGCTAACACACTGCTGCTGTGTGCATATATACTGATCTCAAGTCTGCTTGGGGCATCCCATTCTGTAACATACCATTAGCCTCTGCATTTACTGTAAGCTGCACAGTTATTTAAAGAAATTTGGCCTGTATGAGCCTGCTAACACACTGCTGCTGTGTGCATATATACTGATCTCAAGTCTGCTTGGGGCATCCCATTCTGTAACATACCATTAGCCTCTGCATTTACTGTAAGCTGCACAGTTATTTAAAGAAATTTGGCCTGTATGAGCCTGCTAACACACTGCTGCTGTGTGCATATATACTGATCTCAAGTCTGCTTGGGGCATCCCATTCTGTAACATACCATTAGCCTCTGCATTTACTGTAAGCTGCACAGTTATTTAAAGAAATTTGGCCTGTATGAGCCTGCTAACACACTGCTGCTGTGTGCATATATACTGATCTCAAGTCTGCTTGGGGCATCCCATTCTGTAACATAACATAACCTACCTACCATACTAAGCAGCTCTCTTATTTAAACTAAGCAGGCCTCTTATTTACACTAAGCAGCTCTCTTATTTAAACTAAGCATGCCTCTTATTTACACTAAGCAGCTCTCTTATTTAAGCTAAGCAGCTCTCTTATTTAAACTAAGCAGGCCTCTTGGAGGCTGATTGACCACTTTTGGGTGTGCATTTATATTCGGTTTCATATACAGTGGGGTATCCCAATTTGTAAGATAACCTACCCCAACCATGTAAACTAAATAGGCCTGTTGCAGCCTGAGTTTCTCTGCTTGCGTATGGCCTGCATTACAATCTGTCTCTTTCAATGAAACTGCTGCCTGGGGTATCCCAATTTGTAAGATAACCTACCCCAACCATGTAAACTAAAGGTTACGTCCTTCAAGAAGGAAAACTTATGCCGAACACTATTTTTGTTAGGGGCATTGACCTTTGGATTGATCGGCATGAAATTAAGGTTTTTTTTTCAAAGTATGGCGCTGTAAAGAAGGTCAAAATTATGTCTCATACTTGGATTATTGTTACTTTTTGTTCAGCTTGAAATATAACAGGCATCCCAAGGCACATGCTATCTTAACCCTATCTGTTATACAACATAAGCATCAGCTGCTTTATTAAGCTACTTCAGTTTGCACTTGTTTTTGACTGCTTTTAATAAACCAGGCCGCAGGGCACCCCAAAGCTGCACCTTGCACCCTATCTGGTATACAACATAAGCGTTGATCAGCATCAGCTTCATTAAGCTACTTCAGTTTGCACTTCCTTTTTGACTGCTTTCATTTAACCAGGCCGCAGGGCACCCCAAAGCTGCACCTTGCACCCTACCTGTTTATACTAAATAAGCATCTACAGCCTCAGCTTTATTAAGTTATTGCATTTTGAATTGGTTTTGGTCTGCTTTAAATACACCAGGCCGCAGGGCATCCCAAACCTGCATGTTGCACCCCATCTGTTATACTAAATAAGCGTTGATCAGCATCAGCTTTATTAAGCTATTGCATTTTGCATTGGTTTTTGTACTGCTGCCAAAACACTAGCCCATATGGGCATCCCAAACCAGCACATGTCACCCTATCTGTTATACTAAATAAGTTTCTACAGGCCCTTTTTTTATTTATTTATTTTTATTTATATAGAGCTGCAATAGCTTATATTGTGAGGTAAATTTGCCATTTTGCAGCACAATATAGAGCAGCCCCTGTGTAAATCTGAGGGGCAATAGTTTATATAGTGCAGTAAATTTGCCATTTTGCTTCGTTATATAGAGCAGGCCCTGTGTAAATCTGAGGGGCAATAGCTTATATTGTGAGGTAAATTTGCCATTTTGCAGCATAATATAGAGCAGCCCCTGTGTAAATCTGAGGGGCAATAGCTTATATAGTGAGGTAAATTTGCCATTTTGCTTCGTTATATAGAGCAGGCCCTGTGTAAATCTGAGGGGCAATAGTTTATATTATGAGGTAAATTCATGGTTTTGCACCATTATATGGAGCAGCCCCTGTGTAAATCTGAGGGGCAATAGCTTATATTGTGAGGTAAATTTGCCATTTTGCTTCGTTATATAGAGCAGCCCAGTTGCCATCTAAATCAACTACTGTCCGGCCAGTACAGCTTTTCCAGGGCAAACTCTGCTAGTTGCGGGCACAAGTCAAGTTTGGCTTCCCAGCAAATCCAGTGGATCCTGAAGGTGTGTTGGCATGGTCATGTCAAGGTATGACATGACCTGCTGTTTGAGGTCCAGCTCCAGGTCTTCCTGCTGCTCATGAGTAGACTCACTATGCGGGTGTAGAAAGCTACTCACTAGCGACTGAAGACTGAGGCTGCTGCTGATGGAGCTGCTGCTGCTGCTCCTTCCACCCCCCCAGCAGCCATGGCAGTGGAAGGTGATCGCAGAGTTCCCCCCGAGTCAGACCTGCGGGAGTATGGGCCATGGCGCAGATAGACATCGCCCAACTGACTACGTGGGATGTCTCTGTAGTAGGTCAGTTTGTCCTCACTCTCAGTGGGCGTAAAAAATGCCCCCATTTTGTGCCGGAAGCGAGGGTCCAATAAGCTGGAGAGCCAGAAGTCTTCCCGCTGACAAATGGAGACAATTCTGCGCTCACTAGTACCCAAGCATGTGAGCAGGCATCGTGCCATTTGTGCAAGTGACTCGGAGGGACTACCTGTCTCCATCTCCACTGTAAACTGCCACGGTGTGTCTGGGTCCTCTGTCTCGCCTTCCTCACAACCCTCTAGCTCCTGTGGCTGCTCCTGCTCCTCCTCTCCTGTCAGATGACTAGATAAAATGGTCATTTTGTGAAACCTAAACTGTGGTTTGCTGTGCCCCACCCCCTCCTCCTCCTCCACTTCAGCCCCCACAGGCTTCATGTGGCTGTGAAATGTATGTGCCATGTCTCCAGTGCCCTGACCAGCCATGGTTTCCAACATGTGTTGTAGTACATGAAGCAGTGGAATCTCATCGTTCATCTCATAGTCCTGGCAACTGACTAATAACGTAGCTTCCTCAAAGGGCCTGAGCAAACGGTCGGTGTCACGTATGAGCTGCCAATGGTTTACATTGAATTTACACAGGGGTGTCCCCCTATCCGTTTGGATCATACAGAAATCCGTGATGGCTTTTCTCTGTTCCTATAGTGCAGTGGTCCTCAACCCTGTCCTCAAGGCCCACCAACATGTCATGTTTTTTGGATCTCCAAATAGCCAGCTCTATTGCTCTGCAGCTGCACTAATTACTCCACCTGTGCATCTTTGTGGAGATCTGCAAAACCTGGCCTGTTGGTGGGCCTTGAGGACAGGGTTGGGGACCACTGCTATAGTGGATCCTGCATATGGAGGGTTGAATTCCAACGGGTGGAAACATCGCAAATCAGACTATGGTGGGGTACACCGTTGTGACGCTGAGGCTCAATAAGGTTGTGCTTGGTGGTGTAGGAGTGCCAGAAGTGCATGCTAACTTTCTTTCCTGTTGTTCGGATGTCTTTCAGATGGGGGCAAGACTTCAGAAAACGCTTGACAACTAGACTGAACACGTGTGCCATGTCAGGACGCATGACTCTGGCTTCCTTGTCGCAGCGCAAACAAGATGTTCTTCCAAGTGTAATGCAGCAGGCTGGACTTATGGTGATGCTGTCTGAGAGGAGAAATCCCTCAGACATCAAGATTAAAAATTCCAAGAATTTTTGAGGGCTAATTATTCAGAGGCAAATGATAGCTAGTTGTTTCTGATTTAATTAAAAGGTGGAAACACACCCTCAAACAAAACCTCACTTTGGCAATACTATTGCATTTGTCTATTCATAATTTTATGTATATACACTAACTAACCTACTTTTTCTCCACAGGATGCTGCATGAAACACTGCCACATCGCTGAGTAGCTGATTTTTCCTAACAACAGCCCGCAATAATTCACTGCTGCTGCTGCTGCCGCCGCCAGCGCCGCAGACTCCAGGGACCCTCTTCCACTACCTCGGCTTGCAACACCTCCTCCCACGACACTCTCCTCATCACTAATTACCGGCTAGTGGAAGAAGAGGCGAGTGTCTCCTCCACTTCTTGGCTGGGCAGTAGCTGCTGAATTTTATGATTATCAGATCTTTATCAATGGATAGTGGAGCTGAACCCAAAGCATAACAGACAGACAGTTGACTGGGGGTGTCAGATGCCACTTGTGATGCAGTGGACTGCTTTTGCAGCACTTCGAGACAAAGTTGCTTCATTGGCTGACACAATGACTGGTAAAGCTGTGGAACATATGGTTGAAAAGCAAGAATAACCATTTGTTTTTATATGAAAAAGACCCTGGTTTATACAGATTTTTTTTTTCCAGAGACTGCCCTGCGTGGAAATGAATGGCGCATGGATCATCCAAGCTTTCCTCCCAACAATGCCTGATGTATTCCAGTAGATTGATGATGGGGCCAGACCTACACTAAAGAAAGATGGATCGTGCAAAACAGATTTAAGGCGCTGCTCTCCAGTTACAGACATTCCTCCGCATCGGACCACAAGTAAGTATTGATAAAAAATCCTTTACGTTACTCTTACTTTTTATTAATATTCTTCGGATAAGACGGATCATACATGATTCCAGATTAAGAATTCCAAGGATTTTTGAGGGCTAATTAGTCAGAGGCAATGATACCTTCTTGTTTCTGATTTAATTAAAAGGTGGAAACACACCCTCAAACAAAACTTCACTTTGGCAATACTTTTGCATTTGTTTATTCATAATTTTATGTAGATATTACTAACTAAGCTACTTTTTCTCCACATGACTCTCCACAGGGTGTGATTCATCCAATTTTTGGGCTCCTGAAGCCAACCCCAGTGTCTCTATAAAGTAATGTTTGGGCTCCTGCTGCTGCTGCTGCCAACTCCAGGATGTGATTCATCCAATTTTTGGGCTCCTGAAGCCAACCCCAGTGTCTCTTTAAAGTAATATTTGGGCTTCTGCTGCTGCTGCTGCCAACTTCTGCCAAATCCAGGGTGTGATTCATCCAATTTTTGGGCTCCTGAAGCCAACCCCAGGGTCTCTTTAAAGTAATATTTGCGCTCCTGCTGCTGCTGCTGCCAACTCCAGGGTGTGATTCATCCAATTTTTGGGCTCCTGAAGCCAACCCCAGTGTCTCTTTAAAGTAATATTTGGGGTTGGCTGCTGCTGCTGCCAACTCCAGGGTGTGATTCATCCAATTTTTGGGCTCCTGAAGCCAACCCCAGTGTCTCTTTAAAGTAATGTTTGGGCTCCTGCTGCTGCTGCCAACTCCAGGGTGTGATTCATCCAATTTTTGGGCTCCTGAAGCCAACCCCAGTGTCTCTTTAAAGTAATATTTGGGGTTGGCTGCTGCTGCTGCCAACTCCAGGGTGTGATTCATCCAATTTTTGGGCTCCTGAAGCCAACCCCAGTGTCTCTTTAAAGTAATGTTTGGGCTGCTGCTGCTGCCAACTCCAGGGTGTGATTCATCCAATTTTTGGGCTCCTGAAGCCAACCCCAGTGTCTCTTTAAAGTAATGTTTGGGCTGCTGCTGCTGCCAACTCCAGGGTGTGATTCATCCAATTTTTGGGCTCCTGAAGCCAACCCCATTGTCTCTTTAAAGTAATGTTTCGGCTCCTGCTGCTGCTGCCAACTCCAGGGTGTGATTCATCCAATTTTTGGGCTCCTGAAGCCAACTTCAGTGTCTCTTTAAAGTAATGTTTGGGCTCCTGCTGCTGCTTGCAACTCCAGGGTGTGATTCATCCAATTTTTGGGCTCCTGAAGCCAACCTCAGTGTCTCTTTCAGCCAATGTTTGGGCTCCTGCTGCTGCTGCTGCCAACTCCAGGGTGTGATTCATCCAATTTTTGGGCTCCTGAAGCCAACCCCAGTGTCTCTTTAAAGTAATGTTTGGGCTGCTGCTGCTGCCAACTCCAGGGTGTGATTCATCCAATTTTTGGGCTCCTGAAGCCAACCCCAGTGTCTCTTTAAAGTAATGTTTGGGCTGCTGCTGCTGCCAACTCCAGGGTGTGATTCATCCAATTTTTGGGCTCCTGAAGCCAACCCCATTGTCTCTTTAAAGTAATGTTTCGGCTCCTGCTGCTGCTGCCAACTCCAGGGTGTGATTCATCCAATTTTTGGGCTCCTGAAGCCAACTTCAGTGTCTCTTTAAAGTAATGTTTGGGCTCCTGCTGCTGCTTGCAACTCCAGGGTGTGATTCATCCAATTTTTGGGCTCCTGAAGCCAACCCCAGTGTCTCTTTCAGCCAATGTTTGGGCTCCTGCTGCTGCTGCCAACTCCAGGGTGTGATTCATCCAATTTTTGGGCTCCTGCTGCTGCCAACTCCAGTGTCTCTTTAAAGCAATGTTTGGGCTCCTGCCCCTCATAGTGATGCCACTTCAACTCTCTCTGCAATTGTGCCGCTCTGCGATTCTATTAGCGATGCCTCTGATCTGCATGTGATATTTATTCAAAGTATTATTTAACTAACCTAGCACGCATCCTGTGCGTGTTACAGCAAGGCAGAATGGTTTACAACCCTATTGAGGCTCTAGGAGGCTCAGAAATAGCCGTTTTTAATAGCGATTCGTCGCGAATTTATTCGGGTCGAAACGATTTTTGTCGGAAAATTCGGCGAATCAGTCGAATCGAATTTTTCAAAAGTTCGCTCATCTCTAGTGATGTTGTGATCTATTTGTGACTAATTAGTTTTACCCGCATGCGGGCGGGTTGTTTAGCTTCCGGTGTAGTTTATATTTCTCTGTTTATCATTGAGAAATTGTCATGATTAAAGACCTTTTTCGGTCCGAACTGCGTTTGCCTGATGAATTTTTAATGGATTGAAGAAATAAAGATTTGGACTCATTTTACTGGAATTCCTGGCTGCTACTACTTTGTTGTGCTGAAGAACTTTTTGGAGTGGAGCGCTTTTGCCGTGCCGGATGCTTCTTTGTACACTTGGGATTTTGGCTATATTTAAGGTAGAACTGACCAATACCTTTCTCAGTTTTATAGGCAGGTGCGTCTTATAGGGCGAAAAATACGCCCTATAATATATTTTTGTCATTACCAGGTTTCTTTTAGCTTCAAAGAAGCAAACAGATATTCACACTCCTACCTTGGGGAGATTTAATCCTCCATCCACATTTAGATGCAATATAATTAGATAGACATATGCTAATAGAGCCAATAAGGAAGCAGCAAAGGTATTTAGGTTCTTCTTCCATTTTAGCACTATAAAACTTACCCAAATCACTTAGCGCTTAGGTTCTTCTTCCATTTTAGCACCCTAAAACTTACCCAAATCACTTAGCGCTTAGGTTCTTCTTCCATTTTAGCACCCTAAAACTTACCCAAATCACTTAGCGCTTAGGTTCTTCTTCCATTTTAGCACCCTAAAACTTACCCAAATCACTTAGCGCTTAGGTTCTTCTTCCATTTTAGGTCCCTAAAACTTACCTAAATCACTTAGCGCTTAGGTTCTTCTTCCATTTTAGCATCCTAAAACTTACCCCAATCACTTAGCGCTTAGGTTCTTCTTCCATTTTAGCACCCTAAAACTTACCCAAATCACTTAGCGCTTAGGTTCTTCTTCCATTTTAGCTCCCTAAAGCTCACCCTAACCACTTCGCGCTTAGGTTCTTCTTCCATTTTAGCACCCTAAAACTTACCCAAATCACTTAGCGCTTAGGTTGTTCTTCCATTTTAGCACCTAAAACTTACCCAAATCAATTAGCGCTTAGGTTCTTCTTCCATTTTAGGTCCCTAAAACTTACCCTAACCACTTAGCGCTTAGGTTCTTCTTCCATTTTAGCACCTTAAAACTTACCCAAATCACTTAGTGCTTAGGTTCTTCTTCCATTTTAGGTCCCTAAAACTTACCCAAATCACTTAGCGTTAGGTTCTTCTTCCATTTTAGCACCCTAAAACTTACCCAAATCACTTAGCGCTTAGGTTCTTCTTCCTTTTTAGGTTTCTAAAGCTAACCACTTCGCGCTTAGGTTCTTCTTCCATTTAAGCACCCTAAAACTTACCCAAATCACTTAGCGCTTAGGTTCTTCTTCCATTTTAGCACCCTAAAACTTACCCAAATCACTTAGCGCTTAGATTCTTCTTCCATTTTAGCACCCTAAAACTTACCCAAATCACTTCGCGCTTAGGTTCTTCTTCCATTTAAGCACCCTAAAACTTACCCAAATCACTTAGCGCTTAGGTTCTTCTTCCATTTTAGCACCCTAAAACTTACCCAAATCACTTAGCGCTTAGATTCTTCTTCCATTTTAGCACCCTAAAACTTACCCAAATCACTTAGCGCTTAGGTTCTTCTTCCATTTTAGCACCCTAAAACTTACCCAAATCACTTAGCGCTTAGGTTCTTCTTCCATTTTAGCATCCTAAAACTTACCCCAATCACTTAGCGCTTAGGTTCTTCTTCCATTTTAGCACCCTAAAACTTACCCTAACCACTTAGCGCTTAGGTTCTTCTTCCATTTTAGCACCTTAAAACTTACCCAAATCACTTAGCGCTTAGGTTCTTCTTCCATTTTAGGTCCCTAAAACTTACCCAAATCACTTAGCGCTTAGGTTCTTCTTCCATTTTAGCACCCTAAAACTTACCCAAATCACTTAGCGCTAAGGTTCTTCTTCCATTTTAGGTCCCTAAAGCTAACCACTTCGCGCTTAGGTTCTTCTTCCATTTTAGCACCCTAAAACTTACCCAAATCACTTAGCGCTTAGGTTCTTCTTCCATTTTAGCACCCTAAAACTTACCCAAATCACTTAGCGCTTAGGTTCTTCTTCCATTTTAGCATCCTAAAACTTACCCAAATCACTTAGCGCTTAGGTTCTTCTTCCATTTTAGGTCCCTAAAACTTACCCTAACCACTTAGCGCTTAGGTTCTTCTTCCATTTTAGCACCTTAAAACTTACCCAAATCACTTAGCGCTTAGGTTCTTCTTCCATTTTAGGTCCCTAAAACTTACCCAAATCACTTAGCGCTTAGGTTCTTCTTCCATTTTAGCACCCTAAAACTTACCCAAATCACTTAGCGCTAAGGTTCTTCTTCCATTTTAGGTCCCTAAAGCTAACCACTTCGCGCTTAGGTTCTTCTTCCATTTTAGCACCCTAAAACTTACCCAAATCACTTAGCGCTTAGGTTCTTCTTCCATTTTAGCACCCTAAAACTTACCCAAATCACTTAGCGCTTAGGTTCTTCCATTTTAGCTCCCTAAAGCTCACCCTAACCATTTCGCGCTTAGGTTCTTCTTCCATTTTAGCACCATAAAACTTACCCAAATCACTTAGCGCTTAGGTTCTTCTTCCATTTTAGGTCCCTAAAACTTACCCTAACCACTTAGCGCTTAGGTTCTTCTTCCATTTTAGCACCCTAAAACTTACCCAAATCACTTAGCGCTTAGGTTCTTCTTCCATTTTAGCACCCTAAAACTTACCCTAACCACTTAGCGCTTAGGTTCCTCTTCCATTTTAGCACCCTAAAACTTACCCAAATCACTTAGCGCTTAGGTTCTCCTTCCATTTTACGTCCCTAAAGCTCACCCTAACCACTTTGCGCTTAGGTTCTTCTTCCATTTTAGCACCCTAAAACTTACCCAAATCACTTAGCGCTTAGGTTCCTCTTCCATTTTAGGTCCCTAAAACTTACCCAAATCACTTAGCGCTTAAATTCTTCTTCCATTTTAGCACCCTAAAACTTACCCTAACCACTTAGTGCTTAGGTTCTTCTTCCATTTTAGCTCCCTAAAACTTACCCAAATCACTTAGTGCTTAGGTTCTTCTTCCATTTTAGCTCCCTAAAACTTACCCAAATCACTTAGCGCTTAGGTTCTTCTTCCATTTTAGGTCCCTAAAACTTACCCAAATCACTTAGCGCTTAGGTTCTTCTTCCATTTTAGGTCCCTAAAACTTACCCAAATCACTTAGCGCTTAGGTTCTTCTTCCATTTTAGCACCCTACAACTTACCCAAATCCCTAGCGCTTAGGTTCTTCTTCCATTTTAGGTCCTTAAAACTTACCCAAATCACTTAGCGCTTAGGTTCTTCTGCCATTTTAGCTCCCTAAAACTTACCCAAATCACTTAGCGCTTAGGTTCTTCTTCCATTTTAGGTCCCTAAAACTTACCCAAATCACTTAGCGCTTAGGTTCTTCTTCCATTTTAGGTCCCTAAAACTTACCCAAATCACTTAGCACTTAGGTTCTTCTTCCATTTTAGCACCCTACAACTTACCCAAATCCCTAGCGCTTAGGTTCTTCTTCCATTTTAGGTCCCTAAAACTTACCCAAATCACTTAGCGCTTAGGTTCTTCTTCCATTTTAGCACCCTAAAACTTACCCAAATCACTTAGCGCTTAGGTTCTTCTTACATTTTAGCTCCCTAAAACGTACCCAAATCACTTAGCGCTTAGGTTCTTCTTCCATTTTAGGTCCCTAAAACTTACCCTAACCACTTAGCGCTTAGGTTCTTCTTCCATTTTAGCACCCTAAAACTTACCCAAATCACTTAGCGCTTAGGTTCTTCTTCCATTTTAGCACCCTAAAACTTACCCTAACCACTTAGCGCTTAGGTTCCTCTTCCATTTTAGCACCCTAAAACTTACCCTAACCACTTAGCGCTTAGGTTCTTCTTCCATTTTAGCACCCTAAAACTTACCCAAATCACTTAGTGCTTAGGTTCTTCTTCCATTTTAGCTCCCTAAAACTTACCCAAATCACTTAGTGCTTAGGTTCTTCTTCCATTTTACTCTCTAAAACTTACCCAAATCACTTAGCGCTTAGGTTCTTCTTCCATTTTAGGTCCCTAAAACTTACCCAAATCACTTAGCGCTTAGGTTCTTCTTCCATTTTAGGTCCCTAAAACTTACCCAAATCACTTAGCGCTTAGGTTCTTCTTCCATTTTAGCACCCTACAACTTACCCAAATCCCTAGCGCTTAGGTTCTTCTTCCATTTTAGGTCCCTAAAACTTACCCAAATCACTTAGCGCTTAGGTTCTTCTGCCATTTTAGCACCCTACAATTTACCCAAATCACTTAGCGCTTAGGTTCTTCTTCCATTTTAGCACCCTAAAACTTACCCAAATCACTTAGCGCTTAGATTCTTCTTCCATTTTAGGTCCCTAAAGCTCACCCTAACCACTTTGCGCTTAGGTTCTTCTTCCATTTTAGCACCCTAAAACTTACCCAAATCACTTAGCGCTTAGGTTCTTCTTCCATTTTAGGTCCCTAAAACTTACCCAAATCACTTAGCGCTTAAATTCTTCTTCCATTTTAGCACCCTAAAACTTACCCTAACCACTTAGCGCTTAGGTTCTTCTTCCATTTTAGCACCCTAAAACTTACCCAAATCACTTAGTGCTTAGGTTCTTCTTCCATTTTAGCTCCCTAAAACTTACCCAAATCACTTAGTGCTTAGGTTCTTCTTCCATTTTACTCTCTAAAACTTACCCAAATCACTTAGCGCTTAGGTTCTTCTTCCATTTTAGGTCCCTAAAACTTACCCAAATCACTTAGCGCTTAGGTTCTTCTTCCATTTTAGGTCCCTAAAACTTACCCAAATCACTTAGCGCTTAGGTTCTTCTTCCATTTTAGCACCCTACAACTTACCCAAATCCCTAGCGCTTAGGTTCTTCTTCCATTTTAGGTCCCTAAAACTTACCCAAATCACTTAGCGCTTAGGTTCTTCTGCCATTTTAGCACCCTACAACTTACCCAAATCACTTAGCGCTTAGGTTCTTCTTCCATTTTAGCACCCTAAAACTTACCCAAATCACTTAGCGCTTAGATTCTTCTTCCATTTTAGGTCCCTAAAACTTACCCAAATCATTTAGCGCTTAGGTTCTTCTTCCATTTTAGGTCCCTAAAACTTACCCAAATCACTTAGCGCTTAGGTTCTTCTTCCATTTTAGCACCCTAAAACTTACCCTAACCACTTAGCGCTTAGGTTCCTCTTCCATTTTAGCACCCTAAAACTTACCCAAATCACTTAGCGCTTAGGTTCTCCTTCCATTTTACGTCCCTAAAGCTCACCCTAACCACTTTGCGCTTAGGTTCTTCTTCCATTTTAGCTCCCTAAAGCTCACCCTAACCATTTCGCGCTTAGGTTCTTCTTCCATTTTAGCACCATAAAACTTACCCAAATCACTTAGCGCTTAGGTTCTTCTTCCATTTTAGGTCCCTAAAACTTACCCTAACCACTTAGCGCTTAGGTTCTTCTTCCATTTTAGCACCCTAAAACTTACCCAAATCACTTAGCGCTTAGGTTCTCCTTCCATTTTACGTCCCTAAAGCTCACCCAAATCACTTAGCGCTTAGGTTCTTCTTCCATTTTAGGTCCCTAAAACTTACCCTAACCACTTTGCGCTTAGGTTCTTCTTCCATTTTAGCACCCTAAAACTTACCCAAATCACTTAGCGCTTAGGTTCCTCTTCCATTTTAGGTCCCTAAAACTTACCCAAATCACTTAGCGCTTAAATTCTTCTTCCATTTTAGCACCCTAAAACTTACCCTAACCACTTAGTGCTTAGGTTCTTCTTCCATTTTAGCTCCCTAAAACTTACCCAAATCACTTAGTGCTTAGGTTCTTCTTCCATTTTAGCTCCCTAAAACTTACCCAAATCACTTAGCGCTTAGGTTCTTCTTCCATTTTAGGTCCCTAAAACTTACCCAAATCACTTAGCGCTTAGGTTCTTCTTCCATTTTAGGTCCCTAAAACTTACCCAAATCACTTAGCGCTTAGGTTCTTCTTCCATTTTAGCACCCTACAACTTACCCAAATCCCTAGCGCTTAGGTTCTTCTTCCATTTTAGGTCCTTAAAACTTACCCAAATCACTTAGCGCTTAGGTTCTTCTGCCATTTTAGCTCCCTAAAACTTACCCAAATCACTTAGCGCTTAGGTTCTTCTTCCATTTTAGGTCCCTAAAACTTACCCAAATCACTTAGCGCTTAGGTTCTTCTTCCATTTTAGGTCCCTAAAACTTACCCAAATCACTTAGCACTTAGGTTCTTCTTCCATTTTAGCACCCTACAACTTACCCAAATCCCTAGCGCTTAGGTTCTTCTTCCATTTTAGGTCCCTAAAACTTACCCAAATCACTTAGCGCTTAGGTTCTTCTTCCATTTTAGCACCCTAAAACTTACCCAAATCACTTAGCGCTTAGGTTCTTCTTACATTTTAGCTCCCTAAAACGTACCCAAATCACTTAGCGCTTAGGTTCTTCTTCCATTTTAGCACCCTAAAACTTACCCAAATCACTTAGCGCTTAGGTTCCTCTTCCATTTTAGGTCCCTAAAACTTACCCAAATCACTTAGCGCTTAAATTCTTCTTCCATTTTAGCACCCTAAAACTTACCCTAACCACTTAGTGCTTAGGTTCTTCTTCCATTTTAGCTCCCTAAAACTTACCCAAATCACTTAGTGCTTAGGTTCTTCTTCCATTTTAGCTCCCTAAAACTTACCCAAATCACTTAGCGCTTAGGTTCTTCTTCCATTTTAGGTCCCTAAAACTTACCCAAATCACTTAGCGCTTAGGTTCTTCTTCCATTTTAGGTCCCTAAAACTTACCCAAATCACTTAGCGCTTAGGTTCTTCTTCCATTTTAGCACCCTACAACTTACCCAAATCCCTAGCGCTTAGGTTCTTCTTCCATTTTAGGTCCTTAAAACGTACCCAAATCACTTAGCGCTTAGGTTCTTCTGCCATTTTAGCTCCCTAAAACTTACCCAAATCACTTAGCGCTTAGGTTCTTCTTCCATTTTAGGTCCCTAAAACTTACCCAAATCACTTAGCGCTTAGGTTCTTCTTCCATTTTAGGTCCCTAAAACTTACCCAAATCACTTAGCACTTAGGTTCTTCTTCCATTTTAGCACCCTACAACTTACCCAAATCCCTAGCGCTTAGGTTCTTCTTCCATTTTAGGTCCCTAAAACTTACCCAAATCACTTACGCTTAGGTTCTTCTTCCATTTTAGCACCCTAAAACTTACCCAAATCACTTAGCGCTTAGGTTCTTCTTACATTTTAGCTCCCTAAAACGTACCCAAATCACTTAGCGCTTAGGTTCTTCTTCCATTTTAGGTCCCTAAAACTTACCCTAACCACTTAGCGCTTAGGTTCTTCTTCCATTTTAGCACCCTAAAACTTACCCAAATCACTTAGCGCTTAGGTTCTTCTTCCATTTTAGCACCCTAAAACTTACCCTAACCACTTAGCGCTTAGGTTCCTCTTCCATTTTAGCACCCTAAAACTTACCCAAATCACTTAGCGCTTAGGTTCTCCTTCCATTTTAGGTCCCTAAAGCTCACCCTAACCACTTTGCGCTTAGGTTCTTCTTCCATTTTAGCACCCTAAAACTTACCCAAATCACTTAGCGCTTAGGTTCCTCTTCCATTTTAGGTCCCTAAAACTTACCCAAATCACTTAGCGCTTAAATTCTTCTTCCATTTTAGCACCCTAAAACTTACCCTAACCACTTAGCGCTTAGGTTCTTCTTCCATTTTAGCACCCTAAAACTTACCCAAATCACTTAGTGCTTAGGTTCTTCTTCCATTTTAGCTCCCTAAAACTTACCCAAATCACTTAGTGCTTAGGTTCTTCTTCCATTTTACTCTCTAAAACTTACCCAAATCACTTAGCGCTTAGGTTCTTCTTCCATTTTAGCTCCCTAAAACTTACCCAAATCACTTAGCGCTTAGGTTCTTCTTCCATTTTAGGTCCCTAAAACTTACCCAAATCACTTAGCGCTTAGGTTCTTCTTCCATTTTAGCACCCTACAACTTACCCAAATCCCTAGCGCTTAGGTTCTTCTTCCATTTTAGGTCCTTAAAACTTACCCAAATCACTTAGCGCTTAGGTTCTTCTGCCATTTAAGCACCCTACAACTTACCCAAATCACTTAGCGCTTAGGTTCTTCTTCCATTTTACTCTCTAAAACTTACCCAAATCACTTAGCGCTTAGGTTCTTCTTCCATTTTAGGTCCCTAAAACTTACCCAAATCACTTAGCGCTTAGGTTCTTCTTCCATTTTAGGTCCCTAAAACTTACCCAAATCACCTAGCGCTTAGGTTCTTCTTCCATTTTAGCTCCCTAAAACTTACCCAAATCACTTAGCGCTTAGGTTCTTCTTCCATTTTAGCACCCTACAACTTACCCAAATCCCTAGCGCTTAGGTTCTTCTTCCATTTTAGGTCCCTAAAACTTACCCAAATCACTTAGCGCTTAGGTTCTTCTGCCATTTTAGCACCCTACAACTTACCCAAATCACTTAGCGCTTAGGTTCTTCTTCCATTTTAGCACCCTAAAACTTACCCAAATCACTTAGCGCTTAGATTCTTCTTCCATTTTAGGTCCCTAAAACTTACTCAAATCATTTAGCGCTTAGGTTCTTCTTCCATTTTAGGTCCCTAAAACTTACCCAAATCACTTTGCACTTAGGTTCTTCTTCCATTTTAGCTCCCTAAAGCTCACCCTAACCATTTCGCGCTTAGGTTCTTCTTCCATTTTAGCACCATAAAACTTACCCAAATCACTTAGCCCTTAGGTTCTTCTTCCATTTTAGGTCCCTAAAACTTACCCTAACCACTTAGCGCTTAGGTTCTTCTTCCATTTTAGCACCCTAAAACTTACCCAAATCACTTAGCGCTTAGGTTCTTCTTCCATTTTAGCACCCTAAAACTTACCCTAACCACTTAGCGCTTAGGTTCCTCTTCCATTTTAGCACCCTAAAACTTACCCAAATCACTTAGCGCTTAGGTTCTCCTTCCATTTTACGTCCCTAAAGCTCACCCTAACCACTTTGCGCTTAGGTTCTTCTTCCATTTTAGCACCCTAAAACTTACCCAAATCACTTAGCGCTTAGGTTCCTCTTCCATTTTAGGTCCCTAAAACTTACCCAAATCACTTAGCGCTTAAATTCTTCTTCCATTTTAGCACCCTAAAACTTACCCTAACCACTTAGTGCTTAGGTTCTTCTTCCATTTTAGCTCCCTAAAACTTACCCAAATCACTTAGTGCTTAGGTTCTTCTTCCATTTTAGCTCCCTAAAACTTACCCAAATCACTTAGCGCTTAGGTTCTTCTTCCATTTTAGGTCCCTAAAACTTACCCAAATCACTTAGCGCTTAGGTTCTTCTTCCATTTTAGGTCCCTAAAACTTACCCAAATCACTTAGCGCTTAGGTTCTTCTTCCATTTTAGCACCCTACAACTTACCCAAATCCCTAGCGCTTAGGTTCTTCTTCCATTTTAGGTCCTTAAAACTTACCCAAATCACTTAGCGCTTAGGTTCTTCTGCCATTTTAGCTCCCTAAAACTTACCCAAATCACTTAGCGCTTAGGTTCTTCTTCCATTTTAGGTCCCTAAAACTTACCCAAATCACTTAGCGCTTAGGTTCTTCTTCCATTTTAGGTCCCTAAAACGTACCCAAATCACTTAGCACTTAGGTTCTTCTTCCATTTTAGCACCCTACAACTTACCCAAATCCCTAGCGCTTAGGTTCTTCTTCCATTTTAGGTCCCTAAAACTTACCCAAATCACTTAGCGCTTAGGTTCTTCTTCCATTTTAGCACCCTAAAACTTACCCAAATCACTTAGCGCTTAGGTTCTTCTTACATTTTAGCTCCCTAAAACGTACCCAAATCACTTAGCGCTTAGGTTCTTCTTCCATTTTAGCACCCTAAAACTTACCCAAATCACTTAGCGCTTAGGTTCTTCTTCCATTTTAGCACCCTAAAACTTACCCTAACCACTTAGCGCTTAGGTTCCTCTTCCATTTTAGCACCCTAAAACTTACCCTAACCACTTAGCGCTTAGGTTCTTCTTCCATTTTAGCACCCTAAAACTTACCCAAATCACTTAGTGCTTAGGTTCTTCTTCCATTTTAGCTCCCTAAAACTTACCCAAATCACTTAGTGCTTAGGTTCTTCTTCCATTTTACTCTCTAAAACTTACCCAAATCACTTAGCGCTTAGGTTCTTCTTCCATTTTAGGTCCCTAAAACTTACCCAAATCACTTAGCGCTTAGGTTCTTCTTCCATTTTAGGTCCCTAAAACTTACCCAAATCACTTAGCGCTTAGGTTCTTCTTCCATTTTAGCACCCTACAACTTACCCAAATCCCTAGCGCTTAGGTTCTTCTTCCATTTTAGGTCCCTAAAACTTACCCAAATCACTTAGCGCTTAGGTTCTTCTGCCATTTTAGCACCCTACAACTTACCCAAATCACTTAGCGCTTAGGTTCTTCTTCCATTTTAGCACCCTAAAACTTACCCAAATCACTTAGCGCTTAGATTCTTCTTCCATTTTAGGTCCCTAAAGCTCACCCTAACCACTTTGCGCTTAGGTTCTTCTTCCATTTTAGCACCCTAAAACTTACCCAAATCACTTAGCGCTTAGGTTCCTCTTCCATTTTAGGTCCCTAAAACTTACCCAAATCACTTAGCGCTTAAATTCTTCTTCCATTTTAGCACCCTAAAACTTACCCTAACCACTTAGCGCTTAGGTTCTTCTTCCATTTTAGCACCCTAAAACTTACCCAAATCACTTAGTGCTTAGGTTCTTCTTCCATTTTAGCTCCCTAAAACTTACCCAAATCACTTAGTGCTTAGGTTCTTCTTCCATTTTACTCTCTAAAACTTACCCAAATCACTTAGCGCTTAGGTTCTTCTTCCATTTTAGGTCCCTAAAACTTACCCAAATCACTTAGCGCTTAGGTTCTTCTTCCATTTTAGGTCCCTAAAACTTACCCAAATCACTTAGCGCTTAGGTTCTTCTTCCATTTTAGCACCCTACAACTTACCCAAATCCCTAGCGCTTAGGTTCTTCTTCCATTTTAGGTCCCTAAAACTTACCCAAATCACTTAGCGCTTAGGTTCTTCTGCCATTTTAGCACCCTACAACTTACCCAAATCACTTAGCGCTTAGGTTCTTCTTCCATTTTAGCACCCTAAAACTTACCCAAATCACTTAGCGCTTAGATTCTTCTTCCATTTTAGGTCCCTAAAACTTACCCAAATCATTTAGCGCTTAGGTTCTTCTTCCATTTTAGGTCCCTAAAACTTACCCAAATCACTTAGCGCTTAGGTTCTTCTTCCATTTTAGCACCCTAAAACTTACCCTAACCACTTAGCGCTTAGGTTCCTCTTCCATTTTAGCACCCTAAAACTTACCCAAATCACTTAGCGCTTAGGTTCTCCTTCCATTTTACGTCCCTAAAGCTCACCCTAACCACTTTGCGCTTAGGTTCTTCTTCCATTTTAGCTCCCTAAAGCTCACCCTAACCATTTCGCGCTTAGGTTCTTCTTCCATTTTAGCACCATAAAACTTACCCAAATCACTTAGCGCTTAGGTTCTTCTTCCATTTTAGGTCCCTAAAACTTACCCTAACCACTTAGCGCTTAGGTTCTTCTTCCATTTTAGCACCCTAAAACTTACCCAAATCACTTAGCGCTTAGGTTCTCCTTCCATTTTACGTCCCTAAAGCTCACCCTAACCACTTTGCGCTTAGGTTCTTCTTCCATTTTAGCACCCTAAAACTTACCCAAATCACTTAGCGCTTAGGTTCCTCTTCCATTTTAGGTCCCTAAAACTTACCCAAATCACTTAGCGCTTAAATTCTTCTTCCATTTTAGCACCCTAAAACTTACCCTAACCACTTAGTGCTTAGGTTCTTCTTCCATTTTAGCTCCCTAAAACTTACCCAAATCACTTAGTGCTTAGGTTCTTCTTCCATTTTAGCTCCCTAAAACTTACCCAAATCACTTAGCGCTTAGGTTCTTCTTCCATTTTAGCACCCTAAAACTTACCCAAATCACTTAGTGCTTAGGTTCTTCTTCCATTTTAGCTCCCTAAAACTTACCCAAATCACTTAGCGCTTAGGTTCTTCTTCCATTTTAGGTCCCTAAAACTTACCCAAATCACTTAGCGCTTAGGTTCTTCTTCCATTTTAGGTCCCTAAAACTTACCCAAATCACTTAGCGCTTAGGTTCTTCTTCCATTTTAGCACCCTACAACTTACCCAAATCCCTAGCGCTTAGGTTCTTCTTCCATTTTAGGTCCTTAAAACTTACCCAAATCACTTAGCGCTTAGGTTCTTCTGCCATTTTAGCTCCCTAAAACTTACCCAAATCACTTAGCGCTTAGGTTCTTCTTCCATTTTAGGTCCCTAAAACTTACCCAAATCACTTAGCGCTTAGGTTCTTCTTCCATTTTAGGTCCCTAAAACTTACCCAAATCACTTAGCACTTAGGTTCTTCTTCCATTTTAGCACCCTACAACTTACCCAAATCCCTAGCGCTTAGGTTCTTCTTCCATTTTAGGTCCCTAAAACTTACCCAAATCACTTAGCGCTTAGGTTCTTCTTCCATTTTAGCACCCTAAAACTTACCCAAATCACTTAGCGCTTAGGTTCTTCTTACATTTTAGCTCCCTAAAACGTACCCAAATCACTTAGCGCTTAGGTTCTTCTTCCATTTTAGGTCCCTAAAACTTACCCTAACCACTTAGCGCTTAGGTTCTTCTTCCATTTTAGCACCCTAAAACTTACCCAAATCACTTAGCGCTTAGGTTCTTCTTCCATTTTAGCACCCTAAAACTTACCCTAACCACTTAGCGCTTAGGTTCCTCTTCCATTTTAGCACCCTAAAACTTACCCAAATCACTTAGCGCTTAGGTTCTCCTTCCATTTTAGGTCCCTAAAGCTCACCCTAACCACTTTGCGCTTAGGTTCTTCTTCCATTTTAGCACCCTAAAACTTACCCAAATCACTTAGCGCTTAGGTTCCTCTTCCATTTTAGGTCCCTAAAACTTACCCAAATCACTTAGCGCTTAAATTCTTCTTCCATTTTAGCACCCTAAAACTTACCCTAACCACTTAGCGCTTAGGTTCTTCTTCCATTTTAGCACCCTAAAACTTACCCAAATCACTTAGTGCTTAGGTTCTTCTTCCATTTTAGCTCCCTAAAACTTACCCAAATCACTTAGTGCTTAGGTTCTTCTTCCATTTTACTCTCTAAAACTTACCCAAATCACTTAGCGCTTAGGTTCTTCTTCCATTTTAGCTCCCTAAAACTTACCCAAATCACTTAGCGCTTAGGTTCTTCTTCCATTTTAGGTCCCTAAAACTTACCCAAATCACTTAGCGCTTAGGTTCTTCTTCCATTTTAGCACCCTACAACTTACCCAAATCCCTAGCGCTTAGGTTCTTCTTCCATTTTAGGTCCCTAAAACTTACCCAAATCACTTAGCGCTTAGGTTCTTCTGCCATTTTAGCACCCTACAACTTACCCAAATCACTTAGCGCTTAGGTTCTTCTTCCATTTTACTCTCTAAAACTTACCCAAATCACTTAGCGCTTAGGTTCTTCTTCCATTTTAGGTCCCTAAAACTTACCCAAATCACTTAGCGCTTAGGTTCTTCTTCCATTTTAGGTCCCTAAAACTTACCCAAATCACCTAGCGCTTAGGTTCTTCTTCCATTTTAGCACCCTACAACTTACCCAAATCCCTAGCGCTTAGGTTCTTCTTCCATTTTAGGTCCCTAAAACTTACCCAAATCACTTAGCGCTTAGGTTCTTCTGCCATTTTAGCACCCTACAACTTACCCAAATCACTTAGCGCTTAGGTTCTTCTTCCATTTTAGCACCCTAAAACTTACCCAAATCACTTAGCGCTTAGATTCTTCTTCCATTTTAGGTCCCTAAAACTTACCCAAATCATTTAGCGCTTAGGTTCTTCTTCCATTTTAGGTCCCTAAAACTTACCCAAATCACTTTGCGCTTAGGTTCTTCTTCCATTTTAGCTCCCTAAAGCTCACCCTAACCATTTCGCGCTTAGGTTCTTCTTCCATTTTAGCACCATAAAACTTACCCAAATCACTTAGCGCTTAGGTTCTTCTTCCATTTTAGGTCCCTAAAACTTACCCTAACCACTTAGCGCTTAGGTTCTTCTTCCATTTTAGCACCCTAAAACTTACCCAAATCACTTAGCGCTTAGGTTCTTCTTCCATTTTAGCACCCTAAAACTTACCCTAACCACTTAGCGCTTAGGTTCCTCTTCCATTTTAGCACCCTAAAACTTACCCAAATCACTTAGCGCTTAGGTTCTCCTTCCATTTTACGTCCCTAAAGCTCACCCTAACCACTTTGCGCTTAGGTTCTTCTTCCATTTTAGCACCCTAAAACTTACCCAAATCACTTAGCGCTTAGGTTCCTCTTCCATTTTAGGTCCCTAAAACTTACCCAAATCACTTAGCGCTTAAATTCTTCTTCCATTTTAGCACCCTAAAACTTACCCTAACCACTTAGTGCTTAGGTTCTTCTTCCATTTTAGCTCCCTAAAACTTACCCAAATCACTTAGTGCTTAGGTTCTTCTTCCATTTTAGCTCCCTAAAACTTACCCAAATCACTTAGCGCTTAGGTTCTTCTTCCATTTTAGGTCCCTAAAACTTACCCAAATCACTTAGCGCTTAGGTTCTTCTTCCATTTTAGGTCCCTAAAACTTACCCAAATCACTTAGCGCTTAGGTTCTTCTTCCATTTTAGCACCCTACAACTTACCCAAATCCCTAGCGCTTAGGTTCTTCTTCCATTTTAGGTCCTTAAAACTTACCCAAATCACTTAGCGCTTAGGTTCTTCTGCCATTTTAGCTCCCTAAAACTTACCCAAATCACTTAGCGCTTAGGTTCTTCTTCCATTTTAGGTCCCTAAAACGTACCCAAATCACTTAGCACTTAGGTTCTTCTTCCATTTTAGCACCCTACAACTTACCCAAATCCCTAGCGCTTAGGTTCTTCTTCCATTTTAGGTCCCTAAAACTTACCCAAATCACTTAGCGCTTAGGTTCTTCTTCCATTTTAGCACCCTAAAACTTACCCAAATCACTTAGCGCTTAGGTTCTTCTTACATTTTAGCTCCCTAAAACGTACCCAAATCACTTAGCGCTTAGGTTCTTCTTCCATTTTAGGTCCCTAAAACTTACCCTAACCACTTAGCGCTTAGGTTCTTCTTCCATTTTAGCACCCTAAAACTTACCCAAATCACTTAGCGCTTAGGTTCTTCTTCCATTTTAGCACCCTAAAACTTACCCTAACCACTTAGCGCTTAGGTTCCTCTTCCATTTTAGCACCCTAAAACTTACCCAAATCACTTAGCGCTTAGGTTCTCCTTCCATTTTAGGTCCCTAAAGCTCACCCTAACCACTTTGCGCTTAGGTTCTTCTTCCATTTTAGCACCCTAAAACTTACCCAAATCACTTAGCGCTTAGGTTCCTCTTCCATTTTAGGTCCCTAAAACTTACCCAAATCACTTAGCGCTTAAATTCTTCTTCCATTTTAGCACCCTAAAACTTACCCTAACCACTTAGCGCTTAGGTTCTTCTTCCATTTTAGCACCCTAAAACTTACCCAAATCACTTAGTGCTTAGGTTCTTCTTCCATTTTAGCTCCCTAAAACTTACCCAAATCACTTAGTGCTTAGGTTCTTCTTCCATTTTACTCTCTAAAACTTACCCAAATCACTTAGCGCTTAGGTTCTTCTTCCATTTTAGGTCCCTAAAACTTACCCAAATCACTTAGCGCTTAGGTTCTTCTTCCATTTTAGGTCCCTAAAACTTACCCAAATCACTTAGCGCTTAGGTTCTTCTTCCATTTTAGCACCCTACAACTTACCCAAATCCCTAGCGCTTAGGTTCTTCTTCCATTTTAGGTCCCTAAAACTTACCCAAATCACTTAGCGCTTAGGTTCTTCTGCCATTTTAGCACCCTACAACTTACCCAAATCACTTAGCGCTTAGGTTCTTCTTCCATTTTAGCACCCTAAAACTTACCCAAATCACTTAGCGCTTAGATTCTTCTTCCATTTTAGGTCCCTAAAACTTACCCAAATCATTTAGCGCTTAGGTTCTTCTTCCATTTTAGGTCCCTAAAACTTACCCAAATCACTTAGCGCTTAGGTTCTTCTTCCATTTTAGCACCCTAAAACTTACCCAAATCACTTAGCGCTTAGGTTCTTCTTCCATTTTAGCACCCTAAAACTTACCCAAATCACTTAGCGCTTAGGTTCTCCTTCCATTTTACGTCCCTAAAGCTCACCCTAACCACTTTGCGCTTAGGTTCTTCTTCCATTTTAGCACCCTAAAACTTACCCAAATCACTTAGCGCTTAGGTTCCTCTTCCATTTTAGGTCCCTAAAACTTACCCAAATCACTTAGCGCTTAAATTCTTCTTCCATTTTAGCACCCTAAAACTTACCCTAACCACTTAGTGCTTAGGTTCTTCTTCCATTTTAGCTCCCTAAAACTTACCCAAATCACTTAGTGCTTAGGTTCTTCTTCCATTTTAGCTCCCTAAAACTTACCCAAATCACTTAGCGCTTAGGTTCTTCTTCCATTTTAGCACCCTACAACTTACCCAAATCCCTAGCGCTTAGGTTCTTCTTCCATTTTAGGTCCTTAAAACTTACCCAAATCACTTAGCGCTTAGGTTCTTCTGCCATTTTAGCTCCCTAAAACTTACCCAAATCACTTAGCGCTTAGGTTCTTCTTCCATTTTAGGTCCCTAAAACTTACCCAAATCACTTAGCGCTTAGGTTCTTCTTCCATTTTAGGTCCCTAAAACTTACCCAAATCACTTAGCACTTAGGTTCTTCTTCCATTTTAGCACCCTACAACTTACCCAAATCCCTAGCGCTTAGGTTCTTCTTCCATTTTAGGTCCCTAAAACTAACCCAAATCACTTAGCGCTTAGGTTCTTCTTCCATTTTAGCACCCTAAAACTTACCCAAATCACTTAGCGCTTAGGTTCTTCTTACATTTTAGCTCCCTAAAACGTACCCAAATCACTTAGCGCTTAGGTTCTTCTTCCATTTTAGGTCCCTAAAACTTACCCTAACCACTTAGCGCTTAGGTTCTTCTTCCATTTTAGCACCCTAAAACTTACCCAAATCGCTTAGCGCTTAGGTTCTTCTTCCATTTTAGCACCCTAAAACTTACCCTAACCACTTAGCGCTTAGGTTCCTCTTCCATTTTAGCACCCTAAAACTTACCCAAATCACTTAGCGCTTAGGTTCTCCTTCCATTTTAGGTCCCTAAAGCTCACCCTAACCACTTTGCGCTTAGGTTCTTCTTCCATTTTAGCACCCTAAAACTTACCCAAATCACTTAGCGCTTAGGTTCCTCTTCCATTTTAGGTCCCTAAAACTTACCCAAATCACTTAGCGCTTAGGTTCCTCTTCCATTTTAGCACCCTAAAACTTACCCAAATCACTTAGCGCTTAAATTCTTCTTCCATTTTAGCACCCTAAAACTTACCCTAACCACTTAGCGCTTAGGTTCTTCTTCCATTTTAGCACCCTAAAACTTACCCAAATCACTTAGTGCTTAGGTTCTTCTTCCATTTTAGCTCCCTAAAACTTACCCAAATCACTTAGTGCTTAGGTTCTTCTTCCATTTTACTCTCTAAAACTTACCCAAATCACTTAGCGCTTAGGTTCTTCTTCCATTTTAGGTCCCTAAAACTTACCCAAATCACTTAGCGCTTAGGTTCTTCTGCCATTTTAGCACCCTACAACTTACCCAAATCACTTAGCGCTTAGGTTCTTCTTCCATTTTAGCACCCTAAAACTTACCCAAATCACTTAGCGCTTAGATTCTTCTTCCATTTTAGGTCCCTAAAACTTACCCAAATCATTTAGCGCTTAGGTTCTTCTTCCATTTTAGGTCCCTAAAACTTACCCAAATCACTTAGCGCTTAGGTTCTTCTTCCATTTTAGGTCCCTAAAACTTACCCAAATCACTTAGCGCTTAGGTTCTTCTTCCATTTTAGCTCCCTAAAACTTACCCAAATCACTTAGCGCTTAGGTTCTTCTTCCATTTTAGCTCCCTAAAACTTACCCAAATCACTTAGCGCTTAGGTTCTTCTTCCATTTTAGCACCCTAAAACTTACCCAAATCACTTAGCGCTTAGGTTCTTCTTCCATTTTAGCTCCCTAAAACTTACCCAAATCACTTAGCGCTTAGGTTCTTCTTCCATTTTAGGTCCCTAAAACTTACCCAAATCCCTTAGCGCTTAGGTTCTTCTTCCATTTTAGGTCCCTAAAACTTACCCAAATCACTTAGCGCTTAGGTTCTTCTTCCATTTTAGCTCCCTAAAACTTACCCAAATCACTTAGCGCTTAGGTTCTTCTTCCATTTTAGCACCCTAAAACTTACCCAAATCACTTAGCGCTTAGGTTCTTCTTCCATTTTAGCACCCTAAAACTTACCCTAACCACTTAGCGCTTAGGTTCCTCTTCCATTTTAGCACCCTAAAACTTACCCAAATAACTTAGCGCTTAGGTTCTTCTTCCATTTTAGGTCCCTAAAGCTCACCCTAACCACTTTGCGCTTAGGTTCTTCTTCCATTTTAGCACCCTAAAACTTACCCAAATCACTTAGCGCTTAGGTACCTCTTCCATTTTAGGTCCCTAAAACGTACCCAAATCACTTAGCGCTTAAATTCTTCTTCCATTTTAGCACCCTAAAACTTACCCTAAACACTTAGCGCTTAGGCTCTTCTTCCATTTTAGCACCCTAAAACTTACCCAAATCACTTAGCGCTTAGGTTCTTCTTCCATTTTAGCTCCCTAAAACTTACCCAAATCACTTAGCGCTTAGGTTCTTCTTCCATTTTAGCTCCCTAAAACTTACCCAAATCACTTAGCGCTTAGGTTCTTCTTCCATTTTAGGTCCCTAAAACTTACCCAAATCACTTAGCGCTTAGGTTCTTCTTCCATTTTAGCACCCTAAAACTTACCCAAATCACTTAGCGCTTAGTTTCTTCTTCCATTTTAGCTCCCTAAAACGTACCCAAATCACTTAGCGCTTAGGTTCTTCTTCCATTTTAGGTCCCTAAAACTTACCCAAATCATTTAGCGCTTAGGTTCTTCTTCCATTTTAGGTCCCTAAAACTTACCCAAATCACTTAGCGCTTAGGTTCTTCTGCCATTTTAGCACCCTACAACTTACCCAAATCACTTAGCGCTTCGGTTCTTCTTCCATTTTAGGTCCCTAAAACTTACCCAAATCACTTAACGCTTAGGTTCTTCTTCCATTTTAGGTCCCTAAAACTTACCCAAATCACTTAGCGCTTAGGTTCTTCTTCCATTTTAGGTCCCTAAAACTTACCCAAATCACTTAGCACTTAGGTTCTTCTTCCATTTTAGCACCCTACAACTTACCCAAATCCCTAGCGCTTAGGTTCTTCTTCCATTTTAGGTCCCTAAAACTTACCCAAATCACTTAGCGCTTAGGTTCTTCTTCCATTTTAGCACCCTAAAACTTACCCAAATCACTTAGCGCTTAGGTTCTTCTTCCATTTTAGGTCCCTAAAACTTACCCAAATCATTTAGCGCTTAGGTTCTTCTTCCATTTTAGGTCCCTAAAACTTACCCAAATCACTTAGCGCTTAGGTTCTTCTTCCATTTTAGGTCCCTAAAACTTACCCAAATCACTTAGCGCTTAGGTTCTTCTTCCATTTAGCTCCCTAAAACTTACCCAAATCACTTAGCGCTTAGGTTCTTCTTCCATTTTAGCTCCCTAAAACTTACCCAAATCACTTAGCGCTTAGGTTCTTCTTCCATTTTAGGTCCCTAAAACTTACCCAAATCACTTAGCGCTTAGGTTCTTCTGCCATTTTAGCACCCTACAACTTACCCAAATCACTTAGCGCTTAGGTTCTTCTTCCATTTTAGCTCCCTAAAACTTACCCAAATCACTTAGCGCTTAGGTTCTTCTTCCATTTTAGCTCCCTAAAACTTACCCAAATCACTTAGCGCTTAGGTTCTTCTTCCATTTTAGCTCCCTAAAACTTACCCAAATCACTTAGCGCTTAGGTTCTTCTTCCATTTTAGGTCCCTAAAACTTACCCAAATCCCTTAGCGCTTAGGTTCTTCTTCCATTTTAGCTCCCTAAAACTTACCCAAATCACTTAGCGCTTAGGTTCTTCTTCCATTTTAGGTCCCTAAAACTTACCCAAATCCCTTAGCGCTTAGGTTCTTCTTCCATTTTAGCTCCCTAAAACTTACCCAAATCACTTAGCGCTTAGGTTCTTCTTCCATTTTAGCACCCTAAAACTTACCCAAATCACTTAGCGCTTAGGTTCTTCTTCCATTTTAGCACCCTAAAACTTACCCAAATCACTTAGCGCTTAGGTTCTTCTTCCATTTTAGCACCCTACAACTTACCCAAATCCCTAGCGCTTAGGTTCTTCTTCCATTTTAGCACCCTAAAACTTACCCAAATCACTTAGCGCTTAGGTTCTTCTTCCATTTTAGCTCCCTAAAACTTACCCAAATCACTTAGCGCTTAGGTTCTTCTTCCATTTTAGGTCCCTAAAACTTACCCAAATCCCTTAGCGCTTAGGTTCTTCTTCCATTTTAGGTCCCTAAAACTTACCCAAATCACTTAGCGCTTAGGTTCTTCTTCCATTTTAGCTCCCTAAAACTTACCCAAATCACTTAGCGCTTAGGTTCTTCTTCCATTTTAGCACCCTAAAACTTACCCAAATCACTTAGCGCTTAGGTTCTTCTTCCATTTTAGCACCCTAAAACTTACCCTAACCACTTAGCGCTTAGGTTCCTCTTCCATTTTAGCACCCTAAAACTTACCCAAATAACTTAGCGCTTAGGTTCTTCTTCCATTTTAGGTCCCTAAAGCTCACCCTAACCACTTTGCGCTTAGGTTCTTCTTCCATTTTAGCACCCTAAAACTTACCCAAATCACTTAGCGCTTAGGTACCTCTTCCATTTTAGGTCCCTAAAACGTACCCAAATCACTTAGCGCTTAAATTCTTCTTCCATTTTAGCACCCTAAAACTTACCCTAACCACTTAGCGCTTAGGCTCTTCTTCCATTTTAGCACCCTAAAACTTACCCAAATCACTTAGCGCTTAGGTTCTTCTTCCATTTTAGCTCCCTAAAACTTACCCAAATCACTTAGCGCTTAGGTTCTTCTTCCATTTTAGCTCCCTAAAACTTACCCAAATCACTTAGCGCTTAGGTTCTTCTTCCATTTTAGGTCCCTAAAACTTACCCAAATCACTTAGCGCTTAGGTTCTTCTTCCATTTTAGCACCCTACAACTTACCCAAATCCCTAGCGCTTAGGTTCTTCTTCCATTTTAGGTCCCTAAAACGTACCCAAATCACTTAGCGCTTAGGTTCTTCTTCAATTTTAGCACCCTAAAACTTACCCAAATCACTTAGCGCTTAGTTTCTTCTTCCATTTTAGCTCCCTAAAACGTACCCAAATCACTTAGCGCTTAGGTTCTTCTTCCATTTTAGGTCCCTAAAACTTACCCAAATCATTTAGCGCTTAGGTTCTTCTTCCATTTTAGGTCCCTAAAACTTACCCAAATCACTTAGCGCTTAGGTTCTTCTGCCATTTTAGCACCCTACAACTTACCCAAATCACTTAGCGCTTCGGTTCTTCTTCCATTTTAGGTCCCTAAAACTTACCCAAATCACTTAACGCTTAGGTTCTTCTTCCATTTTAGGTCCCTAAAACTTACCCAAATCACTTAGCGCTTAGGTTCTTCTTCCATTTTAGGTCCCTAAAACTTACCCAAATCACTTAGCACTTAGGTTCTTCTTCCATTTTAGCACCCTACAACTTACCCAAATCCCTAGCGCTTAGGTTCTTCTTCCATTTTAGGTCACTAAAACTTACCCAAATCACTTAGCGCTTAGGTTCTTCTTCCATTTTAGCACCCTAAAACTTACCCAAATCACTTAGCGCTTAGGTTCTTCTTCCATTTTAGGTCCCTAAAACTTACCCAAATCATTTAGCGCTTAGGTTCTTCTTCCATTTTAGGTCCCTAAAACTTACCCAAATCACTTAGCGCTTAGGTTCTTCTTCCATTTTAGGTCCCTAAAACTTACCCAAATCACTTAGCGCTTAGGTTCTTCTTCCATTTAGCTCCCTAAAACTTACCCAAATCACTTAGCGCTTAGGTTCTTCTTCCATTTTAGCTCCCTAAAACTTACCCAAATCACTTAGCGCTTAGGTTCTTCTTCCATTTTAGGTCCCTAAAACTTACCCAAATCACTTAGCGCTTAGGTTCTTCTGCCATTTTAGCACCCTACAACTTACCCAAATCACTTAGCGCTTAGGTTCTTCTTCCATTTTAGCTCCCTAAAACTTACCCAAATCACTTAGCGCTTAGGTTCTTCTTCCATTTTAGCACCCTAAAACTTACCCAAATCACTTAGCGCTTAGGTTCTTCTTCCATTTTAGCACCCTAAAACTTACCCAAATCACTTAGCGCTTAGGTTCTTCTTCCATTTTAGCACCCTACAACTTACCCAAATCCCTAGCGCTTAGGTTCTTCTTCCATTTTAGCACCCTAAAACTTACCCAAATCACTTAGCGCTTAGGTTCTTCTTCCATTTTAGCACCCTAAAACTTACCCAAATCACTTAGCGCTTAGGTTCTTCTTCCATTTTAGCACCCTGAAACTTACCCAAATCACTTAGCGCTTAGGTTCTTCTTCCATTTTAGCTCCCTAAAGCTCACCCTAACCACTTCGCGCTTAGGTTCTTCTTCCATTTTAGCACCCTAAAACTTACCCAAATCACTTAGCACTTAGTTTCTTCTTCCATTTTAGCTCCCTAAAACTTACCCAAATCACTTAGCGCTTAGGTTCTTCTTCCATTTTAGCACCCTACAACTTACCCAAATCACTTAGCGCTTAGGTTCTTCTTCCATTTTAGCTCCCTAAAACTTACCCAAATCACTTTGTGGACATCTCAATCTTGACCTCAAAATATGTTTTTGCCCCTTTCTTTTTTGGAAATGTATGTGTGGCCAGAAATGACACTGAAACGTTGTTTTCTTTAAAACTTTTTTACTGTAAAATTTCTTTTTTTTGTTTTTTTTTAAATTTACATTTTAAGATTTTTTGCCCTTGGCTATTAAAACTTTTTTTATTAAAAAATTTCAACATAAAAACATGGGTCAGCAGACCAGGGCCAGGACCCAGGACTCTAATCCTCTTCTTTTTCTTCTGTTGTCCCCAACGAGTCAACCATCACCTTCATATCGGCCACCAACGCAAGGACTCTCCTATTCAGTTCCAAAATTTGTTGCCGTGTGGTCCCTGCAACAAATGGAGAAAAAAACATTAGATTCATACCAATACATGTTTGCCACCTGTGGATTGAATGTTTTGAAGTTACACAAATAAATCAAGGCTACATATGTAATTCGGGCAAGTCATTAAGCTAAGGAAGTGGCCACAGGTCACTCTTATATTGCCATTGGCTAGGGCTTGATGTATCTGTGTGTTGATGTCAAGTACCACATAAATGCTAATAATGCCCTGACTACTTACTTGGTTGTTGGCCGCGAGCTGGCTCGTTGGGGACAACACGCTGAGGTCCTGGGTCCTGGCTCTGCTGTGAAGAAGTGCCTGTAGAAACATGGGAAATATGTTCAGTTTTATGGTCAAATTCCTCAGTCAGAAAATGTCTTTTGCCAAGTCTGGTTCACATCACTCACCTTCTCCAGCTTCTGCTTGTAGCACATCTGCTGCCTCCTCTTCCACTTCCTCACCCGCTCCAGAAGCATCTAGATAAACAGATGAAAGGAATCAGTTGGGTAGGAGATAGCATGAATATGTGTGTGCGTATACATGAAGAGTGACACACCAGAGGCTCCCGCATGCGTGACAGGGTACGACTCCCTGCCCACGCTGTGCAGCCCCTCCTCTGTGGTAAGGTCCAGGGGCTGGTCTGAGGAGGCCACAGAGGAGGGGTCGGCCCGTCGCCCTGGAGATCCACCACCTTCACTCCCAGCTGCAGAATCATGCAGCACTGGTCGGCCTGTGCGCCTTCGGGTGCGGCGAATGCGGTAATCCATTTCCAACACTACCAAAGAAAAGCCATTATAAATAAAAGGCCTAACTTCTGTCGTATTTACATCTTGCATGCAAGCGCTATGTACTTACTTGGGAAATGGATGCCGAAAAACCTCCGCACCCGGGGCATGTGCAGTCGCTTCAGGTACGACCAATGCTGCATTATCTGTGTGTGGGTGAAGGTGGTGTCGGTCTGATGTTGGATCTCCGAGATGATCTCCAGGGCGACGTTTCGTTTCTCAAACGAGTTGGAGTTGTATAGTTGGAGTGGTGATGTGTAGGAGAACATCCAGGCGTTATCTCCATATTTGGGCCTGCTTTAGGGTCATACCTGGATTTGGTCCCCCTTTATGGACACTATGGGCACTTTACTGGTTTACACTGTATAGTGTCTCTAATAATGTGTGCCTGCCCTTAGGGGTTTGGCCCACACAGGACTTGGTCTACGCATCACTATGATTGGTTCCTCTCTCCCCCTGCTTTCCTCTTCCCCTCCCCCCCTCCCGTTTTTTTTTTCCCTTCCCCTCCCTCTTTCCCCCCCCTCTTTCCCCCCTTCCCCCTCCCCCCCTCCTCCTCCCCCACGATTCCATGCTGTAAATATGTATATATGTATGTTGCACATTGACATTGATTGCTGTTTTTATGGGCGCATTTGCCTCAATCAGGTATAGATATTGGCCAGTTGTGATTTATAATGTTGACATATGATGATGGTTTGTAGGAATTAATGATATAGTGCTATTTGGAGCTATTAGTTATTGGGACATCGCTTGTTCTGTGTTCTGCTGGTGCTGGGGCCCCTTCACGCCTGGCCCTTGCTGCTGCCTGCACGTCTGGCCGCGCGGGGAGCACGCCCCTCACTCAGCTGTCTGGTTGCTGTGGTAACACAGCGTGCTTGGCGGTGACGTGCATGGGCGGCGGGCGCGCGCCAGTGGCCGGGGATCCCGCGTCTGCAAGGTCACGTGCTGCGGCCGGCTTCCTGACGTCATTTCTGTTTGACGGGCCGGCGCGCCCGTGCGTGCACGCGGCCTGGCGGTGGGGGCTTTTGGCGGGAGCACTGTTGGAGCACACAATAGGTAGGTGGGCCCATATAAGGATTTGCAGCAGTGGCATGATTCACCTTCACCCTTCTGAAGCCGCATGGGGCGGCGGGCGCGGGTGGCCTGGGTTTCTTGCGGTCCCTATTTTGATGTGATGCTGGCTATGCCTCCTGTTCCATATGGTCACTGGTAGTATCTTTTGCAGACTGTGCTGACACCTTTCTATTCTTTTTTGCGATCTTGGTATTCTGATCACTGTTCATATTGGTACATACTTCTTTTGGGGATGAGATGTGGGGGTAGTAGCTATATTTATTTAATATTTATTTAGTACACATTAATGAGTTTATTTATTTATGGTGGATTTTTATGATATATTTATAATTGCCATATGTATTATGGATTTAATTTAATATGTTTATACATTTATATGCACTTTAGTTAATATTTATTAGCGGTAATCTTGTTCACAGGTTAATTTTTCGTTTGCACTGTGTTTTGTTTAAGATATGTCTGCACTTTAGCATGTAGCACTGTTTTGTTGCAGAGTTCCTGCACAGGGTTTGAATAGTAGGCGCTTTCTATTATTTGTCCCACTAGCTATTATCACTGTTTTATATACAGGACCTTTTTGGGTCCGCTTGGGTGCCGGCACGGGTACGGGGGTAAGTGGGTGCAGGGATTCATTATCCCTGCGTTCACAGACTCCTGTATCCTTTTCATTGTTACAGTATTGCCCATTCTGACTCTATACATTTTTGGAGCTCCTGCATCACAGTTTATTTATAGTAGATTACCCATTTTTGGGCTGGTTTGATATCACATATTTAGATCAATTATATTAGGGACCTGCTATTTGGTTTTAATTGTCCTGTGTTGTGTGTGTTTTGTATATTTTTAGCATTTACATGTATTAATAAAATATATCTTTTGAGTATACAGGTTGTTAGTATTAACTTTTTGGTGCTCCTCATGGGGAGGGAGGCGTGATTTTCATGGCCACTCCTATAGAAATGAGTTGGGCAGGTAGTCGTACCTGCGCTCCTGCATGGTCTACAAAACACAAATCAAACATAGCAAGAAATCAGAAATGCCTATCAAGAAGTGGCAACAATACATTCTTTGGTTCAATCACATGAAGACATACACACACACACTTCTAGCCTAAGTTAACATTCCAATCTGGCCGCACTGTTGTTTGGCACATGTGTGGCGTGTGCTTGGGTGTGCATGTAGGTGAACCAAATTTAAAAACAATCTATTACTTAGTGCGCATCCATAACATGTAGAGCAGCATTTACAAATCAAAGCAAAGTCCTTAAAAGACACTTACGAGCATGATGATCTCTTCTTGTTGGCGGGTGAAGATAGTGGGCGCCATCTTTCTTCTTCTTCTCGGCAGCAGATAAGCACTGCCCCAGCGGTTTCCGGGTTTCGCACGGCCGTGCGCGTAAGCGAACGCGTAGGCGTCACACGCTGGATACCTTATTTAAAGGTCCCTGCACACACAGCTCATTCTCTTTGAGAGTCAACCAAAAATGGCACCGAAAAAAAATACTGGCCAGAAGAAGCAGACCAAGCGGGCTGAGCAGGCCGAGGGACCGAAAACACGTTCCCAAGAGCCGAAAGCCAGGCTAAGGCCTACCACAAAGGCCGCGGCCAAAAAGGAGGTTGCAGCAGGACCAAGCAAGACCAAGCAAACAAAGGCTGGCCAAGCTCATGCCCAACAGATGGGTAAGAGGGGACGAAGCCCCACCCACCCTGCCCCACATCCCCCCCACGTGGCACCAAGGCCATAGCCAAAGGCCCCAAACACAGGGCCCGAAGCTGCAGCAGGGGCCCAAGGCGCAGCAGGGGCCGAACCAGGTCCAGAACCAGGTCCAGAAGCCGCAGCAGGGGCCCAAGGCGCAGCAGGGGCCGAACCAGGTCCATAACCAGGTCCAGAAGCCGCAGCAGGGGCCCAAGGCGCAGCAGGGGCCGAACCAGGTCCAGAACCAGGTCCAGAAGCCGCAGCAGGGGCCCAAGGCGCAGCAGGGGCTGAACCAGGTCCAGAACAAGGGCCAGAAGCCGCAGCAGGGGCCCAAGGCACAGCAGGGGCCGAACCAGGTCCAGAACAAGGGCCAGAAGCCGCAGCAGGGGCCGAAGCAGGGCCAGAAGCAGGTCCCGAAGCCGCAGCAGGCACAGAAGCCCGAAAAGCCTGCAAAGGACAACGGCCCCCTCCCCCCCCGTACGTGGCTCCAAAGCAAAGGGCAAGAGTGTGCGAAGATATGCCTCACCCCAGCCAACCACCTCCAAGGCCCCACAGACCCACAGGGCTCAAAGCAGAAGCTCCAGGTCGCCCAGACCCTCTCTTGCTCGCCCACATTCTCCTCCGGCACAGGTTGTCATGCATCCCCCCTATGCCACATCGACACCTGCTACTTCAGTGGCCACCCAGCCCAGAACACCCAGTCCCTTTCCCAGTCCAGTACGATCCACAGCCAGCCTCCAGTCCTTGAGGTCTCCTCCATCCCCCCAGCCCAGAATGTCACCCCATTTGCCACCAAGCACTGAAGAGCCACAACCACCCCAAAGAGGGCGCACATTGCGCCGAGGACACTTGAGTGGCCGTTTTGGTGAGTCCCAAACTCTGGCATTGGCTAGTGGGCTCACCTTATATTTTGATGACCTATATGGGAGCAAATCCAAAACCACAAGCAAACAGCGCAAAGCAGAGATTTTGGAAGAACTCACCAGGCAAGTCAATGCAGCGGGTGAGGAACGCAAAGATGTGGAACAGGTTCAGCGGAAGATATCGGACCTGAAATATGCCGTGTGGAAGAAACAGAGTCAAAGGCGGCTGTACAGGTACATAGCTTCTTTTTGGGTTTTTATTATTGTTGTCTATCCATCAGTGCGCTTAATTATGCTTACTATGTTTTACAGTGAAAAAACTGGCAGAGGATTTCCCACCAAAATGAGATTTACACAGGCTGAGGAGATGGTTCTGGGCTTGCTCCATCCTGTGGCCTTAGAGGGACACTCAGGCCAGCAGGACACCGACAACCCGCCAATTCCAGCAGGTTAGTAATGTGTGAATTAACCCAAAAATGTGTGTAAACCTACACATAGCCAGCAAGGGCTAGCTAAACACATGGCTCTAGGGGGTGGCTGCAAGGGCTAGCTAAACACATGGCTCTAGGGGGTGGCTGCAAGGGCTAGCTAAACACATGGCTCTAGGGGGTGGCAGCAAGGGCTAGCTAAACACATGGCTCTAGGGGGTGGCTGCAAGGGCTAGCTAAACACATGGCTCTAGGGGGTGGCGGCAAGGGCTAGCTAAACACATGGCTCTAGGGGGTGGCTTTGATTGGAGTGCTCACTTTGACCAGGGTGTGTCATGTGTGTGGACTGGTAATGTGCAAATTGACACCCACATACATGACGTTTAAGTAAATTTCTGAAAACTATGAAACTTAGGAGTGTAGAAAAGGAATGCGTGCTATGTATTAATTGACAAGCACACGCCACACTAACATCTTTGGCTGTTGGTCAATTTGCTAAGAGCTGGGTTGGGTGCCCAACGGATTTAGATGGTTTGCTAGAAATGTTTTCTGAGATACAATGTTCCCCACCAGAATCATATTGTAACTGCTATTTGGCACCTTAGTGTGTTAACTTCATCGCCAAAAAGGGATGTGGCAAGTGGCAACTCACACAGCAGCCATTAGTTGCATGTTTGTTTTTAGACACGTGACCAATGTGTCTAGTCTGGTTTAACAATACATGCACTAATGTAATGGCATTCCTAGTGAAGTGGCCATTTCTGCTTGGCCACGTTTCTTTGCTTAGCATATGTGTTCTTAAACATCAACAATGCATAGTTGTGTGTTTTCATAGCTCTTTTTCTTCTAATGCAGCCCAGCATCATCCCTCTGCTAGTGGGGACTCCTCTGCCATGTTACCGCTGCCGTCTTCTTCCGCGCTGCATCGGACCCAGGATCCGATATCTACGGTAAGTGTTTTGGGATGCTGTTGTGTATGCATGTGGCTTGCCATGTTTTTATTGTCTGATTTATATAGGTATTCCCCACACTGAACCTTTTTTTTTCCACATGTCCCCAACAGAGCCACACACTGATGGAGCAAATCCAGGAGCAGGAGGAGGATGGAAGCTTCCTTGGAGATTATGAAGATCTTCCCCTGGGCCAGAATCTGCAACTGTCCCAAAATGTTTCTCCACCAAATCCTCAGCAGCAGAGGGAAGCTGGCTGCATGCTGCCTGCACATTGTGGCCAGCATGCAGAGACTGACCCTCCAGTCCCCAGTTTCAGATCTGCTGCTGAGGATTTGGCGAGCATACCTGTGGCTGTTGGGGGTCCTCGAGCAACATCATCTGCACGCCCCACAACCCGGGGAATTGGGCGGCGTACTCAGCAACGTCGCCCAGTTTCCCAGGGGAGGGGCGTGCAGATGATGGAGTCAGCATGGCACCATGAGAGGCGGCTTTTTCGTCGCCAAAATCAACAAAATCAAGAGCATCTTAGGGGCCAATTAGAGTCCCTAAATACTACCTTCAGTGCCGTGCTGACTGAATTGAGGACCCATAACAGCCACATGGCCAACTTGACATCAGAAATAAGGTCAGGCATGGCCGAAATGCACAGTAACCAAAGAAACATTTTGGAACAGTTGCAGATTCTGAATGCCACACAGGCCCAGGTTATGCCCCTCCCCCCAAGGGCCCCAACCTGGGTTCTATGGGCATCAACAATATTAATGTGTGTTTGGCCTGAATCTGTTCCACATCTTTGCGAGACATCCCCACTGGATTGACTTGTCTGGTGAGGCCTAAAAATCTGCCATTTTGCGCTGCTCTTGCTAGGTTGTTTGGGATTTGCCCCCATATAGGTCAATCAAGGCCTGAGGTAGCCCACTAGCCAATGCCAGATCCCAAGACTCACTGAAGTGGCCACTTAAGCTGTTGCGCGGCTGCCTTGGGCACAATAACATTTGTGGTGGCTCCTCATGTTTGGCGGCATGATTGGGTGACATTTTGGCCTGCCAAACTAAGACCTTGGACCCTGGCTGTGATTGGACTGGATTTGGATTGGGACTGGGTGTTCTGGTTTGGGTGGCCCACTGACTTACAGGTGTAGATGTGGCATAGCTAGGTTTGCTTTCAACCTGTGTCTGTTGAAAATGTGGGCAAGCAGGAGAGGGCTTATTTGTGTACAATTTTCTGTTTTTGAACATGTTTTTCACCAAATTGCATGTACATGTCTGGCCCCAAAGTATGTGAGGGGCACTCACCTCCTATTCTGTTTGTATCCCAGAAACATTTGACGAAGTAGTAAATATTTTTGTTTCACCAAGTTCATGTCTGTGGTGTTTTGATTGAGAAATATTAGTTCAAGTAGACACCAAAAAAAAAAACAATAACCAATGTCTCCAAATAAGTCCACAAACATTGTTGTTGTTTTTTGGCACAACTTCATTATTGGTTTATTCATAATGAAATTATACATACCAAAACCAAAACAAAAACAAAAAACATAACTAAACAAGTCCAAAAAAACACATACAAAGCCAAACATAAATTAGGCAAAATGTGTGGCAATTAAATTTGCCCGCACGGCTTGCCCAGGCGCACTTGGCTGGCCCACATAGGAGTCGTCTGGCTCATCGGAGGGTGGAGAGGGTGGGCAATCAACATATCGGGGGACCCTTTGCATAATAGCAAAATTATGCAGCGCTGCACATGCCATAATTATATCAATGACCTTTTTAGGGTCATACTGCAGGGAGCCCCCAGTGTGGTCCAAGCACCGAAAACGGGTCTTCAGGAGTCCAAAGTCCTCTCCACCACTGCCCTGGTCTTTCTATGGGCACGATTGTAGGCCTCTTGGGCTGAGTCTGTGGCCGGAGGACCGGAGTCATCAGCCACGGGAGTAGTGGATACCCCAAATTGCCTACAACAATGTAAGGGAAACTAATATTACCATTAATTCATACACTGCAGCGCAAAATTCATTGAAAAAAAAGAATAATCAGGTATGTGACATTGTCACACAAACATGAGCATACATATTGCAGATGCAAAAACAACAATTAAACATATGTGAGAGATGGGGGCACAAAGTAGGTAAATAATACTGTGGATGCTGGGTAATCAGGCAGACTGTTAGCAGCTATTGTTTCCTGTCTGTGCTGCAGAACAATGTAGTATGGGTTAACTTTACCTGACCCATTTTCTGTTTTGGCTTAGTCCCAAACAGGTGTAAGGCTGCCCCTGCACTTTATCCCGCTCACCTCTACTCAGTAAGTGAAATGCATGTAAGCAAAGATGGCAAAGACCCTCTGCTAAAGTCCCTAACAGGTTTTGATGTAAAAGTGTTTGGAAGACTGTTTCTGACTTTTGCTCTCATTACACTTTGGAGTTAAAACAATACAGGATCAAGTAATGGGTCCAGTCGGGTTACACATGTTCCCAAGGTGATGGGCAAGGCATCGTGGAGGAAAGGTGACTCCCACAAAAATCCAAGGCACACATATAAATTCTAAATAGGTAATTGGACTCAACTTACCAAGGAGCCATGCACCCGCAAATTCTCCTGACTCAAACCGCCGGAATAATCCAGAACGGCGCAGGATGTAGGCATCGTGGGCTGAGCCAGGGTAGCCTGCCAGGACGCTCAGAAAACGCATGTCCTGGGCCACCACTGCTTGCACATTCAGTGAGTGGCCCATTTTCCTATTTCTGTGTAAATAAAAAACATAAACCAAAAAGAAATAAAATGAGGCCACGAATCCAACGCTCACTTCTAACAGGCTAAGTCAAACGTTAACATCCAGACAACTAACACTAAACAACTACCTTACATTTAAGTGGCCAACAAAAGAAGATGTATGTTCGAGCCTTTACAAGGTTGAGTGACTTGTTCTCTTTCAAGTACACTTTAAAATGTTTGACTTGGCATAAACTTTGAAAAGAATGGAAAAAGAAGGGCCATTGTTGCACATACACTCTTGGCAAAGAGGAAGCATTATCAGGGAGGGACTGATTGCAATGAGGGAATATGCAAAAGGAGAGACTAGTAACGTAGAGTGCCTAATGAAAAGGAGGGACTATTCACAATAAGGGATACTAAAAATGGAGGAACTAAATCAAAGAATGCTCTGCTTAAAAGGAGGGACTATTCACAATAAGGGATATTAAAAATGGAGTAAATAAATCAAAGAATGCTCTGCTTAAAAGGAGGGACTATTCACAATAAGGGATAGTAAAAATGGAGTAAATAAATCAAAGAATGCTCTGCTTAAAAGGAGGGACTATTCACAATAAGGGATAGTAAAAATGGAGTAAATAAATCAAAGAATGCTCTGCTTAAAAGGAGGGACTATTCACAATAAGGGATATTAAAAATGGAGTAAATAAATCAAAGAATGCTCTGCTTAAAAGGAGGGACTATTCACAATAAGGGATAGTAAAAATGGAGTAAATAAATCAAAGAATGCTCTGCTTAAAAGGAGGGACTATTCACAATAAGGGATAGTAAAAATGGAGTAAATAAATCAAAGAATGCTCTGCTTAAAAGGAGGGACTATTCACAATAAGGGATACTAAAAATGGAGTAAATAAATCAAAGAATGCTCTGCTTAAAAGGAGGGACTATTCACAATAAGGGATACTAAAAATGGAGTAAATAAGGCCAAGGATGCTCTGCTTAAAAGGAGGGACTATTCACAATGATAGTTTTTAAACAAGGATGGAGAAATCCAAATAATGTTATTGGCCAAAGGAGGGACACCCAAACATTTAGATAAAATGGAAGCCACAACTTGCCTGTATATATACTCGTCGACTGCCGGTGGGACGAGGGCAACGTGTGTGCAGTCAATAGCACCCATGACGTTGGGCATGTCGGCGATATTATAAAATGCCAGCTTAATGGCGTTTCTGGCTACCATATCCTTAGGGAAACAAATATATTTCCGAGTTAGGGTAGCCATGCCTTCTAAAAATTTGGATAGCGCGCGGCTCAGCCGCAGCTCACTATACAATTTATGGAGGGCAGCGCGATTAAGCCTGGTCAGCTCGAACAGCTCAACGTCATGCATGCCATTGATGTCCATGCGTCGCCGCCGATGCAGTCTGGTCTGTGACCTCCGGACGATCTCAATTCCCATGAGTTGCAGATCCTCATGCTCCTCAAAGGCAGTAGACTCGTCCATGGCTCTAGTTCCGACGTCTAAAAGGTGCCGGGAGTGGTTCGGCAATGAAACAGATTTATGGGGTGTTGTCCCATCGGCAATCAGCTCTCTGAATTAATCGCAAGCCCACTGCAATAATGTAAACTTTTTGAACGGACGAAACATTTCAGATTTGGTGGAAAAAACCTCCCGAATGAACGAGAAACTTCCGATTTGCTTACGTTTTTCGAAAGAGCATATACGCATCTTCCCGAACGTTCGTACGAATGAAAAATGTCCGAAAAAAAGCAAAAAACTGACAAACACCCACCAAAACTTTCACAGACAGCTACGGAAGTCCGGACGAATGTGTCTCTGAATCGAGGCTATCATCTGCCTCAGCAGCTGCCACTGCCACAGCATCTGTCTCAACAGCTGCCACTGCAGAAGCAGCTGGATCCACAAATCCATCTGCAGCAGCAGCTCCCTCCACCACTCCCTCTGCAGCAGCAGCTGGAACCACAAATCTATCTGCAGCAGCTGCTCCCTCCACCACTCCCTCTGCTGTCACAGCTGGATCCACAGCTCCAGCATGACCAACAGCTGCAGTGTGATAAGCAGCTGCAGCCATCACCTTCATGGCAGAGCTCTGCTGGTGAGGATTTCCCATCATCCACATCAAGCGCAAAACATGTGGAAAGGCCAAACACAGCTCCAGCTGTAAGTGTCCCTACCCGGGGAAGAGGACGACAGCCTCAGGCACGTTACCATCTTCCCCTGTTGAGGTGGGTGCAGAGCTGATGAAGGTGGATTGGTGAGAAGATCCTTCACACAGAGCACAGCCCGGTTCCACCAAAGCATGTGGAGACACATAATGCTGCTCCACCCAGCAATGGTGGGGGGGCAACAAAACAGCAACCGGCACAGGGAGGCACTGATAGCACAGTGCCAACAGCAAAATGACATCCTGGCATGCCTGGTGGCACTCCGAGAAGCCAGAGACCCACCAGATGTTGCAGACCACCCACCCTAGCAAAAAGGAAAAACACATTTGGTAGACATTTTTTGGTTGGGTTTTTGTTTGGGACTGTCAGTAGCCTAAGAATATGGGCCCACACTGTTCAAAAAAGTTGTATGGCAGAGCTTTGTGACAACAATAAACAAAACGAGCAAAACTGATTTGGTCATTCAGTTTATTCTCACTGAAAGCGGACCAAAACCTACCGAGAATGTGAAATACATTTGGCCAAAGTCTCTGCCAATATTCCCATCATAGGGTGTAGACCTAGAAATAGATATTTTAGTCCACAGAATCATCCTGGAGCACTGATTTTTATTGCTGTCCCTCTCTGTAATATCAGTCATTATATTGGTGCGGCAATAAAATCATTGCCAAGCACTACAGTGGCAATGAATGGAGGAGGCAGGGCTTTATAGCTAAAACCGGTGCTATTATCTGGGATTAGAGTCAAGCAGACGCAGTGAAAACTGGCAAAAGGTGCTCTTAATGGGTGGAGCAATTCAGGGAATGCAAGTTCAAAATGTGGGTTTTGGTCCTCTTGAATACATCAAAAGACATAAAAATTAACTAAAATGAGATGACACAAGATGGTTCCAGACACAGACTCTGTGTGTCCTGATATAGTTCTCCCGGAACATCCATAAGAGCTGCAGAGGGGGACACATCCCAATATGGTGGAACCTTCCCCAGGAGGGCAAAATTTAGCAGCACCATGCATGTCATGATTTTTTTGATGACTTCCTAGTACTGCAGGGCACCCCCAGTATGGTCCAGGCAATGGTACCGGGTCTTTAGCAAGCCAAAGGTCTGCTCCTGCCCTTGTCTTGCTATAAGCCTGGTTGTAGGCCACATTTGGCTGAGTCTGAGGCCGGAGAATAGGGGTCATAAGCCACGGAAGAAGAGGGTAGACAAAATCAACTACAAAAATAAGAAAAGAATTAGGCACATACATCATAAACACATTATCACCTGCAAAAAAATTTAGAAATGGAAGGGGAGAGACAGGGGATGCACCCACAAATACACAAGTTCAAAATGAGAAAAAAATATCAGCAAGAAAGGACTAATAATGAAAACACTTACCAAGTAGCCACCGACCAGACAGCTCACCAGACTCAAGTCACGCATACAGGCTGGAATTGCGCAGTATGTAGGCATCATGAGTAGACCCTGGAAAGCCAGCCATAACGCTCAGGAACCAGAGGTCAGGACCCACCACACACTGAACATTTTATGGAATGGCCCATCTTTACGGTTCCTGCATAAAAGACACAAAGCACACAGGTAAAGAGCAGAACAGCATTCAAGCACACCTACACTCACAGAACAGATGCTAAGCAGAAAGGGACAACCACTGGTAAGACTGACTTCTTTGGGCGAGTAAGAAAAAGGGACTTGGCCGATTGTGTAATGTGGGAGGACATAACTTGTGGGAGCAAAAGGAAAGTGAACTGCTCATTGTCATTGGCTTACCTTAGAGTGAAGCAGCTACAGGGAGCAAGGGGCAACAAGTTGAAAGAGGACAACATAGACTAAATATGAAGCTATACTAAAAATAGATGTCACAACATAGCATGGAACTAAGGATGCAAAGGGAAAACAAACACAAACCTAAAGAGATACTCATCTGCAACCGGCGGCATCAGCGCCACATGTGTACATTCAATAGCACCCATGCCGTTGGGCATATTGGCCAGCATTCCAGGATACCATGGTGTCAGGGAAACATATATACTTGTTCACCAAGTTAGCCATGCCATCAAGAAATGTATTGAGCGTGTGGTTGAGCATAGGCTGGGACATGCCACAGAGATGGAATGAGACGTTCGCCAAAAATTGAAGACAGCTAACCAAGTTGGTCATGCCCGCAATTGCATGCTCCTTGCTTGTGGTGGGGGCCAACCATGGCCGCAACTCACGATACAGTTTTCTCAAGGGAAACACAGTTAAGTCGGGTCAGCTCGAATAGCACAATGTCATGCATGCAATCAACATCCACACACAGCGATGCAATTGAAACTCCATCGGGCACATGCACAGCAGGCCACAACACTACAGACGCACGCTCCATCACCAAACTTTCCTGTGCACTAAGCCAGGAAAATGAGGAAATTGGAGCGGGAAAAAGCCAGTTTTATTGGCACGTCCAGAAGGGTGAATCAAGGCTAATCAGGGCTGTGAAGTGTGCAAACCCATACTAATCACATATTATACACTAAAACAACATGGGGAAAACACGCAGTAGTATTGTGTGCAAAAAGGCTACAACACACTTACACAAACACGTCCCAGATAACACACCAGAATCTCAAAAATAGCCCAGAAAATACAAACTTAATGCGCATTCACGCACTTTTTGATGCGTAAGTGCATTAGGAAAAGGCTGTGAATCAACCTTATTGTTTTACATTTCTTGTAGCAGAGCTTTCAGACATATTGCGGAACGCTGTTTAATGTATGTGCACCAAGCAGATAATTTGCCAAGGAAGTGGCTTAAAAACATCTTTGATTGATTGATGGATGAACAATTTTCTGACAGAAAATGACAAAGTAAATTGCAAGCCATTTATACTTGCAAATATGCATGTAAACAGTAAAAATCCATGTGGGAAAATTAAAGCTTTTTATGAAAACTTTACTTGAACACATTCAATTGAGGTGTTTTTCCAGTTCATTCATCTATAAAAGCAATTCTGTTATTTTTATTTTGCTTGAACACCAATGTTTATTTTAAGCAAAAGTTACGCAATGCATACAGTTTTCCTTACAGACATATGGCCTGATGCAGAGCCTCCTCGTTCAGCTATCCCGTACGTTTTCCCGTTGGTTTTGAGCTGTGATCGGGGCATGAAAGGGTGCTCCGTTGCTTTTTGTGTGCGTGTGTGCGCTCAGGTGTTTCGGCATGCGCCTTTACGATTGTCGGCTCGCAAGGGCCAGGACTGAAAACAGACTTGTCGTTGATAGGTCCATTTTTTTTATTGATTCAGAGCCTTGATTTCCGATTGAAAGCAGCCCGTTATAACGAGGGTGTGGGCGCTCAACTTACGGCCAGTGTTAGCAGCCGTATTTGTGCTCCGTGACTTTGGAATGCATTCTGCTGTGCGCGAGCATCAAAGGCGTCAGCTACGCGGCCTGGTTCTTTTGAGCATGGCAGAAACCAGGCTGCACCGAACACGTCTGGACATCGATGGCATGCATGACCTTGAGCTATTAGAGCTCACCCGCCTTAACCGTGTTTCTCTCCAGGACTTGTATAGGCAGCTACGGCCATGGTTAGCCCGCACCACAAGGAAGGGGCATGCAATTGCAGGTATGAACAAATTGGTTGGCTGCCTGCAGTTTTTAGCAAACGGCTCGTTCCAGAGACTGGGTGCCTTCTCCGTGGGGATGTCCCAGTCTACGCTGAGCCGCAGCCTTACCAAGTTTTTGGATGGCATGGCTACCCTGGCACTAAAAAATATATAGTTTTCCCTGACACAGCGGAAGCCTGGAATGCGGTTAAGTTGGGCTTTTATAATATAGCTGACATGCCAACGTATGTGTTTAAAAATAGTTGTTGCCGTCCAGCATGATTTTTCTGATTGGTCTGTGCCTGTACCCCACTAATCTGCTATAGACTCCAATGAAACAGTAGAAGTTAACACTCACTTACTTACCAGTATTTCCTCCTATGGCTTTGTTTGTGATTCGCCACTATACCTTTCTGTCCTGGCCCTCTTAGCTATGTTGCATCCCAGAGTCATTGTACAGGAGTGTGCTGAGTGGATGTGCATGTTGCCTCATCAGAACTGTGCTTTGCACTGACACTGCACAGCTGACCTATTGTCCCTGTTCACTAATGCTGGAATGCTAAACAGCACATTATTGAGCCTCTTCCCCTTAGGCCTCTGTCTTTTGTTCCCTGTTCTTAGCAGTTTAAAGTAACCTAATATGCCTTATTTGGAAGTAGCATGTAAGGTACTTGTGGCTCTTCCTTAGTAGCATGATGGTACTTGTTTAGATACACTTTAGATGTTTGTTGTTTAGGTTTCTCTGTCTCGGCTAGTTATGGGGCCTGCCACTACATATGTGGCAAAGGGGCCCATTTGTCATGTGTTTTTTGTATTATGGTGTGTGCTTATTTTTTGTATCTTTTTTGGCAGGTCATTCTGGCTATCCATTGCTCCCCTGGTTACTCACCCCCATCCTCCACCCATCCTCGCAGGCCCAGGAGCGGTATAAAACTGCACATAGGAGGACTCGCTCAGTGGTGGAACGTGCCTTTGGCTTGTTGAAGATGCGCTTCCGTTGTCTGGACCAGACTGGGGGTGCCTGGCAGTATGAGGCCGCCAAGGTCCACCAAATAATTGTTGCGTGTGGGGTCCTGCACAACCTCGCCATCCGTAGCCGGGTTCCCAGATACAGTGACCTGGCTGAGGACGCTTTAGTCATTTCAGAAGATGTAACACCTCCCTACTCTGGACCACAAGGTGGGTCGCCACAGGCGATCCATTCCCAGCTTGTTGACAATGTTTTTGCTTAATGATCATGCATTTTTGGGAATGTGTGCCTTTTTTATTTTGTGTGATCCCCCCCCCCAAAAAAATGTGACAAACATTGTGGAAAAATGTTTAGGCTGTTACTGTGGGGTTGTGGAAGAGCATGTGTTTGGGGTTACGGTAGTCTTGTGTCCTGCTCCCCAGAATCAATACATAAACACATGCCTTCAGTGGTAGGTAGAGTAGGAGGTTGAAGTTGATGGATGGGGTTGCTGCATGTTAGCGGCAATATGAGCAAGGCTCTGATTCATTAACTGCCATTGATGGACCATTTCCGCCATATGCCTGCTTTGTTGTCTGGTTTCTGCAAGCAGGCCGGACCCATTTTGATTCCAAACCTCTAGTTGTTGTGACATAGAGGTGATTTGTGAACACACTGTCTCATTAAACCTCTGTGTGTTAGCTGCAAACTCCACGTTTTCCTGGTGCCATGCTTCCTCCATTATCTGCAGATGTCTCCTCTGGCTGATATGGCGACGTTGCTGGGTTCCGCCACTGGCACGGGTGGGTGCGCCTGGTACTGATTGAGTGGCTGCAGGTGGCTGGCTGGGCGCAGAGTCTGTTGTGCGGCCAATGTCCACGGCAGCAGAGGTTTGTGCCCCTGAGGTATGGGTAGTGGACATCAGGGGCTGCACTTGCTGGGGCTGGTGTGTTGGATGTTGTCCCACTGGGTCTGGTGGTCTTGGCTGCAGCAGACTTGTGTCCTCCTCCTCCAAATCCCGAATGACTTCACTAATGGGTGGGCTGGGTAGGGTCTGCCAAGAAAGGTAGCAGGTAGTGAGGCCACTATTTTAACTTAAATGTAGGCAAGTGCTATTTCATTTGGGCGGGTGAATATAGGTCAACACATGCTCTTCCGCTGGTGTTACGAGGATTTTAGTAGGGATACCACCCCCTGTCTGCAGGCTGGGCAAAAGTAAAGCACACCTAATAAGTGTTACATACTGCTACAAAGCAGGCTGTCCATTCAGTTACACTCTAAATGGGCTTTACCTCTGCTGGCGGCGCATGTCCATTTTTTTTGGCACATAATCTTTATGGTCCCCAATTTTCTTTTAATTTGCTCCACATCCCTCCTCACCGAACCTACACTATTCACTTGCCGGCAAATGTTCTCCCAAATCTCCTGCTTGGCCTGCTTTGGAGTTGACTTTGAATAACGCCCAAATAGGGCATCATAGTGCTCACAAACACCAGTGGCTACAGCCATGCTTGGGACATCACTGAAATGGGCTGTAAGTGAGCCACGGCACAGCTGGCGCCCACATGGGTGTGTGGTGTCCCCGGCAGCAGACGACATTGATGGCTGTCTGTCTGGGGAGTAGTTTAGGTTTCTTGGGCTGATGTGTGACTGTGATGGAGTGTGTGGGGTGCTAGGTGATAATGGCTGGGTACCTGTCGAGCTGTCACCTGTGGAACTCTCTATTGACTCTGTGCTTGTGGTACTTAGGGACACAGAGTGTCGAGGAGGAGGGGTGGTTGGCCTGGGTGGGCTAGTGGTTTGGGACCTACGTTTCCCCTTGGTGGTGTGGCTGGATTTACCCACATGCTTTGTGGGTGGAGGAGGTGGAGGCTGCAGGGTTTGCAGAGATTTGTGGCCCTTGTGAGGCCTGGCTGATTTACCAGGTGGGGGCGACTGTGCCAAGGGCTCCTTGCTCCTGCATTTTTTCCAAGAAGCCTGTGTGGCTGGCTTCTCCACCCTTTGACTATGGCCATGTCCCTCCTGGCTCTTGCGCCTGCTCTTGTGTGGGTGTTCGTGATGTCTATCTGTGCGGCTAGTATGTGCCTCTGGGCATTTTGGGGTCTTACGGCTCCCTTTTGGTCTGGGCATAGTGATATGGTAACCAACACAGAGCTGAGTGCATTGACCTTTAAATAGTTTTCCCGTGTGGGCGTGTTCTGCAGCGTGTGTGGCTGCGTGCGCGCGTGCACGCACGCCACCGCGGGGGAACGTCATAACCACACCCGGAAGATCCTGAAAGATGTCGCCAGCTATCTACACCGAGGAGCAAGACAAAATTATAATGGATGTGAGTAGGCGAGCGTGCGTTTATGTGCGCACACAAGCGCTAAATAAAAAATAGCTATGGCAGGGCAAGAGTAGTGAGGACCAACTGACTTGTTAAACTAAACTACTAGCCCAGCTTAGTTTTAAACATGTGCAAAGCAGCACACTAGCCTAGAGGCAGATAGACTGAGTAGGCCCATGTTAGTAGGAATGAGGGTCAGAAACTGTTTTTATATAGGGCATGAGACTTTGTCATCTATTTGTGTGACTAATGCTGTACCATTGTGTTTATTCAAAACAGATGATGCTGAGAAACCGTTACGATTTCCTGCATTGCGATTTCGAGAAGAGGACGTTGGCACTTGCGGTGGTGGACGCGATTGCCAGGATTTCAAGAACCACCTATACCTTCACACAGATCGCCAAACACTGGTCTGACTTGAAGAGGAGGCATAGGCCCCGGGTGAGGCGGTACTTTTCCAAGCACTTTCCAGGTAAGTCTTGCTACTTGACATGCAATAATCACACTGCCCTTGCCTGGGCCTGTGTTTATGATTGTGTTTATATTGCAGCGCATGAATGGAATATGCGGTTCCTCCCCACCCGGACAAGAGTCCGCAGCCCAGTGTTGGGAGGTACTGGTGAAGGTATAGGTTGTTCCTCGCCAGTGCCAACGCCCACCCCCTCCTCTGCCAGGGACTTGGAGGAACCATTGGACCTGAGGATACAGGGGGGGGGGGAATCGCACGGCAGGGAGTCAATCCAGCCACAGCAGCAACCTGACTCTGGTAAGACTCTCAAGCCTACATATGTCCAGATACATGCAATAAAGACATATACTAATGTGCACTATTGTTATTTTTAGATGATGACGTCGCAGGACCATCACAAAGGACAGTGGAGGAAGCAGCCCAACCTCAAGAGGTGCCTGGGGAAGGTGAGTGATTTGATGCATAGAAGCCTAACCTAATCTGACATTCAGGAGGCACAAACAGTCAATAATATCCTTGTGTTTTGGATCCCAACAGCTTCACAGCAGGACGAGATGGTGGACCCTGGGAGGAGGCTGCGCCCCAGACGCCCTTTTGGCCCCAAGCCTTGTAAGTTTTTAAAATATATCATACATGTAGTTTAAACTCCGGCCCAAAACAACGAAACATGGTCCAAGACACATTAATGTAATAACTTAGGGAAAAATTAACCCTAAAAATGGACCTAACCAAAACCCCTAGATAAGCAAAATACTTATAAGGCAAATCTGATGATATTTTGCATTCACAGATCAAAGACAAGGGCACAAATGAAGAAAAACAAGAGCCTCCTGGGTGGATGACGCCGTTTTTTTAAACAAAAAAGTTTTTTAAATTTTACCAACAAACATTTAAGTAAAAAAAAAAAAAAAAAAAAAAAAGGTGTGGTGTGTTCTCTTTCCAGGCACTGTACGTTCTTACAACATAACCATACAGTTACATGTCCCAAAAGGTAAGTATATGCGACAAGGAATAGGAAAAAGAAAAAGAAGAAGAAGGAGAAGAGATTAAGGTAAGCATTAAACACAGGGAAGAAGAAGAAGAAAAAGAAGAAGGAGAAGAGATTAAGGTAAGCATTAAACACAGGGAAGAAGAAGAAGAACAAGAAGAAGGAGAAAGGATTAAGGTAAGCATTAAACACAGGGAAGAAGAAGAAGAACAAGAAGGAGAAGAGATTAAGGTAAGCATTAAACACAGGGAAGAAGAAAAAGAAAAAGAAGGAGAAGAGATTAAGGTAAGCATTAAACACAGGGAAGAAGAAAAAGAAGAAGGAGAAGAGATTAAGGTAAGCATTAAACACAGGGAAGAAGAAGAAAAAGAAGAAGGAGAACAGATTAAGGTAAGCATTAAACACAGGGAGGAGGAGGAAGAAGAAGAATATTATTTTAAGGTAAGTTTTGGTGTGGGTAAAAGTGTCAGTTGTTGTATGGTGAAAGCTTGAGGGAGGACTAGGGATGTGCGCTTGCGTGGACCCAGATTGACAACAGGAAAACCATGGAAATGTAACAGTCGGAATCTGGGTGAAAACGGAAACAGATGGCACAAAGCTACGTTTGGAAACGCAAGAAAAAGGAGCAAAAATACGGATCGTCCGTGGGAACGGCAACGGAACCCACGACCACACGGAAAGCACCTGTGAGGGGAATAAACACTTCCCGATTGAAGACACAAACAGTCAATAATATCCTTGTGTTTTGGATCCCAACAGCTTCACAGCAGGACGAGATGGTGGACCCTGGGAGGAGGCTGCGCCCCAGACGCCCTTTTGGCCCCAAGCCTTGTAAGTTTTTAAAATATATCATACATGTAGTTTAAACTCCGGCCCAAAACAACGAAACATGGTCCAAGACACATTAATGTAATAACTTAGGGAAAAATTAACCCTAAAAATGGACCTAACCAAAACCCCTAGATAAGCAAAATACTTATAAGGCAAATCTGATGATATTTTGCATTCACAGATCAAAGACAAGGGCACAAATGAAGAAAAACAAGAGCCTCCTGGGTGGATGACGCCGTTTTTTTAAACAAAAAAGTTTTTTAAATTTTACCAACAAACATTTAAGTAAAAAAAAAAAAAAAAAAAAAGGTGTGGTGTGTTCTCTTTCCAGGCACTGTACGTTCTTACAACATAACCATACAGTTACATGTCCCAAAAGGTAAGTATATGCGACAAGGAATAGGAAAAAGAAAAAGAAGAAGAAGGAGAAGAGATTAAGGTAAGCATTAAACACAGGGAAGAAGAAGAAGAACAAGAAGAAGGAGAAAAGATTAAGGTAAGCATTAAACACAGGGAAGAAGAAAAAGAAGAAGAAGGAGAAGAGATTAAGGTAAGCATTAAACACAGGGAAGAAGAAAAAGAAAAAGAAGGAGAAGAGATTAAGGTAAGCATTAAACACAGGGAAGAAGAAAAAGAAGAAGAAGGAGAAGAGATTAAGGTAAGCATTAAACACAGGGAAGAAGAAGAAAAAGAAGAAGGAGAACAGATTAAGGTAAGCATTAAACACAGGGAGGAGGAGGAAGAAGAAGAATATTATTTTAAGGTAAGTTTTGGTGTGGGTAAAAGTGTCAGTTGTTGTATGGTGAAAGCTTGAGGGAGGACTAGGGATGTGCGCTTGCGTGGACCCAGATTGACAACAGGAAAACCATGGAAATGTAACAGTCGGAATCTGGGTGAAAACGGAAACAGATGGCACAAAGCTACGTTTGGAAACGCAAGAAAAAGGAGCAAAAATACGGATCGTCCGTGGGAACGGCAACGGAACCCACGACCACACGGAAAGCACCTGTGAGGGGAATAAACACTTCCCGATTGAAGACACAAACAGTCAATAATATCCTTGTGTTTTGGATCCCAACAGCTTCACAGCAGGACGAGATGGTGGACCCTGGGAGGAGGCTGCGCCCCAGACGCCCTTTTGGCCCCAAGCCTTGTAAGTTTTTAAAATATATCATACATGTAGTTTAAACTCCGGCCCAAAACAACAAAAACATGGTCCAAGACACATTAATGTAATAACTTAGGGAAAAATTAACCCTAAAAATGGACCTAACCAAAACCCCTAGATAAGCAAAATACTTATAAGGCAAATCTGATGATATTTTGCATTCACAGATCAAAGACAAGGGCACAAATGAAGAAAAACAAGAGCCTCCTGGGTGGATGACGCCGTTTTTTTAAACAAAAAAGTTTTTTAAATTTTACCAACAAACATTTAAGTAAAAAAAAAAAAAAAAAAAAAAAGGTGTGGTGTGTTCTCTTTCCAGGCACTGTACGTTCTTACAACATAACCATACAGTTACATGTCCCAAAAGGTAAGTATATGCGACAAGGAATAGGAAAAAGAAAAAGAAGAAGAAGGAGAAGAGATTAAGGTAAGCATTAAACACAGGGAAGAAGAAGAAGAAAAAGAAGAAGGAGAAGAGATTAAGGTAAGCATTAAACACGGGGAAGAAGAAGAAGAACAAGAAGAAGGAGAAAAGATTAAGGTAAGCATTAAACACAGGGAAGAAGAAAAAGAAGAAGAAGGAGAAGAGATTAAGGTAAGCATTAAACACAGGGAAGAAGAAAAAGAAAAAGAAGGAGAAGAGATTAAGGTAAGCATTAAACACAGGGAAGAAGAAAAAGAAGAAGAAGGAGAAGAGATTAAGGTAAGCATTAAACACAGGGAGGAGGAGGAAGAAGAAGAATATTATTTTAAGGTAAGTTTTGGTGTGGGTAAAAGTGTCAGTTGTTGTATGGTGAAAGCTTGAGGGAGGACTAGGGATGTGCGCTTGCGTGGACCCAGATTGACAACAGGAAAACCATGGAAATGTAACAGTCGGAATCTGGGTGAAAACGGAAACAGATGGCACAAAGCTACGTTTGGAAACGCAAGAAAAAGGAGCAAAAATACGGATCGTCCGTGGGAACGGCAACGGAACCCACGACCACACGGAAAGCACCTGTGAGGGGAATAAACACTTCCCGATTGAAGACACATAAACGGAACAGTAACGGAGCTCTCCCGACGGCGGCTCTGAATCACATTTGGACCTCGAGACAAACGGAAGGAAAACGGGCCATAGGAAAAATGGAACAAAATAAGGTCAGATCGGGGGAGGCTCTGCATCAGGCCAATAGAAGGTAAGACTAAGCAATTTTTGAGATCCTTCGCAACCTCAGCTCACAAGCATCTATTCAATATTTAAGAGCTTATCCCACTGAAGTAGAAAATTAAGTGCAATTTGCCATTGCTTTTCTTGTTCTTCAGTTCTTCAATGACACCCTTTTTGTAGGGTACCCTATTGATTAAACTGTACAGAAGAGGTCATTTGCATCATTTAATGATGTAATGAATTGTTAGTTGCAGGTTTGTGGAAAATGTGTTGATTTAATTTGAAAACATCTGGACCCCATGTGGAGAGCATCTCCACCCTGTCTACCCAAATGGTTAAAGGAAATCTAAAGCTGTATTACATTGTAATGTATTGTATATTGGCTTAGAGAGGCCTGAATATCAATAAAAATACGAGGCCGATTCATTAATAGCGCCAGGTAGCGACAGATGAGCGACAGTAGCGGTATTTTCACAGCACACGCTAGTATTCGCTGTGCTTGGCCGTTGTTCGGCTGTTGACAGCGACTCAGTCGGTGTGCGGTAATGTTGAATACGGGGTTAGGAGTCGCTGTTTGACAGGTTCCGCGCTGTATGGGAGCGCATGACAGTGAATAGACATAGCGAACGGCTCCCAGCATATTCATTAACAAATCACGCCCAAAAAATTCTCGCGCTGTGAAATGCTTGTTTAAACCCCAGAGCGCTGGTGGCGATGGGTTAAAAGTAGTTTTTTAACCCCAAAACAACCATATTTTTTGATTAAAAAAAAACATGTTTTTCAAAACATTTTGTAATATGAATACATTAATATCAGACCTGTAATATCAATTCTGCACAATTTTTTTTTTTTTTTCACCTTAAAAAAAATATCTAACATTGCAGAAGTGGTCACAGAATTTTTGACATTTAAAAAAAAACAAAAAACATTAATAGCAATTAATTAAGAATATTTAAAGATTGCTCAATTGAAATGCATTGGAGAGCGCCAGTTAGCGAGAGGTCATACCTGTCGCTGTTCAAGGTCGCTCGCTGGCGCTGTGGGGTGAGGCTGGAATAATGATGAATGATTCGCTATCTGGCGCTCTGTCAGTCACTAAGCAGGATCGGCTTGATAAATGTGTGATTACGGAGGGGAGCTGGCGTACTCGTGGCGGTGACCGTCATTACCGTTCGCTCACCATTCGCTACCTGGCGCTATCCCTTGTTAAATAAGGGCCTAAAAGTGGAAGTGGCTATTCAATGTGCAGAGCCTGCCCACATTTAAATAAATGACCGCCTTCTACAGCACAATAGGCTCGATTCAGAGAGACACAAAAAACCTTCGGTTTTTGTGCCGATGTCGTATTATTTTCAAATGTTCCCGCTCTTGTATGAATGTGTGAGCGATTCTATGCATGCATTGTAAACCTTCTGTAAAGTTTCCGTCTACTCTGCCAGAGTACGAGTACGAGGATGTCATTTTCCATTGAGACTTTTCTGATTCATTTTCTCAGGTAACAACGTAGCCTTTCGTTTTTTGCCCTTTTCCCATCGTATCCTCACACGAATCCTTTACGTTTCTCGATAGATTCGGTTTCCATATTACCAAAAATAATCGTCCAGACGGAATCCTTACGATCTTGCGCCTGTGCACTACAAACTTAACTCATTAAAGTGCTCGCATACATATTTGACTCCCTCACCTACTAAAATGTTTAGCTAAACCACTTAGCGCTATCCTGCAGCTTCCCTTTTGAACCCTTAAAGCTCACCCTAACCACTTAGCGCTATCCTGCAGCTTCCCTTTTGAACCCTTAAAGCTCACCCTAACCACTTAGCACTATCCTGCAGCTTCCCTTATAAACCCTTAAAGCTCACCCTAACCACTTAGCGCTATCCTGCAGCTTCCCTTTAGAACCCTTAAAGCTCACCCTAACCACTTAGCACTATCCTGCAGCTTCCCTTTTGAACCCTTAAAGCTCACCCTAACCACTTAGCACTATCCTGCAGCTTCCCTTTTGAACCCTTAAAACTTACCCAAATCACTTTGCGGTTAGTTCCTTCTTCCATTTTAGGTCCCTAAAACTTACCCAAATCACTTCGCGGTTAGTTTCTTCTTCCATTTTAGGTCCCTAAAACGTACCCAAATCACTTCACGGTTAGTTTCTTCTTCCATTTTTGGTCCCTAAAACTTACCCAAATCACTTCGCGGTTGTAAAGGGATGCCGGACACCCTTCTCTCTTAAGCCAGGTAATCCCCAATCTCCACCGTCTCTTCTGCCTTTAGACAAGTCCCCGCTCGCTGGAGACGCGAATTATGCTTTTCCAGACTCGGTTACCACCAGGTCTAAATTGGCGCAAAGATTACTGGCTTAAGGTGGAGACGGATGAACAGCAGGGTATCCCGAAGATGGATGCCGGGGTGAAAATTGGTGAAAAACCAAACAAGAAGTCCAAAACAAGCCGAGGTCAAGCCGGGTGGTCACAGAGCGCGGTATCCAAGGGGTCAAACGTAGAAGTGTCAAAACAAGCCGAGGTCAAAACCAGAAGAGCTCCGAAACGCGGTATCGAAAGGATAAGGCAGGGACGTAGTCAGACAGGCAAATGGTCAGGGCAGGCAGCAGACAAGGATGGTCAGAGACAAGGCCGGATAATAACTATTAGGAAGAACTAGAGGAGCACACCCTATCAACCAGAGGTTATAACGGGCACTGGAGGACAGGGCAAGAAGGCATTTAAGGAAGTACTGGCCAATGGGGAAGGGGAACCTGGAGTCAGGTGATTGGGAAGGGAAGTGTAGTGATTGGTGCACTAATGTCAATGGGAGTAGCCCCAGGGACTGGACCGCCCTGGCCAGACGAACTGTCCAGTCCCTGGGTCCGTCTCATATCAGTAGGAAAGGTTAATGAACTTGCCCCCGGCTGATGCGCTGGGAGCAGCGCCGCCGAGGGGCATAAACAGAACGTGCTCGCGCGTGCGAGCACGAGTTTGGCCGGGCGCGCCCCCTGCAGGGAGGGAAGCGACCGCGCCAGCTGCTGAATCAGAGGGACCGCCTGTCCCCGACGTGGAACAACCCGGGAGGCAGCCGCGCCCCGCTGCCGCCGCACCCAGCGCCTCAGAGTGGCGCATAGAGGCAGCCGGCCGACAGGGCTGCCGGAAGCCAAGCGGCGGAGCTCCCCGGGAGGACGCGCCGCGGGACAGACGACGGAGACCAGGTAAGATCCTAACAGCGGTTAGTTTCTTCTTCATTTCCCGCACCCTAAAACTTACCCAAATCACTTCGCGGTTAGTTTCTTCTTCCATTTTAGGTCCCTAAAACGTACCCAAATCACTTCACGGTTAGTTTCTTCTTCCATTTTTGGTCCCTAAAACTTACCCAAATCACTTCGCGGTTAGTTTCTTCTTCCATTTTAGGTCCCTAAAACTTACCCAAATCACTTCGCGGTTAGTTTCTTCTTCCTTTCCCGCACCCTAAAACTTACCCAAATCACTTCGCGGTTAGTTTCTTCTTCCATTTTAGGTCCCTAAAACTTACCCAAATCACTTTGTGGTTAGGTTCTTCTTCCATTTTAGGTCCCTAAAACTTACCCAAATCACTTCGCGGTTAGTTTCTTCTTCATTTCCCGCACCCTAAAACTTACCCAAATCACTTCACAGACATCTGAATCTTCAGCTCTAAATATGTATTTGCCCCTTTGTTTGTTGTAAATGTATGTGTTTCAAGAAATGACACTGAAACATTGTTTTTTTTTGTGTTTTTTAATCTAAAATATTTTGAGGATATCCCAACGTGATTTTTTATATAAAACTTGGTTTTCTTTTTTTTGGGGGGGGGGTTAAAACTTTGTGGGTTTTTTTGGGGGAGGGAGTTTCTAAAATTTGTTGGTAACATTAAAAAATTAAAAAGCAATAAATACAAATTCCAACGCAGAACATGGCCAGGACCCAGGACTCTACTCCTCTTCCTCTTCTTTTGTTGTCCTCAACGAGTCAACCATCACCTTCATATTGGCCACCAACGCAAGGACCCTCCGATGCATTTCTACTATTTTTTGGCGTGTGGTCCCTGTAACAAATAGAGAAAAAATCATTACTTTGAGACCAATACATGCTTGCCACCTGTGGATTGAATGTTTTGCAGTTAACAAATTAAATAAAGGCGACATATGTAATTCTGTCAACTCATTAAGCTAAGGAAGTGGCCACAGATCAGTCTGTCAACTCATTAAGCTAAGGAAGTGGCCACAGATCAGTCTGGCATGTATATGTGTGTGCGTATACATGAAGAGTGACATACCAGAGGCTCCCACATGCGTGGCAGGGTACGACTGCCTGCCCACGCCGTGCCGCCCCACGCCGTGGAGCCCACAGAGGAGGGCTAGGACTGTTGCCCTGGAGATCCACCACCTTCACTCCAAGCTGCAGAATCACGCAGCACTGGTCGGCCTGTGCGCCTCCGGGTGCGGCGAATGCGGTAATCCATTTCCAACACTACCAAAGAAAAGGCATTATAAATAAAAGGCCTACCTTCTGTCGTAGTTACATCTTGCATGCAATCGCTATGTACTTACTTGGGAAATGGATTCCGAAAAATCTCTGCACCCGGGGCATGTGCAGTCATTTCAGGTCTGACCAATGCTGCATGATCTGTGTTTGGGTGAAGGTGGTGTCGGTCTGTTGGGCAGGTAGTCGTACCTGCGCTCCAGCATGGTCTACAAAACAGAAATCAAACATAGCAATTAATTATAAATGCGTATCAATAAGGGCCAATGATACATTATTTTGGTCAATCACATTAACACACACACACACACACACACACACACACTTCTAGGCTAAGTTAAATTTAGAATCTGGCCGAACTGTTGTTTGGCACGTGTGTGGCATGCGTTTGGGTGTGCATGTAGTTTAACCAAATTTCTCCTAAATCTATTACTTCGTGTGCATCCTTAACATGTAGAGCAGCATTTAGATGTCAATTGAAAGGCCTAAAAATACACTTACGAGCATGATGATCTCTTCTTGTTGGCGGGTGAAGATAGTGGGCGCCATCTTTCTTCTTCTTCTCGGCAGCAGATAAGTAATGCCCCAGTGGTTTCCGAGTTCCGCACGTCCTGCGGACGTAAGCGAACTCGTAGGCGTCACACGGCGGATACCTTATTTAAAGATCCCTGGACACACAGCTCATTCTCTTTGAGAGTCCCAGCAAAATGGCAGCAAAAAAAGCAGCACCAAAACCTGCCAAGGAGACCACGCTCAAGAAGGCAGCCAAGCGGCATGAGCATGCCAAGGGCCCCCAAACAAGGTCTCAACAGGCCAAAGCTAAGTTAAGGCCTACAACCAAGGCTCCGCCAAAGCAGCATCCCAAGCCAACTACCAGCTATGGGCAAAAAAAGGAAGCGGCAGCAGCCAAAACCAAGACGAAGGCACCAAAGCCTACAGCAGCTCATGCCCTCCAAACGGGTAAGAGGGTACGAAGCCCCACCCCACCCTGCCCCACGTCCCCCCCCATGTGGCAACAAGGCACTTGCCAAAGGGCCAAAACACAGGCCAAGAAGCCTCAGCAGGGCCAGAAGCCGCAGCAGGTCCAGAAGCCGCAGTAGGTCCAGAAGCCGCAGCAGGGCCAGAAGCCGCACCAGGGCCAGAAGCCGCAGCAGGGCCAGAAGCCGCACCAGGGCCAGAAGCCGCACCAGGGCCAGAAGCTGCAGCAGGGCCAGAAGCCGCCGCAGGGCCAGAAGGCCCAGATCCAAAAGCAGCCACAGCAGGCCCAGAAGCCCGAAAAGGAAGGCAATGGCAAGGTCCCCCTCCCCACCCGCACGTGGCTACTAAACGAAGGCCAAGGGAGGGTGGCCAACCCACCAGCTCTGGCTCACCCCAGCCAAGTACCTCCAAGGGCCCACAGAGCCACAGGGCCACAAGCAGCAGTTCCAGCTCCTCCAGACCCTCTTTTCCTCTCCCACATTCCCCTCCGGCACAGGTTGTCAGGCATTCACCCTATGCCACATCAACACCTGCAACTTCAGTGGCCACCCAGCCACGAACACCCAGTCCCTTTCCCAGTCCAGTATGATCAACAGCCAGCCTCCAGTCCTTGAGGTCTCCTACATACACCCAGGCCAGAATGTCACCCCATTTGCCACCAAACAATGAGAGCCACAACCACCGCAAACAGGGCGCACATTGCGCAGAGGCCACTTGAGTGGCCGTTTTGGTGAGTCCCAAACTCTGCATTGTCTAGTGGGCTAACGTTATATTATGATGAGCTATATGGGAGAAAATCCAAAACAACTAGCAAGCAGCGCAAATCTGAGATTTTGGCAGAACTCACCAGACAAGTCAATGCAGCGGGGGACGAACTCAAAGATGTAGAACAGATTCAGCGGAAAATATCGGACCTGAAATATGCCGTACGGAAGAAACAGAATTAAAGGCGGCAGTACAGGTACATATCTTATTTGTTGGTTTTTATTCTTCTTGTATATCCATCAGTGAGCTTATTTCTGATTACTATGTTTTTCAGCTTACAAACTGGCGGAGGATTCCCCACTAAATTGAAATTTACCCAGGCTGAGGAGATGGTGCTGGGCCTGCTACATCCTGTTGCATTAGAGGGACACTCGGCACAACAGGACACGGACAACCTGCCCTATTCCAGCAGGTTAGTAATGTGTGAATGACCCTAAAAATGTGCTAAAAACTCAAATTAGCCAGCAAGGCATATCTAAACACATGCCCCAAGGGTGTGGCTTGTAGTGGAGTGATCACTTTGACCAGGGTGTGTCATGTGTGTCGACAGGTAATGTGCAAATTAGCACAACCATACATGACGTTTAAGAACATTTAGGAAGAGTAGGAAACTATGGAGCTTTGGAAATGAATGCGTGCTATGTATTTTTTGTCAATCACAGGCCACACTTACATCTTTTTCGGTTGGGCAATTTGCTAAGAGCTGTGTTTGGGGCCCAACGGCTTAAGATGGTGTGTTTGCAATGTTTTAAGAGATACAATGGTAACCACCAGAATCATATTGTAACTGCTATTTGCCAGCTTAGTGTGGTAACTTAATGGCCTAAAAGGGATGTGGAAACACACACAACAGCCATTATTTGTATGTTTGTTTTTCTTCACGTGACCAATGTGTCTATTCTGGTGTAACAATCCATGCACAATATAATGGCATTCATAGTGAAGGCCAAGTGGCACCGTTGTGGTAGTCGCCATTCCTGCTTGGCCACGTGTTTGTTTTAAGCATATGTGTTATAACCATCACCAATGCATAGTTGTGTGTTTACATTGTTGTTTTTCTTCTAATGCAGCCCAGCCTCATCCCTCAGCTAGTGGGGACTCCTCTGCCATTTTACCTATGCCGTCTTCTTCCGTGCTGCCTAGGACCCAGAATCCGAAATCTACGGTAAGTGTTTTTTGATGCTGTTGCGTATGCATGTGGCTTGCCATGTTTTTATTGCCTGATTTACATATGTATTCCCCACACTGAACCTTTTTGTTTTACATGTCCCCAGCAGAGCCACACACTGATGGAGGAAATCCAGGAGCTGGAGGAGGATGGAAGCTTCCTTGGAGCTTATGAAGATCTCCCCCTGGGCCAGAATCTTCAACTGTCCCTAAGTGTTTCTCTGACAAATCCCGGGCAGCAGAGGGAAGCTGGCTGCATGCTGCCTGCACATCGTGGGGAGCATGCAGAGACTGACCCTCCAGTCCCCAGTTTCAGATCTGCTGTTGAGGATTTGCCCAGCATACCTGTGGCTGTTGGGGGTCCTAGACCAACATCATCTGCACGCCCCACAACCCGGGGAATTGGGAGGCGTACTCAGCAACGTCGCCCAGTTTCCCAGGGGAGGGGCGTGCAGATGATGGAGTGAGCATAGCACCATGAGAGGCGCCTGTTTCGAAGCCAAAATCAACAAAATCACGAAAATATTTTTGGGCAATTAGATAACCTCAATAATACCTTAAGTGCCATGCTGACTGAATTTAGGACCCATAACAGCCACATGGCCAACTTGACCAAAGAAATCAGGTCCAGCATGGCTGAATTGCAAAGTAACCAAGGAAACATTTTGGAACAGTTGCAGATTCTGAATGCCACACAGGCCCAGGTTAGGGCCCACCCCCAAGGGCCACAACCTGGGTTCTATGGGCATCCCCCATATTAATGTGTATTTGGCATGGATCTGTTCTACATCTTTGCTCTACATCCCCACTGTAATGACTTGTCTGGTGATCCCTACCAATATAGCATTTTGATCTGCTTTTGCTAGTATGTTTTAGATTTGCCCCCATATAGCTCATTAAAGTCCTGAGCTAGCCCACTAGCCAATGCCAGAGGACAAGCCTCACTGAAGTGGCCACAAAAGCTGTTGCGCTCCAGCCTTGGCCATAATTACATTTGTGGTGGCTCCTCATGTTTGTAGCCATGATTGGGTGACATTCTGGCCTGTAAAACTAAGACCTTGGACCCTGGCTGTGATTTTACTGTACTTGGATTGGGACTGGGTGTTCTTGTTTGGGTGGGCCACTGAGTAACAGGTGTAGATGTGGCATAGGTATGTCTGCTTTCACCTGTGCCTGTGGCAAATGTGGGCAAGCAGGAGAGGGCTTATTTGTGTGCAAATTTTTATTATGGAACATGTTTTGACATTAATTTCATGTCCATGTCTTCCCCCTAAGTATGTGAGTGACCATCACTTACCATTCTGTTGTTAAAAAATGAACCTTAAAAAAAGTAAAAAAACCTGTTTATGACCAATTTAATGTCTGTCGGTTTTTGGTTAATAAATATGAGTTAAAGTAGCCACAAAAACAAACACTAACAAATATTTCCAAATGAGTCAAAAAACATTGTTGTTGATTTGGGTAAATAATTCATTATTGTTGGGTTCATAATGAAACAAAAAAATAAACAACAAATGTAACAAAACAATCACACCAAAGAAAGTCCAAAAAAACAAAAACAAAGAAAAAACAATTAAGCAAAATGTGTTGCTATTAAATTAGCACGGACGGCTTGGCCAGACGCACTGTGCTGGCCAACATAGGCGTCCTCTGGCTCATCGGTGGGTGGAGAGGGTGGCAAATCCACATACCGGGGGACCCGCTGCAATATCGCAAAATTATGCAGCGCAGCACAGGCCATAATTATATCTATGACCTTTTTGGGGTCATACTGAAGGGAGCCCCCAGTGTGGTCCAAACAGCGAAATTGGGTCTTCAAGAGTCCAAAGGCCCTCTCCACCACTGCCCTGGTTTTGCGGTGCGCCCTATTATAGGCCTCTTGTGCGGCATTCTGTGGGCGGAGTACAGGAGTCATCAGCCACGGGAGGAGTGGATACCCAGAATCTCCTAGAAAAATTCAAGGTAAACAAATATTAACATTAATGCATACATTTCATGCCAAAAAAACTCCAAATACAGGATTAAGAAGGTAGGTGACATTAGGGTCGATTCAAAGAAACATGTAACAGCTTGGATTTGGGTGCCGATCATCCTATTTTTCACGTCCGCTCGTGCGTTCGTATGAACTTGCGAGTGATTCTATAAGCAAATACGTTTCTATCCTAAAATATACGTCCGTTCGTATGGCAGTTCGGGAATCAGACCTATGTCAGTTTCCATCCTGAATTTTCCGTTTCATTTCTCAGGTTGCAACATTGGTTTTGCCCTTTTTCCTTTTTTGTCTGGACGTAAATCCTTCTGATCTTGCGGCTCCGCACTACAAACTTACCTCATTAAAGTGCATTCTAAATATTTGGTCTTTTATTTTTCTTTATTTCATTCATTTTGTAGTAACCAACCATTAATGAATGCATTTGCATAAGTAAATCTTACTTTGTTTAATTTTTAGTTAACTTGCATTTTTTACTTGTGGATTTAATTTTAATATTTTGGCTTCAAATGGTACAACTTAAAATTTTGGGTGTGGTTAGCCACACCCTCTATATACAGATTGCTCTCAAATATTAAAAAACACCCAGCAACTTCTGCATGTTATGAGCCTAGAAACAGCCAAGATGGCGGCTCAGGTATTATCGGGCAGCCTGCAAACAGAAAGGGCCTTGTGACTGTGTTGCTCTGGATTCTTTGATTTCTGACCTTTCCGTGCCCCCAGCTCTGCTGTGTCTGTGCAAAATACAGCAGTAACCCACATCCTGCACTTTATCCCGCTCTCCTCTCCTCAGTAAGTGTGATGCATCTGACCAAAGATGTGCTTAAATAATTAAACAAAGCAAAGGTAAACAACTACACCAATAAATGCAATCTAAAAATATTATTCTAGTACATCAATTTTAAAATAAATAACCAAGGACATAAGTTTCTTTAATTAACGCAAATATATTGCCAAATAAAGGTTTACATGCAAAGGACTAATTAAGGTCCACATTAAAATGCTTTTATAAGGCATACATGAATCAGGTATGCATTGCTATACCATTTATGGCCTCGGCCATGCTGATACATACAGTTCATTGGAGCTCAAGACGCGCAGACTCCTCCACATAGCCAAAAAACCTGTTCAAGAACAGCAATACGACTGCTAAAAGGTGTCGGCAGTGGCTTTCTTTTAAAACGTATTTAGAGGTTTGAAAACTGTTCTCTGAATCACACCTAAACACATCCAATTATCCTAAGTTTTACGTTTTCATCCTAAGTTTTAGGATTTGATCCTAAGTTTTACGTTTTGATCCTAAAATTTAGGAACGAACTTGCGATGATCGTAAGAGCATATACGCATTCGAACGTAGGCTCGTGCGAGTCGTAAATGGCCAAAAAAACAGGAAAAAATGACTAACACCCACCCAAACTTACGATTCTCGATCCGAAATCAATTAACTTTTGCTCTTTGAATCGAGGGGATTGTCCCCAAAACATGAGCATACATATTGCACAGGCAAAAGCGACAAAGAAACATATCTGATAGATGGGGGACCAAAGATGAGAAATAATATTGCGGATGCTGGGCAATCAGGCAGACTGTTAACAGCTATTGTTTCCTGTCTGTGCTGCTGAACAATGTAGGATGGGTTAACTTTACATGACCCATTTTCTGCTTTGTCCCAAACAGGTCTAAGGTGGCCCCTGCACTTTATCCCGCTCACCTCTACTCAGTAAGTGTAATGCATGTAAGCAAAGATGGCGCAGACCCTCTGATAAAGTCAATAACAGATTTACAGAAAAGTGTGGGGAAGACAGTTTAAGAATTTTGCTCTAATTACACTTTGGAGTTGAAAAAATGCAGGACAAACATTTTGCCAGCCTTTGTTGTTTTGATAATGTAATGGGTCCAGTCGTGTTTCACATGTCCCCAAGGTGATGACAAAGCCATCGTTTAAGAAAGGTGAATCAAACCAAAATCCAAGCCATACATATAAAATCTAATAATGTAATTGGACTCAACTTACCAAGGAGCCATGCACCCGCAAATTCCCCAGACTCAAAACGACGGAATAATCATGATCTTCGAAGGATGTAGGCGTCATGGGATGAGCCAGGGTAGCCTGCAAGGACGCTAAGAAAGCGCATTTCCTGGTCCACCACTGCTTGCACATTCAGTGAGTGGCCCATTTTGCGGTTCCTGTGAAAAAAGTGTAAAAAATTACATCATTAATGCTTGGAAAATTAGTCAAACGCTCACTTATAACACCCTAAGTCAAACGTTTTTATCCAGACAACTAACACTAAACAACTACCTTAAATTTAAGTGCCGAACAAATGGAGATGTATGTTATAGCCTTTAAAAAATGTTGATTTACTTGTTCAATTTTAAGTACACTTTCAAATGTTGGACTTGGAACAAACTGATATTTTTTATAAGTGAAAAATACGGGCCATTGGTTCACATACACTCTTTGCAAGGAGGGAGGATTTGCAAGGAGGGACTGATTACAATGAGGGAATAATTAAAAGGAGGGACTACTAACAAAGAGGGATTAATTTCAAGGAGGCACTAGTAACATAGAGGGATAAATTAAAAGGAGGGACTACTAACAAAGAGGGATTTAATTCAAGGAGGGACTAGTAACATAGAGGAATTAATTAAAAGGAGGGACTAGTAACAAGGAGGGAATAATTACAAGGAGGGACTAGTAACAATGAGGGAATAATTAAAAGGAGGGACTACTAACAAAGAGGGATTACATTCAAGGAGGGACTAGTAACATAGAGGGAATAATTAAAAGGAGGGACTAGTAACAATGGGGGAATAATTGCAAGGAGTCACTAGTAACATAGAGGGATAAATTAAAAGGAGGGACTACTAACAAAGAGGGATTAAATTCAAGGAGGGACTAGTAACATAGAGGGAATAATTAAAAGGAGGGACTAGTAACAATGAGGGAATAATTACAAGGAGGCACTAGTAACATAGAGGGATAAATTAAAAGGAGGGACTACTAACAAGGAGGGATTTAATTCAAGGAGGGACTAGTAACATAGAGGGATTGATTAAAAGGAGGGACTAGTAACAATGAGGGAATACTTACAAGGAGGGACTAGTAACAATGAGGGAATAATTAAAAGGAGGGATTACTAACAAAGAGGGATTAAATTCAAGGAGGGACTAGTAACATAGAGGGAATAATTAAAAGGAGGGACTAGTAACATTGAGGGAATCATTACAAGGAGGGACCAAAACAAATGATGTTCTTGTCCAAAGGAGGGACACAAAAAAAAAACACCAAAAAGTTAGCTCAACATGGAAGAATGAACTTGCCTGTATATGTACTCGTCGCAAGCAGAAGGGACAAGGGCAACGTGTGTACAGTCAATGGCACCCATGACGTTGGGCATATCAGCAATATTATAAAATGCCAGTTTAATGGCGTTTCTGGCTACCATATCCTCAGGAAAACAAATATATTTTCGAGTTATGGTAGCCATACCTTCCAAAAACTTGGATAGGGCGCGGCTCAGCGTAAGCTGTGAGATCCCCACGGAGAGGGCACCCAGCCTCTGGAACGAGCCGTTCGCCAAAAATTGCAGGCAGCCAAGCATCTTGGTCATACCTGAAATTGCTTGCCCCTTCCTTGTGGTGCGGGCTAACCATGGCCGCAGCTCACTATGCAACTTACGGAGGGAAGCGCGATTAAGCCTGGTGAGCTCGAACAGCTCAACGTCATCCATGCCATTGATGTCCATGCGTCGCCGCTGGTGCAGTCTGGCCTCTGACCCCGGACGATCTCAATGCCCATGAGCTGCAGATCCTCATGCTCCTCAAATGCACTAGACTCGTCCATGCCTGCTAGTTCCGACGTCAAAATGGTCCCGTAAGGGGATCGGAAATGAAACGGATTTATTGGGTGTTGGCCCCTCGGCAATCAGCTCTCTGAATTAATCGCCAGCCCATTGCAATAACGTACGTTTTCTGAATGGACGAAACATTTCAGATTTGGTGGAAAAAAGGTCCCGAAATAACGAAAACCTTCCGTTTTCCTTTGGATCATCGAAAGAGCATATATGTATTAGTTCAAACGTTCGTGCGAGTAGAAAATGGATGAAAAAAAACAAAAAAATGACAAACACCCACCAAAATTTTCACAGACAGCTACGGAAGTCCGGACGAACGTGTCTCTGAATCGAGGCTAATGTGTTATCATTTTGCATTGTAAATGTCAGCCAGGCATCTGTGCAATGCATAGCAACAGCCAAGCTGTTGTTTGGCTATGTGAGCCTGCTGTTATATGATGTATAACTATCTGTTAATAAAATGTAAACAGTTCACAGCTAGTCAACTTGGCACGCCCCTTCTATTGCAGTCAATGTAAAGCACATTGCAGCATTACTGTGACTGAGGACGGGGCAGCCCTGCATTGTAGAAGTTGTTAGAGACTCAGATCAACAGTGTAGGGACTTAATATTATGGTTCTGGTAAGTTTATCACCACGGCAATCGGACCAACCAGCTGTGGCTGACAAAACATGAGTATCTCTTTTTTATTTTGTTCAAGGGGTGGGCACTTACTTTAAGGCGTAACTCTGATGTGTGGAGATTAGCAGGGTCAACAGCAGTTCCTCAACACAAAATAAGCCAAGGTCATCAGCTGGTAGCACAGTTATGTGTTTTGAAAGAACTACACCAGGGTGATACACAGATAAGCAGTCCGGAAGATCGTAGGCTCAGAAGATAGCGGTGTCATGCCCATATTCTAAATAATGCTGGGTCAAACACAGAGAAGCAGGTTTCAGTAAAAGGTGTAGCGCATGAATGTAGGGAGGTTTGTGAATGCACACTGACGCTAGAAATATTACCCTGAGAAAAGTGCATATGCACAATAATGTTTCGGAGGGCATTTTTTGGGGTGCATGTCCCTTTGTGTAACAACTGAACTTACTGGCAAAGAATTGACGCTGTTGCCAAGCCATACAGTTTTAGGGGTGTATGACCAGGCCGGGTAATTTGATTTTTGCTCCAGGTCTTTAAGCAACAGGAGTATGACACAGATGTACTACCAGTGTATGGCTATAAAACATTGCTTAGGCGCAGCAGTGCTCATTGTAGTAAAACTCTATCTGGAAGTGTTAACACTCACTCTGCTGCCTCTCAGATTCTGCTGCTACACTGCAAAAATCTGGCCAGTTGCCTGCTTAGATGCATTTTAGCAGCCAAGCACCTGTCTGATGTTTACAGTGTAACAATGGCAGATCCCTGCCAAGTTACATTGTATAGCAGGCGTGCTTCTGTTACAATGAAATCAGCTGACAGATTTCTGCAATGCAAAGCTTTGACATTTTTCAGCTAGCCTGATCTGATTTATAAATGTTTGACTTTAAAAGAAAAAAAGAAAAATAATTTTTGAAAAGAATAGCATAGTGTGTGGCCAACATTGTCCATTATCTATAATACATGATGCCCAGCAGTGAAATGTTGGTCAGTACATTCAAATTAAAATATAATATTTTTGTTTTTTCTCGACAAAAGTATCATTTCTCCTTTGTATTGATCAATTAAAGGTTAGGTCAACAGTGAATTATTCATGTTGAAGAATTTAAACTAATCGCTGGTTCCACCAGGAAGCTCTGGACATCTTCCAAACAGCTAGAACATTCATTTAGACAAAGAAGAGCTGCATGCATTAGAAAAGAGCGAGAGAGAGAAAATGTGAAGTATCAAAGCAGATCTAAAAATACAAAAGAAAAAGCGCACATTTTGTTTGGGCTATGTCAGAACAAATCACTCCAGTAAAAGGAATAGGAGATAATATTGCCATTCTTAGCAGTTTTATTCAGCCCTATCACATGTGGTAAGTTTAAAGTTAAACTATGTCTTCTCTGAACTAGTTAGAAGTTGTAGGGAAAGGTTTTAATTAGAGATGAGCAAACTTCTCAAAAATTCGATTCGGGCGATTCGCCGAATTTCTCAGAGAAATTCGGGTTCGTCCGAATCGAACTTTAGCGAATCGCTCATCTCTGGTGGGAGCGGGGAGGCCGGCTGTGCTGTCAGCGGGTGGTGGAAGCCGGCTTCCGCCGCCCGCTGACAGCGCAGCCGGCCTCCCCGCTCACACTATACAGCAAACACTTACCGGCATGGTGGGAGCGGGGAGGCCGGCTGCGCTGTCAATCTACATACAAATCAAACCACAAATCCTGCACATGTCTGTATACAGTATATAGCCTGAAGCCTTGCTGGTGCACCTTGTGGTCTCTTTTTCTTATTAAGGTGAATTGCTCCTCTAAAACGTGTTAACTAAATTATAATGAACCTGTTACCAGGAACTAAGATTATATTTACAGTTTGTGTTGATGTGATTTTCTAGCCTCCCATTTGTCAGAAACAATGTATTGTACTGCAAACAACAAATACATACAGATGGACTCTATTTACTAATTAGGTGACTTCTGAAGGCAGTTATTCACACTGAATTTTATATAGGAATATCAATGTGCAGGGGGCTGAATACGTATGAACGCCACCCTTCCACGTTTTTTATTTGGAAAAGCATCTATCATGTCCTTTACATTTCACGAATACCTTCTACTTTGTGTTGCTCTACCTCATAAGATCTCAATAAAAACATCATTTACAGTATTAGCAAATGTTAAAATAATAAAACTAAACTGTACTCTGTGTCTCTCCCACCCATTAAAAAAATATACAATGTTGCTAATTATACATCTTGTTCTGGTATTTGGGACTCGTTTTAAGGTGACATAACAGACCTAAAGCCAAATTATGGTGAACCACCACCGATACAACTCTGTTAATCCTGATATGGGATGTAAAAAATAAACTTACCTCTTTCTAGGAAATGTCCAGTTCCCATGCACAATGGCACTGGGACACTGTATGCTTATTTTCTGCAGCTGCCAGGTCCCTGGGGATCATGGCTAATGGGCTTGGCATTTTTGGCAGATGAGTCCCATTGGCATAGTAGGGCTGGGTGTTTTCTTGACTTAGGCCCTTATTTAAGAAGGGATTGCATCAAGTTGCGGCTGGTTAATGAGAGGTAGCAACAGGTAGCGAATGGTGAACGCCGGACACGGCACACAATTACACATTTATCAAGCAGAATCTGTTTAGCTAGCGACTGGGATAGCGCCATGTAGCATCTGATTCATCATTTTCACAGCCTCAGCGAACAGCGCCAGCGTTCAGCCTTGCACAGCGCCAGGTCTGACCTCTCGCTACCTGTCGCTCTCCCATACATTTCAATGGACGAACCTTTTCTTCTCTTTAAACGGGGCTTTTTAAAAAAAATTTTCAAAAAAATCACAAATAATTCTTTGACTTCTTCTGGCATTGAAATAGCAGTTTTTTCATATTTTTTTAATTTTTTATATATTTCCTCAGAAATGACATTACAGGTCTGGCATTAAAATGTTCATGTTACAATGTTGTTACAATGCAATTCCATATGTTTTCGCTTTGTTACTAGTTGATAGATGCTTGAAAACACACTTTAAACACACCGCCTCCTGTGCTCTGGGCTTCAAACAAGTATTTTTCTGCGCCAGATTTGTGAGGCTGTTTTTTTGTTGAATATGGTGTGAGTCGGTCACTATGAGCAGTCGCTAACATGCGCTCCCATACAGCGCTGTACTGGTCAAATAGCGACTCCTCACAATGTATTCAACATTACTGAACAGCGACTGAGTGGCTATAAAGTAGCGACTCATGGCCGAGCACTGCGACTACTAGCGGGCGCGCTGAAAATGCCTGCTACAGACGCTCATCTGTCGCTACCTGCCGCTAATGATGAATCAGCCTCCCCAAGTCTCTGTCTAGGCTGCAACAAAAAAAGCTCACTTAGTGATTGGCAGCAGGGGGCGCATCGCAAGACTGCTCAAGAGCACAGTGCACTGATTTGAATTTAGCTACACGAAAGGGCCAGGAGAGAAGATGGGAGGAGTGGAGCCCTCAGGACACCTGCAGGCTGGCAGATAGCTGCCTTTTTTACTGAAGCCTGGGGATCTGCTTTAATGCAGGCAAATAAAATTAAAATGCTCTCATCTCAGTTGTGAATATTATTTAGCTAATGTATTCTTCATTTAACTGCTGCGTTATTATAAAAAGGATCTGAGAGATGGACAAGGTAGTATTCTTGATAGGAAACCGTATTACAAGAGACCCCACACCTTCTTTGCCCTTAAGTCAATCAGTACATCTATTTAATCCTTATAATCTGATACACTTTTACTAATTTATACCTAGTAGCTGAATGTATGCCAAATTGCTAGCGAGAAGCTTTGCGTGATATGACTTTGATACAGGGCTGCAGTTGTGAATAAACAAAAAAACGATTTCTTACATGAATTCTTTACATTAAAAGCAGCAAGATGTATTTATATATTTGGAAGTGAAAGATTTATATTAGAGGTGGAAGATTTATATTAGAGGTGGAAAAGAAGAGCAGCAAGAAAAGTGAGAAAAAGGATACGGAGCAAGAAGGAATATATAAAGGAAAGGTGGAGGGGGGTCAGCTGATGGAGAGGTCTAGTATGTCTTTCAGTTTGGAGAGCTAAGTAGTCTGGCAACTTCTGGAATTCATTTCAACTCAATACATTTGTCATTAATGTTGTGTATGGAGGAGATAAGGTCCTCAATGCTGTATATCTCATTTACTCTATATAACAAATATGAGATAGAGGGGGGTCATTTTTGTTTCTACATAGCAGAGGTGCAGGCATGGGCAGCCAATAAGAGGTGAACCACTAATGGGTGTTTGTATTCCCTCCGGGTTTCCCGCTAGGGTGATGACTATCGTCATTATGTAGCTTGAGATAACTTGCAACCATAAAGTTTATAAATGGGAGCAAGACCAAAAAATGTAGCTGTCCTTCTCGTCTCTTCTCTTCACACCTCCAACAGGACGAGCTAACTTTGGGCAGGAACTTATGAAGAAGGCTTGCAATACTACCATCTCAATATCATTTTGTACTGTAACTCATTTCCTGATACCCATCAATGCTTTGTGGGCAAAGAGCAAGATCCTCGATTTCTGATTTTCTGTAAAGCTATTATTCAGACCTGCCTCCCATTTTGATAGGAGTGGGATGCACTAATCGCAGATGAATGGTTGAGTAAAGCATGAGAAAGGATAGTACATGATGGGCTGTGCTTGGGCCTTTTGAATGCATAGCTGTTCAAAAGATGTGACGTCTCAAAAGATGCCACTCAAATCTTTTACGGATAAGTGATCTGACCTGTAATACCCTCCAGAAGGACATGGGGTCTGAAACTATATTTGTTATTTCTCTGCCAGCCCAAAGCAGGTCTAAAAGGAAGAGCGCTTAGCCTATGGGGGTCTTAAATAATGCCTAGATTTTGGTCTTCCTTGCCAGGGGAAAGTTAGAGTTCCCCATAATAGGGGTTATTGGGGCTAGGCAGGTTGATATTGAAGGAGATTTGGTCCAGACCTTGGCGCAGGTCCAGTGTGTGGCTCTGACTTTTCAGCTCACAGGGAAAACCTGTGCAAATCCAGGCAAGTCCAGACAGGGGAATTAATCAGTTATCCTGTTCATCACCACACATAATTTAAATATCCCATTCCTGCACCGATCAATAATCCTGGAAAGGTGGACAGTTGTGTAATATTTAATTGTATCTGAGAGCCAAAGCCCCACCCCCCTCACAAGACTTTTGGAAGGGCTGAGATTTGTCTGTTGATATTGTACTTCGGTTCCTTACTTTGCTTCATATACCAGTTAGATCAAGGTCAAATCATTTGGCATGCATCACGCCAGTGCAGTTGTGGTATGTGGGCCCCAAGACTTGGTATAGGGGTCCCATGGAACCAACAGTTAAAAAATACTTTTAAAAAAGCAAAGTAAATAAAATGTCCTCTTCTTGTCCCCCAGCAGGTGCAGTCCCCTCTTCAGGTCTGTCATTTTTCAAAACCAGGAAGTGGCTATTGCTCCACTGGTATCTAGTGTGAAGGACACACAGGTCCCACCTTTCTACTTGGCATCCCGCCAAGAGTAATCTTGGGTCACCGTGAGGGGAGCTTTTATACCACCGGAAGGGAGAGCTGTGCAACCCCCGCAATGTGTTTATCTACTACACTGGAAAGGAGGGACATGTAGAAGATTTCTTGAGGTATCCCCCTCCATGTTCCTCCCTTCAGTGACCTAGATAGTTACTGGCCAATGGGCTTGGAGATAATGGGGCGGGGGTATACGCAGACCACCTGCTGGCATGTTGGTCAGGTGGCTTACTACCCCTCTTTAAACTTACAAAGAGTAAGAGAAAAAAAACACACCACAAAAAATATTTTTATTAAACTACTGTTGACTATACTTATGCCACTGTCCGTTCTAAAGCTGTCAGCAGCCACCCCCCTAGCATCTGCATCTGGTGTTAATGAGGACAAAGATCTCCCTTCCTTTATCTTGGCATCCAACCAGGGGTAATAGTTGGCTGTTGTGGAGGGAAGCTTTTATACCATGGAGGTGGGAGGGACCTTAAAATTGTATTAAAAACACACACACACAAAAAGCCATTAAAGTGCACAACCCCCAGTTTTGCATTTATAGAGCAAATCAGGATTGGTTAAAGTATAGATAGCAGCAGTTGGGTTGAGTCTCCAGATCAGTCTGAAGCCTTACTGCACACCACCTAATAAGAAAATTTATATAGAGTACCACTGCTTGGGAGACACTGGGCTACTAGCATTTTGACTTTGCAACATATGTATGAAAGTATGTTTCAGGCAGACATCGATCTGCAGAACCTCCCGAACCTCTACAGAGAACTTAATGGAAGCATTTTATATCTCTTCTGACTGTTTTTTTTTGTTTTTCAAAAAAGCAGAGATCAGAATCTTGCCTTCTGACAGAAAATTTAATGGAGGTCATGTTTTTATACCCTTACAGGACCTTATATGTAGCCCAGGTGTCACCTATGAAATCATCTAAGAGGTATAAAAACAGAAACTTCATTGTAGCCAAAGAGTATTCTTACCAAAGATCAAAAGGTCAAGGAGACACAGCACTCTTTATTGGGGGGTCTAAAAAGAGCTTTGTAACAGCAGTAGATTCATATTTATCAAATGGCACACTGAAACAGCAAATATTATTTAGCTTGTTTAGGAAGGCAAACTTTTTTATTTATTATTGCCCACAAGACTATGGTGTTCTATAAAGAAAAGACAAACAAGTGATAAACTGCCATGTTTGGTGGATATGAAAAGCTAAAAGTATTGATGTCTTTCTGCATGCAGAGCTTTGTATAATCAAATTTGGGTTTATTCCATTGTTTCAACTTTTGTTATGTCTGTACAATGATATACTGAATGTCTGATTCATGATCTTTGAAGATTGGAAAGTCTCTATCTATAAATCTTCTGCAGTGTTCCTGTGCATATCTTATTTGTTATCTGAGGTGGAAGCAAAGTGAAATGTTAATAGGAACACTAGACACATTGTCACAGAACAGAAGCTAGGTGACTTACGGTATTCCTCTTTTGAATCTTAAAAACATAGGACCCCTAAAAATGTTTTGATCCCATTTGATGTTCAACATTTTAACACTTTTATGTCTATGGCATCTCCCTAAAAAAACCAAGGTATGTTAAAAATTGGAGCAACTGTACTGAATCAACCAGATTGTGGTAGGCTGGCAAGAATTGCACATTTTACATGGTAAAGTTTACAGACCTACGTAAATACAAAAAACACATTTACTGTAGCTATTTTCTATGCTAAATATACCAATACACACACCTGCTCATTTGTCTGCTTTATCTCTACCTAACTTATATCACTATACTAGTATTAAAATAAACAATATGTATCCACATATACATCCACCTCCTTTACAAAAAAATACCTAATTAATAGATTCTCAACATCTCAGCCTCAACTAGTCAAGTGCCAAATGTCCTCTAACTATTAAAAAGGCATATGATCATCAATATCTTCTGGGCTTTGGTTTCAATCCAGTCTTCTTGCAGTTTCTCATTGGGTGCCCTCCTTTGCACCAAGTCCAGACAAGCCTGCTTGTAATGATACTGGTCCTTTGATCAATTCTTCTTCTTGTTTGATATTCTGGGCAAGATACTGTACAATCACTAGATCATTTTCACCCTCTAGCTCAGGAGTAAGCACCCCATTTTACTCAATGACAGGAACAATTCATCTGCATCCCTTTGTTTATCACTGCAAAATAATTTTTGCACACTAACTCCTCATTATGCCGGTTCTGGAAGGGTCAAAGCTCACGGTTAGAAAGATTGGGGTATCCAAAGAGCCAAGCAAGGAAATGGGTCAGCTGAAGTCAATTTTGCTACACCTCCTTGATTTTTAGTTGAACCACGTGTTGCCTGATGTGCGGAGTAATAACTTCCTAGATTACATTATGGAGCTTACTAGATGTTTACTAGTTAGTAAACAGACAATGCAAGGGGATGTGTTGTGCTGACTAAAGATAAGCAGAATTTCCAAAAATTTGTTTCAGAGGATTTTTTACAGTTTATGCCAAATTGCTAAAACAAAAACAGCCAACAGGTGCATTTTGGGGAAATTTTTCAATGCCTGGAGCAAGCAGAGACTTACCAGCGATGGTAGGGGATGGGCCCAGGCACCAGGATGTTTAGCAGTCCTTCTTTCATTTCCTGATGCTGCCAATCAAAGTGTATGGCCCATTCCTCTTCCTGTTCTTTAGTCCAGGGCAGCCCCAGAATTGTCAGGCTCTATCTTAACCCTCATAATCTGCGTTCAATTTGTAGGAGGCCTTCCAGAGGGAAAGACCATGTGTGGAATCCCAATACAGCCTCACAAGGATCCCCAGTAGCCTCTCCAGGGCTGTCCTATGACCAAAGGGCTTCTGCCAGGGGAGTAACCTGGGAAAATAGGAGGAGACATTCCTGCCCAAATCCACATGTCCTGTCTAACCCACCCTCTTTCTCCTTAGTTTTTTGATGCAGTGGATAAAAAGAATCTCCAGTCTGTGCTCTTTCATTTCCACCTTCCTTCCACTGCATTTTTCTACCTGTTGCCTCCCTCCAGTTATCCCATATAAATGGGATTTTTGTACAGCATTAACCCTTTAAGTGCCAGCCTACCTGCAGCATTTCCCACTCCCTGTTGCCAGACTGAGTTTCACTGTTTCGCGCTACACATGTTCAACTGTCATTTTTGAAAGGATTTCCAGGGATTTCCCAGGAAAATTATATATTGTTTTTTTCAACAGAGTCTGGGCTTTAACATGAAATGTCTTGTTTGTATGTTTTAGGTGTATTCTCAACATTTTTGGGTGAAATGTGTGAAAAAAATTAAAAAAAATATATTTTTTTACAATTTGTAGAGTTTTTTTGTAATAAAAAATGTAAGTTTGTCAATAAAATCTTATTGCGTGAGAAACCCCAATTTCTCCCGGTTACAGCGATACCACATATGTATAGGTAGACACCCTTTCCTGCCCAGAAGCCTTTTATAGCTGCTGGATGACAAATGGTTAATTAAAAAAAAAAAATGACATAGGGTCCCCCTTCCCGGGGAGGGGGACCCCATTTTTTTTTGGATTTTTAAGGGTTAAAAACCCTTAAAAATCCAAAAAAAAAAATGACGTGGGGTCCCCCTTACCCAAAGTAACCAGCCCGGGACCAGCTATGGGGGCTTGTAGGCACAGAGTGGGGGGGCCAGCTTTGGTGGCCCCCCCACCCTGCAGCCTACGAGCCCACATAGCCTATGTGGGCCCGGGCTCTTCTGCCCCCCCCTGGCCTTTGGGGAGGCAGGTAATGGGGGTGCGGGGGTTAATGGCAAGCCACCCGCTAGGGCAGGTGACTTGCCACCCCCCCAGCCTTGTGAACTGGTATAAGGGGTCTCATGGACCCCTTACCAGCTCACAAAGGGTTAATGTGAAATAAAAACACCACACAATAATAAAAAGTATTTTATTCAAAAAAAAAAAAAAATTTTTAACTGTACTTACCTTCGATTGCAAGCTCTTGTCCCTCGCCGCTCAGCTGACAGATGCCTGTGATCGGCATCCAGAGAAGGAGAAGGCAGGAGATCAGAGGATCTCCTGTCACCTCCTTCCAGGGCACCGATCACCGGCATCTGAGAAGCTGAGAAAGCTGAAGCCGGTGATCGGGACCGGGATGACGTCATAAGCCCCGCCCCCAAGGGGGCGGGGCTTAGAGGCAAGATGGCTGCCACCATCGTGAAGAAGAGAGGAGAGAGCCTCCCAGGCTCTCTCCTGAAGATCGGTAAGTCCTGGGGGGGGATCGGAGGCCCCCCAGGTGAAGAGGAGGGACAGCGGGAGCCAGCGCACACACAGGTAAGTGAATGTCATTTTTATTTTTTATTTTTTTTTACAGTTAGCAGCTGCTGCTGCAGAAGCGGGGGGGGGGGGCGGCCTATTCCGGGGGCTCTCCTGGAGCCATCCGACCCCCCACGGGGGATCGGATGGCACCAAATTAAAGAGGAGACCCGGCCGGATCCAACAAGGGGTCAGGTGAGTATTTTTGATTTTTATTTTTTAAACTAGAAGCGAGGAAAGTCAAGCACGTAACACCTACGGGCTTGGCACTTAAGGCCCAGCCAAGCCAGCACGTAGGTGTTACGTGCTTGGCAACAAAAGGGTTAAAGGTGGCTCAGACATTTTTGTTGGAGGGCACACTGAAGCACCAGCAGTAGCAGTCTTATTGAGCCCCTGAGGCCTGTGACAGCCAGTGAAGGAGAGGAAGGGGTAGCAGAAGCATCAGTCTCAATGACTCTAAAGGCCTTTGAATACCAGTGTGTGTGTGGGGGGGGGGTGCAGCAGCAGTCCCTTCGAGTCCCTAAGACCTGTGATAGCCAGTGATAGCCAGTGTAGTTGAGTGGCAGAAGCAGCACTCTCTATGAGTCCCTAAGGCATGTGAAAGCCAGTGGAAATGGGTAACAGAAGCAGCCCTATTAAATCCCTAAAGGCCTGTGAAAACCAACGGAGGGGGGGTTACAGAAACAGCAGCAGCCTCATAGAGTCCCTAAGGTTATTGAAAGCCAGTGGGGGTGGGTAACATCAGCATCAGCAAGCAGTGCCTAAGGCCTAAGTAACTAGATGTCTAAGGCTTGTGACAGCCAGAGAAGGTGGGTAGTTCTATCAGCAGTCTCTCCGAGTGTCTTTCTGAGTACCTAAGGCCTGTGAAAGCCAGTGGAAGTGGGTAACAGCAGCAGCAGTCTTACTGAGCCCTCAAAGGCCTGTGAAAAGCAGTGGAGGTAGGTAACAGAAGCAGCATTCTTACTGAGCCCCTAAAGGCCTTCATCTTTAAGAGTGTCAGGATCACCACATTTTGATATTAGAGCCAAATTCTATGTCAGAGTTGCCCTGACACACTAAATACCTTCTTGGATGCCTCTTTGCTGGCTAGACATGATAGCATGGACATGACTAATTCTGCCAGTTGTGGCCAGAGGTCCAGTTCCCCTGCCCAGAACTCCACGAGGTCCATTTTGGATTGGGACAGCGGGGACTTGAGATATGCCACCACTTGGTGGTTTAGCTGCTGCTGGGTGGTGGCATTGGTAGGGTGCTGGCCATTTCTCTTAGCGGGTGGTTGCATAAAACTGCTCATCAGGGACTCCAGGGCTAAATGGCTAGCACAGCCACTACTGTCCCTTGCACTGCCCCCCCCCCCCCCCAGCAGCCTTGGAAGGGGAGAGTGAGCACAATGGGCCTGATGCAGAGCCTCCTCTGAACTGCCCTTAAAACCCTCCGATTGTCCGGGGCTCCCGTTTGAATCGTGGCTCAAATGTGATGCAGAGCCTCAGTCGGAATGGCTCCCTAACTGATCCGTCAATTTCACTTTACTCGGAAAGCTTTTTTTGCTCTCTCGGGTGCCTTCAATTTGATCGGGGCTCCCGTTCACGTTCACACGGGCGGCCCGTTTTTCCCTGATTTTTCCTTGCATTTTGAACGTACCTGCTTGGTTTCCGTCGTATTTGACCTTCCATTTTGGTGGTTTTAGCAAGTATACTTACATCTCCATGGCTCTTCAGTTGCCAATCTGGCTACACGCAAGCGCACATCCCTCAAACTCCATTGGAATATACATATGGCAACCACTGCCAATTTGACACATATTTTTTTGGGAACAATAAATTTGGGTTCTTCCTTTTTCCTTGCCATTAATGCATACCTTCATTCTTTCTGATTGTTTTTGATTTATTGTCCCATATCTAAACCTTTTGTGTCATGTAAATGTGTGATGATGTTGTATGATTGTACATTTGCAGGAAAGACATCACACCAAATCTTTTTATTTGTTTTTAATTCAAACGTTGTTTTTTTTGGGGGGGATTTAGATTTTTCATATTTTTTTATTTTTTGCCAAAACTAAAAAACAATTAAAATTTTAATGCAAAATAAAAAACATTAGGCCTCGGGGTCTTGTGCCTGTGGTTTTCTAGTATCTGTGAATGATAAACAACATTAGTTTAGCATTGTTTTTATGGTTTGGTTGGGCGTGTTTTTTTTGGGGCACTTTTTAAACCGGACCTTCAGCGTGATTTAATGAAAAGCCCAAACTCTTCCGCAGCATCATCTGTTATAAAAAGATACAAGGACCCACCATTAATCCACCAAATACATTAACAAGTTTCCTGGCCTAACTAAAGTCACTTTATTAACCTTTTTCTGCCTCACATTGCCCTAGTTCTTCTATCTGCATGTAGCCTAGTTTGTAGCTGCGTACATGGGTTAAACTAAGGTGGGCTGGTATGTAACGTGACAAACTAAGTTGTTTCAGACTATTCTTGCACTTTGTTTTTTTTTTATTATAAGGAATGTGTGCGCGCACATAAACGCACGCTCGCATACACACATCCATTGTGATGTCGTCCTGCTCCTGTGTAAAGATGGCATAGCTCCTGGTATAGCTCTGACGTTTCCCCGCAGTGATGTGCAGGACATCCCAAATTGGAATGCCCCAGAGACATGATGCCTGTAACCCAGCCCTGGATTCCTTCACACTCCAAAGGGCTGGGTTACATGGGTTTTGGCCTGCTTTAAAACATCATGACCAAATCAGGTTAGGATGGAATAACACACCTCCTTTACATTATTCTTAAAGTAACACAGGTTCCCTCACATAAAGCAGAACAAAACCCAGAGCGGCCACTGGTCTTCCCCCTGGAAATCCCAGATCGGGATGCCCCACTGTGTGAAACCCTTTTTACTGAGACTTTACTCAGAAATGGCAGACTCCCTCTCTTAAAGCGGAACAAGTCATGATTAGTTTAATGACCTTTGCAGCTGTATATTTTAGTGCCCCCCCAGTCTGATCAAGACAACGGAACCTCATCTTCAAGAGACCAAAGGCTCGCTCCACCACAGAGCGAGTCCTCCTGGGGGCAGTATTGTAGGGCTCCTCTGCCTGTGAAGATGGGTGCAGGATTGGGGTCAGCAGCCAGGGGAGCAAAGGATAGCCAGAGTCCCCCCCCCCCCCAAAAAAAACAAAAAAAAACAAAAACAAAATAAAAATAAAAAAAGGTGTGCATTGCAACAATAGAAAAGAGGGACAAATAGGTGAGCGGGGTAGGGTTGGAGTAAAGGACATTTGTAATGAGCCTACATGCACATCCAACCTGTACACTCATTAAAAAAGTCTGGGGAATACTACTTACATAAGAGGGCAAGAACATGACGCAATAGGGTTCGATCACTTAACCCATTTAATTTAAAGTTAAAAAATTAGGCTAAAAATATACTAACAAAAAAATTAACAAATAGTGTGTTAAGGGAAAAAAAAATAAAAGACAGGGTGGGCAACCAATACAAGTTTCATACACATACCCAGTAAGGCGGGTGAGCTCAAATAGGTGCAGCCTGGTTTCTGCCATACTCAGCAGGACAAGACCGCGGAGCTGGCGCCGCTGATGTGCTCCAACAGGACTGCATATTATTGCCAAATACGGCTGCTCTGACTTGCCGTAAGTGAAGGCTCGGCGGCCCCGTTTCATTAGGGTGATTTCAATCGGAAAACAAGGCTCTGCATCACTGAAAAAAACGGAACAATGAACGAGGCGTCCGTTTTGCCGGGAAACAGCCTCGTGCGAGCCGACAATCGGAAAGGCGGCTGAGCGCACACCTGAGCGCATAAACGCACACTAAAATCAACGTAGCACCCTTTCCTGACCCGATCAAAGCTCAAAACCAACGGGAAAACGCACGGGAGAAGTGAACGGGGAGGCTCTGCATCAAGCCAATTGGGTCTTCCTGATTAACTCCTCCGTCTCGGAAGGTGGAAAAAGAGAGACATTTTGCTGCAGAACCGAGGTTCTCCTAAAGTCTTCAGCTAGTAGTCATCCCTCTTGTAAATTAAATTAAATGCAGATGTCCCTGTGTAAGCACACCAGCAGGCGAGCAGCCATTTGCACAAGGGACTCTGAGTGCCTGTCCTTCTCACTCTCCACTGAATACTGCCAGGGGGTGCTGGGATCATTCTCATCTATCTCCTCGTCCTCTGGCTCCTGTGGCTTCTCTCTGCCAGATAAGCCACCCTGTGTTGTGAACAGGGCCTAGGCATGGAGCTACTTCTAGTCCTCCGCCAACACTTCATCCAGCTCTGGCCTCAGTTGAACCTGATACAAGTAAGCACTAGGCTGGGTCCGGTCACCAATGTAATATTGCAGGACATTCTCCAATAAATTGAGCAAGGGAATGACAATCTTAAGACAATAGACTTCTCTGGCTGACCTGCAGAGCGGCTTCCTCAAATGGCCTCAGTAAGCGGCAAGAGTTATGCATTTTTGGTCAGTGGCTCAGCTGGAAATTGGAGCTGTTAGGAAGCTGTTAACAACCAAATTACCACCATGTGGCATGCATGGTGCATGGTGCAGCCAGCCCTGCTGCAGTGCTGACCCAATGTTCTTCCCATTGTCAGCAATTATGGTTCCCATATCCAACTGGTGAGAGGTCAGGGGTCTGCACTCACCAAGATTCAACAGGTGAAGGACTGTGTGAGGACAAGGTGGAGGAGGTGGGGAGGAGGATGCAAAAAGCCCATGAAGGCCCCACAGAGGCACCGCTGCTGAGACCTGGCCAAGTTGCTACTGTGCCTGGGCAGCAAGGATGTTAATACAGTGTGTTGTGACAGACATACACTGCCCATGGCCACTGCTCCACACATCTGTTCAGATGTGCACCAGATTTGAGATCAAGAGAACCTATGTCTGGCCCATCTTCTTTTGCATGAAGCTATGCAGGGATGGACTGCTTTTTGGAGAAATAATGCCTGCTTGGGACTCGCCACTTTGGGTGTGCATAAGCCATCAAGCATCTGAAAGAGGCAACTTCCATTAACTGGGAATGGAGGGACTGTAGCTTTAGCAGTAAATTAAAATAAGATCCGCTACAATCCAATCAGCAAGGCGCAATAACTCCATGTGCAGTCGAAGGATGTGCTGCCTCCAAAACAATCTATTCAAGGGATGAAGAAAAAGCTATAAAAATCTGTCAAATTGCAAGGCCATCTACTGTGTAAAATGCTTTCCAGGTTAAACCACATGATAAAAATTGAATTTAGGCCTGGGCTCTGGCTAGGCCATTGCAAAACCAAAGGGCCTTATTTATGATATGTGCCATTTAGCATCTTTCTGGTGGCTATAATGCCAGTTTTGTAGTGCCGACATTTTCTGGACTACAATGTGGCTAGAAGTTGCAGTGCTGGATACTAACTAATTTGCTTTGATTGTTGCGCTAGAAATTAGATGGCTTGTGTCAGTGCCCTTTGGACCCAACTGCTGATTATCCCAGTGCCAGTAAACTCCACTTTGTACCGTCTTTCTGGCACTGCACAGCAGTATTTTTTTCTCATTGAAAAGATTGGCGCTTTGCAGTGCTGGTCAGCGTTTCCTCATTACAGTTACAAGAAATTACTGATAGGGACAACTTTACAGTGCAGTTAGGCTGTGTTTAATTGTTGTTGTCCATCTTACACATTTGCAACAAAAACATTTTTTAAAAATTGTCGTTTGGCGACATCTAGGTCCTGCAATTTCATTATTGACAAATCACAATGCAAGTTCTGTACAAATAAATGTGTGTAATAATAATTAGAAACATAACATTGTACTCTATGGGATCATGACCTACAGCTCCAGGTTTCAACTGGCACTGCGACCTTTTGGGCACTAGTGTTAAATGCGACACTAGCCAGCGCATCGGCACAGCCTGTTTTTTGTTTCTTTTTTTTTTTTACTTTAAATTTTTTATTATAGCATTGTATCGTCATTTCCAACACTTACATCAAAATACGTATAGCAGCAGACCTATAAAAAGGTTATACATCCTGCAACACAATAGACAGTGTGTAAATAATATAAGGCCGAACCAACCACAAAAAAATGTAGCAGCTAAATCAAACACTGCAATACATTACTGGCAGAATTTTCACTCCTATATAGGGGTGACCACATTCCTAATCACAAATCAACAGGAGAATAACCCCTGGAATATAACACACATATCGGGAAATCCCGAAAAGGAGGGAGGGAGGGAAAGAGGGGAAGAGAAAAAAAAACTGTTTTTTGTTTCTTAAATTGCATGCTAAGTGCCGTTGAGGCCAAATAAGTGGCACTGTGTTGCACTTCATAAATAAGACTCTAATAAGAATCTTCTTGCAAAGCTATTCTTTTATGATGTGAATGTATACTTTGAACCATTGTCATGCTAAAAGTTAGCAAAAGTTAAAAGTCTTCATCTTCAGCTTTTTAGCAAAGGCCTGAATGATTTGTGTCAGAATTGATTGATTTTTGAAAATGTTTATAATTCTCTCCACCTTGACTAAAGCCTCAATTCCAGTTGTAAAAACTAGCCTTGAAGCATAATTCCACCTCCGCCATGCATCACTGGGGTTATGGTGTTCTTTTGGTGCCGCACAGTGTTGGCTTTGCAACAAACATACCTTTTTGAATTATAGTCAACCATGGTTTCATCAGACAATAACACGTGTTCCCATATGCATTTGGCAGACTTGATATATGTTTTGACAAAACCTAGCCAGGCTTCGATTTTATTCTTTATAATAAAAGCCTTCTGCCACCCTACACCAAAGCCCAGGCATATGATGAATACTGGAGATTGTTGTCACATGCTACTGCTAACAAGAACTCTGTCCCTTGGTTGAACATGATGGACATATGTCTTTTTTCAACTGGATTATTAACTATGTAACTACGTAACAACACCCTTTCAGTTGGAGCAAGAAGAAAATGACCCTGCCAAATACACCCCTGAACTTGTGTGTCTCAAAGAAAGTTTCATTCTTCTGCCAGTAAGATTACTGTAGTTGTCACCAAAAGGGACATTTGCCCAAAAGATTGTCCCTGGATACACAATTGCACATGGGCAAGCTTTAACGGTTGTGCACTTGTTCTCAGGTTAACATCCCCAGTGTGCACATGCATAATTCTGGATGCAAGCACAAATGTCTTCTAAATTGGAATGAGGGAATAACAATTGGTCTTCTTGCAATCAATGACTTATCCCGAAGCTGCATCTCTGTATGTGTAACCTGTCTTTATTTGGAATATGTTTACTAGACTTCTTCTTGTGCATGGCCTGGCTATTATCTACAACTAAGATATTCTGGACTGCTTCTCTGTGTATGACCCTGGTGATCTTTCTGACTATGGACCTGTGCTAGGCCATGACCCTGGCTTCGCCTCTATTTAGCAATGGCTGCTGCCTGCCCTGGTGATGTTTTTGCTCCTTCGTTCGATCTGGTCACCGATCTGATCTTATGGCTAACCCTAGAGGGTTATGTTGAAGGAAAATTTGCACTAAACCATGGCCAGCTGCAGCACTTGTAGTGATATGTGTAATTCCCATGAATACAGCACTAGAGGTTACATTTATTTAAAAAAATCTTCCTTTATTCTAAAAATTGCACTGCTGCTTCTAACACCCCATTCCACCCCACCTCTTTAGGCTCCTTCAAGATCTTTTCCCTGTACCTGGCCTCACTGTACCCCCCTCAGCAAAGATACCCCATGCTTTGTTCTGCCCCTGCATTGCTAAACCTCAGCATCATCGCATACTCACCCACACCTGCCACATTATATGCCCCTACAATTATAAAGCTTTGGTACTATTGCTTTAAGAGTGATCATATACGTCCATATTAATAATTCATTAAAATTGCTCAGTACAGCAGTATTCAGTGCTTCAGCCGTGATGCGTTTCGGGGACTACTATACTAGTAGTAGTTTCCGAAACACGTCATGACTGAAGTACTTGTTTTAGTTTGGTGGGGGGGGGGGTTGATGTATTGGACATGCTTTTAATTTATGATTAAAATGAAGTTTTTGGACCTTGTTTGGAGCTGGATATTACCTGCATTGTGACACACACTGGGCAGTCAGTATCAATTTCCATGCTTCTCCTGAACCTGAACATAACAGCAGTGGTAGAGCAGTACTCATCTTCATGAGATTATTTTCCCAACAATGCTTAGTTGATGAGCATACTGGGGCTGGCTGGCAACTAGGGCCATTCAAATCCTTAATTTGGACCAGTCTTCTCTTGAGTCTACTCTAAGCCAAAAATATTTGGCTTAAGATGGCATTGGACTTTTGACCAGGAACTGCGAACTGCGAAACTGTAAATAAATCCAAAAGAAGCATATTCGAGCAGCATTAAATCCAGTTAGAACTTTAGTTTGCAGACAAGAGGTCTGCAGAAGATGAAAGTCATTATCAGTTTATACTTGGCAGATCTACTGTATTTACTTTACATAAAAAGTGATACTTTTGCATTATTTTAAGGAAAATACTTTGTAGGAAGACTATGTTGTTTTTAATCAAATCCCTTATATTCATCCCAAGATTAACGGCTTGAATGATGAATACCAATATTCAGCATGAAAGATTGTCTTTCAAGCATTTCTAACCCTAAAATACATATTAGAAAAGCAAATAATTTGTCTGGATTGATTGTTTAGCCTGAGTTACTGTATGCTGATTAGTTTATATGAATACATAATGTGTTGTGGGGACAGAGAATGTGTTGTTTCACAGCTAGCTAAGCATTGATTATAAAGTCAGCGTGCATTGGCCGTCTATCAGAGATTTTATTGAGTTTCTGTACTGAAGAAACAAATGACAAATCTCTTCAATCCATGTCAAAATGCATAAACCAGTGAAGAGTGTAGCTGTTCTGATTCAGGTTACAGATTGATTTGACCTACATTTTGGTGCCCTTTGGGTGAAATTCTTCTATATCTTGCATTTATAAAGAAAACCCTAATTTAACTTCAGTAATAGAATCCCATTTTACCTTAGCAAAATATCTTTCCTTTAGGAGGAAGCCATCAGCATTATATGAAGATATTTTGAAGCAGAATTTGGTTATTGGTGTCCGCTAGTATTATATGTGAATATTTTAACCATTTTGCTGCCAGCCTACCTGAAAATGTTGTCACCCTTTGTTGCCAGAGAATTTTTCATCATTTTACGCTATGTGTGCACTAATTTTCACTGTGTTCGTTAAGGAGTTTCCAGGGATTTCCAAGAAAAATATATATTGTTTTTCGGCATTAACCTGAAATGTCTTGTTTGTAATTTTTCAGTACTTTCTCAATTTTTTTGGGTGAAATATGTGGAAAAAATCCCTCCTGAATATTTAAGGGTTTTCATTTTTTTTAAATGGCGTGGATTTCCCTCTCTCCAGCAACACCAACCCAGTCACCAGCTATAGGGGTTGGTAGACTAGGGCGCAGAGGTTGAGCGGCCAGCCCCTGGCCCTGAAGTCTACCAGTCTACATGGCCCACACAGGAACAGGCCTCTTTGACACCCTCCTAGCCTTTGCAGCTGCAGGTTGTGGCTGCACCTGGCAGCAGGTTACTTGCTAGCACCTCCTGCCCTGTGAACAAGTATTGAAATCTCAAGGACCCCTTAAGAGTTCACAAAGGGTAAGCGGTAAAAAACACATACACACACACACACACATACATACATACACACACACTTAAAAGATATATATATATTTACTACTTATGTCCCATGCCATCCATCACTGCTTCTGACAGCCAGAAGTGATCGGTGGGAGCTGGGAGTGGGGCAGAGGATCGGGCTCCCTCCGAGCTTTATCTCTTTCTCCAACTACAGGAAGCATGTGAGCTGATGTAATGCAATCTCAGTTGCCAATATAAAAGACTCTTTCCTGCAGCAGAGAGGGAGCTGTCAAAAGCCGGCACTTGGCCTGAGAATCAGCAATCTTTGCCCCACTGAAGACACCAAATTGGCTACCAGAGGCCCATCCAGGGAAGAGGAGATCCCCAGTGCTTGATCCAACATGGAGGTGGGCTTTTTAATTGCTGTAAATGGGGGAAAACCGGTCTATGCACTTGGTGCTTAATGGGCAGAAAAGCAATCACGTAGATTCTATGTGCTTAACATTTTAAGGCTAAAGGCTTTTTAGTTGGATTACTCATTCACTGTAAAAATAGAGCACATAGAGGCCTTACATTTCAATCAATCCACTCAATATTCCTCAAATGTTTGGTTCTCTTCCCAAGCAGTTTAGGATCATGCGGCTTTCCAGAAAACACAAGTTCTCCCCATAGACTTGAATGGTGTCTGGATTTGGGATTAAAGTCAACTGAATCCAAAACAGGAAAATTTGGGCCAACACTACTAGTGATCATTTCATAAATCTAAGAATGGGGAACCATAAGACATTTCTATGAACAGACCACACTGGTATTTACATTACACTGGGCATGAAGTCCATTCAGAAAATTGAAATCTATATATATATTTTTTTTATACTATTTTTTTTGCACTTCTTTGCAAGTCAGAAAGTCTCTTTAAACTCAGTGCACATGCATTTACTTGGTTAGTGGGGCACTCAAAACCTAATTCTCTTGCTCTCTATGAATCTACAGATGCAGCAGATGTTACTGACTATTATATTGTGCTGGGCGCTATCCTTCTGGTCAGCCATTGGCTGTACATGCAGTGTATTATGTACATGCAATGTATCAGTGTATCATCCAACAGATGATAGTAAAACCAAAGAATCAGTGCTCTGCCTTCTTTTTGTCCTTGCTCCTATCAACAGGAGTCAAGTTTTCTTATTTTTTTATGCTTTCAATGCAGAAACAAACTTGAAATGTAATCCCCTGGTCCCATCATTTTGCACACACGTTTCCAGAATTCTAAGGCATGGGTCCACTTGGCTTCCTTGAGTGACAAATGTCCTGTCACTTTGACTCCAATGCATTTTATTTTCATAAAATGCTCCAGATGCAGACAGCTATTGCGGCAGCAATTAACAGATAAATAATTCCTGTTGCCTTGATCTAAATATAGCACCCTGGATCCTGTCATGCACACAGGTTTTCAGATGTGGACATGGGACCACTACAGGGTTACCCCCCTGAAGGAATCCTGTCGCCATGACCTTGTGACCAGTGATCCTTTCATTTTGCACACAGGTTTCTAGATGTGGCCCCTCCAAATATCCAATTGTTCAGGGCACTTGTGTGTCACTAGTGGGGTATCCACTGGTTCAGGGCACTTAAGGCTCTTTAAAAAGTGTGTAGTGTCCACTTGTTCAGGGCACTTGTGTGCCACAAGTTTAATACGAAATGTTCAGGCCACTTGGGGGGTCACTGCTCTTTAATACCAATTGTTAGGAGAGCATCCACTAGTTCAGGGCACTTGTGTGTCACTACTGTTTAATTCCCCTTGCTCAAGCCACTTGTTAGTATCCACTTGTTCATAGCACTTAATGGTCGTTTTCCTGTTTTTTTATAACTGCTTTAACTGAAGGTAACAATGCAGAAAGCAGCAAAAAAGGGACAGGGACATGGCTGTGGTGCTTCTGCTGCTGCTGTTGTTGATAACGGAGCAGGTGTGGCAGGGACAGTATGTGTTTTATCCTGCTACACATTCGTCTGGTGCAAGCAGGCGCCAGGGTTTTAAGTGCATTTTTATAGGTCCCAATATTGCTGGGAGAACAAGTTGAGGCCATCATAGATTATGTGGCACGCAGTGCTACCAGTTCCATGGGATTGTCTTTCACCCACTCCACTTCTGCAAATGTGCTGTGCTCTCCCCCTCTACCCCCTTAAAATCAGACGTCCCAGGCACCGGTCATGGAGTCACTAATGCTCTATGATAACACTCCTAGCTGGGATACAGTGGGCCATCCACCTGCCTCTGCCCCAGTTACAGACCTAGGGTTCCCAGATTCCCAACAACTTATGTAGGAGGAGGAGGAGATGGCCAGCGGACTATCACAGGACACCCTAGATTATGATGAATCTCTAGTGCTGACTGCTGAAGCTTTTTGCAATGTTGAGGCTGAAAGGGAGGCTAGCAGGGAGAAGTGGTTTGAAGAGGATTCCAGAGGTGATGACGAGGTCCTAGACTCAATGTGGACTGAAGGCCATCAAACTTCAGACAAAGGTTGTAATCACATTTTTTATCTTTTGTATGTTTTTAAGAAACTCTATAAGTTATATGTGGAATGCCACAAGAGAGTGTATTGTAAGAATCCAGGGTTGTCCAGGGTTTGGTGGCATATCATCTCACCGGTATTCATTCATATATAGACAAGTATTACCTCTTGTTTGCTGGTGAAGGGTTAATAGGGGCATATGGGTATTTCGCATTGTTTCATTTCTCATTGACGTACATTAGCTCGCCTCTCTTCGCTATGTAATTTCATATATGAATATTCTAATGTATACTTAGGTACCCCTGTTTGTTGATTTTAGCAGCCATTTAGTAACATAGATATATGTCTTTTTTGATGCCCTAGTGTGTCCAGACGGGTGTGTCCAGACAGGTGTGTGCTGGGGGTGGTGGGCATGCTTCTGGTGAGTGTGGATTCTGGTGAGTATGGATATTCTTTGTGGTGCCAGTGACCGATTGAGGGGTGCTGTCCTCAGTCCGAGATTGGACACAGCTAACAGCACATAGCTGGCTGTGACTTACCAGTGATTCTGCTGGGAGTGACTACAGCTTTACATTTTCACATCCACTTCCTAGCATGCATTCAGTGATGATGCATGCCTTTATATAGTCATATGGATTTGTGCAATAATGCGGGGATTACTGCTATAAAATAGGGCATTTGTTTTGATGCTTTCATGTCTCTGAGGAAGTTGCCTTCGCCCAGGCAATGGAACGCATTGGAGTGTGCCATGTTACAGCACTACCCAAACATTCAGCAAGATTTAGAAGAGTTATTGAGTGCAGATATTTTCCTTACTTATGCACATTTCATTACTTATGCACTCTGCATTTGCACTTTGAGATGAAATAACTTTTTACTAGTGTGATTTGTTTCATGTTTTCTTATGCTTTTTTTATCATGTATTGTCACTTGTGCTGGAATGCATGTTGTAACAGTATATGTGTATTAGGTGGGTCTGCTTTTTAATAAAAGTATTTGATTTTTACCTATACTTGGAGTTGTGTGCTAATGCTTGGAGTGGGGAGTTTTTTGTGTATTTAGAGTAAGAGCTCTGGTAGCAGCACACTCCCTTTGTGCTTAGGACTGTTTTTAGTGTGGGGCTGTGCATCCATGTAATTGTGTCCACATGACACATGGACAGGTAAGAATGGCCAGGGATGTTACAGTGGCAGCTGGGACTGAGGCGGGAAGCACTGTAGCGCATATCCTTCCACCACCCAGGATTGCTGGAAATCAGTCAATCCCCTCGATTCAAAGAGCAAAAGTTAATTGATTTCGGATCGAGAATCGTAAGTTTGGGTGGGTGTTAGTCATTTTTTCCTGTTTTTTTGTCCATTTACGACTCACACGAGCCTACGTTCGAATGCGTATATGCTCTTACGATCATCGCAAGTTCGTTCCTAAATTTTAGGATCAAAACGTAAAACTTCGGATCAAATCCTAAAACTTAGGATCAAAACGTAAAACTTAGGATAATCGAATGGGTTTAGGTGTGATTCAGAGAACAGTTTTCAAACCTCTAAAGACGTTTTAAAAGAAAGCCACTGCCTACACCTTTTAGCAGTCGTATTGCTGTTCTTGAACAGGTTTTTTGGCTATGTGGAGGAGTCTGCGCGTCTTGAGCTCCAATGAACTGCATGTATCAGCATGGCCGAGGCCATAAATTGTATGGCAATGCATACCTGATTCATGTATGCCTTATAAAAGCATTTTAATGTGGACCTTAATTAGTCCTTTGCATGTAAACCTTTATTTTGCAATCTATTTGCGTTAATTAAAGAAACTTATGTCCTTTGGTATTTATTTTTAAATTGATGTACTAGAATAATATTTTTAGATTGCATTTATTGGTGTAGTTGTTTACCTTTGCTTTGTTTAATTATTTAAGCACATCTTTGGTCAGATGCATCACACTTACTGAGGAGAGGAGAGCGGGATAAAGTGCAGGATGTGGGTTACTGCTGTATTTTGCACAGACACAGCAGAGCTGGGGGCACGGAAAGGTCAGAAATCAAAGAATGCAGAGCAACACAGTCACAAGGCCCTTTCTGTTTGCAGGCTGCCCGATAATACCTGAGCCGCCATCTTGGCTGTTTCTAGACTCATAACATGCAGAAGTTGCTGGGTGTTTTTTTATATTTGAGAGCAATCTGTATGGAGAGGGTGTGGGTAACCACACACAAAATTTTAAGTTGTACCATTTGAAGCCAAAATATTAAAATTAAATCCACAAGTAAAAAATGCAAGTTAACTAAAAATTAAACAAAGTAAGATTTACTTATGCAAATGCATTAATTAATGGTTGGTTACTACAAAATGAATGAAATAAAGAAAAATAAGACCAAATATTTAGAATGCACTTTAATGAGGTAAGTTTGTAGTGCGCAGCCGCAAGATCAGAAGGATTTACGTCCAGACAAAAAAGGAAAAAGGGCAAAACCAATGTTGCAACCTGAGAAATGAAACCATACGAACGGACGTAAATTTTAGGATAGAAACGTATTTGCTTATAGAATCACTCGCAAGTTCATACGAACGCACGAGCGGACGGGAAAAATAGGATGATCGGCACCAAAATCCAAGCTGTTACATGTTTCTTTGAATCGACCCTAATGCCTCCTGTTATCTTCCACCTCTGCTTCCTCCTCAAGCAGTCAGTGCAGCCCCTGCACCACCAATTTTAGCACTGCCATCAGGAAATGGCAGCGGTGCTAAAACTCGTCTGTATGGGTAAAAGACCCCACACCGCCCAGGAGCTGTGGACTGAAGCCTGTCAAGGTGGTGTGCCACAATGGGTGTAACGGGTTGATGCACATCCCTTGTTTGATGCATGTGCTCAAATTGGTGCATAAAGTGTAAAAGCTGGCTCCATGCCACTACATGCTCCAGTGCTTGCACAATGACCACAGAGTTGCCCACATAGTCACCTGTGCTGATTACTGGATGGCCACCCTGCTGGACCCCTGCTACAAGGACAACATCACCTCCTTGATACCAGCACTGGAGCAGGATCCCAAAATGAGAGAGTACAAATGCAATCTGGTGGCCCACTATTGGCGAAGTTCACAGCTGAATTTGAGGGCTCAGTGGTAGCATGAGAAGGAGGAGGAAGAGCAGCAAGTCACCAATACAGCAGGGGCACCAACCCCAATAGGGAAGGGTGTGCTTGGCCGCAATGTGGAACAACTTCCATTGTCCCCCACATCCACCACCATCGGATATGGCACGTAGTACCAGGAGGCAGACTTTGACTCGCATGGTGGATGACTACCTGTCCACGCATCTCCTGGTACTGAGCGATGGGTCCTCCTCAATTAATTTCTGGGTCTCTAAATTGGACACGTGGCCAGAGTTTGCCCTTTATGACTTGGAGGTGCCGGCTGCCCTGCGGCAAGTGTACTATCAGGACGTGTGTTCAGCATCCGTATCTTTATTTATGTTTATATTTATTTGTTTATTTTATATTTATATTGATTGATGTATATATATATATATACATATATATATATATATATATATATATTTGTATATATATATATATATATATATATATCTTTCGATGGCCCACGTGTTACCCCCCCCCCCCCCCCCCCATTTGGCCACCAACACCCTTAAAAAATTAATATTTTAATTTTTTATTTATGTTTATGTATTTCTCTATTTTTTTGTTTTCTGTTATTATTTTGAGTAAATTCCCCAGCCCATTTTGTGCAGGCTCTAGCTCCTGCTCCAGCCCTGCTACCCCACTTGGCACATTGACTGAGGTTATGGTTTGGGTCGAGTCCAGGGACCCATACCTGATTCGTCAAACCCGAACTTCGATGGGTCCCTTCATCCCTAATGTCCTCTTGACACATGAGGGCCAGTTAAATAATGTGGGACCTCGTCACAGGCCACAATGTATAGGTTCAACATTTTTTCATTTGGATTAGCATAAAAAAGATTTTTTTTTACAACAATCAGGATACTTTGAGCATAAGTGCTCTACATCATTGGCTTCTTTAAGTGGCAGATACCACTCTGAAAGAATGCATTTGCTTTGACCTCACATTATTTGCTTAGAAAAAATGCTTGAGTTGCAGACATGGGGCTGGAATAAACAAACACCACCCCCAAACCCATAATTTTAAACACAGGTTTACAGACTCCCAATGCCAACATGCTCATTAAAGTGGTTCCACAACCATTAATTAATGAATGGGTGTGGCACAGCACTGTGACAGGCTAGGCGGGGCATCCAGATTTCTGGCCACCAGCGGTCACATGGGCAGGCCTTGGCCGGGAAAAACAGCCCGACCGCCTGCAGCCAATTAGAGGACGACATTTTGGCCGGGGATTAAGATGAAGGAAAGGATTTCGGGATGTGGGGACATTGAGCTAGGGAGCTCCAGCAATCTGAATGCCTACTCCCCTCCCGAACCTATCCCAGGGGCATCCCGCATTCATTTGAAAACCGGTGTGGGACTAGTTTCTTCTAGATTTCTTTGTCCTATTTGAATATGACAAACGATTCACAGTACAGAAAGGATTTTATTTGTTTTGAATAGCGATCTTATTAAACATGGGATCTGGATCAATGCCTGCATTAAATGCACTATAAAAAGAATTTAGCAATTTCAAATATAATGACATATATATTTTTTATTTGGAGGATCAGCTGGCCCATGATATTTATTGGCTTCAAACTGTTCAAACTGTTTTATCTCTCAAGTTTGGCAATCATATGCAAAAATAATGGAAGCACATAATTTTATTTTCTAGCTAACTAGCTTTCTTTATTGCAGTTGTGTTTATCAATTTTTTGACATGTAGACAAGTGCAGTGTGATGCCTGGGACTCAACGTTAACACTTTAAGTGCCAGCCTAGCTAGAGATTACCCTCTGTTGCAAGACCATTTTTTCACTATTTTGCACTATACATGTTTAACGGTGATTTTTGAAGGGATTTTCAGGACTTTACCTGGACAAACAATGTCTTGTCATTTTTTGTGTATTATCAATAGTTTTGGGTGAAATATGTGCCAAAGATAAATATATTCGATATTTACAATTTGCAGTGCTTTTCTGTAATAAAAAAAAATATTTTTCAATAAAATCTTATTAAGTGTAAAAGCTCCATTTCTCCCAGTTACAATGGTACCCCATATGAAATGGTAAACACCCTTTACTGCCCAGAAGACTCCCCCAAATTGGTTCAGAAGCATTTCCTGGCTTATGCTTGGGACAGATGCTTTGTGGGAGAGTAGTCAAATATAGTTTTTTCACTTATGTAAATGTGAATTAAGGGGTTTATTTAAGAAGCGCTAGGGCCATGTAGTGCTAGATGAACATCAGGTGATTGTCAGGTGAAGATGGGATGAGTGCTGTCACTGAGTTCCCCACAGTGCCAGATAAGACCAGGCACTTACCCTGCACAATGTGTCTTTATCCCATACATTCCAATAGGCTGGATATATTTTTGGGGGATAATTTTTTTTATTTATTTATTGGACTGCATGTGCATGTGCCACAGGATCCCTTGGCTGTTTAGAAACATTTTTGTGTGCATTTTTTGCACTTTTGGGCTGCGCTGCAAACTTATGATTTAGGTCATGCAAATCCTGTGTTATATCTTTCAAGTGTCCCCAATGCAATGCCAGGTTTTTTTTCTAATTGTGCTGCCCCACCCCAAAATTAAAAAAGGGGATTGCAACAGGCGCTGAATGCCTCAAAACCCATTTTCACAGTGCTCGTACGGTTAAATTATTACCTTTAACTGTGCTCCCAGTCGGCTCTAGGGGTCACTAGTGCATAGGTGTCAGGCTAATCTGGCGCTATGCTGTGGACAACATTGCCGCTAGCAGTCACTGAGCAGAACGCTACTAATTAGCTTTGATTGTTGCACTTAGGTATTGGCCGGCCTATGTCAGAGCCTGTTGGCACATTTTGGCCCATCTAGGTTCTGTGTTTCAATTATTGACAAGTCCCAATGCAAGCACATGTGTTCCATCCACTCTTCCTATGTTTTTTTCTCACTTCTCTCACTGTACACAGTAAAGATTCTATGGTGAGTGTAAGTATCAAGGGGAAAAAAGTGGACACCTGTCTTGTTTCATTTGTCATAGGGGTGGGCATAACGCCAATGACCTAGGTATGAGCTGTAAATACGGTCTATAGGGGAGCAATAAACCGTGTTGCCGGGAGCAATATGATTTAAGATACCTATTATATATTCCCAGTTGACACTATCAAATTGTTTTTAGCATTGGTTGATAATATTACAGGTTGTTTGCTATGGTTTACTTATTGAATAGTTTAAAGTGTACTGTAAATACCATAATAAATGTAAGAAATATTGAAAAATAAGTACAATTTTATGCTTTTTTTTCAAAACTAGTCATATGTTAAAATAAGGTGTGATCTGGTAAATTTGAACATAAAACTTTTTACTCAGATTATTAGAATTATTATTGTTCATTTATAGTGCCATCTTCTGCCCTAGCGCTGTACAAGTTATACTATCAGACAAGATAAAACATACAGTGCAGAGACCATAACAAGCTATACGCTACAAAGTTCAGACCAAAAGTTGTGGAAAGAGGAGACAGTAGGAAAGAGAGCCCTGTCCTTGCGAGCTTACAGTCTAATAGACAGGAGTGGAAACAAAAGGGGTGGGATCACAAGTGGTAGGGCTTGAGTTTGGCGGAATGTGCCCTGTGAATGTTATGCTAAAGACAGATTATATTCTTGTCTGAAAAGGTGACTTTTTTAAAGACTTGATTGATTGAGTAGGGAAGGGCATTACAGAGAAGTGTAGAGGCAAGGGAGAAGTCTTGAAGATGGGAGTGAGCTGAGGTGACCAAGGAGACAGGAGAATGTCAGAGGTAGAGTAGAGGTTATTTCTGGGTTAATATTGTTGGATTAGAGATGAAATGTAGGGAGCGGCCTGGTTGGAGAGAGCTGTGTAGTTTAGTGTTGAAAGTTTGAACAGCACTCTCAGAGAAACAGGTAACCAGTGTAGGGACAGAGAGAGAGAAGTGGCACTGGAGAAGCGACAGGAGAGGTGGTTGAGGTGAACTGCAGAGTTCAGAATAGATTGGAGAGGTGCCAGTCTGTTTGCTGATAAACCATCAAGAAGGGTGTTGCAATAGTCAAGTCAGGATATGACCAGGGCGTGCACTAGCATTTTAATGGCATCAGGTGAAAGGAAGGTATTTTTAAGTTGGCGCCGACAGGAGATGGCTAGGGAGTGAATGTGAGGTGTGAATGAGAGAGAGGAGTCCAAAATGACGCCCAGGCATCGAGCTAGAGGAGTTGCAGCTATTGTCATAAATATAGCAAAGCAGCCACAAAACACATGTTTTTTCTGTTGAGATTGTCCTCTAACCGACAATAGTAATCTTTTGTTGCTTAAAGACTTCTTCAACACATGATTAAGTATGCTTCAGTGACTTATTCACCACCACCACCATATAGCACTAAAATCACAGCCTTTAAAGTATCCTCTCACCCATTGGTATAAGTCCTCCAACACATGCGTGTTGAGAGTAAATATATATTGGTTACAGGTTTTGAATCATTAAATAGAAAAAATTGAGAACCATAGCTCAAAATGTATTTCAAAACCCAAGACCCATTTATGTTATTGTAGTTGCACTCACATTTAAAATCATCTTTAAAAAGGTATATATAGGAGAGAGGCTTCGAATTAGGTAGCGTGTTTTTCTTACATTCACCTCATAAGATGCACTGACATTTAAACAAATAAGTGCATCTTATAGGGTAAAAACACGGTATATGCTGCCAGAATATGATTTTGCAATCCTGGGAGATCACATAAAATGCCTATGCAAGACAGAGATTGGTAGAATCAGAAAGGACCTCCAGGCAACCACCTCTTCATTTGCTATGCTGGAAACAGTACACATAGAAAACCTAAGGAGAATATAAAATAATGGCACTAGGAACAGGAGGCAACAAATATCTGACTTCAGCTGGAAATCAAAAAACTGGAAAACTGCAGATGAAGAAATAGTCTCTAGATTAGATTTCCCCCAGTTTTGTTCCTTTTCCCTTGTTCTATGTGTACTGTTTCCAGCATAGCAAATGCAGAGGTGTTTGCCTGGAGGTCCTCTCTGATTCTACCAACCTATTTTTGAAAATGTCAGTGCATTAATCAAGTAAAAAAAACAAACAACAAAATCAACTAAACTCACATACCCATCACTTCCCCATTGCTGGCTGGGCCGCCATAGCCATGGGAGGTGCGGCAAGCAGTCGGCAGGGCAACTGATCGATGCTTGATGTCATCACCATCCACGCTGTTCCCACCGCCACTGTGTCTCCTTTGGCAGCGGGAGCACACACAGAGCAAACACCCAGCTCTGTGCAGCGGTGGACGTGGTTGACACTCGGCAAGGCCACGCCCACCCACTGTTGTTGTTTTTCTTTCACCTATGGGGAATGGGAGGGGGGTAATCCTACACTGCCTGTGGAAATGGGGGGGGGGAGGCCACAACGCCTGGGGGAATGGGAGGAGATATGCCCCACTGCCTGTGGGAATGGGATAGGGGGAATGGCCCACTGCCTATGGGGAATGGGATAGGGGGAATGCCACTCTGCCCATAAGAATTGGATGGGGGAATGCCACTCTGCCCATGAGAATTGGATGGGGGGAATGCCACACTGCCTATGGAAATGGCATTGGGGAATACCACACTGCATATGGAGAATGGGAGGGGGAATGCCACACTGCCAATCAGAATGGAATGGGGGAGAACGCCAAACTGCCTATGGTGAATGGCATGGGGGAATGCCACAACGCCTATGGGAATGGGATGGGGGCAATGCCGCACTGCCTATGAGAATGAGATGGGGGTAATGCCACACTGCCTATGGGAATGAGATGGGGGGAATGCCACAATGCCTATGGGAATGGGATGGGGGCAATGCCACACTGCCTATGGGAATGGGATGGGGGCAATGCCACACTGCCTATGGGAATGAGATGGGGGTAATGCCACACTGCCTATGGGAATGGGATGGGGGTAATGCCACATTACCCATGGGAAATAGGGGGGAGAATGCCACTCTGCCTGTAAGTGGGGGATTCTGCACCTTGCCTATTATTTAGTTTTGAGGGGACAGTGTTTTAGCACAACATTTGGTTCAGATATTTTTTCTTTGTTTCCTCCTACAAATCCTAGGTGGGTCTTATGGGCAGGTGCATCTCATAAGGGGGGGAAATCTGGTTAGATTCATTTAATGTAATATATTGCATAAATAATCTAATTGTTTGCTCTTTTGACTAGAGCTTGAGGGTACTGTCATTTTAGAGTCCTAACTTCAGTTAGTATGTCCGGTGAGGCATGGATGCTGTTATTTACAAATGGCAGTTGAGAAGGGTGCCATTTAGGGAAGAATGTTGTCAACAGCAGTGCCACAAATAACTTACCATAGATGAACCAAATAGTAATATCATAAACAGCTTGAAATGCAGTGCATAAAAAGAAAGTGCTGTTTAACTCTTCAGTTATTTCTTACATACCTTCTCTTCATCTGATTGCTTAAATAAATCATAAATCAAACCTTAAATGCACAACCATTAGACAAGCAAAGAAAAGTAAAAAAAAAGTATAAAGGTCAGAATATTACAGATTTCATTGAATTGAGAATATGCTCAGCTTGTGCCTAAATAAATGGTCAAATATTAATCTAACATTCACATTTCAGAAATAAATACAGCAATGTGCACGTTTAAAGTTCAATTGCCTAACAGCAACATTTTGTCAACATTTCTTGAACTTTCTAATAAGGAAGAAATCCGCCTGTTGGACCCTACTGCCGATTATACCAGCTCCAGTGAGCACCACCTTGTACAGCTGTCTTTTCGTCGCTGCACAGTGTATTTATAAATATTTGCCCAAACTGCGTTTTATCATTAAAGTTACAAGATATCACTTCTGAGGACAAAAGGGACAAACTTTAAAGTGAGTTCAGGCTTTGTTTTAGTTGTTGTCCAAATTACACATTGGTAAGCAAAAGAAGCCATGAAACGAGTTTTAAAATAAAAAAATAAAATGACATTTGGTGACATCTATGTCCAGCATTTACATTATTGACAAATCACAATGCATGTTCTGTACGAATACATATGTGTATTATTAATTATAAACATTAAACACATCAATAAAGTTCTTGCCATTGTACTCTATGGGATCTTGACCTACAGCACCATTATAAACTGGCACAGCTTTAACCAGAGCACCCGGCGCTGCAAGCCATTTGGCGCTAGTGTTAAATTAGACGCAGGTTGGTGGCTGTACCGGCGCTGCCTGTGTTCTGTTTGTTAAACCGGGCACTGAGTGCTGCTGAGACCCAAAAATTGGTGATGAGTGGTATTAACAGGCTCTGATGCTTCATAAATCAGGTTCCTAATCTTTTTGTTCCATTTGTTTCCAAAATAATACCTGCACACAAGATGGGATATGTTAAAAGGTGAGGGACATCATTTTTCTAATGAGATAGGAGATTAAAGATTGGTAACAACAGCACCCTAGGGGCTTTGTGGAACATTTTGTCATTTTGTCCCCAAAAAGTAACCATTCCTCATTGGAAAAACAACGCACCTATTCTGTGAAAATGCTTTAGCGCAGGTACAGGTGATCTTTTGGGAAAAACTGTAACAAACTGTTTCTATTGCACTCTCTTGAGTGTTAAAACTAAAAAAAACTAAGACATGCAGTTTACAATTCACACCACAAAGCACACTGCTAGTGCACCATGCTTTACCAAATAATAAGCATGACCCCCATTGCTTTATCGAGTCTACAGGTGGATCATTGGTGTACTGAGAGAAAATGACAGCTACCTGTGTGCGCTGACATGAAATCTAATAATGAACTGCAGCATACGCTGCTCAACTGTTTCTATAATGTATGTAAACTGTGAAGTGAAAGAAAAAGGGACAGAGTAAAAAAAAATAATATTTTTTCCCCTACATTTCCATATATGGGGCCTAAATGCCAGGAAAATAAAAAAAAATATCCATTAAGTCTCAGAATTAATGATCAGTTGTTATTCTCCTCTGCCAACATTGAATGCCCCCTGTAACAATAGTAAGAGAGTAAACCCGAGGAGCAGTGAGGCATGACAATGAGCAGGCATACAGAAAAACACAGGGGGTTATTTAAGAAGGGATAGCGCCAGGTAGTGCCTCGTAGCGGCAGGCAGCATCTGGTGAACGCCGGGCGCTATATGCAAAACCACATTTATGAAAGCGAATCTGGTGAGTGACTGTAACAGCGCCATGTAGCGTTCAATGTATTATTACAGGTGGCTCTGCGTATAGCTGCGTATAGCTCCGGCGCTCTAGCTTCCAGTGCGCCAGGTATTACCTTTCGCTCAGTGTCGCTCTCCCATACATTTCAATGGCCGTTCATTTGCTTGTGTTTAAAAAGCGTGTTTCACAATTTTTTTTTGCTCAAATCATTGTGTGACATCCCCTGGCTGAAAACAAACACTTTTATAAACTTTTATAAACTTTTATAGACTTTTTATATTTTTATGCAGAATTTTCATTACAGCCCTTGCACACTTCCCATGCCTCTTCTCATATGAGAATGCAATGTAAAACTGGTTTTTGTAGGCACAAGATGGATTCGTCGACACTGCTGAATAGCACCTGCATTCGAACTGAAGCCACATGCGAATATATATTCGCACCATATATATATATATATATATATAAATATATTCGCATGCTGTTGGATCGGCCCCATAGTATTAAATAATTATTGAATGTATTTACAGTTTAGGGACGGAACATCTTAAAAAGCTAATTTTATATTTTAATAAATAAAGCTATACAAATAACATGACCATTAGTAAATCTATATAAAATATAGATTTAGCATTACATTTGGGACAACTCTGTATTACACTACCGTTTTTCCAAACAGCTTTCTATGTCATTAGGAAAGTTGTATAAAGTTGTATGACCTGACCACACTGGTAATGCCAGGATAAAACAACCAGATCGGCCAAGACAGTTGTAGGCTGATTCATTACTAGCGCCAGGTACCAAAAGATGAGCATCTGTAGCGAGGCATTGAGAGCGACCGCTAGTAGTCGCTGTGCTCGCCCATGGTTCGCTGTTTCAGAGCGTCTCAGTCGCTGGCTGGCTGGCTGGCATTGATGAATATATTGTGTGTGTCGCTGTAACACCAGTACAGCGCTGTATGGGAGCGCCAGCTCAGTGCAACCGACTCACACCATATTCATCAAAAAAACAGCCTCACACAGTGCCGACGCTCAAAATCGTGTCGTTGTAGCCCAGAGCACCAGAAGCTGTGTGATTAAAGCCCGTTTTTGAACATGTATCCACTAGTAACAAAGTGAAATTACATTGTTATTACATTGTGACATTAACACTTTAATACCAGACATGTAAGGACAATTCTGCATAAAAATATAAAAATTAAAAGTTTCAAAAATGACTTTTTCTAGGCCATGACTTTTTCTAGGTGACACAATTATTTGATAATAAAAAAAACAAAAAAAACAAATAAAACCTTGTTTAAAGGGAATAAAAGGATGGGAGAGCGTCAGGTAGTGACAGTTAATACCAGACGCTCTGAAAGCCAGAACGCCGGCGGTATAGGCTGAGCAGTCTGTGATGATGAATCGGTCGCTACGTGTCGCTGTTAGAGTCGCTCACCAGATTTACTTTGATAAATATGGTATTGCGTACAGCGCCCAGCGTCACCGTTCGCTACCTGTTGTTACCTGTCGCTGCCAATCGGTATCTGGCACTATGGTTTGATGAATAAACCCCTTGGTGTACAAAGATATTCAAGGGGTCGAAACATTTACATACTCACCGACCTTTTTCACACATGCAAGAATCCCACTGTAGTACATCATTCAACATATTATTTCCAAGTACAGTTCTTTTTTTAGCTGAACACTTTTATCGCTAAAGATGTTTTTGACCATTGACCAGCTTTAAGCATTTGATTAATATGTTACATAGCCTAATAATATTCAGTAATTATTTAAATAGTAAAAATATATTTTTTTAATTTAATGGCTTGACTATAGCTTGTGAAACTGTAATTGCTGAGAGCTTATCATTGCTGAGCTCTGCTGGAGGGTGTGTACGGGTGCTATTTTGCGGTGTGTCTTGTGGGGTAGACTCTCATTTGCTAAAGGCTTGCATCAGCAACATTTTAAAATTAACATCATTTTCTGAGGACAAAAAATGTATAGTTGATACAGGTACTGCTCCTAAAATTCAGCTCATCATGTAATGATTCCAGTTACAGTTGTATTGGACAAACCATTAAGAGAGAACAAGGAAATGTACTAAGTAGCACATGTTTGCTGCCTTTCAAACTGTCCTCCTACAAAGATTCAAGTAGGTACCAAAACAATCTAAAACCACGTGTGCCTACTGTATGAAACAAACATTGCAAGCAGGTATTATTTACATTATATCTCTTATTCATTGAAACTTTTCAGGACAAACACATGCATTGAGAGTAGAGATCTTTTGAAAAATTCAATTCGACTGATTCGCCGAATTTTCCGACAAAAATCGGTTCGACCCGAATTTATTTGTGATGAATCGCTATTAAAAACGGCTATTTCTGAGCCTCCTAGAGCCTCAATAGGGTTGTAAACCATTCTGCCTTGCTGTAACACGCATAGGATGCATGCTGGGTTAGTGAAATAATACTGTAAAATAATTATCACATGCAGATCAGAGGCATCGCTAATAGAATCGCAGACCGGCACAATTGCAGAGAGTTGAAGTGGCATCACTATGAGGGGCCCCTATAGTGCCTGAAAAACACACCCTGGAGCTGGCAGCAGCAGGAGCCCAAAAATTAGCTGAATCCCACCCTGGAGTTGCAAGCAGCAGCAGGAGGTCAAAAATTGGCTGAAAGACATCCTGGAGTAGGCAGCAGGAGCCCAAAAATTGGCCGAATGACACCCTGGAGTTGCAAGCAGCAGCAGGAGCCCAAACATAGCTTGAAAGAGACACTGGAGTTGGCTGCAGGAGCCCAAAAATTGGATGAATCACACCCTGGAATTTCAAGCAGCAGCAGCAGCCCAAACGTAGCTTAAAAGACACACTGGAGTTAGCAGCAGGAGCCCAAAAATAAGCTGAATTACACCCTGGAGTTGTAAGCAGCAGCAGCTGCAGGAGCCCAAACATTGCTTTAAAGAGACACTGGATTTGGCTGCAGGAGCCTAAAAATTGGATGAATCACACCCTGGAGTTGCAAGCAGCAGCAGGAGCCCAAACATAGCTTGAAAGACACACTGGAGTTGGCAGCAGGAGCCCAAAAATTGGACTAAAGACACACTGGAGTTGTCAGCAGCAGCAGGAGCCCAAACATAGCTTGAAAGAGACACTGGAGTTGGCTGCAGGAGGCCAACATTTGGATGAATCACACCCTGGAGTTGCAAGCAGCAGCAGGAGCCCAAACATTGCTTGGAAGAGACACTGGAGTTGGCTGCAGGAGCCCAAAAATTGGATGAATCACACCCTGGAGTTGCAAGCAGCAGCAGCAGGAGCACAAACATTGATTTAAAGAGACACTGGAGTTGGCTGCAGGAGGCCAAATGGATGAATCACACCCTGGGGTTGCAAGCAGCAGCAGCAGCTGCAGGAGCCCAAACATTGCTTGAAAGAGACACTGGAGTTGGCTGCAGGAGACCAAAAATTGGATGAATCACACCCTGGAGTTGCAAGCAGCAGCAGGAGCCCAAACATTGCTTTAAAGAGACACTGGAGTTGGCTGCAGGAGCCTAAAATTGGATGAATCACACCCTGGAGTTGCAAGCAGCAGCAGCAGCTGCAGGAGCCCAAACATTGCTTTAAAGAGACACTGGAGTTGGCTGCAGGAGCCCAAAAATTGGATGAATCACACCCTGGAGTTGCAAGCAGCAGGAGCCCAAACATTGCTTAAAAGACACACTGGAGTTGGCAGCAGGTGCCCAAACATTGGCCTAAAGACACATGGGAGTTGCAAGCAGCAGCAGCAGGAGCCCCAAATTGCCAGAAAGACACACCCTGGAGTTGGCAGCAGCATGAAGAGAACATATACAGATTTTCGGCACATATATCTTATCCGAAGAATATTAATAAAAAGTAAGAGTAATGTAAAGCATTTTCTCAATAATTACATGTGGTCTGATGTGGAGGAATGTCTGTAACTGGAGATCAGCGCCTTAAATCTGTTTTGCACGATCCATATTTCTTTAGTGTTGGTCTGGCCCCATCATCAATCTACTCTAATGCATCAGGCATTGGTGGATGGAAATCTTGGCTGATCCATGCCCGATTCATTTTCACGCAGGCCAGGAGTGACAGATTAGTGACATATTAGTAACATAGTAACATATAAGGCCTCATTTCATCAAGCAGAGGTCTCTGCAGAATAGGGGTGAGTGACAGCAGGAGTCTCAGTGAGAGGCCTGATCTCTCGGGATCAGCTAGCGGTCGTGTCTTGAACAGCAACCCATCTGCCGTCATCCATTGGTTAACACGATCATCCACTGCATCACAAGTGACATCTGACACCCCCAGCCAACTGTCTGTTGTATGTTATGCTTTGGGTTCAGCTCCACTATTCAGTAAGGACGATCTGATAATCAGAAAAATCAGCAGCTACTGCCCAGCCAAGAAGTGGAGGAGACAACTGCCGCTTCTTCCACTAGGCGGGCAAGTAGTGATAAGGAGAGTGTCGTGGGAGGAGGTGTTGCAAGCGTTTTGGCTCCTTAAGCAGACACTGTTGAGGAACCTGAGGAGGACATCAGTGAGTTTTGAGGGCACTTTTAAAGGCTTGGAGTGATGGAGAGTGACAGATTTAGCGGCCAGCATGGTGCAGAAGGGGAAAGTATGGAGGCAAATGTGCTCGGGGTAGACTATTCGCGCAGCAGGCTATCTTCCCAGGAGGTAGTGGAAGAGGGTCCCTGGAGTTGGTGGCGGCGGCGGCAGCAGCATCAGTGAATTAGTGCGGACTGTTGGTAGGAGAAATCAGCTACAAGCCCATGTTGCAGTTTTTGTCATCAAGCATCCGCAGGAGGTTAACATATATATGAAAGATGTGTAGGCAGAAGGTGAAGTGTGGCCAGGGTCCCAATGTTGGACCCACAGCCGTGCGTCAACATTTGCAGCGTCACCATAAAGCGGCCTGGGAGAGTTGGCTCCAAAGTGGTGGTCCAGCCTGCTGCATTACCCAGTGGTACACCGCTCTTTGTTCCAGCCAGCCAAGGCTCCACCACCTCCTGTGTGTCATACCCATCCTCTGTCGCTCCAGATGCTCCTCCTCCTCTTAATCCGAGTCAGTCATTCCGCCAGCAATCCATTGCCAAGCCATGTCGAAGAGACAACAGTATGTGCCCACTCATCCAACGTGCAGAAGCTAAATGTGCTCCTGTATAAGTTGCTGGTGCTGCAGTCCCTCCCTTTTGAGTTGGTGGACCTTTCAGAGAACTGATGGATTGTGCCGAGCCGAGGTGTAGAGTCCCATGCTGTCATTTCTTTGCGAAGAAGGCAGTACCAGCCCTGTACAATTTTGTTGAACAGAAGGTAGGGCAGTCCTTTAGCCTGTCAGTGTGTACCAAAGTGCACAGCAGTGCCTACGTCTGGAGCTGTAGCTATGGTCAGGGACAATAAATATCCTTTTAGGACCACTGGGTGATTGTGGTTCCTGCACAACCACAAAAGCAACTTGGACAAGTCCCTCCGCTGTGGCCTCCACGCTCCTAGGCCTTTGTGCCTGTGACAGTGCACTTGCACTTAGCAATAGTGTCACAGAGAAAAGTGGCAAATTGTCAATTACATATTAATAGTTAACATTTATCTTATTTGAACATATTTATAATAATAACATATAATAACATATTACATAGCAACAATAACATATAACATAATAACAGTAACATATAAAATGTATCAACATTTTTTTTTTTTGGTTAATTTTGTATTGTTTTTTTTTAATATTTTGTATTTTTTTTTATATTTTGTATTTTTTAGAAATATATATATATATATATATATATATATATATATATATATATATTATATTTTTTGCCATTGCCTTTTAATATTTTGTGAATTTTTGTACAAATTTTTTTTTTACTTTTTTTTCTAAATATTAATTTTTTCTCTTTTTTTTTAATTTTTTGTTTTTTTTCCCAGTGCCCTTCCAGCCTACCATGTGTGCAGGACACGGCGGTTTCACGCTGTTCTTCACATGGTTTGCCTTGAGCAACAGAGTCACACATGGGAGGAACTGCTAAAAATGAGAACTCAATACATGAAATCATGGCTGAAAACTGCAAATGGGACCCATGGTGACTGACACTGGGAAGAACATCTTACCTGCGCTGCGACAAGGAAGCCTGAGCCATGCGTCCTGCCATGGCACACGTGTTCAATCTAGTTGTCAAGCGTTTTCTGAAGTCTTCCCCCCATCTGAAAGACATCCTAACAACGGGAAGGAAACTTTGCATGCACTTCAGGCACTCCTTCACCGCCAAGCACATAGTCTGATTTGCGATGTTTCCACCCGTTGAAATTCCACCCTCCATATGCAGGTTCGACTATAGGAACAGAGAAAAGCCATCACAGATTTCTTAATGATCCAAACGGATAGGGGGACTCCCCTGTGTAACTTCAATGTAAACCAGTGGCAGCTCATACGTGACACCTGCCATTTGCTCAGGCCCTTTGAGGAAGCTACTTTATTAGTCAGTCGCCAGGGCTATGAGATGAACGATGAGATTCCACTGCTTCATGTACTACAACACATGTTGGAAACCATAGCTGGTCAGGGCACTAGAGACATGGCGCATACATTTCACAGCTACATGAAGCCTGTGGGGGCTGAAGTGGAGGAGGAGGAGGGGGTGGGGCACAGCGCAGCACAGTTTAGGTTTGACAAAATGACCATTTTATCTAATCATCTGACAGGAGAGGAGGAGCAGGAGCAGCCAGAGGAGCTAGAGGGTTGTGAGGAAGGCGAGACAGAGGACCCAGACACACCGTGGCAGTTTGCAGTGGAGATGGAGACAGGTAGTCCCTCCGAGTCACTTGCACAAATGGCACGATGCCTGCTCACGTGCTTCCGTAGTGACCACAGAATTGTCTCCATTTGTCAGCGGGATGACTTCTGGCTCTCCACCTTATTGGACCCTCGCTTCTGGCACAAAATGGGGCAATTTTTTACACCCACTGAGAGGGAGGACAAACTGACCAACTACAGAGACATCCTACGTAGTCAGTTGGGCGATGTCTATCTGCGCCATGGTCCATACTCTCGCAGGTCTGACTCGGGGGGACCTCTGCGCTCACCTTCCACTGCCATGGCTGCCGGGGGGGTGGCAGCAGCAGCAGCAGCTCCATCAGCAGCAGCCTCAGTCTTCAGTCGCTAATGAGTAGCTTTCTACACCTGCATAGTGAGTCCACTCATGAGCAGCAGGAAGACCTGGAGCAGGACCTGAACCAGCAGGTCATGTCATACCTTGACATGACCATGCCAACACCCCTTGAGGATCCGTTGGACTTCTGGGAAGCCAAACTTGACTTGTGGCCGCAACTAGCAGAGTTTGCCCTGGAAAAGCTGTCCTGCCCGGCCAGTAGTTGATTTAGATGGCAACTGGGCTGCTTTATATTATGCTGCAAAATGGCAAATTTACCTCACAATATAAGCTATTGCCCCTCAGATTTACACAGGGGCTGCTCTATATTATGCTGCAAAATGGCAAATTTACCTCACAGTATAAGCTATTGCCCCTCATATTTACACAGGGGCTGCTCTATATTATGCTGCAAAATGGCAAATTGACCTCACAGTATAAACTATTGCCGCTCAGACTTACACAGGGGTTGCTCTATAATATGCTGCAAAATGGCAAATTTACCTCACAGTATAAGCTATTGCCCCTCAGATTGACACAGGAGCTGCTCTATATAATGCTACAAAACCAAGAGCGGATTTAACTCACACACTATCCCCTCGATTCAAAGAGCAAAAGTTAATTGATTTCGTATCGAGAATCGTAAGTTTGGGTGGGTGTTAGTCATTTTTTCCTGTTTTTTTGGCCATTTCCGACTCGCACGAGCCTACGTACGAATGCGTATATGCTCTTACGATCAGCGGAAGTTCGTTCCTAAATTTTAGGATCAAAACGTAAAACTTAGGATCAAATCCTAAAACTTAGGATCAAAACGTAAAACTTAGGTTAATTGGATGTGTTTAGGTGTGATTCAGAGAAACCTCTAAACGCGTTTTAAAAGAAAGCCACAGCCGACACCTTTTAGCAGTCGGATTGCTGTTCGTGAACAGGTTTTTTGGCTATGTGGAGGAGTCTGCGCGTCTTGAGCTCCAATGAACTGCATGTATCAGCATGGCCGAGGCCATAAATTGTATGGCAATGCATACCTGATTCATGTATGCCTTATAAAAGCATTTTAATGTGGACCTTAATTAGTCCTTTGCATGTAAACCTTTATTTTGCAATATATTTGCGTTAATTAAAGAAACTTATGTCCTTTGTTATTTATTTTAAAATTGAGGTACTAGAATAATATTTTTAGATTGCATTTATTGGTGTAGTTGTTTACCTTTGCTTTGTTTAATTATTTAAGCACATCTTTGGTCAGATGCATCACACTTACTGAGGAGAGGAGAGCGGGATAAAGTGCAGGATGTGGGTTACTGCTGTATTTTGCACAGACACAGCAGAGCTGGGGGCATGGAAAGGTCAGAAATCAAAGAATCCAGAGCAACACAGTCACAAGGCCCTTTCTGTTTGCAGGCTGCCCGATAATACCTGAGCCGCCATCTTGGCTGTTTCTAGGCTCATAACATGCAGAAGTTGCTGGGTGTTTTTTAATATTTGTGAGCAATCTGTATGTAGAGGGTGTGGGTAACCACACAAAAAATTTAAAGTTGTACCATTTGAAGCCAAAATATTAAAATTAAATCCACAAGTAAAAAATGCAAGTTAACTAAAAATTAAACAAAGTAAGATTTACTTATGCAAATGCATTCATTAATGGTTGGTTACTACAAAATGAATGAAATAAAGAAAAATAAAAGACCAAATATTTAGAATGCACTTTAATGAGGTAAGTTTGTAGTGCGGAGCCGCAAGATCAGAAGGATTTACGTCCAGACAAAAAAGGAAAAAGGGCAAAACCAATGTTGCAACCTGAGAAATGAAACGGAAAATTCAGGATGGAAACTGACATAGGTCTGATTCCCGAACTGCCATACGAACGGACGTATATTTTAGGATAGAAACGTATTTGCTTATTGAATCACTCGCAAGTTCATACGAACGCACGAGCGGACGTGAAAAATAGGATGATCGTGAGCCAAATCCAAGCTGTTACATGTTTCTTTGAATCAACCCATATATTTCTCAGGTTTATATAGGGACTGCTCTATGTAATGGTGCAAAACCATGAATTTACGTACAATATAAACTATTGCTGCTCCATATAATGGTGATCCTCAGGTTTATATAGGGGCTGCTGTATATAACAGTGCAAAACCATGCATTTACCTCATAATATAAACTATTGCCCCTCAGATTTACACAGGGCCTGCTCTATTTTATGCTGCAAAATGGCAAATTTACCTCACCGTATAAGCTATTGCCCCTCAGATTTACACAGGAGCTACTCTATAGAATGCTACAAAACCAAGAGCCGATTTAACTCACACAATATAACCAATTTCTCAGGTTTATATAGGGACTGCTCTATGTAATGGTTCAAAACCATGAATTTACCTCATAATATAAACTATTGCCCCCAGATTTACTCAGGGGCTGCTCCATATAATGGTGCAAAACAGGGCAAATGTATTGTCCAATATAAACTATTGCTGCTCTGATTTACACAAGAGGGCCACTCTAAAGAATGGTGCAACATGGCGAATTTAGCTCACAATATAACATAGATTGCAAAATGAGATTTTCAAACAGGGCCTGCTCTATAAAATGGCAATTTTTCCTCACAATCTAAACTATTGCTCCTCAGATTTACACAGGGATTTAGGTTGATATATATAATAGTGCAAAATGGCGAATTTACCTCACTATATAATCTATTACTGCTCTATATAAAAAATAAATAAAAGAGCCTGTAGAAGCTTATTTAGTATAACAGATAGGGTGACATGTGCTGTTTTGGGATGCCCATGTGGGCTAGTGTTTTGACAGCAGGACAAAAACCAATTCAAAATGCAATAGCTTAATAAAACTGAGGCTAAACAAGCTTATTTAGTATAAAAGATAGGGTGACGTGCTGGTTTGGGATGCCCATGTGGGCTGGTGTTTTGACTGCAGGACAAAAACCAATTCAAAATGCAATAGCTTAATAAAGCTGAGGCTGTAGACGCTTATTTAGTATTACAGATAGGGTGCAACGTGGTGGTTTGGGATACCCTGCGGCCTGGTGTATTGACAGCAGGACAAAAAACAATTCAAACTGCAATAGCTTAATAAAGCTGAGGATGAACAAGCGTATTTAGTATAACAGATAGGCTGCTAAGTGCAGGTTTAGGATGCCCTGCAGCCTAGCGTTTTGGCAGCAGGACAGCAGGACAAAAAACAATTCAAAATGCAATACTTTGATTAAGCTGAGGAAGGATGAACAAGCGTATTTAGTATAACAGATAGGCTGCTAAGTGCAGGTTTGGGATGCCCTGCGGCCTGGTGTTTTTTTTATTAAAGGCAGACCAAAAACCAATTCAAAATGAAATACTTTGATTAAGCTGAGGAAGGATGAACAAGCGTATTTAGTATAACAGATAGGCTGCTAAGTGCAAGTTTGGGATGCCCTGCGGCCTAGCGTTTTGGCAGCAGGCCAAAAAACAATTCAAAATGCAATACTTTGATTAAGCTGAGGAAGGATGAACAAGCGTATTTAGTATAACAGATAGGCTGCTAAGTGCAGGTTTGGTATGCCCTGCGGCCTGGTGTTTTTTTGTTAAAGACAGACCAAAAAACAATTCAAAATGAAATACTTTGATTTAGTTGAGGAAGGATGAACAAGCGTATTTAGTATAACAGATAGGCTGCTAAGTGCAGGTTTGGAATGCCCTGCGGCCTGGTGTTTTTTTTGTTAAAGGCAGACCAAAAACCAATTCAAAATGCAATACTTTGATTAAGCTGAGGAAGGATGAACAAGCGTATTTAGTATAACAGATAGGCTGCTAAGTGCAGGTTTGGGATGCCCTGCGGCCTGATGTTTTTTTTGTTAATGGCAGACCAAAAACCAATTCAAAATGAAATACTTTGATTAAGCTGAGGAAGGATCAACAAGCATATTTAGTATAACAGATAGGCTGCTAAGTGCAGGTTTGGGATACCCAGGTGGGCTGGTGTTTTTTTTGTTAAAGGCAGACCAAAAAATATTTAAACTAATCCAGTTATATTATGATAAATGCTTGTGTGTAACAGATAGGGTTAAATAAGCCACTGCATAGATGGCATGCACAGTGGCAAGGCAGATTTACAGCACAAAGAACTGAAATTGAATTGAAAACTGATCTGGCTAATGAAAAAAAAACATTTTTCACTGTCACTTCTAAGCTGTCCCTGGCTGGATGGTTCCGGTTTTTACAATCTTTCCCTATCTTTCCCTGGCTCTGTCTACCTCTCTGTCTGCCTCTCTGACTCTCCCTACCTATCTCTAACTCTCTGTCCCTGTCTCTAACGAGCTGTGCTCTGGCCGCAATGCAAGGCTGAAATGCGCACAAGCAAGATGGCTGCCGCTTTATATAGCACAGTGACATCACCGGGCTTCCTGGCTGCTGATAGGCAGCATGTGACTTACCCATGATACCTTGCCCCAGGGTATATGTCTGGACATGTTCATCCACCATTTTAGAATGCCTGTAATTGAAATAAATGGAGTTTAAAGGAAAACTTGGATCGATCGAATCGCGGGGAAAATTCGGATTCGTTCAGAATCGAATTTTCCATGAAATTCGGAACGAATCCGGGTTCGTCCGGATCGATTCGCTCATCCCTAATTGAAAGCCCAATTCTGGCTTTATGTTGTTTTCTCTGTCTTTTTGCATATTTTCAAGGCAGATCTACATGCAGTTATTCTCAGGTTTGTTTTCGCACCTTTTTGGGGCTTCAGTAGTGGTATATCCATTTAGGAATAACATGGAATAACACTCTTACAGGAAACTATGCTCATATGCATCCCTCCTGGGGTAATTCAGATTGCTGCACATTAAAATTTCTTTACCTTTTTTTGCAACTCCTCTTGTGGTTGATTTTACCCCAATGGACTTGTAGGTAGCGTAGCATGCAAAGAGGGAGTGCTGCCGGGCTTCCTACCGCTGTGCATTGTGGGTTATATTGGTTAAATACTGGCAGATGCATGGTTGGGTTGGGAAGCAGGGAAAGGAAGCCATATGGGTGCTTCAAGATGCCTGAGAAAATCAGTGATGCAGCATTTCAGCTTTGAGTGGATGCAGGAGCAAATGTAAGTGCTGACAATGATTTAGTATCATGCATGCAACAGATACACAGAAGAGCCACTGGGGCAAGTGCCAAAATTGGGGCGGCACTGATACAATTATAAATACTAGGTGCACTGCCCTGTGGGGTGTGCCCCAAAATGATGCACACAATTGACTATGGAGTGGCCTCCACCCAGTCCCAAACCTCAACCCCACAGAGACTTACTCTTGCACTCAAATAATCAGGATATAATAAATTTTATTGTACATACTTAAAAACACACATATTAAAAACAAGATAACTGTGCCATAAGAAAATGCGCCACCAGGGGAAGCCCCACTCCTATTAAATACATGGTCTCTAAATGCTATTGATCCATATAACTATACTGCCTCTATATAACATATACATGCACACATGACCTAAGATAACAGTGCTTCTCTAAGTGCATCCATCTCAAGAAGACAACATCAAGACATAATCAATATTGCTAGTGAAAAATATCGGAGGCCTCAATACAAGGTTAAAGTGCAATAGTGCCAAACATAATAAATAAAAAAGTGCTTACTAATGGATGTAATGGGCGCCCCCGCAAAGTGGCGACCAACGCGTTTTGAGCCTTGCCAGGCTCTTGCTCACGGCCAGCGATAAGGAATATCCCGTCGGGTATCATGCATGGAAGTCGTAAAAAGGGAGTTTGGGGGAGTTTTTATTTTTTCCAAACTGGTTTATAGAGAGAATACCTCCAGTCCACAATTTTTACCTCCTGGCCACTTCTTTTACTCCATCTTATATGTGATCTGAATTGTGGTATTGAATTTGCATATGATAGTCTTATTTGTTACTTGAGTCTGTAACTAGGTCTGACTTTGAGTTTGAAAAATAGGAGGGGGTCATAGCTATTTTAATCATTAACAAGGTGTAATGAAAGACTAACATAAAACGAGACATAAACATAAAATAGTGTTTTCTATGGTTTAGTTCACTAATTTTTCCCAAAAATAACCTGAACAATAAAAACTAACCAAAACATTATATAGACGTCTGTGTTTAATTTACAACACTCAAATAATGTGTTACCACGAGCTGGTGATTGTGTTCAGAAATAGCCAATCACATTTAAACGCTAAAAACATGGCCTGCAAACAGTTTACAACATCTCATGGTTAAACGGTATCAACTGGGAGAAGGGTACAAACACATTTCCAAGGTATTAGACATACCATGAAACACAGTTAAGACAGTTATGAGGAAGTTAATAAAATCTGTCTCAACACTAAAATTACTAAAGAGCCTTATTTATCAAGCACTAGCACGAGTCAATGCCGCTCTGCACCACTATTGTGCCCAGGTGTCTCTCAATGCCAGATTTAACAAAAACAGTCAGCACCAATGTGTATGCCAGTCTGCATCATATAGTTTGTGGTGACCAGTGCTCTTCTCAAAGCTGCGCCAGTTTATAATGGCGCTGTAGGTGTAGATCCCATAGACCACTGTTTCCCCCCTACCCTGAGGGTACTCAGCAATTTTCAAGGGTGTACCCACAGAGTTGCTCTGATAGGTCTGGTATATTATTTTAACAGTAAAACATTCTTTCTTGCTTTATAAGGTGCTTCAAGACCAGTGACCTACTTCAACCAGAGCGCCCGGTGCTGCATCCTTTTTAGCGCTGGAGTTAAATAAGATGCTAGGTGGAGGCTGCATCAGTGTTAGCGTTTTTTTAGTTGTTAAATCAAACACTGAGTGCTGCTGAGGCCAAAAAAAGTGGTGCTGACGCAAGCTCATCAAGTCCTCACATTAACACCTTTACTTCTATAAATGCCTGTGTTTTGTATGTAATAATGGTTAGAAAATAATGTGCAGGGCAATGGAATTTGACACTTTTCATGGTGGAAAACGTTGCTCTTGAGGTTTGAGCAATAATTATAATGACACAATAACCCCAAATATTGAAAAGCTGCAATGTTCAAGAAAAGTAATTAAATGCAGCAATGTTCTAATTCAGAAAATGTCACAATATCTCATTTGTGAAAGAAATGCCATATAATTCACTAGGGGGTATTATTAAAACTCATGCAGATTAAAAATTTGCTGAACTGTTTTTCCTAAGTGATTTCTCTAGAACATTAGAATGCGTTTCATGTACATTGTTTTCAATGTAAATTATTTTCAGTAGTTATTTTCAGTCTGTTTTTTTTCAGCCTGGCTCAACATGAAGCTTGTATACATTTTAAAACACCCTGCAATCTTTATAAAGTGCGCAACCTTCTTTAAAGAAGAAAAAAAGTCCTACGGTATCTGCATTGAGCCCCTTTACCCATTTTTTTTTTTTAAACATACTCAGTTTTTATTGATGGGTTCAGAACAACAAAGGGAAGTACAGGGTATACATAAAGTGTCTGCATCTAACAATCCAGCAAGAATGTATATAAAAAAAATACAGCGTATATCCATTACAGAATAGGCATGAGAAGCAGGGTTAAGATGAATGACTACTGTTGAGAATCAAACAAGGAAATATACAGTTTAATACAGTGTAATCAAATATACTCTCTGGGGTTCTGGATGGAGGAATGTAGAGGGGGAGAGGGGGGGATAACCCCTCACCACCCCCCACTCCGGCACGCAGGAAGCCGCCCAGTCCAGGGTAGCTCTCCTCCCTCCCCGCAGCTCTTGCAAGTGTTGAGATAGGTAAACCAGGCCACAAATCTACAGACCGGTCTATAATCATATTGCTGAGTGCTTAATATTGGACATGTGGATAAGAAGACACATCACAAATAACATATTTACCACAGAAGCCTCCCAGCCCCCAATTTAGGGCGACTTGGGGGGCACCCGCGGAGGGGGTGGGGGGACAAGGAAGAAGGAAGGGAAGAGCGGTTTGAGGAAGAAAGAGAGAGAGGCCCGTCTAAGCAGATGTAGCGAGCCCATATAGGGACCCCGGGGGGGAGGGGGGCGCAAGACAGGGGACAGCCCCTTGCACTATATTTAGGTCTCCTAGACAGGATCATGACCCTGCTAATCCATCGCGGCGCCATCCCTATTTTGTGTCTATCTACCAAGGTTCAGGAATCCCATAGCCTTTTGTAATGAGCAGAGTTCTTAAACATGACCCAGATCGTCCAGGTTTTGAGGTAATCCTCCATTCTATCATGTTTGGCGTGACAAACTTCTTCCATAGCCTCAACATGATTAATTTGCCTGAGCCAATCTTTGATTGAAGGGGGGGTTTTGGATCTCCAGTTTCTTGGAATCAGGACCTTAGCTGTGTTTAAGAGGTGTCGACCCAGGGGAGACCCGCCAGCCACCCCCTTGCCATCTGGTGACCAACCCAAGAGGACATTTTCCAAACTCCCATCGATAGGTTCCCCCAGTATCTGAGAGCAGACTCCTCTAACCTGATCCCAGTAGTCCCTCAACCGCGAGCAAGACCACCAGATGTGAACCAACGAGGCTCCACCCTTGCCACATCTCCAGCACACGTCTGGAACAGAGGGGAAGATAGAATGTAGGAAGCTCGGGGTCCGGTACCATCGTGTGATCAGTTTGTAGTTTGCCTCCTGCATCGAGCTACTCACTAAACCCTTATGTGCATTTCTATAGATGTTGCACCAGTCTTCTTCTGAGAAGGGTCTTCCAATATCAGCCTCCCATTTCCCTTCCCAGGGTCTAGCTTCTCTCTTTCCTAATCCTCGGATCAATCCATAGGCCCAGGACAAAAGGTGAGCTTTGGGCCCGTGCCCCAGACATGCCTTTTCAAACTCTGACAAACCTTTCTTTAAGCTCTCCCTCACAGCCCCAGAAGCAAAGAAATGCCTTAACTGTAAGTATGTGAAAGTTGAGATCTCCCCCTCAAGCAACTCTTGCAAGCTCTGTTTATCCGCCACACTCGTGCAGCTTGGAGAGCTGTCTACCCGGGGGGAAGGCCGGGTTATCTAAAATTGGCGTCAGAGGGCCCGGGAATGAAGTCAAGGCTTTTTCCCCTTTGCAGAGAGAATCCAGCACTAGCAGGGAGGACCCAATATAAGGGTGGTTTTTGGCGCCCATCGGGATCTCACACCTACGTAGGCTGCAGACAGTATCCAATCCCCCTCCAGTGGCTGCCTCTCCCTCAATTCTCACCCAATCTTTCTGAGGACCATTAACCTGCCAATCGACAATTCTGCTCACATGGGCTGCCAAATAGTATGATCTTATGCACGGCAGTCCCGAGCCACCCTGGTCCTTTGGAAGCAAGAGGAGATTACGTCTGATCCTGGGTGGCTTGCCCGCCCAAACAAATGCCCGGAAAGTTTTTGATATAGATTTGAAGAAGGAGTCTGGTAGCTTAATTGGTATGCACTGTAGTAAATACAGAATTCTCGGTAGAATATTCATTTTTAGCACTGCCATACGCCCAAACCAGGACAATTGCAACCTGTTCCATCTCTCTAGATCCCTTTTAATTCTGGCTCCAATAGGCGCAAAATTCAGTTGAAAGAGGTTGGAGGGAGAGGCCGGTAGTTGAACTCCCAAATACTTAAGACCTTTATTTTCCCAGTTAAAGGAAAATAAACTCTGGAGGGCTTCCACCTCTGGTTTTGATACTGAGATATTCATGGCACTGGATTTGGTAAAATTAATCTTCAGGTTCGATAGTCTCCCATAAACCTCAAATTCCTTTAGTAGGTTCGGGACCGACACCCTTGGGGAACTCAGGAAAAAAAGCATATCGTCTGCATATGCAGCCACTTTTCGTTCTCTAGTTCCGATCTGAACACCCCTGATACCGCCATTCAGATCAATTTTCCTCAAGAAGGGCTCCAGGGAGAGGGCGAAAATCATTGGGGACAGCGGACACCCCTGCCTCGTGCCGTTCTTAATATGGAATACAGGGGAGGAGCAATTATTCACCTTCACTCTCGCTATGGGGTCTGAGTACAGAGCCAATATCCTATTTCTTGCCGCCTCACCTAACCCAATAAACGCTAACACCTTTTCTATCCAGGCCCAGTCTACCCGATCAAATGCCTTTTCGGCATCGGTGGAAAGCATCACCGCTTGCACCTTCTTAGCTCTAGCCCACCACTGTATGTTCAGAGCCTTTATCACATTGTCCCGGGCCTCTCTACCTGGGATGAATCCTACTTGGTCCTGTCCAATCAAGGCTGGTAATAAGTCTCCCATTCTCGTGGCTAAAACCTTTGCAAAAATTTTTACATCTACGTTCAAGAGGGAGATCGGTCTATAATTCCGGCAGTCAGTGGCATCTTTCCCCTCCTTCGGGATCACAGCAATTTGAGCCTCTAGAGCTGTGCTGGGAAGAGTACGCGAGGAGGCCGTGGATTCAAAAGCTCGAGCCATAAGTGGGGCCAGTTGGTCAGAGAAGAGTTTGTAGAACTGGGTTGGAAAACCATCTGGACCAGGGGCCCGACCTGGTTTAGAGGATTTGATGGCTTTCTGTATTTCCAGTACTGACACCGGGGCTTCCAGCTGCTCCACCACCTCCTCGGGCAGAGACTGCATTCTGGATTCTCTCAGATAGGCCTCCATCATGTCGTCTCGGTCTGTCCCCCCCCCGTGGCCTGGTAAGTTATATAGGGCCGAGTAGTATCTACTAAAGGCTTCTGCAATGTCCTTGTTCTTCTGGCGTAAGACCCCGTCTGGGCCCCTGATTCCCTCAACTCTGGGCCGGGCACCCCTAGGATGCAGCGCTCTAGCCAGTAGGCGGCCCGTCTTGTTTCCCTGTTCATAGAACAAGCCACATCGCCTAGTGAAGAGCCTGCCCGATTCTCTAGTTAAAAGATCTCGCATCTCCTGTCTTTTGGCCTCTAGTTCCTTTAAAAGCCCCAACTGAAGTGACAGTTTGTGCTGTGATTCTAAGTCTGCTATCTGCCGGGCAAACCGGTCTAGGTTCATCCCCCTCTCCCTTTTGAGTCTCGCCCCCTCCTGGATCAGGACCCCTCGTAACGTGCATTTTTGGGCCTCCCAGAGTATAACCGGGTCCACAGCGCCCGTGTCATTTTCCCTGATATAATGCAAGATGGACTCTTTCAGTTTTTCTACCACTGTATGATCTTTCAAAATGCCTTCGTTTAGTCTCCAATTCCACTCCCTCCATTCCCTGTACGGCAAGGCCAGGGAAAGAAGGACCGGAGCATGATCAGAAAAGGAAATATTTCCAATCTGTACCGCTTCAACCCTCTCCAGGTCCCTCTGTGACAGGAAAATGTAGTCAATTCTAGAGTATTTTGCGTGAATGGGTGAGTAGTAGGTGAAGTCTTTATCAGATGGGTGCATCATGCGCCAAGTGTCCACTAGCGCTAGGTCCTGTAGTGCCCTTTTTATTTGTTTCAGGGCCCTATAAGATATGGCTGTTTTGGCGTCTGAGGTATCCAGCAGAGGGTTAAGAGCGCAGTTCACATCCCCGCCCAGGATCAGGATCCCCTCCTGAAATTTCCCCAAACACCCAAGAACCTTCCTGCAAAAGGTCTGTTGGTCTCTATTCGGGGCGTATATGTTTGCGAATGTAACCACCTGCCCATTAGGAAGTTTCCCTTTCAGGAAAATATATCTCCCCTCCTGGTCTTTCTCGATCGCAAGAACTTTGAGGTCTACTCCCTGAGAAAGCAGGATTGCAACCCCCTTCGTTTTGTTGTTGGGGGATGGGGCAGAGTGGCATGATGTGTAGGTCTTATTCCCCAAGTATGGTGTCTTGTTTCTTTGGAAGTGGGTCTCCTGTATCAGGGCGACATGCGCCTGGAAAGATTTAAGCTCTCTAAGCAGCGCATGCCGTTTCTGGGGAGAGTTTAGGCCTTTGGCATTTATGGACAGGACGTTTAGGCAGAGAGGCCCCATGTTGAGACTTTTTTGGTTAGGCTGACCCCAGTCCCCGCCCCGCCCCCCCCAACCACCGGACCCACCAGACCCCGCTCCCGCACACCACGGGCGAAAGAGAGGGAAAGTGAGAAGGAATAAGAGATGGGGATGCTGGAAGATGAGGGAAAGGTAGACAACAAGAGGGCAAAGACACAACACGGGTTGACACAGACAAAAACAGGGGGCAGACCTAAGTAACTACAGGGAATATGAGGAGGGCCTAGAGGAGACCAACTCGCTCTTAGAAGCGGTGGAAGCTACTGGGGTAACTATGCACAGGGAGGACGAACCTCCCCAGTTACCCCCCGTGCCTTGGACGAGACACCAAGGCTCTAGTGGGATGAGAGTGTCCCAAGGGATTCCCTCCCACTCCACCCAGAGTAGAGACCCTTCGGGGGGGATACAAGGAGGGCCGAAGAGCGGGACCCCAATGCTCTGAGCGAGCCAAGCACTAGTAGTACAGCCCAGGTATGGTCGACGGAGCCCCCACCATAGGTGCACATAGGAACCTCTCCCAATACCAGGATCCGGATTATGTGGAAAGTGCTGCCGCTACCCCCATCTCGCCTAGCCACGTCAGCTATCTCTAGGAGTCACAGGATCCTACCAGCGTGCCGCAAGAGGAGGGTACGCGCCAACTAGCAGGCAGAGTATGACACAGCAATAAGAGGCACCCCCCCCCCACCGGGCGACATCAGACCACTCTGCTGGGCGGATGTTTTCCCATCAGCATTAGTGAGCCCCCCTCATGATTGCATAGCCCAATTTACCTATTCCAACATGTTTGCAGTTTGTCCCGGAGCTGAGAACCAAACCCTCGGGCCCCAGTTCCCGGGAGGAGCGCGGGGGCCTGGGTAAGACATAGTCAGAAATGATCCACAAGAAGTAGGCACAGCAGCCACAGTGTGGCTACTAGAGCAGATACTGTACAAATCAACATAGGCAGAGAAGCCTGCCAACGAGGCTCAGATATGCTTGTTTCTAAACATCTATGATCCAACCCGGTAGGGCAGCATCAGCCGCTATGAGCTTAGCAGGTGTTTTGAGGGCAGCATTAATAATAAACTTCCGGCTTAATTGCTCAGCCAACTCTACTTAACAAAACATCTTTGAGGCTTGTCCCGATACTGAAAGTAAAGGCCGTGGGCCCCAGCCCTCGGGAGAAGCACAAGAACTAATATGACATAAATACTGATCAACTGAACCACGTGAAAATAACTTGGCAGCCGCGACCCCACTATTCCAGCAAGTGCCGCCTGCCACCCGATCAGGGATCTGCTGTCCCAACAGTCCACCCGGCGGCGCCCATGCCAACTATGTGGGATAGGGGTACACCGCCTAGAGGGCTGGGTGAGAGCGTCCCAGATGGAGGTCCTCCACACATTAGATTATCCAAACGTTAACATAAAAAGACAAGAAACAGGAAGAAACAGGCGTCTAAAGTGACTATAGTGAACAGATAGGCTTATCTCTATGCGTCGGCCCGGCCAGGGTGCTGTCGTCGCTTAGCTCCGGGATCTCGAGCGGCTCCGTTCTCTGCCGAAGCGCGGAGGGGGGGTTTCCAGGCCCCTTCGCGGGGAAGCGTCACCCCGATCCGGCCGGCCCGTTCTCTGGATCAGTTGGGGGATCGAGAAGTCACCAAGCCAGTCTGGGAGGGAGATCTGAGGGAGCCGCAACAGCTCGCAAAACTCCGAGAGGTCCTCTGGCATCCGGAGGACACCTGTGCTGCTATTGCTGGTCGCGGAGAGGGCAAAAGGGAAGCGCCATCTGTAAGGTATGCCCCGTTCTCTCAAGACTGCTGTAAGGGGTCGCAGGGCTCGACGGTGTTGCAATGGGATTCCAGACAGATCTTGGTAGAGCTGAACTTCACTGTTGTTAAAGGTGATAGCTTCTCTTCCTTAAGCTGGAAACTCTGCAGGCAGCAGATGATATCACGGGGGGAAGATTCACCCATGCTCCGCGGGCGAAGCGCCCTGTGAGCTCGTACAAAGTCTATCGGGGTGTCTGGAGGTCTCTCGAGGAGGGAGTTGAAAATAGACGTTAGGGCCTCCTGGGTTTGGTCTGGCGCAACCGCTTCTGGGACCCCTCTCACTCTGAGGTTACACCGCCTGTTTCGATTGTCCAAGTCCTCTAGGTGTCGGTGAAAATTCAGGAGATGTCTATTATGCGCCAAAATGACCTCTTTAACCTCCGAGAGCCTGGAGCTGGTGCTAGACCCTTCCCGCTCGATCTTGTCCACGCGGTGGGAGAGGGAACGCATATCCTCCTTAAGGTCTGCTATCGCTTCGGCGATGGAGGTTTTTATTTCTCCTGCAAACTTGGCCAGTTCGCTGCGGGTGGGCAGTTGGCTGAGCTGTGCAGACAGCCCCTGTTTCTCTCCGTCTGAGGCCTCCTCCTCTCTCCTGTCTGGAGAGCCGCGTGGGGAGGAAGCGTCCGCCATCTTGGGCCCATGAATAGACGAGTCCTCCAGACGATGGCTAGAAAACATCTCTGGGAGGTTTCTGGTTCCCGTCTTTGGGGTCTGCGAGGGTCTGGGGGTCTTAGTGGGGACCCCAGATTTGTTTATACGGCCCATCTCCAAGCTGGAGCGCTGAAGTAGCTGCGTTGGTGGAGACTCCGCCGAGAGCACACAAACTAAGCTGCCATCTCGCTCCCCGGCCAAGCCACGCCCCCCCCCCTTTACCCGTTTTATTATTATTTGGGATGGGGGTGGACACTCAGGCTGTGGGGAGGACTTGAGGACATTGTGGGGAGGACTTGAGCCCCTGGAGAGGCTGAGGTATAGGGGTCAGTGAGAGCTTTTACTACTACTTAGATCACAAAAAAGTGGCAAAAAGTAGGGTTCTCCTATTTTAAAATCAAAATTCCCTGCAGTTCTGATGGGGGGGGGGCTTTAAAGATGAGATACAGAATATTATTAATTCTATATGTTTTATTTCATAATTCTGCAACAATACAGTAGAAACAATGGCCATATTAATTGATATTAATTCTTTGGTAAAGCGAGGGACACTTTGGGTGTGCCTTGCGGTGTAAATCACAGTGAGCTTTTTAATATTAACATCAATGTAGAGGCTTGCACAGAGCCATTGGCTTAGCTATAGGCCTAAATTCAAATGTTTGAGACCCATATGAATGTCTATGTTATACAGTACACCCAGCAGCAAATGTGGATTTATGCCATTTCAAAATAAGAATGCCCAATTATTTTAGAACAATTAGATGAACCTTAGGCGATGTATAACTTCAAGGTACATATATCAGTGGTCCTTACAATTTCGTAGTAGGCATTTCCTCACATAAAACATTTTTAATCTAATGCGTGATCTCTGTGGGTTGCCATCCAGCATGGGCTTACAAAGAGCAGCAGACTTAAAGCAATCTCCCATCCGTTGCCTAGCGTATTAGTTCAGGGCCATATAGTAACAGACTAGTGGGGCAACCAGATTGATGGAGTGCCCACTCACAATACCTGTGCAGCATCCTGAAATCCGTATCTGTACCTTGTTCCTCTACCAAAATGCGCTCCGCTGATTGGTCGCCGGTAATCACATGGGGTGGCCCACATGACCGCTGGTGGTCAATCAATCTGGGTGCCCCCCCCCTTGAGTAGTCACTAAGCAGCCCTGCTCCTGTTTGCTAGGAAACAGGTGAGGGACCACTTTAAGAAATGGCAGCCCCATTGTGCCATAAACATACCTAACTATATTGTCCCAGAAAGAAGGGATCTGAAGGCACTTATCCTGGAGTAACCATTTAGTTTGAATACATTTGTCTCGGGGTAAAGGAAGGCTACTCAAAATCATACTTTAAATATAAGATGTGGGCTTTTGAGGATCATCACCTCAGTCAGAGATTCAGCTATGGACAGGCCCTTTTAAAGGTAACTGTGCGCTAATGCACATGCCTGAGTTGTAAATGGGGTTTGGGTGAAATATGTTCTTAGGTTGATCAAATGGACATACAATGGATTTCTCCTGGTTAATCTTTAGGGCAGAAAAGGCACCAAACTATTCATTTGTGTCAAGATAAGTCTTCCATAATCCAGTGGCATAAGCCAAATACACCAGCATAGATATTTCCTGTCATCTTGCCCAGGGTCCATCCCTCGATCAAAGTTGAGCCCATATCCAGAGCAAACAGCAGTGGGGATAAGAATCCCCTTTGTCAGGTACCTCTAGGGAGAGAATATTCAGCTGAGGATAGGGGATTTAAACTAATGTGCCAGAAAATTCTGGAATCTTTTGTGCACACATCTTGTCCAGGTATCAAACAAACACCAATTTACATCCTTTCCTTCTTTCACGTGGAGGCTGATTCATTACTAACGCCAGGTATCGGCAGATGAGCGTCTGTACAGAGGCGCTTAGAGCAACCACTAGTAGACGCTGTAAGCGGGTATCGGGCGCTGTAATAGAGCGCCTCAGTCGCTGAAGTAACCTGGCCGGCATTGATGAATGTGATGTATGTTGGGCGCTCTAACACCAGTACAGCGCTGCAGGGATCGAAAGGTAGCGCCAGCTCAGTGCGACCGACTCTCAGCGCTCCACACCATACTTATCAAAAAAGGACACACACACATCGTTGGTGCTCTAAATCTTCTAAAGCAGAGATCGCCAGACGCTGTGTGATTAAAGTCTGTTTTTGAACACATATCCACCTGTAACACTGTGACATTAACACTTTAGTGCCAGACCTGTCATGACAATTCTGAATAAAAATATAAAAAGTTAAAAAAGTTTCTAAAAATGTTTGTTTGCAGCCAGGAGAGGTCACACAATTATTTGAGCAAAAAAAATTAATAAATAAAATAAAAAAAAGTCATACACACAGTTTAAATACAAGCAAATGAACAGCCATTGAAATGTACAGGAGAGCGACAGTGAACGAAAGGTAATACCTGGCACTCTGGAAGCTGGAGCGCCGGCGCTATACACGGGGAGGCCGATTCATTAATAGCGCCAGGTAGCGACAAATGAGCGACTGTAGTAGTATTTTCAGAGCGCCCGCTAGTAGTCGCTGTGCTTGGCCGTTGTTCGGTTGTTGACAGCGACTCAGTCGGTGTGCGGTAATGTTGAATATTGGGTGAGGAGTCGCTATTTGACAGGTTCCGCGCTGTATGGGAGCGCATGATAGCGAATGGCCATAGCGAACGGCTCCCACCATATTCATTAACAAATCACGCTCAAAAAATTCTCGCGCTGTGAAATGCATGCTTAAACCCCAGAGCGCTGGCGGCGATGGGTTAAAAGTAGTTTTTTAACCCCCAAACAACCATATTTTTTGAAACCTAAAAAAACAAGTTTATAAAAACATTTTGTAATACGAATACATTAATATCAGACCGGTAATATCAATTCTGCACAAATTTTTTTTTTATTTTTTTTTTTACCTTAAAAAAAATATCTTACATTGCAGAAGTGGTAACAGAATTTTTCACATTAAAAAAAATTAATAACAATTATTTATGATTATTTAAAGATTGTTCCATTGAAATGCATTGGAGAGCGCCAGGTAGCGAGAGGTCATACCTGTCGCTGTTCAAGGTTGCTCGCTGGCACTGTGGGGTGAGGCTGGCATAATGATGAATGATTCGCTATCTGGCGCTCTCTCAGTCGCTAAGCAGGATCGGCTTGATAAATGTGTGATTGTGGTGGGGCGCCGGCGTTCTCGTGGCGGTGACCGTCATTACTTTTCGCTCACCAGTCACTACCTGGCGCTATCCCTTGTTAAATACGGGCCTGAGTCGCCTGTAATAACACATCGGACGCTACATGGCGCTGTTAGAGTCGCTCTCCAGATTCGCTTTCATAAATGTGGTTTTGCCTACAGCACCCCTCGTTCACCAGATGCTACTAAGCACTACCTGGTGCTATCACTTCATGAATAACCCCCTTAGTGTAGTGGGAAAGGTATACAAAGTATATATATATCTATATATATATATATATATATATATATATATATATGCAGAATCACTACTTGCACTGAATATCGGGCTAAAAGGTTTATAAAAACAGAAAGGTGGTGGGGCTGCCAGCACAGTCCCAAAAGCTTTTATCAATGTGAGCCGCACTCAGTAGTTTAAAAATTCATATACCATGCCTTTATTGAAAACATATACATATACAAGACTGACAGAAGTTTAAAAAACATTAAAAAAGGTGTTGGAAACGGGGGACCTAATTTTATGGCTCTAATACAACAAATACAAATATCATGATAAATGCAGTCAATTAAAGTGAAAATGGGGACGCGCAGAAACAAAAAATGTTTCTCTGGTTCTGCAAAAACTGTGCAATGTGCACGGTAAAGTGCAAATAGTGCTATCCAAGGTGCAACCAAATAAAATGGCAAATTATATATAGATACCAAGTGCTATACAACATACATTGTCATATGACTGCTAAAAAATTTTTTTTCTCTGGTTCTGCAAAAACTGTACAATGTGCACGATAAAGTGCAGATAGTGCTATCCAAGGTGCAACCAAATAAAGTGTCAAGTGCTATATAGATACCAAGTGTTATACAACATACATTGTGATATGACTGCTAAAAATAAGGATGAAAATGGTATCACCAGGTCAGTGGAAATGGAGCCAAGTCCCCTCACCAAACAGCCTCATAGACCATCAACGCGTTGCGTGCGGGGTCACCCAGCACTTCGTCAGGACGTGTCAGGGGCTACCTCCTCACTCCCTTTTATGCTGTGTATAATGCCAATGAAATGAGTGCAACCAAACATGTGGTGGTGTCCCCTCCCCCGGCCGGGGGATTCTAATTAGACACCTGCTGGGCACATCACTTCTGCCCAAAAATGGCATAGGCTGGACCATGTAATGTTAAAACGCAGATGCGCGCGAACGCGTGGCCCCAACCCCCGGCGCAGGCGCACTCCCCCGCAGTGGGAGCCGGCCACCCGCCGGGGACGTCGACATGCGCGAGCGCACGGATGCGCAATCCCGGTCCCCCCGGCGCGCAGGCGCACTCCCCTGCAGTAGGAGCCGCCTACCTGCCGGGGAGCCCGGGGCCACCACTCATGCGCAGCGGTGCTCAGGAAAAACAGCAGAGGGTGGGAGGAGGGATGGTGATATCAAGGTGCAAAAAATATGTCTACAAAAATGATATATACACAGGCTTCACAACATGACATATATTACTGATTGATACAGTTATTATTGCAATTCATAATAGATCGTTGAGACACTTGACATAAAAAAGGTTTATAAAAGGTTTATACATTGCATTGCACCATATCTCCCTCCTGCTGTGAATGCAACAAGCAGAGTCTGTCAGGTCGCTGACAGACTTTCACAATGTAACACATTAAAACAGCCAGGCTAAGGCTGATTATTACAATTGTGACAAGAGCTACATATGCAGCCTGCAGCTGACTTCTCAGTGTTCTGCAATGTCTGATTATCTTTCTGTTCTTTACAGTGAACTATTTTGCATCTGTATTTGCAGTGATCCAACAAAATGTGACTAGGCACTGATGCAGACATTAACCCTTTACGGGGCAGCCTAGAGTTTTGTCCTCCTCTGGATGAAATGTGTGCAAAAAAATAAAAAATACATATTTTTTTTTACAAATGTTTTTCAATAAAATCATATTGTAAAAGCCCAATTTCTCACGGTTACAACAGTACCACATGTTTATTGGTAGACACCCTCTGCTGCCCAGGAGACTCCTCCAAACTGAAACAGCTTTTTAGGAGATTGCCAGAAGTATTTTCTGGTACACACGGGAAGTTTTCTAGGCATACCAGGCTTGTTGACATGAGTGCAGTTTTCTAGCAGTAATCCCCCGATTAATTATTTGGTTGCACAGGGTTTCCCTAAAAAAAGAAATAAAAAAGCAGAATCATAGCCAAATTTTTCTAAAAAACATTTGCAAACAAGAAAAGACAATCGAAATCTGAAAAAGCAAGGCCCCCCCTGAACAGAACAATACCCAACATGCATAGGTACTTTTAACCCTTTTAACTATCTGCCTACTTGAGATTTTGACAGTTTTTCACCATTTTGAGCTATGTTTAACTGGTATTTTTGAAGGTTTTTGCAGGAAAATTATATATTTTTTTGCGGCAGAGTTTAGGCTTTAACATGAAATGTCTTGTTTTTAATGCTTTAAAATATATATTTTTTAAAAGTAAACAAAAAAAAAATTAAAACATTGATTTTATTAAAGAAAACTATATTGCATGTGAAAGCACCATATCTCCATACAACAGTACCACATATGTATTGGTAGGTAGCACTTTATAAAACTTACAAATAAAATACAATTACTATCCACAATATAAAGTGTTAAATTCCAAACAACCCTTAAAAATCCCACCAAAAAGGGCATGGGGTCCCCCCTACCAAACATTCGCAGCCCAGGGACCAGCTATGCAGGGCTTTTGGAATCGGGCCAGCTTCGGTGCCCCCCCCCCGCGGGTTAGAAACCCTTGGAAACCCTTAAAAATCCTCCCAAAAAGATTATGTGGGGTTTCCCCTACCCAGTAGGGATGAGCGAACCGGTTCGGACGAACCGGAATTCACTCCGAATTTCAGGGAAAATTCGATTCGGCACGAACCCGAATTTTTTTTGGTTCGTGCCGATCGAATTTTCCCTGAAATAGAAAAAAAAACGGCCTCCCCCGCAGAAGAGTGGTGGGGTCGGATGAATGATTTTTTAAAATTTGTTTAATGCAAACACATGTTGCACACTCTACTATGAATATGATCAGCTCTACTTAAATTACTGCATTAGCATTGCACTGTAAATGTTTGCGGCACATTATATTGATGTGTCCATGTTGCACACCTATATTATTCACCTGACCTCATTGACCTCATGGACCTGTAAATATGCTAATGTATAGCAAACATGTGTGTAAACATGGTAGCATGATTTACCAGACTCCCTAAACAGGTGGATGTATAATCTTAATTTGTAAGCGCAAACCTAATGATTGTTTTTTTTTTTTTTTTTTCAAAACAGATGTTTCCACGCAGACGGACCCTGTGACCATACTCCCCACCCAAGCTCCACTGACACCCAGCAGCATGGGCCCGAGTCACAGCTGCGATGGTGAGTACCCTAAATTCATATCCAAACATACTTTGGACACCTATGTGTCACCCTAAAAGGTAGAATAATTGTCCCTATGTGGTTAATTAGCACACATTTAGCTGACATTTGCGTGACCCACAATCATAAATGCATGTCTGCATGCTAGATTGTTGCATCCCTTTTGTTTACTTTCAAACCCATAATACATTTTGTTTTAAACATTTTGGTGTCCAAATTAAATTTTTATTAAAATAAGGTTGAGAACTAGAATAGGAATTGCCGAAGGGTTAGAATCTTTAGTACTTTGGACATGATGTTTGGACCAAAATAACCCAATCAATGCCCACAATCTTACTTCATCCTTCATTTAGTACAAACTGTTACTTCAATATGTAGGGTATTGCTGATAAATGCACATGTAAGGCACTAGTACTCATATAATGGACCCACATATGGGCCCAGTTTGCACAAATGTTAATGTAGTTGGTCACATTATGAGACCAAACTAGCTAATGTGAATTCATCTGTGTACATTTGTCTCACGTTCTATTGACTAATCCATTTTTTGGTCTCCATACAGCTTGCGTTAATGAGCATCGCAGAACGTGATGGCAGTACGTCAGCGGACGCGACTTATGCTGCTGGGAAAGAAGAAACAGCGGTAGGGTGGGGGGTATGGTTTTATCCGCTGTGCGGAGTAATTTTGGCCATGTTGGCCCCTTTTATCCCAAATAAATGTTTTTTATGTTTGTACTTTCAGTGTGTTGTGCCTTTTAAACCATATGTTAAGTGTATATTAACCCATTTTTTGGGTGTTTCTTAAACACATTGTTCTGCATTTCATTTTGTATACATAGTAATGTATGGCAAACAATGACTGTAGTAATTTTCAGTCAACATTAACATATCTAGATATAGAGAGGTATCCCTGACTGTGTTTGTACGTATGTCGTTTGGTAACCCACACAAATTCTAGCGTTTACAAATACATTTATTTAAATCAATAAAGTCAATACAAATTAAAGCCTTTCAAATGGCTAACAACTGGACCAATTAGTCCCTGCATGGGCGGGGAGGTTGCCACTCATGGCTAGGGGCGGTGTTGGGGGACAACAGTGCAGTAAAAAAAATAGACTGCTGCTGTATTAGCTGCTGTAACAACAACAAAGTTTGGTCCTGGCGCTGTAAAGCTTGCTGGATTCCATGCATCATTTCTTGCATGGCATGCAGCACTCCAGACTGCTGTTGAGTCTGCACTTCATTAAGTTGTTGGCGCAGTTCATAAATTTGTTGTTGGTCCAGCAGCGACTGATTTTCCAACGCCGCAATGCGCTCCAGAGTTCCATCACGCGGTTGTTGGCGACTGTAGACCTCCAGCATCTGGGACCCTAGCTCATAAAGCTCAGCACTTGTTGGTGCACTTCGCCCAGTTGTTGGTTGAGCAGCCTAAAACCAAAAACACAATATTGCAGTCAAGCTTGAATAATGCAGGTAAGAAAAAAAAAAAAAAGTATGGCTCCATTAGAAGTTACCGTTGGTCCAGCCTCTGCAGCCTGCGCACATGGCACTTGTGCGGAGGGCACATCCTGTGTTTCAGGGAAGGAGTCCTGCTAACAACAAAGTATGTTGTATGTTACATGGTGGGACCTGATTGACCCCCAAACAGGTAATCGTGGTAAATCTCTAAAACATTCATCCATGGTACCTGAGTGTGCTCCTCCACAAATAGTTCCGGTGTCTGGCTGCCAGAAAGGGGCAAATCATCATCTGAGAGATGTGGCAAGCTCGCATATGCTAAACAGGAAAGTCGTGTTAGTGTGTCATTTGAGATTGTGTGACTATTTCTTCACATTATCGAGCCCATACCTCTCCCAAGTGACTGATTGTGCAAGACACAACAGCTTTTAGTTTCTAAAATATTCTGAAGATGTATGGAAGAGCAAGATGAGGTAATCAGTTTGCCAAACTAGAACATACACACATAGGTCAAATTACACATACCCACCACCTCAAAGATGTCCAGACCTAGGGCCTCAGTCGAGCTTTGCCCTAAAATAACATGTTTAACAAAAATTGTCAAGACACAAACAACATTTCACTGAAAACAACATCCTTACTAGAAACCCTCAAAAATCAGTCTTACCCTCATCCCTAGCAGCCGCACGGTGAAGGACCCTTTCCGGACACCCACTTCCTGTATTTGGGTCTAAAGCAAGCCACAATGGATATCAATATTAACCACCATAGTATTGTTAATGTTTGCAGTTCAGAAATAATGACTTATTTAAGCTCAATAACTTAGCATGGACAACATTACAACATTATCATGTAGGATCCGGTTGATGCCCAATCCCCTTTAACTATCCAGCTTGGTTTAAGAATTAACATGAGTTTGCATTTTCAACTAACAAAATATACGCATTGGAACTCAAACAACAGAAAGGATACAGTGTGCTTTACAATACACACCAACAGGGTCCTGTTGACCTGCAACACAGGAAGTGGGGTCCAAAGATGAAGCAGGGATTTGGCCTACAATGAAATAACTTGATTGAAAGCCATGCACACTTATATGACAATGGCAAAATCAAGGTTGACACATGCACTTAATGGCATCCAAAGAGTAGGTTGCCTCATGAGGAGATGCTGGTGCAATTCTGAGGGCAACTATGATAAAGCAAAGTAATGAAATATGCATTGTTAATGTGTGACAAACAAACAAAAAAGTTAGGAAAACAACACAAAAAAACAAACCTTCAATATCAGACTGTGTTAAGCTTGAGGGTGGGGGAAGGGCAGGATTCCGGGTGACCTCATCAGGCGAATCATGTGAGTCATCATGTGCCACTATGCATAAAGCAAGAGACAGGAAGTTAAAATATTACAGAGGTTTAATCTGCTACTTAACATGTCCTACTGTTAGTATTGCAAAGAATTGTTTAACAAATAAGAAGATACATTAAACCAACCATAATTTGCAATGTTAAAACAATGTACCTTCATCCCAACCTGTGGTGTCATCCCCAGCATCCACACCCTGCAGGCGACTGAGAGGAATCTTGCACTTCAGTATCGCCTCATATGGCCTGTATTTACTCTATGGACCCTGCTTGGTCCCACTGTCTACAAGTAGATCATTCTTCATCTTTAGCATAAGGGCCCTTTTCAAAGTGTAGAAGCGTTTCTTGCAGGATGTGCCACTACATGGGTATTGAGCAGTGCTAGTAAGCTGCTCACCAATGGCATCCCACAATTTGCTCCTTTCTTGTTTGCCTAAACACTGACTTTGGTAACCAAATAATAAGTCCCATTTAGCCAGTGTCAGACGCACAAGAGTATTGTTATCCGCCAAATTAAATTCTGGCTCCCTCTTGGCAAATGGACGCTTGTCCTTGGGTGGTGCTTCACCTTCCGGCAGTGCCCTATTCCTTAAGGAAGGTCTCTGGCCAGCACCCACCCCACTGGTACTCGGTCCAGCAGTGGCTGGCAGATGTCCAGAATTTGGCTCCTTCCTGTAGCTGCACACACCACAAAACAACACACACCAGCATGCATGCAGACTACAAAATGGCAACAACTGCTGTTTGAGTGTGCCAGATTTTATGTTGTGTAAGAACCAATCACAAACAGGCCCAGTTAATTGCTTCACACATACTGGCCATGTGTTTGTAGCTACATCTTGACTCCAATGACTGAGGTTTCTGGCAAACATGTGTGTCAGGCAATGAACTAATTAATGACCTACTTAACAAGGCAGAACAGACATTATGAAGAAATGTGAACCATGTCTCTTAACAACATTGGAAATGTGGTGTCAAAAACGGCTATTTGAATTTGCAGCCACATAACTTTCATTGGCCAAAAGATGTCTGAGCAAACAGATCCGCAAAAGTACGCTATTATGCTTGCGCTAGCCGTTTCAAACACACCTGTAGTAAGCTAATTACAGACCGGAAACAGCTAACAAACGCAAGAGGCGGCTAAGCGGACCAGTCCTTTGGATAAGTATAAATACCTCTTTTCTTAAGCATTCTTTTATTGATACACTGTGGCAAAGGCTGTGGTGTTTTGGTTTACTTAGCCCTAGCTTGCAATAAGTGTCTGGCTGTGTTTCTTGCTTACTGTCTGTGGCTTTGTTGAGGTTTTCTGGCATCAGTGCTGTTTCTTTGGGAGTTTCCTTTTTGTGGCATATGCAAATATTGTGTTGAATTCAGCAAGTGAGGATTGTTTTGGGGACCTTTTGTGGGTTGTGCATCAGCTCCCCTCTTGGTTGTGCCAAACTTTGAAAGCATACTTGCAGCAGGCTGATGGTTCTAACCACTATACATCTGGTTTTGTGGTGAGCTGCATTTGTGTGATTGTGTGTGGATTGTGATTGTGTATGTGAAGTGGTTGGGCTGTGTGTTGATATTGTTTTTGGTTTTTGGGGCAGTGCATGAGCTCTAGCCAGTGATTGTGAGATGGATGAGAGGGTGATGTTTGGGTTATGGATGTATTGTTGTGGGAGCGTACAGGAAGGTCAGGAGGCAAGGGAGGAGGGTGCTGTGAGGCTTAGGGCACCCCAATCCTTTGCCATCCGCCTCTCTGTCTGGGATTTAGGTGACGAGCAGATCAGAAGCAGATTTCGTTTGAATCGTGCAGCACTACAGTCCCTATATGATCAGATTAAGACCAAAATCGATCCATCCACCAGACGCACCCAATCCATCCCTGGCATAGTTCGCCTATGTGCCATGCTTAATATTGTGGCAAGGGGGAATTTCCAGGCAACCTCTGCCCTCCTCAGCGGGATCAGCCAGGCTACAATGAGCCGCAAATTTTACCAGGTAGTCCTGGCTATTTGTGACCTTATCCCTGTTTATATCAAATTTCCTGAGGATGAGGAGGAGGTTGCAAAAATCAAACGTGCGTTCTACCGCATGGGAGGGATCCCTAATGTGCTAGGGTGCGTGGATGGTACACATATCCCTTTCCGCCCTCCCCGTGCACAGGAGCTGCATTACTGGAATCGGAAATTCCATGAATGTCATGGTAGTATGTGACCATGACATGAAGCTGCGGGCCGTGAGATCTGACTTCCCCGGCTCATGCCATGATTCTTACGTGCTCCAGCAATCAGTCCTGTGCAGGAAGTTTGAGAACAATGAAATGCCACCTGGCTGGCTACTGGGTAATTACTAATCCATGACATCTATTTACAAGTTTAACATGTGGACTATTAACTGAACCAAATATATAACTGAACCTAGACTGTTTACATTATGTTGTTTGAAAATTACCAATTGCTCACTCTCTCAATCTGTTTATTCAACAGCGGACAAGGGATATGGGCAGAAAACGTGGCTAATGACTCCGGTCAGAAATCCAAAGACCTCTGCCCAAGGACCCTACAATGCAGCACATCGCAAAACCAGATGCAATGTGGAAAGAACCATCGGACTGCTGAAAGCACGCTTTCTCTGTTTGGCGCGTCCAGGGGGAGAGATGTTGTACAGTCCACAAAAGGTCTCCAAAATAATACTCGCATGCTGTGTCCTACACAATATTTGCATATGTCACTAAATTGAGCCCCTTGAAGATACAGCACTGGTGCCAGAAGTCCCCAACATGGCCGCAGACAGTACTGAGGACACCCAGATGGGATTTGAGCAACGGGAAAGCATGATTACCTCTTTTTTTTCAGTAAGCTAGGTCACCTTAACTCTAAAACACCTACTGTACTAGAGGGCACTTAAAAAAAAAAAAAAACAACAAATGTGGTTGGTCTTCAAGTTCCAACCCAAACCAAAAAAAATGGGGCCCAAAACTCCTAATCCAAACCAAAAAAATGGGGACCAAAACTCCAAATCCAAACCAAAAAATGTGTCTACTTATATGGGAAATGACCAAAAAAACAAAAAAAAAGGGGGGGTTTGTATGTAATTAAATGCAACAACCAAACCAAATAGGGAAGTATTAAAAAAAAAACAAAAAAAAAACTAACTACACTTTTGTTTCTTTTTTAGGCACCATGAAGATTCCAAACCCCGAATTTGATTTATGTAAATATAAAAAAATACAATTTAATATAAATAAAAATTATAAAAACATACATGGTTCAATGTGTTTACTACAGAATGTTCTAACAGATTGATTTCTAAGCAACAGCCAAAAAACGCTCAGCCGCTGTATTGAACACGGTGTAAAAACTCAACAGCGCCTTTAAAAAAGATCTTTAACATCACATTCACCAATGTCAGCGTGATTCTCAAGAATGGCAGATAGCGACTGAGGAGCCCTGCAATAGCGACTGACAGCCGATCGGGGTGGACAATAGCGGTCGCTCATAGCGCCGCACTTCAGACGCTCATCTGTCGCTACCTGCCGCTATTAATGAATCAGCCTCTTAGTCATTTTGCAAAGTGAGCCAAGAGACTACAGATACACTGCTGGCTGAGAAATAGCACCACTTTTCATTATTACTATTCCAGGCTAAATTGTGAGCTCCAGGGGACTGCACTGTTCATCAGAGTTTCAGAATCCTTGTTGCTTTTTAAACTACAAGAAACATTTTATCCCACTGATACACTGTACTCTGTAAAACTAGAACAAACATATTAGAAAGACAGAAGGCTACAGCCTCTCAGAGCTTGCCATCCTCGGCTGCATTTGTAACTTGCTGAAACAGAATTAGCTATGGTGACTTAAGACCTTATTCTATTATTTCATTCCTAATTGAAATTAGACATGGAAGTCAAAACATTTTATTTATTCAGCTGCATACCAAAGTAAAACAGCTTTTGTCTCTTTATTGATGAAAACTGTTCAAATTAATCCAGGATCAAAACAATTTCTTCCAAAGGTCATTAGTATTCAAGTGAAGATTTGACTTTCAAGGCTACATGCTTTTTCGAAATAAAGATTAAACATTGTGAAAGAACACATCAATGTACAAAAAAAATACAAGTAGTGAAGATAATGGATAAGTGACCATAGAGAAAATGCAATTAGATTTTTTTATGCAACACTGTACCTGCACATTGACTTTATCATCGCACAATAAAGTGTAAAAAAGTACAATTCTGCACCTGAGGCAGCTCTACAGGTGAAGTGTGGAATTGCTTCCAGCAAGGAAGAGGTTTTTTTGGTAAATAACTGCAACCTGTGTAATAATCAAACAAATGTGGAGCAGCAAATTATCACATTGTTTAAATGTTTAAATCTGCCAGCCATCTGCGGCTACAGTATCAATATGTAATCAGTGGATTACAGTGGGGAGCTCAGAAAGCGGAAGTGCTGCTCTTGGTGGGGTAACATTTTTTATATTGCACCTCCAAATCCACCTCAGCACTGGACATCATCAACCAGCCATTGAATAAATGGGCCACTGGATGAACGCATTGGTTCCTGACATCTTTATTCTGTATTTTCTGTATTTTTTTCTGCCCTGAATGTTGAGACTCTGTTTATTGACTAAATGCTTTTTACCTGAATAAATGTGATATAATGTTCTAAGGAAAAGTGTAATAAACATTGTTTATAGTCAAATTTTGAAAACATACACTTACATGGGATTACTTTGAAGATGTGCAGACTATATTATTTGACAATTAACAAATGCGTTTGCTGGGTAATGCAAACATTTTTGTACCATCAGTAATTTATATTTGAACAAGAGCTTGTACAATTTAGATTAACTGCAGCAACATTATATTACATTACTATGGGTTAAACAACATTTGCCCTCCTTATACAATTGGCTTCCCCCTTCTCAATAAGGAGTGTAAGTTATTATCCCCTTTTGACTAGCTGTTTGAGCTTAATGAGCCATGCAAATTGATGTTTCATTTGAAAAGTAGATTAAGCACAATAGCAAAAGAATTGTTAGTCATTTCCAGTGTTGCCTGAGCATGTAAATGTACACTGGTTGCTTGTAATGAAAATGGATGGTGTGGATGTCCTAGTGTATTATACTGTTTCATTTGATAATGTTTAATAAATGTGTGGCCTGACCCTGGTTCCAAATGGAAGCCCTGACTCGCAGCCCTTTTTCATTCAGCATTATCACAGCACAGCTTCTAGCACAGGTATAGCCTGTGGCAGTTAAAGGGTCCAATAATTCACCCCTGCCTCCTAGGCCATCACTGGTTCCCTCCACTGGCCCCACTAGTCCCCAATGAGTTCTCTGTCCTCATTACGGCATCCTCTGCCGCCACTTTCCTCTTCCTCTGGGTCCTTCTAACAACTCATTCACTGGGCCCTGCCTGCCAGTGCCTCTTGGTCCTCGGACTCCACTCCACCAGACACAGCCACTACTGAGTATGGACTGCAGTGTTTCTTCAAATGTAGGCACACCACAGTGCTCAAAAATGTCTGTGTTACAGTGACACATAATGGTCCTTAAATTGGTTTAAACCCTACATTACACTATGCAAGACAGACAAAAATTGCTTGCTTTTGCGTGACTTTTCATATATTTGCTAATTTTTTTTATCCTTTACTCTTGACTCTTTTGAGGGGTTGTTTTCCAACAAGGGTGCTGCAAGGACACTAATATCAGCATCAATGGATGCAGCCACCTCTGATCATTGGGACATGGGATGCTTGGTTGAGTAGACCGGGTGGAGATAATAGGGAAAATGCAGCCTAATTGTAGGCTTTAACATGCAGTGGATAACTGTTCCCTTCTGCGAGGAAGCCTCTAAAGTACCTGAATGTTCTTTACTCATACATGCATCAAGGGTCTCACAAGGCTACATAATCTCTGAATCTATGAAAGCTAATTTTTTTTGTCGTGGGCACAGTTTTGTAGACACAAACCCTCAGGGAATTCAATGGTTGCACAAAGTTTCATAATACAGAAGGAGTAAAAACATTTTCCTAAAGTATAAATATGCAAAGAAGAAAAAACAAGCTAAATCTGAAACCACAAGGTTCCCTGAACAGAACAATACCCAACATGCATAGATACTTTTAGCCATTTTAACTGCCAGCTTACTCGAAATTTTGTCACCCTCTGTTGCAAGGCCATTTTTCACTATTTTGCACTATGTTTAACTGTGGTCTTTGCAGACATTTCCAGAAAAATGATATATTGTTTTCTTCATCAGTGTTTGAGATTTAACATGAAATGTCTTGTTTGTATTTTTTTTGCATGCTTTCATAATATTTGGGTAAAAAATGTTTTAAATTATATTTTTTAAAATATTTAGCTTTATTTAAATAAAAAAATGTTAAGAAAACCATATTACATGTGAAAGCCCCATTCCTCTCCCTGGAGACACCCCAAACCAAAAATGACATTTTCAAACTACAACTACTATGCACACTATCAAGCCCTCACAGCCACGTGCTCTTCATCCCCCCCCCCCCTCCTGGGCTTTGGGGAGGCGGGTTTGGTGACGGGGGGCATGTATTAATGCCAAGTCATGCAGGTGACTTGCCAGTCCCTTTTGCCTTGTGAGCTGGCATCAAGGACCTCTTACCAGTTCACAAAGAGTTAAATGTAAAAAGAAAATAGGTGAGGTTTGGGTTATTAAGGGAGATTCTATGGAGTAAGCCCTGTTATACCCCTTCTCACCAGACATGTCCAAAAAGCATAAACTACAGTGCAAAACCTGATATAACCTGTGTGCTAGCATATACTTATAACCAAAGAAGAACCAAGTGGCATATACCACAAAAATGCTGCACAGCTCACAAATATTTCCAAAAATATCATAAAATGTATTGTACAAAATACAAAATTACACAAGACACATTAAAATACAATTGAAAAAAGAACCACAAATGACTGCTGTGCAGGGAAAACAGATGCCAATCAGATACTATAATCAATACAACCAATAATCAATAGATAGTTATATCTATTTAACCTGCCTATCAATTGATCTGAATCAATTCCATCTAAATAAACTCTAAAATATTAATACACAGAAAAAGGGGGGAGAGGCAACTTCCACTTGAATAATCACACTATAACAATATATCAACAAAAACCCATTGCAAAATAATGTGCAAGAGAGTGATACTTTGAATGATATGATGATATCATTTGATAAATACTAATAGTTATGTGTAACACAACCAGATGCAAAAAATGATTTGAATAAAGCACAAATGAAATAAGTGTCAACCAATAAAGAAACAGACATACACCTAAATCAACATCACTAGATCAAGAGGCAGCACCATGCATAAACCTGCAATAGGACCCCAGTGTTGAAGTTTTGAACTAGTATGTGGAAAAACGAAAAGAAAAAATAAAAGAGGGGTGAGGAAGGAAGGAGAGGAGAAGGGAATGGGGGGTGAGGTGGGGGCCGGTGGTAGGTAGTAGTTGTCAAAATGCCAAGATAGTCTCTGCACGCCAGGCATTCAGGGGGGTTGTGAAACATGATCCACTGGGACCATGTCTGGATACATTTTTGATTTGAGTTTTGCATGGGTGATGTTAAGTCCTCCATATGATACAGTTCATGCACTCTAGAGAACCACAGGGCATGTCTATTTCCAGAGAGCCAAAATGCAGGTCCTGGCAGTCAGCAGGAGACGGACCGCTTTAGAGTTTTTATACTCCTTCCTTGGAAGGAGCACAATGTGCATAAGGCAGGCTGGTGGATCCCCCCCCCCCCCCGATGGACACCTAAAACTTGATACCACTGATACAACCTTGGACCAAAAGTTTTGGCGGTGAGAACAATGCCAAAATTTACGTAGAAGTGTGCCTTTATCTTGGCTGTATGTCCAGTAGAGAGGGGTGAGTTCTGGGTAAAATTTATGGAGAAGGCTAGGAACTCTTGAAAGTAACTTTCCTGGTAGTTACAAGAAATTGAAACTTTGTGGGCAAAATACCGGACCCTACTCTGCTGGTCTGCAGAGAATTCAATTACCAGATCGGATTCCCATTAACGAAGAAATAAAAGCCTGATGTTGTCTTTAGCTTGATTTCAGATGCTGTGTATGTGAGAAAGAACACCCGGTTCTCTCTGTTCTAGAGGCAAAGCTGCTTGAACGCCCTTAACCCCTAGGGAGTGCATGAAATCCCTGATCTGAAGTGTTTTCCAGAAAGAGAGATTGTCAGGTGACATAGCTTTGTTCTCCCCTAGGTCCTTCCAGGCATTGCTAGATTTAAAATGTAGGGCTCTGAGCCTGTTAAGGTTGTGCAGTTGACCTAGCGAAGGATCTTCCAAGCCTATGGGGAACCTAGGATTGTCCATGATAGGGGCCAGACATGAAGAAATACCAGGCAATTTAGACCAAGTACTAGCCCAGACTTGGAGAGTAGCATGGATAGTGTGGTGCTACATTAGCTGTTGGGGGATTCTAGAGGGAATCCAGGGAATACTGGTCAGGTGGATGGATGAGCTATCATTCTCCAACCCCACACAAAGTTTGGTGTGTCTCTTCCTGCACCATATCTACCACTCTAGTGAGGCAGACCACAGCGTGGTATTTAAGTGGATCTGATAGGCCGACCCCTCCCAACAGTTTTGGCAGTGAGAGGGTCTGTCTGTTTATCCTGTGATTCGTCCACACCCAGATGAAAGAGCCAAATTCCCTTTGAACCGTAACCAGGAAGGCAGTGTGGATAAACACTGGAAGCATTTGAAGTAAATAAAAGAATCTGGGTAAAACATTCATTTTTAAAATATTAATTCTGGCCAAACCAGAAGAAGGCCCTGTCACTCCACCTCTTTAGGTTTGGGTTTGATGAGGTGGGAAAAATTTAATTTGAAGGTTCTTTTGAGGTCTGTTTCAGATACGCATCCCTGGGTATTTAATGTGGGAGTCTTCCCAATGGAACAGAAAGTTTGGTTTTAGTGCTGACAGTATTTTGGGCTTGAATATCTATATTCGCCCTAATTGAACAAAGAAAGGATTACAGTGTGAGAATGAATATTGGGGGAGACAGGGGGCAGCCCTGCAGAGTGCCATTAGATAAAGGAAAGGATTTGGAGAGGCAATTATTGACCCGGACAGCTTCAGAGGGTGAGGAATACAGCACCCCGATCCAGGCTCTTATCTTGGACCCCAGACCAATGTGCTAAAGTGTGTCTGCCACGAAAGAACAATCACCCCTATTAAACGCCTTCTCCATATCTGTTGATTTTAGGAGAAGTTGAGAGGTCATGGAACTGGATCTCTGAATAATGTACAATATCCTAGTGGTGTCGGATATGGGCAGAAACTGTTTGCAAGAGGCATCTCCAAGAGGGGAGTATCCTAGAGTGATGATACAAGGCCAAAACCATGGGAAGGGGTGAGTTCCTGGGACAGATACCTTAAGTTCACATAGCTTAAAGTGGCCACAGTGGGAACCCCACAGGGAGATGAAGCATTCAGCAGACATTGGAAGAAATATAATGGGGGCATTTAGGGCCATGTCCGATCTGGTCCCCCACAAGAGGGCCCACCACGTGGCGCCATCCAGCCTAAGTGGGGCCAGGACTATTGAGCTCCAGTCCTTACAAAGAAGGTGCTTAGAGTGAGTGTGGCTGGAGGACCACTCCCAGCTGGGAAGAGGTGGGGTTGTCGATTACAATTGAGAGGAAAAAGGAGGATGATGAACAATCAGCAATCACATTAATAACAAAACATAAACTGAAAACATCACTCAACACGTTCCCCCCTGATTAACTAGAGAGGAGGAGGGACAGGGGCCAAGGCCCTGTCCTCATAGACAAAAAGTTATGCACAGATGCCAATGGAGAGGGGGGACTGGTCTATCACCTACTGTTAAAAAAAAAGAAAAAAATGACATTTACTCACCTCATCCCTCTCGCCAGGTCTTTGATCCCCCCGGGGGGCCTCCAATCCCCCAATGGTATCGTCTACCATGTGGAGAGGGCCCAGAACAGGCTCTCCCCGCTTCTGCCTTCCCTGCAGGCCACTGTCTAGTCCCGCCTTTTTCTTGGCGGGGCAGGTGACATCATCCCACCCCAACTCCACTTAAAAAATGTAATTATATCTGGCTGTGTCAGTGTTTTTACTGTTAACCCTTTGTGAACTTGTAAGGGATCCACAAGATCCCTGTACTAGTTCACAAGGCATTGGAGCTTAGCAAGTCACCTCCAGCTAGCAGGTGACTTGCCATTAACCCCCAGTCCCCCATTACCTTGCCTCCCCAAAGTCCAAGAAGAAGGGCCGAAGAGCCCAGGGACTGTGAAGGCTATGCCAGCTTGTAACTTTCAGAGCCGGGGGCCACTGAAGCTGGTCTACAAGCCCTGCATAGTTGGTCCCCAGGCTGGTTATGCTGGGAAGGGGGGACCTTATGCCATTTTTTTGAGATTCTTAAGGGTTTTTATCCCTTCAAATGGCTCAGGCCCATGTGGAGCTGTTGAAACAACATCTGGTTCAGGAAGGTAACTTGGGTGTTGGCAAAAGTGGATTCAAGCGCAGATACGTGCTCCGCATAGCTTAACCTAGATGTCTCAAGAGATGAAACAGGGAAGGAAACTTGGGATTGAATCTTGACCAGCTTGTCCTTGATGGATGCCTTAAATTTTTCCTAATATTTTTCAAAGTACACTTTGGTTGGTAGCAGCTTCAGAAGCTCTCTCAGCTCAGAGTGGGGGGCTGGGTAGCAGAGGTGGACATCCCCAGTAAGACTGGGAGTATGGGAAGGAGCCATTGTATCGAGCTTCTGCTCCATCGGCATATCATGATTGGAGTCTCTGGAAGTTATCCACTCGGGGAGGATGTGCCAGAGCAAAAAAAGAGAGGGGTTGAGGTGCTAGGCTCAGAGGAGATCAATGCTGTATCAGGTTTCCACCTCAAGAAGGAAGAGATGGTTTTTAATGTCGCTTAAGTTTTGATTTCATTAGGGGGAGCTTGAGAAAAGCAAGAGGTCGGGGGAAGAGCACCTAGAGCCCCCTGTGGGGCTGACAGGGCCTGAGGGGGGAAAATGCAGCTGTTTGGTCTGCAGGGGCTTCAGAGGTTGCATAGGAATGCATGAAGTGTCAGTGGACATTTGTGGCGAGGGCTTCTCCTCCATGTCATTGAGGATCTCCCCCTTCTCACACCTCATCCCGGACCTGATCCACCACCATGATAAACTGCCCTTGCTCCTGGGTGGCCGCCACCCACTGACATGTATGGAGTGAGCAGGATTGTGGCCCTGGTTCCACAAAGTGCATGTCCACCATGGCGGGGGTAAGCGGGCTGGACTACTGGCGGGCAATGGTGCGCTCCTGCTCCCTCTCCGCTTCCCAAAGCTGCGTTCATAGTTGAAAGCGGTTCTGCTTCCCCCGATTGGAGAGATTGGAGCCGATTGTCCATGCCACGTGTTTCCGATCCCCCTGTTCCAGCCACTGGGATCCAGCTGGGAGCCCCGAGACAGTGGGGGAAGCATTTGCCAATGCCAGGGCTGCTCTAAGTGCAATCCTCACTAGGGGATAGGGATGGAGAGGGAACAACCAGATGGAGCCGCAGATCTCCCTTTAGGTAAGCTGATGCCTTGCTTCCTCACATTTTTTTGATGCTTTTTGCCCCCCGCCATCCCTGGTTGGTGAAGGAGGCACTTTTGTAGGCAAAATTATTGATTTTTCTGGCTTGAAAGTAGGGTATTGTCCAGGAGCTTAGAACAGGTGCTCCACACTCCTACATGGTCATAGCACGCCCCCCCCCCCCCCCCCCCCCCCAGTGGCTAGTTTCTTAGTTTATGCTGTTAGGTGCTGCTGCAATGTTACAGGAAGGGAGAGGACAGATATGACGAATATACTTCTCATCACACTTTTTGCATTTTGTCTGGGCAGTCCCTTTAAATTGTAACAACAAAAATGTAACTATGGCATTAAATGTTAAGGCTGTCTCCATGCTGGTTACTATCTATATTAATTTTTTATATAAACTATAGTATAATACTCATAATACTCATTGTATTAACTGTAAACTTTTTTTGTTTGGGCATGAGACAAATTAAGCAGATCATCCTTAGTTTTACAATGTATTTAAAAATATTGTTTCCTATAAAAATAGTGTCTGAAAATATGTTATCTTTTGACAGGGATATTATTTTAATGTATTTTAACTTTCTAATTTCTTATATAAATATATGTAATTATGTCCCCATAATATCATTGTCTTCAAGTCATTATAACTATTAATTATTAAAAAAAAAATCTGTGGAGGCATGGCCTTAAAATGGCTTCGGCCATAGATTAAGCATGGTGAGGAGGCTCTCCTCACCATGCTTAATCTATGGCCGAATGTGGCTCGGCTCGGACACCTTGCCAGAAATAATGGTGTCCAGATTTTGCCCATTCTGTGCCCTCCATTCTCTCGCTAGATGGAGCACAGGGACCCAGTCTGCAGAGCGCTGATACAAGCTTTAAGCGGACCAAAACACACCCTGGAGTCTATGAGACTCCAGGGCAGGCATACTAGCTCCCCCTGGGGCATCCAGATTCGGGATGCCCTGCTATTTCAGACCCCCAGGTGGCCCAAAAACTTACTTTCGCTTCCAATCCAACAGCGCATGCGCGAGCAGCAGTTGCATCCCCATTATCCCTTTAGCAGGAAGCGTGCACGCACCAGGCATTTGTGAATTGCCAGTGCAGGCGCACTGACTGGACAAGAGGCTGCGCATGCGCCGTAGGACCAAGGATGAGTGAGTGAGATCGGGAGGGTTTCACACAGCGGGGCAAATACCAAAACCCAGGATAGTCAAAATCCTGGGTTTTGGTCCACTTTAAGACTCCCTGAAGCTGGATCACAAGGAAAGACAGTGAATCAGCACCATCAGGAGTTGGAGGATTTGTTGCTTGTGTTGGTGGTACCTCAGGAATGTGAGGGAGCTAAGGGCAGGTCTATCATGTCTGCTGTCCCTAGTCCCCCCCCCCCCCCAGGGGGCAGGAAAAGATTACAGGACTTGCACTTGCATAGTGGAAATAAAGTCTCCTCTCATGTGTACCACAAGGGGGGATTCCCCGACATTAAGGGTTCCAGAACCCCTGAACCAACCGAGTCTGCACATATCAAGACAAATAAGGCATGGTACCAGAGGGACGGGCAAGAGGTGATTTATGTTCTGGCTGTTCACCATCTACTGCTCCGGTAATCCCATCCTCCCCTGACCCACCAAGCCCAATCAAAAATATTGATCTAGAGTTGGACCTAAACATTTGTCATGTCATCTGCTCCTAACTATCCTGGGACATCAACAAATTTTGCCCCTCCACTTCAATGACATCTCTAAGGCAACCAGGTCCAGACCATTCTTCTGCTATCCAGAGCATTCTTTAACATCTTCTCACACAAGCAGAACTTAAAGTAGGCCTAGAACCAGTTTTAATTAGAATTGAGAGAACACTGGGCAGAGAAACTGAAGGTGTCTGACAAAAATCATCTGCCCTAGATACTGAAGTTTATGCACTTCAGGAATCTCTGGGGGCGGGGGCACAAAATCTGGATCTTCACCCTAGGGGGAGTGCAACACCCCAACAACTGACTGTAATCCACCTACAGGCGGATTACTTAGAAAATACAAAAAGGGACTGTCAAGCTTGTCAAATATAAATCAAGTCATATCAAGATGTTTAGCTCTCTACTCTCGACTCACACAGATCCTGACCATACCTGATGTTTCACAAAATACCCTGCAAATGGTATGATCTTTCTGACCAATCCTGGACAAACTTCAAAAGACAGGAGTGTCATACAAGTGGGGTCATCCCTTTCATCTCATCATACGTAAAGAAAGCTCTACCTTTATTCTCCAGAGCACCATAGAAGAAACCTAACTCCACCTTAAGGAGACAGGCTCTGAGAGGGTAGTGTGGCTGTCAGCTGGGGAATGCCTCCAGAACAAACAGGGGGCCATTGGCTTGGGTTGTAGCTTGGCTGGGTGCTGTGGCTCCGTCGGCCATGCCTGTCTTCCGGGCTCTGGGGGCTGCAGTGCCACCTGTGTTTTGGCATCTTGAGGTCCCAAGTAAGCACTGCCTTGAAATTCTGTTGGTAAGGTGTTCTTTTATACATAAGTGGGTGGTTAATTGAACATTAATTTAGTTTATTTAACAGGTCAGCACAGGTACATTCAACCAGTTCAAAAGTTGTGTGAAAGTGAAAATGAAATCCAAATTTTGACACTTTATTAAAATTGATACCTGCCTGACCAAGTGTTTCCTCCCCGGTAATGTTTGAGGTTTTCTAGGATCTGGGGGCCTAATTGCAGGCTAGTCTAGCTTGTTCCAAGCCAGATAACTGTGACATCCATTGCTGGTAGGGTCATTTATTCTTGGAGTAGAGGTTTTTCTCCTAACATGACAGTGATGCAAGCGAGTCACCACCTCTGATGCCACTGACATTTATTTGCCCTCAAAGTAGCAAGGCTGTTGGGCATAATGTATCTTTAGTTTGCAATAACTAGGCATTATTTCATTTATTTAATAAATGATATACTGTATAGAGGTGTAGATTCAAGCTGCAGAAAGCAAATGCAGTGTATCGCAAAGTACTGGGCAATTAGTTGCTAAGCGACTGCATATAAGACAGTGAAGTAGTGCTAGAGTGACATTAACAAAAAATTGTGCACAAATAAGACAAAAATACTGCATTATAACTTCATTATACCAAGGTGTACAAAGCAGCAACTATACCACTGATCAGAGATTATCACAACCAGTACAGAATGGGGCCATTTCTAGGGGAAGGCCATTGTGTTTGCGGGGGAAGGGGCACCTTTGTCACTGTTAGTGATGCCAGACATATGCCAGGTCTTTTATATTGGGCATATTGGGTAAACTTCCTTCCACTGATAGCTTTTTTTTGTCTAGAAAATATGCTAGCCAGGGCTAAGGTGCTCCAAAAGGTTAGTGCAACCCTCAAATTTGAATTCTGATAAGATCCACCTAGTTACCCCCTTGGATACATACTGCGTAAGAATGCTCTTTAGCCGAATAATTGTATAACTACCCCACTTCTGGATTCCAGTGTTGCAACTAAGCAGCAGCCAAGACCAGCTTAGCCTCAGCACTGTAGAACCTTTTTACCGCCCAAAGGAGAGGGAAATAAACTGTAGCAGTCCTAAAGTCTTCTAAGGTTTTAGACAGGTATAAAAGTTGTGGCTATCCAAAACTGGCTTTTGTTAAATCTGAAAATAAGAAGAACAGTGACAGTGAAGGCAAGAAGCATGTATATAACCCCCCTTCCCACCTCACAGACTTGAAACTAATAGAACTTGATGAAGATGGTACATAGGTTTATAGTTTTAGCAGGTTGCTCTTTGCTTTAAAAAGTAAAAAGAGATACAGTGCCTTGTAAACGTATGTATGCACCTTGAATGTTTTGATGTTATACTCTATGGCCACATTTTTTTATTATTTGATAGATACGAAATAACAAGTACTTGTGACCAGGGCCGTATTTGGTGTTCATGGTACCCTAGGCACTTTAAGTGCTTGCGCCCCCCTTTTTTTAAGTTAGGTCACTGTCCATATAAAAAAAGTGTGTAGAGGGAAAAGGTGCAATGGGCTAGATGCAGAGAGTGTGTGTGGATGAGGGCACAAAGGGGGAAATGCAGAGAAGCAGACAAGCATGTTCCATCTTTTATTGCATTCTGACATACAGGAGTCACATGACCACACAAATGGATGGGAAATGCTCTGGCCTTTGTTCAACCCATTGCCCCCCCCCCCCCCCCCCCTCACACAAATACACTCTGCATCCTTCTGTGGCTGGGGCGGTGTGCTTGTTAGGAGGCATTAATGTTCTGGCTATACAGTAGTAAGGGCAGTGTTCCCCCCCTTCCAGGTTGCCACCCTAGGCACATGCCTAGGGTTGCCTAATGGTAAATACAGCCCTGCTTATGACGTGTAAAGAAAATGATTCATGTTTCCCAAATGTAAAAAAAAAATAATAGACTGAGAATTGTGGTGTGGATATCTATTCAGCAACTTTGAGACAGAACTTTGCAGGACCACCTTTAGCAATAATTTCAGGCATGTCTCTTCTAGTTTTGCACATCTAGAGGCTAACATCTTTGGCCATTCTTCTTTAAAAAATAGTTCTAGCTCAGTTAGATTGGATGGAAAACATTTGTGAACAGCAATTTTCAAGCTAAGCCACAGATTATCAATGGGATTTAGGGCTGGACTTTGAGTGGGCCATTCCAACATATGGATAGGTTTTAATTTAAACCATTCCACTGTAGTGTTGGCTGTGTGTTTAGAGTCCTGTTGGAAGGACCTACACCACAGTCTTAAGTTTTTGCATCCCCTAACAGGTTTTCCTCAAGGTTTTCTCTGTATTTAGCTCCGTCCATCTTCTTATCAACTCTAATTAGCTTCCCAGTCCCTGCTAAAGAAAGAAATTAGTGATGAACGTTCTGATTCTAACAAACAAGGATTTGCTCCAAATTTTAGGGAAAACTTCTTGGGATTTGCCTTAAAACACATTTTAATAAAACTCATCTGCTGCCTCGCTATCCAGTTTATCTGGCACGGGTGTCCCATGCTACTCCCCTCACTCTGCAGCCAGTTGGAAGACAAAGATTCTCCGTCCAGCCAGCTTGACAGACAGTGCTCCCTACTGCAGGGTATTCCATGCTGCCGACCGCCAACCCAGAGGAGTGAGCTGACATTACTGTGAGTGACAGGGGAGGTGAGGACATCCCCAATTTTAAAAAGTACATTGTCTTCTGGGAAAACCTTGCCAAACATCAGTGAATACTCACCAGTAGTGCCTTGTAAATGAAAGGTAGCGACAGGTAGCATCAGGTGAACGTAGGACACAGCACGCAATTACACATTTATCAAGCAGAATATGTTGAGAGACTGGGATAACGCCATGTAGCGACCGATTCATCATTATCCCAGCCTCAGTGTACAGCGCCGGCATTCAGCCTAGCATAGCGCCACGTCTTACCTCTCACTACCTGTCGCTCTCCCATATATTTCAATGGACGTACTTTTATTTCTCTTTTAACAGGGGGTTTTAAATTATTATTTTTTTTTTATTCTCAAATAATGTTGTGACCTCTCCTGGCCTAGAAAAAAGCAATTTTTTAAATTATTTTTCATTTTTTATATATTTATGCAGGATGGACATTACAGGTCTGGTATTAATGTGTTCATGTCAAAATGTTATTACAATGTAATTTCATATGTTTTCACTTTGTTACTAGTGGATACATGTTAAAAAACAGACTTTAATCACACAGCCTCCAGCGCTCTGGGCTTCAGCGAAGCATTTTTGAGTGCCGGTGGTGTATGAGGCTGTTTTTTTGGTGAATATGCTGTGAGTCGGTCGCACTGACCAGTCGCTAACATTCGCTCCCATACAGCGCTGTACTGGTCATATAGCGACTCCCCACAATGTATTCACCAATGCTGCACAGCGACTGAGTCGCTCTGAACTAGCGAACCACGGCCGAGCACAGCGAGGCTAGCGGGCGCTCTGAAATGCCTGCTACAGATGCTCATCTGTCGCTACCTGCCGCTAATAATAAATCAGCCTGTTAGTATTTAACGCTTTTATAAAAATCAAGTATGAAAAAAATTTTAATGTTTTGTTGTAGACCTTGCTTCGACTAAAAAAAAAGCTTACAATAAAGTGGTTTTGTATTGTCCCGGTTGACAAGGTAATTCTCCTTTCCTTGTGGGTGGCTTACACTTTGCTGCTGGGAAATATATTACAGTTACTTTCCACAAGTTTTTTCTTTCTAAATTGACAATTTGCTTTCATCAACTTCTTAAAACTTTGTAGAGTGTTCCTGAATGATTTCACGCCCACGTCATAATGTCATGGGAGTGTTGTTGTTCTGACTGTAGCAGGCACCCTGGGTGTTCTCATAAAGTGACAAGTCAGAGTAAAATGAATCCAAAGTTTGCCTCCTGCTATTAGAGTAGCAGAATACAAGAAATGCAGATCTAGCTAAAGTTCATATTCACATTGCATGTGTACTTTGTGTTCCTTAGAATAATGAAGGCAAAGATAACGCATACATTTCCAAGATAAATGCATAAAAGAGCTCTAACAAAGATGATTTTCTTTTACTAGAAATGTAAATATTTGTTACAGTACTGTCCTTTTATATGTTTGCTTGTGTTTAGTGTAAATCATTGGAGCTCACAGAAAGAATGGCAACAGTCAAGCACTTACCATGGACCTATTACCAGGATTTAGTAAAAGGTTGTTGTTCCTGGGGCATCCAAATTTGGGATTCCCTGCTAGTTGAATAACCTGAGGTTGTTCAATGAACTTCCATGGTCCCACAATGCATGTACAGGCTCTTAATAATAATGCATATTAGTGCATATGCCAGAACAGGTAAATAAAGCAGCCAGCTATCTGTGTGACCTATGCTGGGGTGAACCCTAATTTACATGTAGTGAGGCTAATCTCAGCACACAGTGCACATAAGACATCTCATAACACATAAAACTAACACTGAAAATTCAACACACCTGTGTCATTATGCAAACAAATCAGACCAAGAAGAATCATTTTCCACATTCAATGTGACCCATAATATTCCATTGAAAACATGCATGTAGTGAATATTAAATAGTAGTTGTTAAATAGTAGTCTGTAAACAACCGCCATCTATTTCCAGTGACTCTGATTAACCCCACATAAACTTTAGCCGTTCTAGTAAGATTTTCCTGCCATTTTCTTATATTGTACAGCAAGAGCCATAATCCGTAAATAGTTTACAACACATCAAAGGGAAATGAAAATCTGTGGGCTGATCTGAAAATGGCCGTGCATAGGAGATGTCCTCACAATCTGACAGGTTTGGAGCACTTTTGCAAGGAAGAGTGGAAAAAGATTGTCATGCCATTTATTATTATTGTTTATTTATAAAGCACCATCGTATTCTGTGGCGCTGTACAAAGTAAGAGGTAAGACAGGTAGAGGTAAGACAGGTAGATAATTATAAAACAATACATATATGACAACAACAATACACATAAAACACACAATATTATGAATCGAATGTCACAGTCAAGTAAATAAACACATAGATGCAGGAATACATTAGGAGAAGAGGGGCCTGTCCTTGCCTAGCTTAAAGGCAAAGGGGATGAGACAATAGGCCCGAGTCACCAAGGGTATGTACTAAGATGGGTGCATTAAGCCAGATGATAGGCTCTTCTAAATAGATGGGTTATAGGTGCAGTTTTGAAGGATTTAAGGGAGGGGAAGTGACAAATTGTGTGAGGAAGGGCATTCTACAGAAGTGGAGCAGCACTGTGGCATTTTTCCAGTGATGTAAGGATCATTTTAAGACAGTTTAGAAACAACAGCACCCTATGAGATATGCTAAAGAATTTGCATTTTTTTCTGCTTAGCCCATAAAGCGCTGTCGTTTCCAAATATTCGAATAATGACAGATGCAGCAATCTTTTACCGTCAACTTATTTTCCCTGCCGCTGCTATCGCTGTCTTTTCTGGCAGCAATAGCAGCGGTAGGGCCAGAGACAGCGCCCGCCGCTCCTCCATCTGCTTTCACTTCCGGCTGGGCACACGCGAGCACCCAGGTCAGTGCAGCAGGTGGGCGTGGCCTGCACCAAGTCAGTGCAGGCCACGCCCCCTCGCAGCCCTGGTCTGGGTGTTCGCCTATGCCCAGGAAGAGGCAGCAGATGGAGGAGCGGCGGGCGCTGTCTCTGGCCCTACCGCTGCTATTGCTGCCGGAAAAGACAGCGACAGCAGCTGCAGGGACGGGGACAGAGCCCGCCGCTGCTTCTTACTGGCCGGCTTCATGAATCGGGTGGGCGTGGCCTGTGCCGACGCAGTGCAGGCCATGCCCACCTGATTCACAGAGCTGGCTGCTCAGCGGAGCTGTGTCAGCGGAGAGATGAGTTTTACTTTTTTTTTCTTTTAACTTCTAGGGGGTAACACACTGCCTATGGAAATGGGGGGAGGGGGAATCCTACACTACCTATGGAAATGGGGGAATGCCACACTACCTATGGAAATGGGGGAATGCCACACTACCTATGGAAATGGAGGAAGGGGATTGCCACACTACCTATGGAAATGGGGGAGGGGAATGCCACACTACCTATGGAAATGGGAGAGGGGAATGCCACACTACCTATGGAAATGGGGGGAGGGGATTGCTACACTACCTATGGAAATGGGGGGAGGGGATTGCCACACTACCTATGGAAATGGGGGGGGAGGGGATTGCCACACTAACTATGGAAATGGGGGAATGCCACACCACCTATGGAAATGGGGGGAGGGGATTGCCACACTACCTATGGAAATGGGGGAAGGGGATTGCCACACTACCTATGAAAATGGGGGGAGGGGGAATGCCACACTACCTATGGAAATGAGGGGAGGGGATTGCCACACTACCTATGGAAATGGGGGGAGGGGGAATGCCACACTCTCTATGGAAAAGGGGGGAGGGGGAATGTCACACTCCCTATGGAAATGGGGGGAGGGGGAATGCCATACTACCTATTGGAATGGGGGAGGGGGAATGCCACACTACCTATGGGAATGGGGGGAGGGGGAATGCCACACTACCTATGGAAATGAGGGGAGGGGATTGCCACACTACCTATGGAAATGGGGGGAGGGGGAATGCCACACTCTCTATGGAAAAGGGGGGAGGGGGAATGTCACACTCCCTATGGAAATGGGGGGAGGGGGAATGCCATACTACCTATTGGAATGGGGGAGGGGGAATGCCACACTACCTATGGGAATGGGGGGAGGGGGAATGCCACACTACCTATGGGAATGGGGGGGGCACACTGCCTATATGGGGAATAGGATAGGGGATGCCACACTGCCTATATGGGAAATGGGAGGGGGGAATGCCACACTGCCTATATGGGGAATGGGAGGGGGGAATGCCACACTGCCTATATGGGGAATGGGAGGGGGAATGCCACACTGCCTATATGGGGAATGGGAGGGTTGCCACACTGACTATATGGGGAATGGGTGGGGAATGGGGGAAAATGCCACGCTGCCTATTTGGGGAATGGGATGGGGGAATGGGGGAAAATACCCCACTGCCTATATGGGGAATGGAATGGGGGGGGATGCCACACTGCCTATGCCATTGGGGTATCCCACACGGCCTATGGGAATAGGATGTGGATGCCCCGCTGCCTATATGGGGAATGGGACGGGGGGGATGCCACACTGCCTATGGAATGGGGGCATCCCACATTGCCTATGGGAATGGGAGGGAAGAATGCCACACTGCCTATGGGAATGGAATAGGGGGAATGCCACACTGTTTGTAATGGTGTGTTTTTTCCTCCTCCAAAACCTAGGTGAGTCTTATGGGCAGGTGCATCTTAAAAGGGCGAAAAACACGGTATGTCTGGGATTCTCTCACTGCAGGCACAATGTTGATCTGCAGGTCTTTAGGGAGACCAGTCGTTCCCTTAATGTGGACTTGTGACAGTTATATACTGAGATTCATGCTAATTATTTGGTAAAACAAATCGCAGGTACAGGAATTTTATGTGAGGTAAAGGTAAAAAACAAACACAGTTGCAGACGTCCAAAGACACACCCAAAGTTAAACTTGCTTCACCAAATGTTTAACATGTCCCTCATTATTTATTAAACATTTTAGAATCATTTGTGAACAGCTTAGAAACATATAGAATGTATGGTGTTCTGCATGTAGCGTCCTGATGAAGACACCATTTAGACTTATCTACCAATCTATAATTTCCCTTTAAAAATCTATTGGGAATCATGGAACTCATAGGGTTTGGATCCCACAACTAGTGATGAGCCAGAACGGGGACAATCCAGTTTGGAATTGTTTGGTTGTATTTTATAAAGAGGAGCACCGGTCAGAAATGACCAGACTCCCTCTCTATTATGCAGCCAGATTGAGCTCCCCATTGTGCATTGATGCAGCCCCACTAGAGGATGGGGCAATCTGTCTGTACCCACCTCTTCCAGGATCCTTCTATGGCAACCATAAGACAGCCTATCATGCTTGCATGGCCGGCGTTCACACAGCAATGTGTTCTACCGCTGGCTGCCCTGTTAGGCCTAGTGGCGGACTGGGGCCAAAAATCAGCCATGTTTTTTACCAACCCCTAGCCGGCTGGAGACATCCCTGTTGAGGCCCCCCCCCCCCATCCATGATGCTGGGACTATAGCATTGGGGCTGGGGTTCCTTGGCTTGTGGGTACAGTGGGGCTGGGTACAGGGGGCTGAGAGAGAGAGAGACTATGGGGGCAGGGATTGAATGTGGGTGTTAAAAGCAGCAGCTCAACTGGCCCCAAAGCAGTGCTGCCCATCAGGCATTGTCCCAAGTCTCCTTATGACCAGTCCGCACTTGGTTAGGCCTCATTCTCTAGTGTGTCCTAAATGTCTTCCTTGCATGTAATAACATCGCAGGCTATGGATATTAGACCACTAATAAACAGGTTGAACTGGATGGACTAAAGTATTTATTCAGCCTTACACACATGTTACTATGTAGCAGAATCAATGCACAGTGTGGCAGTGCAATCCAGGCTGCATCCCTGCTGCATATTAAATGAGCAATCCATTCAATTCTGACCTGGGTTCCTCTTTAACTGTATGTCAAATGGTAAGAGATCTAATGGACCCAGTTCAAAGGATAGTGATGGACAGCTTTCCAAATGCCAGGTATCCGGGACGGAGACCAGACCGAATTGGCAAAATCTGCATCAAATCTTGCTCCAGCCCTGATCCAAAGCTCATGACTACCCACAATTTTGTTCCTTCGTTCTTGCAGGTGGGCCTTAATATTGTTTTATAATAATATATCAGGCATTGCGTGATTGGGGTTGTAAATATATGTGTTTTGATAAATATATATTGGTGTATCTAAGTAGATATCAGTGTATCAGTACACAACTATTTTTATTATTGGATATATATATATATATATATATATATATATAGCCTTTTGAACTGGTATAGGGTTCTCATAGATCCCTTACCAGTTCACAAAGTGTTAAATGTAAAAAACACACATTTGTTTTATATTTACATCCCATCCATCCCTGAGCACTATGTCCCATGCTATTCACTCTGGCTTCTGCCGTCCTGCTGCCGTTGAAAGCCTTTTATACCTGCTGGATGGCTGGAGACAAATAGTTAATTTAAAAAAATGACATAGTGTCCACCCTCCCATTAAAAAGCCTTAAAAATCCAGAAGAAATGGCGTGGGGTCTCCCCTACCCAGCATAACCAGTCCAGGGACCAGCTATGCAGTGCTTGTAGAACAGGGGGCAGGGGCCAGCCCCCCACCCTCCAGTTACAATCCCACATTGCCTTTACAGCCGCCAGGTTCTTCTGTCTCCCCGGGCTTTGGGGAGGCAGGTAATGGGTGGGACTGGAGGTTAATAACAAGTCCCCCGCTTGCTGCAGGTGACTTGCCAGCCCCAAGCCTTGTGAACTGGTGATCCCTTACCAGTTTACAAAGGGCTAACAGTAGAAAAAACACACATACACCAGAGAAAAATGCCATTTATTTATTTTTTTACATTCACCTCTGATCCTGTGTCCTGTGGTGATCCTGGCCCATGGCAATCCGATGACAGCTGCTGGGGTGATCGTGGAGGGGGGCTCAAACCCTCTTTGGCATTAATGAGTATCTTCCAGCGGGTGCGGGATGATATTATGGGGTGGCGTCATCCACCCTGCCCACAAAAGACTCGGCTAGCGGTGATGTCAGCAAGGGGGGTGCAGAAGAGCCAGATACTCATGTGGACTATTTGGGCTGGTAGCCTTTGGGGCCAGGGGCTGGCTGCTCTGCCTCCGAGCCCTAGGATACCAGCCCACATAGCTGATAATTGGGCTGGACTTGCTGGAGTGGGGGGACCCCACACCATTTTGGTTTTCATTTTTCAGGGCTTAACCTCTAAAAATTGTAATAAAAATGTCTCCTGGGCAGGAACAGGTATTATTAGTGCCCGGTGTCGCCGGCGCTGTCTGTCCTGCAGCTTCACACTGTCAGCCGTTCAGTGGCGTTCTATACACTCCCATTACTCTCTATAGTGATGATATCTGTACACCTTCTGCATAGCGTTTTTCCATTTTTTGTCAACTGACGGTATTCTTGGCCTGTTTTGGATGTATTTTACACACATTAACCTATTTTTAAATATTTTTGTAAATGTGCATATTTGCATGTCCCCAATGTCAGCCTATGTGTTTTGCTGTGTCTCAGTTTTCTCAGGCTCTTTTTTAGATTTTTTTAACCCTTTAAGTGCCAGCATACCTAGATTTTTTGTCACATTCTGTTGCCAGACTGCTTTTCACGTTTTTGCGCTACACATGTTCAACCTTGATTTTTGAAGGAATTTTCCAGGAAAATGATATATTGTTTTTTTCAGCAGAGTCTGGGCTTCAACATGAAATGTCTTGTTTGCCCTTATTTTAGTGTATTCTCAATACTTTTGGGTGAAATATGTGCAAAAAAAAAAAATTATTTTACAATTTGTAGTGTTTTTTGTAATAAAAATGTAAGTTTGTTAATAAAATATTATTGCGTGTGAAAGCCCTATTTCTCCCGGTTACAACGGTACCACATATGTATTGGTATATACCCTTTCCTGCCCAGGAAATTCCCCCAAACTGAAGCAGCAGTTTAGGAGATTTCAGATAGGATACAACTATGCAATATGATTGCATAGTTGTAGGGGTAGCCCTGCAGGCTACTAGCCCACATAGCCACTAAGTGGCCCGGGCCCTTCTGCCACCCCCTGGCCGTTGGGGAGGCAAGTAATGGGGGGCTGGGGGTTTTGGCAAGTCACCCGCTAGCCGCAGGTGAATGCCAGCCCCAGAGCCTTGTGAACTGGTATAAGGGGTCTCATGGACCCCTTACCAGTTCACAAAGGGTTAAGTGAAAAAAAAGACACAGACACAAAATTCTTTATTTATTCTTTTTACACTTATACTTACCTCTGATCCCGTGTCCCGCACCGCTGCAGATGACACTTGTCGGTAGTGATCGGAGCAGGGAGGGTGGGAGGCAGGGAGATCAGAGCCTCCCTGCCTCCCACCCTCCCTGCTCTGATCGCTACCGACAAGTGACAGATCGGAGCCCGGGTGCCGGTATACGAGGAGCGGGATGACGTCATCCTGCTCCTCCCATAAGTGGGCGGGGCTAGGGGCAGGGCCAGCGCCGGCCGAAGAGGATGGTGAGGGCCCATTGCTGGGTCCTCACCCGAAGGGTGGTAAGTCCGGGGGGGGGCCCCTGGTGAAGAGAAGACCCTGGGAGAGCGATCGGGCTGTCAGGTGAGTTTGTGTAATTTTTAATTTTTTTTTTCTTTCAGATGGCACGGGGGGGGGGGATATTCCGGGCCCCCTCCTGAAGATCAGTGGCCCGGGGGCGGAAATCAAACAGGTGATGATTGAAGAGAATCGCTGGCACTTTCAAACGAGGGGTCAGGTAAGTCTGTATCTTTTTTATTTTTTATTTATGGGGCTCCAAATTCAGCTACGTGAGTCTCACGTAGCTGGCACTTAATGGTTGGAGAGGCAGCTACGTGAGACTCACGTAGCTGGCACTAGAAGGGTTAAGCCTGCATCAGGCGCTGTGCACCTTAACACCCATTCCTACACCACCCACACTAGTGCTGTAGTTTATGGTCAGAAATATAGGCTTAAGTGCCAGGCTTCTGTTTTTTAGCCATTTTTTAGCGTTCACCTAGCTCAACCTAACGTTCTCCTAAATACAGCCAAATAGCGTCACTTTCATTGGTTTGAACACTGTCATTAATGCTCCTCTATGACTGTTCTGCTTTCGGTTTCACTTCCGGTTTGCCTCTTTGGTGACAACATGCCCCCAGATGCAGGCAAACCTGCAGTCCCAGCAGCAGATCCAAAGCTGATTCGCCCCCCACCAAAAAGTTCCACCAGCATGTGGACCCTCGGGCCAATGGCCATATTATTAAGGTAAGTGTATTTTGTGTGTTTGCTGCACCTGTAATTTTTCTGTAGGCATGTTTTTACTTCTGTGTTGTTTTTCTCTATTTTCTGTTCCTCTTTTATGCCTTTTATCATAGTTTTATCCACGTGTAATCTTGCTCTGTGCATTTTTGACCATTTTGTCCCTTCAACTTTATTCCTGACTCAGGCTTCTTGTAACGATTAGCGTTTTTTTTTTAAATAGATTTTTTGTTAAATAGATTTTTAGTTAAATAAAGACTTTTTAGCATTTTAACACATATTAGGCTCAATTCAAAGACACATTCGTCCGGACTTCCGTAGCTGTCTGTGAAAGTTTGGGTGGGTGTTAGTCTTTTTTTTGCTTTTTTCGTCCATTTTCTACTCGCACGAACGTTCGAACTAATACGTATATGCTCTTTCGATGATCCAAAGGAAATCGGAAGTTTTGCGGAAGTTCAGAACATTTTCCAATCCAAATCGGAAATTTTTCGTTCGTTCAGATAACTTCCGGGATTGGGATAGGTTTCCGTCTGATTCAAAGAGCTGATTTCTGTCGGACCACCACCCTATAAATCCGTTTCATTTCCGATCCACTTACGGGACCTTTGAGGGCTCGGATTGCTATTGTTGAGCATGTTTTGTGGCTATGTAGAGGAGTCTGCGCGCCTTTAGCACCAAGGCATTGCATGTATCAGCATGGCCGAGGCCATAAATTGTATAGCAATGCATACCTAAATCAATACATTTCATGTATGCCTTATATAAGCATTTTAATGCTGACCTTAATTAGTCCTTAGTATGTAAACCTTTATTTTCCCACACATCCATATAATTGCTATATTTTTTTAGACTTATGTCCTTTGTGAATAATATTTTGATTGTTGAACTTGAATCTTAATTTGTTGTAGGAGTTATTGTTTTAGTTGGTTACCTTTGCTTTGTGTATTTATTTTATATTTGGTTGCAGGAACCACAAGATGTGCCACTCGCACAACATACAAGCAGTGTTTGGTCCAGCTATGCGATTCCTCAGTGTTCTTGCAGGGCATCCAGGATCATCCCATGATGCTTATATATTGCAGAGCTCCGGCTAATTTCGTCAGTTTGAGTCTGGAGAATTATCTGGTGGATGGCTCCTGGGTAAGTTTGCTCACATTCCATCAATCCATTTTCACTGTATGGCAATAAATATAGTTGATGACTCATGTCTTAACCTATGGCTGTTTTTAGCCCTTGATGACATGTTAAACAATATTGTAGCTTAGAATGTGTATTTTATGTTAGTATTTTTAAATACTTTCAGGGGATTCTGGATATCTACTCCTGCCCTTGCTCCTAATGCCCGTTCTTTGCCTGAAGAATGCGGGCCAGGGGTTCTCTAATCGGGCACTATGCAAAACCTGGGCCGTGGTGGCGAGGGCCCTCTGGCTTTTGAAGTCCAGATTTAGGTGTTTGGACCATACGGGGGGGGGGCACTGCAGTATGACCCCAACAAGGTTAAACCAATATTTTAATTTACGTTTTTAACAGGGACCACACGTGCCAGAGTGGCACAACTGAGTGTCAGGGTCCTTCAGTTGGTGGGCAAGATGCAGGAGCTGCGCAACTCGTTGGGGAACACAGATGAAGAATAATGTTCTGTGGCCTGCCATTGCTATGTATTTTGTTTTTTATAGTTGTAAAAATTTGAGATTTTCCAAATTTTTTTAAATTTTATCTTTTATGATGGAATAAAAAAAAATGTTACAGTGTCATTTCATTTACAAAATACATTAACACAAAACTAATGGGCCCAGAAATATTTAAAGATTAATATTCACATGACCGAGAAGTGATTTGGGTACGTTTTAGGGAGCTAAAATGGAAGAAGAACCTAACCGCGAAGTGGTTTGGGTGAGCTTTAAGGGTCCAAAAGGGAAGATGGAGGATAGTGCTAAGTGGTTTGGGTGAGCTTTAAGGGTCAAAAAGGGAAGATGGAGGATAGTGCTAAGTTGTTTGGGTGAGCTTTAAGGGTCCAAAAGGGAAGATGGAGGATAGTGCTAAGTGATTTAGCTAAACATTGTAGTAGAAGTGAGGGTGGCAAATATGTAGGTGAGCACTTTAATGAGTTAAGTTTGTAGTGCGCAGGCGCTAGATCGTAAGGGTTTCCGTCTGGACAATTATTTATTGAAAAAGGGAGACAGAAACTAACAGGAATGTAAAGGATTCGTGGGAGGATACGATGGGAAAAGGGCAAAAACGAAAGTTGACGTTGTAATGTGAAAATGAAACGGAAAAGTCACGCTGGAAAATGACATCCTCGTATTCGTAATCTGCCGTACGACGGACAGAAATGGACAGAAGCATGCAATGCATGCATAGAATCGCTCGCACACTCATACGAGCGTGGAAACATTTCCAAAAAAAAACGGATTGGCACTAAAACGGAAGTATTTTTTTGTCTCTCTGAATCGAGCCTATTATTCTGATTTGCATCTTTTACCGTTCTCAACCACACTTCTCTATCTATGTCCAGGTCTATAGACAAAAGAAGGGGGTGCACCACCAATAACAATATTATGAATAAAGTGTGCTCACTAAAATATATATCAGCTAACAAAGAATAGAGCGGACGTGCATAAACGCACACCTATCTCTGAATAAGGAGCACCACAACTATATAGAAAATATTAACAAACCTTTATTAATACAAAATCGCACAGAAGACTAAAAAACATATGACACAGACATATTAAAAACAGCCGTTTTTGACTGATATTATTCAATAATTGATACCCAATCGGGTGTATCCAAATAATTAATACCCCATGTAAATATGGCCCACCATTTTCACCCCAAATAAACCTATGTGCCGGCACAAAGAATTTAGTTCCCTATCCTACCTACACTCACCAAAAAATTAATAATGAATTGCTATAAATAAATAACAAATATAATAACTATATCTATATACATCTAATAATAGTGAATGATGTAAAATTATCACAGTGTACTAAAGTGAAAAGACAATTACATATAAGTATACTAAATATATCACACAAACTATATTGCACAAAAATTATCCATAAAGTATGAATCAAAAGCAATGTGAAACAAAACCTCCATAATTAAGCAATAAAGAGTGCCAACACACCATATACCAAAAATCTACCAAATACAGGGCCACACAGGGTATATGCACCTAGGGTCAAAAACGGTAAGAACCACCCGCGCACGAGGCTCCCATGCTGCTTCAAGGGTGAGGGTAACCTAAAACCATACATAAGGGCCCCTTAAATACCTGCTAATCCTGAGGGAGACACCCACGTGTGTCAAGTACAAAGAGACGTTGCAACCGGCAGCACTATATGACGTAGGTGATGGCGCTACAAGGGCCGTCATCATCGCCACGGCAACGCACCCCAGTGAACGCGGCTGGAAGCGCCGACCGCAGGGCCAGCAAAACCGCCGCCCCTTCAATGATTGAAACTGCGCATGCACAGAAAAACGCCCGCCGCATCACTTAATGACGCGGCCAACAGGGCCAATAAAAAAGGAATGCGTTGCCATGGAGACACAAGGACGCGGCCCGCTACTGAGGCCGCCGGAATACAATCGTGGGCGGCCCATTGTTAAAGCCGCCAGTTAAACACACGTGGGCGGCAATCCCCAAGTACTGCAAATACCCAGTTGCCCTAATATGCATTGTCCACCTCTAGCCATTACCATACAAAAACAATAATAAACACAATAAACAATCTATATACAGTTATTTGTTCACAATATAATCTGAAGAAGGCATGACAATTAAAAGAGCAGCTCCATATATACATTTGTGCAGATATATACATGTAATAACATGAAACCGTACATACAGATAAAACAACAAGATGATGATTGTACTGTGGTATAGGGAGATTGCCAAAAAATATGCATATAGATTCATTTATCCATAAGGCCACTATATTTAGAGCAATCAGCTTTAAGTAAATGAGACCAAGGGGGCAAGTGCTCTCATAAATAACACTACTACCTTCAACATTTTCAAGCACATGTGCCCCATTGTTAATGGTACTACAAACTAGCCACCCCACTGAAAATAACATGACACTAAAGGCTTTATAACCACAAAAATTTCTGAAAAAGAATACTTGGACTGTGTGGTATCACTGTGATGTCACAATAGCCTGTATCCAAATAATCAGCAATAATAACAAATAATAAACAAATAAGAAAATATAAAATATATGTATATGTGTAATCAGATGAGGGTCCTTCACACTTGATTGCTGGGGAAATCCGCATTCCTGTGTCCTATGTCCAGGTCTATACTTAATTGAAGTGTGTTAGTTATGGTATTATAGTCATTTTTTTTAAGTTATTAATTAAAGTTACATTAAAGTCTTCAACATGAGTGGGCACAAAAGGGCTTGGATGTGGAATGGGTAATCATAAAATAACATACCAAGGCAAATTCAGATTGCATAGTTGCTGGGAGACCTGAATCACCGGATGTCTTCCTTATAGATGGTGTTTGTGTAAGGGCTGGAAACAATGGATCATCCTGGCAATAAACACACATCCTATTTTAATTTTATTGCAGACAAATTCATCCAGCAATATGCACACATTGCAAGCGTAAAATGATTGGGTAAAACTCTAGATTCATTGTTCACATACCTGTGTTACCTTATCCCCTGAGGCTTCTGACATCTGTGGTGGTGTGGACAGCTGATATTCATCAGATAATTGTGTGCACTCAAAATAAGCTGTATTAGTTGCACAAAAGGAGAATATACAGAATTAGACAACAAAAAGGAAATGTGGCAGACAGCTGGGTTGACTCTCAGAATGACAATTTCATCCATACCCTGACAGAATTCTGATATACAAGGGTACACCTAACAATTCGTCTACTTAAAAATAACCCAAACCTCACTGAAATTGGCAGGAATCTATAAGATTCCTAGGCCAATTAATTCCCTCCCCCCATTTCCCGGTCCAACAGTGCATGCGCGAGCAGCGCCGCTATCCCTCTAACAGGTTGTTCAGATTGGTTCGTATTAGATGAGCTTCTGGACGAAGGAGCTCAAGCGGATCTGAGTGCGTTGATTGGACGAGCAGCAACGCATGCGTCGTAGGACCAGGAAGAAGTGAGTTTGGGCGACCTGGGGGGGTTTCACACAGCGGGGCACCAAAACCCAGGATAGTCAGAATCCTGGGTTTTGGTCCACTTTAACAAGTAGGGTAAGAAGCAAATCTCTGTGACTAATGACCAATAATAATTATCTGGCAAAGTCTCACAGAAATAGGTTGTAAATTGGTATTGGATGGACATCAATGCTGCATAGAAACACACAGACCACAAATTAGGGTAACCAGGATTAATCTAAAGTGCTAAATTGTGGAAATGTCCAGAAAATACCTAACCAAGCATGGCATTTTGGTTTTTAATTTGACCACAGCAGGAGTTACGAAAATGCCTTGCATAAAAATGCCTTGTTTCTTGGAAGGGTGTCGGTCCGATTTAAGGAAGTGAAGTAAAGTAGAACTTATGGAATGCAAGCTTGCAAAGCATATTTGTTTCTATATACTCTACCTTGTCTAAATTCCTCTGGAGTGCTTTTGCACCAGGTGTGCCTGAATTATCTGCGCCTCCCAATACAATAACTGATTTTTCGATCATCTTTTGGCCACTTTGGGATTTTTGTCCTCTTTAGACACAGTTCTGCTTTTTTTTACCATTTCCTCTTAGGTTGGTTATACTAGTACAATTTTCCACTTGGGTACCTCTTCTCCTATCCTATTAATTTTTAAGGATTTTTTCTTTCCCTGATCCATTCCTTATGGCATATGCATTTTCTTTTTTGGCAACTCATTACATTTAATTAAGCTATGTTAATATACTGGCCTATATAAGGCTTTTTTTTAATAAGTTACATGAAAGTCATAAAATTAGACAATTTTCAATGTAATATCATGTAAGGTATAGTGGTAGGGAACAGTGGCACAAACAACATCATATTTGATAGTTGTTAAGCTCTGTTTTGGTCTGTGTTGTCACTCTATGCTCGGGCTTATTAATTACTTACTGTGAATTCTTGAAAAAAACTTAACCTAATACCATTTATATTAAGTATTATCTTCCCAGACTACTCTATCAAAACTTGGACAGCTACAAACACTAAACTGGAAATGTTACCGAACAACAGTGATAGATTGAAGGATCATATTCTAACACCTGTCTGTTATTGATGACTTGACTTCCAGCTCCTCTTACAGCTTTATTTTCAATCTTGTGGTGATTCTCCACAAACAATTTGTAAGCATGGCACAATTCTTAAGAAAAACATCATTTAAATCAAATCTTCTATTACTTTAGTTTAAAAAATCAATTTTTGGAACTGTGAGCGTGAAGATGTAGCTAATGTATATCTAATTTGCCATTTGTTTATTAACCGGATAAAATCTTGATCTTGGCACTTGAGGAAGGCAAAGCAATCTATAAAATTAAAATAAGATTTTGTGATATAGTATGAAAGTATAATAGGTAGAGGATTGAGCATGGACACGAGAAATGTATAACCTTCATAACTAATTTCATTTTACATGTTGTTAAATGATAGGTCTTTTTGAGGGTGTCATCAGGAATTAAATCTGTGACCTTACCTCTAGGTATTAAGTATGCACGCCCATCAAGTTTGCCCTAGTGTGCTGATGGTCCTGTAGGGCATAAGGACAGCATCAGAGCCCAGCCTAATTGTGGGCTTCATCTGAATATTTAACCAAAGGAGCATATCATTAAAAAGTGACCTAGTCATTTTTACCTTTATTATATTACTATTATTATTAAAACAGTTTTATGTAGAGATTAGGGTTGAGCTGTTCTAACAGAACTTTGCAGGTTTGTGCGCCCAAAGCCGAACACAGATTTCAACTAGAAATCCATGCCCTGCGTTCGTCTTTCGGGTTGGACCTGGAAGAAGGATGATTGCCCTACACAGCAGCCAATCAGCCTTCCTCCTTCCCCTCCCCCCATTGGCCCAGCAGGACATATGACGTCGCTGTATAAAAGGGGGGGTCCCAGCATCATTGGCAGGGCTGTTTTAGATAGGGAGAGGCTCCTGCTGCAGCAGTTTAGGGACAGATCTCTATTGTTTAAAAACTGCCCTTTTCAGGGCAAACTATGGTCAGCGATAGCGGCTGGGGTGAGGGCTTGAGTAGGGTTGGACTACTGCTGCCCTAATATCACTGCCTTGACAGTACAGGGGTCTGGGTACCCCCTTATACCACAACTAGTTCTAAGCACTGGGATGAGTGTGTCCCCCCTTAAACCACAACTAGCGGTAAGCAGTGGTGGAGGGGAACCTTATATCACAGCTAGCTGTAATCACTCGGGTGAGTGTGTCTCCTTATAACACAACTAGCTGTAAACACTGGGGTGAGTGTGTCCCTTTATACCACAACTAGCTGTAAACACTGGATGAATGTGTACCCCTTTATACCACAACTAGCTGTAAGCACTGGGGTGAGTGTGTCCCTTTATACCACAACAAGCTATAAACATACAACTAGCTGTAAACACTGGGGTGTGTGTTTTCCCCCTTACACCACAACTAGCTGTAAACACTGGGGTGTGTGCCCTTATACCACAACTAGCTGTAAACACTGGGGTGAGTGTGTCCCCTTACACCACAACTAGCTGTAAGCCCTGGGGTGAGTGTGTCATTGTAACTGCAGGTGTCACAAATAAGGGATATGGCCATAGTGGTGGTTCTGCTGGTAGTGGAGCTGGTGCTCATCCAATAGCTGTCGCTGCAGAGAGAAAATGTCTTTGCTCTGAATGCCTTCTTCTGGTGAAGGCAGGTGCCAGGGTTTGGAGCACATTTTGTAGGCCCCAATACTGTTGGCAGAGTGGTAATACAAGAACAATTGTGGTAGCCACTGATTATATGGTACGCAGTGCTGTCAGTTTTTGGGGATATTCTTTCACCCACTCTACTGTAGCCGAGAGTGCAGAGCCCTCTACCTCACCCATTCACCTGCCCCTGCCCCAGTTGCAGACCTAAGGCTCATGGATACCCGAGAGCTTCTGTGGGAGAATGAAGATGTGGCCAACGTACCATTACAGGACACTCTGGATGATAATGATGATGAGATCCCAGTGCTGACTACTGCAGCTTTCTGCAATATTAAGGCTGAGAGGGAGGCTATCAGGGAGGAGTGGGTGGAAGAGGATGCAAGGGAGGATGAAGAGGTCCTAGACTCTACGTTGACTGAAGGCCATCACAGTTCGGAGGAAGATGTGGTGGTCACACAGCCCATTCAAGTCAGCCCATTGCTGCCACTACCACCACACCCCGGGACTGAGCATGACAAGGCAGGCTCACAGGATCTCGCCAGCATGGCATTTCTTTACACAGTTCACAGTGGACAAGACAGAGGTCATTTGCAAGCTGTGTCAACAGTTACTGAAGCAAAACTGCTAATCATCTCTGCATCTCATGCATGACCAGACATCTGCTAGCAAAACATGAGCTGCAGTGGCAGAGCTACCAGAAAAACCTGCAAACACCTGTGTCTCCCTCCGTCTCAGCCTGCCTCTGTCTCAGTTGGGCCAATCTCACCCACGAGCCCTTGCCATGAATGTTGCCCTTTAAAATGTTCCCATTCCACCTGGTTGAGATGGACAGTTTTAAAGTAGACCAAAACCCAAAATTTTGACTATCCTGGGTTTTGGTCCTTTCCCCCAGGGGATTGGGGGTGCCTCGCTATGTGAAAGTCCCCAGATCGCCGATGCCAACTCACCTCTTCCCAGTCCTATGGTGCAAGATTGGCTGCACATTCAATTCAACGTCTAAGCCTTTCTCTAATTCCAGCGGCTCAGAGAGCGCTGGCGGCCGCATCCCCTGCTTCCCTCTAACAGGTAGCATGACCTGGTGCAGGCAAGCGCCCTGCTAAAGGGATAGCGGGAATGCGGCCACGGCACACTCATGCGCCAGTGGATTGGGAAACAAGGTAAGTGTATTGGGCAACCTGGGGTGTTTCACACAGTAGAGCATCCCGATTTTGGATGTCCCGGGGGGAGGGAATTTATCGGGGTGGGTTTTGGTCCACTTTAAAGATCTCATGGCAGTGGCAGCCCCACAATATACTGTTGCCAATGCTTTTCTCACCAAGCCATCCCTGACCTGCACTAACAGCTTGTGAAAAAAATAAAATGAGCACTGGGTAATGCCATTAGTTCCAGTGTCCTAACTGCTCACTGGGTGAATGTCGTGGCAGCTGGGACTGAGGCGGGAAACACTGTGGAGCAGATCCTTCCACCATTTGATATGTGCTGTGCCTGGTGCATGTGCTTAACTCGGTGGTGCAGAGGCCTCTGGTT